>CM060560.1:81238324-83638324 GCA_030625065.1 Alectoris magna
TGAAAATATGAAATTGGGTAAATTATTGCTCGTATACTTGGTTCTTCAAAACAAGCCTTGAAAGAGGACAAAATTTCAAAGTAAAGGAAATGAAAAAGAATAAAAAACTTTAAAATGGATCTATGTCCTATAACAAAAACACCTTCTCTTTGAACAAACTGAAATTCAACATGTAGAATATCACAACTCTGACTTGTTTTTGTTTTTGTTTTTGTTTTCCAGTTGGCATGGCCTGTTGATGATTATCATGCCTGTTTATAATTTTAGACACATTCTTTCACTGACTGCTCTAAACATGCCACAAAGAACAATGATGATATCCTCCTAATTCATTAAGGAAGCTTTCCAGTTTCTGACACATGCTTCATTAAAAGAGTTGAATCCCAATCCAGATAGCTATCCTTTCTCTACTTGTTAGCACATAAATAAATAAATAGGATCTATATGCATATTTATGCAGACAAAAATTAGGCAAAACTGAGCCATCAGAAATGAAAAAAAAACAACCATGGGTATATGACTTCTAAAGCCAAGTGGAATAGCCAATTAAATAGAGACCATGAAAGAAGCACGACAGCTGTGTCTTTGGCAGAAATTCCATTTCTCGTGGAATATACAAAACAACATTTTTATTTAAGAGTCTGATGGAAAAACTCAACTTCCAAAAAAGATCAAAATCTCCCTCTACTGGGAAGAGGGAACCTGCAACTACTGCAATAGTAGTTTCAAATTTCAGTATTGAAAAGAACTATGATTGCAATTCCTTAATTAGTCTAATTATAGATGAGCCTGCATTTTGGTCCCAGAAAAAGTTGTCTCTTGCTTTAATCAACTATTTAAGATGACATTAATCAAAAGACAGTTAAAAAACAGAGGAAAAGCACACAAATGGAAATTAGTTATTAAAATGAACAAATAAAATGAGAATAACTGCTAAGATGATAGAAACATAATGAACACAAAAATCTGAATCCCTGTTATATGAAACTTTCATACATATGTGACTTTCCCTGTCTCTTGGAGAGGAAGAAATATCTGCCTTATTACTGTTGACTCATCTGCCACTCTATCTATCCACTTTTAATATAACCTCAGTTTACACTTGCTGCTTTATCTGAACAAAGTACCTTTCCTTTTAATAATGTTAGACATACAGAACACTAGGGAAGATTTTCCACAGAAGTATATGACTACAACTTTCATGTATTAGATTCACATAGAGTGACTACCAATTTCGAAAACTGAACTACAAAGAAATAGAAGAGGGGTTTTTGTTTTTATTTTTCTTTGGACAACATGATATGAGAATACCCGTATTCATATTCAAACCTTAATTATGTGGATTAGATCTAAAGAATATCTCTTGAAGCCATCACCACACTAAATATACATATACTGAAACAGACTTCCCAGGGAGGTCATGGAGTCAACACCCTGGAGGTGTTCAAGAAACACGTAGATGTTGCACTGAGTGACATGGTGTGAAGCGGTCACAGTCATGGGTTGATGCTTGGAGTAGATGATTTTATTGTTCTTTCCAACCTTAATGATTCTATGATTCATTCTATGACTCTGTGAAAATCTGACAAACTTGTTTCAACAGTGAAAGTCACGAATGAACATTTCATTTATGGGTATACATGATTGCTACTTTGCTTCTTCTTCGAGGATTTTTTTTTTATATTTTTATTTTTATTTTTTGAGAAAGCATGGAAGAGAGATGAGAAAGAATCCTAAATTTAAACTCAGTTATAAGAAGTCAGTGCGGCTTTCAACTTACATTTTGATGTAACTTACTTGCCTTGGTGCCCACCCACCTGTCAAGTGAGGGGTGGGAACTGAGTGATTCCACTGTTTGTAGATTCACTGGATCTGAGCGAAGACTGGAAGGCGCCTATCATTAGTCTTTGTTGAGATCTTTATGTTTGGTGGCCAGAAGGACTCTGACACTGTCACAATTCCACACTTACTTCAGGAAAATAAGGATTCCCATTTTTTGCTTTGAAGAACGTAAGTGGTTAGATTTAAAACAAAATAATCTTTCCCAGTAACTTGAAGCTAGGTTTCCTGTGGGATCCTGAGGAAGTCTGTTAGTGTCAGAGGTTTTGCCTACTGAACCGCACTGCACCATCTTGATCTGTAACCTCCTGGTCTGCCCTGAGGGGCTGCCTATCAGCAAGCTGGGGCCTGAAGGCAGCTCTCCCTTTGTTGAGCGCGTAAGAATCTCCAACAGAGACTATCTTTAAATTTAAAGTCTGTTTGCTTCACACTCACTTACAGTTATGCCTTCCTTAACAAACATTTTTCTAGGAATATTCCTGTGTATACTGACAAGAACAGAACACATAAAAGGGGAGGGGATAGGAGGGAAGGGAGAAGGAGAAGGAAAGGGAGAGGGAGAAATTGAACTGAAAAACAGAAACACAAAATGCAAACCTACCTTAGAAATAGAACGATTTTGTAGGACACAAAAATTTTTATTTCTAACTTTGATTTCCATATTGTGGGACCAAAATTTCAAATTTCTGTCATACATATGTAAGCCTGACCCTAACACAGAACACGTAATACTCTAAGAAGTGCCCTCAGGAGTGATTGTCAGTGCAAATGTCCACTAGACTTCATGTGCAGAAAACAAACGAGCTCTGTCTCTGTGCCTGAGACTGTTCCTTTTTCAGGTAGAAAAATTAAATTATAGGAACATAGCTCTTGTTCTTCCCAGGGGTCACATCTTGGCCTTTTATACTTGATAATCCTTCAAAATTGCTTACGTTTTTTCCCCTCAAGATGTGTTTAGAGTTGTACTGGACTGTTTTCACCTTGCTATCCAATAGCTTCCAGAGTACATTAAAGTAAATATAAAAGAAGACAGTAAACTGTAAAACTCCAAATTACCACCTGTTCTATCATATCTAACATCCCACTCTGGCATACCGTCTCCAAGGATTTAACTTCACAATGCTTCCTGCACTTGTTGGAAAAAGAGCATATTAACTTTGAAATGTGAGTGAACAAGTGGTTTCCCATATATGCTTTAAAATAGTCTACAATGTCAAGCTGGCCCTCTGCCTAATGCTTTCATAAGAGATAACAACAAAATGCCTTCCTCTCAGATTTGTTTGACTTTTTCACATACTACATGCTTTCACTCTGAAAAATCTTCCTATTTTCCCTTAGTTCTTGCTGAAGGAAAATGAAGCATATTTCAGCAAACCACTGGAATTTAGTTAATTATTTTATTAGTGAACAAGAAGGTATTTCCCAATAAATTGGCATATTAAGCTAATTAGCTGCTGTTTTTAGAAATACATTATAAGTGATTTTTCCCCATATGTGGGATAAGAATTACAGGAACATTTATTTTATTTTCTAGATTTCCGTTCATCTGCTTTAATACTATCACCTTCAGTCTACCCTGAGTATGTAAGATAAATCAGATACTGATGAGCAAAGATCAAGAATTTTCTTTTACTTAAACTAGCACTCTCATGGCAAGCTGCTGATTTATGAAAAAAGTAGAAAAAACAAAAATTCTGCTGTTAATATTTACATTAACTTTCATGAACTGGAGATGTCACAGAGATGCGAGATTCATTTTGGAGAAGAGTAAAGAAATAATCATCTCTTATTGACTATTAGACTTGCCAGTACCAATATCTTCTATTCATATGTAGGACAAATACACCATAGAATTTAAATAATACATGGATAAGTCACTTGAAAGACATTATCATGGGACGTATTTGACAGCAAGAATTTCTAAATATTAATATTAAAAGGTCAATAAACTTCTACGTATTTTTAACATATGAAAATTTTAACTGTGTGAAAAACTGGCTTAACTGATTTCTACTTTCGGATTAAAGAATTCAGGAATTCAGAAAATACATTAGCTTTACTGTTGAGGTACTTAGTTGCCTATGTAAGGATTAATGAGTGCATAGAGAGTAGCTTTCTGTAGATGGAATGTTCTGGAATAGTTGAGATAGTGGGCGGGGGTTTAGGTAGGTGTGTGGTTAGGTGTTCTTGCGTGCATCGGGTTTTCGTAGCGGGTGTACGTGTCCGCGCGGGAATTAGGATGGCATATAAGGTGTGTGACGCAGCAATAAAAGTGAGAGAAGATTTCATGGCATCCATGATTATGTCTCTCTCTCCCCCGGGCAGTCGAGGCCCCAGGATAAGTCGGGTTAATTGACGGCTACGTCACTTTACCTCATGTTTCACAGAATCATAGAAGCACAGAATGGTTTGGATTAGAAGTTACCTCAAAGCCCACCCACCACAACCCATGCTGTTGGCAGGGCTGCCCCCCACCAGCTCAGGCTGCCCAGGGCCCCATCCAACCTGGCCTTGAGCGCCTCCAGGGATGGGGCACCACAGCTTCTCTGGGCAGCTGTGCCAGCACCTCAATGCCCTGTGAGTAAAAAATTTCCTCCTAACATTAATCTACATCTCCCCTCTTAGTTTAAAACCATTCCCACTGTCCTTTCATTATCAGATGGTGTAAAATGTTGGTCCCTCTCCTGTTCATAAGCTCTGTTCAAGTACTGGAAGGCCACAGTGATGTCTCCCCAGAGCCTTCTCCAAGCTGAACAAGACCACCTCCCTTACCTTTTCTTCATAAGAGAGGTGCTCCGGCTTCTGATTATCTTTGTGGCCCTCCTCTGGACCTGCTCCAACAGCTGCACATTCCTTCTCTACTGGGGCCTCAGACCTGGACACAGTACTCCAGATGGGGCCAAATGAGGGGGACAGTCCCCTCCCACTCCCTGCTGACCACTCCTCTTCTGATGTAGCCAGGATATTGCTGGCCTTCCGGGCTGCAAAAGCACACTCCTTACCCATGACCAAGTTTTCATCCTCCATGACCCTCAAGTCTTTCTTCACAGAGCTGCTTTCAATGAGTCTGTACACATATCTGGGATTGCTCTGACCTGAGTGCAAAAACTTGCACTTGGCCTTGCTTTTTTTTTTTTTTTTTTTCCATAGGAATAGCATCAGAAACTGCTTTTCCAATACTGACCTCTTTCCTCCTTCATTCCTTTGGTAACTGTTCAGTGCTACTGCCAAGGGAGAAAACAACCACATAGAAGGAAAAAAAATATTAAATACAGCATAAAGAAAGCAGTCATAGGAGACCTACCTGTAGCACCTTCCACCTTGTGTTCAGGTCCTCCAGACAGCTGAGAGTGTATGGGGAGAGCTGAATATCAGGGGGAGCGAACCGGTGAGCCAGCTCATTGACTTGATGCACCTTCTCTTTAAGGGGCACCATTTCTGCTCGATAAACCTGTACAAATTAAATACCATGAACAAAGATAAGTGATAGCTTCCAAAACTATTGGCTCTGCTACCAGCTGATTAGCAAGGCAAAGGTGTTCTCTGTCAAGCTGAAAGGAAGGCATGTACTGACCTTCAGATAGATAACAGTCATCTTATACAGCTTGCTATGAGCTCTAGGTCTCAAGGGTAAGGTCCAGCATTTCAGGAAGTGGTAGCAATTTGGAGCCTTCACTATAATTTTTGGCTAGTTAAATTAAATCCCTAAGCAGAACACCCACTGGGCTGTGCACTATAGGGCATGCTTCTCTCTGTCTCATTGTTTACATGGGCACAGCATGTGTTCCTCAGGGTGGACAGCGGGGACAAATGCTGTTTAACATAGGAAAACAGAGGAAAAACACTGTTCTCAAATTGAGTGAATAAAAAAAGAAAAGCAACGCTAAAACTGTTGCAGACTTTTCTGCATTCATGAATTTATCTCGACTATCTCATGCATTATGAAGGGAGCAACTCTTATCTAATGTTACCAACACCCAATTGTATATAAATATAAAACACTGTCAGAAGAAATGGAAAGCATCTGCTGCAAAGATCAGTTCTGGCAATGCAATATATCCTAAGGCAGTTCCTGTATTAAGCCATGTTCATTTGCTATTAATTTCTATGGCTATAGGATCAGACTTTGACTGAAAAGTTCATTGCTCAGGAAAATCACATAGGCTTAAGCTTAAAAAACTGCTTGTTTTTGAGAATGTACTGAAGTACCTGGTTGATTTCAGACCAATTATTTCAATCTGAAATCTTGACTTGCAAATACTGGTCTCACTTAAGGTTGACACAAACGACTACGTAAATCACACAGTCATTATATCTAAATTAAGGTGAAACAGAAGATCCATCATGATTAGACAACATGTTTTAGGGAGTATACCTCAATTCTCAAAGAGGGAAAGCTTAGGAACAGAGTTCACATATGAGAAAACAAAAAGAAATCACAAAATATATGGAAAAATGAAAACCTGTCCCTTCCCCTGTTTGAGAAGTGATTTTCTCTTTAATTGCTTTTTTTTTTTTTCCTGCTGTATACTGATTTTTGCAGTGATACGCTAATTTTTCAACATAAAAAAAAAAAGAAAAAGCTTTTTCATTGTCTTTATTATTTATACTATGCATTCTATTGTTATTCTGCCTGAGTTTTTTACTAGCACTTTCATTAATTATACAAATCAAAATGTAAGAAACAACAACAAACAAATGTTAGTCAATGCCAATAATCTTACCAGTAAAAACTGAAGACAGAAAAGAAAAAATTATCCATACAAAGATTCAGCATATGATATTGTATGATTAAAAAAAATCAACCATTGTAGTAATATGCTAAGCAACAGCTTCCCATAAACAGCCCACTAGTCAACATGCATGATTCTCGAGCTATGTTTTTGTTTCTGCTTTAGAGACTAAAATTTAGTAGGAATTCTTTTTCTTTCCAGAAAAAGTAAGAAAAAGTAATCATTTCTGTATCTTGTACAGTACTTTTCAGCTATAGAAGCAGTAATTAGGAATTTCTAGTTGATTGTGATTTTCATCAGTATGACTGAAAGGCTTTACAGTAATATTTATATTTTTAATAATTGATTTGCATAGTGTAGGACTGATTCATTTTTCTATTATTTTTTTCTTTCTACACAAAGAAAACTAAACCTACCACAGGTTTATAGCAGAAAAACTTGCAGAACTATAGAGTTTGGAATTTAAAAACAAATATATAGTGAGTCATGTTCCACTATCACAAGAAGACCTATTCAAACTTATTTTGAATTAAACAGCTCAGGGTGTAAATGAGTTCTCAGTGTGAACAGCGATAGGAGAAACAGCCCCAAATTATTTTCATTATGACTTTCCTTATGCAAGGAAGAATTTCAATGGTATGTGATGCTGTAGGTGGTAGATTGGATTTTAAATGATCCATACTGTACTGTTAGAAAATATTTTAAAATGCTTTGGAAAATTAGCAATAACTCTAGAAGATATACCACAGATACCAGACAAATACTACAAGTCTAGAACCTAGCAGTGGCCATAATCAGTCAGTAGACAAGGTCATCTCAGTCCTATCTCTGAGAGCAACTGAGTGCTGCTCTGAAAGTAATGCCTCCCATCTCATGATGTCAGCCCACAATGTCAGAGGCAGATGTTGGTGGTGTGTCAGTAGAGCTTGAACTTTCCCACCAATATTCCATTACATTTTGTTGTCATGTGACAACTGGCAGCAGAGGGACAGTCTGACACACTGTCATTGACATGGAAGTGCACATGAAGCAAAGGTATGCTATTCGACTCCTCCATGTGAAAGGAATGTCACCCATTGATATTCATTGACACTTGCTGAACTAGCTGGGAATTTGCTTTATAAAGCAGAGCTAATGTGCTCTTTGTACCTGCTATAATTTTCACGGAAATAAATAGGAAGCATTACTTTTGGAGCAACCTTTCTATATTTACTTGGGGAAGAAGGAGTGGCAAGGGAAAGCTTCCCTGCTCCTTGTTCAGCTCATCAATTTATCCTCAAAGATTCTGGAGCCAGAAGTGTTACCTCTTTGTCAATCAGATCTTGATGGTTTCCTCTTACATGAAATTATCAACTTGATTTTGGAACATAAAACATAAGCATCCAAAAGAGTCTATAAGCTCAATGTTTAGGTTGAAGAACCACCTTGTGTTTTTTTTTAACCTATTACTTAAGGTTTTTCCTCAGTCACCATATAGTCCCTCAGTAGCAAACTAAAAAAGGAGTTGAAAGAAATGCAAGCTTTTGCTATCACATAGCATGAATCACATTCTGAACTGTAGTGACTAAGCTGAGATTTTTATTCACTATATTGGGAGACTGGATGGCTAGTTCATATATAGACACCTACCTGGCAGATAGATATAAAATTACACAAAACATATCACATTCCTGCTCTATTTATTGTTTTTGTGCAGGAGGTTTCCATACTTTTGGTTTGCTATGTTTTTTTGTTTGTTTGTTTGTTTGTTTTTTTAATGGTGGACAGGATCACTGCCTACAATCTACAAAGTCTTATATCACAGTATAATGATAGTTTCTGCTTTACCAAGAATTCCTAACATTTGATTTGGCATTCTGAACAGTGCTGGGTATTGAAGTGATGTTTTCAGAGAACCAGGGCTTACAATTTCAAGATCTCTCCCATGAGTGCGTAAAGGAATGTTTAAAAGAACTAAATGAGAACTCATTACTGTGCATATAAAGTTGGGATTCATTTTCTTCACGCATTGCCTGACATTTATCAACACTGATTTTCACTGCTGCCACTTTACTGCCAGTCAATACTTTGAGGTTTTCTATAGCTGTTTGCAAACCATCCTTACCTAAAGGGCTTTAAGTAGGTTTGTACCATCAACAAGATGTGTCACTGCATTATCCATTCTCATTACAGCAGCTTTATATGCATATTGGACAAAGTAAACCTTCCTAAGCACAATCTCTTTCATTAGGCAAATGAATTGTTTACCTATGACTTTTATTTTCCACCTTTAGCAGGAAATAAATAACCCACATCAAGACTTTCTCCTGTATCCCACAGAATCTAGATTCTTTGATGACATGTTAAAAATTCTTTGGAATCCCAAAAGGCCAACACCCCTTTGTTGATATGCTCTCTGTTTCCTTCACAGCACACCTACTTTTATGAAAGCTATGTTGTCACTTCTACAATATACTTTTTCCCAGATGTCTTGGTTTGTAGGCCTGTAGACCTGACTAGATGCACTATTTAGAAACTTTTATCAAATTTGCTACTTTCCATTCCTCATAATAGAATTGTTTTAAGCAAGAAAATACTATTAGTAGTTACAGTTATTTTATTCTTTAATTTCTTTAGTACTCTTGACCAGATAGGTGTATGGTTCTGGTGATGTGGCAATCTCAGTCTTACCATTTGTTCTATGGATCTTTCTTTGTCAAACATCTTTCTTTATATACTATTTAGATATTCCATTAGTCCTCCCACCTTTCTGGGTCTTCTGTAAGTTCATTTAGAAGGTATGGCTTTGTTTTCAGCTTCCAATGCATCGTCTCCATGCTGCCTTCAGATTTTACTCTTTTTGATTTCTTTTAAGCTGGGTTCCTCATCTGTGTGCTGTTCCCATTCTGAAAACTGAACATCACTGTGGTAGATGGTTGATTGTTTTTGTTTTGCTTTGTTTTATTCATAAAGACATGCTGGCTATTAGTTCATAATGATCATTATTATGAAAGCAATTTGCTTGCTATATTTGCTCCCAAATTGTGGCTACCTTGAGAAGTTACTCCATGAAGAAGCAATTTTTGATAACTAAAAGGGGAGTCAACAAAGCATGCCCTATCATGGCATTTATTATCTCAGTTCAAATTTTCTATTTGGGGCTAGAATTTCAAATCCCAAATGATTTTGGGTGATTTGTTGATACAATCAATTCACCTATGTGATTTCATTCCTAACTTTCTTAAAAACAGCACTAAGCCATCTATGGCAGATACCTAGACTTTCTTATCTTTGTAATTTATTATTTATCTTTGTAATTTTAAATAGTAGACAGTTACACTGTCTACTACTTATTTGTTTCCATCAGTTTTCTGATTGGTGTACATTATATTTCTGTATCAAATAAAATTTTTTCATTCCCCCATCCTAGCTCTTTGTCTCTGGTATTTTTAACCCCATATGATTATAATGAGTGATATACTTTCCATGCTTATCCATCTCTTGAAGCCTTTTACAGACATTTTTAGAACTTAAGTGCTAGCAGATTGATTCCTTACTTATTTTAGATTATGCAGACTAGTCCCTCTTCCTCTTTATTATTTGCAGGTAATTTTTTGTCCACATTCCATTAAATTCACTTATGCTGTGATTATCCTGTTAAAAAGAAGTATAAGACACCACACAGCCCTCCCTCAACTCTATGTACAAAGACTTAGTGATTTGTTGAAACATAATTTTATTTTAAATGTCCTTCCTTCCATACTTGCCACGTCATACTGTTCTTTTGTGGGATTTTTTTCTTTGTTTGTTTTTGCCATTCAATTTCCATTTTAGTGGTCCCTAACATACAGAAAAGCACCAACTTCCTCTTTGGAAGGCTGCTGAATGTTCAGAAGGGAGCTAAAGATAGAAAAGTCTACATTTTTACACTTAAAAGCCACATCAACTGAAGATGCCTTTTGTCAAGGTCATGTAAAACATATGTTTTTGTTTAGAATTCATAAATCAGTTCCTTGAAACTATGAAAGGAAATTCATGCATCATTTGAGTAGCAGAGTAAATATATGAGCTCATTTCAATCACAATAGAGATATCATATTCTTTGCTAGCATCAGGGAGTTTCCATCACAAAATTAAGAACTGAAAATTCAGAAAGGAATATTGATTATACAGTGCACGTTTTCAATTTTTTAACCTCTTTCTCCCTCAGCCACATGTGCAACAGCTGATAAGAAGCCAAACGCAGAACTCACAAATCCAACCAAAATTAAATCAGGAGCCTGTAACTTCTGGCCCACTGGAATTAAAGTAATAGTGTGACTAAATTCCTCTATGCCACTTGGAAAATGCACCCTGAAGAGGAAGGGTATTCCCAGAACAAGACTCATTCCTCATGCAAATAGAAAAACTGAAGTAAAATATAAGCTGGACTTTTTAATTTTTTTTTTTTCCTACGATAAATTGGTAGGGCTTCATTAAGATTGCCTTTTCTCTTACTGAACTGATTCCTGCAGATCTCAACACCTATCATATAAGGTTGAATGTAGCCCAGAAAAGAGAACCTCAGTGCCTCCTTGTTCAGCATTAACCACATCTATAAAAGGAACATAACAGCATATACGTACTAAGAAGTCATATTCACATGTACATCTCCATAGCACTGAGACTGAGATTAACTGCATTTGTTTTAAAAATTACACTCAGTAAACAGAGACGATCTAATAACTGCTTACTTTCAATCATTATACAATCGGTCAATGGCAAAGTTGAATCAAGTAATTGAGATTTTCAATTATGATATTCAAATCCAGCCACTATTCTTACAGCCTTCTACTTATCTAAAATATTTATGCAAAAAAATATAGCTTGGGAATAGATTTTTTTTTTTTTTTTGGTTACTTTTGCCTACTGCAGGTCCTTAACAGCACTTCAACTTATGTTTACAAGTTTAGGAAAATCTCTGTGAGATGTGCACAATTATGCGGGTTTGCTCTGAGCACCCCATGGGAAATCAGAATCAATCCTGAGGATAGTTCCTTCTAGAGATAGCACATGCAAGGCTTCATAAGAGAATATACACTTTCACTAAGTTTCTCAATGAGTTCACTCACACAGAAGTGTGTCCCTTTAGCACTAATCTGTGCTAATCCTCAGTTTTCATGACAAGTGAAAAAGACAGAAAAGGTTATCTGGCAATGTGCTGAGAAGTTCTCAGGTGTCAAATGCACTTGTGGTGTATGGGGGTCTTATGCCAGCTGCAGATAAATCAGAGCGGTATCCTCTTGCATAGTGAGGAGGTCCTCTTAAACCTCACCCACAGCAGGTTCCGGCTCTGACATTTTTCTCCCTTAGCTCCATTATGGTTCAAGCAGAGAAACATCCATGGAGCAGTATACATTTTCAGGCTTGTATCTAAAGCAGTAAAAGGTGGAACAAACTGTCACATTGTACCAGGGACAGTTGAACGGTCTCCTTTTTCTTTTTTTTTTCTTTTTTCTTTTTAATTAAAAATGAATCAGTTTTTTTTTTTTTTTTGATAGGTTTAGTATATACTGATTCAAATTTTAATGAAACCTGAGATTGTCAGCTGCTAGGCCAATTTGCTGCACTTAGCTTCCTTTTAAATTCACACTGTATTTTCATTTGATTCTAGCACTCCTGGGGACCCACACTGTTGAAACAAAATGGATTTTGGATGATTCGATTTTCCATTCCATATATTGTTGTTATAAACTGAGAAGTGACCAAACAAAAATGCACCAGAGTAGAATATAAACCCTTTTCGGGGATAAAAGTAGTTGAAATAAAACACATAAGGGGAGAAAGAAAATCAAATGCCCTTTAGTAAGAATACGAAAATTTGATTATAATAAATAAATAATGAACAAATATCATGTATTGATTTTCTAAATTTTTATAAGGAAAAAGCCAGACGACGTTCAGAATAACATCAAGATCTCTTTACTGGGAGAGTGATCAAATGCTGGAAAAGGCTTCCTGGCAAAGTGGTTGGTGCTCCATGTTTGTCAGTGCTCAGGAAGCATCTGGTCAAAGCCCTCAATAGTACACTTTAGGTTAGCCCTGAAATGGTCACACAATTGGATTTGGTAATCTTTCTCAACTGTAGGGAATCCACTTTAGCAGGGGGTTGGACCTGATGATCACCAGAGGTCCCTCCCTACCCCTACAGTTCTGTGATTCTGTGATCTTTGAAGGTCACTTCCAGCTGTGTTTTTTAGGTACTTTAGTATATGATTAGTATGTCCAACTTAATAAAAAGAAATATAGATATATAGATCGATCGTGAAACACATATCACTTTGTTAAGATCAGGGCTGCTACAAACTCTTATCTTTTAATCAAAAGCTGATATGCAGTTTTGTAATCCCCGAATAGAGACAGTCCCTGCTCAGGCGTTGTTATTTATTCTGAAACATTGTTTTCCACCATGGAGGGTGAAAAGTAAATAAGCGAGTTTAGCTAATAATTTGTGTTGTTAAAACTATAGCCATGACATGTCAAAGTGTCCGTTAACAGTTCTGCTCCATTTTTTCACATAATCGAAGCCAGTCATGCTGTAATTCTGTAACCAAGAAGCCAATATGGCAATCATGAGATGGAATGCCTAGGAAATGTGAGAAGCCTGAAGCATTTCCAAGTGTAATCTGAAAATCGAAGACATGCTGCAAATATGAAGGAATTTTTACAAAAGATTTTTTTCCTACAGTATAATTTCATTCAGCATCATTAACACTAAAATCACTTGAAAAGCTTTACATGCTCAGGTCCTTGAGGTTCAGTCAAACGCACTTTTAAACTATTAATAACACTTTATTAGCCTTTACTAGTTTACTGGTAAACAATGTATGCATATACTAAACATATGCAAACATAGAAGGTTGAATAACCCATGTTCCTTACCTAAAGCTCTTTCAGATAATAGAGGCTCACAGGAATTCTCTTTGCCCCGACAAAACATCTACTACAAAGTAAATCCCTATTGTGCTGTAAGGCAGCATGCTATTTTAAAGGTAAACATAGTATTTAAGAGACAGGGGAAAAAAAAATAAAATAAAAAAAAAGCAGCTTATAACAGGTTACAACAGCTGTATCATGATTTTACAAACCACCTCCAGCTTCTAGACATCAGTAGGCAGACCCTGTACTGTAAAGCTCAGGAAGAAAAATGTGGATTTCTGGCATGGCCATATAACAGCCAGCTTAGACACTACTAAGATACAGACTGTATTCTGACAACTAACATTAAAACAATTCACATCAGAAGCTGCAAAGCCTCTTCTCCTCTAATAAAAAGCATATATAACACAAAGTGTTCCACACAGCTTACTGCCAAAAGGTGTTATTAGAAGTCCATCTAATCTTTAACCTCCGTAAGAGTGCAGATCAGACAGAATGAAGTGCTTTGGTGGAAGCTATATTTTCCACTTCTTGAATTAATGTTGTAACTTGGTGAAACTCCAAGTCAAAATGTTGAAGTGGAAATTCCTGGAATTCTTTATTCTAATGAGAACATCCTCAATAATGCCACAGAAGGGAATTTGATTCTAAAGCTAGATTTTAGTAGAATGTAAGCTAGAACAATTTACTTTTTGGCTAATGTAGGAAGAAAGAATGTTTAAATAAAATTCTAAGAAAGACAAATAATAAAAAAAAAGAAATAGGTCCAGGAGTTTAAAACAGCAGCCTCCTGGACATTCAGGCTGAAACCCTTTTGGATGGGAGGCTGCATTGCCACATCTCCAGGGAGAACAGGCTGCGGCTCCAGCTAAAGCTGATGAAAAGTGTCATTCTTAATCCTCCAGACACTTCAACTGTACTAAAATAAAACAATTTGCAGGTAAAAGCCTAAGAGAATAAAAATAATTTGAGCTGCAATGCTGTCTGGACAAATTAGTTTCACTGATTCAATTGCCATATTTGTAAATTGGGGATAATACTACTTCTATTACAGTCCCAGAAAGAAGCTGAGAAGATTAACTCGCACTACCTGGAACAGGAGAAGCACTGTAGGAGCACTAAGTAGCAATTATCAGGACTTATTATGGGTTAACCTTGGATGAAAAAAAAAAACAAACAACCAAAATAAAATTCTATTAGGCTTTAAATACATAAACATTAAAATGAGAAAATTATAGTGGTGCATGTCAGTGATAAACATTCCAGGCAATCTAACATTCATTGCATTCTCTACTTCAAGCAGTGCCTAAATCACTACTGCGTACCAGTGTATGAGCTTGATAAATTGATTTTATTCTGCTCATTGATTTACCAATGTCATAGTAAAATTATCATTACAGAATCTGTACACATGGTAAGCACAACACCTTAGTACATCCATATCGTCCGCAATTGTGATGGGAATAGGATAACTAATGCTTTCAAGCAAAGATTTCATTAAAAACAATGCTGGCAGATCTCTTCATAGAAAAAAAATAAATCCTCCTCACAGAGAGCAGACAGCATTAAAATGCAGTTCCAGCATCTCTTACCCCTGTTCTCATGTCTCTCACCGAACTTGCCTCTGGTTATACACATTCTAGTATGTATGTGCTTGGAAATGTGTCCATAGCAGATGAAATGTGGTTGATTAGTAGGACACAGGAGTTCTGTTACACTTGCTGTTTGGAGATACCTTTCCTCCCTTTACCCACTCACTTCCCTGAGCCACACTGAGTTAGGGAAGCCTAAATAAAATAGTCCTTCAGTAAAAAGAAAACAATGCTACTGATATTGTAACTTTTTTCCCCCTCTTTGGTCAGTATTTACATTTCCAAGCTTTCGGGGAAAAAAATAAAAAAATTAAAAAAAAGGGCTTTGGAACAGAATCACAGAATATATCCAACTTAATGTCAAGTCCAGAAATGTTAATACTCGATTATCAGATCAGCGTCTATATGTGCTGTGTGTACATGGCAAACGGGATAAAATAAAACACTCTGATAAACACGAGAGACCCTGCGTACAGTATCTGTGCCACTTCGGGTTTGGAACGTCAGTGCTTAATTCTACTTCTAAAAGATCAAGTCCCATTCTTATTCTGATAAACTGATAAAGAGCCACCTCTTAAAAATGTTCTGGTCTGACCTCGATTTTAAACTTCAGAGGCACAAAAAGGCAGACAAGTCTTTATACATGTATTAGTCACTTCTCTCAGTAGGCTATCAGGAATCGAGATCAGAGATTACCAATACTTAAAAAGTCAAATTCTGCCTGCAGATGTGCACATTGAGCTCCCAGTGAAATCAGTAGGATGAGTTCATGCGAGGCAAAATTTGAGTCTAAATGAAAACTGTTGCTCTAATAATAGCATGTTCTACCAAAGTAGGCTGCAGGTAGAAAAGATTTCTGTTTTTTACCGGTGGCCTTTTTGCTTCTTTAGAGCTCAGGATCTTTTCTACAGTTAATATCAAGGAAAAAAGTTAACATTATTTAGCCCCAGCGCCCTAAGTCAAAGAGAAGATAGCCAGTTAGTTCTATTAACGACTGCACTGATTGATGTGTTTATGCACATTAATTTTGGGGTGTATATTTTATCCCAAATACTATTTATTTTGGTCTTATAATACTTCTTTTTCACATAAGAAATTTACTGTTTTCCATACAAAAAGCTACATTTTAAGATACCTATTGTAAGCCAATGCAAGAAAAAGTAATTCAAAAAATAAGAAACTTTTTGTTAGAATATAACACATGGAAATATTAGTAAGGATAAAGTTAATTACGCAATATATTAGGCAAGGTAAGTTCAGTGGTAATCTGCATTTAGAGAACTTTGGAAGATAGTTTTCAACTGTTGCATACGCATGCCATTATATAGATACACAGACATACTCACAAGAACCACTACAGATGTTTGATCTGACGAAGATGCAAGAAAAATCTACGTGAATGCTAAAGAGGTTTGAATTATGTAAAGGCCTCTGCATTGTGGGGAATATAACAGCTCCTCTTTTATCAACCAACAGATATGAGAATTTCTCACAAATGCTCACAAAATGATGATGCAAAAATATGATTTAAAAAGGATATGAAATGCTTCATTTGAAATGCATCATACCATTGTCTCTAAGCTTCTCTGTAAATCTGCTTCTTTTCATTCTCCTTTCAGCTGAACATCAGTCTCTTATCTTTCACAATTACCAGCAGACTTGATTTCAAAGAGTCTTTCCTGAATAGTTTTTGTTTTCAACTCTAGCTAGACTGCATAAGATGCAAATGTACGCATGTGGAGAGTGAAACTGCTCAAGTGAAATCCGCTGCAGCTGGAGGCCAGGCAGTGGTTCCCTCCAAACACACTCCCTCAGTTCCAAGGCACTGTGGTTTACACTTGTCATTCGCAAAAAAATTTAATTAAAGAATACTCATTTTTTCTTTGTTTCTTTATAGCAAAGCAACACCAATGTTTTTGTATCTTTAATGATGCTACTGTTTCCTGGTATGTATAGTCAAGGACAGTCTTAATTTTACAACTACTCTCAATTCTCTGCCAACTCATCATTTTCTTGCTTATCAAATTTAAGTTAAAAAAAAAAAAAAAAAAAAAGGAAAAAAAATATTGGGATACTGCTCATTGAAATAGTTAGAGTAATATGGTAGAAACTATATAATTTAGTTTCCATAAAACATTCAGTATAATTAAAGTAGTAGCAACTAAGTCAGAAAGGGATAGCTTTTTATTGCAAAAGGAGTCTGCAGAAGAAATGAGTTTGCTTTACACATTTAAAATGAAATTATTTATTAATTGCCTTACTTCTTGACATAGTAAACTCTCCAATGTTTTGCAACTGAATTCAAAGCAACGAAATAAGACAGATGAGACATTTATATTAAACTTGTACCAGTTACAAAAATGTGACTTTTATGTATTAAGTAACCATTAGTGATTACATTTCTTTTCACATGAGAAAATAAATTCACAAGCTGTTAAAATGAGACTAAAAGACCACAGAACACAGTTGATTAACTTCCACCTCCTACAAACTGAGAACTATAGCAGAACTAACATAAACTGGTACAACTACCTGACGAAGTACTCCACAGCTTTTAACACAAATTCATACTTGAAACAAATCTTAGAAAACTAAATTTGCCTCCAATAGTGTCAATCAAACAAAGCTAGTAAGTACTCTGTTGTGTAAAACTGTGCTTTAAAAAGATAAAATTTCATACCAGGCTGTACAGCCAATTAGGTAATGTGACTAAGTGAAGAGTCTTTGGTGTTTTACAACATCCTGAAAGTTCATTCTATTAAAAAAATAAATAAATGAAAAAACATCAAGTTCATTATAGCAAACTCAGTAAAGTTTAAAATGCACAAAAATATTCCTCACTAAAAATAATGACCTCTGTAGAATATCAAAGTTTTCCAATGAATTTAAATCAGATATGAGATTTTAGTTTATTTTGAAATAATTTATTATATTCTGACATACACTACTGATGTTCTATATATTAGCCTTAAAACATTTTTTTTTAATATTTTGTAAAATTTGTTTTTGTTTACAGTTAAAACTATAAAGTCTTCTAAAATGCCATACGAACTCTCCTTCTTTTACAGGAACTTTGAAAAATCTCTAATCTACAAATCTTTTACATTAACAAAATTTGTTTCTAGAGAGGATCACTACTCCATCCAGGGACAATTTGGGGGAGTTATGGCATACTGCAAATGAATTAGGAAATGGCTATTTTGTATGAAGTGTTTCTTAAAATTCACAGAATCCAGCACAGTACTTATTAAGAGACTTAATAAAGCAAGCAGGACAATGTAATTCCAATTGATTGTAGACTTTGGTGTCAGGCAGCTGGAGTTCAAATTAAACTGAAAGAGGTATATGCATTTCAAAGTAGTCTAAGGAGACATCAGAAATAATCACTGCATGATTCTATCACAGAATGAAAACTCGAGTAGCATCTCTGACAATTATTACTTCAGTTGTAGCCTGAAGGAAACCTCAACACTTTCATCTACATGGCAGGCACCCTATCTTCCTATTTAGCTGTCAGCCAAAGGTTGCTGTCATCTTCTAGATGGACAAACAAATCAATAATACCAAACCTCAGTCCATACCCTAATACTTTGCGTAGGAGATATTTTGTTATTTTGGTGTTTTTAAGAATAATAGGGAGTCTACCTATAGAGGGAAATAACACTTTCATATTGTCAAAATACATTCTAACCTGTGAATACTGAAATTGTTGAAACAGTATTGAAGGGCTTACTTAAGACCTATAGGTTTGCTGGCTGCAAACTCTACTAAACAGATTTTTCCTTCAAATGTCTATAACAGCAATGACATCTGTGGTGCACATTTAAAAAAAACAAACAAAAAAAAAAGTGAAGAAATGTAGGAAGCTGTCTGTGTAATGTAAAAGAACTGTGTGTTGTCATGTGGAACAAAAGTAGGCAAATAATAACAAACATCTCAAAATGCGCAGTGTGTTTAATAATGTAATCTTACTTTAGAGACTGGATTGCATGATGTCTACTGGCTCAATTTTACTGCGGCATAAAATATACAAGAACATCGGCATCACTTTACAGTCTCACCAAAATTTAATAGATCTAGGGCTGCTATCAATATCTAGCAGGAGTCCACTTTTTCAAAATACTTCTTTTTGGCAAAGCAGCATCTCAACTGTACCAGAATGAAGTACAGAGCAATACAAGATGATTTATTTTTTCTTCTTAATAAAGAACTGTCTACGATCATTCAAGGTCCATTAGTTCAGATTGCTGCTTCAGTATGAGAGTGCTTATAAGAAAGTGGTATTTTAACCTTGCAAAATCTATTTCTTTTCTTTCTATGGTCACATATGAACACAACTTAAATTCAGCTAATTATTTTCGGGGGTTATTTTACTTTTGATCTCATTTAGAGAAGAGATGCCTAGGGACAAGAGGACTGAGTGCACGTAGAAAGTCATTTTGGAGTAGATGATGAGCAGATCAATGCAGACTCTGTTCAGTTTGTAATTAGAAAGAAGTTTTAGGTTGACACTTTCCAGCAAATATTAGTCAGCAGCAACAACTGGCAATTATGCTGAAGAAAGCTTGAAATAAACAGCATGTATTTCAGAAAAGAACAGCTACTTCTACAGTGCTCATAAGAATTTCTCACGGCTTTTTGTTTCACAACTTTGAAGAAAAGTAGCAAAAATTGTGACATGGGTTGTAAGAAAAAATGATTGAAAAGAATACTTACAAACTCTATGGGCACTCTTATGTTAAATATATTACAATTCCTAATGTATGTACAAAGTTCCCAGTGTTTATGTGAAGGTGCTTTGTCCATAGCTGTAGAAGTGACACCGCAACAACTACAACCAGTTCTTAAGAAGAAGATTCTGACTTGCACGAAAACTGCTCACAAGAAAATAAAAGGCCTATAACACTAAATTCTGCTCTGCTTTTTACTGTTAACAATCGCCACATTGAATCATGGCATCCTCTTCATCTGACAATAAAGGAGAACAAATCAGTCTCTAGTAGAACGGAGTTACTGAAAATAGGGCTACGCAATTCATCTCTTAATTGGTGGGTGTTCCTGTTGAACCACATTTCTGCCTGGAACAAGAGGAGCTAAATTTTGTTTACATCCAAGTGGTTGAAAGAAATTTAGAGTCCAAAGGCTCTGCTGTTCACTTATTACATACGACAGGAAACTGACCTGGATATGTTCTATGCTGTCAGTGACATAGCAGATATCACTAAGACATGAGAAAGTACTTTCGCATTGTGCTCTCAAGCATGTTGGAGGAGCTGAACTACCTTTAACAAGAGACAAACTGCACC
Source organism: Alectoris magna (assembly GCA_030625065.1). Lineage (NCBI taxonomy): Eukaryota > Metazoa > Chordata > Aves > Galliformes > Phasianidae > Alectoris > Alectoris magna. The sequence continues at coordinate 81,258,692 of CM060560.1, forward strand.
ACTAAAATTATATTGACTTCTTAGTCACAAAATTCTGGGCAACACATCCCAAAAGAGTAGCTTTGAGTTTTCAGATAATTTTTTCAGAGCCTGAAAGTATCAAAATCCAAAATGTCATCAAGATCCCCTTAAAAATCAACTACATCTACTGCTGCTGGTATCTCTCATCAGCTGACTATAGGCAAGAAGTCAGTGAGGAAGTATCAGTATGGCAGGTAATTACTGCTGCACACTAATAGTAGCATAGCCATTATGAAGCATTTGTTAGTTGCCAGAGGAAAGGAGCATCTTTTATGGAGAGAGGAAAAGTGGCTCTGCTGCCAATTCATGGGAAGGGTACTGAATGAATGAGACAGGTATAATTATATGTATCAAAACTTGGAAAAGCTTAATATAAAAACTGTGCTGTGGCAGAAAATGAGTTATTTATTGTGAGAAAAAAAGCACGTGTTGAATCTGTTGCAGAAATAAGTAAAATCCAAAATACAACCTGAGCTACAATCAAAATGATCAGCCAATGGCTATTTGGGGACAATTAATGGATTAATTTGGGCTTGAGCTGAATTTGAGATGTCCAAATGACAACTTGAATTAGTGGAGAGAAAGGCATGCTTGGAAGAGAGAGAGAAAGAACGTGTGTTATTAAGAAAGTTGCTTTTCAGTCCACAGATCACCCATTTGTGAGAAGAAACAAGGAGAAGCAGGGAGCTGTGAGTATATGTTGATTACCCATGGTCTGTAGCGTAATAAGTTGCATTATTTTTGTGGAAGTATCAAACTATTGATCTCCTGTCCTCAGAACTAGATCCAAATACCAGACATTAATACAGACTCAGGATCTGTGATATTATGGCAGTAAAGCTGATCAAGGACTAGTTATCTGTGTGAGTTCGACATCCCACTATGACCTTAAGAGCTCCAGCAACTAAGACTAAAGAGAACAGTGACAAATGGCACTAGGGAAACTTATTCCCTAGGAAGCTATTTGTCAGCTTAGGTTTAAGAAGGCTTCTGTGATTTCCATCATGAGAATGATTTGCAAAAAATGCAATCACAACAGCCTATGTGACCAATATTAAGAAGATTTGCTCAGAAGATATTTGGGGTGTTTAGATGTACAGAAGGTAATAGGCGCTTTACCTCGCACTGTAATATCATCAGTCATTGTCTTAAAAACAACAACACATCATTAAAAACAACAACACATCATTAAAAACAACAACAAAAAACAGCAAAGATGAGAGATGTAATATATATCAGTTTGATAATGTTTGACTGGTAATATCACTTACAGTGAGAAATCTTTATTGTTTAAAAATAGCTTTAAGAGAAGACCATATAAACTCTGTTTTCTAAAGCAAACTTAGCTTTTTAACCCAAACTTTTGCAAAGCAAAAGCGTTTAACCACTAAAAAAATCAATTATTAAAAGAAAGCAAGCATCAAGATGAAAACGGTAGTAACCAGGTGTGTGTTAATCCAGCTTCCCATGTGCAGGCCAAATAGGAGATATCATAGGCAAATAAAATCTCCTGCAGATTTGGGGCAGGTTTCTCAGTGATCCTCACAAATAATAAAGCACATTTTAGAACTGTACAGTAGAAATTATACAATAGTTTTTAACTTATTTTCCACTCTTAAACATGTAAGCTACTTTGGGAGATTATTGGAGTTTTGGAGCCAAGGACTGCGTATGCAGTCAGGAAAAGCAAGCTAAGATGGAATTGACTCACTGCTGTGCAGTTGGGAGCTTACTTTCCTCTCCTTCCACTTGTCCCTCTACCAGAAATCTCTCTTGTTCCTTCAGTCTTCACTGAAAGACCTCTAATTTAGACTAGGAGCTCATTTTTGTAGCATAGCCACAGCAGATGCTGCTGCTCATCTGACTATTGCTTTGACTCACTTCTACAGACTATTTTCAAGAATGCTTCCATATTAGCTTCCCTAATCTTACTAAGACTTTCAGGCATCAGACTAATAACTCTTTCGGTAATCTGATTTTCCTCTCAAAACAACAATTCTCCTTACGAATAACTACAAATGTAATGCTGTTATTGAAATTTTGACTTTCTGTGTAGTTATTAAAGTCTTATAGAGAATACAAACATCCACTACATTTTGTAGAAAGTAATAATGGTTACATCTAAACTTATCAAGACAGAGCATAAATCATTAATGAAATTATTGTCAAATATGTTCAATATAAAAATAGTCTGAAATCAGTGTAGAAAATACAGAAAAAATGACATTTCTTGTTGTGGCTACTGTCACAGGTAATATATGCTCTTTAACTAAACCCTTCCTTCCAGGTTTTGAAAAAATTAAAGCCACAAATTAAGGCTATGGCTGTGAGTATATTTTAAATATTTTTACACCTTATGTAGATGCACTCAGAGTATGAAGAATCAAGATCAAAGTTTCTATTGCCTAGTTAGTTTGCATGTAGCAGATACAAACTAGAAAATTTTAAATAATTAAAATACTTTGTTTTAGAGTTGCATAATTTATCACTGCTGATTTGTGACTTTTCAAAAACAGATTTCACTCTAAGAAAAGAAAGGATGCCATAAATATGAACAACTGAGGCAAAACATACATTTGTTAATCTAAAAGGATAGTTTTTAAATGGCAGGCACGACTGTAGCTTTCCTGATGGTTATTACTATCACAAACATGCATACACTGCCAAGTGAGTATATGCATCTATCTTCAGTATCTGTGTTGGAATTACATCTCATTAGAGTAATGAATATATTCATGACAGCTCTTTTGGGAACAATAACTGTAGTAGTCACAGAGTTAATATCATTCAACTTTTGCCCTACTATGTTCCTACACTACCTAAGCAGTACTAATTATTATCATTTAGAAGTTGTTGAAAGTGCAGTATCACTTGAGTACTCTGTAATTGTCATATATGATATGAAAAATAATAGGTTGTAAGGATATGAATATCATCTGTCTTTTCATTTACTGTTTGCCTGATGTTTTTATGGATTTATGATAGCCCACATTAAAAAAATATATATATTTAAAGTAAATAATATATATTTAAAGTAAATACAGTACAAATGAGATGAAATCAGGATGTAGGTGGTAGCATCTGATTTTAAATTGTAAAGCAGAATTTTTTGTTGCTCTCTGGCCCTAATATTAACACTTCAGAGCAAACAATGAGGTATCCACTGAGAGACAGTACCTCAGGATTTTTATAAGTTTTAGGAGTCCTATTTTATGATGGCTGTTATTGAAATTCTATTCTGTTCTCTAGGACTGAACTGTAGTAGGATTCAGCACTGTAATTACAAAGTCGAAGCTGTATGGTCACAGCTTCAGAATTAAGTAACTTGCTTTGTTTTCTAGTAATACACGGGATTAAAAAAAATAAAAATCTATGGGTATAATTGATGGCACATTCTGATAATTTATAAATGTATCTCTTCTGTTCATTTACGAGTTTAAATGAAGAAAAACAAATTATTCAGCCAACTGTCCATCAACTACTGTGCGCTTCTTTGTCTTGCACAATATTTATACAGGATACTCATTAAACCTTCTATATGATTAAAACTTAAGGATAATTTTAATTTTTTACTTTTTGAAAGCTACATTTGATTTTTAAAGGCATTTTTTTTCATGCCATTAGTCATTCTATTTCTTCTTTCTTAGATCCTAATGTTCTAGGAGAGAAAATAACAGTCAGCTCAGGTCTCTTTCAAAATGACGAATGATTCCCATTTATGAGACTGGAACAGAGGCACTTTGTTCTTATCAAAATGGTAACCGCCTCTATTGCACTCTACATGAAGGAATCCGGTATTATTTATAAAGCCTGGCCGTATCAGTCATGAAGAAAAAGAACAAATCCTTATGAGTTTTTCAATAAGCTGTGATTTTATGAATCAAACTTTAAAAACTGGTAAGCACTGTTACTGAAAATAATCATACTTTTTTTTTCCAGGCATTCCTTTTGTTTTAAAACTATCTTAAGTGTGGAATCTACTTATCAAATAATACAGATGGCAAATGCCACCATCATGCCAAAAAAACAACAAAGCCATAAACTTTAAATTATTTCAACTCTATAAGAACAGCTACAATTATGCTCTCATCATGCTTACAAAACTATCACCTCATCATGCTTAAAAAACAATAATGAATGACAGAATTAGTTTTGTTTACCTTCCTTGTTCATTCTCCTATCTACTGTATTTTGTTGTCTTCAATGCTAAATCTGCATTTCCTGAATTAAGAATTAAATGTGCTGAGGATATTTGCACATTCCTGCAGACCACATTCACATGTATTAGCAATATGTATTCTCAGTGTTGATTCCACTCTGTTGTAATTGCAGAAATAATAATAATAAAAAAAAACAATTTACTTTCCAAAACAAAACAAAATAAAAAAAAAAAAAAAAAAAAAAAGTAAACCACTATGATACAAAGAAATCTATTTCTCATATTACAAGTTAATTCCTCATGATCTAACCCATCATTTCATATGCAAAAATACTGATTTAACAACACATACCTTGACTTTTTCTAAGTGATCCTGCAGAGAGTCAATCAGCAGATCCCCCACTGGCTGCCAGGATCCCTTGAATGCTTCAGCCTGGCGCAGTTTCAGGTCCAGTTCATCCATTGCCTCCTGAAGGCCCTGCAGTCTTTCAACAGCATCATCTATCTTCTTTTGCCAATCAGCAGAACGTAGATTTAGCTTATCCCACTCAGTTCTGACATCATCTGCTTGCCTTCGGAGAACTTTAGTGACATTCTGGGCCCTCTCCTCGGGTGACAGCTCTAAATAGAAAAGTTGAGAGACTTTTAGGAGATACTCTGTCTAAAAAAAAATAAAAAATTGCCATCTGTGTACGTCTAAAAAGTTCAAAGCCTACTTAGAAACTATTCATAACCAACGACAAATTAAATTTATTTTACATGTGTTTTTATTTGTAAATCTCTTAAATCCATTTTTTCCCCCCAATACTGATCAACAAAACACACATTTATGTATGCAATGGCATTTCAAACTTCTAGCTACACCTTGCTGTATCCTGATTCAATGAAGTAGTTCTGCACATACATAAGTATCAATCACTATGAATCTCTGCAACTGAGTGGATTTGGGAGCTTTGCTGTACTGATTTCTCTTATTCTGTTTCATACACTATCACTATCTAAACAAATGACATAGCTCTGAAATACATAGACTACAACTTGAATTCTGGGTTGAACTGCGGCTTTCAGATCTCAAATGGGACTACAGTTCTAGACACATCCAAAAGATTTAAAGCCAAAATATCTACTTATAAATATGCATGTCTATTTAGTTCCATACTGTTCAAAAGTATCACTAAGGGTTTCTTTCATCTGTATTTTTAGCTCAGTTTCTGAATACTGAGATTGAGGTTGGAGTGTAAAAGGAATGCTCTCACAGTGGCTGGCAGAATTTATTTAATCATCACTGATCATCAATGATCTTTCTAGCAGCTCATTCAGTTACCTCTTGGTTCTGGGTAGACCTTCTCCAGTCCCTCTACTGGCTGATCTGCCTGGAAGAGTCGCACAGCTTCAAGTGCACTCATGATAACAGGTTCTTTTGTTTTCAGCTCCCTCTTGAAAGTCTGTGAGAAAAAAAACAAAAATATTGCAAATAGGTATACAATTAAATACTAAGTGCTATCCCTTTTATTGTTATTTTTGGTTAATTAAAGAACAAAACTTTAAATGACAGCTTCCGTGCATAAAAGAATCTGCCAAAAATGCAACGAAGCTTTACTTGAAATTGTATTCACTGTACATTGTATTCAAAGCAGATGATGTATTGGCAGCATGTTGCAAAGTACCCAAGGATGCATATCAAATTATTCCCTGTGAGAGGGTACCTTCTTTTTTGCTGGTTAACATCACAGTCAACAGCAAAACTTAGCTGCAAGGGGCAAAGCTTTGACTGGCTCCGTACTATATCAGCTTAGCTAATGCTTCCAGAAAGTGAGATTTCCCAGAATATGAGGGAAAACCCAATGTGATTCACAACTAGCCCTTTGCTACAGCTGCTGGCAAGTTACATCACAAGGAGAGAAAAAAGCCTATGGATATTGCCATACTAACACCTAACAATCAATTCTAACAAACCTAAAAAAAATCTACATATTACATTGCAGCCTTCTCTACCAGTAACACTGTAGATGCAGTTCTTCCCATATTACACGAGCTGAGATTTCTGAAAAGTAGAATTGAGGCAACAGTGAAAATCCAGAAATACCGTCCAGCCTAAATGTAGGCATCAACAAGTAGAAACATCTCCTTTTTTGTCTTCTTTCTCTCTTCCCTATCTGCATTTTTCTTCCTCCAGCAACAGTTCCTCCTTTTCCACCTCTCTTCTATTCCCTGACTTTAAAATGACCATAAGTAAGGTTGCCAAGGTTGGTATTCAACGTTTCATTTAGGTACAGTAAGGATACAATTCTCAGTGACAGTGACGTGAAAATACTTCAAGAATAAATGAAGAATTATTATTATTATTTTTTAAATTAAATTAAAAATTTTAAATTAAATTAAATTAAAACTCTGTTATTCTGAACCCAAGACGTTTGCTGCACTAAAATGCAGATGATAGCTCGTCTGTGGGTTGCAAATCATATGGGTTCTTTTGCATGCTGTTTTGAATGCTGTATTATCTAAATATTTTATGTCAATATTTTTTTTTTGTTATAAAGCAATATTGATAGCATAGTGCTTTAAAGTAGTAGAGAGGTAAAACATGAAGCAAGTTATAGTGCAGTATAGCACAATATAATTGTGCAAAAGGGAGAGCCATATACCAAGAGAAAAAAAAAAAGATTTTTTTTTTTTTTTTTGAGATATGGAGATTAGAGACTTATTTTTACAACACTGAGATTATATATATTTTTTTCATTATAAATTCACCAATACAGTTAAATATTAAGCAAAATTTTTGTTATTATGCAAACTAATGACAATTATAAATTCAATATTAAAAAGTTCGTTGATTTTAAATTACATTCAATGTGAAATACTCTGTAAAATAAATACCTAACAGAACGAATAGTAAGATAATACCTGCAGTTTATAATATAGCAGTTACAGGTAAAATATTCTTAACGCATTTCAGGAAGGTAAACTTTAGCAAATGTCTACATTATTCTGCTATAAATATTTAAATAAACCTTCTATTGTGTGGTCAAGAACTGACCACAAGTTTCTCAGCAAGTTTGTTGATGGCACAAAACTGAGAGGAAAGGCTGACACACTAGGAGGCTGTGCTGCCATTCAGTGAGACCTGGACAGGCTGGAGAGTTGGGCAGAGAGGAACCTGATGAGGTTCAGCAAAAGCAAATGTAGAGCCTTGTGCCTGGGAAGGAATAACCACATGCATCAGTACAGATTAGGGGGTGACCTGCCGGAGAGGACATCTGCGTAAAAAGACCTGGGTGTAACAGTGGACAGCAGTTTGGAATAGGTTAAGGGAGGTGGTCCTCCCCCTCTACTCTGCCCTGGGAAGGCCACATCTGGAATACTGTGTCCAATTCTGGGCTTACCAGTTTGAAAAAGACAGCGATCTCCTAGGAGTCAAGCTGGGGATGACAAAGATGATGAGGAGCATCTCCATTATAAGAAAGGGCTGAGATACCTGGGTCTGTTCAGCCTTGAGAAGAAAAGACTAAGAGGGGATTTGATGAATGTTTATGAATATTTTAAGTGCAGGTAGCAGTCAGACAAGGCCACACTCCTTTCAGTGGTGTGTAGTGATAGGACAAAGAGGAAAAGCCAATAACTGGAACATATGAAGTTTCACACAAATATGCAGAAGAACTTTTTTTACAGTAATGGTGACAATGCACTGGAACAGGTTGCCCAGAGAGGTTGCGGAGTCGCCTTTGGAGATATTCAAGACCTGTCTGCACACCTACCTGCGCAACCTGTTGTAGGGAACCTGCTTTAGCAGGTGACTTGGACTCAATGACCTCTCGAGGTCCCTTCCAATCCCTGGGATTTTGTTATTCTATGATTCATAATTGTGAATTGTGAAAACCATTTGGCAAAGTGAGCTTTTCCTGAAGGAATCGACACTGTCAGAAATATTTATTTTGTGCAATAGATATCAGCAGGACTGGGATCCTTTCACATATTACATCTGCTAAGGAATCTACTGTTTGGTTAATAACTGTGATAAATGTTTTAAATAATGTTGTTGACCTGTAAGAATCAATACCTTGATTTCCACAAATTAAGAAAGGGACTGTGTATTAACAAGAAAGCTACCACTGGACATTGTGCTGCACAAAACTTCAGTGAGGCTACTCCTTTGTTAAGCAGTTCTAACATCTTAGATGATTTTAGATTTAGAAATTTTTATAATATATACCTGACTCTTACACGCAACGCAATGGAAAGAGCAACTTTAAAAAGCTATGTCCATGCCTCTAAACAGGGAAAATTTAGTGTTCACCAGCCTTTGTGTTAGTGTAAAAACCTCCTTTTCCCACTAGATGTGGCATGGCTGCAGCTCAATTTAGCCAGTAGGTAGCAAAACTTAAGACATTTCTTTGTACACTGTGTGCTCCCCTCTTATCTGACAATGTTAGAAGTGATATCCATACTCATATTGGTCTTTAAACACTGCAGTTATGCCACCTGAAAGATACACTGTGCCTTATAAAGATTGGTGAAAACAAATTATTTTTCAAAAATGTTTATGGGTACAACCAGTAAAATGGAAGGCATATACAGAAAGGTCTGTGTCTGCCCCCAAAGAGAGAGTGAGCAGGAAGGAGACACAGATACTCCAGGAAAGGGAACACAGAACTATAACAACTGATGTGATATTTAAAAGTCAGAAACGGCTCTAAGCCATATATTTGGGGATGAGAAGTCCTGCTGTATGGATGCTGTAGTCACGTCAGCCCTAGCTAGGTGCATGTAACAATGAGAAGGACAAAGTACCTTCTTTCAGCATACATTGCTTTTTCTTGAAGACCAAATCATCCAAACACACCCGGTGGCATTATATTTCCAAAATAAATAGGATTATAACCACATTCCTCCATCATCTTATTCCGTGGAACAAGCTAAGGACAATGTAGTCAGATAGTCATACCACATCCCACAAGATGAGTGATCAGGAATCATAAACCTTCCCAAAATGATAGAGAGAATCTAGCAATAACTTTCTCACTTTGTGTATTTTCCATTTAAACACAAATGGGAAGAGTTTACCATAGAAAACAGTGAGCCAATATGTTAAATGCTTCCCAACTTGTATCCTAGGGGATGGGGCTGTAATCTATAAATCCCAAGATTTAGATCAGCATGCAGTGTGGTGGTGAGATCTACTTACTATTCTCAATGCCTCTCCTAGCTTTCATCTGTAGACTTCTATCAAGTGAGTCAAAATACATTTCAGTATAGGAAATTTAAAAAGGAGATAACAAAATAAATAAATAAATAAAAATGAGACTGAAGCAGTAGCACTGAATAGCATTAAAAATAAACAATTAATTTTCACTTCCATAATATTCCATTCCACAAGGCATTTTTTTTGTATGAAGCCAGGTTTTCTAATAAATTTTTTTGTTGTTGTTGTGAAAAATGTATACACTACCACAAAAAATCATTATCAGCAATAAACATTTTCTCTTCTTAAAAAAAAAAATATCTATCTAAAGCTCCGACAAATACATCTCTATAAGAAGAAGACTATCTTTGATAACAGAATTAGCCTAAATGACTGTCTAATTTACAGATAATGATTTCAGGCTAATTTCATTGAATTCCTGAAGTTCTTCCACACATTCTGGTGACTACAGAGGAAATCGAACATGCATAATATATGACCTGACAAAAAAACAAGTAAACCACTTTATTTAAACATCTCTATTTGTCATCAGCACTACAGCAGTAATGGCATTCTGTCCACTACTTTAATAATGCATATATTGATTAGCTTATCGCAGACCTCCACTACCTCCTCATGGGTGTCCAAAAATTTCTTTGGTTGGAGAAACACAGATTGTTTAAATTGAAAGATGAAAATATAATGAGAAGACAGAGTTTTAGTAAAAGTAGTATTAAACTCTGTTATCAGAAAAGCAGACGATTTTGCTTTTAACGATTTTTAAGGAAAAAAAGTACAGTTAAATGAATTCAATATGTTTCCCAATCAGAACGCTTTTTAAAGATGGGCTTGGACTTCCATTTTAAAAAGCAGATATCAACTGTGCCACCAGAACATGTTAGTGTGTTCAAGCAGGATTTACATTCCCCAGGCACATTTGCTATAAATTGCATGCAAAAGAGTTTTGAGGGAACTGTTAGTAATAAACTTCTGTGATCATTAATGCTATTTATGATGCTAATACAATTCCCACGCAGAAGATGTGGCAGTCTAAAAAGAACGACAGTAAAAGCAGGCTGCCTGTGGGATGTCTAAATTGCAATCCAGGAAACAAAGATTATTGGTAGCATGTACACAGTTATTCATATGATTTTGTTAAAACACCATCATGACTCTTCACAAAGCAAAGAAAACTGCAAGATGAAGAAACAATACTTTGATGAAAAGGAGTGTTATTTGATTACTGATTTAAAATAAATGGAAAACAAACAAACAAGAAACAAAACTCCTGTACAGTCTTTGGTGTGACACATTTTTCTTCAGATTCAAAAAAACATCAAAATGGTTCATATACATGTAAGTTCAAACAAAAAGCAGTTATGTGGGAGTACTGAGGATAAGGTCCAAGGTGCCTTGCCTAAAAAGTACCTCACATTTATAATGCAACAATGAATCTGACAGTATGTATGTCTGAGAGTTCAAGCTCTCATCTGGCATTGATTCAAGCATTTGAAATTTTCATCTCAAATTTCATCCTACTCTTAAAATTTCTAATGCCAATCTTGGCAACTGGGAGCATTCAAATGATACGAACAAACATCTTTTCTTTTTTTTTTTTTTGTATCTGCCATTAATATTGGAGGTATTCCAGATGGAGGTTAAATAATAATAATAAGCCTTTTTTTTTTTTTTTTTTTTTTTAAGTTACATTCCTAAAGTAAAAACAGGAACATCAGCTTGTAATAAGCTACCCTGCTGAGGCTTTTTCTTCTCTCCAATGAAGACATTACCTGGGTTCACTTCTGGTTTAAAGTGGCAAAAATAATTTTTCACAGAAAGAAAGACATTTTATTGACACAAGAAGACCAAAGATACAAGTCTGGATCATTTAAAAGATTGGTCAAAGCAGGTAGAAACTTAGATTGTTTACTGAAGACTCATTTCCAAAACAGACGTTGATGACAACCACATGAGTAGATTCTTTGACTCAAGTCTGAAATTCGACTACTCTCTACTTTTATGCTCTGAGAGCTCAGTTTTTTTAGCAAGGGCCTACAGCTCTTGAAAATTAGCTTTTCACTAGAACTGCGTTCCAGTTTTATGCTAGAGACCTTTACATTTGAGGTGTGAACCTTCCTAACAACATTTATCTGATGTTCAGAAATGGACTAAGATGCTCGCCCTGGCACAGGCACAGTTTTGTATGTCTGCTTCTCTAAAAGAAAACTTTTAGAGTAATAGAAAGTCCATAGTGTCTAGTTAAAAAAAAAAACAACAACAAAAAAAACCAACACACACGCACAAAAAAAAAAAAAAAACAAAAAAAAACCACACACACAAAAAAACCCAAGCTACAAAAAGGGTTTTGTCAAAGACAATCTGAAGTCATAAGAGTTCTGCACTGATTGTTTTTCCCTCCTTCCCCATAAAAGATCTCTGAAGAGTAGACAGGGTGACCTAATTTCAAGGACTATATTTTGTTCTTTTTTTTTCCCCACAGGGAACCAGAGCACCTACAGCTAGAAAGGCCTCACATTAAACTAAAGATGCTACAGCACAGAAAAAGGAAAGATGTGATATTTCTAAAAGGAACTAAAATGTTCTAGCTTTGATAGAAAGAAGAAGTGATTGAGACACGAGGACCAAAGATTTGCATCTGTATGTATCTGCATGTGGGAGAGAAGATAATAAAAAAGGAGAAGTGAGAAGGAGACCTAGTTTGTAAAGTCACTTTGCAGTTATTTATAGTACCTCGCTTTTACGTAACACTTCTTACCCCTAATAGTTTTAACCACTTATGTTTATTTGTGAGTGACAATCACTTAGTCCATCACCGAATTCTTAACACCTTTAGAATAGCTTACAGAACAATATACAACATTAAAATTTTATGAGCAGTAACTTCTCTGAATGAAAAAATTATTTTGTTTCTCTTGGAGGAAAGGTAATGTTGTCAAGTACTCAAATATGATTCAGATAGCAAAAGTTCTGCTGCAACAACTCTACAAAAAACCTTCTCAAAGTCTTGCTCTAGCTCAAACATGGCCTTTGGATAAAGGGTTTGAGTTAACGTAGAGTTAAAGCAACATTTATTTTATTTCTTACATCCTGAGAGCCTGGTTGGTTTTTGTGGTTTTGAAAATATGTTATGGAAGCTGCTAGAGACAGCTGGCTAGAACAGACGTCAGGTATTTCAGAGAGGGAAAGGTAAAAAAGGAGAGTGGTAAAGCTGTGGATATTTTAGCCTTACTGTTTCCATGATAATGCTTAAAGTCCCAAGAAAAGCTTTGTGAGAAATGTCCATCCTACAGATCATGTCTCTGGAAGGAAAACCTAGAAAATGAGACTGTGTTGCCACTAGTCTCCATTTTTCAGCTACTATGGAAGAAGCTTTGTTTGCCTCTGCCAAAAGCCAAGCCTGATTTTGTTTAAGACTTGCGGACTTTTCACAAACACTGGATCACCAATAACTTAAAGCAGCAAGATACGCCATGTGACCTTTCTAAACTCAACCTTAGTATTTGCTCCCAAATGTGCCCTTTGGGATTAGGAAGGAAAATCTTTTAAAGAAGTATCTATACAGCTATCTGATGAAAGGAGAAAATACAGGTATTACAGACCTGGTTTCATTTTATAGAATAATTTTAGATTTTTCCACACAATAATAAAAACAGCGATTTAGCAACTTCCATAACAATACCTTATGTGTCAAGTTTCAGAAATGGCATTATGTAGATGCACAGCACATTTTGCAAGGAATCGCTGGGTTTGGAATATATTTTTCTCTCGCAGTATCAAGTTGTCTGGAGATGGCATAGCAAATTATGTGCTGTTTACTTGAAACCAGACATTAACTAGTGTGAGACAGGTGTGAGCTTGATTCAGCATAGGAATATATAATTAAAGCATGGCTTTCCCACAAAACAATAATAATAATAATAATAAAATCTTTTTATGAAGAGTTATTGAGCAGTATTAGGTTATTTAAGGGGTCATTTATCTGGTGAGTTTTCCAAAAATCCCATACAGTGTTGGATTTAAGTTCCTTTTTAACCACAAAACCTAGTCTGGACCAGTCTCCATGTGATGTTCTGCTACTGCCTTTCCCTAATAATTCTTGATGAAATTAGTATGAGTAACAGTAACAGCCAGCAACCACAATAGTTTCATGAAGCACACAGCTGTGCATTATGACTGGTACCAGCTACAGTTTTCATTGATGTTCACCAAAAATCAACAGCAAGACTAACAGGGTTTAAACATTTACTCGTGAAATTTAAATGTCTGATCCAGAAAAAAGAACAAGAGGAAAACAAACAAACAAACAAAAAAACCAAAACAGAACGACTGATTTAATCTTCAAATAACACTGTTAATATCTTATCATTTCTAGACATGAAACTAAGTGTTTATGACAGTTCAATGAGAATATTGCTGGTTTTCAGAAAGCCAAGCAGCTGTTGCAAATACTCCTTTCTCCAACGGACTGATTTTCTAGCCTGTGTTTGAAAATTTTAGCTAGTGTTATCATGTAAAATTTCATTAACTCTAACATGTATTTAAAAAAGTATCCACTTTTTCCAGCATGGACTATGTAATCCAACAGTAAACTGCAAAACAAAATGCAACTAAGGAAAGATCATTTGAAAAAAAATCATACCCTATGAACATCATTCTGCTTCTGCACAGTAGGAAGATCTCCACCGATGGGTGCCTGCTGTTTTAATTCATCCTCCTTCAACTGCAGCCAGGCTAAAAGTTCCTGAAGAGAGAGATGTAAACGCTTCCACTGGTCTGTACTGGCTTCCAAATGAGATCTGAAAGCATGTATTAAATATCAGATTCATTCAGGCAAAGTGAAAGTTAAAAAAAAATAAATAATAATTACAAACTTATTTACTGATAAAGACCATAGTGTTTTGTTAATTAGACGACATTTAAATAGCTTCATCAGCTTTGAATCAGACACTGGTATAATTTTGATTTCACAGCCATGGCTCGAAACAGCAAAACAGTTATGTTGAATTGTCATTCTCACTAAACATGCACAAATACAGTGCAGGACTAGTGAGAGAACAATTTTCTCATTATTTAGGACTGCTATGGTACTAACCAAAAGATAGGGAGTACTTTTCAACTCAGAGAAGAGCAAGCATTTGTCTAAATGATTACACAAACCATTCAACCCCACACAAGAATCATGTGGCTGCTCACCTTTAAGACAGAAGAAGCAAAACCATCCCTTCCCCAAAAGGAAATTGTCAAAGTAATAGGAACCTCCTATGCTGCACAAAATGTCCATGCCTCGTGAAGTGAGGTGTGAGTGAAACTAACTGAATCATGGCAAATTTCAGATATACTACCCACTGCATGCAAATGACAGCTCCACCATAAGACAACCTTACAAATATTTTCTCTGAGTGTGTTAAATGCTCTTCTCTCTTAAGACTAACTCTTGGCAACTACTTTCTGCTGGAAGAAAATATATGATAAATCTCTGGATTGACAAAATTTTCTATTTTGTTTATATCATTGATAATAAGAACATGTCCTGCTAGATTTATGAATATGCTGCTAGTGTTTAATTGCTGATTGGGAAGAGATTCTTAATTATTTCCCATACAACTTAAGAATTCCTTTAAAAACTCAAATGAAAAGCAGCATTATATGACAGTAAAACAACATGATACACTTTGCAAGAATTATGTACTAAGACAGATTTTCTTTGTCTCACTTCTTTTCTAAATTCCAGCTTTGCTCCTAGTGCTGAATGTTGCTGGAGGTGAGGGGCAGAGCTGCCTCACAGCAGGTGCTGCACTGCTGGGGCAGGCTGCCCTGCAGGCTCCAAGGGCTGAGAAGTTGCAGAAGTTGCAAGTCCCCTCAAAGCAGTGAGGGGAGAGGAGCAGGGACACTACATGGGCACCTGCAGGAAACAACAGCCGGTGAGCTTTTGGAGAGGATACAGCCAAGAGTAAACTTTCTGAATTAGTTAGCTCCAGCCTTCCAAGTTAATCCCAGCAAATGCAACCTTCAGTCTCCTCCAGATAAGCACAGTAACTGGATGTGAATACAAGGAAATGAACTTGGCTTTCCTTGACATCCACCACGCACTTTATCTAGCTGAAATGCACTGGATTGTGAAAAGAATGCCCACCTATCCAAGGGACAGTATGACTGTTCTGTTCCAGCAGTTCAAAGCTTCCACTGAAAAAGAAGAATCATGGGACTGATGCCTGGGGAACATTTCATCTTTCTGCTCTTACACCTCTTTTGTGTAAGCACCAATATAACTATGATGAAATCTATTCCACACTGTGTTATGGAAAGAAATAGCATGCAGCAGTCAGACTGAGAACAGCCCATTCATTCAGTTCAGTAGCCAGCAATATTTAAATTGAATGTCTTAGGAATTACAAATTGGTTCTTATTCTAGTATTTTAGAAAGGAGTTCAGTTGCTTTGAATCTTCAGTGTAACAAGCTAATGCCATACAACCAGGGTTAGTATGTCTGACAGTTAATGACAGCAATACATTGAACTGAAAAAAAGAAAAAAAAAAAAAAGAGAAAGAAAGAAAATCCCAGGACACCCATATATTTAATTACTGCTATTTGGGTGATTTGCAGTTTTTTGGTTTTTTTTTTTTTTTTTTTTTTTCCTCAAATGTCACTGCATTTTGGCAAGTTCATGGGTAAAAGACATCTGAAGTAAAAAATCTGAGAGAGACCCTGAAGGACTGTATCTTTCTTTTGCTCCTCAGAAAAAAATAAAAAAGAATGTGTCTCTCCTTCTTCAGTCACTAATATATTTTCAACCTCACATTCTTCATTTCTTTTTAATGATTGATGTTATGAAGATGGCTTTTGTCATTACACAGACTGACCTCCCTCAGGGCCCAAGCTGAAAAAAGCTAGTATTTCATAAATTACTTTCAAAAACACTGCTGCCTTTTGCTGCCCTCTGAACTACCACCAACACACAGCAAATGAGCAAATGAAAAAATGTCCAAGACTGAATTCAATGGAGCTGGGTTGTCTGTTGTGAAAGACACATTTCTGAAGAGAAGTTTTCTGGACGGTTTCTTTTGAAATTTTCAGCTCACTGAAGCCTATATATCCACTTCACGACTTGTAAAATTACCATTTACTGTATTTTTCCTTGCAAGGAGATTTTCCACTTACAGAACTATCTGGAGATCTCCTTTTACCCCAGGATTTTATTTGGTAATTTTGTCCACTTTTCAGACAAAAGCAAAAATCTTAAATAACATCTTCTCATTTGCAAGGCCATTCTTAGTTCTGCACTGGAAATGGCAGTCTCAGAAATAAAGCTTTTCATAAATATAGGTTATCTAATTATTTTATTACTTGACTCACTGATAAGTCATAACCAACCAATTTAGAGGGGGTACAGTTAATGTTTAAACATGTTAATCTTCCCTTCTGTAATTACAAAACCTCATCATATGTCTCAAAACCTAATCTCCTACTATCATTTTCACACACAAAAAAACCCCACCCTAATAATTCTTAGAAAGTTAAACCAGCACAAATCATTTCAAAATGGAGAGAAATAGCGCTATCAGAAACCAGTTTATACCCTTTTACTGTCACGAGGCAGATGGAACGACTTACACACTAGCCGTAAGCTTTTGATTACAGTTATGTCCTACCTAATGTTTAGAGATTTCTTCCTAAGCTCACTCCATCTGAAGCTCATGTTATCCAGACGTCTTTGCAACAGGACAGCATCCTCTGAGCCTTCCAGGGATCTCAGGATTTTCTGCCCGTTTTCATCCAGGTTGTGGAAGATGTCAGTATGTGCATCAATTTCTGCCTGTAGATCCTAAGGAAGCAATAGAGAGTAACCTGATTTCATACAGAATCACAGAAACTACCACTTCTCAAGAGTGGAAAAATACACAGTCCAACACAGAGTCATGATTATGATTATTCCTCTCATAGAAATGATGTATAGTAAACACCCTTTCACTTCTGCACTGAAAGAGGACCATCTTTCCATATGGATCCTACTGAACAAATGCTAATGAATGTTAAAAGTCTAGCATTTGTCAGGCAAGAAAGCAAAGACATATTTACTGCGCTGACAAGGGAAAAACCTACCAACCAACCAACCAACCAACCAACCAACCAACCAACCCCTGGGGATCTCAGGTAAATCTGACCTTCACGTGATAGGTTTTCCTGTGCAACATTTTCAGCTTGAGCTGAGGACTGCAGCACTGCTCCTGCTGCATGGCAGTTCCAAGAAATCTGCGCGTCTGCAGCAGCAGAGCTTTAAAATGCCAAGTTCCCTTACATTCTGTTGACAGAACGCATTTCAGATCACAGACCTCAGCAGTCAATAGCAATAAACAACCACTTTGTGCTGCATCAAAACACTGGTCAGGGCCATGGCTGTAGGAGGGCCTGCAAACAGAAAGGACCCAGAATATGCAACCGGCAGCTCATGTTGAACAGCCAGCTCTTCTTATCACTTTGTAAATGCAGGCCAGCTCTACATTTTGAATTCATTTTTCCCCCTCATTTTCAGCAAAGCTGTTCCTGCCAAGAGAACATTCCTTTGAGAGCTGCCTGGTACCAGCATTCCTGCCTGCCCACGCGCTGAATGCAGCCTTTGTGCAGCGGCTGCCTGGCTTACGGACGCTGCGTGCTGCAGCCCCACGAGGTCACAGATTCACTCACAGAGAGCAATGGTGGAACCACACTCTTCAAGCTGAACAACAGTAACAATTTAAATAAAGTATACACAAGCACGCGCACACTCTATACGTAACCACAATTGCACAAAAATACTGATATTTTAATACAAAGTGCACTGGTCAAGTGAATAAATCCCATTTTCACATGGGACGCTTGAGCACTAGGAGCTCTGGCTGTGGTTTCTTGCTGCCTGAAGTGGGAGTGTTGGGGGATGAAGTGTGAAAGGTGAAATGATCGACGGCCTTTGAGGGATGACCCAGAGCCAACTGATCATCAAAGACAAACCTCAATGGAAACTTCTTCTAATTTGCTTTAGAAGAATGACTTTGAAGCAGGGAAGCACACAACTTGCCTACTTGGTGTGTTCCTAATTGAATTAGTTTGATTTGATATTTTAAGTGCAATGTTAGCAGCACTGAATCATAAGTACATTGTCCTTGTTCACTTACTGCTGTTCCAAGTGACATTTGGTATACTTTGCTGGATACCTACTTTGTGCACAGCAACGACTAGCACCATACCTGGAACAATTTCAAGGAGGGCAAGGCATTTCTGTGGTACAGTATAGGAGTTCTCATCCAGCTATTCTACTTTATCTATGTTCATCCTGGCAGTAAAATAGTAATGAGTTTGGAATACACCAGAAGTAATTCAGCAGAACAGTCGTTACTATAAATATTGTACTCTTTGATTGATGTTAAATACTCATGGAAATGAGGTAGCTTTGTTAGCACTGGAACTAAATGTGGCAACTGTAGTTCTAATCTCAGAAATTTCATCACGTGACCTGACACTTAGGCTAGGAATTGAAAGTAAGAGCTAGCAGAACTTTTTTTCTCCCCCTTTCTCTTTCTCCCTCTCTCTCTGTTTTTTGTTTGTTTGTTTTGTTTGTTTTTTATTTTTATTTTTTAATTGGTAGAGGGAAGCTTGTATCACATCTATAAACTCGGGAAAAGCAGATTCAGCCCTCAAAAGAAAGACAAAGTCTACAGAATAGGCAAAAATCCCACATTTTGCTAACGACAATCAGGAGGTATTTAAACATACAAGGGACTTTACAGAACAATAGTTGAGAGTTGCACAGTTGATACATTTATTTGTTTATATAAACACACAAATGTTCCTACTCTCAATGAATATATGAAAGTTTTATGTAGAGTCTTAGATTGTAAAGGCAAACAGTTTTCCAGAATTATTCCTGTTTCAATTTAAACATATGTTTCAGAGAAGCAATCTATTTTGATTTTTAAATATGCTATTATTGAGGTACATAAACACGTATGTTATGTCAGGTGTGAATGCCCTCACTTGAAAATTTGTACTTTATTTCAATTCTGAGTGTTGTTAGATTCAGCTTCCAACTTCTATAGTTTATTTATGTCTGCTGAAGAGTATTCTATTACTAAATTTCATTGTCTTCATGCACACATTTAGAGATTTTAAGTCAGTCTTGAGGTTAAGCAACACAAAAATGAGGTAAATAGCCATAACAATATATGGGAAAGAATAAAGTTCACAGTAAGAAAGTTCACTTTTAATATCTTCATACCTCTAAGGTTCTTCCATATTTCAAAACACATAAATCTACTGCCAAAATAAAGAATCATCATATGTAGTACCTGTTGCACAGAATCACAGAATCACACAGTGACTTAGGTTGGAAGAGACCTTGAACATCATCGAGCTCTAAACACCACTAGAAATTTCTTAGTTTGTAGGGTTGCAATGGAAACAGTTACCTCTTCCTCAGCAAGGACAACATTAAATATGTCAAATAACTATTTACAGTAAGAAACTGTCAAATTTATGTCTTCTTCATACTTTACCACACATACATTACTTTTTGACTTAAAATTAATATACTTCCTATATTTTTCTTGCCTTTAGAAAAACTCTTTCATAGTCTAGAGTTTGCATACTTTTCTCCTCACATACAGACATTTCTCAAAATGAAATCAAGTTGTATCCTTCTTCATTCAGAATACTACTGAATGCCACAATCAAACTGGACAGTTAGCTAAATATGTGACGAGCACAGAAACTGAAGTCCTCTTATCAGAAGCTCACTATTCAAGATCTTAGTCCAAATTATCTGTCTAAACTGCACATTTTCTAATAATCCTAAAAGTAGTTTATCCCAGCTATCTGGGAAACATGCTCAGAGACTAACAAGACAATGGAGGCATGCACTCTGTTTCGGCTTGTGCATTTCAGATCCTTTCTTTGTGACACCTTGTCCCTAGAGAAGCAAAGTGCACATAAGAAAAATATCTATACATCTTTTATTTGTTTTCTGAAATAAGTAATTTCTATGTTTGAAAAATAGAGGTGAAAGATAAATAGGAACTAGATCCTTTTTCTTGACAAGAATAAAGCAGGAAATATTTCATCTTATAAGATGCTATTTATTTGCAAAAGCATGCTGTCATTACACATCATACCAAGAAGCATAGACTAAATATAGACTATTCATTTCATCCTTTCCACTGTATTCAAGCACATGTAGGATATGCAGAGGATGAAAATCAATCCTGCTATATTTCTGCTGAGTTAGTGTTGGACTTAAATTACTCTGTATACTGTTTTTGTTGAAGTTACTACTGGAGATATGTGGAAATACATTCCCATAAAAAGAGCAGGTAGCAAAATCAAATACAAACAACAAGAAAAAGACACTGTCTATAATATCTCATTGATGAGTACTGATTGTTAGCTTAACTTAATTTTCAAATCTTCACTTCCACTTTTTATTTTTATTTTTTAAAGCTCACTACTTCTAGTGAGCTCAGCTGCTGAGAAGGAACTGCCCACGCATCAATGGTGGATACGCCTAAGAGTTGCAGAGTGAATTTTTCCCTTTATTCAGATGAATGACAGAGTTAGATGATAAAGCGCACTGTCAGATTTGTTCATAGTAACCTTGTTGATAAGACATTACAGGTTTCCACACATTTAAAAATGTGTGTTCACCTTTTCATAAAGCATAGAAAGTATCTAGTATTCCTATTTAACATTTCTATTCATAATCTATCTATCTAGTATTTATATTAGTAATATATTTAGTGTTTCTCTGTAGAGAATTCAGTTTTAGATCTAAAGTCAAAAGACGTTTTCATAAATGGCAAAGTGGCCATCTAAATTGTGTATATTTTATTACTGTTGAACAGTATTTGAAACTACTAACTCATAAGACAATCAGCAACACACAACTAAGAATGACAATACCTATGATAATTCCACATAGCAAAGATACTCCTTTAAGAATTCAGAAAGTTTGGGGATATTTTATCAGAAATAATTAACAAATCACTGTTAAAACCCTCTGTAGCAGACATGCAGTATACTGGCAAAATAAATGAAGGACATGGCACATGAAAATTATGCCATTGTTTTGGCACAACATCAGAAATGAGTTGATAGGCTGAAAGTAAAATGAAATTCTAGAAAGAGGGAATTAGTTACACTGGTTGGACTATACAAGAGTCAGACTAAGACATGGAAATTAATGCAGCACAGCTGACAAAACATTTATCTTTATACAAGGTAGAAACAAAATTAATTATGTAATAAAGAAATTAAAGCACTTAAATCCTCCTCTACAAACTCAGCTCTGTCCTTGGAATTGCGCTTTTCATTTCCAATGAATCATTTTACATTTTCTAGTTACCGTACATGGGATTAATTGAGTAAGAAGGCTCAGAAAATTAAAGACAGTACCATCTGATTAAAGGAAATCAGCACAGGGGGAAAAACTTGTCTCTATTGTTAGCAATAGGAAAAAAAAAAATGTCAGTCTGCATAATTACGTACATGTACTCAAAGCATCAGCAATTCAGTCCTCTGTGGCTATGCATTACTCAGAAGTACTATACAGCATAGTACTAAAGAAGTTCTATAATACCAGTACTGAAAGAGCAAGAAAGGTACTGAAAATGAATTGAAAATTCTAGGTCCGTACAATTCTTCCCATGGAAGGGGCGGTCAAGCATTGGAACAGGCAGTCCAGGGAGGTAGAAGAGTCGTCACCCCTGGAGGTATTTAAGAAGTGTGTGGATGTGGCACTGAGGGACATGATGTAGGAATGGACTTGTAGTGTAGATGGCTGGACTTGTTCCTCAAGTTCTTTTCCAACAAAAACAATGTTATGATTCTCTTCTTCCCCTCTTTAAAATACAACCTTGAGTAAAACTTTATTTTTATAGTCTTTTTATGGTGATTTCAAAAAGCCTCAAGAATGTAGGTTTCTTTCTAGCTTTATTTCACATTCTCATTGGTGCCTACAGAAGGCAGATCTGACAAACTTACTGTTTCGAGCCAGTATTTGTTGTTTGCTTGTTTTTCTTCTAACAATACTGCTGAGCAAAGCACATAATAAAGAACAGGGCTCTGCTCTCTGGACTTAGATGGGACAAAATAGCACTTACGGCCTGGCATAGCCTCTGCATTTTACCAACAGGGGATCTCATCTGGTATAATCAAAAAAAGTTCCCCCTTCAATGTCTTTTACCTCCTTACGGCTTCTACAGATGTAAGAACTGCAGTCATTGTCCGCAGGACTATTTTCCAACTCTGTGCAGCACAGCTTAGCTACCTTAGGGACCAGATGTCAGCTTAAACATTTTACTTGCTTTTACTCAGCTACACACTTAAAACTCCTGTAAGTCTTCTATTCTACTTAAAGCACTAATAAAAAATCACACAAAAAAGCCATGAATATTGGACCTCTTTCAGGATCTGGGCTTCTTCTTTTGTCTGCTAGGCAGAGGAATGGTTTTGGGGGTGATATAGTTCTGGAGATGTTGCATTAATGGCTAAAGCACAGCAAGTCCAATACATTTTAAATACAAGAAGTAGACAGTACAAGATGCACTTGATCTATTTCTTTTGTTCCTCAAAAGACTCAGCCATTTTGCACTATTCTCTATGACCGTCTGTTTTGGTGAGCTCGTCATTACTTTCAAAGTATTTGACCAGGAAAAACAATATATTTTTTCTAAATAAAAGAGGTTGAAAAGACTGTTTTAGATTAATGCTAGAACAAAACACTGACATATTTCTTCTACTTTGCAAGATACTACTGGTCCAACTGGACTAAGCCCTATTAAATGAAGAACCAGTTATCTTTTTCTCTCTTTTTTGTTTTAGATCAAAATACAACTAATTCAAGTAAGATCTGGGGAACAATTTTGTACCCGAACAATCTAACAGTGATAAATATTGTTTTTTCTACTACTATACAAACCATCTGAGCTCACACAACCAAGTTCTGTTAAAGTGAACAAATTGGTAAAGAAGCTCTCAGTCCTTCCGTCAAGTTTTTAAGCCATTTGAGAGAGGTGATCCTCTCCGTCTGCTGTGGTGAGGTCACATATGGAATATCATGTCCAGTTCTGGGCTCCCCAGTAAAAAGAGAGACATGAACATCTAGAGAGAGTCCAGTGGAAGACTATTAAGATAATGAGGGGCCTGGAGCATCTCTCTTACTAGGAAAGGTTGAGAGAGCAGGGATTACTCAGTCTCAAGAATAGAAGACTAAGGAGAGATCTCCTCAATGTATGAAAATATCTGAAAGGAGATTGTCAGGAGGACAGGGTAAGGCTCTTTTCAGCAGTGGTCAGTAACAGGATAAGAGGCAATGGGCACAAATTGAAACACAGGAAATTCTGCCTGAATGTGATGAAAAGCTTCTTTACTCTGAGAGTGACTGAGCACTGGTACAGGTTACCCAGAGAAGCTGTGGAATATCCATCTCTGGAGATAGTAAAAACCCCCCAGGCCCCCAGTTGCAATCCTATGTAATATACTCTAGGTGACTGTGCTTGAACATGGGGTTGGACCAGATGGACTACGGAGGTCCCTTCCAACCTCAGCCATTCTGTGATTCTGTGCACTCCCAGACCAGAAGCAGAAATTTGGTTGGGTCTTAGAATGGAAGCATTTACTGAGCAATTGCCATAATGATAAAAAACTTTTCAAATTAGACACAAAATGTAATTAAAGGGCAGACTTACTGAGTTAGAAGCATTGTTGTGAAATGGCCATACATCATCATGCCATGAAGCCTCCTATTCAACTAGCCTACGGCATGACCCCAATTCCAGTCTGGTATGATTACATCTCTAAGTTTCATGCTAATGACTTGATTAAAAAGAAAGATAAAAAGGTCTTTCTCTATTGGGAAGATAAGCTTATGAATATCATTAAGATATTTCTAGGTTCCTAACACTATTTTCAAGATAACAAAACGTTAAGTTAGTTCTCTAGCAGAGAAGCAAACGTTGATGAGTGGAAGCTCAAAGGATAACATTTCCCTGCAGAAAACAATCTGTATAAGCTGTAGCTACCTCTGTTATAGTTTTAAATTCTAGGTGTCCCAAAAATAAGAAAGAAACAAAATTCACATTAGCAAATTGGACCCTGTCTTCCAAAAAGATTATCTCTATGATTAGGAATACAACTTTCAATTCAGGTTACATACTGGTGATTGCAGAATGGCACAGCCAAGGATACAGTGACTGTCTTGCTGAAAGACAGTGAAAAACACCATGCTGTGAGATTCTTAATTTCTCTAACAGCAAGTTACCTCAGCTAGGGAAAGTAGCTTTAAGAGCAACAACTCAATGATTTGAACATATGCTCAAGTTTTTATTGTGCAGATCCTCCTTCACAGGACTGGCTTTTTAGATATAGCACAAGGCCTTGCATTTCTCCTTTGTTCAAAGGGAAGTAATCAAATAAATTTTTATGAGACCTCTAGAAATTAATTTGTATTCAACAGTAATTAAATATAAATTGTTAAATAATTTAATGTGATTTATGGGAGTTTACAGATTTTTTTGTGTGTGCTCCTGAAAGACTGAAATAGAACTATTTTTATTCCCATTTACTGAAAATATGAATAAATAAAATAATATTATAACATACAAAGCTTTCTATGTTTACAGACATAGTTTCACACAGGATTTGGTTAACTTTGCCATTAGCTTAGACAAATATAAACTATTCTGGTAATAGTAACTTTAATAGCATTTTTTTTTTTTCCTGTTTATTTATTTACCTTGTCCTTATATCTACTGTGGAATACTTGATCAGAAAGAAACTTCAGGTTAGTCTGAGGTTACAGCAAGGCTGAAAAAATTCCAAGTTGCCACAGCAATGAAGGACTTACAGTATGATGTAACTATACGGTGTTTATTTTACTAACCTAGCCTATACTTAATTACCTTTCAAGTAAACAAATACAAGACAAACAAAGCACCTGTTTTAAAGCAGGAGCTGCAAGTGTTCTGCAGAAAATCAGCTATCTCTACTGAGACATCTGAGTATGGGATTAGATATCTGATGGCGAAAACTGAATTTGAAAGTTGGGCGAGTAGGAGGGAAATGGCATAAATGTGCATGTGCTCGTATACAGAGTTTTCTGAAAGTAATACTGTTAGGGTCATTATAAACTAACACTGTTCTCTAGGTTTCAGAATGTAGACTACTCCCAACAAATACCTGACCCTAGTACTTCAGTGAATGTCAGATTCCATTACACCTGTACATTCTGCCAGCACACTCACGCTGTCAAGCTTTCAGTAATTTTTTTTTTTCCCCCCAGCAAAATAATTATGCTGCTACTTTCAGCATGTCTAATTTCACCCTCTCCCCATTTGTCTCTAGGCAGTACCATCCTCTGCAGGAACATTTACTTCCACTCAGTTACTCAGGCAAGGTCTGAAAGTCCTGTTGGATAATTTGGAGAGCATCTACCTCTATTAGTTCCACTGACATCTCAGTGCTTCCAATTAATACTGATTTTCTGTTACAACTAGCAGCCAGAAAGGCTGAACAGCACAACTGTCTCAAAGCCTGGAGAAAAAAAATTAGGAAAGAAAAAAGGACAAGGGTTACTTCTCTGTCACCTGTAGTGAAATATACCTGAAACTTGCTAATTATACATGACTGTTCCTAGGAGAAGAACTATTTGTTTATAAGACTGTAAAGTCACTTCACAGAAAAGGATCTAAGGTTTCAATGCAGCAGCATATAGCCAATAGATACCTTGACTTTACCACCTACAGAATTCAGATATAGTTTCACCCTTCCTCAAATACACGAACATATGCTTCCAAACTTCTTCAAAATGACATTTTTTTTCACATATAACCTTAATTCATTCTGTCTCAAATGCTTCTTAAAAAATTGTTTCTTTTCAAAATAAACTCTGACATTTCAGTTTTTTGTTAGCAAAATCTTTGATGCCTGGAGAAAAATAATTGGTACATCAGTTTCATAACATGACGTTATACTAATTAAAACAACATAAACTCTTACTAAAACTCAAAAGAGAGCGACACAGAATACGAAGCAGAAACTACAGGCCTCATACATTATGCATTATTAAAATTGATTCATGCAGAACAAAAATTTTAATGGTTTTAAGGCTCCTCTAAAAGTCAGCGTTGTTCCCAAGATAATGAGATTTCAATTAGGAATTTACACAATTTCAGGTGTTGCTCTTTAATGAGATGCAAGACCTGCTGCAGTTAACTGATCTTTATTAAGACCAGGCTAAGTGGGATCTGGTGGGAATGCTGGAAAAGTTCCAGTATCTCTGTACACACTTTTGTCAAATCCTCCATACTCGAGGTGTTCTGAGGCAAGCAGAGGAAAGACAGAAACCTGGGAAGTAGAAGGGCAAAAGTACATTTAATCTTTTAATCTTTTTTATTTTCAGTGGGAATGGAGATGGTGCTATCATGGTTTTGGGATCTATGTTTTAAGGAAGAGATGTCAGAAAAGTTACCATATAGAAAAATGCCTTGTGGCATTCAGGCATTAGAGAATTATTCCAATCCTTTGATGTCAGATTTTCCAGTCACCACAAAATAGAATTTACTACGTGCTGGGTGGTATACCCACTAACACTGAGCATGAGCTAGGTCTGGAATGCCATGAGATAAGTTAATTTTATCTTCCTGATGACATTCCTGCTACTGCCTCACTCAGTTCACACATCTGGTGAGGAGGCCATGAGTCGAAGCTACCAACTGTGGGATTATGGCACCTCTCTGTGAGAGAAAACCCCCCTTTAAATGCCATGATGGGTTGAGCTAGAAAGGTTCAAGTAGCCTTAAGGGTTTATGCCAAAAGGGTTGGTATGGTGCCAAAAGCTGTTGAGCCAGAATGGATTCTGAAAGGAGCTGCAATTATCTGCAGCCCACTGCAGGCCTTGGGTGGACATGGTGCTACAGACTCCCCCAGTGGGCTTTTTCTTTTGACCCTCTGACACGAATCCTCAGGCGCCCAATTATACTAACCCCCCATCACAACACCAGGATATTCACCTTTAAACCAGTACTGTGCTTCCATTAAAGCCCAAACACTAAAAAAATACAACTTATAATGCACAGCATTACCTCTGCTCAATTTGTTGTCATTGCTGACAAGATATTTAATGCTATTGTATTTGTGAGGAATTAGACTTAAGGGGGAAAAAAGTGTCATCCCTATCAATACTTAGATCAAAGAAATCCCAGCACTTTTGGTTCTCACAGAACAACCTGAACCAGTAAGGCAGATATATCCAGAAGCATGCACTAATCTGAAATAGTTCGGATGATATAACAATTGTTGACTGCCCCAAAATAAGCAAATAATGGGGAAAAGTTCAGAAGCCAAAAAATTTTACACATTTTTGAACAAAATTCTTTAAAATAAAAATTTTAGCTATTGATTGGTATATCTGTGGCAAAGCAAAATCATATTTTGTTGCACCCTAAAAAGCAAAGTCAAGCAGGATGCATGTAAAGGATTTCTGAATAAGTTTTCCATCCAGAAAACAATTATTTGGTATTTTCTAGGGTTTTCTAGCAAGATGCACTCCCTCCTGTAAGTACAATACAGGATAAAATAACAAATTCCACTTTAAATAAATAAATAAAAATCACCAATAAATTCTTACATAGAGACGGTAGACTTTTATTTTTTATTTTTTTAAATCTCAACCTGTTTACTTATTCACTTCTTTCTCTGGAGAAATGCTATTCTGGAGAGAAAACAAACTTCTGTTCACATCTTTCACCTTGATGTTAAAAAAACAATTCAATTGACTGACTCTCATATTCATAATTAAAAAAACAAAACAACCCACCACATATACTTACTCCCTCTATCTACTGCAATTCTGGTAAAAAAAAAAAAAAAAAAGAAAAAAGAAAATCATTACCATACTAAAAATTAAATAATTTTCCTTTAGAGGCTATACTGGAGAAATCATATATACGTTTTCATTTCTACCCGCACAGGAAAAATCAGGTCCAAGATCTGCATATAGAGATAACTACCCAGAACCACTATATTAATGATCTTTCAGGGCTTGTAAGTATCTTGATGGAGAGAAAATGAAATCCTACACAAATTTTGTCCCAAACAAAGACTAACAGTGATAAAAACAAGATCACAATCACAGCGAGAGAGACAGTAGAGATAACATTATAGAAATCAGGCAAAAGTAGTTGCCACGCTATTCAGTTTTCTGTGTCAAAGCCAATAAATCCAAGGAAAAGTGAAATGTATGTTTTAAAATTGCAGAATGATGTGAGTACTAAAGAAGGAATTACACACCATAGAAGAAGGCAAGTAACAGATATACATGGAAATCTAAAAACAGATTTCCTTCCTAGATTCAGAATTTATTGAAAATTAAAAAAGAACATGGGGTTTAGGCATGTACTCGGAAGACTGAGTACTACTTCTTTTGTCAATAAGTCAATATATTAGGCAGATCCTAAATACTGTAAGAATGTCATATACTCTGACAATTTCCTGCAGAGATTAAATTAGTCACTGTCTCCTGCTGTCACTGTGAAGTATGCCATCGAGGCCCAAGTTTAAACCCCAGAATTGCTTTTATAGCTTTCTTTGGTCAAGATTTCTTTACAAATGTTTTACAAATTAAGAATTAGAATACCACAGCTACTTGACTTCAATACCAGTAACCTCACAAAGATTCTCTTTAGGCATAAACCTATATCCAGAGTTTCTTTTTGTTTCATTTCGTTTCTTTTCATTTCGTTTCTTTTCGTTTCTTTTCTTTTCTTTTCTTTTCTTTTCTTTTCGTTTCTTTTCTTTTCTTTTCTTTTCTTTTCTTTTCTTTTCTTTTCTTTTCTTTTCTTTTCTTTTCTTTTCTTTTCCTTTTTTATTTTCTCTCCCTTCCCTTCTCCTTTTCTTTCTTTTTTTTTTTCTTTTTTCTTTTCTTTTTCCCATGTATTGCCATTATTGATCTTGACAATATGCTAAATATGACACAAGAATGGGGCTGATGGTTTATGAATCGGTGAGCTCATTTCAGCTTCTGAGAAAATATTTATCTGAAGCACTACAGAGTTTAAAAAAATTGAAAAATTAAAAAAACATGCAGGAATGGGAATCAAGTATCTTAGAAAACTAGACATTGCTCAAATATGTGGTCTAGTTCCATAATACCAAATTTGGCAAGTTTAGGTGCTCAAGAACAACTACATGGCACTACTTCTTAGAAGAGTTCCTGTCAAAATCAATATACTAAATTGCAACCAAAAGGAGCTGGATAACAGTTTCTTATTCAAGATAAATTAAGGGGAGAAGTAGTAACATTTAAAATGGGGGGGGGGGGGGAAAAAAAAAAAAAGCTAAAAAAAAATAGTAAGGTTAACGGATTTGTCATACTTGTTTTACTCACGCTTTTGCCACTTTCATAGAATTGGAGAATGGTTTGAGCTGGAAGGGACCTTTAAGATCAACATTCCAATTGCTCTGCTATAAGCAGGGACATTTCCCTCTAGACCAGGTTGCTCAGATCCCCATCCAGCCTGGCCTTGAATGCTTCCAGGGAGGGGGAATCCACAAACTCACAGGGCAACCTGT
This sequence comes from Alectoris magna, assembly GCA_030625065.1. Classification (NCBI taxonomy): domain Eukaryota; kingdom Metazoa; phylum Chordata; class Aves; order Galliformes; family Phasianidae; genus Alectoris; species Alectoris magna. The sequence goes on from CM060560.1 coordinate 81,288,665, forward strand.
TCCAGTGTCTCAACAACTATCACAGTAAAGAATTTATTTCTAATATCTAATCTAAATCTACCCTCTTTCAGTTTAAAGACATTTCCCTTTGTCTGTCACTACATGCCCTTATAAAAAGTCACTCCCCAGTTTTCTTGTAGGTACTGGAAGGCCACTATAAGGTCTTTCCAGAGCCTTCTCTTCTCCATGCTGAAGAGCCCCAACACTCTCAGCCCGTCCCTTTAGGGGATGTGCTCCAGCCCTTTGATCATTTTCATGACCCTTTTCTGGACCTGTGCCAAGAGCTCCCTGTCCTTCTTGTGTTGGGAACCCCAGAACTCCACGTGATACTCCTGGTGGGGTCTCACAGGAGCAGAGCAGAGGGGAAGAATCAACTCCCTTGACCTGCTGGTCATGCTTCTCTTGATGCACCCCAGGATACGATTGCCTTTCTGCGCTGCAAGTGCACATTGCTGTCTCATATTGAGTCTTGTCATCAACCAGCACTCCCAAATTCTTCTCCTTGGGGCTGCTCTCAAGCCAATCTCTGCCCAACCTGCATCTGTGCTTGGGATTGCCCCAACTCAGATGTAGGCCCTTGCACTTGGTCTTGCTGAACTTCATGAGGTTGGCATGGGCCCATCTCTCAAGCCTGTCCATGTCCCTCCGGATGGCATTCCTTCCCTCTTGTGTTTCACTTTCTTATATGACAACTGTGTATACAAGCCAATTCTGAATGGCATTCATGTAATATACCCCAAATAGTTACTTTTGTATTGATTCCATAGAAGCTGATAAAGAAGCAGAGAAGCAGAACATGCAATTAAAACCTGGGAACTTGCAGCCACCTGAAATGGATGTTTCTAGATTCACAGGATTCAACCAGAATGCAGAGTGCACAGTAAAAATAAATAAATAAATAATGATAAAAAAATCTAAAAAAAAAATTATTGAAACAAATACATGAGAGATGCTCTGAAAGTAATGCCTCAACAGCTACATCATGACGTTGATTAAGCTGAAGACATAGACTTCCAGAGTCAGGCTAGAAAAGACGGCAATCTTTCTACTGCAACATGATAAGGTTGGGTCCCATACGTATGCCCACCATATAATCTGGATTTGGCACCTCTTGACTTCACAGAATCACAGAATCACAGAATTATCGAGGTTGGAAAAGACCTAGAAGATCATCCAGTCCAACCATAACCAATACTTCCCAGCTAAATCATACCCCTCAACGCAACATCCAAACGTTTCTTGAACACTCCCATGGTCGGTGATTCCACCACCTCCCTGGGCAGTGCATTCCAATGCCTGACTACCCTTTCCGAGTAGTAATACTTCCTAATGTCCAGCCTGAACCTCCCCTGGCGCAGCTTGAAACCATTCCCTCTAGTTCTATCACTGATTACACGAGAGAAGAGGCCGACCCCCAGCTCACCACAACCTCCCTTCAGGAAGTTATAGAGAGCTATAAGGTCTCCCCTGAGCCTCCTCTTCTCCAGGCTGAACAATCCCAGCTCCCTCAACCGCTCCTTATAAGGCCTGTGCTCCAGACCCCTCACCAGCTTGGTTGCCCTCCTCTGAACACATTCCAGGGCCTCAATGTCTTTCTTGCAGTGAGGGGCCCAAAACTGAACACAGTACTCGAGGTGCGGCCGCCTTCCTTCTGCTCAGGCCAATGAAAGACAGACTATATGGGCAATGTTTTCTTTTGGCAATTTGTTTTGAAATTTTTACACGCCAGAAGATGAACAACATCTCTCTTATATTTACAAAGTGAATTTTTTCCCTCCCAAATATAGGGAGGAAAAAAATAAAAAATAAAAATTGCATTTAACATCATGAAAAAGAGGCACATATTTTTCATGACAAGGACATCTTCCAGATGTGCTAAATATCATTACCTACTTAGAAAGTGCTCAGAAGGTCTCTGCAACCTGTGGTTTTATTTATTTTCAATGATACAGTTTTAATTAGTCACTCAAACTCTCAGCGTGGATAAAAGTTTACAGTTTTAGATGATCTGACTAAAATCTTTTTTAAAACGTAGGTATCCTTCATTTCAAAAGAATAATCATTTTACTCTCAAAATTGAAAAACAAAAAAAGCCATAAAGTTATAAAGAAAAGGTATTTTTAGCATACAGTGAAGTGAAATTCTAAAATATATTAGCTGGTTACCGTGATCAAATATCAAGGCTGAGTAGGTTTAACAAGTTATGAAAGTACTGTATGAGAGGTATTACTGTTTCAAAGTAAGAATATTCATGGAGTGATTATGGAAAACAAACAATCAAAATTGAATGCTGCTGCTATATTAGAGACCTAAAAGAGCAGCAGTACGCTGACCAAGGCTTAACAAAAATCCTCATCCACTAAGAATCTCACCATGCAGTGGATGGATTTATAATGAAAATAAACCTTTTACATTTGTTGCAAGAAAAGCAAATTTAATACACACTATATTCACGGTGGGTGCAATTAGAAGAACATGAGAGAGTGTGGATTCTTTGTTTGACTGCTGAATTATAAGAACTGCCATGTGAAAACCTGATATATCTCACAAGTTTAGTAATGCCTCTGTTTGGTCCAACCTGTGAAACACATCATTTGGTGGGGGTCGAACTCTTATCCCAGGTAGCTACCAATAGGACAAAAGATAATGGCATTAACTTGCTCCATGGGAAGTTCAGTTTGGATATTAGGAAAATTTCTTCTCAGGAGTAGCTGTGAGGTAGTGGCACAGGCTGCCCAGGGAGGTTGTGGAGTCATCACCCTGGAGGTCATCAAGAAACATAAAGATTGGCACTGACAGACATGGTTTATTTGGCATGGTGGGGATGGGCTGGCAGTTGAACTAGGTGATCTTAGTTGCCTTTCCCAACCTAATGATTCTACGATTCCATGATTCTAATAGCTGATATTTAAAGCACAGGATCACTTGGAAAGCTAGAGACTTCCATACCTGATCCAATCTTCTGCTCAAAGCACATCCAGTGAGAACAAAGCACTCAGGGTCTTGCTAAATTGATCACTGATCATCTTTAAGAGTGGAGATTTCACAGAAGACCCTTGCTCTAGCATGTGTTCCTCTTTCCTCCCTCGGTAAAAATAAAATGAATATATCCTTATATCAAACTAGAACTTCCTGTGTTCCCACCTACTTCTGTTGCCATATTGTCTCCATCCATCTCTGTCTGTCTCAGTCATCTCAACAGCCACTATTCAGGAAGTTGTACACAGAAGCAAAGCCTCCACAGACCTCTCCTTCTCAGAATGAAGAAGTGCAGGTCATGAAATTAGGCAAACTCTTACTTAAGCAGGCATTGATAACAGCAGCCACTGCTGGGCTACTTAGTGATGTTATGCTATGAACCCTGATGACACTGTCACTTCCTTTCCCAGCATACTTTGTTTTGAAAAAATTCAAAAGATCCTTTCCACCCCAGGGAGTTTTCTGAAATAAATATCCTTGCACGTACAGAGCTTCATAATCTAAATGCACTGCTAAAGGAAATACTGCTGCTCATCCCCCCAGTGGAGCTCCATGTTCCCTGTGCAGTCTTGTTGAAAGCTCGAAAGCCAAACAACGCCATTCATGTTCTGATGCCTGTTACTCAGCAATTCTGTCTGTTTGCCGAGGGCACACACGAATGAGGATGGACATGAGTTGCTGCTTAAATGTCTCAAGAGGACACAGCCTTATAAGAAGCAAAGTGAAATAAAACAGTTTGTAAGAGAACATTTTAGAGGCTGATGAAGAAGGAAGTAATGGCAAGGTGTTTACATTTCCTCATTTTACACTACTTTACTTGCCAAAGGACATGCTTGGCATGCAGAATTTGTACTAGATTAAAAACAATAAAAAAAAAACAACCCACCAACAAATTACTTTAGAATTTAAATATGTATATATTGGATTGAAAAAAAAAACACAACACAACAAAATAGCAGCTGAGGGAGGGCAAGTCTCTTCCGTAGGCAAAGTTACGGTGAACAGCAAATGGCATGTCACCATCATACTTCAAATTCAACTACACATGTGCTACAGCAGCCCTCTGCCAAAGCAATCCTTCTGTCACAGAGCCAAACACATACAGCTTCTGCAGCAGAGCAGCAAGCCGTGCGCAGATGGAGCGTCAGCTCTGCATCCCAACCTGCCCTGACTACCAACAACAGCAGCAGACTCTGAAATCCTGCAGCAGCACAATCCCTAATTCAGGGATGGAAAAGTCACCACTGCCCTGGATTAACTTTCTATCAAACAGCTATGATTTAATCCCTGTTACTAAAAGTATCTAATCAGAAGGATTAAGGGCCTACTCATATCGAGATAAGGGCAGGAACGAAAACGTGTGATGGGCACTAAACAGTGAAGCCAAATTTCTGAAGGTAAAAAAGAAGCAACAAAGAACAGGAATAAAAAAATAAAAAAATAAATGAAAGGTATATTGAAGGAATTGTGAAACTTGAATGATTTGAACTGGATGCACCAACTTTTCCTGGCCTTTCATATTAACACTTCAGGTTAATGTGTTTCACAAACAGTCACCTAGACAACAGACTTTGAAAGGGATATGGTGCTCTGCCTGCCTCTTGCAGCAAGTCTTACTCTGCTCTTACTTTGCTTTTATAGAGACAGCAAAACTTTAGCTCTCCCTGACTCAGACAGCTGCAGGCTGTCTGCTATGGCAGAGGAAAACAGTCAGGATATGCGCAAGTCATCCGCTGGGCTTCTGAGAACCAAGGGGATCTCTTTCATCACTGGATAGCCTGGGGAAGCCTTGACTTCAATTCATTTAGAGTGGAAAGTAAACTTTCATTTATTCCACAGCAGGTTGTCTGAAAACAGGGGCAATAAGAACTGTAGCCTATTGTACACATTTCAATTGCTCTGTATAAGCAGATTTTACATTTCATTTTTATTTGAAGAGTATAGAAATTTTTCAAATAGAGAGCAAGCACGCAGGCTAAATCCCATTTGAAGTCAGGGACTTCAAACTCACACTAACGTTTCAATCTGATGGTATTCTCTGTATGTTGCGCAAATATATACAGTTTACTAGAACCATTTCTGGCAAAGCGTGGTCAGGAAACAGAATTTTTTTCATGAAAAAGTTTGACTTATGGAATTTGTTTGGAATGGGAATTACCCCAATGTGTTCCCTCTCTTACACTGTACAGAAAAATAAGGTTTCCACATCTTTCTCCAAATAAGAATTAAAATTACCGCTACTACTTTTTCCTTTTTTTTTTTTTTTTTTTTTTTAAGCCATTTGATGTTTAAGTAAAGGAACTTCTTTGTCTGTGTCTGAAGTATTTAATTATTGCAAGTTATCTATTAAGTTACATGTCTCCATGCAGAGATCTCAATTTTAAGACAACTGAGACCAGCAACAGTCAGTTGAGTTGGTCTCAGTACATCCATCTTACTAATAAAATTGTACAGAATTTATAAAAACAGAGAATGAACATCACAGAAAATGTTACATCAGACACCTAACATTTCCATTTCACCAGCATACCTTCAGGCAACTGCTCATGAAGAGAAATTTGGCCATCTCTATCTTACTACAAAAGGAAAATTCTTTTCAGAATGATGAAAGTGCTGTTAGGAGTGACTCTTCTTAGATAAATGGCTGTGGAAATGCCCTTAAGTTTATTGGCTCTGATTTTCCAATGAAATATAGCTAAGATAGAAGATTCCTTAACCAGTTCTTAAGCTCTTTTTTTACCAAGACTACCTTAAGCAATGTTCTGGATTTTGAATTTAGAACTCTGAAAACTTCTTACTGTTTTCTTTTTGATTTCCTAAACACTTTTTGCACACACTTTTCCTCAACACTTTCTGTTGTACCTTTCTCTGCTTTTCTACCCATTGATTTATTTTTCTCCCTTTTCTTAATTAATTAAAGAAAATCCCACTGCTACTTCAGCAGGCTGCTTCTAGTGAATAGTGTTGTATAGGGTGGAAAGATTATTAGGAGCATTTTTCAAGCTCACATAAATTTTAAGAGTTTATTCTCTTGCAGTGAGATTTAAACTAGAGATCAAGAACAAATTCCTCCCATTCTACTCTACTGCCAAAAAAAAAAAGGTAAAAAAAAAAGGTAATAGCAAGTACTAGTGAAGACAAACTTACTGAAATGACTCCGCTCAGAATTATAGTAAGAACAGTTTGAAGATGCCACTTGAAGACTTTAAGCTTCATCATTAGACAAAGAAAAGTTTAAACGAATAGATGAAGGGAATATTAGAGTGGACAGAAAAAGAAACGAAGGCACTTGTAACAAATAGAAGTGGGATATGAAGACAAGCAACAGAGAAGACCAAAGAAACTTAATAGTTTTAAATTGCTGGTCTTTACAAGATGTCAGGCTGCCATCAATTCTCTCCCTAGTGATTTTAACTTGCTCTCTGATACATACACTGAATTGAACAATTTCACTGTTTAAAATTCAATTTTTTATGGATTGTTGTTTTTAAAGCAAAAAAAAAAGGGGGGTGGGGTGGAGTGGGGGGTGGACAGAGAGTATAAAGAACAATTTATTATGTCAAAATGCTACTATTTTTTATGACAGTTTTTTCTCCTTAACTTTTCTGCCTGGGAAGCGACATCCTGGCAAGTCTCCAAACATCCCAAAATGAGAGTTTGCTGTTATATTATTTCGCCCAAGCTACTACTGACTCTATTTAATAGATGCTCAGGACATTAAAAGAAAGACTTATTTCACCAACTTTTTGACTTTTAGAACCAAGTTACTCATCAGCGCTCCAGGCTGAAGAGAAAGAGGCCTTCCTAGGGCACCATTTATCTAGCCTACTTGAAATATGCCCTAGAACTGTCTGTTGCACTTCTGCTTATAAAGGAAATCTACAAAACTTCATTCCAGTAATCACATTTAGATTTTAGGCACTTGAAATCTGGTAACCTTTCCAACAGCATTCACCTTAATTAAAATGTGTGGCAAAAGGGAAAAAAAAAGTACATAACCCAAAAGGTGCTAATAATTGTGGAATATAAAGATTAAACAAGAAGAATTTACTGCACAGTTTATGACTTTTGTATTTCTCCAAATCAATCAGACACAAACACTAGCATGAGAAAATTAAAGAAACATAAATTATGTGCAACAGTGAAAAGCTATGTCCAAGAGTTTATCAGTGACACCTGTGCTGATGTAAGTGATCTGAAACACAAAGGAAACAGCATGAGGATGAATGTCACAGATGTTAATAAATGAGGCTGCAGCACTACACACATCAGAAGGCAGGAAAATAAATAAGAGATGATTCTGAACTAAATTATGTCTAAAGGAATGAAAACGAAGAAGGATAGTTTAAAATTCAAAAGAGAAAGAAACAGTACGCTGCAAAAAGTAGCATAGTCCTTTGGACATTAAAATCCATAGCCCACTACAGAAGCAATGCTGTATAAGAAAGAGAGAGAAAAGCAAGAAATAAATTAGATAAAGCTTACTATGTAGCATCAGAGTGTAAAACTGCCAAATCAGCTCTCTGTTAAAGCAAAGCGTCATCATCTTTACAGAAAGAAGATTTACTTATACCTTGGTAAGACCCCAACTGCCATTTTTTCCTAATATTTAACTGTTGCCTTTTTTTTCTGATATAATCACTTAGCTCGTGTTAACCTCTTGTTTAACTGCAAACAATTTTCCTTCAGTCTTCTTGCTTTACCTTTCAAACCAGTGGAGAGAGAGCTTTGGCCCTTATTACATGAAGTAGCAAAGCCTGAATGACTTATAGAGTGTGCAAGCAGGTTTTGATCAAACTGCAACACGTTCCTAGTTTCAGAAATATGATGATTTCTGCACTTTTTATTGCCAATTATATAACTATCTAACAATCAAGTTCATCTCACAAAATGCAATCTTTTCAAAAATTGCCAGTATTCATCCTATTTTTCTACACATGCTTGCTCAAACCAGTTTTTCTGCAAGCATTCTGCTCCATTCTACATCAACAATAGCTACATGCTTAAATAACACATCAAAATGTTTGTTTATTTTTTCTTTCTTTCTTTTAGAGTCTCTTTCATTTTTAGAGAAGGAGTTGAAGAAAGAATTAGGAAAACAGAAAAGTAATTCTATACATTTTAATTCAAGATAGTTCCAGAGAGGAAGATTTTTTGCCTTTTTTAGTAATCTTTGAGGCTTGTTACTTAAGGACAAGAGGAACTGCAATCAAGATAAAAAAGACCTAAGTGCATCTGAAGGGACAAGAACAGTAACAGATGTGTGAATTCAAAGATCATTACACACAATACAATCCTAATAAAATATCACCACAGAGAGTAGAGGTTGTAGTTAATAAATGGAGGTCAGTGCATGAATCACTTAGCTTACTTCATAGTCTAAGGCAAGCTCGGTTTTATATGACTAAAGAAATTACTGCTGAAGAGAAAGGAATTATTCTTTGGAGACCTTTGGCCTTGTAGCTTTACATGCTTTATTATTATTATTATTATTATTATTTTTTAACAGGATAAAACTCTTCCAAATACACAAATTGATTTCAAATAAAGCTTTGTCATCTTTGTCATCATCCAGACCTTATCTTGAACATAACAATGTTTAAAATTAGGTCAAATGTTTAACTGCTTTACAGAATATTTCCCAGTATTAGAGTTGCTTTTCCCAAGCGAGAATAAGCCACATTCTGGCAACATTAAAACTGCACTGTAAAGTGCTACAAGATTATAAAATTTCTTGATTTTCTTTCCTCTGCCTTCTAGGTCATGATTTGACTAATCTAGAAGTGTGACACACGTTAAAAAAATAGTATTTGGAATATTTTATTTGAGTCTTCCACTGCCAACATGTTTCAAAATACTCATTTTTTCCTAGTTCTTGTCCTGATTTGATATCCTGAACTGGCAGAAAAGCTGAGTTTTTCTGCCACGCACACTTTACTTTGTTCAAAATAACCCAAAATGACCAAAAAGCACCCCCGGACTGAGTCATAAGTAGACAGAAAATACATGAAAAGAACTGGTTTCGTGTTCTCACCAAAGTAGTCAGCCATGGCAGAAATGTATGCCTTTTTTGCTCTTAAGTACACTATTATCACCTTCGCATTTGAAGCATTCTTCCATTAAATAGGCCTCTATTCTTGTGTCTGCCCACAAGAGTCAACAGAGAATTTCTAGTCTCAAGCTTCCAGAAATTTCCCTGGTCTATCAAAATAGAACTTTGAGAGTTAATTGCTATGTTGGGTTTAATCTTGCTCATAACTCAATTTTCTTCAAAGTGGGGGAGAAAAAAAAATCCACTGCTCGATCTATCCCTGTAAATGTGAGGCTTCTTTCTTTTTGCCTAATATTGCAGGGATTGAACACCCTAGTCTTGAATAAACATGTGTTGTCACCATATATATAGTAGGGAGTTTAGTACACTCATCTCAGTGGTTTCTTCCACAGGCTACAGAGACATAAATCCCAAATGACCTCTGCTCATGTTCTGTATAGTCAAAAAGTATATGCAGAGTCCAATGCAACTAGGCAATGTAGAATTCGCTCTACATAAGCTACCTAACTTACTTGGCTTGTGGGAAAGATCTTGGACGTTTTGAAAATGCATGTTGTATGGGAACTGTTGAGTCACAGCCCAAACTACTGATTCATCATGTGGGGAAAGGACCAGCTCAGCCCTGGGAGCACAGTCTAAGGCAATTCTGCTGTGTGACCAGAAGGGGTGGAGACCTCATTTAAAGGCTGACTACCACTGTGGAAGGATATCTTTTTGGAGATTCTAGTTTGTGGAGTTTTTGCCTAAGAGCCTAGATCTTTGGATATGGGTGAGCATTCTTTTCCTGTTTGTCTCTTTTGCCATTCCACCATGCTAATCTTTCCAACTGTAACACATATGAACTGCAACCTAGAAATACTCAGTTACATATAATGACCTTATTTCTGTGACATTTCCTTAAAGCCACTTGGTTCTGAGAAATCCTCATAATTTCAATATGCATTTGGAGTGCAAGGTGAAATAGCACATATGTTTGCAAAATTGCATGTATTATGAAAAATAAGACAAATACAATTCAGATTGTTGAATACAATTGAAACATCTGTTGAAAATATGTCCTCGGATACTTTACAATTAAAGGGATTCTGTTTGGATAGTAATTCTGCCTAAGATCACATGAACAGACAACATGAAGTACAAGGCTTCACCAGAATAGTTTCTCAGTATTAAGTTAAAAAACAGAAATTTAGCTACCTGTGTCATGGAGTGGTACTATCCTCCTACACTGACTTCATAAAAATCATTCTAAATGCTTTTACAGATCCTGCTCCATGCTGCTTTTAAAATCTACCCTAAAATAATCATTTCTGCAGATTCTGACAGAGATTTAAGTACTTTTCTCCCCTTCCTTAAAACAATCTTTTTGGTCCAGGATTGAATAAAATGCAGATACGCAAAATGAAGTCAACTGGTGAGGAAAAAAAAACAAGTGTAAAGGTGTTTCTGTAACATTCACACAGTATGGAGGCTTAACTATGATTCTGATATGCAAGGTAGGTGTCTTCCTCCAATGCGCTACTCCCTTCTCATGAAGCACTCAGCAAAATTAGAGTCAGCACAAATCCAAGAAGTGTCTGAGTAATTCACAACTTTGAAAATGAATCAGTAGAATCTTATTTTACAATGGCACAATGTACTAACACTTCAAAGCATAATTTCCAGAAATTATCTCTGCTTTTAATGAGAGATAGTTTTCCAACCCCCACTTCTTTTCATGCACTTTTTAAACACCAACTCTGTTCACAATTGTGCTTCCACATAGAATTGCTTATACATTGGTACCTAAAGATGTATAAACTTGGACTATTTGTTCAAACTAGAGATTCATAAAGAAATATACAGAAAACTTAAATTGTCATGTGGCTATTCCCACATCTTTAAATTGTATAGTGTTATATTTGTCTCACATGCAAAATTGCCACATTTAAACACGGCACTTATTACAAGTAAATATGACAGAACTTAACAAAAGTAATTCAAAATCAAAAATATAAAATTTTTTGTTAGATCTACTCACAATTTTTCAACCTTTGAAGTTTTCTGTAAAGTGCTAAAATAGAATAATAATAATAATATAAAAAAAAAAAGCTACAGCTTAAGATACTTGAAGTAAGCTGTGCAATATAATTGCGCAGTTAATAGAAGCATAATCATCTCTGCAGGAATTAAATAAGGCAAATACAACTGCTGAGTTGTTTTTTCAATATTATTAATTTCAAAGCATATTTTGCTCATGCTGGCACATTTAGAGGAAGCAAGGTAACTTTAGATCACAAGACTATATGTTTTAAGAGCTTTCTTCTGACGATGCAGCATGTAATGAGAAACCTTTGAAATAAGCTTAATACAAATATTTAACATCCATCTAAAAATAAATCTAAATCCCATTATGTTACAGGTCACATTTCAACCAACTGTGTTAAAAGTGTTTGTTACAAGTTCAACTAATGAACAAATATAGCTCAAAAGAATTAAGTCATCAGCTATGCAGACTCTGCTGTTTTTTTTTTTCCCCTTCCCTTTATTTAATGTTTAAAATTGAGGGCATATTTGTTAAGCTTTTTTTTTTCCCACAAATGAAGCTGGGGAAAGAGGAAAATAAGCATTTTTTATTCTACTTAAAAAGGAAGCTTTAGGAAGTTTTTGCTACTCTACTAAAGTGGAAATATGTGAATAACAAACTTGTGAATAATTAATACCTGTTGCCTTGATTTGCACAAAGCATATGGTATTGTAGCCATTGCAGAAGAAACAACAAAGCACAAGGACAACAAAGAGAAGAAATGCAGCTCAGATATCACTCATAATGAAGACTGAGGAAAAAAACACAAGAGCACTTTACTGTGATAGAGATTCACTAGTTTTACTTTATGAACATAATTTCTGAATAGTCAGGATAAAAAGTGCCATGTAACTACAGCCTCTTAAAATGTAACACCAGTAATGATATTAGCAGCATTTGCCAGTTGTGAAAGGATGATGATAGGGATTTTACCTTGAACATTGCTGGAATTTCTTTGAAATTCCAAGTCCTGTGCAGCCTGTACAGCTTTGAATCCGTGAGTGTGGCACTAACGTAATACTCAAATCTATTTTACTCTGCACCAGTAGGCAACCTTTCCATCATTTTAACTGAATCAAGATGCCAATATATATACTTATCTGATTAAGAAATGCTACTTGATTAATGGAGACTGTTTCATCTGTCACATTCAAATGGAAGAGAAGAAAAATAGCCTGCTTGGCAAAGCAACAAGTATGCTTTCAGATCACAAATTCTTCCGCTGCATGGTTTTCACATTGGCATTCACCAGCTTGTCTTGCCAGAAATACCTTTCTAGACATGTTTCAGCCTCAGTGAGCTTTTGCCGGTTTCAAGATCGGGTTTCAATGAAGCCTTGCCTAGACTGCTAGCAAACTACACATGGACACAAACTGCATCCTTCCAGGAACGGCAGCTCCACTTGAACATTCCCCTCCATCACCTGCAGCTCCCATATCACCACAGTGAAAGAAGACCAGTGCTCAAGAGCAGATTACAGCTCAAGGTGGGTGGGTTTCTTCTAGAAGTCGAAGTTCTGGGAATTCTGATTGCTGGAAGTTAGGACTAATAAAGGTTTTTGAAAGCAAGCAGGGATATTGGTAAGCACCAGAGCACACCTTATTTCATGGAAATTTAGACTATTTTTCATTTTTGGTTTGGTTTGGACTAATATAAAATTGAATATTAATGAATTTTTATTTATGAAGAAAAAAATCTGCTTTTTAGACAGTTTATAAGGCTAAATCATGTGAAATGCATGTCATATCCTTCCAGTACTTGGATGTAGGGGTAGTTGGCTAGGTTTTCTTTGGCGTCCCAACCCAGCCCCTAATGGAGCTATAGTGATGTATAAAGGAACATAACCAGGGTTTTTTTTCATAATCTGTTCAGTCTTCAGGAACTTAGAAAATTGCATTTAAGCTAAAAGTCATTTGTCTGTAAGGCTCAATCAAAACTCATGTCATTATGCTAGACCAGATTCTGCTCCCAACTGATCAGTTGGTGCAAAATGATGAAAACGCCTTCCATTAGCTTGTTAGATTTCTATCTTGATGAAGAAAAAGTGAAAAAGGTACCTTAACAAAAAGGATTTTATGTTTTGAAACCACCTTTAGAGTTCTTTCACATACCTACTTTGGTTCTAGACAAGATGCTCACAGAAAATGAAGACTGATTTCTGGACTACCTGTTTTTGTTTGCTTTTCTTCAGACCACTACGACTGGTTTAATTACAATTTCAAATGAAATTTAAAAAGCCCTGAAACTTAGCTTAGTTTTATCTATTAATGTGTGCTTGAAAAAAAACAAATGTATAATGCAATTTTTTTTAATATAAATACCTTAGTTTTAAACATTATATTTATTTCTGTAAAATAAATACCTGTCACAAACAAACAAACAAAACAAAACAAAACATATTACAAAACCTTCTGTGTATCAAAGCCAAAGAAATTTTTAAAGCCCCTGAAAAAGTAGAGTAACCAAGTAGACTTACCTAGTTGAGTACATACACAACTCAGTAGCAGCCCAACATCACATGGAAGAGAAGCAAATGGCAAGACATGTAGCCCTTTCCAAACATCATCAGTCACAGAGGCACCTCAATGCCCTGACACTTGGTACAGGTTATAATAACGGGGCAGAACACAGGGTAAGAATCCTATCACCAGCTGTACAGTAAAAGACTCCTATTGGGCTAGTGCTATGTTTTATTATTAATTAAACATATCTTCAACTCCATTTCAGCTTCAGTAGTGACCAGTGCTACACAGAGTGAGAGGAAGACAATGAAACCATGAGTACAGCAAGTGAATAATAAAAGAATATTACCTTTGCTGTCTCATGCGACACAATAGGAAGGAAAAAATGTAGTATTACAAAGCACATTAATGATTTTTTTTATTCTCCTTCATCTCTTTTCATATACTTTTATTACATTCTTAGTGTGAGCATATGCATAAATATGTGCATTCATGCATGAATATTTAAGCTCAGAAATATGTTTTCAAAACAGCCAGTCAATTTTCTTTTACAAGGAAAAGAGGCATCTTTGCCATATGCAGGGTTTGATTCAATTCTGCTCTGCTGGAATACATAAGTAGTTGCTGTTCTGAGGAAGAATTTTTCACTCACTTGTTCATGTTTTACTCAGAACTCATGAGATGTCCTCTCCACTTTGGAACTATAACTACACTATCAAATAAAACAAATGCTGTCCTTTCATCTTCCTCAGTTTACATTAAATAATTGCAGTTTACTTTAAATAATTCCATGAGTTGTGGGAAACAGGAAATTCATATAGACTAGAAATGTCTTATTTACAGCCTGAAATCATAGACTTGGCTTTAGATAGCAAAACTAGCTTAAGCTCACTCTTGTTCAGTATGACAAAGTCAACCTGTATTTTCAGTAAAGCAGTATGCCATGTCTATCTCAAAAATGAACTCAGAAAATCATTGACTCCGAAGGTCACAGCATTTAGCAAAAGCAACATCTTATACTGATGAACCCACACCAGCAAACAGCTATAGTATAGCAGATGGAAGAATAGAAAACAAAATTCAAAAGAAGGAACCTATATTGATGGTTAAGAAACAAGAATTCTTCAGTGGACAAAAGAGGAGGTTTTGGTTGCTGTTTGGGATAAGTATAAAAACGTTTCCTAATTGGAATTTCACTTTGTAGGTACTTCGGAAAAGTGAAAAAAGTCAGCTGAAGAGAATGACAGTTCTAAATGTACAGGTTATTCTGTCTATGCTAGTTTAATACTTGTATAGTCCCTAAGGGAACATTAAAGTTATTGTGTTGTAACTCTGCAACTCTTTTAATTCTTGCAACTTCAGATAAAAATTCTCATGGTGGATCAGACAGAATTTAAATCTTATCGAAGTTGCTTTACTGTAGAAAGTAAATAACTTTCCTTAGCTCTGCAAATTTCTATAAGCAGGACCACAGCAGAGGTGGAGCACAATCATGGATTAAATCCTGTAAGACTGACAAAAATAAAAATAAAAAAATTAGACAAATACTTACTTACTTAATAGAAATGAAGTTAATTCCAGATCAAAGAGTTGCAAATAAAGAAGGTGATTAAAAAGAAGTCATTTCCTTCTTTTTAATAAGCACTATTTTGCAAGCAACCTGAGCCAGTCCACTCACCATCAAAAGGAACAATCTTTGACTTTCCTTCTACACCAACAGTCCCTCCATTCCAGTAGCAGTACTAGCAAATTGGATGCCCTAGTTAAACTTTATGCATTCTTTGCTATGTTTCCAGGTAAATTAGTTTCCAACAAGCATGGGTGCAAAAGCAGCATTTCTGGTCCAAAGGGAAGGAACAATCACATATAACCAAGGTGAGGGTAAAATTGGAAAGAATGTATTTGGAAAATATCAATTGGGAAAATAGGTAAAATGCTCATCTCCATAATGCTGGAAGAAAATTCCTTTACACAGGCTACACACAAACAGAAATAGCTTGTGTTATTATAAAGAGTATCTTCAAAACATGCCCATGATTAATGATTCTTTTTTTGAAGGGATAAATAAATTACACCTGTTAAATGACAAATATTTCCTTTATTCTGTCTCTTCAAACTCAAACCGATCAGCAATTACCAGACATGATTTCTTTGTCTTTTTCTCAAAAAAATTATAAGTGTAGCCTTGCAGGTTAACCATATTAAATTATTTAAAATTGGATTATTAGCTTACCTACACTAAAATCTTACTGTGTTCCTTCTCTGCTGCATTAACAGTGTTTTTGTTCAAATACATGCTGTCCGTGAAGAAAAGCTCGGAGTTGCTATTTTATGGTTTTCACATCAATTCCTTTTACCTAGGCATTTTTCTTTTGAGGCCCTAAAGCCAGCATATGACACCCCCTCAACATTACAAAACTCAGGAAATGCACAATTTTAAGAAAACATATTGAAATGGAAATATAATAATGAAAATATACAGTGTTGCTTCCCTTCTGAAACAGTACTGTTGCTATGGCAATTTTCAAATCTAGCATTTTCATGAGAAAGCTCTCTTTATTGAAAGAGTCTGAATTTTTATCCACCTTCATATTTGTATGCTGAATTATATTTCAGAAAGAATATATGAAAGGTTTAGACTGCTTCTCTAACTTTCACTCCCTTATTTAAGTAGATGCTTCTTAATATTTAGTTACATATTCTCAGCATGTAAGCGTCAAATCAAGTTCCATTTTCCTCTTCTCCTGGAAATCAGTTAATATTGTCTTAACTTTTAGAAGGTTCTATCAACTCTCTTACACGGAAAGAAATATAAATGAAGCAAATAGATTTGCATTACCAAACAGAAAAATCAAAATGGAATCATTAATACATTGAAATTCTTTTGGCAGAAGAATAAGCTACAGCTGTCACTTATGTTAACTTACAAAAACAAATTATGTGCATGTTAAACCTTTCCTGTTGCTTTTGTTTATTAAACTGTAATAACATCAAAAGTTTTCCCTCATAAAGATATTTAAAAGGATGGCTAATCATTAATCTGTTGAAAATTCACTAGAGTATCATTAATCTCCAAAACTTCACCTCTAATGTATTATAATAAACAGTTAAAAAGCAATATCACTGTGATAGAGCATTAATTAATATCTACCTGTAAGAACTTAGTAGGTTTCCAATAGCCTGCACAATTGTTATACTTCACAGGCAGTGCCAAATCTTTATTAATTTCAATAGTATTCCTTATAATAATGCTACAAAATCACATTTTCTTCTATTATGGGTGATTCCAGTGCAAAGCAGTAGTGGTTAATGCTCAGTCTGTAAAAAATGTTCTTTTAACATATAATGCTAGTGCTGAAGTTTGAAGATTCCAAATGGGTTTGGTGGACACCACGAAAAAAGACAACACAAAAATGCAACTGAGCAGGATCAAGGTCTTTAGCCAGTTTCTTTACATTACGTTCAAGGAGAAAAATACTACTTCTTAGAGCTAAACAGAATATTTCTTATTGGTTAGTTTTGTTTGATTGTTGTTTTATTTTTAGGTCTGACAGATTTAAGAGCCACACTTTTCAAGGATTTTGTAAAGCAGAAATTTGAGAACGCATCATGATAGGTATAGCTCACATGACTGACAACACACACCCTAAGGACTGCTAAAACAAACTTTAAAGAGTTTTGTTCTGTTATCTCTGGTTTTCAGTTCAGAAATGCACACCCAGGGAAACTGCTCACAAATATCAGCTTAAAGCAATATACTGGAAATCAAGAAAAAATAAAGAGAACAAAAGTAGGCAGGGTTTATTTATACTGTCAAATGTACTGTCTTGAATTGTGTATTTTCTATATTACAATGCATTTAAAAACTGGCATTTGCATTGTAGACAGAGGATTAGTTTGAGTGATGCTTTTGTAATGCATAAACGATTGTGTTTTTATTAAAGACAACTCACACTGCAATTGTAGACAAGACTTACTGATAACAAGTACACATAAGTGTTCGTGTTAGTTTTACCTACATAGAGTATTTTGGTATGCCAAGCAGATGTTAACTGAAACGTGACTAAAATGGCAGATGTTATATTATTGCTTTGTTAAAGACAGGTTAATGATTGTAGATAAAAACTAATGCATATTTTTTTCATATATTTTTTAAAGCCTGTTCTAAGTTCAGAAAAGCATAACTGAGGTTCTTGTCGAGCCCATTTTTTAAACATAAATACTGCTGAATATTCTGCATTAAAACATTACCTTTCCAATTATTACACAAGGATTCAATGCTACCCACAAGTTGGGAGGTTATTTTGCATCTCCAATCATCTCTTTCCTTTCTTTTTTTTATCTGAGAGTTAACTTTTTTTTTTTCCATCTCCATTCATGTGTTTTACCCCTTCATAGTTTTCTGTAGCTTTTGGAAGAGCATGCAAATAGGCAAATAAGGTATTAAACTCTACTTTTGCTGTATTGCAACTTCTCCCTTTCATTTAAAGCATGCTCCAGAACTTTGAAGATTCCTCCTCTCAGAGTAAGACTTCTTAATGTCCATATACTGAATTACCAAAACCCTGGAAGTACAGCATCACAATGATTGAAGGAGATAGTTTTGACTCAGTATTATGCCATCTTTTATTTTGATGGCATCACAAAATCATAAAACAAGATATTAATACACTATATATATGTCATAATAAAATCATATTTCACTTTAACATGTATATTGAAAAGTAATTATTTCCTAAAAACAAATCACAGTAATGTAATAAGTAAGCTAGAATGATTCAACATGTTCCTATTAAAATGACAGTAAAATTAATTCATTGCTCTGAAAAAAATTAAGTTTTGACAAGATTTATTCCTACCAACGTTAACCAGCTATTAAAGCTGCCTGAACTTGTACATTTTGGGACAGAAGGCAACTTCATAAAAGTGAGGAGCAGTCAAAATCAAACTCTTTACACTCATCTAGCCTTAGTATTAAAACCAGTGAGCTTTAAATGCTTTCAGAATCAATTTCCTAAGGTAATGATAATTGTCTACTGTCTAATTTTGATATATGCTGATAATCTGTTGTTTTATAAACCACATAACACTAGCATGTTCGTTGTATTTTTCTAAAAAAAATAATTCTGTGTTATCCAGGATCACCTAGCTCAAAAACCTCAGGAATAATGCTGAACAGCTCACACAGACTACATGCAGCCATCTCATGCAAATGTGATCTTCATTAGGAAAGATGTCCTTAGTGTTGGAAAAAGAAGCTATGATATTGCTACTATGCTGGCTCTTCATCCTCTCATCATAACAATTTTCCTGCCACATTAATGGTGAATATATTATAATTATCTCTTTTCACCTTCAGCTGGAGGAGCACAAAACAGCCCTTAATCTAATTGCATCCTTAAATTCTTAGGAAAACAGTCAATCATGGTGAAGACTTGTTTTACTGCAAAACCAGTAATGACTCAAACAATTAATGCTATCGCTAGTTCTGTATTCACACATCTAGGACTGTGACATCAATATGATTTGAATACTAAAACACCTTCTCGACAGCAGGAGATGTTTGTAACTTCTGATTTGCTTGGCTTTTTCAATTTGGCCAGCCCATTACCACTAACATAGCTTCTGACATCTGGTACAACCCAGACATTGGTTCCACAAAAAGCTCCACTTCACCTCAGTGATGTCAGAAGATTGGCTACAGGTTATGGAACATCAATTTGTTCTGTCTCCCCTCCTCACCTGGCAGACCAAGCTTACTCTTTAAAATGGTAACATAATTAATCAGTACAAAGGCTTGGAAATTTAATGTAAAATGAATTTGAAAAATCCAATATCAGAGCGCCAAGTACATTTTACAACAGCAATAGCTGAGCTTTAACCTGGAAAGCCCCAGTCTCCCAAAAAACACTTAAAGACATAAAGAGGAAACAAAATATTGCTTCTTTTCAAGATATTAAGTGACCAGCATTTCATTACAACATATTTTTCAAATGTACAGGTTAGCATCAGACTAGATAACCTAGTTAAAAGGTTAGCATCAGAACACTGGGTTTACAAACCAATCTCACTAATTAACAATCATACCTATGATTCTATCCACAGCACATAAACAGAATCTTGTCCACATGTATTCTGGACTTGAAGGCTGAAGCTTGAAATAGTCTAATCTTAAAATTTTACTTTTTTTTTTTTTTTTTAAATTTAATATTTTAAGTTATTTATTTGAAAGGACATTTTGGTGATCTTGGAATCACCCATACACTACAGTATTTTAATTTCTCTCTGGAAAACTGTTGTATCTATTAGGAGCACTAATATGAAAGTGCCACAGACATTCTCCTCCCTCCCCCAGACACTAACACAATACATTAAGAACAGAAAAACAGCTACAAAGGAAATAAAGGGTAATATCTGCTGTTCCTAACATGAATACATAGCAAGCATATGTATCCTTATGTATTCATTGGTTTGCTTTTTACAAGACTAATATACAATAATGCATACACATTCTTCAATGAGATTTTGATTTTTTTCCCCAAATTTTTTGAGTAGTGAAACTACTAGGGCAATGTTTAAGAATTTATTTAAGAATTCAAGAATTTAAAATATGTAAGAATATTTTTGCTCTGTAAAATATGCTCAAGCAATTTATTAATGGTAGTTATTATAAAAAACATACGCATCATCACTTACTTTAATACAGAGATTATGTATCATTTACTGTGTGGGTTTTATTGCTCGGTTGATTGGTTTTTTTTTCTCCGAATGGATATATACAGCTTCTAAAACAAGATTTCCTAAGTCTAATGCAATTTGATGTTGAAAATAGCAAGGCATAAATACATAATTTGCTTAGGTGTCCAGATGTAAGTCAAATTGAACGTGCTCATGGCAGACGGTATTGGAGTAGATGATCTTTAATGTTCCCTTTCAACCCATCTCATTCTATGATTCTATAAAGACTGTCCTTGAACTGTATCCTAGAATGCCTTCTGGAGATTTACAGCTGAATGTAAGCATTTGATTCTAAAATTAATCCACTGAGCATACATGTAGTTATCAGTAATACCTACAATAAACTTTGTGTGTGTGTACCTTTGAACACACTAAATGGGTAAAGATATTTTAAAGAGCTTTCTAATTTCACTGGTTCACTTATTGGAATATCTTCTTAACAGAACATAATGCTATATATGCATATTTTCTAGATGATTTTCATGAATGTTCCATAAGTGATACCTGTTTATCTGATGACAGAAAAACATTTCTGCTTGACTACTTCAAGAAAATTAAGAAACCAGAAAACTAGTGAATCACCTAGAAATGCCCTTAAATTACCTAGAAAATAACAACTTTTTTGCTTTTACTTCTGACTTGCAAATGATTGTTCTCAAGACATAGGGCCTATTTCAAAATAACAATCAGAAGACTGTTATAGCAACTTCAAGAAGAAACACATGAACAACACTACTAAAGTGATCCTGTATTGTATTTTACTGCATTTCTATGATTTATGTATTCTAGTTGTGCTATTTTATTTTTTTTTAAATGATGATGAACCCCTTCAGATAAAGTACTAAAGGACTCATTGGAATTACAGATAAGCATTAGGTATTTTTCAATTTCCAAGATATCTAACTGTTGGGGGTTTTAAATATTTTCTGTTCTACCATTTTATTCATGATATTTAATAAAGGTAACACATCAGAGACTTTAGGACTACATCCTTCCTGCAGTGCCTACTCTTCATGGTATAAAATCTGTTTAAGCCAAATTAAGATCAAATCAAAGAGAATAAGGTTGGAACAATCTAGGCTTAAACCTTAATCAGATGACTGCAAAGGGGTGGAACCAAGATAGCAGCTGAAGCAGAAGGACTGTTGCTATCATCCTAAACAATGAAGAACGAGATAGAAGTATCTTGTATTTTTTCTATGTGAAACCCAAAATACAAGGACAATGTCAAAATACAACTAAAATCTAAGATGCTCTCAGTAAGTAATGCAAAATGACATTAGGACATTTAAGGACCTGTGGGTCCTAGCGGATGAAAAGCTGAACACAAGCCAGCAGTGTGCTCTTGCAGCTTGGAAGGCCAGTGGTATCCTGGGCTCCACCAGACAAGGTGAGAAATCAGCTTCTTACTTGGTGAGATAGTGATAAGGCTAGTGGAATGGTTTTAAGCTCAAGGGGGGAAGGTTTAGATTGGATGTCAGGGAAAAGTTCTTCACAGAGAGAGAGTTGAGGTGGTGGAACAGGCTGCCCAGAGAGGTTGTGGGTGCTCTGTCCCTGGAAGTGTTCAAGATCAGGTTAGATGGGACCCTGGGTAACCTGGTCTAGTACCAGATTTGGAGGTTGGTGGCCCTACCTGGGGCAGGGGGGTTGGAACTTGATGATACTTGGGGTCCCTTCCAACCCAAGCCATTCTATGATTCTATGAAAACAACATATTTTAATAAGACTGACTGTAACATTGTCATACCTCTAGTTAACTGAGAGAGTTACTTTCCCTCTTCTCCTAAAACTTATACATTCAAGGTAAAATATTTCACCGTGTTGATAGCCATCACACATAATATATGCAGTATATTCAGACTTCAAATTATGAGCACCTCTATCTGATGATACATTGTACCTCTGAAATTTAGCAGATTTGCTTTACGTTTAACTACCATAAAGCTAACCTTATGAATGACTTGAATTCTAAGCCAACTGTTTTGCTCGGACCTCTCAGACAAATATAAATAAAAACTTTCAAAGAATCCAGCCTGTGCTTTTTTTTTTTTTTTTTTTTTTTCCTGTTTTCTGAAGTTTTGAACTCATCTGTTTTATGTAATGTAACTGCAATAATATTGCCTCCGAGTCAGCTCTGTAATATTTCACTTTTGGTACAGCAATAATTGAGCAAACAGAAGCTCCTACCAGAGGCATTCTTTTCTACTATTTACCGTAATTTTTTTCATAATTTAATGAGAAGCACTTCAAAAACAACATTTTTATCCTTTCATGTTAAATTAATTTACAATGCTATATACCAGAATGAAAACACAAAAATCATCAGCAGAAGCAGCATGTTAATAAAGACAGATTTCTTCAAAGGTTTTTCTCTTTTTCTTTTTCTTTTCTTCTTTTTTTTTAAAATTCAAACCACACAATTCTTTGTCTGTTTCTGTAGGTTCAGCTTGTCTCTATTTGTTCCCAATTACTTAGACAGTGAAAATTGCATAACAACAAAAAAGCAGAAGCATGGAGGTTGGAGAATACACTCAAAGATCATCAAACATCCAACCACCGTGCTGATATATACTGGGTCCTGTCACTAAAACATTTCCCTTTGCACAACATTCACGTCTCTTCAATAACTGTAGAGAGTGGTAGTGGTGACTCTACCACCTCCTTGAGCAGATTGTTCCAATGCATGACCATCCTCTCCATGAATAAATCCTTAAAAACATTTAAGCTAAATGTTCCCTAGCACAATTTGAGATCTTTTCATCATGTATTTGTCACCTGAGAAAGTAAACCAACACCCACCTCACTCCTGTCAGACAGTTGTACAGAGCTATGAGGTCTTCCCTCAGCCTTCTCCGAACTAAACAATCCCAGTTCTGTTATGACTCATCCCTCAAAACACTTGTTTTCTAGTCTCTTCACTAGCTTCACTGCTCTCCTTTACATATTTGAGGTCAAGCTGGACAGGGCTCTGAGCAACCCGATCAAGATGTAGACGTTCCTGCTCATGTGGGGGAGTTAAACTAGATGACTTTTAAAAGTCTCTTCAATTTCAAACAGTTCTATTACTCCGTTATACTAACTTGGTGTCAACCGCAGACTTGCTGAGGCTGCACTCATTCCCGTCATTTAGACTATTAATTAATTAATTAATTAAAATGCTAAGCAAAACTGGGGCCGGTACTGAACCCTGGGGAATGCCACTGGTGACTGGTCACTAACTGAACTGAAGGCCATTCTGTGTGACTTTAAGCCCAGATATCCATCCAGCTCTTCACCCAGTGAACCATACACCAGTAGCCAGTTTCTGAAGAATACTGTGAGTGTTAGTGTGATATGCTTTACTGAAATCCAAATAGACAACATCCACAGAATTTTCCTCATCTAGTGAGTGAGTTACCTTGTCATAGGAGACCAAGTTAGTCTGGCACAACATGCCCTTCAGAAAACCTCGACATCTACTGCTGATCACTCAGTTGTCCCATATGCACCATGCAATGACACTCAATCTGCTACATAGCCTTCTCTGGAATAGAGGGTAGAGTGACAGGCCTGTAATTCCTTGGATCCTCCACCCTTCCCTTTAGAGAATACAAACTGTTTTTAAACTTCAGCAAAGCTGATAAATGCATGAGTATATTTAATTCTAAATGCCTGTATTTCTTTGGTATAGAAAATACAAACCTCCAGTTTGCTGTTGCACAGACCTTAGAGAACTATTTGAAAAAATGAGTTAAATAAGTCTTCAAAATGAATAGAATTACAACAAACAAATGACAAAATACAGAATTTTTGCTCTCTTTCATCCGTCTTATTCCATAGAACCATAGAATAGCTCAGGTTGAAAAAGACCTTAAAGATCATCAAGTCCAACTGCAACATAATCATGCTACCCTAACTCTAACAATCCATAGCTAAATCATGTAAACATGCAAATGGATTTTAAACACATCCAGGGATGGTGACTCAACCACCTCCCTCGGGAGCCTATTCCAGTGCTTAACAACCCTTTCTGTAAAGTTTCTCCTAATATCCAACCTAAACTTACCCTGGCGCAACTTGAGGCCATTTCCCCTCGTCCTGTCACCCGTCACCAGTGAGAAGAGACCAGCCCCACTCTCACTGTAAGCACCTTTCAGATATTGGAAGAGACCAATAAGGTCTCCCCTCAGCCTCCTTTTCCCCAGACTAAACAGCCCCAGTTCCTTCAGTCGCTCCTCGTAGGGCATATTCTTCAAGCCCTTCACAAGCCTTGTTGCCCTTCTTTGGACCTGCACACCACAGTGGAAAGAAGAGATGATCTTTTGAGGCTAATATACTGTTGCATCTGTAATTGTGGTAATGTAAGTGGGAACAGGTTTATTTCATAGCTTTGATCTAGACACTTCTGTCAGGTTTTCAGTATATGAGAAGAAAGGATTTGCCACTTCATTTATAGATCAGGGAAATACACTTTGATATGAACAGTATAGCAAACAGCAGGACAACTAAGATTTCCCCAGCAAAAGACCTTTGAAGTTCAGTGATGAAATTCAGTGACTCAATCTTTCACTTTTTGCACTTAGTCCTCTAAGAAGTGTGTCTTGCTATTCTGCATGCTTTTCTTTCATACAGTAATTTCTGCATACCAGAAGAACAGTCATTAAAATATTGCCCAACCCAGCATCATGAGGTACAAATTAAAATTAAATAGGATTAAATTGTATGATATTTTTGAAGATGAGATAATTTATATTTTTATTCTGTTTAGATACTAGTTCATTCATGTATTTGCTCCATTGGCAGTGTTCACCTAAAAGTAGTATGTTATTCAGAAATCAGATATTAAAGTTCTTACCGTAAAGAGAATATAGTCTCTTGAGGGTTAATTCAGTTATATAATAACAAATTATCACTGTAATCTGGCAGAAGATTTGTCTTACTACAATCCTAAAACCTTTTGTTAAATATGTAGAACGTGGCTCTGAAAAGCTTTTATGATTTTATTTTATTCTTTATTTTTAGTCTTTATGACTGCCTTCTGAGATACTCTGGAAGATATCTGCCCTATGACAAAATTTATCCTCAGTTAATTCTCATCCTGAGAAGAATGGGAAATCTGATCAAAAACATATTATGGAATAAAACATATATATATATGTATATATATATATAGCCACATCCTAGGCAGTTCAATTATAATGCTGTTTTTATTTAAGATGCTACTCTTACTGACTGATCTTTCACAAAATAGATGTCTTCTGTAAAAAATTCACTGAGTTCCAAGGACATCTGGAAATTCTTCCTGAAGTTTCACTATGGGACAGACACGAGGAGTGATGTCCCTGTGTTTGATATAATCTTTAACTACATTTACAATACTAAACAACTCATGCTTAAGTCCTAGTTTTATTCCCCGAGCTCAAAACATGCTTTGAGACATCAATACTTAATTATTACTTTATTTAGAATTAACAGAAAAGAGGGATGTTTTTCTTCCCCCCACCACTTTTTTTTTTTTTTTTTTTTTTAATGTTTATCTGAGGAGAACTAAGAATAGATCTCATTTTTTCCTTCTTTGTTAATTCTTTATATCATTCAAAGACATTTTTAGGACCATTCTGCTAGTGTGCTCAATATAGTTTTTAAGAGAAAAACTGTAAGTCAAGTTATCAAATGCTATTTAACAATTTGACAAACATTTGACAAACAAGATTTTTATTCTAACTTAACAGTGAGAGTACATGTAAATTAGAAAATTCAGTGAGAAATTTCTTTGTTCCTGTTCACAAACACCAACTTTATATGTGGAATTTCTGTCTTATTTAAGAGTTGATTATTTTTCCTAGGAAAAACTTTTAAGATCATAGCAAAGTAATCATTTTACCTTCTGAAAGAAAAACAGCATTGATTAAGGTTTTGTTCTAATTTCAGGGAAGTTCAGAGACAGAGACGCCAGAAGCAGCATAATACACTGGTATATGCACCAAGCTTCAGCTTCAATCCATTTGCTGTTTTCATAATAAAGATTACCCAAACCAAACCAGTAAAAATGAAGCCTGACCAGTAAAATAATAATAATAATAAAGCGACAACATCTATGTCTCTATTTTCTTGCTGCTTTCCTAGCCACTCTGATATACCCAGTTAAGAACAACAGCTGTGGCACTCCCTTCCCCACTGAGAATCAGCATCTATAACTCCCTGCGAATTTATTCAGCTTTCCACTAACACAGCACCATGAAATAACTTTACACAGCTGCTCCATTTTTCAGCTTTTCTCAATGGTATGCCCTCTGTGCACTAAAACCTCCTTTTTTCAAATCCTTTCCTATAACAAAGATCATCATGATATAGAAACAACACTGAAATTGCCACTGTTATTTGAATGAAGCAAAATCACCGTCTCAAAAGACAGCAAGAATAACTATATCAAAATTTTAAGATGCTGCTTGACCACATGCTGTGCTATTAAGCAGTTGTTTTTTTTTTGTTTTTTTTTTTAATAAAACCTACTTCTCAGAGAAGGAAAAAGACAGTACAAACCAGGAACCAATGCAGATGACAAATTGTAGTAACATAAACAAACATAACTGAACTGATTTTCAGAATTGATCACTGGAATACATTTGAAAGAATTACCCCTTTATGCATCTTATTTAAAAACAAACAAACCAACCAACCAAAGAAACCTTCAAGCTTCAAACATAATCTGTGCATAATGCATCTCACTGATTTTACCATTTTTAACTATTTTTATAACATTCTGTATTATATATTCTTTGAACCAACAATGTTCTTATCTCTATGCCTTTATAACAATTGTCATGGTTTTGTAATTTTTGCTATTGGTATTCCACATCATAACATCATGTGGAGCACAGAGAAGAACTACACGTCCCAGAGGACCTCACCGTCAAAGAGAAAAATACGTCATGGAAGCGATGCTCACTCTCTCTCTCTCAATGTCTGGCAGCAGGCGTGGGTGTGCTTCCAAGCCATGTGCCTTCAATTTCAAAGTAGGCTTCTTGGTCTTCAGAAACCTCTCTCTCTCTCTCTCTTATTTTACTTGATTTATTAGCCTCAATTTTAATTAGACTGTATTATATTGTGTTATCTTGCATTCCAATGTCATAGTAAAATAAGTTTTCCTCCTTCGATCATTGCTGCTGCTCTGTTTGTTTCCTTGAGCCCAGCTCCCATCTCCCTACACCTTTCCCTTTTCCTTTCCCATTTTTTTGGGGCCAGGGGGCATACGGGTCTACTGCCCCCGTCACGGACATAGATTGATCTACATAACTCTGTGACTGTTTTTGGTGGAGAATGCGGGCAGTAGCATAAAAGCAGTATATCAATCATATTGCAGTTGAGAGGTAAGACATTAAACTGTTTGACCATTTATTCCACTGGAGTACTGCATCTATTGCATCTATCTATGGTTCATAAAATAAAAATGAAAACTAACACCAGAGAACCTGACTGAACATAGATACAATCTTTGTCTCATTCTTCAGAAGCACATTTGTATAACCACACACCTACACGTTTTCAGTGCTACCTTATTATTGTGTGAACTACTTCTTTTCTCCACATCTAACCCATTCCACTACAAATAGAGGTAATGAAAAATGCTATTTTTGTTTTCTGTGTTTTTTTTTTTTTTAAACAAAATATATGGTCCTACTAGCAAATTAGGAGCTTACTGTGAGTAGCCTTAACTAGAAGGAGTGTAGGCTGCAAGAGGTCTCAACACAGAACTATGTTTGCAGTCCCTACTCTGCTTTCCTGAAGGTACCAATTTGATAAAACACTGACAAGGTAAATATTCAAAAAAATATCATTTCAAGCATGACACCTTTTGCATCTGGATGATGACTCCTGAGGAAATCATTATTTTAGATGTAAGAGTAACAGATTAAGAGAAAAGCTCTTGGAGGCCAAAGGTTGCGGTGTTTGATTCCGTGCATAAAAGAAGAAAACCCAAATTTAATTTATGGTGCTCTGAAAAATGCCTGTTCTAGTTTCATTACTCACCTCTAGCTTTCACCTTTCAGTCTCCCCATCAGTTTCTAGTAATGAGTCATTTAAAAAATGTAATTATTTTTATTATCTGTGCTTCCTTCTCCCTCACTTCTTTTTATTATCTGCTTTTTCTCCTCACTCATTTATACACATTATTCATGAACTGCAAAACTGTTAAAAATTTTTCTTATAAAACAGTAAGAAGAATTTTTCTTTTCTTACTCTCTTATGTTATTACTTTTCCATTTGTATATTTATGTAGAAATTAATTAGGCTGCAGAATGATTGACTGTGTGACAGTAATTATACACAATCGGACCAGAGATCTCAAAAATGCTTAAGACAGGAAGGCATCTCTGGAGGTCAACTGATCTAATCCCACTGCTCATGGCAGGTTACTTCAAGCCATGACCATACTGTAACTTTTCACTTTGAGATGATAGTATTTTGCCCTGTATCAGATTAGGCTGTCATAGCACTTGCTTGAAAAATATATTTAGGAATTTATCTTCTACTTCTGATGAAGTAGTATGTGTCTGATCACTGCTATTACATTTCTTGTGGAGAAGACTATATTTCAGAATTAGTATCTGGTTGGTGTAAAAGACTAACATGGAGTATTAGATTTCAAAAAAGAAAAAGATGAAGGAAGATGATTGTGTTTAATTTTCAGTTTTAAGAACACGATTTGCAGCAAAAGTGAATGAGTAAGCATCTCAGAACCAAGACTGGAAGCACTGGAAAATTAATTACTATTAAATAATTATTAATTAAGTCAACTGATCTGAGTAAGAATGTTATACTCTTCTCTATTAGCCATGATCTAATCTGTACACTACCTAATAAAATTGTGATGAACAATCATAAGTAAATTATGTTGGAAACTGAGTTGTAAAATTTTATTCTCTTAAAATATCTGTTCTTCTTAACAGAGCAGAGTGAGGAATGTGTGTCTACCTCAGCTTTGTACTGTTGAGAAAACAGCTGCTTGGTAACAGTAAGAATAGCCAAACACCTCTGAAGTATTGATAGAAACAGGAAAGATAAAAACAAAACAAAACAAAACAAACAAACAAGAAAAAAACACCAAGAAAATCTTGCCTGAAGTTCACATACCTTGTTTTAGGTACTGTGGAAAAATATTACTGTTCATACTGCACATTTTTAAGTATAACTTATAGCACTACATATTTGTCTTATTATTAACAGAAACTCCTGAATCTGCAGGAAAACTGTCTAGATCATAGGTTAAGTGAACATGAAGGTGGTAAAAAAAATTGATACACATGCCAAGCCAAAGCTATTAAGACTGCCTCATTTATCTTAGGCTGTCATACTTTTAGTCTTTATCAGTCAACACTGTAGATTACTTCAGATATATCTGGTAATCTGTAAACAGAATAGAAGCACACTCTTGTAATTGATAAAATAGGTTTATGTGCAGTGTTCTTTGTCAAATTTCAGTGATAAAACATATGAGTAAATTCATCTAAAGGCTTAATATAATGTGACTGCATTCATAAAATAATCTGATAAATTCACACCGATTTAAAAATTACACCTAATATTTCATAATCTGTATAAAATGTCACATAGAATTACTTCTGGAAAGATGAACGGGAGGAGTTATTAACACAGTTGAGGGTTTGTATCTGTTAGAAATACAAAAACAGAAAGGAAAATTCATTATTCTCATCTCTCCCATATATTTACGTATCAAATAAGGCCTTATGGGGACACACTGATACACTTAAATTAGATAGTACAAATCAGCACATAATCATTCAAATCCTTGGAGTAACTCATTTGTATCCTTGAAAATTCTCCCAGAAAGTGTTCTGAAGGTGTGAATCACCTCAGTTATTATACTGCAGGCAGTTCAGACAGATGATGCATACAAACACAAGCTTACATAAGCAAACCAAGTATTTATGGTGCAACCATTTGATATAATACACATCATCGTGTAATTGAAATGTGGTTATGTAAGCCTCACCTTCTCCCTCTACTAATGAATAAACTTCTGAGTATAAGGGGAAGATTAATCTTTATTAGTGACATTTGACCAAATTGCTTCTGAACGTGTAAAGCAAAGGAAACACTCAGAAATGAGAGATTTTCCCAAACAATTCCTGATGTGCTTTCCGGGCAGCAAAACATTATTTTCATAATAACACTGAGAATGTAAAGCCAAAAGCTGATAGATCACTAAGGCTAAGGTATATATCTTTAGTGACAAAGAGATAAAGCTACTACTGAACTCACAAATACAGTTTTTTTCATTATTTGTAGGTAAAATTCTTCATCAAAGCACTAATTTACTCCTATTGTCTAAAAATAGCAAATAAATACAGAACTGTAACATCTCATCACACATATTTTCACAGTCTACATGTCCATGCAACTTCATAAAGAACAAGACTGCAAATCTAACTGCATATATCACACTTAAGAGTAACTTCTATTAACTCCATAAACCTAAGTAGTCAAACTTTCTTTCAAAAGACTGGGAGATGGTGATCTTTAATCAGAAACTGTGATTCTCCTGCAATGTATTATTTTTGAGTTTTCTGCTTTTCTTCTTGATTCAATGAGTTATCTGCATACCGGAGTAAAAATTCCCACTCTTAATATCCTGGCCTGGTCTATTCTGGCTTCATACCATGTCTCCTTATGTGGTCTCTGTTATTAACGTAGGCATACAGTTGCCATTTTTTTTATATATCACATCACGTAAGGTTAACTTTCCTGCACCTAAAGCATTTACTGATACTAAAGTCCCTATTCTAACAGGAGAACTGAGGAAATATGATGCTTTAATTACTAACAGCAAACAGTAGTGAAAAGATGCATCCTTCTAAATGAATAGTAAGTAGTTAATTACTATGTTTTAAATAAGGGATTTGATGAAATGGAAGAAGATGCAAATCCTGAATGGCCACTTCACTGTAGTTCTTGAAAAAGTACAGGAAGAAATCATCTTTCCTGATTAAGATTTCTAAACAAAGCAGTATCCTGTTTACTTAAACAGAATACTCCTTATTCCAGTAGGAAAAAAAAAAAATAAAGAAAGAAAAACAAGAAAAGAACTTTTCATCTACTTGAGGCAGGGAAAAAAAATAAAAGAAGACAATTCCACCAGCTATTAGAAAGATAGCTATCAGACTACATTAAGGAGAAGGGCATTTGAAATACACTTCTGCTTGTGAATTATGAGATTTCTTCAGGGGGCATAAGAATGACATAAAGAGGCTGACAAAAACCGAGATAGGCAGATAGCACAGGAAGAAAGCCAGGTCTATCTAGCAGATGGAGATCAGTATGAAGATGCAAACAATTTAAAAAAACACCACTGCCAACATATTTGCTCCTTTAGTCACCAACTCTAACCCAAAGTCCATATGTTTTGTGCTATTGATGTACATATGAATCTTTGAGAAAGAAAAGACAGTAGAACTGCTGTGGGGTTTTGTTTGTTTGTTTGTTTGGTTGGGTTTTTTTTGCCTCAGCATACTAATATTTCTTTAAAGATATATATTTTTTTCTTGTACAGCCAAGGTTAGTGAACAGAAAGATTTTAGCTTTTTAGAAATGAAATGGCTGATATGGTGTAGTTTTTATCTTTCTTTCTTTAGAAGATTCAATACTTATTGGGAAAGAAAAAAACAAAAATTTCATCTTACATCTCAGTTTAAGAGCACAAAAGATCAACAGAAAAAAGCTTACAGTTCAAAGCAATTGTTTACATGTTGGAATTACAACTATTTTTTAATTTATGTCGGAAGGGAAGGACTTGTACACGTTTATTCTTCCTTTTGTCTATAGATGTGGATGTTACTTATATGGAAATTTTTTAAAAAAAGTTATTGGATGGATCTTTAGTTATTAGGTGGATAAACAGGTCTACAAAACTCCATTGCATTCAAGAATGAAACTTTGACCTAAATTTTTAGGAATCTCTTTTTTGACCAATAATCCATTTTTCAATATTCACATAGGAAAAAATAAAACTTTTGCAAATACCTGATAATTCCATTGTTTTAATACCACTACCACTAAACCTAATCTACACAATTTAAAAAGAAAGCTTGTACTGAAGATCAACTGCTCAGTAGAGAACAATTGTCCACACACAAACCTGCTCTCTGGGTTCATGCCAACCGAAGTCAGAAACACATGGAGACTGAAGACGTATTAGCATACAGTACAATTAGTATAAAGAAAACTCACTATTGAAAATGTGGTTCACACCTTGTTTCTGTACAACACCATAATTGTAGGTTCGAAACTCTAGCATAATAGAATTTAGCAGCAGTTCAGTCATAGTGTTAAAACCATGGGTTAATACAATAGTGCCAAAAGAAGGTAGTAATACTTCTATTTAATATGCATATAACCACTTACACATTTTTCACATTATGTTTTTCAGAAATAAACTAAAAAACAGAGTCTCCACTGACTGAATATCAGGTTTGGAATGCACTGTCAACACAAAAATCATCTATTTTGTTTGATAGGATTGTGCTTTCTAAAACAGCCAGCACACCTCATATTTAAGACATCTAAAAACTCATGCAGACATGCACATATTCCTCTCAATAATAATGAGGACAGTATAATGAAAGTGTAACAACAGATTCTAAGAGCACCATCTCACCATTTATTCTTCTTTCTCCTCTGAATTCTCTCAAACACCAAATACAACATTTGCTCTCTTTATTAAGATTTTTGGTTCTCAGAGAACAACTCTCTGGAAATTGTCCAGCCACTCATTATGAACATTTTTATTGTTATCTATTTTTGTTATTGACACAGAAAATGGTGACAATAATCAGCCAAACACCTGATTAACGTTTTACATCTTTTAAAGTAATGGATGAAAACTAATTCGGTTAAGCTGCATAGAATAAACCTGAAACAATTTATGTAACCTCTATAAATATCACACCTGCTTAAGAAATTCTCATCAAGACTGTAACTTGGCAGAGCAATTCATTTTTATTAAATAAAAAACGAAACTAAACAACACTTTAAAAAAGTTTCCTTTCTGTTCTTTTTTTTAAATCTGTATTTCAAGACACCTTTTCAAATTCAATATATGCAGAAAGATGTCAAATAGAATCAGTGTAACTGACCTTAGATCTCTGTAACAAAGCAACACTTACGGGTTAGTAGTGGTCAGATTTCTTTTTCAATACAATTTCAGCTTTGTTAAGTTGCACACTGGAGAAAAAATGTCTCGTTGGATAACAGGCATGCCTCTGAACTGAAGCACCTGACTTACCTGCCACTGTTTCATGAGCTCCCGGACCATTTGGGGATCCTCTAGTGTCTTTTCCTTGTGTGTAGCATCCTGCAGGACATTAGCAGTTGTTTCAGCTTCCGTGAGCCAAGCAAGGAACTTTTCGAGATCCAGGTAGAATTCCTGCAACATCAGTAGGGCTGATTCCAGTGCGGCTTCACGTTCACTAACCCTGTGCAATACAAAGAGTCAAATGCAGCACACACAGGAAGAAAACAAGCATCAAACATTAAATCAAATATATAACAAAGACACACTGTGCATTTTTCACTTATGAATCCAGGTAAGTGTTTGCAGATGCATTAGTTACAATGATATACTTGTACTGTGCTTCTGGCAGGTAGAGGCTCTTTGTGTTTCTTTTAAAATCTTTTCTTCTTAGAAGAAATAACTAAAAACCAAGGAAATAGCTACTTCATTGTTTGAAAAAATCATACCTGAAAAATACACAATATAAAAAAAAAATACCCTACTGTTTTTATCAAAGATTGTTTTCTTATTTGTCATTAGGAGTACTGTAGCG
Organism: Alectoris magna; assembly: GCA_030625065.1. Lineage (NCBI taxonomy): Eukaryota > Metazoa > Chordata > Aves > Galliformes > Phasianidae > Alectoris > Alectoris magna. Next base: position 81,322,781 of record CM060560.1, read on the forward strand.
AAGCCTGTTTATTTTTAGAAAGCACAAAATAGTTCCTGGCCTCTGAACAGTATGATGAATTTAATTATTAGTTTTTAAGGCTTGAAGCCTGTGGAAATTGCATTCAACAGTTTACGCCCTAATAACGCTAAAAAGGTGCTACTGTTTTTTAATTCAAAAAATAAAAATAAAAAATGAATGAGACATGAATTGCAAAATATCATATATGTGATAAAAGAGAGTTTTTAAATGCAAAGACTATATAATCTTTGGTGAATATCTGAACTGTAAACTGGTCAAGTAATCCAAAAGCCCCAGCAATTCTGGTGTTGACAGTTCTTATCATGTATCTGTGTTGCATCAGCATTTGTGTGGAATGTAGGCATCCTACATGTACACACCAAGATTTTACACTAATCTTGATCTAAATAAGGATTTAGAGAAGAGAAAAAGTATAACATCTTGTTCGTTACTATGAGTTTGTCACGGCTATTTAGCCACTGTATTACATATATCTTTGTATACTATGATGACTAAGTACTTTTTGAAGCTCAAAAAACACTTAGTAAAACTACATGATAATTTACATTACTTCATGTGGAAAGAATGCAATTTGATACACACTGATATTTAGTCCATACATATATGGTGATCTGGGTATTTCTACATAGATTTGTAATGTAGTTACAGTTGCTTACATAGACACTAAGATACAAGAGTTCATCAGATATAAAATTTCTGAAGTGGCAATTCATCATAAATTTATCAGATGAGACCAAGAAATTCTTAAGTTCTAATCTCAATTTCAAATTGTGTTTTCTTGTCCTGCACAAACAGTAAACTCCAATAAGTAATACTATCATACCAAAAGCTATTGTATTAGCTAACGTAAGAAAATAACTAAAAAAAACTGAGACGAGATTTGCCAGGTGTCACTAGGAACATGTTTTTCTAACAAACATATATGTAAATTACAACAGAGAATGTAAAAACAGAAAGATTCAGTCAAAGTACTGAGGACAACCACTTCATTTCATTTAGACAAGCAAACCTCACTAAGAGATAATTTCACAATAGCTGCCTCATTTCTGCCATATTTTCCATCCTTCAGGATCTTAGTCATTCTTTTAAAACATCTTGTGAGAAAAGTAATTTATTCTTGGATTTTATTTCATTCAAAAACTGGGAAAGCAACTCAAAAACTGAGAAAGCTATTGAATGTCCCATCTCTATTCAAGATACAAAGTCATTCACAGATAGTTTAAAACTTAGACACTGACTGGACTTTGATCTCAGATTCGCCTGTCACCGACTACAAGAATTGTCTATGTGAGAACTGTCTTCCAGCATGGTACAGCATAGCATGTATTAGAATGCATCCCCAGGGGCCACTTAAGACTAGAGAGAAATACAGCTTTAGAATAGTGGAAGGTATCTCTTGCTCAAATTTGTTTCCATGTATATAAAGCAGGTTTGTGCTTAAGCCACTATTCATATTTATAACAACTGCTTAAAAAAAAAAAAAAAAAAAAAAAAAAAAAGTCTGATCTTTTATTAAACTAAAAACATAATCTCATAGATATCATAACTATCTACACCAATATACATTAAATCAGCATAAACACAGAAACAAACAAACATAAAAAACCCCAAACACTAAACACTAAGAACCACAAAATCTTTTAACTGGAATATACTGACTTTACCTATCTATTAATAACGTTTAGCTCAAAAATAGCATCCCATTTGTTTCATAGAAATCAGAAATTGAGTAAACATACCTAAACCAAAAATATTTTATCCAGTTCTCCAGAGTACAGTTCTATTCTAAGATATGCTTTCTACTGCTATTCAAATTCAATTTGAAGCATGTAATAGATAATACCAGCACACAAAGCCTTTGCAGAATCAGGCAAAATAGTTTCTTCACATTCAAGTTCTTTAAAACATAAAGGTATGCTGTAACTTTAAAGCCTCGCAGAAATGGAATCAGAATCACAGAATCATTAAGGTTGGAAAAAACCTCCAAGATCATCTAGTACAACCGTTAGCCCATAACCACCATGCCCACTGACCATGTCCCTCAGCGCCATTTCTCCAAGTTTCCTCAACGCCTCCAGCGACGGAGACTCCACCATCTATGTGGGCACCCTGTTCCAATATCTCATCACTCTTTCTGAGAATATTTTTTTCCTAATATCCAACCTGAACCTCCCCTGGTGCAACTTAAGTCTATTACCTCTCATCCTATCAATGTTACCTGGGAGAAGATGTGGAGAGCGATAAGGTGTCCTTGAGCCTCCTCCAGACTAAACATTCCCAGTTCCCTCTGCCGCTCCCCATAAGACCTGTGCTCCAGATCCCTCACAGCTTCATTGCCCTTATCTGGATGTGCTCCAGGGCCTCAATGTCTTTCTTGTAGTGAGGGGCCCAAAACTGAACACAGCACTTGAGGCGTGGCCTCACCAGTACTGAGTACAGAGGGACAGTCACATCCCTGCTTCTGCTGGCTACACTATTTCTTATACATCGCAGAACACCATTGGCCTTCTTGGCCACCTGGGCACATTGCTGGCCCAAGTTCAGTCGAGCATCAACCAGCACCCCCAGAATCCTTTTCTTCCATGCGGCTTTCCAGCCACTCTGCCCAAAGGCTGTAGCATTGCATGGTCATTGCTGTGACCAAAAGCCAGGAGTTGGCAATTGGCCTTGTTAAACTTCAACCCAATGGCCTCAGCCCACCTACCCAGCCTGTCCTTCAGGCAGATCAACATTTCCTCCCAACTTGGTGGCATCTGCAAGCTTACTGAGGGTGCAGTCAATCCCCTTGTCCAGGTCATCAATACATATAGTAGACAGGATGGGCCCCAATACCAACCTTCAGGAAACACCGCTCATGACCAGTTGTCAGCTGGATTTAAGTCCATTTACCACCACTCTCTGGGCCTGGCCAACCAGCCAGTTCTTTACCCAGCAAAGAGTACACTCATCTGAGCCACGCACTGCCAGCTTCTCCAGGAGAATACTGTGGGAGGTAGAGTCAAAGGCTTTGCTGAAGTCTAAGTAGAATACGTCAACAGCCTTTCCCTCATCCACCAGGCAGGTCGCTCAGTCACAGAAAGAGATGAGGTTGGTCAAGTTGGAGTTGCCTTTCATAAACCTATGCTGGCTGGGCCTGTTCCCCTGGTTGCCCCATAGATACTACATGATCATAGTCAAGGTGATCTGCTGTTTGATATTCCCCAATACCAAGGACAGGCTGACAGGCCTGGAGTTCCTTGGATCCTCCTTCTGATCCATCTTGTAGATAGCTGTCAAATTAGCAAGTCTAACTCTAGTAACAATATCCTGCAAATACACAGTGAGGAGTTTAGGAAAAAAAAAAAAAAAAAAAAAGAGGGTTTGGGGGGTGGTGGGAGAGGACCTCAGGACTTGAAGCTTCTGCACACATAGAACACAAGCACAGATACAAAAAAAATTAGATAGAAAGGAAAAATTATTAGAAGTATTACTCAGAATGAGGATTTATTTTTTAGAGAAACTTACAGACTACATTAAAAAAAAAAAAAATCAGCAATTTACTGATCTGAGTAAAGAAGGAGGTTTTAATTATGATCAATCCACCTACGATACACAGAAATCTTACAGCCCATCTTTCTCACAGACTACAAAAATCTTCTGCTTATCTACAAACTTCTTCCTAGTACACTTACCAGAAAATATTTAGTACTTTGCATTTAAATTTTGCTAAACCTAGCATTCACCTACATTGATAACTCTACGGTGCATCAACAAGCTTCACTTCACTTGGCTGTCTAATTACTTCAAAATTACGAGTTTAGAATACAGAAAACGTCTAAAAATGAAGAATAAAGCTGAATATAAAATCCAGCATGTGGTAAGGTAACAAATAAAATTATAGCAGAGACCTAAATACATACATTGAACAAGAAATTATTGCACAAAAGCAAATTAAAGGTGTTTTCTTGTTACCTTGTAACATCAAAATATGTTTAATTCTGTAACTGTAAAAATGGAACAGAAAACTCTGAACAGCACAAACACTACAAAATACTGCTGCAATACTGTAAGATGTTCATAGGAACAATGATTTTTAACTAGATGATCCTTCTTTTCTCTGTTCTACTGCAATACAAAAATATCAGATCCCTGGGAGAAATACTGACGGTGAAATTCATCTTATTTTGATCTAGACACTCAGAAGACAGGCAACAACACTCCCCCTGCAAAACACAGAGGCAAGCATTTCTGGAATTTAATTCCTCCTCCTCCCTCTCTGTCTCTACAGATCTGTTGAACTAGATTCAAGGTCATTTTTTTTTTCTCTTGACTACGTTGCTAGGTTACATGACTAACTTACATATTATGAAGCTTAAAATTTACAGAATTAAAGGCAGATGAGATAGTTCACAGTCTAGTCTGGGTACCGATTTTTAAGACCAAGTGACATCAGTGACAGAGAACTGGCCAACTCTGATTATCACACGTTTTGTTAGACAACAGAAATCATGGTGCTCTTTTTCAAAGGTAGTGGCTGAAAGCTTCAAATGGGAATAAAGTGAAAGCATGTCAGATGAAGTATGTCACACCAAATGTGCAAGTGCGAACCTCTGTATTCACGGAAAAAGGTTAGCGAAGGATGAAAAAAATAGAAGCCTCTACTGCAAGACACTAATACAATACGGAGAACTTTTAAAGCTAGCACTTTGAAAATAGCTGTTAAAGAAGCTAAAAATGTTTGAGAAGATAAAAAAGTTAAAAATGAAGTTATCTGCAGTCTGTATGATATTTAAGTCTGTAAGCAATTTACTGTATTTTTAACTAAAATCATTATCTGAATTGTGTTACACAAAATCACAGAATCATAGAATCACTCAGGTTGGAAAAGACCTCAAAGATCATCAAGTCCAACAGCCTAACCATAGTACCCTAACTCTAACAACCCTCTGCTAAATCATATATCCAAGTACCACATCCAAACAGCTCTTAAACACATCCAGGGACAGTGACTCAACCACCTCCCTGGGTAGACTATTCCAGTGTTTCACTACCCTTTTTGTAAAGAAAGGTTCCTCATAGCAGGTTCCCTGTAGGAGCTTGAGCAAGAAAGTGTCCTGGTGGGTTCTGAGTATTTCCAAAGAAGGAGACTCCGCAACCTCTAGTCTTGGCAGCCCATTCCAGTGCTCTGTCACCCTTACCATAAAGAAGTCCTACAATACTTGAAATGAATCATTCACATTCTTTGAAGATCTGTTAGTCTATTTGAGTTTGTAATGCTTATTTACCTTACAGTATATGCGGCAAGAGTCAGTGCTTAATGTTTTCAGATGCTCAGTTAAAAGGAAACTGTTAAGTGCAGTACATTATGCCAATGTACACTAGACTATGTACTGCGGAGAATGCATTCAGAAACATCTTGAAGAAGAGTGAGCACAGAAATATTTATAATGGACTAACAGAAATGTATGTTCCGCAGGTGTTTCTTTAAGGGTGATAGAGTGGAGAAATACAACATCATTCAGCCTTCAACAGATCACTAAATCACACTTCCATCTGCAGGCTGTGGTGATCTACTGTTATTGCACTGTGTTGTAAAATAAAACAACCTGGACTACTGGCTGGCAAAACATCAGTAAAAGGTTTACTTCTGCTTTTCATGTACCTTGGTGTAGAACTGTATTTTCTCCTTTTTGACATTACTATTCTACACAATAAGAGGAAAACAAACCCCAACTGTTACTTGAATTTTCTTTTTCTGGGGCCAACTATAACAAGAGAATTTGAACTACATATGTCTGCCTACTAATGCTGGAAGCAGTTTATGCCTTTTCTGTGAGGATAATAACACTTCTGCAGGTATGACAAAGAAGCAACTTCAAAACTTCATGGTAAGATTTAATTTTTCTTACAAAATACAGTTAAGCTCTTACTAGTAACTTTTCTTCAGCTGCCTTAACTTGAACTGATAATGAAGCAATCATAAAGAGGTAGGATAATTTAACCTCTGGCAGAGTGGAAACAGTAGGAGATGTCACAGAAAAGAAGAGAAAATGACTACCAATTTTCAATTCAGAAATGTAACATGAAATCCTAAAAATAACTCCTATTTGATAGCATTTTAAAAAGCAAATTCAAAATAAACTATATGAATTTATTTTTGGACTTCTGCTTAGAGAAAGTTCCTTGCAGAACCTAGCAATTCATATTTTATAGTGGCAATTAAAGTTATTATATGTTAATATGTGACTGATTATCAAATTAACTCTGGAATGCCTCTGAAAACTCTTTCCAGAACACTCTTAAAACCATTCTCTAATTCATGACCCGAAAGGGTTATTCCAAGTTGACAGGATGACTTTTTCTAATACTACCTGTATATAACTCCATCTTTGAAATTACTTCTGTGTAGCAAAGATAAGAAAGCCGCAAAGTGCACCTAAGGACAGAGCTACAAAACCAGCATCTGAATTTCTCCAGAGACCAGAGTTCAGATATAGCTGACTCTTAACCAGAGGCTCTTGGTTCTCACTGCTCTGGGTGAGGAACCAGGAAAGCTTTGATGAGCTGCTACAGAACTTTGAACTTGAAAGATTGTCTCTCAAGTTTTTTCTATTATTTTGTGCTTTTGTCCTTTCACGTAAAGACTAAGGGACAAGCCTGATGAAAAATCTACTTCTAAAAAGACAGAAGTAGCCTTCTAGAATTCTCTGTCTGATCTTTATCCCTGCTAATACTTCCCTGAAGACAGCTGAGGTGGAGAACTGAAGAGGAGGAAAGATTTTGTTTCATTGGTGGAAAGATTTTTGAATGAACAAGAAAAAAATGCCCTTGTTGGAGCCTGAGGAGAAAGCTCAGGCACCATTCTGCTGATTCAGCCATCTGAAAAGGATTTCCACCACTGTCAGGGTAATTTCTATAGGCATTTATTCGTTCATGTTTATGTTTTGACATTGTGATCCAATGTTCTACTAGGATGTAGAAAGGGAAACCTGAAAGAGTAGTTAGATGCTCAGCTAAGCAAGATGCAATTGTTTTGTTGTTATTTTTCCTCAGAAAGTTTTTCTATTGTAAAACCGCAGAACTTGAAAATACATTACAATAACATGTTTCTGGTGCTTATGTACTTAAGAAAATGAATATAGCAATAGGCAGAAACTATTTATTTTAATATTGTTCATTGGCTGGCTTGTTTCTATTCTTATCACAGTTTTCTCAATATAGTCAGACTCTTTGGGAAAATAACAAAAATAATTTAAATAAACAGCATTTTCCGTTGAACTCATCTCTTTGTTATTGAAGACACTAAAGCAATTGAAAAGCATATATTTGAATTTAGACTCTTCTTTAATTTTCTTCAGCAAAGTACCATTGATATGGCACTTTGAAAGAAGGAATAAAGGAGGGAAGTTATATATATACACGATGTTTCAGATCAACACTGGATCTTAACCCACCATCTCTTCTGCACCACTATTTGTCACACTGAGAAGGGTTTCAAAAACCAAAAGAAATATCACACACTAGTGCACAAAATCACATACGCACCTTAAATAACTTCTTTTCAAACAGGCATCTGCAGATATCAGTGCAGAAGGAAAACTCCTTGTTGGCCTTTTGTAACTAAACAGATCATCTGAATTCCTTTAAAAACTCATTTAAGGTTATGTTTTATGTTGTTGAAAACAGTTTATGTTTACTTGGGATTTCTTACCCATTAATAAATTTTAAGTAAAACAAATCATTTTCCAGAGAGGAAATGTTCAGAATTACTAAGTTTAAAAAAAAAAAAAAAAAGGAATATAAACAGCACACAACTGTTAAAGTTGACACACAAATTATCATTAAAGATGACTTCTAGGAACAGAGTAATGTTCAAACAAGATATATATATATATATTTAATAGCCCTCAGTCTGAACTTCAAATACTTCAATTCCCCAAAACAAAATTATCTGAACTCACAGAATGATTCCAGTATAATTTTCTGTATCATCTGAGTACTGTTCCAAAAAAACATGGAGAGATAGGATTTTATAATTCCATTATTCCCATTAAATAGAGAAGTCAGAGAACGAAGAAATCCTAAAATCCAATCCAAACAGACAGAAACGGTCTCCTATTCTAACAAAAGAAGGAAAGAGTTATTGTTCTGATCAGGTCCTCTTCACACTTCACAGTCTATGATACTCAGAATTATGTTTTTCCTTGGATCCCAAAACATTTCGTTTTTTAAGATTCCAACACAGTCAACATTGCCATCTCATAAAAAGCATATTAATTACTCAGATATAATTTGTTAAGATACAATCTTGGCTTTCTAAGACATTGAAGTGCAATTAAAACTGATGATGAAAATAATTGGGTTCTAAAGGCACTTGTTTTCTTACTCTTAATTACTGTAGAAAACTCAATTTAATAAGACTATGAAATGCACTGATGGCATTACATGAAATCAATTATGGCTCACAAAGGATACTATTAAACTGTTAGTGCAGATTTCATTTAAAACTGCAACCTCTGAGGGCTGAGCTTTGTAGCCCAGCAGAATAGCGATTTGCTGCCGTTCAAGAGAAATAAGCCTCAGTTTCTAGACTGGAAAGCTTCCCTGGCAGCACTTACAGTTCTCATTGCATCAACTCATGCTAAGTGGCAGTAAAACTAAATAAACACCTATGTAACACATCATTTTTCCTTCTCTAAAACCTGGATCTGAAACAGTACTCACATTTCACGAAGATGCTATGAGATAGACTCCAAATATTTTAAAACACCTGTTGCTATATCAGTGTATTTTCACACACACAGAATTGCTAAATAAATAAATAAAACAAGATGGCAGTCATTGTCCAGCTGAATGATCTTTAAGACAGAAGCAAGTGATAACCAAATCTGGTTAGCATCCATATACGATAAAGAAAGGGTAGACTGTATATTGTTTCTTATCTTGATAATCTAATACCGTAATATTAGTTGTAAAGAATCACTCTATATCTTACATATGTATTGTTTACTATTCAGGTTTCAGATTCCTTCAGAAATCTGAAATTGAATAAGTTCTCCACAATAAGGAATTAGTGGGACTGAAATAGTCCTCCTGCAGAAACACTCTAATACTAAAGGAAATATAACTGGAGGTAATATGAAAATGCAGAGTAATATTTAACAAATGATCATTATGGAGCACCTACAGATCTGGGAAGAAAACAGAGATCTAGTTTTCTTGAGATCCTATAAATATAATTAAACAAAAAATAGATATTATGAAATTCCAGAGCCAAATTCAGTAAGTTCAGGAAACATTCACTCTGTTCATCAGAACTCAATAAATGTTTGATACAAAAACCTTCCAGACAAAATCCTAACTTCACTGAGGTGACTTCAAATGGAATAAGACATTTTGTGGTAGTTCTACCATTATTACCTCAACTCATTTTTTCAGATATGTTTCAAAAGGTAAAAATTCTTAGCAGACAAATCCATCAAAGAACAATTCTGAACATTTTAACAGAGTGGAGAAAGGCTTAAGTGCACCAGGACAATAACTTTGGGAGTGAGGAGGTCAGACTATTTATGCATGAAACACCATGACACAAGCGGATACACCTAAAATTTTGCATGCTCCTATGCAATTCTGACCCTTTTCCAAATGTAACTCTTAAACAGCACAGTATTTGTGATGCTTTCTTCCACTTCAGAAAGCTTTTAAATAATCATCAGCTGATCGATCAGTTGAAAATATGCCTGATTTGGCTTGTAATTCACCTTTTTGGAATCACTCACATAAGAGTCTTCTATAGATTACAAATAAGTTATCCAAGGCCTAGGGAGATGCATTTTATTTCCCTAACATAGGTAGACCTCTTCTCAAATTAATTTCCAAATTTGTTCATAGAAATGGTTTCATAATTCTATCTTCAACTAATTGAAATAAATCTATGAAGTACACCACAATGTCTTTTAAGGAAATATCGCTTTATATTTCATGTTATTTAACTAACAGATAAATTCAAAACAGTCTTGTATAAAAGATACATTAATGAACACTGAACTCGCTTGTACATGAGATGACATTTTAAAATATCAGGGTTTTTTGAGCCTATTTTCTTTGTAGAAGGAACTTAGCTCACCTTTAAAAATAATTTCTTTCTACCTAGCTGCTATTTCTAAATAGAAAGCCTAACTCTTGTCAGCTCAAAGCCCCCTGATGTGATTGTATTTGACACAATAGTCATCATCGAATCTTAAGACCAAAATCTGGTTGGCAGTCTTTGTCTCAGTTCTGCTTTCCCAATTAGCTGAAAAATTTCAGTCCAGATTATCTTCCAGGAAATATGTTCACATTTACAGTTTTCCAAAGGTGAAATGGCATGGCAATACATTCAAAAATACTAACTTGATAATAATTTTATTTTATGTAACCATCTCTAGTAAATTAAATTTAAGGAAAAAAAGAATACATCTACATGATCCTGCAAAAAATAATTCTCATCCATTACATGCATATGAAAAGCCTCAAGAAATATCAAGACTTAACTATGGATATTTTTCCAGATGAATAGTTTTGAAAAGTTCAAAAGAATTCCAGCCTACATCTGTGTTTCCATTCATTAGAAAGAAAATAACATAGCTCTTAACTGTGATATAGTTAAAATAAGAAAGTAACTTTTGATTCTGAGATAAATGAGTAGTAGAAAACATTTTAAGAAGTTAATAGAGAAACAGTCACATACTTGGTCATAGAAACACTGAATGGTTGAAATTGGAACAGAATTCTGGAGGTCATCTTGCCCAATCCCTCCTCAAGCAGGGGTGCTTCAGTAAGTTAAGTGTCTTGATGGCCCTCTACTAATTTCCCTTGAATATGTTTAAGTTTCTCTGTACTGTGGAACCCAGACACGAATGCACCACTACAAACGTGGCCTCACCAGCGCTGAGTAGAGGGAAAAGATTACCTCTCTCCACCTGCTGACAACACTCCTCCTAATACAGCCCAGATGCCACTTGACTTTGTTAAAAGGGTACACTGTTGGTGTTCTCTGTGACCCCAGAGCCTTTTGCCAAGCTGTTTCCATCTGGATGGCCCCAGCCTGCCCTGGTGCCGGGGGTTCCTTCCCAGGTGCAAGACTTGGCACTTCCCCTTGCTGGACTTCATAAGGTTCCTGTAAGTCCCTTTCTGGTGTTCAGGTGCTTCTGGATGACAGAATGACCCTATGGCATATCAGTCACTCCTCCTAGTTGTGTCATCAGCAAACATGTGGAGGGTATATTCTGTCTCTTCAGTCAAATCACTAACGAATGTGTTAAATGCTAATCTAGGATCGGATCTTGCATAGACCTCAGAGGTACACCAGTGTTAGGGGCCTCCAGCAAGTGTTCACAGCACTAATCACCACCCTCTCTGGACCTGGCCATTCAGGCAGTTTACACAGAATCACAGGGGTTGGAAGAGATCATCAAGTTCAACTTCCCTGCTAAAGCAGGTACCCTATAACAGGTTGCACAGGTAGGCATCCAGATGGGTCTTGAATATCTCCACAGAAGGCAACTCCACAACCTCTCTGGGCAACCTATTCCAGTGCTTTGTCACTCTTACTGTAAAGAAGTTCTTCCACATGTTTGTATGAAATTTCCTATGTACAAGTTTTAGGCCATTTCTCCTTGTCCTATTGCTACACACCACTGAGAAGAGCCTGGCCTCATCCATTTGCCTCCCACTTCCCTTTAGATATTTATAAACATTTATCAGATCCCCCCTCAGTCTTCTTTTGTCCAGGTTGAACAGACCCAGGTTACTCAGCCTTTCCTCATATAGGAGATGCTTCAGGCCATTCAGTCCACCTCACTGTTCATATTGATTTTTTTTAACTATATCCTAGTACTACAAATGATTCTTAAAAATCAGATTAGAAGAGGTATGCCAAAAATCAATGGGAAGAAAATTAATGTAACATTAATTAATTTAATTAACATTAAAAATCAGAGACAGGTTCTCTCAAAATAATCATGAGAAAGTAAGCTTTTATTATTATTTATTATTATTAAGCTTGTCCTCAAGTAAACACTAGAGAGAGCTGCCTTGTGTTGGAATTAACAAAAACAAAGTTCAGCTGATATTAATACATTTATTAGTTATGCATAGGTGAACCACAGAGAACTTGTTAACCTTCCTACGCAAAATGCAAACAAACAGACGTATAATTGTATTAGTGATTAAAACAAAAACAAAACAGCTTGTAGCATTACTTAATCTATTCCATTCTGCCTTTGCAGTGAGGTATGTGTGCAAGACAGCATACAAATAAGCCAAAAAATTGTTCTGCGCTATTAGAGTAGACCATCAAAAATTCAATGTTTTAAAATAGCCATGGATATCTAACTTTTCATATTTTACTGAATTATTTATATATACTGTACATACACACATTGTGCAATCTTATCTACAAGTAAAAAATACTAAGTGTTTAAGAAACTACATATTTTCAAAGATACATGGCATTACCATGCCACATTAGTTTTACAGATTTTTAATATATTTATACGGCATTTTGATTTATTGAAGTAATTTATATAGTTCTTTCTTGATTATGCATACCTTTAATCTAAAATAAAGTCCTGTTATCTGTTATCCAGTGCCTGCAATACAGTTTGTCTCAATTGCTTGAAATGCTTAAATGTTTTAAAGAAAACTCTGTGTTCAAATCTGATTGTCTCGTGTGCCACAACTTACTCGAAATGACAACCTGAACAAGAGCAGCTTATTTATCTTACTAATTTTAGTAGCCCCAAATATCAAGTAGTGACAGTATTCTAGCAAATTTAATATGACTAGCTCACTTGACACAGTCCAAGCTAACCATGTCATACATGTTGCAAACTGCTGATGACACCACCCAAAATGTAGTAATATTCAGTTACCTTTAATATTTATGGCTAGCTAAATGTTGCCCCTCCACAGACAGACAGTGCACAAACAAATATACATTTAGAAAGTGAAATCACATATAAATACAAAACCACTAAGCAGTTGCATTTCAGTCATTCTTGGACAGAAACAGAAATGAAGCCTTCTATGTGATATGAGTACTCAGAGTGATTCCTGCTTCCATGTATTCGTATTTCCAATACAAATCTAGATTTCTTTAATAAGTGTTTTATGGTCCAATAAGAACCTAAGTATTTTGGGAAACATAATTGCCAAATCTGTATTAGAATTAACTGAAAGAAAAGATGAAAATGATAATAAAGCAGTATTTTTACTATCCGCAGGTAAAGTCCCTATACAAGAAGCTGTTCAGGAATCATGGCAGGGAGGCAAAGTTTTGCTGCAAGAACGTCTTGGATAAAACAAAATAGATTGAAAAAATATAATACACTCTAAGGAAATATTGTTTAATCTTCAACACTAGGAGCTAGTGCTAGGGAGATGCACGCGGTTTTTCTTCAGTGCATTAATTAACCACTAGGAAAAGGGTCTGAAGAGCAAGGTGGAAAATTTACTTAGGTTAGTCAAGGAGGAAGAATTGGATAATTTCAAATGGTATGAATTATCAGAAATGTGATAGCAGAAAGATTCAATATAGATGTGTCCCAAATACCAGCCACTACAAAGAACATTGTTAATAATACTCGGTTCCGAACTATCTGTAGCTTTGAAGAAATTAAGTATTTGAAATCAACACCAACTGTTTAATGACGATGTAAATAAACACCAGCACCTGAAAGATTAGTGGAACCAAAAATAGGCATTAATATTATGCCCATCTTTAATTCCATTGTACATAGTCTTCACTGGAGACTGGATGGATTTATGGTGTGGTCAAAAAGAATAACATGGAATTACTGGATAGGGTCCATAGGAGGGCCATGAAGACGATCATAGGGTTGGAGCACTGCTCCTGTGAAGAAAAGCTGAGGGAGCTGAGCTTCTTCAGTCTGCAGAAGAGACAGCTCCATTCTCTTTGCAGTTTTCCAGTAGTTAAAAGGAGCTTATAAACGGGGAGGATAATATTACATGATCTGATAGCAATAGGACAAGGAGGAATGGTTTAAAACTAAAAGAGAAGATATTTAGTTTAAATATTACAAGGAAATATTTTACTTAAAGGGTGGTGAAGTATTGAAACAGGTTGCAGAAAGAAGTTGTGGAAGCCTCATCCCATCCAATTCAAGGCCAGGCTGGACAGAGCCCTGGACAGCCTGATCTGGTGGGTGGCAACACTGCCCATGATAGAGGGGTTGGTATTATATCTTGAAAGTCGCTTCCAACCCAAACCATTCTATGATTTTATTAATTCCTTTCCATCCTTTGGAGTAAATCCACACTTTTGAGACTTACTGTTCACAGAATCACAGAATCACAGAATTGTAGGGGTTGGAAGGGACCTCTAGAGATCATGGAGTCCAACCCCCCTGCCAAAGCAGGTTCCCTACAGCAGGTCGCACAGGTAGGTGTCCAGGCGGGTCTTGAATATCTCCAGAGAAGGAGACTCCACAACCCCCCTGGGCAGCCTGTTCCAGTGCTCCGTCACCCTCACCGTAAAGAAGTTCTTGCGCACATTTGTGAGGAACTTCCTATGCTCTAGCTTTGTTCCATTTCCCCTTGTCCTGTCCCCACACACTACGGAAAAGAGTCCGGTCTCACCAGTATGGCCCCCACACCTCAGGTCACATCAAAAAAACAAACCACAGAAATCGTAAGTTGTGTTGTTGTGGTGTACAACTTAGATCAAAAAAAGAAATAAAAAAACCATTAAATTAGACTAACGTCTAATTTTACCTGAATTGAAAAATGAAAAAGTATATATATAATACTAAAGAACAAGAAAAAGAAAGAAGAAAACAAGATACTAATAAAATACAGACAGTAGGAAATAGGTTTTGCAAGCATGGCATCTGGAGTAATTCCAATAATTTGCTTTAACCATACATTAAGTCAGGTGAACAAATGGAGCCTCAAAGATACAAAACACATTTTAAAGAGATAAAAATAATACTTAAAAAAAAAAAAAAAAAAAAAAAAAAAAAAGGACCTGTATCAATTCATTGCCGTAGGGCACTATTGTTCTTAGCTGATACATATCAGCTACATAACTGATTATGTCTTTTGTACAAAGGATGAATGTGCAGACATGTCAGCTTAAATGGTAATTCCAGGACCTACTATTTCTTATCATTTGCAGGAGCTATTATTATAGTTTGCAGGGCATGTAACATTTAGTGGAAGAGAAAGAGCTCTGCATTTTTAAATTTGTCAGGGAATGCAGCACAGTACAATTAAATTTTGGGTAATGGTAAAGATGTGATGCATACTGAATGCTAAACAACGCAAACGCCCCGTGCATTTCCTTTTCACAAGTTCCCTGCTGCCTTTCTGTTTCCCTTTGTAGGTATCAGGGAAGTCCTGAAAGCTTTACCCTTAGATCTGTGGGTTTAACATCACCTTTCAACAATGATTTCTCACCACCCATATTTGAGGGCATATAAGAATAGTACATTTCTAACTCTGTTTTGCTACTTCCCTCTGTTTTGGCCAGGAAGAGTCACAACTTGCCCCTCTTGCCACTGATCCTTATTCAGAAAGAAAAAAAAAAAATCATTGTCTGCTGTCAATTACTTTGTTAGTTAATACAAGAAAACATGCGGTCCAAGTTGAAACTCACAGAAACAGAAAATGCAAAAGAATACTTTTATAAAACAGGCACAGTTGGTGACAACATCCAGGAGATCAAGGATTTACCAGGCAGACAGAACGGTTCTTTCAGTTAAGAGCATGACTGACAAGGCTGTGAGGGGAAATATACACTGTCTATATAGGAGCTGATCAGAAGCTAAACAACAGTGGAACACCAAGTGCAAGCATTGCTTGCAATAGCAATGGAACAGTCTGTAAAAAAATCCATAGAAAACACCGGGAGAAAACTAAACAAGGACATCATGAGAATAATAATGCAAACAAAAAATGACAACTAAGGTCAAATTCCTTTGTGCTGGCACTCTGCTAGTCCATCAGCTTTATTAATTTCTGTTCAGTTGTTTGTTTTAAAGGACATGAAGCCTGATAAGATGTCTACTGAGGGGAAAGGAAAGACATTCATTTGTTGCAATAGGCTCTGAATGAGAACAATAATCAGTTTGCTAATTTATCTGCAGACTAACAGGAAATAAAGATCAGACTTCCAGGGCACAGAGCACTAGCTTCTTTTGTTGATGAAACAGAGACCAAAACTCTCTAAGCTCTCTTCTGAAAATCTTACCTTTAAGAGAAAGAACAACACATTTATCTTAATTTCCTTAAGGATTAAGTACAAAAATAGACATTTCTGTTTTCTCTCACAAAATCAGGCTTACTTGTAGCTCCCTTAGTACCTGACTTCTCCAGCTCCTCCCATGGATGCAAAAGAATAAGAATTCTAGGGAGTGTTTCCACATTAAGCTCTGAATATAATTCACGTTGGTGCATGAAATTGCTCTCCACTTAGAATGCTGTGCTGTAAACTATTTAAGGATTTTGTCCCCTTGGGTTACACTATAGCATGACAACTGTTACATTTGCATAGCAAAGGAATACAGTTTAGCAGAGTAAATACAAACAAAGCAGTAATATTTATTTTTACTTGAGTCCAAAATGAAACTAATAATGAGGAAAAAGAAAAAAAAAAAAGAAAAAGAAAATGGAAAAACGTAACTGTCTGAGCATTAAGGAATGGTCTTTCAGTTATTCTGCTTCAGCTTCTTCTGCTTAGTTTAAATAATTGACTTGCTTTCAGTATTTGAGGCTAAAGGTCTCTTTGAGAAATGTCAGTGCTGTCATCCTCTCTAATTTTCTGCAATGAAATCATTAACACACCGGATTACAGTTAACAACCTAACCCACTGCACTGTAAGTCAACTGAATTCATAAGCCTAAAAAACCTCTGCAAACCACCTGCAGGACAAATAAGTTGAACAAAATGAATTTAAGAACAATGCCCCTTTTCTCTTAGAGGTTATTTCTGTTTGCCTATGTGGACTCAGCAAAACTCCAGATGATCTATTGCCTTTCTGGGAGTAATAGAGTTTCTTGCTCACAGATGTATCTATTCAAGTGGCAGGGGCATTCAGTTTATTCACACCGGTATTAAGATTTAAGAAACTTGTCACTGAAGTCACAAAGTCCCACAGATTCTTTTAGTAGAACGTAGACGCTACCCTTTCCTAAAATAACTCAAGAACACTTTCTCTTTTCTTTCTTTCTTTCTTTCTTTTTTTTTTCCCAGTAGTCAAAAAAATTCTCAAAATCATTGGAATATGATCACAAAGGTAAAAATGACCAATCATGCCACATTCTGAGCAGCACTGCTTTTTCAGTTCAACCTATCAGACTTTTAAAAGCATTGCACACTCAAGATTTTCCTCTCACAAACCAAGCTTTGGTACCCTCAGTTGACTGCATCTTGGATCCGCATACTGGTGGCGCAGTATGAAAAAGCGCAGAGAAAAAGCGCAGACGGCTGATTGGAAAACAAAGTAAGGTGAAAACTAGAACGTAACCAGACAAGATGTCTTTCAAGAAGACACGTTTAGATGGCATTTATGTCCTTTTATATATTATCCCAAAAGCAGCTGAAACGTCCTCATTTGTACAGGTATTGTAAAGAAAAAATGATGGAACAATGTTAAGTGATGTAATTGCTGACAAACTTGAGTTTGTATTTCCTACGTAAATATTTGTTTCAGGGCGTAGGCAGTTATTAGACTGCCTTTCACACAGGTAACCTATATATTGTCTATCATCATAAAACAATCCTTCTCCCTAAATATCCGCATTTGCTTTAATCTTTAATATTTGTAGAAATGCTGAGGGGTGATATTTACACAGAAAAACATGAACAGTGTTTTATATGAACATTAACAATGGGAGGAAAAAAAAACAAAAATCACCTTAATCCTTTATCTTTAAAGATACTAACATTTTAAACATAAAAGTCTAAATATTTTCACATCACAAGAAGGTAATAAAGGCTCTTTTTTCAGAATTTACCAACATTGCTGACTGCTGGAGAGAAGCTTTGGAGAAGCACAGACTGCTACACTGAGGAAGGGAGGCAAACTAGTTTCATGAAAATGAAGGCAGTTCTGCACCTTTTTGTCTGGATTGAATGTTTTTTATAAGCAAACAAATGACAACAGCAACAAAAAAAACAATGCAACTTAGTTTCTCCTCATATTCAACACAACTGTCAACAGGGCTACATTAGTTCTTCAGATATGAGGATGTATAAAATTATGTGCCCTTTAACACAATATTATATGCATTATCTGAGACTGCAAAGTCTTGCTTTCATTTAACATGGTTTCTTCTATGGACGGAATAAAAGAACTTAAATTCTTATAGAATCAATAATAGGCAAAGATCTCAAAGATAGTATGTGGCAAAACCCTAAACTGAAATTTCTTTTTTTAAACATTTTTTTAAACATTTTTCTTTTTTTATTAACATGTACTATCAACGTCTCTTACAAAACAAAAGAACTACCGTACAATTGCAATGCTTTCCAGAGGTCTTTGCAGTTTTAAATTATAATCTATTGTTAAGCTGCTGTGAATAACAAGTTTTGGCACGACATACTGGTTGTGAAAGGCAGCCAGTAATGTATCTACCTTCTTGAGTTTCGCAAATTGTTTCAAAGACAATCAAAAAACCACCAATATGAAGAAAAAATATATATCGCACTGTGGCTTGATAAAATCAGGATATCTACCTGGGACATTTGACCAATACCCTGTTTATCTGAGGTCTTATGTTTGTATAGATTTCTTGCTCACATTCACAACAGTACAGCTCCATAGCCAGAACAACTGCGGGCACAGAAGTACAAGCAAGGTTCCCATGGTCACTAACATTTTCAATTTAGTTGTTTCACTGAACTCAAATAATGCGTGTCTGCACAAAGAAATTTAATAGCTGTTCATGCCCATGGAATTACACTGATTTTAGGAATGCAGATCAACCCTCAGAACAGCAAAAGAATGGAAAGAAAAATACTGAGCTGGCTTGAAGCATCTAGAAGAAGGATATGTTAGTTTTTAAAAATAAAGGTATAATAATTCTTTCTTATCAGCAATCCAAGCCTAAATAAACGATAACCTCTTCAGAGATGTCTTCCCAAAAGGTAATAATGCAGGTACACTGTATAGCTCTCCAGTAGAATGGCCAAGCTGTCTCTCTAGATATCGAACACGTATTTTTATATTTACATATGCATATGTATATGAACATGTATATATGATTTTCACTGCTCATGCCCTGTAGCGGGGAAAGAAAAATACTTCTTATAGTTTGACTGATGTGCATCCTGTCTCATCCCAGGAGCCAGAAAAGCATCTTGAGCAGTAAAAGCCAGTAAACACGTGGCAGGCAGCCAGAAGTTCCATTGACATTGAGCATGGGAACTTGTGGAAGATACAAATATTTGAAGGTGCCTGTTACATAGTGCTGGGTTGGAAACCTAAGCAGTTCTCAGAGTATGTATGTAATTACCATCGTAACATACACTCCATTTAAGAAAGATCTAAGCACCTTTTTATCTTAATATTTAAGTTAGTGAAATTTATACACATTTGGTGGATTCCCAAGAATGGAACAATTTTAAGCGTGTTTTCATATTTTATAAGGTAATTCACATAAAATGTGTGCTCGCAAATGAAGGAAGCAACATAAAAGTACCATAACGCAAATTTTCTTGTGTAGTAAATGAATAATAGCTGTTTCCTTCATTGTGCCTTTTTCTCTTGAGAACATTTTAGTTCAACTGTCATATTTATTTTTGTTAATACAAGCAATATTGCTTGCTTTCTCCTTAATTGTTTCTGCTTTAAAAATATTCTTGTTTCCTGGCAAGGTAATGGTTTTAAATGGAAGGAGACCTCTTTACAAGTCATTTTGGCTTGTGCCCAGTTGATCAGTTCATGTGACTTTAACGTCTCTCCCTACATCTACAACTGAAATAAAAATTAAGCAGCTTTGAGTGAAACAAAAGAGAAGCCACAATCAAACACTCATGAACTCAGCTAATAAAGAAGTTAGAATTCTATTTGTTATATTTAATGTTATAAAACAAAACAGTAAGTCTAAGGGTAAACACACAGCAATCAGCTGCAAATCTATTTAAGCAAAACAAAACACAAGCTGGCAGATATTGCCTTGACTGTTGACTGAAAAACTTGCTTTGGCTGAACTATTGCCAATAGGCAAAGAGCAACACTGCTGCAGCTTGCCTGCCTGTTGTTTTACTGATCTGGCACATGGTAAGGAGGGTTTACACATTGCACACAAACACTTAAGGATAGAAGGGGATAAAACAAAACTCAGCACATGAATAAGCACTGATAAAATTATTTATAAAAATATCAGAAACATGGCCAAGACTATTTGGAATGTATTTCTACATCACTGCCAGGTCACTGAATGACCAGAGCATTACCTACTTGTGGTCTACATGAAAGTAATACTCAGTGATATATCCGAAATTGCTGCATACTCAGCTCAATGGAGAGCTAACTTTTCTTGTAGCCTGTGATAACCAGTTCAAGTCTCCTTCTTCTACTCAGAGCAAATATTACCTTACAGATTAAAAAAAACCAAAAAACGAAACAACAAACAACCCAAAAACATCAAGACAATTAAAAACATCAAGACAGGACAACAGATCAAAACATAACTATTAAATTAGCATTTAAGTCATCTGAAGACCCACAGAGTTCATCTTCTCTTTCCATGTAGTTACTTAACAAAACATCTTTAGGATGTTCTTTCAAGACCTCACTCAGGAGCTGCTGCATGACAAAAAAGATTGGGTACTGCTTGGAACAAAACTGATAAATCCACAGGTTCAGAAGGGCTCCCAAGTTCAAGCTTTTGTCAAACTTCAGTTTGGTCCATGTTTAACAGCTTTTCATGAAAGAGAAATGTGACACAGCTCTCAGAAAAGCTTATCAACTAATGTTTGCAGCCTCATTTGTCAAGTTCCCAAATCCTGGGAAATCTTGGAAACATTATACACAAAACTCTTAATTAGAGCATTATAAGGGTAGCAATGTATAGTAACCAAAACCTACAAAATCCTAGTTTTACAGTTACATCTACAAGCTTAATCCTACTCTCTTGTAATTCTTAATAAGAAATGCCAACTCAGTGATCTAAGCAGCTCTTTTTTAAGCCATGAAATGTTTACTCCAGTAATTCATCAAACACACAAGCTGTGAACAACTCTGGGTTTTGTAAAAACTTGCAAAGAGTCTCTTGAAGAATTTGTAATCTTTGTTAGCCTATAGTACTCAACTGATTGCACGCAACAATAGCAATTAGCACATTAAAGTAGCATGAGACAGACTTGCATCTGTGCTTGAACCATCAACAGACTTACAGATGCCTTCCTCACTATAATTGCTACCTGAGCAACTGCTGCAGCAACAGCTAGAGCTGGCCTTGAGAACTACAAAGCTATCTCACCAGACGGCAGCTGTAGTTCTACACACAGGCAAAAACAATTCCCTTCAGTTCTGACATCTAACCATTCTGACCTACTTGCTTTACCTACTCATGGGGAATAGTTTGGATCATGAGATATCCAGCCCTTCTCATGTAGGATACCATCCATCCAGTTTCTTATGCTGCAGATAGTAAAATACTTTAAAATATAGCTACCACCAAGGCTAAAATGGCTACTGCTATTCTATATAGGAGTATATAAAAATATAAACTATATAATATATATATATTGTACAAATACAACATACATAAATACAAGCAAATATTCACTAAATGCTTACACTAATTTCCCAGTTTATTATTATTTTTTTTAAATGAAGTGGCTTTTTTTTCTAGTAAACATCAGTATTATCTGTCTCACTTAAACAGGTTTTTAAGTCAGTTGCAAGCCTGCTTCAGAAAAAAATGCTGCAAAATGACTCCTTCATATATATATATACATTGACCTCATAAAAAAAAAAAAAAAAAAGTGTAAATTTTTGTAGTCATCAATGACTTAAGTAACTTCCATTATGCAAGATCTTCTGAACTTATTATATATTTAATGAAACAACTTTTCTGGCTTTCTTGATAGACTTTAATTAAAACATCTTAAAAACTAACACAATTTTAGTTTCAGTTAGAAGCTAATCCAAGATACTAAACTGATTAAAACATCTTTAATTTTTATGTATCTTATCCAGGGTACAGTTATATAACCCCCTTTTACTACTACAAAGAAAGTCATTTTTTTCTGAGGACTGTTCCGATTTTATAGATTGCATATTGGATGATCCACGATTTGGTGACAAGCTGCAAAAATTGCTTTTAGTAAGGCATTGCTATCTACACGAAACACTGCAAGATTGTGAAATGTAATCAAGAATGTGATCAAGGATCTAATAAAAACTTCCTTGACTATAGATTTGCTTCAAAGCTGCAGGATAACATTTCTACTTTGAGCCTGCCTCAATAGGATATGTCAGTAATTTTCAGACTCAGTTTATGACTCCGACAATATCAGTGTAGTGATTGTGATGCAAAGATAGTACACTGAAATACAGTACAATTCATTTTAAATGGTTAAAATATATAACCTATCAACTGAAGTTACCTGGCAACTGCTTACAGAAGAGGAGAATTGGAAGGAGGCAAATGTTATGTGAGACAATTAACTGGCATTCCAAAGACACATGTCTACAAAATATGAGAGAAGAATTGTCATAATTCTTTACCTTTCTAACTGCATCCATGCCATTTTCAAAACTTTTATTGCCTATAATCACCAACTAAAGCTGGACAGTGAATGTTAGTGAAATTTAACAACAAACCTAGTAACAGAATTTATGTCCTACCTCTTATTGATTGTAGCCCATGTCGCATTAATGTTATCTGTCATCAGTTCGACTTTTCTGGTGTCATCTGCTGAATAATCATGGAGCAGCTTAAGTGCCACGTCATTCACCACTTCTATATTCATTTGCCATTGTCGTATTTCTTTTGAAAATTGCTGAAAAAAAAATATAAATATATATATATATATATATAAACCTCAGATTATTTTAAAACAGTTACACACATACTATGATCATTAGAATAGGAGATGGACAAGTTATACTACCAATATAAAAAATAAAACAAGGAGTTCCACAGGACTGATAGTTAAGGTTAAATTCTTTTTCTTTTCATTTTTTAATCTTTTTTTTACTTTTAAGTTTAAGACTGCAGGACTACTGCTAATCTCTGTGGGGATTAAGCATCAGAAATACTATATGTCAAATAAAACATAGCAGCTCAAATTGATAAATGTCAGCGTGCTGATTGTTCTTTTTTTGGACATAAATATATAGATGCATTATTATCTCTTCTACTTGTGGTACTGAAGAACACTGAGATGGAAAACATAATGAAATAATATGCTCCATCTAATTTTCTTCTTTATAATGTAAAATAA
Source organism: Alectoris magna (assembly GCA_030625065.1). NCBI lineage: Eukaryota > Metazoa > Chordata > Aves > Galliformes > Phasianidae > Alectoris > Alectoris magna. The sequence continues at coordinate 81,346,242 of CM060560.1, forward strand.
TAGTAAAGGTTTAATAAGTAATGTCAATGCTTTCACGTTTATCTCTTTTTAATGTATTGTCTTAGAGTATTGTTTATGTAATTAGTGCCATCTACTGGAACGACACTAAACCTGCAGTAAAGCAAAATTCTACTGGAAAGCCTAAAAATATCTTTAGAATGCTAATTTATGATTTTTATTACTAAAAAAAAAAAAAAAAAAAAAAAGCTTTTTAGATTTCAAACATTCCTTTCTTTCTCTCTGCTCTCTCCTGTTCATCTCCTTTCTGCCCTGGTTCCTTCACCTGGGCCAGCTGCCTCACTGCAGTAGCAAGCCAGGAAATTTGGAATACACTTTCAGCCAGAAACCAGATTTAGTGCATTTTTACTGTTAGCCATCTACCTCGGAGAAAATTTCCATATGAATGCACTGAAGCCATGTATTCAATCCATAATGTGTAAGAAAAATTAAAGAGAAAAAGGAATCACTGTTCTACTTGTACCTTTGTAATAGGCAAAAACTACAACTAAGCAAACAATGGGACAATGCAAAAGAAAGGAGACAGTTGAATTTGCCAACAGAAGCACTAAGTTGCTTGTAAAAAAAGTTGCTATTACCAAAACATGGTGGGACCACACCCATGACTGGAGTGCTGTGATGGATGGCTACAAGCTCTTCAGAAGGGAGAAGAAGATAGAAGGGATAGACAAGGGTGGAGATGCGGCCCTTTATATTAAAGAGTGTTTTGATGTTGAAGAGCTTGGGGTTGGGAATGATAAAGTTGAGTGTCTATGGATAAGGATCAGAGGGAATAGGACCAGATGTCCCTTCCATAGAGGAAGAAGACCAGTGTGAATGAACTGGGAACTACTGTTGAGACTCCGGAAGAAAAAGAGAGTCTATGTGCTCTGGAAGAAGGGACAAGCTACTTGGGGAGATTACAAGGAAGTTGCTAAGGTATGCAGGGAGGAAGTTAGGAAGGCAAAAGCCCAACTTGAACTCAGATTGGCCACTGCAGTAAAAGAGAATAAGAAATCCTTTTACAAATATATCAATGGTAAGAGAAGAACCAAGGAGAATTTCCATCCTTTACTTGATACAGCAGGGAACGTGACCACTTCTCCATAAGGAGAAGGCTGAGGTCCTCAACACCTTCCTTACGTCTGCCTTTAACAGGCAGATCGGTTATCCTCAGGGCACTTTACACCCTGATTCAGGTGGAGACAGAGAGCTCCTCTCCCATTTGGACTGTCAGAAGTCCATGGGACCGGAGCTATACTCCTAAAATACTGTTTTGGTTCTGATAATAAATTCTCCACACAACTCTGAACTTATACATGCAATCTTTGATTAAACAGTCTAAACACTAAATAAAAAAAAATAGTACTTTTGGAACATTTTGTGTACATATGCTTTCTCAGGAAGTCTCTAAGTTGATTTTGGTTAAGATTGGGACTGAAACTGATTTGACCTTTGAAAAACATACAGCAGGAGTTCCGAAAGTTTTATTATTGTGATTTTTTTCCACCCCCAAAGCCCTTGCCTGTTAAAAGGTGCTTCATCATCTTTAGGTCCCCTCCATAACTTCAAACTGAAAACATCTGTTTCCTCTCTTTCTTGTGTTATTCCTTCAAGTCAGAGCAGAACATTTACTGTGCACCAGATAACCTCAGACACCAAGACAGCAACCCCACTATGCATATAGAGCAAGAGATTTTGTTTCTATCAATCTAACATTAGGAGGAGCCTACAAACTCCCTGAGAACCACTTGAACATGTTAAGTGCAGCTAAGCTAAAGTTGCTTAAATAATTTTTTAAGTTGTTCTCTCATGTAAAGTATGGAGCTGTAGTCAGGAGCACTGATAAGTGTGATGAAATCCACCAGCATTCCTTTGGAAAAGATAAAGGCAGGAGGTGCTTTAAGAAATAGTTTCTTAACTCCTTCCCTGACAGAATTACATAGATATGTAATTGTTAATATTTATGCTCACATAATAAAATCTATAAAAACAAAATTAAATAATGTTTACAGAAGTTATCATTTCAGCTTTGTAGGTCTATTAGAGCAAGTATCCATTCTGTAGTTATGTCTGCTAATCTTTATCATATGCTCCCTTTCTCTCCACCTCACAATATATATGCATACTACTACTTCTAGCCAGAGCATTTCATCAGACTGACTGTCCACTGCTTTACAAAGAAGTTTCCTCAGCATTCTTTTCTGTATTGTAAACTAATGGCCAGTAAACTTTACTTTGAAAATAAGTTTTGTCCAGTTCTGTGTAATGTTTACAGCCTTATAAAATATTCTAAACCCAGTTTTACAATAAAAATACAGATAGATCCATTACATGGCTATTTCCAAAAGCACTGATTCTCACCATTAACTTCAACGCTAATCCATTAACTTCCTGATGTTACAACACCAGATCGTCACTCAGGAAAGAAATTATTGATATAGAGCTTTGTGACAGAAACAATTTGGATTTTCTACTTTACTGGAAATTGGTATGTAATTTTTCACCAACATTGATAAGCGTATGCCTTGTTTCAATTCTTTGTGCACACACCTGAGAAAAATGTGTCGAAGTAAATGTTTTAACTGCCTGTCTTATCATACTCCCATTAAATTCTGTCTTACATAACTGCAAGGATTTTTTTTTTTTTTTTTAATTTAATATTGAATTCATGGCATTCTTGGATATCAAACTAAGAAAGAAGATGAAAAAAACCAAACCAAACCAAACCAAACCATTAGTCCTTAGCAAATTAGCTCTGAGCTAACTTCTATCTCAAAGGAATCAGAGTTTTAATTAGCAGCTACACTGTCCAACCCCTACAATTCTGTGATTCTGTGTGTGATTCTGTAGTTCCTTTCCTTTTAAACATCAGTAATGAGTGTGTCACATTCCATTAAAAACCATCACTGGGCAAATATAAGCTAGTTACAGATTTTAGTTTTATGCTGGAATTGTAAAAAATCAATAAATAATCAAAGGACAGGTGTTGCTGATTTTACTCATGTATAAGGGCATGCTACAGAAAAACATTAACACAAACACTGACTCAGAGTTCACCCAGAGCAGAGGAGAACTTTTGCATTGACTAAGCTGTCTTTAGGCAAACCTATGATGTCTAACAAAACCCAGAACACTTGGTGACTACTGTCTCACATGAAATTGTGCAGCAATACAAAGCTGACAAAATGAATATTCTGCAAAATTCATTTAAGATTCACACTAACATCTCTCTTTCTCTCAATAGAAATTAATAAAATGACAGCTTTGTTTTCATCAGTGTAACAGCAAGCCAAAACACAGCGTATTTACTCTAGTTATTCAGGGGACATCAAAATATATATGCTTGGCGCAGAAGCCTGGAAAGCATTTATTCTGAGGACTTGATATATTTCTGGGTCCTTCAGTTTTGGTTCTGGTAGACAGAAGAAATAGAAGCTGTTAAATTCAAATAAGATTTCAGTTTTGCTCAGAATTCATGACCCCTTATCTTGAGCATGAACACAACAGCTGATGCTGTCACATTTGAGAAGTTTTCATAAGGGAATTGACACAATAGGAATTACTGGCAGACAAAGATAATTCCTCTATGAGGGCTTGTGAAAGGAAAAAAAAAAAGGATTAAAAAAGATTCTCTAAGACAGAGTTGAATATTTTTCAGACTGGTGGAAGAAAATCAAACAAAAGAACATATGCCTGGAACAGTAGAGCCTGTGGATGTTCATATCATCATGAGGGCAAAGCAAATTAAATTGAAGACTAGCCATGAGCCTGACCACCTTTAACAGCTACATTATAATTATAGTCTAATATCTGTAACTGGACACAGCATGTAACATTAAATTCATACTGAGAAAGGAATGGCAAAAGACACTGATATCCTAACTGCTGTTTCTCTTTTCAGAAGTGAAAAGAATTCACAGAATACCCTTTCAAAAACCCTGTTCATGCAGAGATACATTCTATGAATGAGTGTACAAGTATACTTTCTCTACCAAGAGATGGAGGAGAAAAACAGCATCTTTTGTTCTCTCCTTCAGTAAGTTTTTTTTTTTTTTTAAATCCATGATTTCTCATAAGGCATACACACTTACTTAGATGAACCTCTTGTAGATCTCATATATGCTTGTTAAGAAAAAGTACACATGTAATTCATCTCTAAAATAACACTGTCAATCATTTAGTTATGTAATTTGTGTTTAAGACCTAAGACACTCCATACAGTGAGACATAAGACCATTTGCAGAAAACAGCTGTATTTTTTTTTAAATAATCATGTCTCTGCTGAGGTTGGACATTGATTTTTTCAAAACTTTTTTTTTTCCCTTTTCTTTTTTTCTCAAAGTAAACACCGGGCAGAAGCCTGAACTCTATCTCTGCTGAAAGACCGCGAGTTCTCTGTGCTGAATGACAGTAGTATACATAATCTCTAACTCTTTCCAGTACATTAGTGAGTGACTGTCGTTCTTTACCATAATCCAACCATCACAAGCAATGACCTTTATGGTATAATCTTAAAGAAGAAAACCACTTCCCAGTTCAAAAGCAAAATGATGATGAAAGTCTTTATGCTTCCTAAAGGCAAAGAAACAAGAAAAAATAGCCGATTTTGTATCTACTTCTACATATCAGAAATGTAATGATTAACTGATGATTGAGAGTACCAACCATAGAGTTACACACATGGCAGCAAAACCAGGTGATGTGGACCTCACTCCACTGTACTTAACAGTGGTATAACACCGTTAAAGGAATAAGGCAAAAAAGACTGATGAAGTCCACAAACTTTAGCCAAATGCCTGAGTGTTAGGAGTTAAAATAATAAAAATAATACCAGGTCAGAAGAGTAGAACATATCAGAAAATATTTGTGTACCTATTCTCCCGAATAACTAAAAGGTAATGTTCCATTAACATGAAGGCAGAACCCAGGTTAAAAGGCTATTCAACTGGTTGGTTTCAATCTTGTTTTCCCCAAGCAGAAAATGAGATATTATTAATCTGAAACAGCTGTTCTCAAAATTTATTCATGAGAAATGTCACCAAAGTATGACTATTTTGTTAACAAGAAACTTTAAAGCGGATGCCACAGTTAGGGTTTATCTGCATTGCCTGAGGTATAGTTCAGCTAATTAAGTTAACTGAGGTGCACATTTTAACACCTAAAATGTGAAAATATATTTACCAAAGCCATAAAATTAGCTGTTTCAGATTATTTGCAATTAATAACCTGCCAAGATCGAATTTAGCAAGATTATCTTGTTGCAAATCATAAAACACTTGATTTTAAAATAGCTTGTTGCATTTTTTCCTTTTCTTTCCTACTTTTAACTACCTCCAGGCAACCTACATAACTTCCTTGTCAATGCAGACAAAAATACCAATATTACAGGGTCTCCAGTCTGCAGTGCCAGGGCCTCAGGTAAGGCTGGTGTGCAAAACAGATGAGATATACTTGTGCTGGAGAAGAAGAGTTTTTTTTCTGCAAGATTAACCATCTATTTTCTATGACTTACAAGACTGACTTCATTCAAGAAGTATGTGACATATGTTTGAAAATTAATTTCTTTCTAAATTTTTGTTGAAAAAGAAAAGAGATAAAGGACTTGTCTTACAGGTGCAGTGTTTAATATTTAGAGGACATTTGCTTTAACAATATAACTAATGCAAGCAAAAATACTTTCAATCTTCTATCAATATTTTGATTATTTATCTTAACTACAGATTTCTTAGTACTGACCTTAAGCTCAGTGTTCTGCTTTTTCAGAGCTTCCACAGTATAGGAAATTTCTTTCCACGACTCAAGCTTTGCTTTTGCTTGTTCAAGAACCTGTTCAGCTTCTTGTTTAGCTTCTAGCCACTGTGTTGAATCCTTTTGCATCTCATGAAGTTGTTGTCTTCGGCTTTGGAGGTATCCATGCACATCATCCCACTGGCTCTGTATCTTTTCAACTGGTGAAACATAAAGGAAAAACAAAAGTTGAGTAGCTTAAAAACCTTTTCTTTCTTTTTAAAATGGAGAAAATATTTCTAGAAGTTACTGTAGTGGAGAGCTCTTGTAATTTTCAGCTGTAACTGCAACTAAGTTCAGTTTAAAAAGAAGAGCAGATAAACTGTTGTGGGCCACACAGTATGATACTATGGTGAACATTATGTGTTTTGATGCATATGAAGACAGAAATGCCTGGCTCATGACTCAAACAGCATTAAGAAATGCAATCACGTTTGAGAAGTAAGAACAGCAATCATCTTTAATTCTCACCAAACGAACTCAAGGCTTAATAATTTTGAAGAACAAGTCCTTTAGGGACTTTAGTAATTTTGTTTTAAGATTTATTGCAAGATATAATTAATGGTTACACTTTCCTAATTCATTAAGGCAAATGTTAGCAGACTGCTAGGGCTGTCTAAAACACTATTTGAAAGAAATGTGATTGTGGTGAACATAATAATCACTAGTAGCATAGCAAATCTGCTAAGTAAAGCATGAGGGAACCTAGTCTTCGAACAAGACAGAATGTGACCAAAAAAAAAAAAAAAAAAGCACAAACGCTTTGTTCTACAGGAAGAAATAGTTGCTTTTTTAAAGCTACAAGTTTCCTGAGATTAGTCAGCATGAACTACTTTTCTTTAAGACTGCTTGACTACACTAAAAATTCACAGATCTTCCAGAGTAGGGAACAGGGATTCCTAGAATACTTGAAAGCAAATGAAGTCATTGAGCCAACACTGCATCATAGATCCAACACTGCATCTCACATTGCACAGCTGATTCCGGAGGCTAAAGACTAAAGGGATGAGAGATGCTTCAGCGGGGAAAGGAGACCTCCACCTATCAGTGCTCTTCATTTTTTTTTGGAAGAAGGGATAAAGATCTCTGCAGAGACTCAGCTGATATTTAGGAAAAGAGAAGACAAATGGTCAGTATCCCCTACTCAAGCCTGGCTAAAAAGTCTGCGAGTAAGCACATGTGGCAGCATGTTCAGGTCAAAGGAAATGCAAAACAAAATGAGGAAACAGAATGGGAAAAATGAAGCACAATCAGAGCACACCAAGAATAGCCTGGATGGTGGATGGTGGATTTTTGCTATAAGCTTCAGCGTATACCTTAAACAACAAACAAATTGTGGTCTAAAGGAAGGGTGTATAATGGAGATGTTCTGGAACTGCTTAAATAAAATCTCAATGTCATGGCTAGAGCATAAGGCTCAAGGGTTGTGCCGAACACCTAGGGGAAAAAGAATATCTCAGTTTCACAGGCACATGGGCTATAACAGCCAACCGATTCCTTTCAGATAATTACTCCAGCTCCTTCCCTGTTACACACAGAGACGTACAGTATGTCAACTTTTGATTCCTGACAACATGGAGATTTTCGACAACAGAGCACAAAAAATTATAATAGCTTGCTTATTGTAGTTTTCATGAGATAACTAAAAAAATCACACTTATTTTTGCTTCATTGTTAGTTTTGTTCAGTTTTTTTAAAGAGTTGGATGAAAATTGTTGCAGAACTCCCTCAGAAGAAAACTGGGTCTACAACTATATTAATTCATTAAAACAGCTACTCTAAATAAGAAATGCTTGTGTTTCTTATCAACACAAAACCAAAACATTCATAGATGGATATAACGTCCAATGAGATTTGTATCCAAGTAACATGTATCAGCCATCTTTTTTTAGGGACTGTACTTCTCTCAGCAAGTCTGAGTTTTTCATCATGTACCATGGTCCTGAGATTCCATCATAAACAATTCTTCCACTGACAAGGGGAATCAGGCTGTGTTATGAAAAATGTATTCAGGACATGTCAGGAGCCGATTTATACAAGTGATTGAATACACTTGCTCCAACTCTCTGAAACTCATTCCCTTGTGAAACACTTGGGTTATCTCCCACAAAAAGGAGGGGGAAAAAACATCTGATATGGATACTTAACATAGTGGGTTTAAAATATTTATAATATGTATAATTATATATAATCTTATATTTAACAGTTAGTTTTATAAAGCAAAGTAATTTTGCTTTATTAGATATTTGAAATAAAGAATTCAGGAATTTAGTAGGTCATCTGAACAAAATCAAGTTAACAACTTCCTTTTCTGAACCAGTGAATGACTAAAACATTTAACAAAGTATTGCAGTTGGCCATAAACACACCATAATGCCCACAGAGCTAATCTGGCCATTCTGAGCTAGACTATACCAAATAGTGAAGTACTACAGAAGACAAAATATACAGAGATAATTTATTAGAGAAAGGTCTATGGCGCTATTCTTTAATTTACTGTAACATAAAAATCCCTTCACTATTTTAAGTTCATGTCTACTAAATGATGCTCTCACTGGGATGCAGACTCTCAGTCGGTCTTTGGGTAATTAAAAAAAACACACCACTAAAGCTGAAAATATTACCATTCACTTCCAAAATGTACTGAAAACCTCTGATTTGAATCAGTGTCTATTCAGGATACATACATATTGCTCCTGTGTATACACTCTAGTGGGATTTTCTACACAGAAGGAAATACCAATTGCAGATGATTTATGCCAAATGCAAATCTTCAGAAAACCCAGTCTGAGTATATGTTGTCTTAGAACTGATCCCAGCAACATTCAAACTGCTCACCATCAGTCAGACTTACTGACTGCAAAGGAAAAGGATCAGAGAAGTGCTATTCAAAAGGTTGCTGGAGCTGTTGTGCAAGGGCATTAGAAAATATGAAATTCTTTGTCTAACTGGACACTGACAGGAAAAAGTTGATGAAAAGAAAATTTTTAAGATTATTTTGTATTGTTCTAGTGCTCAGTTACCTGGAACCATGGTAACAACCCTAGAAATAAGAAACAGAGTTCCAAAAACAGAACCATAAAAGAATTGAAGGCATGTCACACTGTTGCTCAAATCTTAGAGAAATAAAGAAAATAATTTGATTACTACTTCTTACCCTAAGTTTAACATTTCCACTACATAATATTCAATAAATGTCCAAAAAATTATGTTAAAAAAAAACATGCCAACAGACAAAAGGGTATTGCAAAAATTAGAAAATATTCTGAAACCTTAATAAGAACATTCCATCATAAAATCATAGAATGGCCTGAGTTGAAAAGGACCTCAAAGATCCTTTGATCTATGATCTCTCACACCCCAGCCACAGGTAGGGTTGCCAACCCCTAGACCAGGCTGCTCAGAGCCACATCCAGCCTGGCCTTGATTGCCTCTGGGGATGGGGCATCCACAACCACCTTGGGCAATCTGTTCCAGTGCGTCACCACCCTCTCTCTGGGTGAAAAACTTCCTCCTAATATCTAACCTAAACCTCTCCTGCCTCAGTTTAAAACCATTCCCCCTTGTCCTATCACCATCCACCCTTGTAAACATCTATTCCCTCTCCTGTTTATATGCTCCCTTCAAGTACTGGAAGGTCACAATTAGGTCTCCCCGCAGCCTTCTCTTCTTCAAGCTAAACAAGCCCGGTTCCCTCAACCGTTTTTCACAGGAGAGGTGCTCCATCCCTCTGGTCATCTTAGTGGCCCTCCTCTGGACCTGTTCCAAGAGCTCCATGTCCTTCCTGTACTGGGGGCCCCAGGCCTGGATGCAGTACTCCAGATGGGGCCTCACAAGAGCAAAGTAGAGGGGGACAATCACCTCCCTCTCTCTCCTGGTCAGCCCTTTTTTAATGCAGCCCAGAACACAGTTGGCCTTCTGGGCTGCAAGCACACACTGCTGGCTTATGTCCAGCTTCTCATCTACCAGGACCCCCAAGTCTTTTTCCACAGGGCTGCACTCATGGGGTTCTTCCCCCAGTTTGTATAAAAACCTGGGATTGCCCCAGCCCAAGTGCAGCACCCTGAAACTGGCCTTGTTCAACCTCATTAGGTTCACATGGGCCCACTTTTCCAGCCTGTGCAGGTCCTTCTAGATGGCTTCCCTTCCCTCCAATATATCGACCGCACCACTCACCTTGGTGTCATCTGCAAACTTGCTGAGGGTGCACTCAATGCCAGCATCTATGTCATAGATAATCTGGCTAAAAAAGCAAGATTTGGCCAAAAAGAGTAATGTAATTATTCTTATTGTATCTTATAACAGAATACGACTGAGCTCAGACACAGATTTTTATATTTCATAGTAGGGATCACTGCACCCACATACAGTGATAACTACACAATGAAAACATCCAGATAGAAAGAAACAATTTGGTTCCACGCGCGCTATTAAAATCACAAGGACATGAAATTATGAGTAAATATGTCAAAAGGCTGTTTTCCTGAGGTCTAAAGCACCTCAGTTTATACTGTTCATTACACTTAAAAGCTGTCTTCAACATTTCAAAATTTAAATCTCTTTTTTAATACAGCACACCTTTGTATCCAAATTTCTTCCTTTTTATTTATTTAACTAATTTTGGAGACAGCACAGTGTCTTTATTGTAAAAGTCATTATTTAAAAGTATCTCAAGAAGATTCTTAATTATTCAGCATAGCATTTCTTTACCAACCAACCTGCGAAGTGACAATCTGAAAAAGAAAAGACAGCATTTTGTTCACAGACTTAAGGAAATAATTTAAATTTGTTTTATCGATCTGTGTTGCCATTATTTGAATTTAGAAACAAAATATATTTAATAACTAACAAATCTAAATTGAGTATCAGAATGAAAAAAACACACACAACAAGCAGAAATATATGCCATTATTTAAAATGACTACAAAATTCAATACTCCCGTTACTCTTTTGTAGCTAATAAACAAATGGTATAGATATTTTTATAGCTTCCAACATTTGTAAACTCAATAGAACACACAGTAGTACTCACAGTATGCTTACATAAGCCTGACAATCATCTTGCTAATAAACTGTCCAAGATAATATATTATACAAATTAAATCTCGAGGGATCCTTTCCACATCAGGTTATTTCAAAACCATAATTTTCCTGAACACAGTGCTCCAGCTGAAGTCCTCATTTTACTTGATGCACACAAGTTTTGCACTTGCTTATAAGAAAAGCATTCCAGCATGGCTCACTCCAGCTGCTCCCAGTCCAACACTAAAGTCCCACAGATGAATAAGTAATTTCAAGGCAGTTATTACTTTTTTCATCACTACTGTTCACAATCTGGTTACCATTGATTTAGGACATGGAGGGAAAAAAAAACGATCTTGCTGAAGGCTACTGACTTCAGACTAAATTTTGTATATTTACAAAATTTTGTTACACTTTTTTTTTAGTAAAACAGATAAAGCAGAGAAACAACAAACAACAACAACAAAAAAAACCCGTGCTTTCTCTGTTAAGAGTTCCTAGTATTGATAAGATGAATATAAATCTGTTCCCTGAGAGTTCATTCTGTTGTTTTTAATACAACAGCAGAAGAAACAACAGAAAAGGAATGCGAGAAAAAGATGTCAACCACAGGATAAATAACATTCACATTACAGTACATTATATGTAGCCTATGCAAAGATGAAAACAGGCAATCTTTTCAAACCAGTTAGATAAGTACATTAAATCCAGAATGGACTCCAAAAAAAGGGAACAATTAAACAGAATTTACAAGTAGAAAACTTCTGTTTTCCTTGACAAACAAGGAAACTGTACTCATTTTGATCTGTAGGAAAGTGCTTTTCAAAGCATTGTTATCAATATATTGGCATTTTCCTATAGAAGTAAAATTTTTACTGTATTTTCATGCATTTCAAGGCCAGCAGGAGTAAGACAGTTGTGAATCTGACCTCTGCAGAATACAGCCACAGGGTAGTACAATTATCGACAGTTATAATTCATGCTACCAAAAGAAACTACTGATGCACTTTAGCTGAAAATGAAAATCTTTCCATATGCATCTGGGAGTGTTTCAATTTACTTACACCTTGCACCAATGATCATGATGAAGACACACTCAGCTTGAAATCTAGCCAATTCTGAAAAAAGATTTATGAACAGTTCTATATTTTTGTCATAATACCCTGAATTATATGTTTTTCCCCTCTGTAGGAACAGGAAAGACTCCATGAACTGATAGAAAAAGAAGTATTTAAGATCTTCATTCTGAGGGGACTGAGTAGCCTTATAGAATGGGCTGTCACTGTTAAACAGAATGAAAGCGAGAGGAAGAAAAAAGTTTACATTCTTTACCAATCGTAATAACTTCAGTTGTCAGTGTGAGTATAGCAGATTAGAAAAGTGGTGGATGAAGCTGTACTGCATTGACAAAATGTTGCTACAGAACTTCTTGCAGCCCTGTGTTATCTTCACGGTCATATGACCACAAGCGCAACAAATTACATGACACTGCATGGACTAGGCAGCACTAGAAGAAAGCAAGACATGGTATAAGGAGCTAAACTGGAAACTGTAATATAAGGAAGTGTCAGAAACATTAAAAAAACCTGCAGGTGTTTGAGCAGTACATGCTAAAAACTCTCCACACCCAACACTGATATTGCTTATCCAGGAAAAATACTACTTCAAAGTCATCAGTACAAATAATTTTTAAACGATATGCTATCCAAAAAATTACTTATACATCTTCCCAGAGTTTAAGACATTTCCAAAGTAGCTTTCAAAGACAAATATACATTTTAAGCATCTTCTTTGTATCTAAAATAGTCCATCAGCTTGGATTTATTTCTACTTGAGTTGCAGCCCCAGAATTTCCAGATACTAGATTTGAATTCCATCTTATTTCATACGCTTTGAACTAATCCACTCTTTTTTTTTTTTTTCCCCACTTAAAGTTTAGTTTATTTGAAACTTTTGCAGATGTATAAAACAAAAAAAAAAAATCCAATCTTGAAAATTATGTTTGTGTTCTTAGAACCGTAGAATGATCTAAGTTTCAAAAGACATTCAAGATCAAGCACAGTCATCAACCTGACATTCAGGACAATGTCCAACCATCAACTTGACCTATTGAGTACTATCATTAAACCATGTAACTTAGTCCCATTTGTCTTAAATGAGAATGGGGACTCCATCACTTCCCTGTGCAGCCAGTTCCAGTGTTTCATCACCCTCCCTGTAAATAAATTCTTCAAAATTTCCAAGTTAAACATCCCATGGCATAATTTGAGACCTATTCCTTGCATGCTATCACTTGTCAGCTGAAAAAAGAGACCAAAACATTCCTCTCTGCTATCTCTTTTCAGGCAGTTGTAAAGAACAATGAAGTCACCCCTCACCCTCCTCTCCTCCAGATTAAAAAATTCCAGTTTGCTCAGTCACTCCTCACAACTCTTGTCTTCTAGACCCTTGAACTTGCTTTGTCACCCTTCTCTGCATACAATTAAGCAATTCAATGTTCTTGGAATAAGCAGCCCTAAACTGAACACAGTGTTCGAGGTGCAGTCTCACTACTGCTGTTTACCAGAGGACAATTCTGTCCCCAGTCCTGCTGGCTACGCTATTTCTTATACAGACCAGGATGCCATTGGCCTTCTTCATTACTCGAGCACAGTGGCTGTCAACGAACGCCCCCCAAATCCTTCTTGTCCATGCAGCATTCTCATCTCTCTGCGCCAAAACTATATCACTGCACAGAACTGCTATGAAGCAGATGCAGCATCGGGCAATTAGCTTGTTGAATGCCATGTGAATGGATTCAGCCCAACGACCCAGCCTATCCACATCCCCCTGCAGCAATCCTGCCTAACTTGGTATTGTCTGAAAAATTACTGGATGATCTAGATCACTGATAAAAATGCTTAACAAAACCTGTCTAAGTACTGAGCCATGGGGAATGCCACTTTTCACACGATTTAATTTTTTCTTATAGTTCTCCATTTGTCAATTATTTCTTGTTGAAGGTGTTCTACCTACTCTTCTGCTGCCTTCCAGAACATGAGATGTCTGACCTGAGTTGTTGTCCTCAAGGAGATATTACTTTAATAAAGTCTATCATACAATATCCCAACACAAAAGGATGTTGGCTCCTTTCTTATGAACAACTGTGACCCTTAGAGTGACTGGTCTAACGAGAATATTTTGATGGTAGATGCAGAGTCCAACCAGGTTAATTTTAAAACATTTCTTTTTCAAGTGCTGGAGTACTGAAGGAGTCACAGGAACAGTTGTAACATCTACCAACTTGCTGCCTGTAGGCTACCACTATGGAGTGGAACTGGGTAGGGAGGAGTATGCAGTAGAGAACAGCTGGAGCCAGCCTGCTCAGATAGCAATTTAGACTTCATTTGTCCTCAACTCTTGTAAAGAGGTATTTCCTATAACTTCTTTTCAGATACTTATAAAAATCTTCCTTCTTAAATGTTGGCATTAAAAAATTATCGCAATGCTTAGCTAAATATGAAAAAAAAACCAAAACACTAAACGTGTCATCTAAAACATTTTATATATCTCTTAGTTGGTCAGTTATGTGATGAGAGGATTTAGTCAATAAACCAAAAATTAATGATGGATTGGGAACTTAGACTTTCTAGCTTAATGAGAAGTCTCTCATTTATTCGATCAAGATCCCAGATGTTGCTTTTATGCACCACAAATCTATTAAAGTATTCGTAGAAAGATTATTCCTTAAGGTAATGTGTAATGCCAGATTAAAAACAAACAAAAAAACCCTATGGCTTCCAAAAAAAGTCAGGTGTAACAAAAAGTATGTATACAGATTAAATCGAAAAATGAACAAGTGAATGAGTAACATGTCAGAAAAAGGAAAGAACTGAAATAATCATCTCTACTTCTGTGCAATATTCTAGTTTCTAAACACAGATATAAAAGGTTTTACAAGAGAAACCATGAAGAACTCAGAATCTTCTTTTTGGGGTGATGAAAAGCCCTGGGAGAAAAAATGTTAACTTCTTTTGTTTCCCAGAGGCTAAGAAAGATAAGCAAAAAGGAAGAGTAAAATAGATTAGTACACTTAAAAAGCAAAACAAAACAAAACAAAAAAAACAACAAACACATACACACACATATTCATAATCTTCTTTTCTTGTTCGATAATTTTGGAATACAATTATTTCCAGCTATCTGATGTCTATAGTTCAACTTTGCTTCATTTAACTAGGGTAAGCCTATTTTTCTTTTATCTTAAAATCACTTCTGTTAACAAGCCTGTTTCCATATGATCAAACTAATGAAGGTCACTCTGTTCTTTTGGAAGTGTCAAATCAAACAGAATGAACTGAAAACTGTCAAGTGGTTTCCACTAAGCACCAAGTGAATAATTCTTCAGCGCTGTGAAGCATGCTTTATACCTTGCTATATGGAGTGGGAGTTAGAAACCAGACAAAGCTGGTAGCATATCTAAAGAAATAAGTATCTTATAACAAGAAGTAAGCAACTTCTATGGCTGAGCAGTGAGGAGGGCATGCAGGAGCTTATTATTTGGAAAATGGATCCTTCAAAATGCATTCACTGGACTGTCAAGTTCTGATGAAATTATTTATGTATACAACAGTTATCACCTTCCATATGCAAGCTTTCATAATACTTTCTTTCCACTAAATGAAAAAGGGAACAGATCATGGTGTCCATGAAGTGGAAGACCATTTATTTTCCATTTTTAAAATGTTATGCAATCTGTAGAATTTTGATGTGAGAAAGAAACAATCTACAATCTCAAGATAAGTAAGATTTATCAAGATTTAGAATGAAATAGTAACAAACCTAAATGTAGCTTCGCTAGAAACCTAAAGAAAAAAACAACAAAAATGCTTAAGCATATATATATATATATATATATATATATATATATATATATAAAAGTATTTATTAGAGAGATGGATATGCAGATTAAGGAATGATTAAGGGCTTTTCATTGCCATCAGGCCCTAAAAAGAGCTGGAAATTTATGAAAAAAATGAAGTGCCCCAGCTGCCTCAGTCAGTCTTCTGACCAGTTTGGTCCCACCACTCAGACAGGATGCAGAATCTGCAGCAACACCAGCAGCAGGGTGCATGTGGACAAGCCACCAGGAGATAATTACTATTTTTCTGCACAGGTTCAAATATTTGGTCGATAGAAAAATTTAACTTTTTAGTAACGTTGTGCTAAATGAAAACCAGATGGTTCCCATGCTAGAGTGATTTCATTATCTTTCAGAATGCATTTTTTGTTTGATTTCCTTTGCCGTATGCAGAAAATAGCAACTGTACGACTCAACTCCCACCTAATCATGTCTGATGTTTGAGCTACTTTCTTAAAGCTTTCTCATGCAATTATGAAGATTCACATCAGGTTTAAAAATACTATTTAGAATGATGGAAGGTACCACAAACAGAAGAGAATGATGGAAGGTACTACAAACAGAAGCTACAGGATTATGACTAATACGATTAACTATATGAGTAATATATAAATAGTCTAGTCACTACAGTTATATAAAAGTTTTCAAAGAATCAAATAAATCATTGCTATCTGCCTTAAGAATGTAATTATTAATTAGAAGTCATTAGGTGTTTTAATATTTATCTTTTTATTTATCTTATTATTCATCTTTTTATCAATTTAAGTAACAGTTAATATTGTTTCTAGGCATTTCATTATTAAAGCTCCTGGTGAGAAAATAATTTAGAATTATTAATCAAATATCTGTTCATACATTATAGCATTTGTAATAACCACTCTACCTACAAAATACTAAAAAAAAAATTAAAAAAAATCAGGAGAAATATAACTTGTCCGTGACTGCATTTACAAATGGGACATTAAATTAATGAAATGATATTTTACTTTCTCTGAACATAAACACGGACACTATTAGCATTACTAAAGTGCATTGGCTTTCATATACTACAGTTTTCATATACTTTTGTGCTTATTCATGCAAAAACATAATGGTCTGTATAGCAGTTTAAGTCTAGAAATGTGTGAAATTCAGTACTTACCTAATGAACCATACAGGCAATGAATTTAAGAATTCTTGGTATTACATAACTTCGTGATGCCACCGTGCAGTCGTATTTAGAATATTTTTCCTCTTTTTTTTCTTTTTTTCTTATTCTTTTGTTTTGTTTTGTTTAAATATCAGCAGCCTACCTTTGCTGAGTTTAGACTAAGACTTGCTTTTCAAATTTACCTGCATTAGTTAATCTGTATTCCCATTTGCTTTGTTTTTGATTAAACACATCCAGCTTGAACTATATGGGCAAGACTGGGAGATCTTAAGTTTATCAAAATACCTAGGAAAATTATAAATGTACTTAGGAATTCTAAGAACAGGTGAATATCAGGCTCAAAGTTAACTGAAGCAAAGTTTTCCAGACTGTTTATATATACATATATGATATATATATACATATATATATATCATATATGTATATGATATATATATACATATACATATATATACATATATATATATATATATATATATATATATATATATCCTTCAACAGACAAAATAACCTCCACTCTTCACAAAAGCAGTAACATAAAATCAAAATTTGAAGACTGCAGTTGGCTTCTATTCATTTTGTAACGGATGAACTGCACATGTCTTCCTTCTGTTACTGGACATTAAATATTATTCAAGCTGTAAGAATAACATCATTCAAAAGCCAAGCTTTTGTTTCCTGCTCTCCAGGTCCAATTCTGCGCCTCCATAATCAGCAAGGCTAAACTGTCAGTTACATTGTGCAATGGTAAGAAGCACAGTGGCTCCCAGTCATTGCATGTATTGCTCTTGCCTCTGAGACCACCTGCTAGGCTACAACTGTATTCCAAGACTGGGAATTATGAGCACAGACTACTGTAAATCTTTCACTGTGCCTCTTGTGACTATGGCAAACCTTCAAAATCATTCAACTGCCAGCACCTCTCAGCAGAAGTCAGCTGGGAGACCATTCCTGAGCTCCACTTGCTCACCTGCTCTATAACTACAGAAAACAGCGCTGGCAGCAATACTGAGCTTAGCTCAGGGGATAAAGCAACAAGCAACATAAATCAGGAAACAAACAAACAACAACAAAAAACAGTGGACAGTATAGCCTTGATTTTAACATTTGCCTTTGAAAGCACACCATACTTTCAAATTAGCAATCTGTGATTTCAAAGTTAAGAAGGAAACATATTTTGTAATATACGTATGTTCTCTTTTAAGTATAAATCTGGGACATTTTGCACAAAGATCTGAACTGAGTTAAATTAACACATTTTTTTATTTGATAATAGAAATGGAAATTACATGTATATTATTTTTTAATTAGAATTTTCATAATGTAGTGAGAAACATACAGCTTCCTCCGTTTTATCTTTTCAGTGACAGCTGACTAGAAATTCCACTACAGACAAAATTAAGGCTCAAAAGAAAATAACATTTACACATCAAACTGTGTACTACACTAGCAACTAGAGAAATGTAGTATTGCTTTAAAAATAATTTTCCTGAGTGCATGAATACTGCACTAAGTACTTGCAAACACGAGTTAATTCCTCGAGGTTTTTGTTTCTATCGGAGATTAACATTTCCCCATCCCTTACATCCCTTTCTGTCTTCCATCTCAAATTCGCACCTACTCTATTCTATAACACATGTTCTAGAAGATGATGTCAGTCTGATGCTGGTTAATCCATACTGAGCTTCTCAACACATGAAATTTCTAATGACCTGTAATACAAGACCATAGGACTTAAAATACGTTAGAAAATGACATGGTTTTTGTTTGTTTGTTTGTTTTTTGTTTTTAATTTAGACCTCTCTGCTTCTTTGTTCATATTCTCTTTCTTACATGCATCCTAGCATTCATGAGACACTAACCACCCTAAGCTTAATCAATGACATATGAACACACTTCAAAGTCAGTATCATGACATGACTGAAACACCACCAATTTTGAACCTAAAACAATGAATATTTACTCCAGAGCTCAACATCCTGCAGGAATCAAATTGCATAAAATCAAACAGAGAAAAACTATCCCAGGAACAGATTACACCACTACTGTTGCCACCCTGATGCAGTGCTGCAGTGAAGAAAGACAAGTATCAATACACAATAAATGAGAATAATAACACTGAAAATGTAATTAATATTCTATAAAAACACAACCCCTCATTTCAAACACAGCACTCATTTTGACACATAAAAAGATAAGTCAGACATAAATACAGTTTGACACTGTCAGGAAAAATTTCCAGGGCACTGGTGTTTCATCTACCGTGTGCAGGTTCCTGTCTAATTAAAATATAATGAAACCTTTTCTAAACACTTTGTTCCTGGTTTTAAGTTCTGCTCAGATGCCACTGCTTCCTCACCATACATCAGACAGTTCAATATCTACTCTCCCTTTCCATTACACAGCAAGGGATCCACAAGACAGCTCTCCTACCCTTCATTGTCTCACCTAGTATGCAACAGCCCTGCTGACAAGAAAGATGAAATTTAAGCAGAATTTTTATGCTCAATTTCCTTTTCCCTCCTTTTTTGGCAGGGTGAAAACTGACACAGTCTTACAGAGATTGTGATCCACTAAGTACAGACCAGAAAAACTTCAAACTGCAAAATGCCTATGGTCCCAAAAATAGTAATAAAAGGAAATTCTTGGAATTATCTGCATAGACATATCAGTCACCATCATGATGATTTGGTGTAGTACATACCAAAATGAAACCACTAGACTGGTGCAGCCACACAGCAAAGTCCTAGACATTTCTCACATAGGCTAAACTAGTATTTATTCAGGTTGCACTTTCAAAGAAGCTTCAGGGCTGTGCAAAACACTCAGTTCTTATTTTATTCCCAACTCAAGCAAAACTAAAACCATGATGAATTTATCCTGAGGACAGCCGAAGTTAAATCTGTAGGCCAAACGTATTCCAGGGTATTTAACTGGACTGTCTGAAAACAACTGCAGGTTCCAATATACATTCTCTGTGTATTACATCAGAAAAAGAGATAGAAAACAATGTACACCAAAATCTGCATTTTTCTGATAGCATGGATTAGTTATAATCTCTGCAAAATAGGCTGTCTGTCTCCAGTTCACTCTGTAATTAGTACAGAAAATTATGGTCTGGCATAAGTGAATACATACTGCTCTACCACAGTTTTTAAAGTGACGGTGGACATCGAATGTTGCCCATCACGTTCTGGATGAAATGTCAGTGGTGGAGTAATTTGACCACATAATGGATACTCCTTTTCAGAAAAAAAAAAACCAAAAACCTCTTCTTTTTGTTGTTGTTGTTGTTCTTTATTTCCATGTAGTTTCATTTTGACTAATTTGTTTCAACAGTGATAGCTCTTCTGTTTCTATCATCACAGATAAAAATAAAATGAAACGGAGAGGTATATTGTTTACATTCACTTCTCATCAAATTTACAATCTTCTACGTAAGCTACGATTCCTGTTACAGTACTACCTTAAAACATTGTTCAAAACAGCTAAAACAGGTTTATCATATTCAAACAAAACAGGTCAAAAAGGCTTGTCTTTTGAACACATATGAGAGACAAAGGTTGGGAGACTGAGAAAAAATTCCACCTCTTCTATATAAGGAATGAAATGCCATGAAATTAAAGAATTTTGTGATGTTACTGACATCTATTCTGAGAAAAGATATTGTCACATTTGTGTTGCTATCCAAAAGGAAAATTATGAAAAAAGGAAGCTTAAGTAAGCAATTCCAGTCAGCAGTAAAAAGAATAAAAAGATCACTACAATCCAGGTAATTCAATATTAAAATAATAATTATATATATTATATATATTATATCGTATTATATTATAATTTTATATATATATATATAATAAATATTTTATATATTTATATTTATTATATATGTGTGGGTTTTTTTTGTCAATATGATGCTTTTTTTTAACACCAAGCTTTCTGGATCCCTTAAAGAAAAATGGGGATGAACTGAAAACAAAGGATGCCATACTTTTGAGACATATTAGAAATGATTGAACTCCTTGCATTTAACAGGAAGTAGATATCCCATATCTAAAAAGAAAGTAAATAATTTTCCATTATCCTGAGCAACCAAACACTCACAGATTTTAAGGTTAGACTGTATCTTCATTGATTACCCAAGTAAACCTTGCACAAGCACAGCTATATAAAATTGATAGGGAAATTAACTTTGAAAAAATAATTTTTAAAATGTAGAACCCTTAGAGAGTTATAAATTTTAGACAGTTGTTACCCTCTCTTCATCTTTGGAGTTTGATCATTTCAGATATTTACTTGTAATGGAGACGACCTCATGTACAGTACAAGTACTGGTACATGTTATTTTTAAGGCAAATTACTAACGCTACTCCTTTTAACACAGAACACTGATTGAGTCTTTCCAATATCATTCAAGGAGGAAAACGTTATTTTCTGATGACCTGGCCAGTATATGAGTCTTTAAAACAATCTTGTAATACTGAAAAGTCATATGCTTTCAGGTCACATTTTCCTTATGAGAAATTTGATCTGCCATTCTGCTCTCCTAACTTCTGGGGAGGACAGATGATAAATATTTTACTAATGCTTACAATCTGGGCAAAATTAAGGCGTTTCTACCCAACAAGACAATCCGGGATCCTATTTTCCAACAATAACTGATTTCTAGGAAAATAAAATGTAGAAGACCATTCATTTTCTATTTAAAATACCCATCTAGAGTTAATCAGCTGTGTTCTACCTTAATTCCCACGCAACACAAAATTTAGTAATTATCTAAGTCTCTTCATAGGCATGACAAGGTAAGTGCTGACAACACTAGCACAGCCAGCAGCACTGATCTTACCTAACCCATCTAGCTGCCGTCTGGGGCTATTGAAGCAGCTGCACCACTTTTACTCAATGTCATCTTGTAGCCTCGCCTCTCTCGCAAGACTGATGAGTAGGGAATTTAGTTTGGCCTTCTGTCCATTAAGACATATGCTTCTGGTATGCATGGCCTACAACTCTAATTCCCTAATCACTCAAAAATTTCCTTTACATGTTATTTCCCTGTCTTATGCAGTATCTCTCCTTAGTGTTCCAAAATAACTTCTTCCTCTTTTTCAAAACATCCCAGTTTTGTAACAAACCCTATAGCAGCAAATCTGTGCCAAGAAAGTAATATCAAATGTGGTACTCTTCCCATTCACATGGTATCACTTCTAAAGTTTCATATTGTTTTTGGTGTTTTCTTAACAAGTAGTTTCTCCCTCCCTTCATTTTCATGAAGACATAGAAGTCTCACAGGAATAATAAATAGTTTCAGCTTAAAGAAGTACATCACAATGATTAATGAAGTATGTATCTTAATTACACTGGAAAACTATTACTCCAGCTCTTGACAAGTTCTTGAAATACACGTAAACCAGAAAACTCTAGGGTTTATTCAAGAAGTCAGCTCAAGAAAAAAACACAAAAACAAACAACAACAATAACAACAACAAACCACCACCACCAACAACAAAAAAACAAGATAACTGGGCAAACAGGCAGTATACAAATATACAGTTCTCTTTTACAATTTTCTTTCACAGTCTTGGTAACTACATGCTTCAGTATTGGATAGCAAACTACAGATTGTAGGAATTTGTTTTTATTCAAGTGATAAACAATTTATATTCAATAGCTCCAAGTGAAAACCACATGGATGGCAGTACAACAGAGACAGCTATTTTAAGATGTCAAGTACGACAGTACAGCTGTAATTCACTATGAAGTTTCCATATATTCTGTTATGAAAGTGATGATGAGTTGATGATTTTATCGTAAAGCTGTCAAATACTGAAAACTATTCAATAAAAGCAATTTTATGGGGTTGCAAAAAGACAGTAGACTTCTCCGATTATGTCAAGTACAGCTCTCCTAACAATCAACTATAAAGTATAGCATTTTTTTTCAACAACAGCAAGAAAAAAACAACAAAACATAGAAACAAACAAAGCAAAAATGATTAAACAAAAACTGTCCCAGAAGACTTCATTTATAGACAATTCATATAACTTTGGATTTGGTTTCAAGAAAATGGCCAAAACAAACGTGAAAGGGAATAGCTTAGGCCCCAGTAGTTTAACACTTCATCAAAATAGTCTTCATTGATATGCTTGTATTTAACGCCACTATTTATGTATTTAAAGTAATAAAACTTAATTAACCTCTCAAGTGATATATCAAGATTTCACTACATTTCACACAATTACTGAAGAAAGCTATACGTAACTGGTTTATAATCTTTAAAGGGAGATTCTTTGGTCAGCAAGAGATTATTTCCTCATAGAATTCTATAAATATTCATTTTCATACCTCCTCTCTATCACTTACACAGTCAGAAACCAAATTGCAAAATTGAGATGTAAATTACTAGCACAGTAAAACCACAAAAAGGTTATTCACTGTTATCTTTGTATATGCGTGAACACAGCAGTAGGAAGGCCTGATATTTAAAGTTTTTTACATTTCCAAAATGTAACAAGATCTACTGTATCTTTTGTAATTACTTTCTTAATTCTAAGACTTGAAGGTGTTGTTTTTTTTTTTTTTTAATCTCTTGGTATGTTCATATATACTCATTACTGGCTTTTCGTATTCTATACATAGTATCTGATGGAAAATAAAATGAATTTTCAAATGTAATTACTATATTCAAAGTTGTCTATAAACTCATGCAGCTTAAGTAACAACATTTTCATCAGCAGTAAAACGAAGTGTTTTGGAGCTGCAATGCATTATGTAGAGAAAAATGTTAGAATATGGCATATGGTTCTGTTAGAAAAGAATGCTTTATCAAGGACACTAAAAGAGCAGACATGAATCTTGCATTTTCCCAGAACTTTTTCCCAAGACTAAATATAATTATTATTAGGTATTATCCAATGTGCAAGTTGTATACTACAATTTACATAGAATAAACAGGGATTTTAAAATAATACTGTGTAAACATCATAAAAGCTTTACTTCCTATTGCCAAGTACTTTTTAAGTAGTACAGCTCCTGAAATTTCTTACAGATAATGAAATATGAGTGGGGAGAAAAAACTTCAGAGGAAATCATTTACTTTTATGAGCTTCTATTTAAATTGTTTTTATTTTCTAAAGAAAGACTAAATCTATACAGTGTGATGACAATTCTGTTTAAGAATAATCTCATGATGATAAACTTTTTTTCAGCTCTTCAGGGAGATTCTCTATTTGCTTCATTTTATGTAGAATGTATACTTAGTTTTTATAAATTCTTTCAAAAGGCAGTAATGGTTTCCAAAACTGGTTCAAAGTTTGACTTTATTGAGTTTTACAGATGCTTTTCCACAAGCAGTCTGAATTAAGAGTTACCAATGTTAGCACAGAAGTCAGAACCCTCAGGATGTTAATTCCAGTTTATGACACACTGATCCATCCTGTGATGGGATTTATTCAGTATTTACATCTATTCAGTGATACAGGTTAGACAACTCCATTTGTTCAGTGTTGTTGGTCAGAAAGACAACCATCTCCTAGAAGAGATCCACAAAGATGATAAAGGGCCTGGAGCATCTCCCATATAAGGAAAACCAGAGGGACCTGAGTCTGTTCAGCCTGAAGAAAAGAAGACTGAGAGGAGATTTGATTAATATTTATAAATATCTAAAGGGAGGTGGATCTCTTCTCAGTGATGTGTAGCAACAGGACAAGGAGCAGCAGCCTAAAATTTGTACATAAGAAGTTCCATGCAAATATGCAGAACTTCTTTCTAGTAGGCTATAGGCTGCTGTGAACTGCAAGAAGCAGCAGCTGCACTGGCTGGGAGAACTGCACAGAACAGCAAGCTTCAGAGGAGCTATGTGAGGGAGCATACAACTCCTGACTGGAGGATAAGGAGAGTCCTCTGGTATTCTGACAACACAGAACGACACTGTGAAGGCACTGGATGGGAGAACTAAACCCACAGTCACTGCAGCAAGAACAAGTGGATCCTGTGCATTTAGCAGGCCTCACTTCAACGAAACTTATTCATACAACATACAGGAAAATCATCACACAACTAAAAATATAAAAATTACTTATGCTCTTTAAGTAAAGAAATAATTTGTGTGACAGTATTATTATTCTAGGAAAAAAGCTTGTGTCATTTTGTAAAGTCTGTTTTGTTTTGTTTTTCCTGGAAATATCACAATCTCTTTAAAATTCAAAAGTATCAAATACCTATTGAGTATAATACCTACAGTCCTACAAACATAAACTAAGTACAACAAAAATTTAACTAATACAGCTTGCCTCCTCAGAAGACTGGATCAAAATTATTCCTGGTCACAATTTACTTTCCTCCATTTCAGAAACTCAGGTGTATTTCTAATTTGTTCACTTTTAAATTATTTAATTGAGAACAGGTTAACATCAGAAGATGCTATACAACAGCAAGACACATACCTGAAAAACCATGAAGGGAGATGACATATCTATTGTATCGTAAATTGCAGATTGCAAGGATATTTCCAGTTTCATCACAGAAGATGAACTGCTAAACCATAGGAAAAATGAATCCTGTGTACCTTAGGCTCAAAACCAACTAATAATTTGGGGAGTTTTTATACATAAAATCTAAGAAACCATTACATAAAATAGATTTACCACAACACTAGCCACAGTTGGAATTTATAATATAGTTTGGATACCACATATTCTTTCATGACTTACTGTCTGATAGCTTGCTTTCCTTTTTTACTATATGAGAATGAGAAAGCCTACCTTAAACCTATCTTAGAAGTCAAATTCACTTAAAGCAAAGTGCAGTTTTCCAACAGAAAGAAATCTAGTCATGCATACAATTCTCATGTGGGCTTATAGGAAATATGCCTTCATTTCATGTAAAATCTACAGTTCTTATCTTCTGACAACTTGCCTCAGAATTAAAAATGAAAACATGCATTAAAATGCTGATGGGAGTTCTACACATATTGGCTTTGAATATGAGCTGTAAAGTTAAGGTGTATATATAAACTGCATCTGAATTCAACTGAGTATGTGATTCTAAAATTAATTACATGTCAAAAAGAAACAGCTTCTTATGTAACATAAAAGCAATATTGAACAAAGCAGACAAAAGTGCAATATGGTTTTGAAACATTATAGATACAGAACAATCTTCCACAGATGGCTGTTTTTACAGCATGATCTTGAAAGGGTGCGTTTCACCCTGTGCTGAAGGAAACAAGGAGATGCAAGTAGAGATGCAAGTATCTAAGGGTAACAACACTACTTCCACAAACTTTTTCTGAAACTTCATCTACTAATTTTCTACGTTATATACAGCTAGTTGGACAATTCTGAAAAGGGAAATCAGAATTGAAGAACTAATAAACCCAGTATGCATTATCAGGCTTCTGCCATGTGAGGAGAGATAAAAGAAGAGACTGCTGCTGTACTACAGGAGTGGAACTGAAAGCTTCTCACAAACCCACAGACATACTATGACCTTTTCTGCTATAAAATTTTAGGTGAAAGTTTTAAAATCCATCATCACTGACTTTCACATACATTTGCCCTACTCACAGTCTGGAAAATCTCTGAGAGAATTGTTTCTTAAAGGAACTCTACTTTTACAATTGAATGCATAAGATGTCTACAAAATGCTATGCATATGAAGTGTTACAATATCTTTCATACGTCCTGAAACAACGTACAACAGCAGAATCATCACTTACTGCGGTCAGTAATTATTGTTCTGGCCTCTTGATTGCTTGTCTTGTTTTTTAGATTTTGTGCTGCAGTTATTAGTTCATCCAGCTGGGGACGTCTTTGCTCCAGGTCTTGTAGTATTGCCTAGTTGCAAAGAAATATAAAAATAAAGAAAGAAAAAAGCATGTAGAGCTGTTGAGAAGACCATGTTTAGCAACTTTTTTCTATGCCAGTTTGACATACAGCAAAATCGCTTTCTGCTATTTAAATTAAATGAAGAATTTGGTCTAGGACTTAAAAATATCGTCATCACATTTTCTATAAGTATATACATAACAAGCATATATATATATATATATGTATGCAAGATCAGATCTATCTTGTAATAATCATTACAAATGAAACCTATAAAGCTAAATATAAAATGGCAATCATTCTTAATTTTAAAGCCATCCAATTATGCGAGCATGACCATAAACCTTTTCCTCTACAAACACACAGAAAGAATAATATTCTTAGACTTCACAATGTTGTTTTTTTTTTTCTTTTAAAAAATATAGAGGGGTTTACGTTATTAGCAGATTAAGCAGGATTTCTCTAACAACTCATGAAATCTAATTAATACTGTTTGTTTCTTAATATTTTAAGATTACTGAATTTCTATCTGTTGGTTTAAAGCCAACACAAGGCTGTTAATGTTGATTTTTCTGTCTTTAAACTTTACCTAATAGAAATGTAATTACAAGTCACAGTAATTTCTATTAGTTACGAAGATACACAAAACCCAGGCAACCTGACTAAAACAGGAGAAGTGGATCTAGAGCTACTCAAAGGGAAAAAGGTGGGCTTCAGCATAATAAATCATGATCTTAAGGATATAATGAAGACTGTAATGCAACACTTCAAGATACAAGAAAAAATAACTCAATAAAAGTAAGGCACACAGAATCTATACATATATAGTTTAACTTTCACTGAAAGAATAGGTAACAGTAAACAACGAACCAGTAGAATGGCTTCCCAGCTAAGAATCATCCAAGCACATATTTAAAAGACACCGACAAAACGTAGCAACTTCAAGTCTCTGTCACATAGCTTCCAGAATAGATGTTCATTAGCATTCCCAGAATTAGGAGTTGGAAGCAGCAGAATTTATTATCAAATTATGACAAGATGATGTTTCTGCCTATAATTTTGAGTCATCAGAACACAAGAGTATGGCAGGTATGAGGCTCATAACAAAGCTCAGTGAAGGATTTTTTTTTCTCAGAGTCCTTACGCACAGAGTGATTAGATACTCTATAAATATATTCATCTGTTTACAGACTGTTGTTTGGACTGCTTTATTGTCTTGTTTTGTTTTGTTTTCTTAAGATGCTTTTATTTCAAATAGTCATATTTTATTTTTAAAGCTCTAGTTCACTGATTGCAGTGCATGAGAAAGACCTGCAATCTGACCTTAAATTTGGTCTCCCAACTGGAATTAGAGTTATGTAATTTCACCAAGTTTAAGGTGACAACTAAGGCCTAGTATCATATTTTGTTCAATGGGATTATAGAAAAGAGCACAGGAATATCACTTCCAGTAGGCACAACATGTAACATCAAAGCAAGCTAGAACCTCCACAGAGTTTCATTTTGTTCAGTTTAAAGCTCTTCAGAAAAAAAAAAAAAAAAAAAAAAAAAAAAAGGTCATTTTCAAGATACACAATCAGTTACATCATATGAAATTCTTGCCTTCAGCTCCTGTAAAAGACGTTCACTGAAGATCTATTATAACTGGCTTCTAAACTTGTACCCAAAAGTTTGGGTGGTATTTTCTCTTCTGTACTGATTAGATTACATACAGAAACATTCAGTTAATGCAGCAGCTTGCGTAATTAAGGATACATTTCTCATTAGAAGTCACTCCTTAGTGAAAGCATTCAAGAAAAAGAAATAAAATCTACTGATGCAGTTACTACTTCTAGATATCTACGTGCCTTCAAAACTTCATTTTCAAAGAAGACAAGTTAATGAGTGACATGAATTTTACAATAGCAGCAGCAGTCCCATTGCAGCCTAACAACATCTGCATTATACGCATTACCAAAATGGACTGTGCAGAAGGAACATTAAAATAAGTACAACATTCTCGGATAATAACATGGCCTGCAAAGTAATATTTCCCTTTTTCTCTTCTTCTTCTAACTAGAAACTGTTTGGAAGAGGGCCATCAAATTACATTATGATATGGTCTCACATCAGCAGTGATTCCCAAATTGTTACCTAAAGTTCCCTATTTTTCATATTTCATATATTGAATATAATGATCTATCTGATCCAGACTGAGTCTCCAATCAGACTATGCTTGCAGCACAGAAGGAAGTGTCTGCTGTTCTTTGATGAACACACAATAAAAGATCACTAAACTTGAGTTCAGTTCAGGGAAAAAACTGGAACAACTGTGAAGGGTTAGATGGGACTAAAACAAAAACAGCAAAAATTCAAGCAGCAATACATATACACTCATAAAATCTTTTAGAAATTCGACCAAATATTTGACACTGTAAAACTAGATCCTCATCTCAAAGCTAGTGGAAATTGTTAGAAGTTGTTACAACAGCTATTGGAGGAAAAGCCCATTAACAGTAGCACCCTGTTGGATGCACTCCAGATGTAAAAGACCAGATGCCTCTGATAATAAATGTTAGCACATTAAAATAACTCTTCTGTGCTATTTAAAAATGGATTATACAAAAAACTAAGCAATTATAAAAGATTATTCAAAATAAGTTAAACATAAATCTATCCAGTCCTCATCAGGTCACCAAAAGCACTAGTACAAACACTTAGGGAATCATCAACACAAGCATTTTTTTTTCTATAAACACCTCTGTTCATGTACATGTAATGTCCCTTTACTCTCATTTACCTGTTGTTCCAAAAACATACAAAAATGAACACTGCTAAATATTACAGACCACATTTTAATCAATAATTCAATGTTAAATAATAAATGTAGGTGAACAGAAGTAGATAAATAATGACAATGGATCACTTAGTTGTAAAAACACATCATTAAATTCCAAAGAGCTTTTCTTTTTCCTCCATATATCTATGAATGCCAGCATAGCAGTGCTTGGAGACAGTGCAGTAATGGAAAGATGAGATTCAGTCATCAAACCTGTCTACAGTTTGTCAGAAAGTGATGATATTCATTTTTAACAATCTTTTCACATTTGTGGACAGCAGCTGCTCAAAAGAAAAAACTAATTTTCAGGTTTCTAACTTTTATGATTTCTTTACACAAAGTGGAGGTTAAGAAATAGATTAAATTGTTTAAATCAGCAACTGAAAGAAATGCTAAAAATAAACTGAAAAACTAAAAGAAGAAGGGAAGTGTGACGAATTCTAGGTAGAACTGCATGGTTTGAGATTGAGAATTTAAATATTCTCAAGCTTTATAATGCATAGAATATAAAATAAAACAGGAAGTAAAGTAAGTAAAGCTAGTACTGTGTAAGTAAAAAGATTTTGCTTGGTCAAAAAAGAGAGTTAGGCAGATCCTCTCAAGAGTAAGGTAGGAGCACCATTTTGTCACAAATGAGACATAACCAAGGACTAAAACTTATCAAGTATTTGGGATGCTTTGATTATAATCACTACAATCCATGCTTAATGAGATGAACTAGTAGACCACTAAAGTAATTCCTGTGTTGAACAATTAATACAGGAATGGAAGAAAGGAAAAATAAATATTTCTTAAAATCCTATTCACTCCTCCAAACTCGTGATGCTATTTTCAGGAAAAGCAAAATTCCACGAAACAGTCATTGTGGAAATGGTTTGCTGATCTTTTGAAAAATCTTAGAATCTAAATCTTAAGTTTAAACAAAAATTGAAGCAATTGTATAGCTGTGACAGCTTTCATCAAAAACAACTGAGTTTCTTAAAGTTGATTTGTTCTCTAAATATAATGTGTTATATACACACCTAGAAAGAGAGAAAGCTTTGGAAAAAAGGCTTGCTAACAATTTCAGAAATGTAGATATGTTACACCTACAATTCATCTGCATAATAAAATTGGCTTTGTTAAGTTATTCCACCCAAGCACAATTTGAATTTCCTTTCTTATCGCTAAGCAGTAAGGGAATAGGAGAGAAAGTGATGGTTTATGTACTCTCTGCAATTAAAAATAAAATTATGAAATAATTGAAGTACTTACATGCAGTGGAGTTTTCTTTTTAAGACGATTTTTGTTTTGGCTATTAGCTGGTTTGTGTTTTCCCTCCAAAGCATGTATAATTGAAAGAAAATATGAAGAGCTAGACTTACTATTCACCAGCATTGCTAGCTGATTGGTACCTGTCATGAAATCAAAACATTAACAGATGGGGCACTATGGCCTGAGTAATTTTTGTAGCTTAAATTTTCCATGAGTATTTATTTTTATGCGCACTTAAGGCCCACTCAAAAACTGCCTATGCAGCCCTTACCACTGGCTTTGTGAATATATCAACACTATTAGTGATGGTGTGGGAAAGCCACAAGTGACAGAGTATCAGGTGTCTCACTAGAGACATGAAAAGTGTCGTGGAACTTTTTGTATGCTTTTTGTGACAGTAAATCAAGAAATTATGTTGGTGGCATTATAAATATCTAAAAACCGTACTTGTACAACTTAACTTAAGAATTCTGGATCATACCACAAAGTTCTGACAGCAAAAAGTGCAACATGGTTTTTACATTCAGTAATCAAACCAAACAGCAAGAAGAGTAATTAAATCTCCACACTTTGACCAACAATGTTGGACCGTAGTGATGGCTGGAGACGGGAGAACACGTACCCTCTCTTTTACTCACTTTCACTACCTGTGAAAGTCAACCATACTGCCCTAGAACTGCATCAACAAACACGGTAGTCACCAAGGAAATGTACAT
This sequence comes from Alectoris magna, assembly GCA_030625065.1. Lineage (NCBI taxonomy): Eukaryota > Metazoa > Chordata > Aves > Galliformes > Phasianidae > Alectoris > Alectoris magna. The sequence goes on from CM060560.1 coordinate 81,377,710, forward strand.
TCAGCATAGATCAAGTTCACAAGTGGATTTCAAGTACATGAATAATCCTTACTGGGAAGCTTCAAGTCAGCCAAGGCCCTCTGAGATTTTCTTTTTCTTTTTCTTTTTTTCATTTTCACAGACCACCATAATGGGTAACAACTTAAGAAAAAGGAGGCATAGACATAAGTTGCAAAATAACAGTAATATGGCTCAAAGCAAGTCCAGCAAAGCAGAATGTGCCCTAACCTCAGAATTAAAAAGATGGAAGCAAACAAAATTTCAGCCTTCAGCTGAAAAGATTTTCAGACTATGAAAATAGGCTGCAGATACCTAACGATGCAATGCACTAGATGTCTTACAGAGAGATCTACCATAGATTGTATGCTAAATGCAACTACCCAGTTGTGAAGTTTAGTCAGGCTAACTTTGGAAAATGATGTGGATAATAATCCTGTAGACATTTCACAAGAACTTGAAGCATTAACAACATCTATTTACTTGTTGGCGAAGTGGACAGGACAGGGGAAGGGGAAGGAAGGCAAGGGGAGGGGAGGGGAGGGGAGGGGAGGAAAAGGAAAAGGAAGCCGAGAGAAGGTTAGTTTATACTAATTGAAAATGAAGGAGGTAATCAAAGGAGCTCAATAGGACAAGTGAAGCCTTCCATTCCTGAACCTGGACATTCTGAACCTATCCCTTTTCAGGAGAAAAGCAGTATCTAAAAACGGATAAAACTTTCCAAAATATTTGCAAAGCTTGTCTGTGTGATTTGTGGCACTCAAAACTGTACGACTTTTCTGAGCTAGCCAGTAACTCTTCTTTCTGCTGTTATCCCTGATAAAATGAGTTTGAACTACAGAAAGAACGAATTTTTTTCCACCTTGGTAAAAAGAATCTGCAATTTCACAAGTTGCAAGAATGCTAGAGTAAAACCAGAAATGAATTGAAAGTATGAAAAAAAGAAGGAACAAAGCTAAAGTTGAATGTGTAACAAGTGGGACAGCATTTAAACTTTCAGATATTTAGCTATGAGATCCATTTAACTAAAAGAACATGGTAAAAAATCAAGTGTAAGAATTCACAACTGAAAAGGGATACAGCTCAAGGACTGGTGAGCTGGGTTGAAGCCAATGGGATGAAGTTCAACAGGACCAAATGCCGGGTCCTGCACTTTGGCCACAACAACCCCAGGCAGCGCTATAGGCTTGGGGCGGAGTGGCTGGAGGACTGTGTTGAGGAAACAGACCTGGGGGTACTGATTGATGCTCGGCTGAACATGAGCCGACAGTGTGCCCGGGTGGCCAAGAAGGCCAACGGCATTCTGGCTTGCATCAAAAACAGTGTTACTAGCAGGAACAGGAAGGTAATTGTCCCCCTGTACTCGGCATTGGTGCGGCCGCACCTCGAGTACTGTGTTCAGTTTTGGGCCCCTCACTGCAAGAAAGACACTGAGGCCCTGGAACGTGTTCAGAGGAGGGCTACGAAGCTGGTGAGGGGTCTGGAGCACAGGCCTTATGAGGAGCGGCTGAAGGAGCTGGGATTGTTCAGCCTGGAGAAGAGGAGGCTCAGGGGAGACCTTATAGCTCTCTATAACTTCCTGAAGGGAGGTTGTGGTGAGCTGGGGGTCGGCCTCTTCTCTCGTGTAATCAGTGATAGAACTAGAGGGAATGGTTTCAAGCTGCGCCAGGGGAGGTTCAGGCTGGACATTAGGAAGTATTACTACTCGGAAAGGGTAGTCAGGCATTGGAATGCACTGCCCAGGGAGGTGGTGGAATCACCGACCATGGGAGTGTTCAAGAAACGTTTGGATGTTGCGTTGAGGGGTATGATTTAGCTGGGAAGTATTGGTAATGGTTGGACTGGATGATCTTCTAGGTCTTTTCCAACCTCGATAATTCTGTGATTCTGTGATTCTGTGTAAATCTGAGTAGAATTGAACTGTATATGAAATTACAGTCTTTTCCCCACACAGTGTGGCTTTTTGACACTACTTCTGTTTGCAATATAGTATGAACATCGTGTAAACGAATGCGAGTTTATCTGTTACTTGATTATCAAAATAAGTAGGCAAAACTATTCCAGGATATCTGATGCCCTTGCATGCAATCACATGAAATAACTTCACTGATGGGACCAGTATTAGGAGGCACAGAGCTTCCCCAGGTTCTATACTAGTCAGCAGAACAGAAGCCCCACAGCACACAGCCATTTTCATAGAGTTATCTGCAAAATTGGCTGTTTTATTTCTCCCATATAACTAATTATTTTCAGAGTAAGGATATTTTCACTGTGCTTACAAACATACATTATGAAGAAAAAGGAAAACAGCTGTTCTGTTTCTCAAAGCTGCAGCTTTTGTTTTAGATTTACTGGGGTTTGTTTTTTGGATTATGGTGACAGTATCATTTCTTTTTATCTGAGACTGATCCGGCGAAAACTGTACTTGTCAATGCACTTCAAAGTAAATTGTTCTTAACATTGTCACACATTTTAAAAGAAAGTATGTGTACCTTGCATACGACAGTTCTGAACAGATATTACATTATGAACATAGGCAACACTAGCAAGTACTTTTACCTTTTTAAAAATATATATAATTTAAGAAAATAGCTACTATATTTTTGTGGGAAAGAAAAGCTAAGAGCTTGACTAAAGACGCTCTCCTGACTATGCAATTTTTCAGGGAAAAGATTAGCCTGAATCAATATTCTGCACTTGGGAAATACAGAATTAATTCCTAAGTTTCTTTTAGAGCCTCTGGAAATCTTTGACTACTTTCACTTGAAATTTTCTTCAGTAATAGCAAATTACTGAAAACAAACACATCGGCACAGCATCATTTACCAAATAAGTTTTCCTTTGGTGCCTTATGGTAACAGATATTCTCCCAAGTGTAAGGTAAAACGAAGAAAGAGGATTATCATCTAGTTTGTTTGGGTTTGCTTTTGAAAAACAAAGAAACCAAAGCTGTTACATCAATTGTTTTTACTGTGAACTCAGTAGCTCTTGGAAGGAGGGAGAAGAGAGCAGCAGGTGTTGAACAGCTATTATTTACCAACATCTGATAAGAAACTTTGGAATAACCTTAAGCCAGATCAAGTAACTTAGATCCTTGTCTTCATTCATATCTCATTATCGCTCCAAAAGATTAAAATAACAACCCCAGTTTTGAGGTCTAAACCTTTCTCACTTACTCAGAAAGATTTCAAACCCAAAGATATGATTCTCTCAGTCTTTTTGTTTGTTTCAAATTCTGGTTTAAGGATAGCTTGTTTTACTTTTAACTTCTAGCTCTTGCTCTTTTTTGTTTGTTTGTTTGTTTGTTTGTTTTGGGTTGGTTTTTTTTTGTTCAGTAGCTATGTAGACAGTTAAGTCCAACAATAACACAGAAGGTAAAAGTAGCAACTTAAAAATTCTGATCTCTTTAACAGTGAAGGAAGTAAGGCAATGTATATAATGTGGATATTGCAAATACAAGATTTTAAAATTGAGGAATTGAAAAAAAAAACAATGGCACAGAGTGAAATTGGTTATTAAAAGTTTGGACTGGGAAAGTCTTATAATTAATTTTAAAGGGGAGCTCTAAAATTCTCTGATGTCAGCAGGAATTACTGAATTAATAATGCCAACCTACCTCCATGGTTTCACAGAGACCCTGGATTTTTGAAAATAACACATTCAGCACTCAGAATATATAATTTGCACTTCAGGATGTAAGAGGATGAGGGGTGGGTTGAGAAACAGATTTAAGTCCTGCACACTTGATTACTACATGTAACTAAAGTAGGAGATGTGACTGAGTTGGGTCCCCCAAGTTATTTTGTAGTGCAAAAAAAGCAGGTGAAGTGGGATGTTACAGAAGGAAACTCAGCCATGGGTAGGCTGTGTGGAAAGATGCCTAGTCATTACATGACGAACAAGACTACACAAGCACTCCTTAGATCAGCTCTGTCTTGTCTCAGGTCATAAGTGCCTTTTCCAAGAAGTGCTGTCAAGCCAACAGAAGAGACATAGGCGAACACTGGTCATAAAAGCCTGGTGTAAGGAATGTTTCTAAATAGTATAGGACAAGAAAGCCATGGAAAGCAGGTGACTCACTGCTTAGATGGACAACTTAGCCACTAGCAAATGTACAAAGCAAGACAAAAAGGCAGCAGATCTTCCTCCTGCATTTCCAGTAATTCCCTTTCCTCAGATCAGCATCAGTCCTACTTGTCTCCCCTCACACAGTTATAATGCAACTTAAACATATTTCACCAATTTCTGACTGAGAGCAATGTTTAAACATAAACTTGAGCGCATAACTGGAGCCATTCCTTGTTCAGACAAGGGGAACTCATGCTATGAACAGTTAATATATTTCCTTTATAATCATTGCTGGAGGCAGAAGGTGCAGACAGTGATTAGTACCTTGCAAAGGAGCCACACAATTCTACTCTAGTGAAAGAAAAATCAGCATTTTTCTTTTTCTGAGCATATGGTTTTACTATCTGAATGACAGTCTCAAGAATATATCTGATATAAATAGAAAATTAAAAAATCATTTGTCAAATGGAAAGACAATTCTAGCACAAGGGTAGAAACTAATAAGTTCCTTATATGGATATTTATGCATATACATGTGTGTATATAAGCAGATATAGATATACGCACTGATTTTTAAATGTTTTTTTTTTCAATAATTAAGAAGAAGTCCAAGAAAATTCTCAAAATTAATAGTCTTTCTCAGTTTCTGTTCTGTGACTGAAGAGTAACTGAAGCCTGAGGGGAAAGCAGTTTGTGCATTTCAGTCTGACAGTAAAAGAGAAGGGGGATTTGTTGGGGTACAATTACAGCCCACTTATAAATGGAATAAATATTCCTCGCCAAAATGAAAATAAGTTTAAAATAAATGACATTAAAAGTCAACATGAAAACACCTTTCTCCATATTGTAAATAAATTACGAAATACTGCCATCTTTCCACAGACAAGATTTTCTGTGACTTGTGATAGCTTTGTTACTTTCTTGCTTCGGAGAAAGCTTGGTTCACAGTCAACTTTCTAGTGAGACAAAAGAATGAAAACTCCCTCTTCCAGGGTATTTTTATTTACCCTTAGTTACTGTTCTATTTTGTTAAATATGAAAATTGTACAAAGTACCTTCATAGTTCCAGAGAGACATAGGCTTGCCTACAATTTTTATCTAGACTATTCTCATATGCTTGCTCTCCCTTGTACTACAAAAGGGAGGCTTAGCTATATGATCAACCGTCATATATTGCTTTGCCTTACAAATTCTGATCACATTCAGGGATTCACTAAATTCTGTTCTGTAACAGTGTCAGTCATGGCTGAAAAAATAACTCTGAAGATAGGATGAAGGTGCACCTTTGTGGGTTTTTTTTTTTTTTTTTTTTTAATATAGTGTTTTCCAACATGAGAGGTAATTCTTTTGAATTCACAGATCTCCTCTCCTAAACCCAAGGGCTTATAGCGCTGCCAGCTAACACTTCATTAATACAAAATGTTCATCTTCAACAGTTAATCCAACTTGATTTTGAGCTTTTCACTGATTTTTAACTTTGTTCATGCCAGTAAGACTTTTTTTATTCCATCTTACTAGCACTGACGCATGATTTGTCATGAAGCACAACACAGTGATATATATAAACTTATGGGATAATTATTTTCAAGTTTAACGTTTTTGAAAATTTGCCCTTGTCTGATCTGTGATATTTTCACTTTTTACTCAGTAAACTAGTAAAGTGCAAGAAAATGTCAGACCATATAAAGGATAAACTAAGGATTGATGCAGTCAATTCTCCAGGGGTGGCAAACCCAAATTAACTAGGAGACTGTGAAGATGCATCTGGACCCTCGTCTCTGTCTCTCCCTCTTCTGTTACCATAACAAAGTCAGTTCAACTGAAAGGCCATATTGGGAGGTGGAAACAAGAGCTTCCAAATGTGTTACATTTTTAAAAATTAATGATTTGTATCTCTCTATGGAAATAAGAGCGTTGCTAGATTGTGACAAGCAGTTCTTCAAGAGCTAAATCCTGGAAGGACTCCAGACTGAGGTCACTGGCTTTCTGCAAATAACAGCCCGCAAAATTGGGAGGTATTTTACAGTCTATGCTGCTGAAAAAAAAAATAAAATAAAAAAATGCATCTATCTTGGCAAATCTTTCTTGTTCAACTTTTTGACCTTAATCCTTCTACTCACTTAGAAGTTATCACTTACACTTATGAAAAGACCCTTCTTTCAGTGGCTTCTTTCACCAGACAAAAATATTTATTTATTTATTTTGAGAACTACAAGTGAAGGCAAGCAAATCTTTCATCGGCTATGAAACAGTAACACAAGAAAACAAAGTTTAGGAAGGTACTATTTCTGTTGTTTCTACTTTATCCCTACAGAGTATACTTTTAAATAGCTTCATTCCAAATACCTAAAAATGCAAAGGTGTATACTGTAGCCATTCTCCAAGAGACTTGAAGGACTCTCTATAAACATGGCCCAAGGACCATAAAACTGGAATAGACAACTGTGATAAGAAATAAAAGAGAAATTGTACACAAAGCACAACAGATCCATTACCGCATAGCCCTGAAGAACCAGCTAAAAGCAACAACAGTTTATTTATCTATGACAGTATAATACATTCTTGTTAAAAACAAAGCAAAACTCTGAAGCACTGACAAGTTTGAGTGCTATGCCTCAGCTTGTCCAAACAGTCTACCTGACACTTTCTTGGAAAGGCTAGTGAAGACTACATAGGTATTAGTGGTTGATCCTTTCACATCTGTGCTGCAGTACCAGTGCTGATACGCCAGGTTACTGCCATGACATTCCTCTTGCTTTCAGTCTGCGTCTCATGTTGGTAAGTTCAGAAGAAAAATGGTGCCCGCTGTAACAAAAAAAAAAAACAAACAAAACAAAACAAACAAACAAAAAAAAAACCAGCAGAAAGAAAGCTGCCAAAGTAAGCACAAAATGGCTGGACTGTTTTACTGAAGATGGGCACACACAGAATGGAGGATGACAGCCATTAATATAGAAGTACCTGAACTCACATACATGTCATTTTGAAATTTGGGCAATGCTGAGATAGAATGCCAAAGAAGGGCAACACCAGTAACAGTCACATAGAATATTACGAACACTGTGGTAACAGAGATGTGTAATTTTTATTTATTTATTTTTAAACAGATTCTTAGTAGTGGAACAATTGTTGGGATTTCATCTTTACTATTCTTTTTCAGGGGTAGATCTAAATGAGGCTGCTTTAGCTTCTTTGAATGTGACCTCATGTTTGTCAAAAAGTAGAAAATCAACAACAAAACACACACACACACAAATGAAAGTAGTTTCAAACTCTGAAATGATTTTACCCAGTTTGTAAAGTTTTAGACCTCCTTCATTGGTGCAGATGTGCAGGCACTAAGAGATAACAAATGCTCAGAACCGATTCACTATGTATGCCAAGGTAGTTCCCTAGAGAAAAGGTGGTTGGTTGTTTTCTACCATCACTGTAGATCAAAGAGAAACATTTCAAACCATCTTTCACAGCATGAGACATAGCATATGGAAATCAGATCATCCAGGTTCCTCCCTGGGAGTACTATTCCCTGTCATAAACAACTGTAGTCATATAAGGCGTACATCAGGAGAGATTTCTATACACTCATCCAATTGCATGGAATTTGTGGCTGATGGCACATTTATTGCACTACCTCCAAACTGCAGTTCTATCTGCAAACTAACAATTACTTAAACCTGAAATAGCCTGAAAGTGTGATCATATTCATTACTCACACTAAACAACAAAACCACCTCCTGCCACACCTGCATTAACTCCATGGCCAACTGGGGCTGCCTGGAGCCTGATATATCACTGCAGGCTGGACACAAGCCCTGTGAAAAGGGGAGCAGCAGTCCCTGCCCCTCTCCCCTCCATCCTACTCTATTAGCCAGTTGCTGCTGCACTCATCCAGGGAGGCTGCATGCTTCAGGCTCAGCACAAGTGCACAAAGGCAGCTCAGCCTGAAGTTGACAACCCGGGAACAAAACTTTGTGGGTCCAAACACCTGGGAAAGGAAGCACAGAAGTCATGGGTGAGAGGTGGCTAGGGTACAGGAATAAGTGTGAACAGCAGCAGAGGAGCATGAGTGGGAGGGATGGAGGCCTAGGAAAAGCAGTGATATGCAAGAGAGCAAATAACTGATACTTGAGCTGTGCACTCTGGAAAGGCACTCAATTATCAATTACCTATGGATGATTTAACCTAAATTCTGGATTAACTACCGCATGGGGTAGAGACACTAAAGCTGCTTCAGTAAAGAACAAGCTTAGGTCAAATAGACTTAACTAATGCATGCAGAGCACTGTGTGAACACAGCTAGCTAATTTCTGGGGCCAGCTCAGCAGTACCATGCCTTTCAGGAGCAGCCTGAGTTAATGAGACCTGATGAGTCTCAACTGACTGAATGCAGAACCACTTAACCAATCCTGCCTCTGCTCCCCAGCTTTATCTTATTTAAAACAGCTGCAAGGAGCCTATCTGTAATCAAGGCACCTCCACAATATTGCAGTACTACTAGCATCTGTGTATGTATGTGGACATCTGAGAGAGAAAGAGGTCAGACTCAAAGCTTTTTTTCTTTAAGGCACAACAACTGTGGATCAGTTTCACGGGGTAGTCTAAGGATAGAGCACTAACCGTCCTTCGTGATTAAACTTATTTCTAACTATTCATATTGAAAGGATATTTTCCAATACTTGTTCAATATTTCAAATTCTATGTCACTGCTTAACTATTGCTTAGAAAGTGATGTCACCAAGCCTTCTAGCTACCTGCTGATATTTTGTTGTTCCTCACTACATCTTCCATCAGAAAAAAAAGTATACACGTATATAAAATATGTATCTGAAATGTATTTATGCATATACACACTGACAAATATAAATATAGGTAATATGCATCAGTAGACAACATTCTGAAAGAAAATACGACCCATCACAGGGAACCTAAATAGCTTTCCGTACTGTCACCCACTGTTTGTTACTCCACCATTGGCAAGCAGCTTCAAACCTATTGCTTATTTCTCCTCCGCAACATAGTTCAAAACCAAGATTATTTTTGCAGATGCTCTGAAGTTTGTAATCCCATTCTTATCACATTTTTAAACAACAAAATGTAACTGTTGCTGAAAAACTGTTGCTGAAAAAAATGCTAGTCTGAAAAACAAAGTTTGTTCCAGCACTAATCCTTGCACTAACAGCTTCAAGGCCTATGGTCTGTGTGTGAAAGAAAACAGACCAATGTTAATTTTGCTGGAGATAGGGCACAATTTTTACCTGAAGAGTACTAATTAATATGTGACAACTCATGAATTTTAGTTGTAATACTTGAAACTTGCTTGAGCATCCTAATAGTCTTTCATAATTACCTTTGAGAACCTGAAATGGATGAGTATAATTCATTTTGAAAGAAGGAAAGGTAGCTCTTTAGAAATAGCCAAGAAATTTTTGATGAATTATTCTGAGTTCTGTTCTAGAACATATTATCTCTCAAGCAATCTGCGAGTAAAGGGAAAAAAAAAATAAGAGGTAACAGACCACAGTTTATCGATAATAAGTAATAATGAATCCACTGAATTTCCTCTCATTGTAGCTGTAAGATTCACCAATGGTAACAAAGTAACGTCTGATTCTCTTAGCAAGGCTTCTGAAACTGCCCATGTGACACTAACACAAGCAAGCTAGGAATTTTTTTTAATTTAAAGGGAAATTCTCATGGAAACTCATTGAAAAGCATAACTTAAATGAAATACTATATGAAAAGGCAATACTAAGTGTGGTTACACAGATTTGTCCTATGTCTGAAATTAATCACTGGTTTCATTACTTGCTTGGCTAGTGAAATTGAAGGTACATTTAGTACATCTTCAGTGATATCAAACCAAACAGCTGCAGCCACTTGAGAAGACAAGAACAATTCAAAGTGGACTCAAAAAAACCTGAGAATTCAATTCAATAAATGCAAAGCATTCAAATAACTAGCTGAATAAACTGGATGAACATAGGAATGGGTTGCAAATGACTGGACAGATGGTCCAAAGTCTAAAAATGAGGAAAGAAATTAGAAAAAAAAAAAAAAACCCACAAAAAACAACACAGGATTTGCTTGTCTTGAGAAGATGGAACTGAACTCATATCAGACTTCAAATACATAAGGCTATTGCTGTGAGAAAGAGCATTAGCTGTTCTCAATTTCCATTGTGGTGACATAATTAGCCTAAATTGCAGCAGGAGGTATTAAGGTTGGAGAAAAACATCTTTTGAATTGCAAAGATTGCAAAGCAGTGTAATAAAATTTCTGCAAAGTTACAGAACAAGTCCTGACTTAAAGAGCAGGTTAGACAGAAATTGGTCAGAAATGATTTAAGTCTAGTTGATCCTGCCTGAGGCAAAAATCTGGACTGCACAGCCTTTCAAATCTCCTTCAAGATCTATTTATTACACCTATCATTTCTTCCTGTAAAAAAAAACAACCTTACACAAAACAGCGAATAACCACATTGCCCTACGATAACCCATAGCCACATTTTGCATGGAACTTCATAGGTTGTTTCGCATGAAAATATAATCAATTGCATTTCCTATACCTAACGCATTTTCAACTTTTAATTACTTAACAATAGAGAAAAATAAAAAGGGAACAATGAGAAACAGTGCCTGAAGACTGACTGACTACATTAGAAAACTACCACTTACTAAATGATTACCTCCCGAGTTAGGTTAGTGCTATTGAAAATTGGTCCCTCTTCGTCACTGAAGTTTCTCACAGTATGATATTTTTATTGGAATGACAGTGCAAAATAGCTGCATAACACTTCCTCTTCTCTGTTTTTTCTTCTACTGAAAACCGCTGGCCTCAGTTTCTTATCTAAGGTGTACAGAGCTTGCTTTAACTGGCATAATAGGTTCCTCATAGGGCAGAATGGTGCATGAGCATATAGTGAATGCTGTTATGTGTCAGAAAGTATTTCAGATTGATTATGTAATCACAGCTAATTCCAATAATTAACCTCACCTTGATATTCCAGCTAAAGAATATGATGAGCCTGTGATCAGGAGTAACTGGAGAGATCAGAGACATAGAAATGTCAGGAAGTGACAGTAATGAAAGGATTCAGTCACTCTACTCTAGCAATGTGATACCAAAACTGATAACTGTATGCCTACAGCCTACATGCTTGTCTATGTTCCCCATCTGGGAAAAGTTGGTAAAAACCACTCTGAACAATGAAATTAACACCTCTTATCGTATGTCTTGAAAGAGCTGAAATAGCTTGCTGTTGAAGGAAGTCCTGGGTTTATTTGAAGAAGTCAACAAGCAAGCAAAGATGATTTGGTTCATATAGGACATGTATATATCTGGAAAAAATTGAGAAAGTATCTAAAAAAAAGTTTTAAGGAACTTGGCAACATTACATAAAAAGGTTCTCTAACCTAATTGGTTGAAAGACAAATAAGAAAAGATAGGCCCACGCTCCAGTCTTGCAATTGAAATTGGTTTAGAACAGATGAAAGGCAAGATTTATTTTCATAGCAGGTAGTAACTATCTGGGGTTTGCCACCACAGGGATTGGGAAAGTAAAAAAAAAAATCAGCAGGTTCAGAAAGCCTTGACAACAGCTAGATAAACAGATAATGCTACAAGGAATAGGCAGTAACATGTCTTCTGATATCCCTAATCTGACAACAATGGACGCTGAAGGTGGGTGACGGGGGTGCAAGGGAACACCGCAGCAAGCAGGAAGGCTTGCTGCACTCTCCCTGCATGGCCTGGCCTAACATACCACCAAACACACTTGGCTAGGCAAGGATGAACACTAGTTTAATCTGGTGAGGCACTTCTCATGTCTCAACTGTAGAGAGACATAATTCTGATTCCTTTTAAATACCTACTTATTCTTTTACTTCTTGTAGGTATGTAACATATCAGTTCTGCAACTTAAAACAATGAATGACCTCCGGCAGACAGATGATACATATTAAAATGTCTTCCATGTCTCTGAAATATTCCAACTATTTAGTCATCACAATTTTCCACTGAAATAAAAGTTTAAACAAGTTGACAAGGTCGAGGCAACACAAACGGTTCAGCTGAAAATCCAACTGCATCTCTCTCCAGGGAGTAAAAGGGCACAAATTCTCTGTGCTTCAATAAATTGCTCCCAACTGGAGCAAGGGGAAAACAGAGACCACTCTCTAACTTCTCAAATCATTTTACAGATGCAGTCCTTCTCAGACATCACAACAGAAATCTCCTCACTCAGCCAGGATGGCTTGGAAGAGAACACAGATCAAAATGACTGAACCCATTCAGTAACACGTAAGGCAAACTTAGGAATTACAAACATCCTAAACCATGCTTGAAAATAGTAATAAACTTGTAAGAATAATGGAAAAGCAGAGAAAAAATAGGTAAGCCCATACTCAGCTCTTACAGACGGTGCTTTAAACCCAGCCCTTTTTTATTTGTATTCCCTAAATATTAAATACCACACCCTTTGTGTAATTTCTTAGAAGGAGAATATGACTTCCTTCCCTGACCAAGGCAAATGAAGAGCTTCGTAGCAGACAAGACATGCACATTCTCTTCTTAACTGACTTGTTATTCTTCTTCATCACTCCTGAACTGTGCAAAGAAGCCATTATCACCGAATTACAGTCTGCAAAATGCATAGAATAAAAACTCAGGTGATTTGGACTGAGACAAAACAATATATTATATGAACAATGTATGTTGAGAGTTTTATTTAAACCAAGTTGTGAGGAAACTCACATATCTTCTTCCTCTCTTGGCTGTCACTTTAGCTATTTCCCATGCTCCATTACCTCTGCACAGGCCCAGGAGGTGTTTGCAATGTAGTAACATTTCATTCTTGATTGAATTTACACTGAAAGTTCCCCTCATACTACACATAAGTATGATTTTGCATTTTATCACCACTTTAAAAACCTCCAGAACCTCATGCAATACATTAGAAAACATACCTCATGGCAACATTTTTTTTTTTTTTTTTTAATGATTTTTTATAGACATAAGGACAAAAGACTTACTTAGGTTCAAGAGTCCTTTCTGCATTACTTATTCCTGAAAAAGACATAATTACAATGCACTGTGCATATTTGCTGCCTTTCTGAAACTGTGCTCCTAAGTAGCAGTTGCAAGTAGATTAATGCCAGAACAGATAACAGCCTGCTTTTTGATGGCCAAATGGTTAAATGGTTTGGAAATCTCAGATAACACATCTAACATTTCAGCAGCAGCAAGAAACATACAATCATTTTTGTTACAATCTGCACCGATTTTATGTTTAAAAATAAGAATTATGAATGATGCTGTCACTGCTCAGTGAGATACACTAGGAATTTTACTGCAGCAGAAATATGATCAAAATAAGTAAAGCAGTGCAGTTTTCTGTTGTTTTATTCTGTCAGTGATTTTGTTGTTTGTTATTATTATCATTATTATTATTAATTATAGGAGAATTAATAACAATAATAATAATAGAATTAACAGTCTCTAAATAATTTGTAAAAACATATCCCTGCCCTGTACAGTTTAAAAGCTTTTTCCTTAAGACTAATCCTATGTAGAAAATCTCCATACTATCTGGGTAACCAAAACTGATAAGCAGCAATGGTAATAGAGTGTACACCAGAGAGGATGAGGAAGATAGTAAACATCTCTGCATTTGAGTGATTACAATAAATACAATACAATAAATGCTCGGTTTGTGACACACTCTAATCCTATTTTTTTAGAGAAGGTAGCTATGTAAGTCACCAAGATTTGAGTGATGTTCTGGATGATTACATTTTTTTCCCCTATTGTACATTTAAAGCACTGTATTACAAAAGGAAGATACATGAATTTTTTAAAACTTGATTCGTAAAAAGGTCAGCAAAATATAATCTGTAAAAATGGATCATCCTTTTCATTTTCATGTCCTTGAAAAAGTATGCCCACAATCTTGATGCATATCATTTATTTCTGTCTTCACTCTTCCATTCCTTTATTAAATAACTAATAACATTTTTAAGGCTTTACAAACAATTTCAGCATACTGGTTTTCCTTTGTATTGGATTTATATGGTTAGGTTTTGCCAGCGTGAGGGCTGCCTGAGTATCCTCTGTAGCAGGAGGGCAGGAGGTGCTCCAGGAACTGAGCAGCAGCTCCCTGCAGCCCAGGAGAGGCCCACAGAGGAGCAGGCCATCTCCCTGCAGCCCACGGGCACTGCATGAAGCAGATCTCCATGTGCAGCCATGGAGTAGCCCATGGTGCAGCAGTGGATGAGGCCTGAAGGTGGCACAGCCCATGGATACCCCCACAGGAGCAGCCCAGCCTGGAGCTGCAGCCCATGGGGAATGGCCTCAGTGGGGCAGGAGGGCTGGAGGAGCTGCTGCCCGTGGGAAGCCCATGCAGAATCAGTTTGGGAAGGACGGCATCCCATGAGAGAGACCCACGTGGAGCAGGGGCAGAGAGTGACCATGGAGGAGCAGCACAGACAGAACATTATGAACTGACCGCAGCCCTCTTTCCTTATTCTCCTGTACCACTTGCGGTGGGGAGGAGGAGGTCAAAAAAGGTTAATAGGGAAAGGTGCTTGGGCTTTGCTTTTAGTTCTCCCTGTTCTAGTCTGTTCATAATAGGCAACAAATTACATCACACTATTCTGAGTCTATTTTGCCTGCAATTACTGAATGATCTCCCTTCCTTACCTAAACTCATGACCCTTTTCTCGCTGTATTTTCTTTCCTTGTACCATTGAGGAGAGGGAGTGAGAGAGCAGCCTCGTGGAGTTCAGCCGCCCATCAGCAGCTAATTGCACCACAAGGTGAAAGAACCACAATAGTAACATTAACTTCAGTTTGTGTGCTATTCCCTTCTCCCCAGAACTGCAAGGATAGGAGTGTAAATTCAACCGAATGTCTTTCATAGAATGCTTTATTTTAATAATGTTTTGGGGGCAACTTCAACCATTATTTCAAAATGACGGTTGTTTTCATTAAACTATATCAAACTGAGAAAGAGAACTTTAGAATTACTGCACTGTGTAGCCATCTTTTATTGTCTGAGTGTACTTCAGCGCAAATCACAAAATAGGAAGTAAAACTAAAACCTTGTTGTAACATATAACCTTTACCCATTTCAGATTAATTATTTCAGTAAATCTCTTCCAAATCATATTATTATTATTATTATTTTTTCCTAAGCAGAAGACAAGATCACAGTCTGCTGCTGAGCAACAATATGTTATGGAGAATTCTCAGAGGAACAGGAATCCTCTATACTCCGTCACCTTCCTGCACATCCACCAATGAAGAAACTCAAAGAGGTTTGGAAAAAGGGAGAAACTACAGAGATGGATTGAAATGAAGTGAGAATGCCTCAAAGGAGAAGAATTAGTAGCAAAACATTAAAACAAAAAGATAATCGTTTTCAGTTGAGCATTGGAAAAAAGTGCTTGTTTTCACACTATTTTTAACAATCCATTACAATTCTTTTGATGTACGGGAAACTGAAAATGAGTCCTGCTGTTCATTCTTTTCCTTTCTGAGATACGACTGGAAAAAAAATAAAAAATGCTGTTTAGACATTTTTTTTTGTGTGCTGGAAATGATAATTATAGTGAAAACGTCTCATTATGCAATGACAGTAGAAGGATAGAAAGCTGAAAATGATCTGATTATTAATCATCGTAACCTAAATGGCTATTTACTCATCATTCCAAAAAGGCTGAAGAATCATTTATCCTATACATCGCTAAACAGCATCCCTGAACATCAGTCCTACAGCAAAGCCTGATCAGACTGCCCATGCACTTTGGAATTGGGCATAAAGTGAAATACATAGTCAAGAGAAAACATTTTCTGTGTTCCTGCAGTGGGGAAAAAAACAGAACAAAACAAAAAAAAAACCCCACAAAATTTTCTTGCAAGAAAAAGTACTTCTAAACTAAGAGGTCTCCAAAGGCTGTCAAGTTACTTTAATTAAGATTTGTGATTTTAAGATTGTCTAATGAAAGAATTTCAAAGGAATTAGTTTAATGAGTACCCAAGGAAATTAGAAGTCAGGTGCACAATTTTCTTAGACGCCAAAGACAATTCTGGCTTCTGTATAAATCATTCTAATGACTAGAGACAATGTAATTTTATACAAAAATACCCGTCATTAAACAAAATGTAATAATTCTCACCACAAAAAGAACTACTGAAAAATAATTTCAAGAAAGATAGCAACTAATATACAGAATGAACCAACATGACTGAATAAAGGAAGTTTCACCATGCACGATCTTGTATCTTAGATGTTTAACTAGAAATTTTAGAAGAATGATACTTGTTAGACAGCATTCTATGAAGATGAGTAATGTTTAACCTCCTCATGAGTGTGAAAACTTCCTCACCTAAGAACTGCTGTCATTCAGCAGTGGGGAGTGAGGCAGAGAAACTTGCTAACATATATTTGCATAGGCTCATCTAGATAAAAAAAAAAACAAGGATGTTTGTACCTTAGAAATATTTCTCCTTCACTGAGTTCTAACACTTCATCAATATGGATCTTTATATAACTGTCTGAAAGGAAACAAACTAACCTTCTTGCAAACTCTTCCAATTTAACATTTAACATCCCAATTTCCTGTTCTTCCTACACCTGCTAATGAAACCTCCACGAACAGTTCACCCATCTTTTATGTCTTTTCTTAACCACAGCCAGAAGACCTGTGAGACAATTTAAGCTTTTTTTTCCCCAATATGGAATTATGATCCAAGTCTTGATTGAAACCACTTATAAATAAGCAATTTTTTTTTTCCATCTACGTATGTTACTGTAATTTAAGTGCACAAAACCACACTTATCCTTTTTCTGCACACCATTTTCTCTCAGCTGATCCTAGTAACAGCACCTATAGTGGATTATCATTGCAGACATGCATAGTTCTGGAACAAGCACTCTATTGCAGGTAAGCAGAAGTGCCATTTTTGAGTTTCCAACATCAGAACAATGTGATACAATACACCTTAGAATCATCTCTCAGAAAGGTCAGTTGACTCTGCTCATCCTCACTTCAGCTTCCACTGCATCCAAAGCACTTCTCCCTGACTTGCACTAGTGTGCATAAAAGATCCTCTTTAGTAAATTAGTACTAAGCTTACTAATTTGCTTTCCTCTAAATCAATCCAAGAATATTTACAAGAAAGGAAAATCTGAGATGGTTGATTTTGTTAACTGATTCACAGCAGCTGATTTTAAACTCTCAGAGTTAACACCTAGTACACACAGAAACAATCTTACTGACTAGCACCTGTACTGTTGTACTTCATCATATGCTTTAATGACAGATTTGGAAAAAAAAAAGAAAAGAAGAAAAAAAAAGAAAACCCCCATCTGAAAACACAGTACAAATAAGCACATAATTTTTACGGTTTCTGATGCACCACCGTTTCTTTGCAGAGCTGAATCCCTCATCTGAATGTCATTATAGGAATGTGTCAAATATAGCAGTTTTCATCACAGAAATATTATGCCATATGGACCACATATGAAGAGGTAGAAGGATTTATAAGAACAGTTAAAAATGCTATCAGTGCTGATCGTGATGCACAGTAGGAATTTAAGACACAATGGTAAGATATCACAAAGGAAATCAGTCCCATTCATATGGTCAAACATATGTTAAAAGGTTGGACGTTTACACTGAGTTCTAGTCCCACACCATGCCACCTTCAAAACTGTCTGTTTGAATAAATGATTCTGTGACATACACAGTTAGACATCTCTGGCAACTCACAATAAGCCAAAAAACCATCACCGTTCCCCACAAGCAGAGAAATGCTAAATTTCATCTTATGTTTATGATATCTTTCCTTTTACCTTCTTTGGTGCAAATACATAACAGACATTTCTCCAAACAATGTGAAACAAACATGAAATATAACAGGACATTTGCATTACTTCAGAACCATTTTTTTTCCATTTGTTTCACTACTTCTAATATTAGGACACAATGTTTTTGTAGGTTTGTTTTTGTTTTTTAATTCAAAAAGCTAATTAAATTACAACCTGGGGCTATGTTATTCAGGAGTGACAAAGGAGACAGGTAGATGAGGCAGAGAAAATCAGTAAGTTTTTCAGTGTTCCAAAGAAGTAATGTTGGTCCGGATATCCAGGGGCTTATTTCTGCTATTGAAGGGTAGGAAGTAGCTTTTGCACACTATTGGAAACCTGCTTCATTTGCAGGATTATGTCATGAGTCTGACTCAGAGTATTCACAGAGTCACAGTGCTGCTGATGGCATGTGCCGTCTCCTTCCAATTTTCCAGAAGGAAACTCCCCAGCAGAAAGACTGGGATGAGTCAGACCAAGTATAGGTATCCACATCAGTGCTTGTCATGCAGTATATATTGAGAAAAATGCGCCACATTTGGCAGTTATACCTTGATTTTGCCTGGTTATTTAAGCACATAAAAATGAATGGCTGAATATTAAATATTTTTCTTGTTTGATGGGTGAGATTAGCTCATATTTTGTCACCTTGAATAGTCTTCCTACCTTTCATTGACCATTTCTTGTGGGAGTTTTTACAATAAGAAAAAAACTTTTCTTAAGCCATACTTCTGTGAGCAGCATGCAACTGCAGCAATTGAATTTGCTTATTAGCAGGTATCAGGAAAAATCTTCTTAACCAAATACAGTGGAGAACTATATGAACCTCAGTGTGAATTCCACTCAGCTGGAAGATTCGACAAGTCCAGAAACATGGAAAGTTGGGAGCTCAGTGAGGTGACTAAACTGCTCTGTATGAAGCTCACATTTGGCTGCACAAATTTTTTCATATAAGCAAAAGCACATGAACATTAGGGGTGCCATGGTGATAAGCTGAATTGATCTTTTAGCTCAATAAGAGCAGTGGTCCACAAAAGCAGCAAACCAGTTCTGGGAATTGATTTGTTACCTTGCTTATTGTATCGGCTAGACACAGAGACAGATGACAGGTCTGAGTAACATGAAATGGCCCATATTTACTACAGAAACAGTTGTGTTTTTTAATTAAGCCCTTCAGAACTTGACTGTTTGAAGTGCTGTGTTCTCTGGCTCAATTCAGGAAAATGCTTTAAAGTCTTTCTTCAGAGAAGCATACAGTCATACTTCATTTAATGGAATTACTTTCATATTTCAAGCTCAAAGTGTACTCAGTCATTTTCTTGGATTTCACTGGAGCACATAATAATGTACAAAAATAATATTCTGTCTATTTTGTCCACAGATATGAACATTTGAGAACTTACTCTTAAAGTACTAATGTTTTTATATCAAACAAAACAAAAAACAAATACAATTCTCCCCCACTGACTAGTGAAAAAAAAACATAACATAGTGTTTCTTCAACATATTGCACATCACTAACAAAGGAAATTAGCTGTCAGAGGTGTTAAGCAAAATTAGACTTTATATCCTCATCTTCTGCATGCCAACATTCAGCTTAGTAGAAACAAAAGCAGAATCTATGATAAAAAGAAATGGACCGACAGGGACTCCAGTCAGATGGGAACCGGACCAGCCAAATTCCAAAGAGGTGGGGAAGAACATGGGGCAGCAGAGTGAAGATTACACAAATTCTGAACATGTCCCCCAAAATGCCAACTTGCCAATGCACACAGTGTCCCATTACTTCTATCCCTCCCCAGACCCACAGAAAGTTCTTGTTTATTCATCTCAGATCTAATGATGATTTCCACTGCTATGCCTAGTGTTCAGTGAATGGAGACTGGTATTCAAGACGATTAGGTCCTTGAAAACAAATATGCCTTTATGCCACTATGGCTGTTATTATGAATTTCACCTTTGACTTACAAGCAGCTCTACATAAAATTTAAATATTTCAAAGGAGCCTTGGTGAGTTAGTGGTTGCCTCTTCCTGGCATTCCACTGCACACCTGTTTTCTACATACAGTGGTCTAAATTACTTCACATGAATGTTATGAAACAATTTAACCATCAGAAAACTCCCCATGAAAGCTTCTCTAAGAGCAAAAAATCATTACAGCATACTGGGAAAAGAGAAGAAGGAATTCCAAGAATTCAGTTTACTGCAATAGAAGTTAAGTCACTAGAAACTAGTTATTTGACACATCCCACAGCTTAAAAAGCTAGTGAATTTTAGTAGAAACAATTCCTTCAGAGACAAGGATGATAATGACACTACTGGCTGCTCTGCCTCAAGAGGGAATTATCCATCTGCTAGCAAATCCCTGAATCTATACTATTAATAGGCAGTGTTTATAGAAGTAGCAAAGCACCCCTGGCACAATGAGAAACCAACAGTGCACATTTTGAGACAGTAGACTTTTTAGTTAAAGTCCTGAGATTGTTTTCTTTTTCTATATAAGAGAACAGCGTTCCAAGATCAGCTTCATTAGGAAGTTCTGCTGGGACTTGATATTTTTATTTTCTGACACAGGAAAATTATTTCTTTGAGAAGACCTCGACCTTTTCACAGATAAAATGAGTAAATATACAATCAGTCCTGCTAGTTTTAATTTGCATTTTATGATTACAACTAGATTAGAATTTTATACATTGCACAATTATTTAGAAACAGTATTTCTTGTAATTTCTAAATAAAAACAAAAACACTCATAGCTATTCCTGTTACTACGGCTAATAACGTATGTTAACATGAATAGAAAAATACAGCCCCTTAACACTTGTGTAACTGTCAAATACAGACCCTCACAGCAGAATTTAAAACAAAATGATTTGTCAAAATTGTATGAGGTCTTAGAGCAAATCATAGTTGAGGTGGGAAGGCTGCAAAAGTGGCATAGAGCCATATTCCCCTTCCTTTAAAGCGTACTTCATTGCCAGGATGTACAACACAGAACTTTGCTCTTTATAAAGAACATTAACATATTTTTACAAAATAATTTACACTGGAAGGGATCTTTAGAAATCATCTTGCCTAACTTACTTAGAGCTGAAATACGACCAAATTCAGAAAAACTTCAGGCCATACAGGGCCCTATCCACTTTGCTGTTGAGTATCCCCAAGGATGGAAAATCCACAACCTCCCCGGACAGCCTACTGCAGTATTTTGATATCTTCATTGTGAACATGGTTTCTCCTAATATCTAATCCAAATTCCTTTTGCTGCTGAATGGGTCTATCACCTCTCAACCTTTTGCTGTGCACCTCTGCAAATTGCCATATGTAGCAATTAGGTCCCCTTGAACTCTCTATTTCCCAGGCTGAGCAATCCCAGGCCCTCGGCCCCTCACACATCAAGTGCCCTTGACCACCTCAGTGGCCAAGGACAAGACTCCCTGCATATCTTTCTTGTACAAAGGGAAGCCCAAAACTAGACAGAGCTCTTGAAATGTTTCACAGTTGTTGATTAGAGGGGACTAATCACTTCCCTCAGTGTTTTGGCTAGAATCTAATTATATGCAGCCCAGAACATAGCTCAACTTTTTTTCCAACTGGACAGAGGCAGAATTCAAAGACTTAGGCAGTTTTTACACCTTCCGCCTTCTTGAAGAAGGCCCACTGTTTTTTTGTCTGAGTTGCACATACTACCATACTGCAAACATACACAGTAAATGATTGATTTAGATAAAAGAGTAGGGGAGGTAAAGTCCAGTTTTGATGGAATAGGTCATTTATATTTTTAAGATAGGTCAGATCTATATTTGTTATTGAAAAATGCAACCCTAGTGAAAAATATGTACTTCTAATCCTCAACACAGAAATGCAATTGAAAATGAGTTTCTAGACTCTTGTCCCTTACTCACTGAAACTAACAGGATGCCAGCTGCACTAATCACAATAATTTATCTTTTCCTGCAAGCTTATTTGTCAGGAATTGGGGAAAAAATAAATAAACAAAATAAATAAAATAAAATCAGTTTATTTCACAATAGGCCAATAAAAGCAATCAGAGGAAAGTTATCTTTCAGCACAATGGTATTTTTCGTTTGAGTGATGATTTGCAGCCTGACCAAAAACTAATTGAAAAATGATGAAAGTAACTCTTTTACATCAATGAGTTTAGACTCAGACTCTTAGAGGTGAATTTTTTATGCACATCCTAGTGATTAACATTTAAGAGAAATAAGGAAATGGTTGTTAATCAGTCTCCAAAATGCAGTGTTTAGACAGCTTTTCTTATTGTTGCACAAAACAAATTTACTCTCTAACTTACCATAATGAGGTGGTCTAGCTGTTTTAAAATATCAGCTGTCTTTATCTGCTACAAAGGATTAACAAAGATTCTCCTGACACACTTTTTGTATCCCTTGAGGATCAATTTTCAGGCTAACAGAAGATTATTTTTTCCCCTCTCATTTCCCTTTCAAGACTCATTTCCAGGCTCTCTAGAGCACCCCACTTCATTTTCTACCCTTTAAGAATAATCTTAAAAGGCTGATGTATCTTCATTTTTCTTCTTTCTATTAAAATAATAATAATAATAGTTCAGCACACAAATTTTGTAATTCAAACTATTTTAGTATTACTCTATTCAGTAATGAGTATTTTATTCACTTAGAACACTGAAATCATCCTTCCAGTAATTCTTCTAAATTAGAATTAATTCTTAAAGAACCTAAAAGCACAACTGTCTAAAATCAGAATTCTACTACGCTTCCAATGTTAAGCAGAAGAACACCACTCTAAAATATGCACAAAATTATGACAGTAGTCTCATGAGTGAAAAATTATACGCAAAATTCGTAGAATTAAGGAAGGTTTTCCACACCACAGAAGACATAAAGACATC
Source organism: Alectoris magna (assembly GCA_030625065.1). Taxonomy (NCBI): domain Eukaryota; kingdom Metazoa; phylum Chordata; class Aves; order Galliformes; family Phasianidae; genus Alectoris; species Alectoris magna. The sequence continues at coordinate 81,400,531 of CM060560.1, forward strand.
TCTGGGATTCTGCCAGAGGAGGTGTACAAAACTACCAGTGAACACGAGCATGCTGCACAATCAGTTTCAGCTCTAGCTGTCCCTGATCCAACAGTTGCCTGGGGAATGTCTCTAACTTTGTGTTTATACATATATGGAAAATCCTAGACAATGTAAAGCTTCAAAAACAACCACCTCAGTAGCATGACATCATGGAGGGAGGGATGGTGGAAAAATGCTCCTGAATCTGATTACGAAAATATGAACATTTCCCAACTTACTAGCACCACACTTGGACACTGGACTAGTAGTGAATTCCTCACTTTAAGCATAACAGAACAAAAGAATGGAAAACATTCAGCTCTAAGTGTAAAATCTTCTATGATGTTCTTCCATAGTAGATATCTTCAAATGCAGATATAGTATCTGAAGGTGGATCTTTTCATGTCCACGTGACGTGTATGAAAAATCTTCCAGTCTTCGTAGTGGTAGCCAGAAAGTTAAGGACCTGACCTTATCTATTACTTTCACTTCTAATATGAATGACGTGGATAGATGGAAATGTAACATAGGTCTATTTAGAGGGTGCCATTTGCACCCTGTAATACTGAACTACAAATTTTACTATGCTTTTGTAAAAGCAGGAAATAAATTTGGAAGCCTATATTTTATTTTGCACACACACACACACACACACACAAAAAAAAAGTTGGAAAACAGTTTGGACAGAAAATTTACCATTCTTCTGATCTATCAGAATATTAATGTACGTATAACTATAAAGTTGTGAAGACGCACGGTATGTAACCAACAGTAAGGGATAGGTAAAACATCCTCAAACCTGCCACTGCAGCCCACATTTGCCTGTTAATTGCATAGCTTATATCAATATTCCTCTACAATTATGTTATTATCAACATCTGCACAAGATCTTCAGCTACTGAAAAAATCAATTTAGTAATTAATAGTGAAAACAAACTCCTCATTCCAATTTTGTTTACTTCTTTAACTGATGGACAATCAAAGCTGCTTTTAGAATATTGACAAATTAATTGAGTAGAAATAAATTACCTGATATCTTTTCGGAAGAATACTTTAGGATGACATAAATCATTACCTAACAGTATCTTTTCCTCCTCTTTCCTTAGAAGTCTTAGTAACTGGTTTGGCTATTGGTCTCAGTCTAACATAGATAATTCCTTCAGAGAAATTTGCTTGGCCACCCCTAAAAGTGTAGACTAAACCTAGACTCTCAGAACCAAAAGCTGTAGCCAAATTCATTAGCACTGTCACATTATTACAATACTTCACACTTATTTTTAGCCACTACAGCTAAAAGACATGTTTTCAATAACATATGCTGCAAGAAGTTTGCATGGACAGCATGCAAAATCCATGGATAAAATTCAAAATTTAAAGATATTATAGCAGTTGAATTCTTTTAATGGAATTGCTAACTATCTTCCTGCTTTGCACAGCATACATGCCTCACTGTTTTCAGTAGAAATCTATCTACTCCCACTGCAAGCTTTCCTCAAAATATAATGATGCCAAAGCAGAGTTTCTGAGTAGAGGCTTTCTGGCATCTTTGGTAAGGAAAGGTTTCGTCTTTCTGTAACACAGCAAAACATAGTTTATTATCCTGTTCTTCCTGTCTGTATTTCCTCTTTTATGAAGAATCCTTATTTAACCATCATATTTAAAGCATCTTATTTGCTCTAAAGTAGGGACAATGAAACGAAAAAAATTGTAAACTTAATTCTGCCATGACCCTTAGCTACTTACATCTTGACATACTATATATTCTTATTTCCTCTAAAATTATTTTATAGATGAAGGTTATCTAAAGAAAAATACACAGAAGCCTACTGTCAGCCTGCCTTAAATCTATTTCTTTGAGGATCAAATTCTACAAAGCATCAGTATTCAAGCAGATGATTACAATAATCCTCCCCTGATGAAAACATGGAAATGATGCTAATATTTTTTAACTACAAACTTTTTAATATCTTTTACTTTAATTGCACAGAATGTAGTGATATATGCAATCACAGACGCAAAGTCAAACATAATATACTTGCATGAAAGAAATACCTACCACTCATTTGACAGAAAGATTAACCAGAGATGTCTGAAATGAACAGTCATTATACTACTCATCTAGTTTGCCCATTTTACTATATAGAATGTTTACTGCTTAGCAGAATTTCAGATGCTCCATTTCTTTCTTTAAAGGAAAGCTGTCACTAAAACATTTTCTTTTTAAAATGGTTGTCTTGTTTTGCTTTGTTTTGTTCCATAATTAACCTTTGTGCATGGTACTTCATTATCCTAACGATTCACACAGAAGTACCAATACACTGTGATCACTTCCAAGCAGAGGTTCAAGTGGGGGCTAATGATGTCTTAAACTTTTACGGAGGAAAAATATGTCAGAGTTAGTGGCTGTGGTCTTGTGACACAATCAGAATGAAATGAACCTAACCAAAATGCCCTCAGAGACTTAGCTTCAATAACATTACATGCTTCTATGAGAGAAAGGACAACCTAAGGTCACTTACTTTTACCTGGACGGTTTAGAAAATGTCAGGTTACATACGTTGCTAGGATATCAGACTTCTTTGCTTTTAAAATGTTTGCTTTGACATTTCAATTTCTTATAATAAATGCAGCTTTCTGTATTGAAAGAAATATGAAATGGAAGCAAAACCCCAAAACAGTAAGGTCTTGGTAGCTTACCAACCGTTCTGAATTTTAGGTGAACAACTTAAGATGCATTATAAGAAAACGATTTCAGGAAGCATATGCCTTTATAACGATGAATTTTTCTAAGGGAGGTAGACAGCAGTGTTAAAATGATACTTCATACCTAAAGTCAAAAATCCAATGCACAAAACAAAACGTTGTCAATCTACCAAAACAAAATTCATATTAGAGCTAACAGTGCTCCCTGTGGAGGTGCAACCAACTATCAAAGCAGATCACAATACAATAGTGTGACTTTCGATGACTTTTAAATCACAACCACAGCGGATGCATGACTATGCTCATTACACAATATGAAGATTTTGGAAGGTAAGTACTACTTTTGGATTTCCAATTGAGATAATTTTTGTCATGACTTTTCACATACCCAACTTCATCAGCTCACTTACTGCCATAGATACTCTGCATGTTAGAAAGCAAGGGTTCTGGGGAGTGAAACCTAAAATGCACAGCCAGTTTTGAAATTCCTGGCTAAAACTGACTGTTAAACTCACCTACTAATTCAATGAATTTAAGAGCAGAATGAAAGTTTCTCTATGCTTATTTCTGTCTATTAAGTGGTGCCTTCTCTTGATGATCACTAGAGAAGTGGGAACAAGTTCACAGAACTGCAGTCTATATTTAGACATTGATTCCTCCATTTCATCAGAGACTATATTAAATGTCACATTCTGTTGCACAGCCAATTAGAGAGGTAAACACACAAAAAAAGAGTTTTCCTGCTGGTTTTGTTACCAGCACAGCATGGGATTGAAAAAAGAGATGGTACCCAGCCAGGAAAACAAGTAGGAGGACGACTACGATAGTGCTGACTTAACTAGCTTTTCAGCTTTGAGTTAATATGAAATGCAGATGTAAACCAGTCAGTTTTACAACATGTATAACATTAATGGCAATTGTGGTTCTCAAGAATTAGTGGCATGAACACACATTTAAGTAAAGGACATCTATGAACGAAGAGTAGCTAAAGTTTTTGCCTGCCACAGTAATAAGCTATAATGAGGCAAAGATAAGAAACCCAGATAATTTTGAAGCGAGAATTTGAGAATATAAAATTTTAAAGTAATTCTCAAGAAGATGGAAAGATAATGTACAGACAATACTTCTTTTTCTCTTTTCAAATTACAAAGCAACTATTTTAATCCTGTAGCCTTACAGGAGATGCAGCAACTATCAATTACTAGTATATATATATCACTTGTAAAATATGTTTCAATTAATAAAAGATTATATAATTCAACATAGCAAATATTATTAGTGAGTGTGGCCATTAAACAACATGAAACAAACCTTTTACGAATGTAGAAAGTAAAGTAAACTGAAAGTCTCAAAAACAAAAAGTTTAAATCGATGTATAAACAAAAGAAGTATAAGAAAAACAGAATAAATCCTACCAGACATCTATGTATTTTAATATACACCCTTCCTACAACACTGTTTAGCATAGTTACAATACAATATTTGTCCACCGTTTCTCCTTCTGTTTTTTACTTTGAGCAAAAAGAAAGAATGTCAATATCTTCCCTAAAATAAATCAGATTTTCTATTAGAAGGAGGAAGCAAAAGAGAGTTTTATAACAGAGAGTCCTAAATTCAGTTTTGAACAGAACTGAATGTAAATTTAACATTGTAAAGTTTTGCACAGGCAAGCCAAATCTTTTGTATTGAGCAACGCTAAATCTGGAAGGCAGGTAATTAACTTTTAACTGTGTAACAACAAATTAATTCTATTGCTACTGAGTAGACAAAGTTAGTTTAGACTTTTTTGTTCTTGCACATGTATTTCCATATTTTTTGTGTGTGTGTTTTCGAAGATAAGTAAAACTGATGCAATTCTGCTGACAAAACACTTGCATTAACAAGCTGTTCTTTTCTTTAGGATGACTGAGGAGCTTTTCATAACCCAAGAGCAGCAGGACAGAAGCTTCTCAAAAAGTCATTACAAAAACAATGTAAGAAAAGGTATTAAGTAGGGTATCTTTTCACCTGGCAATCTGGAGTTTACTATGTAGCTCTCTCTTTCGCTCGTGGTTCATATTTCGACCACTGCCATACATACTCTGCTATTACACCATCAGTACGAGCAACAGAAAGATTAAAAGATTTGCTCTAAGTAGCACGGATACTATGAAAGAATCATTTTTTGTAAATAATTTTTTATTATAATTTTTTATTATTTTAATATTTAAGCCAATAACTATGAGATAAAGTAGCTTAAGTAACCACCATATGTACTGTAGACTATCATCCCTTCCGTAACCCCTGCTGAAATGATTTTATATGGAACAAAGATCATGAAGCTTTCAACTTGAAAAACCAGTGTTTCTCATACCTTTTGTTTGATGATCATGTCGTTGATATCATCAAGATCACCTACTGTCACTCTCTGAGCTTTTATCTCTCGATCCAATCGAGAAAGCCAGTCAGTGAGTTCTGCCCATGCTTTATTGAAGTCAGCTAAGGCTGGAACCTCCAAAAGCACAGAAGATGGCATTTCTGGTGTGAAGGTGGTTGTTTCCTTGGTTACCCTGGTTTGTGTATCCACAGCAACAGTTTGACCAGAAGTTACTGGAAGAAAAAAAAAAATAAAATTACTGAATAAATGAATTATCATGTTTATTTCAGAAACAGAATTTATGCATTAGAAAAGGTTATACAGGAATAATCTCACTGCTTTCCTATTCTGTTTACTACAAATATGAAAATTAAAATTAAATGAATACATGAATTCATTTTTCCATAGTATTCCTACTATACCATATGTGTAACATTCAGCAATCCCAGCATATTCAGATTTCATCCTGGGCCTTAGTAACACAAAAAAAAAGTCTCTCAGTATAATGAGAACACTCAGCCAAGGTCATTGTAGAGTCTCTATATATGACTCATCTTCCAAAATCTAGTAGTGTGGTTGAGTAGGCTGTAGTATCTAGTTTATCACAGCATGACCACAAATCTAGAAACACATTTCTTCTACAGTCTCCAGCTTCCCTGTAGCTATGAATTAGTCTCAGTGACAATCTTCTCACTTTCTGTTATTAGTCAGTATTTCCCATAGGCTCTGCAACTGATATGGATGATTTCCCAAAAAATTTAGCCTTGGACAATTCTCACATAATAAAATAATGTGTTATAATGTGAAAACTAGTTAAATTTTTTCCTTCAGTTTGAAGAAAATGGGCACATCTTTTGTGCCATTTCTTGATTTAAAATAGCTGGGTTTTAAAGAATCAGTAGATTATTCAGTGCTTGTCTTGAGGTGCTAAACCAAGTGAAGAGTCTGAATACCTACTTCTTGAAGTAGCTTCTATCTGAATCAACTATCTAAACAACATATCAACCAAACATGAAAAGCTGAAAAAAAGTGCAGAGTGCCATCTGCATAAAGAGACTATGAGTTTTCTAACACCAAACTGCAAAACATGGTTATTAAAAACCGAATATAAATTTGCAAAGGGCCTAAGACATTCATCCCTGTTCTTCCAGTCTCTTTACAGAATAGACAGAACCAATTTCCTGTTAGATGGTCTCTCCTTTTATGCCATTCAGCAAAGTTGGTCTATAGTCAAAAAAATTGAAGCATCAGGCAAAGGTTCAATAGTTCGGCCATAAAATTAAAATAGTAAATCAGTAGCATCATCCACTCTTGCCAAGAAATTTAGCACATCTTTTTCAATGACAAAAGGTTTGAGTTACTTCACTGGGGAATCATTGATCCTCTTCAGCAAGGCAGAAAGAGAAAGAGCTGCACACAAGTATCTAAATGATTGTCACTAAAAGCAATGTAAGATGCTCTTGGGATTAAAAATGCTGCATGATTACAAACAATTTACAAAATCAACTAACATCTACATTATTTATCCAGCCTGAATAAAGAGCAATATTATGATAACCAAAGGTGACTCCTGCAAGTGGTGATTTTTAATGACATATACTGCAATTAAATAAATTTATCCTCCCACTCATATCATTGTCGTATTTCTGAAGTGCAACCCTTGTACTTCTCCTATCTGTGCTTTAGAGTCAGATACCTGTGAAAAACTATGAAATGTACTAATTACTATAAAGGCTGTTCTAATAAAGAACATTTTTAAGGAAAATCACACAAGCAGATGAGAAAATGCATATTTTTTTTCTTCTAATATAGACAGAGGCTTGTGAAGTGTTCATTTTTTTTGTAACACCCCACTGTTTACTATGACAGAGTATCTTGTACAGTTACAGTGTGGCAGTTTTTAATACCTAGAAAAACCCCCCACAACCCTAAAGAATGACCCTTCTTTCCAACTTTTTCTCTTTTTTTAGACTTTCATACACACTTGTAAATAATTATTAAATGGTATTCATAAGTTTTTTGTTTGTTTGTTTGCTTTTTTTTTTTTTTTTGCTTGTTTGTTTTTTCACCTCTCTTGCAATTACTCCAGATATTTCATGCCCCATACTAATACTTCTTAGCTAAATGACAAAGATGGAAGCATAGATTACATCAAGGTAATCAAGGGATTCACCATGATGAAGGACTGGAGCACCTCTCCTATAAAGAGAGGACAAGGGAGTTGTGACTGCCCAGCCTGGAGAAGAGGAGGCTCAGGGAAATCTCACCAACTTTTGTTAATCTCTGAATAGAGGGTGCAAAGAGCATGGAGTCAGGCTCTTTTCAGTGGTGCCCAGTGCCAGGAGAAGAGGCAGCAGGCACAAACTGCAACATGCGAGTTTCCCTCTGAACATCTGGAAGCACTCCTGTGAGGGTGATGGAGCACTGGCACAGGCTGCCCATAGAGGTTTTGCCGTCTTCTCATTGGAGATCTTCAGAAGCTGCTTGGACATAGTCCTGGGCACCCTCTTCTGGGTGTCCTTGCTTGAGCAGGGGTTGGGCCAGATGACCTCCAGAGGTCTCTTCCAGCCTCAGCCACGCTGGGATTAGTCAGTGCCTCAAAATTACTCCCGGTGTAGGTAAATCTTTAACAGTACTTTAGAGTTCTTATACGTCACTTTGCCCATAGCTGTTAACAACAGATAAGAGGGAGTCCATGCACAGAAAGCAATGTACTGAGCCTGTTGTTTGCTATTTGACACGACTGGCAGAGGGTATGGCTTTGAGCTGAGGATTCAACTCACTACCTAGAAGTTCTAACTCACAGTTCAAAGCCTGTATCTTCAGATTCATGACCCTTCCATTCAGCCCTTGTTCCCTGTTTTGGAGCAGATCAGAAAGGAGGTGTTTCAACAGCGAATGGCGATTGGCACTTTTGGCAGCAGATATGGTATTTCCCATCCTTCTGCCTATGGCAGTAACATATCATAGCTTTCGGCAGATGAAGGAGGACAGAGTTTGGCAAATACCGCTGCAGGGAAGTAGAAAAGGAGAGGAAAAATCACAGCTTCTTCCTAGAGTGGCAGATCACAAATGACTCCAAAAAATGGATGGGTCTATGTAGTTGCAACTTTAGGCTGTCAAAGTAACATTTAAAACAAGCCCACATCAAGCAGAAAAGGTGAGGAAGGTAGGAATTCTACATTAAGACTTGTAAGATGAAAAAGGAAAGAAAGCTATGCAATGTTCTTTTAAGGCAAGAGAAATTTACAACAGTTACCTTTCACATTCAGACAAATAAGAACTATTTAATTGGTAGATTCATTTGCTATTATGTTCACTTGCTAATGTACACTGAAGCTAGAAAAGAATATAAACATTAACAAAAAGTGTTATAATTAGTTATTTATCAGACTTAGAGCCTGAAAACTTCAGTGATCTGAAATGACTCCAGACAGAATCACAGGAAAAAAACACACAAAAACAAACAAACAAACAAAAAAAAACAACAATATATTAGTTCTCTCTTTGCTCCCATTGCTCTACCCAGAAATAAGATGAGTTCAAAAAGGGGCAAGAAATAATAGCTAATACCCTCACATGTAGAGTACTTCCACAAATATTGTGCTTTGGTTGTACTATTTTAATGTTTACAAACAGAAGGCTATTGAATGTTTCATCTTTGTTTAGTGGGTGACGAAAATGGCAGAGAAGGCTTTAAGCAAGTGAAGAATATCATTTATTACCTTCAGGTAATAAGTGCCTTTGTGCCTTCCTCAGTCTGGACAGGATACTAACAATCTGTTGGACACTACTACACACTCAAGACATAAATTCACAGGACTTTCTCTATTCTGTCACTCCTGTACGGGATTTCAGCTCCACATATCAGTCATGATTTCCTGTAACAACTCCAAAAAACCATCTGATTTCATCCTCTCCCCATAGTAACTCCATAATGTGTTGTGTTATGTATATAATAATGCTTGCATCAAAAACAGTGTTTGCTTGCATCAAAAACAGTGTTACTAGCAGGAACAGGGAGGTAATTGTCCCCCTGTACTTGGCATTGGTGCGGCCGCACCTCAAGTACTGTGTTCAGTTTTGGGCCCCTCACTGCAAGAAAGACATTGAGGCCCTGGAACGTGTTCAGAGGAGGGCTACGAAGCTGGTGAGGGGTCTGGAGCACAGGCCTTATGAGGAGCGGCTGAAGGAGCTGGGATTGTTCAGCCTGGAGAAGAGGAGGCTCAGGGGAGACCTTATAGCTCTCTATAACTTCCTGAAGGGAGGTTGTAGTGAGCTGGGGGTCGGCCTCTTCTCTCGTGTAATCAGTGATAGAACTAGAGGGAATGGTTTCAAGCTGCGCCAGGGGAGGTTCAGGCTGGACATTAGGAAGTATTACTTCTTGGAAAGGGTAGTCAGGCATTGGAATGCACTGCCCAGGGAGGTGGTGGAGTCACCGACCATGGGAGTGTTCAAGAAACGTTTGGATGTTGCGTTGAGGGGTATGATTTAGCTGGGAAGTATTGGTAATGGTTGGACTAGATGATCTTCTAGGTCTTTTCCAACCTTGATAATTCTGTGATTCTGTGATAATACTGTAGGTCACACTGATTCAGAAACAGCCTTGTGATTTGCACCAAGCCTTTCCACATCCTGGTCAAGATGTGTGCAATTACTGAAAAACATAGCCCAGTGTTTAATTCCAGAACTTACCAAAGCAGCTAAGTGTCAAAAGCATGCCTAAGTGTTAACTTCCAGTCTCCACCAAGGGATGGATGCCTGGGTCCACTTCCATCTGGCCACATGTTCAACATAAAGGCCTTGTATTTCCTCTGTGACTCCAGAGGCTCTCAGAAAGTGAGAACAGTCACTTAGTTTGGCATTTACACAGGTTACATAGATGTTTTCTTAGCTCAGAATAAATTCCTATTCTTACTAATATTTCAGGAAGATCAAAGAAAAGCTTTCTAAAGAACTCTACAGACCCTCTGTCAGTAGACACAGGCTGTCAGATAAGACAGCCTGATATCTCTTGGCTTCTTACATATTGTGGCCTGATAATACACTCCAGAGTTTGTGAATATATATCCATATCCATTTATAACCTTCTAGTATATGTTTTCACTGCTCTGACTTTGGGTTAATTTTTCTTATGCTTTTAAGGTACTTATTTTGCACCAAGAAATTTGAAATACTATAGTAAGGACTGTAAGGTACTCACAGGAGGGCATTGAGGCACTGATCACTATAATATCTTGCTTAAAAGTTTCAAGATGCAGTATCTGTTACTACTGAGTAAGGTAATAACCTCTCCCATTTTGACTTAGCAGGTAAAAATTCGGAATTATCAAATTACTTATAGCAATTACCATAAAAATGCAGTTGCACAGTATGTTTCTCTTCTCACATTATCCTCCCTGAGAACAAAAATGCCACTAAAAATAGTACATCTGTCCTTTCTCTTTCTTATACACTTGCACAGATATGACATGATTCATTCAACGGAAGAGTATAAATAATCGATTAAAATTAATGGAGAAATATAAATCAACACTAATCACACAATATATAGCAACAGATCTTATTCTGAAGAAATTTATCCAGAACTGCACTGATGATTTCTGTGACTCAAAGGGGATAAAATAGAATCAAATCATTACTTTCAAATATCCAGGTAATAAATCCTATCCTATTGTATCACACTAGAAACATGATCACGGACTTGATCTTTCGACTTATTTAACAGTTGTATCAGTTCATTCCTGTGACACAGTAAACCACAAAACAACAATTAGAAATAAGGACATTAAACCACATTGATCTGTAGCTTTACCTGTAACTCCTTGTTAACACCTTCTACTATCTAATAAAGATGGAAACAATGTAGAGTGGTAATAGGAACAAAATAAAGCACAGAACTAAACTACTTAACATGAAGCCCAAAACCAATCTAGCAGTACTCCAGGTATTCCAGTACTCTAGGTACAATAAGCATGATTTTCAACTTGTTCTTGAGCCTTGAAATACACTGGATAAAAGTTGAGAGAATATGGCTATTCTGTGCTTCTTGAAAATAATCTGCAATGCTAAACATCAAGAGTGGAAGTAATAAAAATGTGGCATGAAATTGAAATTGAAATATGAAACACAGAAATAAAAGCAGAATTAAGTCAACTGCGAGAAAGCGGTTTTTCTAATTTGTTCTGCTTATTTCAGTGATGTGTTTCAAGAGAGCACCAGACTGACAGCTTTGAAAAAATCAAAACCTATTTAGCTAATGAATAGGAACAGAATGGACAGTATGAAGGACAATGTTCCCAAAAGTTTCAAACAACTTCCAACTTCCCTTCACAAGGTAAAGTATTTAAGTGGAGCTGAATCCATTCACAGTATTCCTAACCATTCTTGTAATTGTTTTAAGTAATGCCGCAGTTTTAATTACATAAGATAACTATGAGGGCTATAATCCTTTCCATTTTATTTTATTGGTCCACAAAGCCAAAAGCACATATTGGTGATATGGCAGTAGAGGTCAAACCTTCCCACAAATATTCCATGATGTGTTATTGCTGTGTGACAGATGGCAGCAGAAGTGCACTCTGACACAACAGGTCTGATGTGGGAGTGCGGATGAACCAAAGGTGTGTCACTGAACTTCTCTGTGATGAGAAAATGTTACCTACTGACATTTATTGATGCTTGCTGAACGTTGATGGAGGCCAACTGGTGGATGTGAGTGCTGTGAGGCAGTAAGAGGTGTATTTCAGCAGTAGTAGCAGCAACATGAAAGACAGGCCACGTTATGAATTGCCATGAAAATTTTTATGAGCATGACATGAAAGTTCTTGTTCATTGCTGGCTAAACTGCATAGTTACTGGTAGTGACTATGTTGAAAAATAGTTTTTTTGGTAGCTGAGAATTTACCAAAAACTGTTATTGTGCTATATGTACCTATTGTAATTTTGGCAGAAATCAATAGGCATTACTTTCATAGTGACCAGGTCAAACCTTTTTGACAAAGAAGAAATGACACGGCAACTGGATGTAGATTTTCAAGCAATTTTCATCTCTATCCTCAGGATTTCTTTCTACAGTTAGGAATATCAAGTGAGGCAGAGGCCAGCCCTAAATCCTTCAGACTATGAGTAACAGTAATGTAGACCTACTAAACTCAGACGCATTTTACTCCAAGGAAAATAGAAAAAAGAATACATTTGACAAAAAGAATATATTTGGGGGCCAAAACCCCCAGTTCACTGATTCGGTGGAAACACATCAGGCAGCAAAGGTTTTGTGTATTTCACAGAAAGACTCAGTGCCATCTTACCAGCACTTGATTAGGAAACCTGATTAGGATAAACTTGATTCCACATTAACACAAGTTAAAATCTATCGTCTACTAAAGGTGATTTTTTTTTTTTTTTTCCTTCCTTCCTTATTCTGTGTCATTACAGTCAAATTTCTGCCCAGTTTAAGAACCCACACTCATATTCTTAAACTCCGGGCAGACTTCCCTTAGAGTGGCCTGGGAACGTGGCTCTGAGGTTGATTTATTCCTTGTCCCAGTGATAAATGAATAATCTCATCTTTGTCCTTCAGAGTTAAGAAGACAAAGTTACGAGTACACTGGGCTCTCCCTTGCGAAACAACCCCTCCACGTAAGGTGCTCTCTGCCAATGACACCTTTGCAGAGCAAGCTACTGCTACCTGCCAAGTATTCTGGGTCACAAAGGAGTTCTGAAAGATAAGTAGTACATAAACAGTGGGCAAGACAGTTCAAATTTATGAACATAGTTAATATCAATGCTTTAAAAAAGAAATGTAGAGCAAAGATTGGATTTTTCTGCTGGTCTAAACACAGAGTAAAGTTCCCTATATTGATAAAAAAATCACTGCCAATAAAATTTTACCCACTACTCTAAATGTGGAAAATACTTATCCTTACAGCATTGTATGTCTATGCTAACATTTTAATCAGCCTCTATAGAGAAACAAAAAAATAAACAAAATCATGTTTTGAAATGATCCTTTTTCTGTTTGAATAATTAAAAATATGTCTGATTGTCTTAGCCTTGAATTACTAGGAAAGAAGATGATTTAGTAACTATATGGATATTTCATTGATAAAAGTTTTAATTTAAGAATACTGACAGATGACACTCAGTATTTGATTTTATGAATACTTGGGTAACATTCACATTACCTTCTATTGACATCAATTTATATTACATTAAAAATACATATTTACATTCTGCTTTTAACATCAATTTAAAACACATTTAAAAAGCTCTTGACTACCCCTAAAATGTCATTATCGCTACAAATAATTTAGATCAATACATGTGAAAAAAGAAGGTGATATTTTATGTGGTTAGTTAAAGCTTAGATCTGTAATAGCCTATGTACTGGGATGGAGAGAGAGACATAAACTAAAACCTCCATAGTTCTGAAGACATTCAAATGGAAGTAGAAAGGCAAGGTTAAGAACTGTTAGGAAGAAAAAAAAATATTTATAGATGAATGTGTGTTCCTACATTTAAAGAAATAAAACTCATCACAGAAGTTACAGTTTATAATATGTTATTACTGTGAAATTAATAAATGACACCAAAGCTTTATTTTATTAGTAGGAAGTGAAGTATTAGGAAAAAAAAAAGGTGCAAGGAAAAACTGAGATAGCTGGGACTGCTTAGACCCTAGCTCGGGGGATCTTACCAATGTATGTCAATATTTGAAAGGAGGATATAAAGAAAAAAAAAAAAAAAGCCAGGCTCTTTCAGTGATTTCTAGTGAGAGGGCAAGAAGTAAACTGGAGCATAAACTGAAAGGAGGTTCTACCTGAATATTAGAAAAAAATTTTGATCGTGCAGGTGATGGAGCACTTGCACAGGCTGCCCAGAAAGACAGTGGATTCTCTCTCCTTGGAAATCATCAAAAGTCACCAGGACATGGACCTGCTCTGAGCACCCCTGCTTGAGTAAGGAATCTAACCAAGTGATCTCTGGAGATGCCTTCCAAACCAAACCATTCTGTACAGCTATATGTTCAGGTTAAAAAATCTCTGAGTGAAAGTAGAAATAGAAGAGATTGCTTTGGGAATGGAGTAGCTAAGACTGAAGACAACACATGGAAATAATTGAGGCACAGTGTTTGGAAACATCCAAAAGACTGCTCAAATGTGCAGAAGCTTTAAGTCTGCACTACTCTACCTACCATGACTCAAGAAGAGGCAGGTAGTATAAGGTGAACTAAAGACTGTAATACGTATTTGTAAACTGAGCTATCATTATTGACTCCTGATCTGCCTGGATCTATAGTTCCATCCAAACCTTTCTTAAAAATAAGCTGATTGGTTTCTTTTTAGTAATAGACGTTTTTGTGGCATTTTCTGTGAAACTTTCCTTAGGCAAAATTCAACATGATTGATGGGTCCACTAAAAATTGAAAAGTGAAAGGCTAGGGTATGAACAAGTGTAAGAATTAAAGCAGATACTGAAACTAAAAAAAGGTATCACTGCAACCTTTCATGCAGTAGCTCAATGATGGCTCTACAGTCAATTTAAGATGTGTCACTGATTACATTACCGAGGCTAATTTAACTACTAACACATATTCTAAAAGTTAGGTGAAAACTGTATTCTAAAGTTACACCATTCCACCACTGGATGCGCACTAAAATACTGAGGTAAAAAAAAAAAATAAAAAAATCTTTCTCCCATAAACATAATCTATCCTTCTACAAACTGTGAATCAAATATAACTGTTTCATTCTTCTTTTTGATCAGTAGCTTAAAGGTTACCTGAAGAAATATCTGTATTACCACCAGTATTTCCACTACAGTCAAAATAATCATTTCTTGATTCTGCCAGCATTTTCATTACAAATACAGAAGTTGACTCAAATGTCGAGATATTGAAACAACATAAATTGGAAGTATGTTAAGAATAATCATTTACTATAACAAAAACAAAAATAATAAGAAGAAATGTTTGTGCTTTTTTTCCCCAAACAATACTCTCTTCTACCCTAACTGTGATATAAAGTACCAGGAAACTCACAGCTGAGACAAACAATTGCTTTGTGGCTTGCCTGTGCCTTAAATTCTCTATTCTCATTTTTGATTTGAGTCTTTCCCTTAAGGTAATGTAATATGTTCTCCAAGGCAAAGAAGAAAAACTTACTGAAACAGGAAATTCAGACATTCAATTAAAATGAAGAAGTAATATCTAAAAATTATTACCTTTTATTACATATATAACTAAAATCCTCTTTTGATACTTATAGTTTCTCGTTTGGTGAATTCTTCCTTGAGAAGATTTCACGTTTTACCAGAGAGGTTGTTGAACCTGATTGTATATAGCAGTTCGTGCAGAACAGAGTCATACTGCATCTTAAATTGTTCATATACATAGGTTGCCCAGAAAGTAATGCCTTCTATTTTTTTTTTTTTTCCATAAAACTACAACCAATACAAAGAGCACAATAACAATACTTGATAAAGCAAATTTTCAGCTGCAATACACTATTCACACAGTCTCCATCATAAGCTCTGCCTTTTCACCAGCAACAAACAGGAGCATGCATGCAGTGCTCATAACAATCTGTACCAGCAGAGGTGACCCACTGTTGCTGTTGCCACTTCTGAAGTGCACCATCCACTGCCTCACTGTGCTCACGTCCACTGCTTGGTCTCTACAAATGTTCAGCAAGTGTTGATGAATGTCAGTGAGTGCTATTTTTTCTGCATGCAGAAATTCAGTGACACACCTTTGCTTCACTCACACTTCTGTGTCAGATGCCATTGTGTCAGACTGCCCCTCTGCTGCCATCGTCCCACAGCAACAAAACGTTACAGGATATTGGCGGGAAGGTTCAACCTTTACTGACACATCACCAGTATCTGCCTCTGACATCATGGGCCAAAATAACAGAACAGGAGGCAGCCTTTGTTTTTATTAGTTGAAACACTGAGTGGATTATCATATGGAATTTTTGGATAGAAGTTTTCACTTTCTTCAGAAGCGAAATGCAAGTTTTTCACCACTTTCCTACATACATTCATTCATGGTGCCCTGTTAAAAAAATACATTAATCTTGTATACGGAGTTTTATGTCTGACAACAGCATAAAAAAGCCCCAACCAGTTAAGAGCATTTAATGCATATTAATCTTCGTGTTTTAGGATGACACATGTTCTTTCTTCTTAAGCAAACATGAAATGTCTGTATAATCCTTTTCGTGAGACTTTCAAAAGGAAACCTCAGGAAGTCCTTATACAAAAAAGTCCTTTTTCTGGGCAACAGAAACACTGAAAATGTTGTATTGCAGCAGTAATGTAGGTTTCATAACACAGAGATTTATGGTACTAGAAATGTAGTATTAATATCTTTATGTAAAAGCAGTCAATGGAGCTGCTATTTGCTCTGTAAGGACTACTTCCATATTTGTATGTTTAAGATTAAGTATATACTGTGGGCTCTTTAAAATTTTGAAACAAAGGAAGTGTTGATTAAAATGGTGCAGCCTGGTTTTAGATCTTCTGAAGTAGAAAGAATCAAACCAAGAAGTCTCTTTAGTGATACTAAGACTCTGTCAGTAGGCAATTTTATTTGTATTATATTAATATTACTGCTTAATTCTGCCATTATTTAAATTCATATTTTAATAGTGAGATATAATTTCTTTTTCTGCTTATTTATTTTTATCCCCTGTATGTTTTCAGTAATTCACTCTTTCATTCCCAATTCAGTTTCCCAACATCTAATAACACACATCATCTTTTCTAGGAAGTCTGAAGAGACTTTTTTTTTCTCTCTCCAAAGGGTAGGAGTCTTTTTAGTAAGCCGTTTTTGTGGATTTTACAGAATGTTTTCATGAAAATGAACACTTTGTATTACAGAAGTCCATCAAGTACCGTCACATACTTGCATTATAAAAAATGTTATGACTAATCTGTCACAAACGATGCATGCAAGTCTCAGCATTTCTTTTGTTGGTAAAAGTAAAAAATTCCTTGATTCGGTATGCAGCTTTCAATTAGATGTTAATCTGTATGACAACAGTTTACATTTCCAGTATATGACTATTATCATGTAACTGAACTTTAGCAGCTAGTTCTTTGATACAAGGAAAAACATAGTTTGCAAGCAGCTCCATGAACATCAGCTCTTCTAATTTTGGAAGACCTACAAATTGACATAACAGGTATAAATTACTAAACTAGCCAAAAGGAAATAAAAAAGTGATTAAAAAAAAAAAAAAAAGAAAAAAGAAAAAAAAAAGAAGAAAAAGAAAGTGCTTTAGATACGGAGTGATCTCTTAGGAATACCAAAGATCTGATGGAATTTTAGCTCACGTGCAGTTAAGAAAATGATCAAAACAGGTCTGAAGGTTTGAAATAAACAGGTATTAGTTAATATGAAACCATTACAGTATACATTCAAAAATTTCCTAATTTAATCCTGCAGTTACAAAAAACTAAAGAACACAATGTCTTTACTACTGCTTTTTGACAAAGCAATTCCTTAAATCACTGCTAACATCCCCTCTTCTTTCCTCTTCATCAGGAATGTTAAAATATCTTGCCTAGTATTATTTTGTGAAACATTTGCAAATCATCTCTGAAAACACACGTACTACTTCTCAGGTCAAACTAGACAATTGCATTTCCAGCTATTTTAGTTTGACCTTACGGAAAAAAAAAAAAAAAAAAGAAAAAAAAAGCCTATGAGAACTTAAATGTCCTCTGACTAAGCTATTGTTAAAGTAAATATCAGTAATGCAAATGTCTACATGCTTATCTCCACCACTCTGCATACTGACACAAATGAAAAAAGAAGTCTGATGTTTCATCAACAAGTTTCATCACAAAAGATTACCATTAGCCATATTTTCCTCACTTTAACTTTCTGAAGTTTAAGGAAGAAGTCTAGCTTCCTCCATCGTCTCATACCCCTTGAGTAGAGCAGAAATGTTAAAAGTAATTAAGAGCTTTGCTTCTCATTCCCTGAAGCTTCCAGTCTGATCTTGATCTGTGATTGCACTTTTGCACGCTCCTTGGTTGGTTGGTTCTCTGTAGAGCACTCCTAAATCTGCGGCAGTACCAGTTACCACAGAAACATAAGAATGTCAAAAAGCCATTGCATTTATGCATGGGATATGACCAGGGTGGCAATAAATGCTACACCTTTCAGAAGGAAAAGCCAGCTTGTTTTCCTCTTTTAAAAAGCATAAGTCAACAAACAACTGCATCTATCACTTTCTATTGTTGTAGCAAATTAAAGAGATCCTTCACATAATGAAATTGTCAATAGGCCTAATTACTACATAAATTAAACAAAAAAGAAATATTACTGCTATTTGCAAGGCCATTCTATCTTAATAGTCAACAAAAATAGTATTCAGGCAAAAGAGGCTGAAGTGGGCTTAAGGAGTGAAGAAAAAAAAAAAAAAAAAAAAAAAAAAAAAAGCAACCTAAAACTAGAACCTGATTTAGACTCAGCCTAAAAAAAGAGCATACACTAGCATTTAGTTATCTATGCTCCACTGGTACTCTACCAAGAAACTCTTTTTCTATATCCTCCTGGAGCAATCAGTTCAAATTCTTATTCTATTTGTGTTAAAAAATAAAAAAATAAAATTTTAAAAAAAGGAATCCTACAGTCACCATGTTTCTCAGAAATGGCAAGGTCTGGATTCTGCAGAGTGTGCTGAACACTCTGCTCTAGAGAAAAGCAATTCTTTTTTTTTTTTTTTTTTTTTCCCTGAGCCTGAGCCATGTTATATAAGCCACGTAAACAACAACAACCAAAAACAAAACAAAAAAACCCACAACCATACCTGCAACTTAGCTCTTTGCTCTTACTTGGTACAAGCTGTCAATAGTACAATGATGAATTCGTCAAGATGGTATCATTTACATTTCACTGAGTTTAATAAAAATGACTCCTGTAATCCTGCTGCTATTGATCAAGATATTAAAAGAAAGAAAATATGCTGCAAAACCCACTCCTCAGAAGAAAATATCAGAGCATATTTCAAAAACAAAGTAGCTGAATGTGGTCCTTTGAATGACTGATGATAGCATTACTCTTACTTATGTCATAAATCTTGACAGCTGTGCTTTCAACAACTTGCTGTAGAAAATATAAAACAGATCTGGATTCCATATTGTCTTCAGTAACAGTGAAGCAGACGACTCCTGTTTTCACTTTCCTATTTACATTTCATCATAGGTGTATGTATAATAAAAACTCTAGGTAGTAACCCACAGTTTCATTTAATCAGTTGAGCCCTGAAAAAATCAAAATAAAGGTCCATATTCCCTTTTAAACTGCACTGTTACAGATGTTTATCACAGAAACTTTCAAAGGGTAACCTATAGTGAGACCCCTGAGATAGGATGTTAAGTATAAAGCGGAAACCTTATTTCCTTTGATTTAAATCAGGCTTGTGTGGCTTAAGTAATATTTGGCATGTATTTTTCTATCTGTCAGAAAATCCAGAAACAAATCCTCACATCAATATATGCTATAAAGATCAAGACTGAAATTCTGAGAATCACAGAGATTTGCATTTATAAACTTGCTTATTATGTTTTTATTCACGCAGCTCTGAAGGCATAGTGTCAGCTTTTTATCCAGACTCTTTTCATTACTTCTCCCTGTTGGTGTTGCAGTACATGCTGTGAATGACCTCCAGAGATTCCTGAAGCTATATGTGGAGAGAAAATTGAATCTGAAAGCTTTATTAGACAAGTTTGTCTTCAGCTTGTGTCTGATGTCAGCTGTATTGAAAAATAGAACTGCTTGTGAAACTGGGTCCTGACCTTGAAAAATCTCCAATCAAATGTTAACAGATTCAGGTTTGTGCCATATTGCTATTTGTTAGATGTGGCATGTATTAGAAGTGAGAAAGCTTCCAAATGAAAATCAGATGGAATAATCAGACAACTTCATTCTTGAACACAATGGGAAAGTGGATATATGGTGATGTACAAATAACAGGGCCAAATCAGGTTGGTAACTGTGAACGTCTTTACTACACAAGCCTTTAAAGTAAAATGACAAACCCAAACAAACCAAAATGGTTTATATAAAAGAATATTTATTCCTTCCTCCAAAGGCACAGAACAACCAAAAGAAAAGATGAAGACAATGATCTATTCCTTTACTATTCCACTTTATGCTAGAGTGAGCAATCTCTGATAGGCCAAGTGAGGTAAGACCCTGCTCTTATTATTGCATAGCACGGATTCAAGAACTCAAAGTATTCTCCATGACGTTTCCTTATTGCATTGTTCCCTGTTCACTTTTGCTTTTTTCCCTTTGTTTTGGTAAAACTTTCATAGAGTTAAAGAACATTATAACTGATGCTAAAAAAAGGCATTTCCTTCAGATTCTGCACAAACAAATATTACAAACTATACAATTCTGAACATGGTCATCCTTGGAAATAGCATTTCTCCCTATTATAACTCTCACAGTAGTGATTTTATTTATTGGTGTCCTAAACTTAATGTTAACTAAAATGGACTACTGGCAATAGCAATGCCTTCTACACTCAGCATAGAACTTCTTTTCAAAGCAGATGCAAGCCGTGGATTTCTAGCTGTTCAATGCTGTGGAAAATGGTTCTGCAGTATTAAGTATCTATCATGACCCATGCACAAGTATTTTAAATGCTGAGTATTATTGCATTGTATCTTTTAAATAACATGTGCACTGGTACTGAAAATACTGTAGGTGCACAGGTTCCTAGATTGCTAAGTCTTCCCCAAGGAACTACTGTGAGTATTCTTGGTCTCAATTATGCTATGTCAGGTGCTCTAAATAATACAGACTCCCTGATTTGTACATTTGTTTTTAATTCACCCCCTAAATACACACATAGATATGTGTTCATGTACACAATAAACCCAGGAGAATTTTAAGACTATCATTTGAAAATTCTGAGAAACACAGTTCTGAACTAGAGCATATGTGTTCACTCAACCACTGTGTGCAGTAGATAGACAATGGCTATTTCAGAGCACACTATGAAACACTGAAAAAAAGAAAAAAAAAAAAAAGAAAGTTTCCATTGTGCATTTTTGTCCAAACCTGGTTATCATTTTCTTCCTTATATTTTTGTCATTGTTTCTTGAAAACAGAAATGTGGCTTGTTTATTTTAAAGAGAGATGCTGTATAATTGATATCTGAAGCCCATGAAATGAATGTATTTCAACAGTTACAGTTTCAAAGAGCCTTCTATCCAACTGAAAATATTTAACCAAATGTAATCATAGAATCATAGAATTACTTAGGTTGGAAAAGACCTTAAAGATCATTGAGTCCAACCGCAGCCTAACCATAGTACCCTAACTCTAACAACCCTTCACTAAATCATATCTCTGAGCACCACATCCAAACGGCTCTTAAACACATCCAGGGACGGTGACTCAACCACCTCCCTGGGGAGCCTATTCCAGTGTTTAATTACCCTTTCTGTAAAGAAGTGTTTCCTAACTTCCAACCTAAACTTAACTTGGCGCAACTTGAGGCCGTTTCCCCTTGTCCTGTCACCTGCCACCAGTGAAAAGAGACCTGCCCTGCTCTCACTGTAAGCACCTTTCAGATACTGGAAGAGAGCAATAAGGTCTCCCCTCAGCCTCCTTTTCCCCAGACTAAACAGCCCCAGCTCCCCCAGCCTCTCCTCATAGAGCTGATTTTCCAAGCCTTTCACAAGCCTCGTTGCCCTTCTCTGGACCTGCTCCAGCACCTCAATGTCCTTTCTGTACTGAGGTGCCCAAAACTGAACACAGTACTTGAGGTGAGGCCTCACCAATGCCAAGTACAGGGGCAGGATGACTTCCCTAGTCCTGCTTACCACACCATTCCTGATACAAGCCAGGATGCCATTGGCCTTCTTAGCCACCTGGGCACACTGCTGGCTCATATTCAGCGGACTGTCCATCAGTACACCAAAGTCCCTTTCCATCAGGAGGTTTCCAGCCATATGTCTTTAAGCCTGTAGGGTTGCCTCGGGTTGTTGTGACCAAAAGGCAGGACCCGACACTTGGCTCTATTGAAACTCATACCGTTAACCTTGGCCCATTGATCCAGTAATATCAGAAATTTACCCAGGCAGCATTCATAATGCTATGCTCAGTCTGTACAACTCTCCATCTTAGTACTAATTGAAAAACAGAACACTCACCAGGGCAATGAATATGAAAATAAAATTCCAGGTGCACAAAATACAGACACTAGCACTGCAAGAATTTCAGTTTAAGTCTCTGAATTTTAGTTTTAAATCTCATGTTATTGCATAAAGGTAGGTATTTTTATGTACATGCTTTTATTTGTTGCCAACTTTCCTTAAAAACACACAATCTCAGGAATCGTATATTTTTAGCTACTCCTTTAGTTACCCTAGTAGATATTTAAGCTACGTTACATCCCAAGCAACACATGGGAATTTCAGACAAAATAACCTAACAGCTGTACATATGCAAGAAGAGTTGCAGCGGTGGTTTTTTGTTTTGTTTTGTTTTTTTTTTCTTAAGAACTGCTTTATAAGCTCTTATAAGCCAAGGAAATGTATGAAGCCTAGTCCAAGTGCGGATTTGTTTGCTTCTTGTTTCTCCACGAAACTACTAATTCCCACAACAAAGGAGACATGCCTTAAGAAGCACTCTTTCAAATAAAATATAAAAGCAAAAGCAAGGAATAAAGCTCTACTGTCAGTAGTTTCCACAGAGTCACAAATATCATTCTTTCAACTCAAAACCCAAAATTCAAAACGCAATAGACCCAGGAGTTGACTGCCTCCAAATCTTTTTACTACATCTCAGCTTAATATATACACTAATAAGCAATGATGAGTTCTGCTTTGGTGAAGTTTGTGAAGTTCCAGCAGCTCATGAACCACATATTCCAACTTGCTTTTAATGGTCTCAACTTGATGCAATGCTCCTCCACACTCTCCCTAATTCGTTCTAAAACCTGAAAAGCCTTATTCCCCTATGCATGGAATCTGAACCTTTGGCTGCGTGCCCGCAGTCTCCAGCTCCTAGATTCAAAGCAGATTACACTGAAAGCACGCAACAGATTTGGTTCTATGCACTCAAGAAGCAGTAACAGCTTTCCTCTTATTGTTTTAAATATACTATAATTAGCAACGTATATAAAGCATCTCTGCCACATGTATCTCTAACTCAACTACAACTTGTGAAATGAAAATGGTACTTTTTAAAGAGACCTACTAAAAATAATGTTCCCAATCAAGGACTGCTGTCTTAAAGCTTTAAAAGAAAAATAACTTGAATTCTACTTAATTTTTGAAGCAATTTTGCCATTCTAATTGACATTAACACTCTTAACCTTTTTCTTCATTTCTTGGTCATATACCTTTTTCTACGTCACTTGATTAGGCATTTTAATATGAGACAAAACCTTGCCTAAAAATTCAGAGAAAAACTGAAACTATACAGGGAGTACACTGAATAAATTAAACAAATGGCAGGAGTGACAACATAAAGTACCATTCTCAGTTATATTACTCGTTCATGCAAAGTGTAAAATTAGGTGAATGTGTATTTTAAACTGTTTTAATTCTGTTTTTAAAGTTTCGCTGACTTCAAGTAAAGCATGACTTAGAATAAAAAGATATTCTTTACAGAAATTTTATTTTCAAGTATAATTCCAAGTAAAAGTGGACAAAATTTTGCCTTGAAATGAAGGTAAATAAGGGAAAATGAACTCCTCAAGAACGAAGTCAGGGATGTTTCCTACCCCAATATGTATTCACAAAGTTTTACAAAGCACTATATAACTTTAACTTATTAAGTAAATGCAGAGATAGCACTTCAGTACAAAAGAAATCTGATGAATGCTAAAGATACTATTAAAATTTGTCCTATAAAAGCACATTCCAAATCTGCAGTTCTCTACTTACAGTGTTTTCAAACTGCTGGCTAAGCAATGCATCAAGTTATTTAGATAGAGATGTTGACACAATTTTATGCTATAATGTCATGTACAGATAGTAAGTGTGATTTCCTTCCTGAATCATCTTGTCTTAGAAGTCAATCTTTGCTAATGTTTTAGACGTACCCCTCAGCTAAGTAAGTTTTCCTAGCAGGAAAAGTAGTTCTTGTTCATTATGCCTGGGGGCACACTGGCCTTGTGGGATATTGTGGACATTTTTCAGTATTTCTTCTGCCAAGCAAACCATAATATAGAGACCCAGAAATAATTATACAAAGGGTCCCTTCCCTCTATTACAGCCACCAGATGGTATATTTAGTAGGACCCTCTGGCTGAGTTCTTGTAACCAGACTAGACAAAATGACACCTGACAGGGCAACAGAACTTAGCCAATTACATCTTCATTCCCCAGTCTCAGCAACACAGGCATCAACAAAAATCTAGGCAGGACCAGAAAACAAAAAGTTATCAACAGGAGATACTTCCACTGTTTCACAGAGTCCTTCCAAAATTATTCTGTGCATTTTTTTAAATCAGATTGTTTGGATGTGGAAAGATTTCAGTTTTAGTTCATTAAGAATATCTTTTCCTGACATTGTAGTTCAAGGAAAACAGTAATTTTAAATAGTCATTATTCTAGAGGGAGAGGGAGGCCTCTTTTGAAAGAGGAGTGTTTATATTCTGGCTTCTAAGAGTTTTATCTGAGTACAGGAGGTGAGTATCCTCAGCTTCAGTATTTCAGGCAGTTCATACTGATCACTAATCATACCTTCAACAACGGAAAATGTTGGGTACTGCACCTGGAATGGAGCAAAACCAGGCACAGGCACAGACTGCAAGACAAAAGGCTGGAGAACGGATCAGCAGAGAGGGACCTGGGGCTGCTGGTGACAGCAGCTCAGTATCAGCAAACAGTCTGCCCCAGCAGGCATTTAGGGGCACAAACGCAGCACAGACAGACAGACTGCAGAGGTGATTCTCATGCTACACTTAGCATTGGTGCGGCCACACCTCAAATACTGTGTGCATTTCAGAGTAAAGGGCTGGAAGACACGTCCTACGATGACATGAGGGCACTTGGGTTGTCCAGTGTAAAGAAAAGAAAAGTGAGAGGCAGCTTCATTGCTCTCTACAACTCCCAGGGAGAGGAGAGAACTGGCGGAGGTGATAGCTGAGCTGCTTTCCATCATCTATCAGCGCTCCTTGTTGACTGGTGAGGCCCCAGAAGACTGGCAGCTTGCCAATGTGACTCCCATTTACAAGAAGGGTTGTAAGGAGGATCCGGGGAACTACAGGCCTGTTAGCCTGACCTCAGTGACAGGGAAGGTTATGGAGCAGATTGTCTTGAGGGAGATCACACAGCACATGCAGGACAACCGGGGGATCAGGCCTAGCCAGCATGGGTTCACAAAGGGCAGGTCCTGCTTGACCAACCTGATTTCCTTCTATGATCTAGTTACCTGTCTGGTGAACGAGGGAAAGGCTGTTGATGTAGTCTACCTAGACTTCAGCAAAGCCTTTGACACTGTCTCCCACAGTATTCTCCTGCAGAAGCTGACAGCCTGTGGCTTGGACAGGTACACTCTGGGCTGGGTAAGGAACTGGCTGGAGGGCTGGGCCCAGACAGTTGTGGTGGATGGAGCTAAATCCAACTGGCAACCGGTCGCGAGTGGTATTCCCCACGGTTTGGTGCTGGGGCCCGTCCTCTTCAATGTCTTTATTGATGACCTGGATGAGGGCATTGAGTGCACCCTCATTAAGTTTGTAGATGACACCAAGTTGGCTGGAAGTGTGGATCTGCCTGGGGGTAGCGAGGCCCTACAGAGAGATCTGGACTGGCTGGAGAGCTAGGCTGAAGCCAATGGGATGAGGTTCAATAAGACCAAATGCCGGGTCCTGTGCTTTGGCCACAACAACCCCAAGCAATGCTACAGGCTTGGGGCAGAGTGGCTGGAAGACTGTGCAGAGGAAATGGACCTGGGGGTATTGATTGACACTCGGCTGAACATGAGCCTGCAGTGCGCCCGAGTGGCCAAGAAGGCCATTGGCAACCTGGCTTGCATCAGAAACTGTGTTGCCAGCAGGAACAGGGAAGTGATTGTCCCTCTGTACTCAGAAAGACATCGAGGCCCTGGAACGTGTTCAGAGGAGGGCAACAAAGCTGATGAGGGTTCTGGAGCACAGGCCTTATGAGGAGCAGCTGAAGGAGCTGGGATTGTTCAGTCTGGAGAAGAGAAGGCTCAGGGAAGACATTATTGCTCTCTATAACTACCTGAAAGGAGGTTGTAGTGAGCCGGGGGTCAGCCTCCTCTCTTGTGTAACTCATGATTGGACTAGAGGGAATGGCTTCAAGCTGCACCAGGGGAGGTTCAGGCTGGACGATGGGAAATACTACTTCTCTTAAAGAGTGGTCAGGCACTGGAATGGGCTGCCCAGGGAGGTGGTAGAGTCGCTGACCCTGGAGGTGTTCAAGGAACGTTTGGACATTGTGTTGAGGGACATGGTTTAGTGGGAACTGTTGGTGATGGGTGAACGGTTGGACTGGATGATCTTGTCGGTCTTTTCCAACCTTGGTGATTCTATGATTCTATGAAAACCTGGCTTCAAAACCTTCAGGACATGGCCCCGAGCAACGTACTCTAATTGACCCTGCTTTGAACAAGAAGAATACATGTTTCCACAGCTCCCTTCTGAACTGTACAATTTTATGATAGCACATTTATAATGATGTTATTGCAGTAAACTGACCCAAATAAAGAAAAATTATGAGTTAGCATTACAAGCACAGGTTCACATTTTAAGTGTTCTTGGCACAAGAAAGGAAATCAATCTTACTTCCTGCCTAATCCTTTAGAGAACACTACTGCTTTCATTTTCTGCATGTATAATTCCATCTGCTGAGTCTCAGAAATATTAGTGGTCAGGGTTTACATCTTGTGTTAAGGTAAATTAGTAATTTAGCAATTTTTCAGCTTCAGATTAGTTAATATAGGAATCTGATGAACGACTATGCTGTGTTCTCTCTGTTCAGTTATTACCACTTCCTTTGTAACAGCAAATTCACAGATCACAAACCCTCCCTCCCACTGGAAGTTGACATAACCTGCTGACATGCAAAACTGACACAGCAAGTTTAGTGACCTAGCACATCAAAAAAATGATTGCACATCTCCTTTAGTTCCCCCATGTCATTAAATGAATTTCTACAGCGTGCCTTAGAACAAAGACCTGTAAAGTAAGGCTACTGTTGTGCTATAAGTTAAAAAAAAAAAAAAAAAAAAAAAAAAAAAAAAAAAAAAAAAAAAGGACTGGTGGTATTTACCCTTTTTAGAATATCAAAAAGATAAACACTAGAACCATGGCAGTTCTAAATCACACACACACACACACAAAAAATTATAGTTCCTATGTAGTGAGATTCAACACATCATTAAGCTAGTCATCTGCTTTGCTTGAATTAACACAATTCTGACAAAGGTTGTATTTGTCTGGTACTGAATATTCTAGATCCTGCCTAGGTGGGGCAATTATTTACTACCCAGGAAAAGATTTTTCTCCTTTGCCGTTATAGAAAGTGACTAGCAGAAGATAAAGAATTCTCCAGCAGCATCAGCTTTTCTCATATGTTATCCATTAAAACATGCTAAAAGCAATAGAGAAAAACATCCTACAAATAATTAAATCCCAGGACATTCTGTTGCTGTATTACAGCCTATCTTACAGGCAACCTAAGAGTAGAAGACACTTCTCCCAGATCTAAGCAGATCACCAAGCAGCCTTGCACTTTGCATGTGTGGAAAACACTCTTCATTCCCAGCAACTGAGATGACAACGTACTATCAAGTAAAGAACCTTGACTTTAGAAACTCAGCCCAGTGCTTCAATTGTGTATCTTTTCCACCCAAGCTTAATCAATACATTTCAAAGCAAAGCAGTAGGAAAATACGTATACATATCAAGGAGGTAAAAATGAGCTTGTAGTCCTTGTAGGAAGACAGCAGGTGCAAAGAGATATAAGGAAAATGTACAAAAAAATAAACAATATTATTCAAATAATTTAATTTAAATGGAGACCAAGTCTCTTGTTGCATATTCATGAACTCAGGGTACCCATCGGCGTATGCCACAGACTTAACACTGAATTCCATACAATATTTTCCATGAATACGGATGCTTTGTCTTGAAACAGTCCCAGTTCATTGGTCTATCATATGTAAAAAGTATTTACAGAATTTGATTTTGTAACAAATTTATATCTATTTGACTTATTACCTTTAAATCTAAACTTTTTTTTTTTTTTCCTTCATCATATTTACTTAATGAATGGATGCAGAAAGTCGTGATATTTTCTCTACATAGAATAAAGAAACAAGACTTTGAAGCAGGTAATGGGGGATGACCTGCTGGAGAGGAGCTCCGCAGAGAGGGACCTGGGTGTCCTGGTGGATTACAGGTTGGCCATGAGCCAGCAGTGTGCCCTCGTGGCCAAAAAGGCCAATGGCATGCTGGGGTACATTAAAAAGAGCGTGGCCAGCAGGTCGAGGGAGGTGATCCTCCCCCTCTACTCTGCCCTGGTAAGGCCTCATCTGGAGTACTGTCTCCAGTTCTGGGCTCCCCAGTACAAAAAAGACAGGGATCTCTTGGAAAGAGTCCAGTGGAGGGCCACAAAGATGGTGAAGGGCCTGGAGCATCTCCCCTGTGAAGACAGGCTAAGTGAACTGGGTCTGTTTAGCCTTGAGAAAAGAAGACTGAGAGGGGACCTGATCCAGGTCTATAAATATCTAAGGTGTGGGGGGCAAAGTGAAGAGGCCAGACACTTTTCAGCAGTGTGTGGAGAAAGGACAAGGGGAAACGGCCAGAAACTGGAGCACAGGAAGTTCCGCACGAATGTGCGCAAGAACTTCTTTACGGTGAGGGTGACGGAGCACTGGAACAGGCTGCCCAGGGGGGTTGTGGAGTCTCCTTCTCTGGAGATATTCAAGACCCGCCTGGACGCCTACCTGTGCGACCTGGTGTAGGGAACCTGCTTTGGAAGGGGGGTTGGACTCGATGATCTCTGGAGGTCCTTTCCAACCCCTATGATTCTGTGATTCTGTAATAATTTCAAAACCACATTGCAATCATTTCACCAAATACATAAACAAAATTGTCTTCTGAGAAACATTACACACAAATGAAAGCAAAAAAAGCAAGTTGAATGCCATACCAGTACACCTCCTATTTACAAGCTAAAGCTGAAATCTGAACAGATGCACAATGAATTTAGACTGCTTCAAGCCATTTTCACTTTAACTGCGTGACTTAACTAATTTTAGAAGATGTATACAATGAAACACTTACAGACACCTGGAGAGGAAAGGGCAGGTTCTCTGAATGCAGGCTTTTCCTTCAGCTGTAGAATTAAGTGGTTTATTGCCTTCCAGTCTGCATTCAAGTCTTCTAATTTTTTCTAGAGTAGAAGTTAAAAATACATTAAATTTATAATACATTAATAGATGTAACTTCCCCCCCCCCTTTCTTTTTTTCCATCTGATGGACCACCTGAATTTACAACAAATGGGAAAGAGAGGGAAGAATACAGTACGACCTGTTTGGGGAGGAAAAAAAAAAAAAAAAAGCTTCACGTTATCACAGTTTTGAGAGCATCCTGTCGCACAGAAATTTGCCTGTTGGAGCTCAGGTACAACCTACAGACTATGCCACTGGACCCTGACCACAAACAGTTTCCTAACCAACCTCAGCCCCACTGTGGCCCCATACCCAGCCCCATTCCGGGCTCAGTTTGGCTCCTCTCACCAGGCTGTCTCCTTAGCCCCCAGCCTGCACCGTTCCCTGATGGACTGACCTTAGGGACACAGGATGATTCCCAAACAAAAGTTTTCTGCTTTGTTCTGTTTTTAATCACCATAAACCTGAGGTGCTCATTTTATTTAATTAAAATAGGGAAGGGAATTTTGTATTAATAATCACATCAATAAAATCTCTGCAATTCAGAACATGTTCTTCAATCTATTAAAAACAAACAAACAAACAAACAAAAACAACACAAAACCAAACCTTAGGAGAACTCAAGGAATCATAAACAGTCCTGAGCAGTAATGGGTAAGCTGCTATTTTTAAACAAAACCTATGTGAAAATCTGGAATGTGAATTATCAGTCCTCAGATAACTGCGAGAGGCATTTAGACTCAAAAACAATGTTTCTACTCCATCTTTATTCCTCACTCTAGGGACTGCAAAGTAGGATGAGGCACGCTAATTATATGCTAACATTTCTAAGCTCTTAAAATGAAGACTGCTTTTCTATTTCAAGCTGCTTCCTGACCATTTTTTATACAAAGCAAAAAACAAACAAACAAACAAAAAACCACAAAAAAAAACAAAAAACCAAAAAAAAAAACAAAAAAACCCACAACCACCAGAAAACAAAACAAGACAAAACACCAAACATAGCCAGCCCTTGACTGTCCTGATTGTCCTGATGAGGTCACGTTTAGACTACCATGTGTCTCATTCTGGGCTCCACATTTCAAAAAAGACAGGGTCCACCTAGAGATAGTCCAGTGGAGGGCCACAAAGATGATAAAAGGGTTTGGAGCACCACCCGTATGAGGAAAGGCTGAGTAACCTGGGTCTGCTCAGCCTGAGGAAAAGATGACTGAGAGAGGACCTGAGTAATGTATATAAATATCAAAAGGGAGGTGGAAGGCAAAAGGATGAGGCCAGGTCCTCCAAGGTGGTGTGTAGCGACAGCACAAAGAGTTGTGGCCTAAAACTTGTACATCGGAAGTTCCATGCTAGCATGCAGAAGAACTTCTTTACAGTAAGGGTAATGGAGCACTGGAACAGGTTGCCCAGAGAGGTTGTGGAGCCTCCTCCTATAAAGATATTCAAGATCCATCTGGATGCCTGCCTGTGTGGCCTACTGTTGTGAACCCACTTTAGCAGGGAAGTTGAACTTGATGATCTACTGAGGTCCCTTCCAACTCCTGAAATTCTGTGATAGCAGTCCAGTACACCAATGCCACTCGGCGCTTTTAGCACTCCTACATCTTAGTCACGATCAGGCATGCAGTCTAAATTATTATCCAGCCCTAATGGGAACAGGATGTCTATTAAGAAAGATATTTAAGTACCTTGAATTTAACAAGATGGGGTCAGTAGGAGAGGAGTAAAGAAAGATTAAATTGAAGTATGTACACACACATGCATACATTTTGATGCCTTGGACATTGTTTATAGAATTTGCCTTAAGTTTTGCCAAATGTACTCCTAAATATGCAAAGTTCTTTTATATCTATCTTCAATGGAGACAAAAATATTAGCTAGTATACATTCTGGAGATTGCTTTGTGCAAATTATTTTTGATAGGACAGAAGAGAACCGATATAACTCTGTACCACAAAATCATTTTATTTCAAAGAGTAGCTTAAAAACTGCATTAAATTTAAAATAAAGAGTCAGGAATATCAGAAATTACCCTTAATAATAGAATATGATGACCACACAGAAAAAGCAATTAGGTGCTATGCAAAATAAATGTAACATTTGATAAATCATATATACTTTATTTCTTTGTGGATTGTTGGCACACACAACCACATTTCCCACATTTCTTAACATTTTTTTCCTACTGCTCACACCCAAGAACCTCATTCCAGATCTTAAAATGTAGATGACTGCACCAGCATCTACTGAGTAGCAGCAGCAAGTGTAGAGAGCCCTTAAAAGCTTGAGAGATTACACTGCTAAAGTCCGACTTCAGTTTACCATATATTCACACTAACTCAGGAAAAATATATGAATATTATAAATAAAAAATTGGTCCTCACTGTGAGTAGCTGTTTCATTCATATGCATGTGAGCCAGTGATTTGTTTTCAGCGATGACAAAATAGAAGCAACATCTACACCACTAATAAGAGAGTAACTAGTTCCAAACTCTTCTGTCAAATTTACAGTTCGATCCAATCTTGCATCTGCCATAAATTAGCACATATGCATTAAAAGTTTCACTTCGTCAAGCACAATAATTTTACTGTAATTGAAGCTCTGGAGTTTTAGTGACAAGTATTAACATTAAAATATGTTGCATTGAGGAACACTTTTATTGATTTATTGATTTCCTTTAAATGTCAGTCCCAGTGCTATTAAAGTGAGGGTAATATTCATACCTGAACTAATCTCACTGACAGCACTAAAACTACATAGGAGTATTCAGACAGAAAAGCAACATAGTATTTTAAACGGAAGATTGAGGTGAATGAAACCAAGTTGTAAAGGTACTTTTTATATCCTCTTTCTCAACACCACTACTTACTCTCCTAATCAGAAATACAGGAAAGGAGAAATGGAGTGCCATGGAAGGAAACTGCAGCTTTTACTTTGACTCAGATATCCCTTCCTCTGTAAACCATTCAGAGCACTGTTATTCAGGAGACTGGGGTTATGTTCTATCTATTGCCACTGGCACCAGGAGTAACCTCTGTAACCTCCCCTTTCCCATCCATATAAAGACTACTTTACAGAAATGCATTTCAAAAGCATGAAATTAATTTCACTAATATGAATGTATCTGACTATTAAAGTGCTAGGGCTTAAAGGATCACATGTCCAATCCCATTTTTTGATTCTTGAATCGACATATATTAGGACTTCATGTGCCAAGAAGAATATTTTTACAGTTCTATATTGCAAACTTCCAGTATAATCACTGTTAGCATGCTTTGTGAATGTGTGAAAATATCCATATTTCAGTCAACTATAACATCAAGAAGGGTGTTTTACTGATAGTTGAGAATGTTATTCAGGCCTTCGCTCAAATTTTGTTCCTAAACATTTTGGATGTTCTACATGACAGCTAATCAAGTATTTAGTTAACTAATACAAGTTACAAATTCAAAATTCACCCACTTGAAGATTGACTAACTTCAACCCTACATAGTAAATGTTGGCTTCACTCTTGGGACTTCCTACTGAAGGACATAGAAAAATTCTAACAAGCAGAATTCATAATCATCTATTCTATAAAAATATATATATATATATATTTCATCTGGGCAAGTTTCAAATGAAGCACATGTTCAACACATGAGTATTCAATCAGGTTATTATTTACATTTCTGCCTACTGCTTACTTTAAAGACTTGGACTGTATTTTTTAGTGACAAAGATGACACTTCTATAAGAATTAAAAAACAAAAAACTGGTATGAAAATTAAAAAGTCCATAGCTGTAACTAACGTTATAAAAAATAAGTGATGGCGTTTAAGAAGTAGAGTGGATCTCAGTTTCAACCCTCACCTCAATTATGTTTTAATAGAAAGCCATGGGGTTGAATTTATACCCTCATTGGAGTGTTTTGAATGATACTGTGGAAAGTTATCAAACAGTGGAATGCAAGTAATTAATGCATTTAAAGACAATTTAAAAAAAACAAACAAACAAAAACACTTTTTGCAACTCCAACATGAGGTATTACTATTTTATTTCCAGAACACTTCAGTAATCCCAGCTGCAACTGAAATCGTGAAGTTTGTGCATTTCTCTTATTTAAAAAAGTTACATAACATGATGTTGAAGTACCTGGCTGTCAGTGTTCCAAATTTGATATATAAAGGTATCTGCTACATTTAAATTCACTCTGTGCCTCAGTTCCCATATATAAATACAGATAAGACCATTATGCTATTCCATGGGAGTTGATTTGATGTGGGAAAATGTTCTTAGATTAAATATTTTATTTGCTTGAAACACAAACTAGTCTCAAGTAAACCCTCATATTTTTGTCATAATTGTATGGGAAATTATTTTGAATGTAAGGTATGCACATGCTTAATATCAGAAGTAAAGAAAACTGTTGGTTTTTTTCCCATATTTGCATCTAGTGATACATTTACTTTGACCCAACTTTTGTTTTTTCTTCTTTTCATTTCTCTGGAAAATACAAAGTAATCAAACACAAAACTAAAATAAAGCAATGTTTATGAAGCACTTAGACACCACTGTGATGTCTGGCTTGAAACAGCCTATGAGGGAATTAGCCATTTTTCTTCACAGCAGAAACTGAATACTTCACAGGAAAAGTGCAGCTCACAGCTACAAACTAAACAAGAACTATGAGTTTAAGTACTGAGATGCTGCTCTCAGTGTGAGCGCTCCCCATACCCTCTGCTGCATTAGGCAACCTAAAACAAGATCACCACATCAACTTTAATTCACCATTTTCTAAGATCTTAGTGTTTAACATTGCAACCTCATTATTTTCTTCTCAAAAACACCACAACTTGAATATAAGTCATTTCTGCTACCACAAAATACCTTTTAAGTAGAAATTTACTTTGACTTGGTATGAAAAGTCTGTATTGTAACATGCAAATAACAAAAAGTGCTGGAAATTACTCACTTAAAAATAAAGGCAGAAGACATAAATGGGGAGAAGCTTAAGGAAATTTACATCACCAAGAAAGCTATTCAGCAGCCCTTACAGTATATGTACACTGTTTTATTACTTACTGTACAAGATAGTGAACCAGAAATCAACTTCACAGGTTCGATTAATTGAACTCCAGAATGTAATGAAAAAAGTAACATTAATTAAAGAGGGACGAGAAATGAAATACCCACTATTCAACAAATAGTTATTAAATTCCTTACAGACATTTTATAATATCATCATCAAAACTGCAAATCAAGGAACATCAATATTTATTGAAAGAGTTATCTTGTTCCAGCTGATTGTACCAGAAGACCTGGTAGAAACAGGCAGTTTTCAGTCTTTGATGCGAACACTTAAGTAGATGTGGAGTATACTTCTACATCTGAAGTCTGGGCTACACAGAATCATTTCACACTATTTATACTTTCATCAACGGAACATCAAAACAAGTGCTACCAATTCTCACTGCCAGTGTCAGCACTCATTTTGCTATTCTTTCAATGTAGTTACAAAAACCTAGAAAGCCAAAATCTCACTTTTTTTCTGTTGTTGCTTTACATTCCTTGCATAAAAACGTGGAGTAAGAGATGCTAAGATGGCTGCAACCAAGTGAGAAAATGTAGATACTGTAGCGGGATTTTTGTTCCATCATCCATTCAATGTGCAAATGACATGTTTCTATTCCCAACAATAATAGTGCTATTTTCACTCAACGCTGAGTCATAAGCCTTGTTTCTGCTCACTCTCATTAGCACGCTAGTTTTAAGTCACCTTCAATTCACCTCCTTGGTATTTTTCCACTGTTTAGCAGAACTGACCACTATCAAGAAAACAAACAAACAAACAAACAAAAAAAACAGATATCAAAATAGCGGGGAAAAAAGTTCCTAAAGACTTCTGTTCAGGAAAGTAGAAAAACTAAAACATGCTTAAATATGAATCAGTTTCTAAAGTGCAGATCAGTGCATCCACATTTTCCTATGAATCTCCATTCAGCTGGTGGGATTTGTAAGACTTAGAGGAGGTTTTGTAAAAGGAGTAAAATACTCCACTGTACCCCAAGTAGAGTGACTACACATGGAAAAATACACAAGAAATTTACTGTTCAGGTCACCTACAGACATCCTAACTTTGTGAGGAAATCTTTTTCTCCATAAACTGAGGTTATTGACAACTGCAGGCTAGGAAAAGTTCTAAATACAAAGTTTACTATCTCTGTAATTGCAACAGATACTTACTATAATCAATAAGCCACTATTACAGTTTGAGTGAACTCTTAATCATCAGATCCTTAATTACTGATTTCTGTGCTGGGGAAAATGATCCTACAGTATATTTTTGTAAAGGAGAAGGGTTGGGAGGGATCAATCCTCTTAACAGTGAGTTCTCAGAACCGAGACAGAATGAGGGAAGCCATGCTACAGGAGTACTGGCAGATACACTCAATGGCAAAATTTTATATTACCATCTCTCCTTTGCAGTGGCAAAAATTTAAAGCAAAGGGTCTTCTTTACCACTTGACTCTTACCTTGCCTAAGAAAAAAAGGTTTTTTTTTGTTGTTTTTTTTTTTTTTTTTAAATTTACAGACCTTTTGAAAGAGCAATTTAAAATAAGGTAGCTTAAAAAGACTATCTGATACCATTAACTAAGCCCAACAAATTTAAGCTTGGTTTCAGTGTGAATTACTCTTGAACAAGTAAAATAACCTTTATGTCAAATAAAATAAACCCATCACAACATGCAAAAATTTTCTAGCTCGGTACACTACATTGTTTCTGGCTATGTGGTGACAACAGAACAAATGTTCTTCGCCAAGTTCTTTCATTGATTTTAAACAGAGCACATCAAGGACAAGTGTACAACAGGGGAAGCATAACCCATTATACAGTAATGGATATTGCTGAAGGTTGCTTCATTACCTTTACTGGATGAGTGGCTGGTTTTTCCTTATATAAATGACACCCTTTAGACAAAACCTCTTCCACATTCGGCTGTTTAGCTTGCACTGCTGCTTCGGTTTCCTGAAAAATAAAAACACGAGCAGTGTAGATTAACCATAGCATAAGCAATGAGACTGAAAAATCCTCCATGGGAGGCTGTAAAACACCAGTAAATTAGTTTCTGCTCAGGATTGGCTTCTGGAAAACTTACGGATAGTAGCAGCTGAGGACAAAAAAGGGTCACCAGAGAAGGGGGTTGGAGGGGGAGGAAAGGATAGAGGGATGGAAAAGACTGAAGTTTACAACATCAACAGTAATAGGTCCCTTTATCCTAAACATTTCAGTTGAGCTATTACAAAGCTGACCAATTCATACTGAGAAAGACAGACACGAAGTGAATTCAAAACAAAAGCA
This sequence comes from Alectoris magna, assembly GCA_030625065.1. NCBI lineage: Eukaryota > Metazoa > Chordata > Aves > Galliformes > Phasianidae > Alectoris > Alectoris magna. The sequence continues at coordinate 81,437,356 of CM060560.1, forward strand.
CAGTAACATTGTGAGTTTGTAAAAGCAGAGAGGCACTTATTATCAACTACATCTCACTGAGCTAGCAACATATTCTCTAGCAATTCCTCTTTTTTTTTTTAAATCTAGAAAGGTATCATCCAGGTGCTAACACATGTGAACTCCAAGAAAACTGTCCTTTTTGTTAGGTCCTGACTAAGTAAACAATGTGTGGGCCTGCAAATATAGATAATAACAACTACAAAATACTGAAAAGCATAACAAGACACAAATTGTGTCTGAAGTTCAAAGATTCAAATTGTTATGTTTAAGTACTATGACGTAACATAAGCAAAAGAGGTAAACAAAGATCTCATTGTTATAAGAGATACGTAAATTAAGTGGTTTGTTTTTCTTTTCCTCTCTCCACTCTTCTCCCATCTATCTTATAGCTTGATTACCTCATCTCATATTGCTGTTCAACTTTATTTTCTGTCCAAAATCTCAGTTAATGTTAATGCGAGAGGAGACAAGGTGGTATGCCAGTCTTGCCACTGCTTGACACATCATTTAATTAGTAGAAATATACTATTACTTGATCTGCAATAAACTTGTAGAAATCTGTCTCGTTTCGAGTCTCAGCAAGGGACCATCTTGCTCCAGTTTTTAACTCAGCATAGAAAAATACATCTAGAGCATAGACCAGAAATTCACTTGTAAAGTACTGTGGATCATCAGCAAAAATAACTGTTGCCAAGTTCATTACCATCTCCTATTTGTCCCTTCAAATATTGTTTATCGATACCAAATAAAACAAATTGAAGCTTGTCTCATTTCTTGCAACAATAGTTGAAACTTTCGTATTATTATTAAGTATTTCAATATTAATGAGATGTACCTGCATGAATTCATAGAGAATAAAATAAACATTGAAAAGCAAAGAACAACAGAACTGAGATTATGGGGGGGTGGATGTTTATTAACCCATTGATCAAGCACTCATTAAAGTCCTATTTTCTTTCCGTTTCAATGCTACATTATCTTTCTACTTTCCTACACACCACATAAAGATGAGGGATAATTTTCTATCTTGACAAAAGAATATGCTTTTTAGTGTGTTCTTTAAACCATCCCCAACATTTTGTCACTATTTTGTTGGTTTGCACCGTTTCACATGATGTCTCAAATATTTGCTTTGTAACATGGTACTTTCATGGTATGGCAAAAATCTTAGCAGGAAAAAATAACGTTGCAATTACCTGCAAAATTCCAGAATATCAAGCTCATTATGGGTACATATACACCGCTGGTTTAACTTGCATGAATGAGCCTTTGCAGCAGATTACACAGTCTCCCTCACTCATCGTGCATTGGTGACTGTGGACTGCTCTGTGAGTGCCCAATCTAGTTTATTTCTGGCTATAACCAGAGGGGAAAGTGTGTTTCAGGAGAGCTCCTTACACAACGTCAGGTGTTGGGGGTTATTTGTTAGTTACTTTATGATTGTAGTACATTAATTCCAGCATCATCAGGAACATCACAAAATAATTTTTAATAAGTATACACCTGGCAAACTAAATCCCTGCAGTAACTGCAAGTGAGCTGTTTGCACAGTTCTCTGCCTGATGGTATAACAAATTTTGTCCATGAAGTAAGCTCCCAGCAATTTCAAATCTACTTGCTATGTGATACTGTATTAATACAGCTCAACAGATAAGAGCGTACTAGAAAAATACTAGTTCACCACTCAGTTCCCAAGGAAAACAAGAAGGTACAAATTGCAACTTGGCCTCCAACAATTGCTTGTATCAAAGAGACTGCACAAGACTCCAGTGAATAGCAAACTGGGAGAGCAGGGCCTGAAATCTGCTCCCAGTCACACAGGTTAAGCTATTGTTGAACCTTAAGACAACTATCATAAGTCGTCTGTACTTGTGTTTGGGGGGAGACCTCAGTTTTTTTTGAGAAAACCGAAGATATTATTTTTTAAATGTCTTGACTCCAGTTCGTTCACTCTGCTACCACATTGACTATTTTCTGCATGAGAATGCCTGTAGGACGGATGCAGTACTCTCTCTGTGAGAACAGAGCTGATCCTACAGGAATTTCACAATTTATGAACAGCCTGTGAAAGGAATTGTATTTCTGGGCTGGATGATGAATATGCTTAATGGCACTTTTCACACATACGATGAATTAAAATACATCACTACAAACTGCTGTTCCTCAAAACATGTATAAACAACAATAATCAAATAGAGGCCATCTTTACTTCACATGATGCCATTTAAGAATTTTCACTGGTGTTAAAATAGTGCATCTAAACAAATGAAAATTTTGTGCAGGGTAAGGCATGTTGGCTTCTGCACTGAATATATCAGCTCAGCCTACTAGATAAATTCACAGGCTGAAAAAGCTGCAAGGACTTGTATAGTCCCATGTAGACTATGAAAATCTGTTGATACAGCTCAGAACTCAGAAATTCATACACCATAGCTGAAATCAGTATATTGGCTAAACCTCTGGTGTGTATGCCAAAGGAAGAGAGTCTGTTGGCTCAACATGTTATTTCAAGATACGGTAGCTATCCTAGCAGACACAGGCTGTTTGACATATGCTGCACATATACTAGGAGGTCCAGACCACTGTCTATGAAGTATCTGCAGCACTTCAGGCTGTGTATTGGTGTAACTCAAGAATCTGAGTCATTATCTCTGGTAACACTGGTCAAAATATGAGGATCAGGATCAGGTTTTCCAGTGACATAACATCTACAGGACATTTTCTGAAAGGAACAGCTCAGAGTAATTAAATCTACATCTTCCTGGTGACATGCGACACAAAAAAATGGAAATTAGTTAGAATCTTCAAATTAAAAAATGTTATTTTATATCTATTAAAATAATAATTTCTATCTTTTTTCAAGATTGCATTAAATAAAGATTAAACTCTTTTTTTTTTTCCCCCAGGAAAAACAGTAAGCATTTTTTTTTCATTTTATTAAGTCAGACAAAGCAGTGACATTGAACAAGCAAATATACTACATCTGAAATCTAAAATAATTTGGAGGCTTCAAACTTCAATAAGACTCTCTTGAATAATCAGATACGAATCCTCATTTTTGATGTATAATATAATGTCATTTTCTGTTATCACTTTTTTTTTCCTTGTCTCTCAGATTAGAGAGAGATGTAATAAGAGTTCTTTGAGGTAGACTTTTTCATACACATTAAGAAGGTTCACTGAAACAGTCACACCTACCTTTCAGGTTACAATTCCCAGATTTTTTTGGGGAAAATGCAATTTAAAAAAAAAAAAAAGAAAAAAAATATAAAAGGTCAGACTCCAAGCTTTTCTCCCACAAGTGTGTTGATTCAGTGAAGAGCTGATGTCCTGACAAAGTGAGGAAAGTGGATGGAAAAAGCGATTATGTTCCCATCTTCAAGAATTCTGGGTCTTAAAAAGTGGCCTCATTTTTCTTTTGACTCTGCACATTCCCATACATGGAAGAGACTAACAAGCTGAACCACCACAAAGAAGCATGGTCAGATGAGACAATTAAAATACATCACAGTTCAGCTACACCACCGTGAGCACTGAATCTCTATGGTAGGCCCAATAGCAGCCTTGATGTTCAGTATAGATAATCTCAGAATATTGTTAGAATGCATTTAGGACATGCTGTTAACAGTTCTGTGGACATAATGAAGTAGGACCTAAACTACTGACGCCAGAACTTAAAGCTCGAAAATAAAGACCAGAGATAATGAATCCTCATAAAATTCAAGGAGACACCAGTTTGCACCTCTATTCTTTTCTATGTAACAGACGAAAAGGTTTGATAACTTCCTGAATATTTTACTTATCTCTACATAGAAAGCAAATGCTCAGGGAACGTCAAAGTTACAGAATTTAACTTCATCCTCCTGACTTAGGGTTTGATCAAAGAAAAAATAGAGGCAATTCAATTTAAAACCACTCCTTCAGCAGTCTTGGTTAAAGTTCAGTGTACAAATGTTTTACTGCTACAAAAGATTTGTAACTGTTGGGCAAGCAATTTCAAACATCAGCCTTAAAAATGCCACTTTAATGAGTAAATTAAGTAACTGACCTTTCTCCCATTACTTTAAATCACTGCTATTTTAAATATGTAAGACCCAAACTAAGGCCCCAATACACTATTAGATTCTACCTTAATAAGAGGAAAAACATTCAGGAATTCCCCTTTTTTGAGTGTGTGTGTTTTTTTTTGTTTGTTTGTTTGGTTTTGTTTCATTTTTAAGTAGCACGTAAAAGACAGTCACCTGTTTTAGCGAGACTAGAATGCTATAGCTCTTGACCTAACAAAACAATTATGAAGATCCTCTGGAGGAGAAACAATCATTTCATAGGAAAGAGCACTACAGAAAATACATCTCCCTTCTGAAACAGAAATACTTCAATTTCAGAGTTCAAAACTACTTTCTGAACCTATGAGTTGCAGTCACGGGCAATTTGTAAAATACTCAGACACTATTTTCCTCCTCCTTTCAAGTTTAGTAAATAAAGATTGATTTTCAAATGAGTTTCTGGCTACAGAAGATAATTAGAAAAAAATCAAAATATGTTACTGTACTAAGAAGGCTTTGTTGATTATAACATGTCTTCCAATAGTCCTCTTATGGAATTAGTCTGTAATACATCATTTGAAAGGGATATTCATGAGCGTACATTTCTGCAGTTTGTCTTCCAACAGTTACAGTGTTCCAAAAATGGCATGTATTACTGGAAGAAATAGTAAAGATTGATGGAAATTACAATAAAATGCAATAGAATAACATTAATTGTCCCTTCAATCCTTCAGCTTTTACTGATCTGGAATAATTTTTAAGCATTGATGTTTCCACACTGAAGAATAAATAAAACAAAGTAGCAAATATACATGCAGAATCTGGAAACCCTTGCAGAAGTCACAGTCCCAGAATCTTTATCTGCCTTTAAAATACTCATACAGTAAGTATTTGATTTAATAAATAAATAAATGAGTATATTAAGTTGTATAAAAAGAAAGAAGGAAGACTGAGTATTGTGTGACTTCCAGCCTGGCCTTGAACACCTCCAGGGATGGGGCATCCACAACCTCTCTGGACAGCCTGCTCCAGCACCTCACCACTCTCAAAGTAAAGAACTTCTCCCTGAAATCCAACCTAAATCTCCCCTCCTTCAATTTAAAACCATTTCCCCTTGTCCTGCCATTATCTAACCTTGTGAAGAGCTGGCTTCCCTCCTGTTTGTAGGCTCCCTTTAGGTGCCGGAAGGCTGCAATGAAGTCACCCCACAACCTTCTCTTCTCCAGGCTGAACAAGCCCAGCTCCTTCAGCCTGTCTTGGTAGGCGAGATGATCCAGCCCTCTGATCATCTTTGTAGTCCTCCTCTGGACCCTCTCCAACAGCTCTCCATCTTTCTTGTTCTGGGGGCTCCAGACCTGGATGCAAAATTCCAGATGGGGCCTCACAAGAGCAGAGTAGAGAGGGACAATCACCTCCCTGTCCTTGCTGACCACCCCTCTTCTGATGGAGCCCAGAATACCAGTTGCCTTCCAACCTGCAAGTGCACACTGCTGGCTCATTAGTTTTTCATCCACTGTGACTCCCAGGTCCTTCTCTTCAGGACTACTCTCAAGGATTGCTCCTCCCAGTCCATATATATGCTTCGGATTCCTCTGGCCCAAGTGCAAAACCTTGCACTTTGCTGTGTTGAACCTCATTAGATTCACCCAGGCCCACCTTTCAAGTCTGTTGAGGTCCCTCTGAATGACATCCCTTCCTTCCACTGTGTCAACCATAATGCTCAGCTTGATGTCACCAGCAAACTTGCTGAGGGTGCGGTGCACTCAATTCCACCATCAATAAAGATGTTTAAGAACACTAGCTCCAAGACAGTCCCCTGGAGGATAGCACTTGTTACCAGCCTCCACCTGGACACAGAACCATTAATCACCACCCTCTGTCTGCAACCTGTCAACCAATTCCTTATCCACCAGGTGGTCCACCAATCAAATCCTCATCTCTTCAATTTAGAAACAAGGATGCAGTGGGGAACTATGTCAAAGGTCTTGCATAAGTCCAGGTAAAAGATATCAGCTGCCTTCCCTTTGTCCACCAATGTCATCACCCCATCACAGAAGGCCACCAGAATGATCAGGCATGACCTTCCCTTGGTGACTCACAGCGACTTCCAAGTAACTCACCCAAACTTCTAAAAAGCTTCTGAGAACAATGAACTAGTCACTGATTATTTCCCCAAAAAGTAATATTTATCACCTCTTAATAAATAAATAAAAACAAAAAACAAAACAAAAACAACAAACACACAGTTAAAAAAAAAAACTTTCCTTTCCCAAGATGCTGGGATACAAGTTATACAGTCCATCCTGAAGGCTAAAAATTCTGTTACAAAAAAAATATACAATGATTACTCAATAGGAACGTTTTGCTAATTTTTCACAATGCAGTTGCAGTTAATATCAGTCAATATTCCACTAGGAATAGATTTTTATTTATTTTTCTTTGAAGAATTTTGAGCACAGACTGTTGAAAACTTCTAAAGAATGAAAGCTTACAAAGAAAATACTGAGCAGGCTGCTTTTCGAAGTCCCGTAAAAAGATTTCTGGAAAGCGTGATAACTGATAGACATACAGAAAATCACGCTCTGGTTCTATGAGTTGATTAAACTGACATTTACTGCAGATCTAAATAATGCATTGAAAATAGGAGTACTTTATGTAATCAAACAATATTTCATCATCGGAAGTTTTCATGTTTCAACCTTTCGCCAAATGAGACACAGATGTCAGAAGACAGTGAGATAAATTTCTCGGGCATATATTCCTACATGCTTGTGTGAATGATATAACCTACTTGCCCCATCCAGAATATAAAAATTACTCATTTAAGAGAACATTAGGAAAATGAAAATGTAAAAGAATCAATAATGACTTGAAACACAACTTCTCTAGCCTCACTTGTCAAGCAGGCACTGACAAATTAAGGCTAATGGAAAGAAGAAAAAAAAAAAACAAAGCACAGGAATGTCTCATCAACACTTTCTTTCTCTCATGTGGATGAACATTCATTCTTCTATTTGACTGCAATTAGGTTTCCTACTCCACAGTCACATTCTTCTCTAACTGCACACTGTCAAGCACATCATGAAGTGATTGACAAGAGTTGACAGCTCTCCTATTGTCATTCAAAACTTATCAAAGACAAAACCCAAATAAAAGTTACTTTTAAGAATACTCATTTTCCTTCTCATTATTTTTTAAGATGGCCAGCTTTATCTGCCAAAACTGCACACAATGTGCTGTTTACGTACATAGCAAGTGACCGCTACAGTCAATTAAAAAAAAAAAAGTATAAATCCTATACTCAGAGACAGTACAAAGCTTCTTTAGAAGTACAGGGTAACGATCAAAGTTGTGGAAACCTTGGAAAAGGGGGATCAAGTACAGAGTAGTAAAGGGAGGCATGAGTGACAACCAGAAATTAAAGAGGGAGTAGAGGGAAGTGATAGAGGAGCTGAGTAGGCCAGCAGGAAGGACCAGTGAAATTGAAAGACAATTTGGAGGCAAAGTGACCAGAAAGTATCAAGTGGTTTTTAATATTGTCTAGAGGAAAGGTTTGGAGGAATCAGCAGAGTTTCACAGAGCTGAAACTTGGAACAGGATTTTCTGCGCTTGTTCTACTTCCTATCCTGACCGTCTCCTCTGTTCACTCCTTAAAATGCGGGGACTCATTTTTCTTGCACTTCCTCCATATATGTAGTCACCCTCACCTACCGTAATTCCCTAACAAACTGTCTTTATCTCAAATGTAGTAGGGAAAGTGGGAGTTCTGAGGCAAGGACCTGGAGGAATCCAGGTTTTTGTCCTCCTCCTATGGCTGGTGAGGTATGCTGACTAAAGGTTTTCAGATGACTGGCAGGAGAACAAGCACAACTACCTCCCTTCCCCGTGCACATTCTGAGCTTGCCAGAAGAGGTAAGTAGCACCATCAGCAGACATTTGTGCAACACATAGGCTAGGGTTGTCTACCTGGATTGGAACAGAGCATTTGCAGTTTCTCTAACAGGAAAGGAATTAAGACGAAACTCAGCGCTCCGGGCCATTTAATTACAGAGAATAAATTATTACAGAGGCTAAGAATTTCTAACAAATTCTAATGAAAATATGAAGTGGAAAAGGAAAAAAAGCAATAGAGGAAGATGCTGTTTGGCATACACATGTACAAAATTTGAGGAGCTAGTATATAACTCTACATTTAAAACATACAAATTATGATCAAACCTTAGCCATGGAATTACTATCTCAAGAATTGCATGCATAGCAAACAGCATTATTCACAGACCAGAAGACAGCTATCAGTAGAAAAATTCAAGGGATAAAATCTGAAGACATTCAGGCAAAGAATTCACATTAAAGAAAATTTATTTAAGACTCTCACTCTCAGACCAGCACATTGCTAGCAATGTATTGATCATATACCCAGAGAGCTCCAGTGAATATGTCTTTCCAGAGATACTGTGCAAGCCAAAGGCATTTCTTCAGAAGCACTATTCTACCTTTATGCCTTCATCTCTGGTAAGGAGACTTTTTCCATAGGCTTATGGAGAAAACATAAAAAGTGTCAGAATAATATCTATATGGACTGAATGGACAAATAAAAATTAAAAAAAAAAAAAAAAAATCAGGCAAATTCTAAAAGGAAACAATTGAAAATGAAATGACACAGCATTCAGAACTTGTTATATAAATGCTGTCTGTAAGTCTATATTAATACCTTAAATAAAGATATAACTATTCTGAAAGAATCTATACTTGCTCTTTAGAGCAATATATTTCAACAAAGTGTTAATATTTTAGAGAGGGCTAGTTTATTTCTTCCAAAACAGAGCACATTATGTATTTTAGCACACATTTAAAAATTGAAGTCAGTTTTCATTATTAGTTTCCATTCACAAGCAAACCTTCTAATCAGTTTTTCCGTCATACAATTGCTTGTTCTTCCATATGAGTTTCTGACCTATTGCCCAAAGCTGTATTTCCTGGTGGCAATGATTTGTCACACCACAGCAAGTGTTTTCACTCCTTAGTCTCATACTGCAATGCCACTCTCCAGTTCCATAACTAATAGATACGCCAGCAGTAGCTGAACAAGCAGAGCACAGCAGTCACAACATAACAGTCCACTGCTCTTGACAATAGATGCAAAGTGTCCCTGCCAATAATGGCTAGATTCTGTTACTCAACACAATTTTTCTATTTCTAGGAGTGCCAGCAAGAGAAAACTCAGAAAACAGTTTATGAGGAATATATGCACAAGGAACAGAAAGTAGCACTAAAAAATTATCTAAAGTATTAGTATTGTAAGCTTTTATTATACTTACCTTACTAGACAATATCTTTCTGTTCTTTTCACATTTCTATTTTTAAAAAGTACTTTGGTTAAAGATTTCTCATGGATTCAAGTCATAATATAGTAAAGCTTATTAAAATATGCGTATGGGCTCATAGGATAAACGTTCATATTTTCATTTTGACTGTAAAAACCCTTTCAGCTTCTGCCTAAAGTAATTTTCTAAAGACTTAACAATCCACCAATACTACACACACTACACTTACGGAGTGCAATCTGACTCTAACAAATTGTTGTAAGTTTCAAATTCACAGTTCTTATAAAAATGTGAAATAATATTTCTACACCCATAGAATTACAGCTCTAACATCTAACAGGTCTTCATAAGGAAGAAAAAAAAAAAAAGAAGAAACAACAAATATGTACTCAGGGTTGTGATTAAAATCAACTATGAGGAAGTAAATATTTAGAGATAAAGAAAGCAGCAACCAAGAACCTTTCTGAAGGTACAAGAGCCAAACTATTAGCATAACCACTAGCTACACTCATTCTTTGAGGACTCCCTTACTACTTACTTTTCAGGTAAAGTCAAAACAAACAAGCAAACAGCAGAGCACCTCAGTAGGAAGAAACAAAGACCAGAATTTGCACAAATTCCTTTAGCCATAGTTCTGGAGCTGCGCAGGCCATTGATGCTCTAGGAAAGCTGTATCTAAGTATAGTGTACAGGTCTAGATCCTATGTTCAGAATAATATATCCCTAAAAAGTTTATAAAATCTGGATGGCTGGATCAGAACACATTTCAAAATAGCAGTGCACAGCTTTATATGTTCTACTCAGGTGACAATGCTGAAGTGTCTACATTTTCCATTATAGCAACATTTGCCACCTACTTTGACTGAGCAGACTTAGCTAAAATAACTTTGTGATTAATGATAACCACATTATTATCAGAACCACAAAATAACTGCTTTGAACAACAACAACAAAAAATTACTTTTTGAAATAAGATTTGTTATACACTCCATATTTGCAGCCTTCTCTGAATTAGGACAATAGTACTGATGGTTAGCAGAGTTTAAGACAAAACTTGAGTGCTGTCTGTGAATGCAGTACTGAAGATCTCTTGGTTTGTTAAAAAGAGGAATCTAAACAAACTCAGCCTGGGTTACACATGCAGGTTTTTTAAATTCAACTATTTAAGTAATTCACCACAAAAAGTGGATGACTGTCCGTACTTGAAAGTTAAAAAAACAGTCTTGTTTCAGTTTGGTCATTTTTGATAAAGGCATGCAGCAGTTCAGGCAGAAAATAATTCAGAAAACCAAACTCATCATTTTATGTAGCAGGTCAGATAGGATGATAAAGGCAGTATCTTCCAACCTCATATTGAACCAGCTATACTAATTTTGATCACATCTGATAGACAAGCAGTCCTGTGGAGAACGACTTGGGGGATCTGATAGATGAGAAGTTGAACATCAGCCAGAAGAGCGTACTTGTAGCTGGGAAGGCAAACTCTGTCCTGTGCTGCAGTAAAAGAGGGGTGGCCAGCAGAGTACCATCCCATGCAGAGTACTGTGTTCAGGCCTGCTCACAGGCAGGAGGAAGACTGACTTTTTACATAGTGTAATAGTAATAGGACAAGGGGGAATAGCTTTAAGCTGGAAGAGGAGTAGCTTAGGTTAGACACAAGGAAGAAATTCTTTACTCAGAGTGTGGTGAAGCCCTGGCACAGCTGCCCAGAGAAGCTGTGATGCCCCATTCCCAGAGGCACTCTAGACCAGGTTGGATGGGGCCCTGGGAAGCCTGAGCCAGTGGGGGGGAGCCCTGCCCATGACAGGGGCTGGGACTGGGAGGGGTTTGAGGTCCCCTCCAACCTAAACGATGCTTTGATAAATAATTGTCTGTTCAAATTCAGCTGCAGGGCTGCCATATATCATTTGATAGCTAAAACTGTTTCAACTTCAACAGGTCTTTCACATAAAATATCAACATTCCAAACAACATTTAGGACTTGTTTTAGGGGTTCCTGTTTCTATTAATATTTATGACTAAAAAAAATACCTGGCAGAGTGTTTGTCAACAATGTCTAGGTTAAAGTGAAAAGTGAAGACTGTAATAACAGCAATTTTTGCCTGTCCATGTATTATTAACTGCTACACAGCTTGCTTCGCTGTTCATGTGGTATTTGCTGCTGTTAGTCTGAAGACCCCTTCCCATATATTTCTAGCCCAAAGAGCCACAGGAAATACACCTTAAAAGTCTCATGAGCCTCCAAGTCTTATGACTTGAAGGATGCAAGGCTACCCTCAGAAAGTCCAACAAGTACGATAGAAATAGTGGTAGTGCTTAATGGGTCAGGGCCCAGACAGATCTGAAAAGACAAAATAGAACAGAACAGTCGGAAGGAACCTACAAAAATCGTCAGGTCCTGACAACTTCAGGGCCAATCAAAACTTGAAACATTAAAGACATTACAGAATCACAGAACTGTAGGGGCTGGAATGGACCTCTAGAGATCATCGAGTCAAATTCTCCTGCAAAGCAGGTTCCCTACAGCAGGCAGCACAGGTATGCATCCAGGCAGGTTTTGAATATCTCCAGAGAAGGAAAATCCACAACCTCCCTGTGCAGCCTGTTCCAGTGCTTCGTCACCTAAACTGTGAAGAAGTTCCTTCACATACTTGATGTGGAACTTCCTATGCTTCAGTTTATGGCCGTTTCCCCTTACCCTGTCACCAGAGAGCACTGAAAAGAGGTTAGCCATGTCTCTTTAACTCCCACACTTCAGATACTCATGAACATTAATCAGATTCCATCTCAGTCTTCTTTTCTCAAGGCTGAACAGACCGAGGTCACTCAGCCTTTCTTCATAGGGGAGATGATCCAGACACTTTATCATCTTTGTGGCCCTCTGCTGGACTCTCTCCAAGAGATCCCTGTCTTTTTTTGTACCAGGGAGCCCAGAACTGGATGCAGTACTCCAGGTAAGGCCTGACCAGGGTAGAGTAGCGGGGGATTAAAATCAATTGAAGACATTATCCAAATGCTTCTTAGACTCTGGCATGCATAAACTGCTAGGAAAGATGAAGTTGTTCAACACAAACTGAAAGCATGGAAAGAAATTAGGCTTCACTTTGCCATTACTAGCAGAGGTACTAGTAAAAATATACCAGTATATACAAAAATATCCATACAATAAGACCTGAACATATCTATTCTGAAGTGGTCTACTGACCTAGCTATATCCAATATTGTACTGTACACAAAGCTGTTAAGTATTATAATCTTATGATATTGCAACATGGACAATTTTCTTCACACCTTTTTGTAAAATTGAAAACCTGTGATTATTACATCCAACTAGACTTGTAAAGTTGGAATACAAAATCATGAGGAATTGCTGTAAGAGCAATGTTGTACCAAAGAGAAAGTACACAGAAAATATATATACATGGGGTTGTGCTCACGAAGAAGCAAAATTAGTTCTGACAGACTCTTGGCAACACCAGACAAAGTATTCACAGGTGAACCAAGTAGTCACTTGAAGAAAGAACACTTGAACTCACCCAACTGATGAAAGGGCTCCCTGGCTAGATAGCTCTCCTTCCCAGAAATAACCCAGGCTGAAGAGATACATTCCTTTTAGCAGCTGGCCCTCATGTGAGCCCAGGGTGGCTCCACCTGGGCCACCACCTTCTGGTCATATGGGAAGCACAGGTGCAGACAATTTGCCTGTGCTCCCTGGCCAACCACACCGCTTCACCAGGTGCTCAATCACCAGTTCAAACCCTGACCTAACAGTTCCCCTATGTGTGGTAAGCTAGAAAAGCACAGTTGTAAAAAACACAACATTGAATACAGTCAAGCTGCACGAGAAGCTATGTTGAAGACTTACTGCAAATATGGAAGCGTTCCAGGGTTCAAGACTAGCAGTAGTGCTGAGAAATTATAACAGATGCAGATTTTGCACTTCCATATCCATATCTATTTTATAGGAGCAGTCTCTATTACTATGCCAGTATTAGAATGGGACATTATGCTAATGTGTTAGAATAGTTACACACTACTTATAAATAAAGAAGATCTACTCTAGTATTATTAATACGGTAGCCTGCAAATATGCATTTCAATGCTGATTTCTTTCAACTGTTTCGTTACATTTAAAAATATATATCTTCGTTTATAAAAGAAAACTGTAATAATGGATTAACAACGTGAATGCAGCATATACTTTTAGAGATGTTTTTTAAATCTTAGAAAAAAGATTCTGGGTTACTGTTATTTAGTGAGTTACTGGTTACTCACTAAATTAACTAACAAAGTTACTACTGTAACTCTACCATTATTTAATAATAAATGAGCAAATTATTATATTCTACTTAGGATTTTGGAAACCACCACTAAAAATTATGGTGCCTTAAAGAAGGCCTGGATCCTGGGGTCTGAAGGCACTGTGGTCCTTAAGTTGAAGTCAAAGGAATTATGAAGAAAAATGACACCGGCATAAAATATATTAGGGGAGCATGAGACATGCTGTCACTCTTTAAATTATGCATAGAATTATGAGAGCAGAAAGGGATAAAAGAAAAAAAATAGATTCAATAAGAAATGTATTTTATAATAACAGCTGTTATAAGTTACAGTATGCTTCTTGGGAGTGAATGAGTTTTAAAGAACTGTTGTTTCAACAAATTGATGGTGTTCACATTTTTCTTACCACTTTTGATGCCTTTTAAATTGAAATATGCATTTAGTTTAGAAGCTAAGATGTTGCCTAAAGACTCACTTGACACAAAGTAGTCCAACCTAAGAGAGAGAGAGAGAAGGTGCCCTAAGATGAACACCTGTGATTACCATGCTGGACACATCCCATCTCTCTATGCTTGAAGCATCTCATCTCCCATTTCTTAACTGTATCACAGTGAAGAAAAAAGGAGCCTGTTCCACTATCTACTCCATCTAGATTCTGGGTACCATTCTGTGAAACAATGCATCCAGAAACATTCTGAAGAAAGTTTCTCCCACGTACTCTATTAATTTCCAGGTGCAGTGATGACAAGAGAAAGATGCATTAAATATCTCTGTTGGCTCATGTCTTAACTTGCCTTCCTTTGATGATCTTCAATACTCCCCTTCCTCTTTGATCGTACAAGATTTCATCCCACCACATCAGGACTATAGACTTTCTTTTTCCCTATTCTGTTAAAAGCTCTTCAATAATATTCCTGAACCATCACCATAAAAGGACTGAAAGAGACAAGCAAAACATCTCTTCCACAAGCAATAGAAAAAACAAGATCCTTACAATTTGCAGCAAATTTAATGGTGGAATCAGTCTACAGAAAAAAAAAAAATAATAATAATAATAATAAAAAAATCCACACCACAGAATGAAAAGAAAGAAATGGAAGAATTCTGATTAAAGTTTTTTTTTTGTTAAAATACTGGAAGTGAGCATAGATAATTTTCTTTAAAGTAATTTCCATCACTTGTTCCATTTATATGAAGACATTTGCAGAGGTATCCTAATTTATCTTTTTGAAAGGGAATGAATGTCACCACTGAACTTATTCTGTCAATTATAGGACTACAACAGAACTTGATATTCAGTATTTTCCATAATGTGATTGTATGACATAGAAAAGCTTCAGCATTAAAACAACTGCACAAAAGCAATGAGGATAAAGTGAATTTAATAAATATTCTCTGCAAAAACAAACATGACTTTAGAATCAATTGTTTCAATTTCAATAATCTCAATTTCATGCAAAGTAAAAAGAGTTTAAAATATTTGCTACCTCCCCTTCCCCCCCCCTCCCCAAAGAAAATTACAACATGAGAACTAACGCAAAACAGTGTTGGTTTTCAATCTTTATTTGGGTGAACGAAATGCTCAGCTGCTGCAAACCAAACCAAACCAAAATTCACGGACTTCAGTAAGTTGCTGTATGCTAAAATATTTTCCCAGTCTTCATAAGGTCATGTATACATAGACAAATAATGAAAAACCAAGCGGTCGAAGCAGACACACAGCAAGACCCTTTATTCTAATCAGTATATTTAATCCTCAGTTTCTTTGGCTCCATAGAACCTATGTATAAGCACTTTTTAATACCTAAATACACACTGAGAATTAGGTCATAAATATTTTATTCACAATTACTGAACAATCAGTTTTATGGATTTCTAGATATCTTAGATGGCTAGCAGTTAGATGTATTTCTTCCAGCATGAGAATCCTTACGTGGCCCTGAATATTCTGATTTTCAACAAGTCATACTGACACAATGAAAACTGCTCGAACAGTCCATCACTGATATCCTGAATTTGATGTACTAGCTTTTTAGGTTACTCTTTCATGGTTTAGCAAAAATTATTTACTATTTTTATATTTCACCTTGCTACCCTAAACAGCTCTATCACAAGAAACTGTCTAATGGAAAAAAATAAGAATTTTTTATACAACAGAATCTTAGGGAACTGTCGTGGATTTATGTATCAAAGCTATATTCTTAATACAAGCCGTGCAGCTAATGCTCCAACTGACATTTTGACCATAAAACACTGAGATTCCTTTTTAAAACAGAAAACTTACCTTAATATCAAAAGCTCCTGGCTGACCCACTTGGTTATAAAGCTCTAGCTGGTTTTTGACAGGTGTTACCCACAATGTCAGTTGATTTATTTGCTGATCAAGTTCGATGAAATCCTTTAGCAGAATCTCTATTTCTTTTTGCTTCTCTGGTAGATCTCTGGACACCTGAAAAAAGTATCAGAAGCCGGATTTGTAGTGAGGAAAAAACAAAAAACAAACAAACAAACAAACAAAACAAAACATAAAGCAATTTAAAATTATACACACATACACTATACATATAACATATATAAATTAATTGTATACACCTATAGAAGGAAATGAAGGAAAGACTAGAAACAGTAGGCAAATTATTATGGGAAGTATCTTGCCAGTCAGTTACAACATTCTTTTTCCTAATAATAAATAATAATAAATAATAATAAATAATATAATAAATAATAAATAATAAATAAATAAAAATAATAAATAATAATAAGTAAATCATCAGACTTCTCATTTTTGTTAATCTACTATTGCATTTGTAGTACATAAAAAGTTTGTTTTGAAACTGCCTTTATGCTCCATTTTTAATCTGAGAGAGCATCAGTGAATATAAAAGCATGAAAGTGACCATTTGAATGACATCTAACCTTCCTTGGCCTCTATGATCTGGAAATTTATAAGCATCTGTTTTTTGACAAGGTGTTTAGAGTTGTCAATTTTGTCCAAATTTGCATGAGCAGATGCATATAGTGAAGAAAAATAATGAAGAAATGTGTCATCAATACTGAACTTGATTCTCTGATTTGCATTCAAAGTAGTCAGATTTTAACCAAGTACATCCTTTGCCAGTAATTAGAAATTATAAATCAGTGAATGACACAGTTCAAATCTAACAGCACTGAAGCATTTGGAGCAAATACAAGAACAGGTTGAAGATAAATAAAGCAGGTTGGAGCCAACACTCCATGCTGTCCTTCCCATCTTGTTTTCTATAGCTGGAGAGGTGAGGTGTCACTATGTATGGACAGCATTGCAAACATTTACTAGAGGAGAAACCATCTGGACTTGAAAAATAATTAGAAACAGCAAATAAAGGTCCTGGGAAAGGATGAGAAAATATGGCAACTAACTATTAAAAACAGCCAAGAAGTATGGTTAGTTATTCATGTCAAGGAAATGGACTTTCCTGATGTTCATTTCAAAGCACCGGGTTTTACTAACACAGACCTTGTAAAAGTAGCAGAATGTGACGTTTCTGATGCACACAGAAAAATATAAATTCCCCCTGAAGCTGAAGCGCAACAGTATTAAGCATGGCTATCATGTTGCCCAGCTACAACAGTATCACTGGTGTATACTAATTCCTATTGATGATATTATACAATAGATACTCAATCAGAACCCAGAGACATTAAAGCAATGAAGGTTACAAAAAAAACCAAAAAAACAGAAAAAAAAAAAAAACAACAACAACAAAAAAAAAACCACACAGCAGAAGGTGTGGGAAGAAAACAACTGTCTGTCTCATACCATTTTCTGAATTTTTTCACAAATTCAGTTTGAAAATACTGATCTACAAGAACTCTGCTACATATATTGCACATTGTTCCACATATTGTTTACTAGGCCATACTTAGAAGATGATTCTAATTTATTAACTTGATCTGCAGTTTGTTAAATTATCTCTGTTGTTCATTATATCCACCCCATAACACCATTTTTAATAAAAACTGACCCATGAGTCAAATTGCTTTTTCTATCCTCCTAATCTTGTTAAATATAACAAAATCCCTGCTTTTCCAGTATGGCCCAAGATACAAAAGAAAACAATTAAAAATGCATTCATTTCCCTTATGTGTTCACTCAGTATCTATGTAGATCTTGGCCTAATTTCACAGAAGATTAGTTTCATCTTTCTTACAAGTTTAGAATGATAATCTTCAATGTGTAGTAGCTTTAATATCAATGTAAACAAATTCCACAGAAAACCTATTAAAAACAAATACGTAACCACTGGCAGAAAAAAAAATCCAATGTGATGTCTGAAGATCTGAAATTTAAATTAATCCGTTTCTAATCAGTGTTAATCAAATATATTGTGTCAACGAGGAGACAAAAAAAAATTTGTAGTACTTTATGGAAAAAAAAAAAAAGAAATGATTATATACTAAGATGTAGTATTAAACTCTGATAAATGAAAAGGGAGAAACAGCAACAACAGATGTGGACAAGGGTGAAGTAAAATTAATAGAGGGCAGATTTAGTGTAGATATTAGGTGGAAATTCTTAACTCAGAGGGCAGTGAGGTGCTGGCACAGCTGCCCCCAGAGAAGCTGCGGTGCCCCATCCCTGGAGGCGCTCAAGGCCAGGTTGGATGGGACCCTGGGTAGCCTGAGCTGGTGGGGGGCAGCCCTGCCCACGGCAGGGGTTGGGGCGAAGCAGGCTTTGAGGTCCCTTCCCAACCAAAGCGTTATGTGATTCAATGACTCTGTTATATGTTTAATCCAGAAACAGAGAAGATTCTACGATCCTGTGACCCGTCTGATGGATGAAGGAAAGGCGGTTGATGTGGTCTACTTAGACTTCAGCAAAGCCTTTGACACTGTCTCCCATGCTATTCTCCTGCAAAAGCTGGCAGTCCGTGGCTTGGATGGGTACACTCTCGGCTGGGTAAGGAGCTGGCTGGAAGGCTGGGCCCAGAGAGTGGTGGTAAATGGAGTCAAATCCAGTTGGAGACCAGTCATGAGTGGTGTTCCCCAGGGGTCGGTGCTGGGGCCTGTCCTCTTCAACATCTTTATTGATGACTTGGATGAGGGCATTGAGTGCGCCCTCAGTAAGTTCGCGGATGACACCAAATTGGCAGGGAGTGTCGATCTGCCTGAGCGTAGCGAGGCCCTGCAAAGGGATCTGGATAGACTGGTGAGCTGGGTCGAAGCCAATGGGATGAGGTTCAACAGGACCAAATGCCGGGTCTTGCACTTTGGCCACAACAACCCCAGGCAGCGCTATAGGCTTGGGGCGGAGTGGCTGGAGGACTGTGTTGAGGAAACAGACCTGGGGGTACTGATTGATGCTTGGCTGAACATGAGCCGACAGTGTGCCCGGGTGGCCAAGAAGGCCAACGGCATCCTGGCTTGCATCAAAAACAGTGTTACTAGCAGGAACAGGGAGGTAATTGTCCCCCTGTACTCGGCATTGGTGCGGCCGCACCTCGAGTACTGTGTTCAGTTTTGGGCCGCTCACTGCAAGAAAGATATTGAGGCCCTGGAATGTGTTCAGAGGAGGGCTACGAAGCTGGTGAGGGGTCTGGAGCACAGGCCTTATGAGGAGCAGTTGAGGGAGCTGGGATTGTTCAGCCTGGAGAAGAGGAGGCTCAGGGGAGACCTTATAGCTCTCTATAACTTCCTGAAGGGAGGTTGTGGTGAGCTGGGGGTCGGCCTCTTCTCTCGTGTAATCAGTGATAGAACTAGAGGGAATGGTTTCAAGCTGCGCCAGGGGAGGTTCAGGCTGGACATTAGGAAGTATTACTTCTCGGAAAGGGTAGTCAGGCATTGGAACGCACTGCCCAGGGAGGTGGTGGAGTCACCGACCATGGGAGTGTTCAAGAAACGTTTGGATGTTGCGTTGAGGGGTATGATTTAGCTGGGAAGTATTGGTAATGGTTGGACTGGATGATCTTCTAGGTCTTTTCCAACCTCGATAATTCTGTGATTCTGTGATTCTGTGAAAGATGAGGTTTTGTTTATGTACGTTACTTCAACCTCATGTTTTCAAAACTCACTACACACACACACACACACACACACACACACAAAAAGAAATAAGGCAAAACAGATTCCACCTGAAGTGAGGTGGCAACATAAGTAAATGCAGTCTTACAAATCAGCTCCAGGGCTAAAATTGTAGCACAATTATATTATAATTCCTTTATTTTTATTAATTATAGTGTATGTAAATAAATAAAAACAAAATCTAAGTCAGTATGAATCTGTTCATTTTTCAGAGAAACTTAATGCCTTTTTCTTTTACCACGGAAACTGAAAGAGCAACAGTAGATACGTAAAGACAGAGCTTCCCTCAAATTCAGAAGTTCATGGCTATGGATAAGTATGTAAGAAACAAACTTTTGGCTGGACATTAGCAAGGGAACACCATGTAAGATCCAGATAAAGTGTTTCATGTTATTGTGTGTAAAACAGATTCTTCAATTCTGCATCCTTCTTTTTTTTTTTTTCCCTTCAATTCTGCATCTTTTTTTTTTTTTTTTTTTTTTTTTTGTAAATACTGGCATCAAGCAGTCAAGCTGGCTAATCATATTAGAACCTCATGTGCTTAAAGGAATTACAAATCCTCCCACCGAGCTAAGGTACTGCTGCAGGCTGTCTCTGGTGAAACAGCTTATTTCCTGAAGCACAATTTGGGAAACACTGCACGGAGTAACAGATAAGGGTACACTGATGATTGGGTCTCGTGATTCATGTCCCTTTTATGTCACAGCTGGACATGCAAAGGATCTCGAGAATTTTCTCTGCTTCTTAAGTTACAATCTTTCTGTCTACCTTTTAGCTTGCCATGTTTAACTGAAGAGGAAATTGCAGTCTATTATGGAACTTCCTTGATGGGCTTCTCCAAGTCCTGGTCAACATGACATGGCTCCAGAAGTCCTACCCCTGAGATGGGATTCTGATGCCATTGGGACATACGGCAGCCCGACTCTGTCCTCCAACTAGTTCTTAGCTCCAGGATACCTCCAGGGAGGAGCAAACAATGTGGCCCACTCCAAAACTGTTTTCTACAGTTTTCACTTTTTGGCCTCTTTCTCCTCCCACTTTTATTCCTGTTTTGCCCAGGATTATCCATCTGGTGTCTACCTAAATTCATCCTCTGCAATATCTTATTTCTTTCCCTTCTGTTTAAGAAAAGCTGTTTAGAAACTGTTTAGTTTTACTAGAGTAGGACTGACACCCTTTCATAAGGTACAAGACCAAAAGCAATGGTCCTAAGACACCATCTGTACAAGAGTAAAATCAGGGTGAGCACATGAGACATTTTCTCCAAATTCTGCCTTATCTGAACACAAAGAAAGAAAGAAGAAAGCAAAGAGTTTTGTAAACTGGCAAGGAATAAAGCGCGCAAATGACAAATAACTGAAGAAAGAACAACTTTAATTTGGACAGCTTTCTAAAACTCTGCCTTCACTTTCTGCTTAAAAATTACTATCTTCAACTTCACCTTTCTTGGCAGCAGATCAACAATGAAAACATACCTTGGTTTGCAACCAAAGGAAAAAATAGATTTGAAAGTGCAAATGAAAATAAAAGCATGGATTATTCCTTCAAAGACAAAATTCTGATTTCAACATCAAAGGACTATATAATTTCAACGATGTGTCAAAACAATCTCAATGCATGTGAAGCATCTAAACTTTTGTACTTTAGTTCAAATGTTAATTAAGTTAGATTAATTGGCAGCTTAGTAACAGAATAATAAAAAAGATTTATGTCCCAAATTGGAGAAGAGTAGAAGATCCTAATTTTACAAACTGACACTGGTCTTCACAATACATAGCATTATTCTTATCTTAAAATATCAGGCCATTTTTCACTTGATTAGTTTTATGTACATCATTTTTTTAATCTTCTCTTTAAAATATTAAAAGAATACAAATAAATTACCAGCATAAAAATTACGATATCTCTGGAAACATGAGAATACTCTGTCAAATTTAGATAGCTGCATGACTTCAAAGTCTAGATCTTTATCTAATATTATTTCTGTTCCATTTAAAAGTCACATCTTGGATATCTTCCTTTACTAGAAGACTAAATAATCCACTTTTAGGTTCTTTCCATTCCTACCCCAATGTGATGACTTTGATGCAAAACCATACATTTGCTCAACGTAGCTGTACAGACCTCAAACGTTCCACATGCACCCGTTTTCCACCACTACTTCCTAATTTAGCTTCAAAGAGATAACTGTTTTTCAGATAGATAGATACAGTTGTGTGCATGCAGTATGTGATGACTTAGTGTGAAGCAGATGGAAAGGAATGCTGACAAATATTGTAATTATAGAAGAAAGAAATTGTGTAATGTATGTCTTGTGATGTAAAATAATATTCAATGGTCCCTGTTCTAACTCCTTATGAGTAACCAGAGAACAATATCAATATCAATATCATAGCTGTGTAGTTCAATCCTGCAACAGAAAAATATATATATATTCAAAATGAAAAAAAATGAATCTAATTAGGTGGAGATAGTAAGAAAGAAAGAAAGAACAATTAGGAATAATTTTATAGAGATATAAATGTTATCACAAGTGAATGAACTTGATAAACAATGTAGTTATTAAGGCATCATTTGTTATCAGCAGCTACCACACGATAAAAGAAAGCCACCGAAATGACTTATTCAAGTGATGAATGCCTGATTTTGAATATTTCCCTTCTTGCTCACATGTCAATGTCAAGGTCATTTCCCATTTACCTGAAAGGACCAAAGAGATTATTGCGCAGACTGCTAACAATGTTTTTCTTGTACTATTGACTTGGAAAGGTCCTTCGCTTTACAAGGTATTTTCTTAAAGTGGGCTTCTATTGTAGGATAACTGGCAGTATCAGGTTTTAAAAAATACACCATTGGTTGTATGAAGAAAAATTTAGAATGTGTAGTCCAATTCCCTGATAAAGCACACTTCCTAATGTAAGACAAGCTGCAGTTTCTGCTTTACCATTCAATTTTTGCTAAAATAAGAGGAAAAAAGATAGGTGACTCCAGGACATTCAGCCCACAGCATAACTGGACCAAAAGCAAGTTTAGCTGCTGTCTACACCAAGACTAGGATACGAAAGAAGTAAGTCATAAAAAACATGAAATACAAGCTTTAATACTGACTTATCGATATATTACAAATGACACTTCCATAACATTATTAAGATGATTACATAAAACAGCAATTCTTACAGTCACTGTTCAGAAAGTTTTATCTGCTTAAAATCACCTTCCCTAGACTGTGTTATCAAGGAACAATTTAAAATGGAAGGGGAGAACTTACTTAATTTTTATGCATCATTTCTTCATGAAAAACAATCAGTGTAAGAAAGAGTTTCATGTAAATTCAGATTAGGACACCACTTAGTTAATTAACTGAGCCATTTTCATTAGCAAACTCAATATTGACTTTAAAACAAAATCTATGTAATTTCTTCTAAGTGATGAATATTTATGAACCATAGTGTCTCTGACAAACTTGGAATAAAGGCTATTTTTCTAGAGGAAGACAAAATAAGCTACTAAAGTATATTTATAAAATTATAATTTTCAATGTAGCCAATGTTCCATGTTTCCCTACGAGATTCCCAGGACCTGACCCCTCTATACATGTTATAGAGGCTTTTTTCTTACTTTTGTTTTTTATTTTTAAACTCTTAGATATGTATTTGTAATATTCACAAAATAAATTTTTATTTAAATGATCACTTTTCCCATTCATGGAGAACAGTAAGGCAATTCACAAATGCAAGACAAGAACAATTTTCTGTTTCATTTGGCTAACTTTTTAACAAGCAGACAAATGTATCCCCCAACCCCAATGATTCATTTAGTTTTTCTTACATGGTAAAATGATGATATACATCACAATCAGATGATTACAATATAACAGCATACTTTTTACATCTAATATTTCTAACTAATTGAAACTCATTCTTTTGTGGTACTATCTCAGTAAACTTCTTTTGACAAGGGCATTTTCTGAGCACAAGACCCTCCACCTTAAACCTCTGCTGAATGCCTAGTCCAATACTTCCTTTATCTTTGTCCCTCACTCAATCCCAGAAATCCAAAAGCATCTGTAAAAGGTTTAGAATCTGATTTTCCTGCACTGACTCTTAATGAAGGATCCTCTGACACAAGACAAGAAAATTAATCCAAAGTGAAACTGCTAATCCTTCTTCCCCTGGTTTACAGCAGAAGATATCATAACTATCCCTCAAGTTATTCTTAGCCCAGAAACAAGCAAACTCCTGTATGTACCCCACAGTAATTGTACCCTATGTAAACAGTTACTTTGAACTGTTAGTCACTACTTTCTTTCCAGATAAGAAACCAGAATCTGCCGGGAAGTGAAGAGGAAAAAGAGAAATTGGCAGGCCACACTGCTACACACAGCACAGAGCTGGATACGCTACTGTGGTGTCCCAGAGCAATGCATTCACTGAATCACTTGAGCTGGAAGGGAGTCTTAAAGGTCATCTAGTCCAAATCCCTTGTGATGAATATGGAGGGACACCTACAGCTACATCAGGGTGCTCAGAGCCTCACCCAGCCTGACTTTGAATATCTCCAGGGATGAATGTCTCATCCACCACACCTATGGGTAACCTGTTGCATATTACTTTGATTCACAGAATCATAGAATTGCTTAGGTTGGAAAAGGCCTTAAAGATCATTGAGTCCAACCACAACCTAACCATACCACCCTAACTAACAACCCTCTGCTAAATCATGTCTCTGAGCACCACATCCAAACAGTTTTTAAACACATCCAGGGATGGCGACTCAACCACCTCCCTGGGGAGCCTATTCCAGTGTTTAACTACCCTTTCTGGAAAGAAGTTTTTCCTGACATCCAAACTAAACCTCCCCTGGGACAACTTGAGGCCATTTCCCCTCATCCTGTCACCTTTCAACAGTCAGAAGAGACCAGCCCTGCTTTTGCTGCAATCACCCTTCAGATATTGGAAGAGAGCAATAAGGTCTCCCCTCAGCCTCCTTTTCCCCAGGCTAAACAGCCCCAGTTCCCTCAGCCTCTCCTCATAGGGCATATTCTCCAAGCCCTTCACAAGCCTTGTTGCCCTTCTTTGGACCTGCTCCAGCACCTCAATGACATTTCTGTATTGAGGTGCCCAAAACTGAACACAGTACTTGAGGTGAGGCCTCACCAATAGGGGCAGGATGACTTCCCTAGTCCTGCTCACCACACCATTCCTGATACAAGCCAGGATGCCGTTGGCCTCCACACCACATAAAGCTCAATCTCTTCTTGTGACTTGGCAGACTGAACACAGCAGTCCCATCACTACTTTTGTAATTCCAGGCAGCAGAGTACTTCCTGCCTGCTGCTGTGTCTCATCAGCCCTTCTTTTCCTTTTTCTTATAAGAATTTATATTATCTGATTACTTTACTTTCAAGACCATGCCCAATACTGAAAGCTTGACTTCCATGTGTAATCAGCTCACAGTGGCAATCAGTCAATAGCTAATTAAACATAGGATATATTCTTCAGTGCTATTGCTTACATCTGTGAAAAGCTTCCCAGAAGCACAAAACTGCCATGGACTTTCAAAAATTATCATCTGCCAGAATGCCTGATAAGCAAAACAAAGCCAAAAACATTGAAATGAAACAAATGTCAGTAGAAACAAAAGCAAACAAACAAAGCACAAAAATTAAACAAGGATATTTTGCCATATCTTCGGACAGCGTAGATAAATTTCAGTGGGACTGAATTTTGTATACAGGTGTTTATTTACAGCATTTCTTAGAAACAAAGAATGTATTCTACTAAAAATTGTAGAAGAAGAAAAATAAGCTGGTATTCCAATTCTAGTGAGTGATCCTGCCTACCAATGTGCTGACATGACTGACAGAATACAGGTAACAATGACTTTAGCTTTGTTGTTGGCTGTTCTTTGAGAAATACCTCCTCTAGCACTCTGAGGAAGGTGACAACTTTTCATTTGTGAGAAACATGCAGTTAACAGAAAAGTTGAGAGTGTGGAATTTACCTTAGATAACAGTACTCAGTGTAGAGCTCCGTACCATAACAACAGGCAATTCTCTGAGTGATGCTGATGCTCAGTTTTTTAAAATGTGTTTTTTGAACTCTGAGACAAGTGGCCAAAAAAAAAAAAAAAAAAAAAAGGAAAAGGAAAGGGAAGGCTTACCTCTAAGGCTATTCCAGACTACCATTTGTGAAACTTTAATTATACAAGCACGTTGTAATACAGACAGACTTCTATAACTGAAGTATAAACTTTATCTTACAAACAGCAAGTAGTAAAACATTGATTTTAGTCCCTATGGTCTTCCTCAGTAGCAAAGCATGAAAGACTTGTCACAACAGGACAGTCTGGTGGGAACTGAGGTTCAGAAAAGCCCAAACCCCTGTCAGTCATTCAGTGGTAGGTGAAACTATGTGAACCACTGGTCACTGCATGTGAACTCTTACAAATGCAGTTGCTGCAGTGCAGAAAAATGTGAGAGGATTTGCTCAAATTGCTTTATTTGAAATCAAGCATTTCAATCATATAATTAATACCTTGGTTTAAACTGAGAGCACAAATGCCTTTAGTATCCATGTTTTTATATTCAAAGTGCTTAGCACGACTTCTGAAATAGATAACAAATATATGTCAGATTCATATTCCTAACAAAAATAGGACAGGAAGTTACTAAAAGATGGTATAAAATAAGTTAGCAAGATAGTATTCTATATATACATGCATACATACATTTAATCATGAATTTTTGGTCTCAACAGTGTAAAATTTTACCTCTTGCAGGATTGTACTTTGTAAATATGTTTAAAGTCTTACAGTTTAATGTGAAGCAAAAAGAGCAGCAGTGTGGCCTTACAGAGACACATCTGAAGTCTTCACAATGAATACAAAAATAAGTAGAAATGTTTTCTTCCTACTTATCCCTTGTATTATTATCAAATGATCTCTGAAGTCGTCAATTTAACCTACCTCATGATTAACCTTGTAAAGTGAGAAAAGACATTTATCTTACACTTTCTACATCTACATAATAAATATCATCTTATCAGTAGGAACTTAAGTCCTTCAACTTCTAAAAGTTTTTAAAAATAATACCACTGACGCATCAAGAATTCTCAAAAATTATATGTATTCACTACAGCACTTAGTAACATCACAGATGTTATTATCTCTTTTGAAGAAGCTAAGCCAGCCTTTTGCATTTTGACAAAATGAGTAAAAATGTATTGACATTTCTGATTTTAAAGACAAATTTAGAAATGGATATTTAAATTTTGTATTTAGATTAATAACATTAAGGAGAGTCTTCTGTGAAATAGTCAATTTTTTTTTTTTTTCCCTAAAAGTAGACATCTGTTTAATGTTAATCAGCCTAAATAATTTATACGTTTTTAGCACAATGCTGCTTTGAAAGCAGAAATGGTTATTGACTCAAGAGTTCATATCTGAGGAAAAAGAGCATGGTAAACAGTACTTGTGTAGGTTTTCTTATCTAGAAGCACAGAATTTGTACAAGACAGTTTGCTTTTATTACCCCTAATTAGAAGCATCACAATATCAAAAACATCACAAATGATACTACTAGATGCTTTGTGGGCTTTAAGAAAGTGAAAAATAGAATCACAGTATGGTCTGGGTTGGAAGGGACCTCAAGGATCATGAATCTCCAACCCCCCTGCCACAGGCAGGGCCACCAACCTCCCCATTTAATAGTAGACCAGGCTGCCCAGGGCCCCATCCAACTCGGCCTTGAACATCTCCAGGGATGGGGCATCCAAAACCTCTCTGGACAGCCTGCTCCAGCACCTCACCACTCTCATAGTAAAGAACTTCTCCCTGACATCCAACCAAAATCTTCCCTCCTTCAACTTAAAACCATTTCCCCTTGTCCTGACATTATCTATCCTTGTAAAGAGTTGACTCCCCTCCTGTTTAAGGGCTCCCTTTAGGAACTGACAGGCTGCAATGAGGTCACCCCGCAGCCTTCTCTTCTCCAGGCTGAACAAGCCCAGCTCCTTCAGCCTGTCTTCATATGCGAGGTGCTCCAGCCCTCTGATCATCTTTGTAGCCCTCCTCTGGACCCTCTCCAACTGCTGCTTATTGGTATTTAACATGCTGTAGCACAGAGAAGATTATCCAGAAAGACCTTAGGAGTAACGCATATTTTGGAAATTTCAAAAAATAAGAGAATAATTTCATTCTGCTTCATCTCACCAATGAAAATGTTGCAACTCATTGGAAAATGTACACTGTTTTCTTGTAAGTGGTTCCTTAATTTCGCTGTAACATTTTCCACATTTATGAGCAACATCGTCCTGAATCCACAAATAATACCATGATAAATATCCAATTTATCTATATGTGACTTTCATTATAACTATTGTGTTTGCTGTCATTTATTTTTAAGCTTAAAATACACCTGTAAAAGTAAAAGAAATTTAAACCCATAAAGCTAGATTCTAGAGAGTATATTAAAAAAAGAATCCTACATATTCAAAATTGACTCAAAAATATCCTAATGGAAAAGAAGAACAAATAATCAGTATTATGTCACAAAAGCCCTTAATACTGTGTAATTATTGTTCAACTGCTTGAAAAACGTTTGGAGCACTGTAACTTTTTCTCTGAACAGACTTCAGATTGACAAATAGTTTCAAATGAGAATAAGCAACATACTGTAGTAGGAGAATATTTAATAATATTTAAGAAGAGAAAGGAAGTTGATGGTATTATTAATAAAGTGATCAATTGGATATTTCTCTGCAGGACTCCAGAAAGAGCATGAGACAGGGTTACTAACCACTTTTACAATGTTTTAAACCTTCAGAATATTGCAATACCACCAAATCATATATATTTTACAATATTCCTATGAGATAGCAGGTTGGACATAAGAAAACAGAGCAGCTGGAAAATTAAACAACTTCCCTGGCATTTCTAAACTGGGGGAAGTGGCATGATAAAAATGGTCTCTGTAAAGTACCATACCCAAATATAACAGCAATCAGGGATTTACTGCACTACAAACTTCCTCTTCCTGATGCTGTGCTACTGCATCTATTTATTCATATCTCTTTACTGTGTGTAGAGGGTTTTCTCAATTCCTTCTGCTCTCAAGAATTGCACTCATATAATTTTAATTTCGGTCTTACAAATTCCAAATAATAGATATGTTGAAAGATAAACAAACAGACAAAAACCTTAGAATTTAAATTGGAAAAAAAAACAACAAAAAAACAGCAATTAAATAGAATTACTGATTTTTATCGTTATTTTTATTTTTATTTTACTTTGTATAGTATGTTCCTATATAGTATGTAGAACATCTGCTAAAAACCTAGTATCATACTACAGCAACATTCACCTCATTTGAATCTATTTTATTTGGGGTCAAAACGAAAGCCAGCATAAGTCTGTGGAGATATTCAGGTTATTTTCAAATGTGGGACAAGTTTAGCACTAATTTTCCAAATTTAAAAACCACTGCATCAAAATCATAAAATCAAATCAGGGTAGAAGAAATGTGTTAACTTAATTCGGACCTGCTGGCATCTCTTATCTTACAGGTAGTAAATAATAAAATATTTCAGTTTATGTTAAACCATTTCATTTTCTCTAACCTACAGTGAATGAATTTATCATTGATTGCTAAGGTTCTCAGAGCTGTTATAATACACCTTTTAAGTTAATTCTACTAAGTAAACATCAGGGGGAAAAAAGTAGATGTTTGTTATGTTTCCTTATGTCTTATGATAGCCTCCAGTTCTTTTTAACGACAGTCATTTGGATGAATCACAGTATGGCATGTAAAGTGGAAAAAACCTAATGTATGAAGCTAATAAAGCAACCGAAAATTGCTTCTGTAAGTAGGCTGCAGAACCCAGTCCCTAATGTGGTCTGTCTTCGAACATGTGCAATCTATTGTATTCAAAATAACTAAGCATCTCAATAGTTTTAAATCAATACAGACAGAAAACTGCAGTATATGTAGTATATAATATATCCAAAATGTATTGGAAAGAAAAAGGTGGAAATAACATTGACATTCTTATTAGGCTAAAAATGCTTTAGTGCATACTTTCTTGTTTACTTTATTTTCACAGTCTGTAAGAGAACTTTATTTTCATAGCGAAACAACTTAATTCCAACATAGGAGAAACCAGAAAGAAGTAGTAAATAACAGATCAGATTTTCTTAGTATTCTTCCATACCACATATAAAACCGACTGTGTTTTTGAATATGCAAACATTTCCTAGCTCTTCAGCCTCAGAAAAAGGAAGGGTTTACAAGAAAAAGAATAATGTTTAGTTCTCACCGGCATGGCTTCCTTAAATCTCGTCTATTTGATCTCTGTGATTATTCAACTTATTTACTGGTGTAAGAACTTAAGTGTCTTACCTATCTGAATAACAAGCTGGAAAAAGGGACACATAAAATGATACATATTCCCACACACAGAAGAGGTAGGCCTTTTAGAACCTGACATCACCCTGCAGGAGCATGCAACTACATTATGACATTCAAGCAATAGTTCTTCTGACATAAGGTTAACAAACATTGTTGACTTTGGAACCCAAAGATCTTTTCATCTTCAGCTCAGAAATTCAAAGATTCACTAGGAAATAAAGTTTATGTTCTCTCAGAGAGAAAAATTACTACGGTAGGCACTTGTAGGAACAAGCCTCTGTTCCCCTGGAAACTGGAACAGGAAGTACAGCCTCAAGTACGAGGGGCAGTGCTGAGCTCTGCTGCCTAGTGATAGTGACAGGACCTGAGGGAACAGCATGGAGCTGCATCAGGGGAGCGTCAGAGTGGGGGTTAGGAAAAAGTTCTTCACCTGAAGGCAGTGGGCATGGAATGGGCTGACCAGGGCAGGGGGCATGGCCTAAAGTGCCAGAGTTCGAGTGTCTGAAAAACGCTCTCAGACATAGGGTTTGGATTTTGCGTAGTCCTGTGTGGAGCCAGGAGTTGGACTCCATGATCCTTGTGGGTCTCTTCCAAAGTGGGATATTCTGTGATTTGAAGCATATCTGGGCAGCAGGACTCTTCAGTTGTCTTTGCACTTAGGGGCAATCTTTTCTCCCTCCAGGAAACACAACCATATGGAGTATAAGTTGGAGCAAAATTGAATCACTGATACCAAATAATAAGACCGAGTATAACCCTACATACCCTATAACTGCATGTAACTCTATCCTAGAATAGAGTTTCATAACTTTCTATTTTAGTAAATTTTGGTTAAACAACACTGCCAAACAGAAAGTATAGGAATATAGATGTGTTATCCATATATCTTATCTTTTCCTGTTACAGAATCACCGAATCACAGAATTGTAGGGGTTGGAAGGGACCTCTAGAGATCATTGAGTCCAACCCCCCTGCCAAAGCAGGTTCCTTACAGCAGGTTGCACAGGTAGGCGTCCAGGCGGGTCTTGAATATCTCCAGAGAAGGAGACTCCACAACCCCCCTGGGCAGCCTGTTCCAGTGCTCCGTCACCCTCACCGTAAAGAAGTTCTTGTGCACATTCGTGCGGAACTTCCTGTGCTCTAGCTTCATCCCATTTCCCCTTGTCCTGTTCCCACGCACTACTGAAAAGAGTCCGGCCTCACCACTATGGCCCCCACACCTCAGGTATTTATGAACCTGGATCAAATCCCCTCTCAGCCTTCTTTTCTCAAGGCTAAACAGACCCAGTTCACTCAGTTGTTCCTCATAGGGGAGATGCTCCAGGCCCTTCACCATCTTTGTGGCCGTCTGCTGGACTCTTTCCAAGAGATCCCTGTCTTTTTTATACTGGGGAGCCCAGAACTGGACACAGTACTCCAGATGAGGCCTTACCAGGGCAGAGTAGAGGGGGAGGATCACCTCCCTTGACCTGCTGGCAACGTTCTTTTTTATACACCCCAGTATGCCATTGGCCCTTTTGGCTACGAGGGCACACTGCTGGCTCATGGCCAACCTGTCATCCACCAGGACGCCCAGGTCCCTCTCTGCAGAGCTCCTCTCCAGCAGGTCATCCCCCAGCCTGTACTGGTGCATGCAATTATTCCTCCCTAGGTGCAAGACTCTACACTTGCTTTTGTTAAACATCATCCTGTTTCTTACTGCCCAGCTCTCCAGCCTGTCCAGGTCTTGCTGAATGGCAGCACAGCCTTCAGGTGTGTCAGCCAGGCCACCCAACTTCGTATCATCAGCAAACTTGCTGAGGGTGGCCACTATCCCCTCATCGAGGTCGTTGATGAAGATGTTGAACAAGACCGGACCCAGCACAGACCCCTGGGGGATGCCACTAGTTACCGGCCCCCAGCCAGACACTGCACCGCCAACGACGACCCTCTGCACTCTGCCAGTCAGCCAGTTCATGACCCACTTCACTGTCCACTCATGTATCCCATACTTCCTCAGCTTTGTTATAAGGATGTCATGGGGGACAGTATCAAGAGCCTTACTGAAATCAAGGTAGACTACGTCTACCGCTCTCCCCCCATCCACCCAGCCAGTGACAACTTCATAGAAGGCCACCAGGTTGGTCGAGCACGACCTCCCCTTGGTGAACCCATGCTGGGTACTCCTGATAACCTCCTTTTCTCCCAATTGTCTGGAGATGGCATCCAGCACAAGCTGTTCCATCACCTTCCCTGGGACAGAGGTGAGGCTGACTGGCCTATAATTACCTGGGTCCTCCTTCTTGCCCTTTTTGAAGACTGGAGTGACATTGGCTGTCCTCCAGTCATCAGGCACCTCCCCAGTTCTCCAAGACCTCTGAAAGATTACAGAGAGTGGCTCAGCAATGACTTCCGCCAGCTCTCTCAGCACCTGTGGATGCACCCCATCAGGTCCCATAGATTTATGGACCTTAGTGTTTCCTAGGCACTCATGGACCACCTCTTCCCTGACTGAAGGGAAGTCTCCCATTCCCCAGACTCTCTCATTAACCTCCAAGGTTTGGGATTCCTGAGGGAGAGCCTTTTCACTAAATACAGAAGCAAAGTTATTGGTAGGAACACAACAGTACACCCTTGTTTATCATCTCCATGTACTTATTTTCTAGACAGAAAACAATGGTCACCTTCAAAGTTCAAATTAAGCCTTAGAATAACAAAATATCCATGAAAATAATCAGTTTCAAATGTTACCCAACGGCAATGCAAAACTCATACATTTCACTGTAATTTGGCCCAAAATAATTTTTTAACATAAAGTCACCAGCACTGTTTTACTTCTGTGTTGTGCTTTGCACATGCTGTGAAACAGCATCTTATTTTCATGCTGCTAGCAAACTTGCTTTTAAGAATCTTAATTAGTAGTACCTGCTAGCAATACACACACACACACACACACACAAAAGTAAAATGAAACCTGTATACAGTTATTTATTTGTTCGTGACACGGTCACGTTTATTCCATCAAACAGAAAGAAGCATAACTTCATTTTCTTACATGTAAAGATCATTCATCAGTATTGTTGATAAAAAACGTGGACTATAACAAACTAGCAACCTATGACAAACTGTAATAACTAATTTAGCACTGCATATTAACTCGTTAAAATATAAGAGAATTGGATAATTTATAACCAATAAACAAATTCAGGAAAAGATAAACTTTTTGATTCCCAAACTTCTGGCTATACTATCATTTCAAATAAAAACAGAAATCGAACTGTAGCATTCATTTTTCAAGATGCTTTCCTGTCCATCCCACTAATAACAATGGCAATTGTAATAGTTTAAACCGTGAACTCAAACTAATTTGCATTAACATGCTGAAATTTGATGTCATCACAGGTAATCCGTGAATAATTATTACTCAAGGCAAGCTACATTACATGAACCCTAACCTTGTTATGACTTTGTCTTTCTGCAGTTTCTAGACCCATCTGTTTTTCTCTACACTTGATCAACCAAGCTTAGAAGACCTATACTTTTCTTGGTGGTACAGAAAATACTCACAAATTATAGCCATGTCACTCCACTCCTTTTTTTTTTTTTTTTTTTTTTTTTTTTAATATAGCACAACAAATTGATTTGCTGTGGCAGTAAACATTGAATCAGTCTCTTCGGTGTCTAGTAATTAGTTCTAACACTAGCAGACAAATTAAAAGGCAGCAAAACAAAATGTCTCCATCAGGCACTTATAATAACCTTCATAATACATACAGTAGATGTTGGGAAGACTAAGGTGGATAAATGAGGACAATGCTGATTTTGGCATCCAGCTTACTTTCAGATAATCTAGCTCATCCCTCTTGGCTGACACAAGACCAAGAATATTATTAAAGAGTAATAAACTCCTTCTAGCAAACCTCTGATTCCATGGTTCACTGGTCTCAGACCTAATCTATCAATCCATTTACTGCACACTAAAAGGTAAAAAACCCATTACAGATCTGTTATATACCCTGGCAGGTGGTATATGACAAGAACTGAATTCATCACAAACTCCAGTGCCTAGTACCTCTTTGTATGCTTTGAAGCCCTAGGTGGTTAGCTTACTTGGCTATCACAGCAGAAGATACTTTGAGCTTTGAAAATAAATGAAAATTCTTGATGTAAAGACATAAAAATGGTTATAAAACACTTCATTTTTTTCATATTACTAAGAATTCACAGAGATAGTGTTATTTCCATTTTTACAAGAAATACTGGCTTTGGAGAGGGCATAATAAGTAAAACCAGGCTAGAATTTAAAAGCCATACTTTCAAATGTGGACTTTAATCTTCATTCTCTGCTTAAACTATGTTTGAGGTAGCAGCCTATTAGAATCACTATTCAATAAAGGTGTCTAAGGAAATGTCATTTAAAATTTATTACTGTGCAACAGAAGAAAAATTCTTCATGTATCTATTCTCAAGGTCATCAGCACATGATATAAACATCTAAAAGGCAAGACAATACCGAATCAAAAGAAAAAAAATATATCTTATGTGGCTGCAATTCCTTTCATCCTCAATTTTTTTTTCTCAGCTTATTTCCACTGCTGTAGGGCAACAGTTCCTGTGACTGTAAAAAAGGTTTGAACATGGTTTATTTCAAATATGCCACCTTGAAGGTTAAGACTCACAGTGCTGTCACACTTTCCACTGTTTAGCAGATCAAGGCAGAACAAAAATCTGTCATACTCTTAGGAGATATTTGGCTAAGTTTTCAACTGGTAATTTTCAATTATCACAGCTTCACTGAACTAAACAGAATTACTCTAGCATACACTGGATAAAGAGCTACCTTACCATGTACATTTTATGTTTTGAACAAAGTATCATCCTGCAAGATGAGGTAATCAGAATCAGAACACTGTAACATGTTCCATTCTAGCATAGATGCCGGAAAGCAAAACAAATAGCTGGAAATAAAAGGCTTAAATCAAAAGATATACTCCAACATGGGATGGAGAAACAGAAAAGCCCCAGAGAAATCTCTGTGCCGATGAGGTTTGTCCATTGTGCTTCGAGGAACAGGAAAAAATATACCTTCATCAAATCAACTGACTGCAGAACCATCCTCCAGTGACCTACTGAAGATCACTTGATATAAAAGTGTGGTTAGGAAGACAATGCATGTCTCTCTGTCAGGCCTGCCGACTTCCCATGATATGTGATTTTCCTACAGACCCCAGGGTTTCATATCTTAAAATAACAAAATTAATTCCATCAGCTATATAAAAACTAATCTTATTGATTTTACATCTCCAATATCCAGAAAATTGAGTTTTCCTGCACAAGCAGTGAGAGCTATGCAAGACAAAAAAAATACTGTTTTTTGTTTTGTTTTGGTTTTTTTTTTCCGTTTCCAAAGGAACACAGAGAAGGAGAAGAAAGGAGAAAATGTTTGGCATTTTCATAAATTTTGAGAGAAGTCTAATGTCAGAAAACCAAAAGGAACTTTTTTTTTCCACCTTGACCTTTCTAGATTGTCTGAAAAATGGAATGACTTCAGACAAACATTTGAAAATCTTACTTTACATTTAAGGATTTGATTCTTGTAATTTTCAAACTCAATTTCTGTTCATTAAAAAATGAAATGCGTTTTCCACATTCTTTAAATTCAGCAACTTCAGGAGGGGGAGAACTTTTCAATTTTATACATATCCATATGTAGATAACTGAAATTGAAATAGCACACTTCAGTAACGATCACAAAGCAAAGTTTAATTTTCTGGGTTCATCCTCTCTTAGCAATAAATGGAAGTATTCAGGTGGTCAACTCCAAGCCTGAAGTCTTGCCAGAAGCATTACTGAGGTCTGCTGTAACTTCTAAAGAGAAAGCTTCTCTAAACAGTAGCTCTATCCCCTATATTTCATCCAAAACTCAATGGTATTTATAGTTATTTGGGTTGCTCAGTATATAAGTTACCTGGAACATTTCTGTATTAGCAAGCAGAAAGTGAAAACACAAAGTTTTTAGATAAATGACTATCACTAAAAGCTTTCATTCAGAGACAAATTACAATTTTTGTAGGTTTCTGCCATTTTACTGAACAACAAAAGTCAACACATGCATTTTTTTGCCTGAAAGTGAATGAATTTTCAATACTACAGCAGAGATATTCAAATCATGGTGCCTAAATTCAGCTATGTATGTCCTAACATCAGCTAGAAAATAGCATTAATTTGATCTCAAAGTCTTCTGAATTCTTTATATATATATTGATTTCGGAAAGCCAGTCTGTACAGAAAGAGCTACTTCTGCCCAAACACCTAAATAATGATTCATGCACCCAGCTCCAATTTTGTGAATGTGATCAATATTTATTATCCATTTTTGCTTGACTCATTAGCTAACATTCTAAAACTTGCCAGACTATTTCTGTTAAGAAGAAGAAACTAATGAGAGTTCCACAACAAATAAATTCCTGTTTATTTACCCAGACTGCTCCTGAAATATCAATTCTGTGAACACAGTTGAATGTAGTGTTCTTGACCACAAACTCCAGCTTGTATTTCCAGTAAGGCACCCAAAAATATGTTTTCTCACCTTTTCTTCCAGAGCTAAACACAGCTTAAACTTTGCCCCCCCCCCCCTTCAGTTGCATCTTCTAAATTCTACCTGTTCTCAGCAGACTGATAAACACCTTGGATGGTGGTCCTTTCAATACTGCTTTCTACAATCTCTGCTACACATTACTTCAAAAATGTACAGCAAAATCCTGCCTTACTTTTCTTCATGGGTACGGAGATCCCAAAAAGCAAAATGAATGGGATTTTCTACACAGGAACTCAGAGCTCACAGTTGGAAACATCACAGAACATGAATGAGTAGTTGCAGCTTCCATCTCAGTGTTCGGTATAGAATTGGGAAATGTTTCTAGAAAAGCAATCAGCCATTCACTACTGCCTCTCACACATCTGAGTCACAAAAGGGGGAATATTTGCTGAACCCGTAAAACAACCAAGCTACAAAAATGGTGCTCTGCACTCTCACTTAAGCAGCAGATGTAATTTAGGGAATTAATTTGGATGCAACATCATCACTTTCAGGCACACATTGTCTTGTGTTATTGTTTCTCACAGCAGTGTATTGCATACATTTTCTTTCAGCAGGTTCATTATGTGTACAAATGTCTCTGCAGGTTCATCTAAAGAAAAATAATGCCCACTAGAAAATATATAATGCAAATATTTGTTGCAGATTAAAATTTTATGCTGCAGTTAGATCACTAATATGTCTAACCTTTAACAAGCGACGGCTAGCCTCCTTCAGTGTACTTTCAAGCTTATGTTTTCTTTCTGGGTTCAGTGATGCACTTCCAAGTGCTGTTCCTCCAGTTTCATTTAATCGTTTCAGTATTCCCTTGTGTGGCAGCAGCTCTTCAACTCTTAACTGGAACAGACAAATACAGCAGTTAAGATGAACTGTGGTAGAATTTTCAGCTCTCTTATCTTCAACCTTATCGATTTATCTATCAGCTGAAGGAATAAACTCAATTCAAGACAAAATAGCCAAAGCTTTCTGAATATAGAAGGCTAAAACTCCCCCCAAAAGAGACTGTATTGGTGAATTAGGTCTAAAGAGAGTTTTAAAAGACCAAATAAGGGGATTCTCAGAATATTAACCACTGTTGCAGGACAATTTCTCACTTCTTGACATTCAACAGTTTATGTATCTGGATTTTAATGATATTTTAACATGGTTAAAAAACAAAAACAAACAAACCCACAACACTTTGGAAAGGTGCTCCTCCCTATTCTGTGTGGTGAACATAATCACTGAGATGGTATGTAGTGAAAAATCCTCTAGTCCAATCACCAGTTCATATATGCTCATAAAGACACACAGAGTACAGCTAAAGGAAGCAAAACATCATCAAAATGATCTGGAGCACAGGCCATATGAGGAGAGGCTGAAGGAGCTGGGAATGTTCAGTCTGGAGAAGGCTCAGGGGAGACGTTATTGCTCTCTATAACTTCCTCAAGGGAGGTTGTGGTGAGCTGGGGGTCGGCCTCTTCTCTCATGTCATTAGTGATAGGACTAGAGGGAATGGTTTCAAGCTGCGGCAGGGGAGATTCAGGCTGGACATTAGGAAATATTACTTCTCAGAAGGGGTGATCAGGCACTGGAATGGGCTGCCCAGGGAAGTGGTGGAGTCACCGACCATGGGGGTGTTCAAGGAGCGATTGGATGTTGTGTTGAGGGACATGGTTTAGTGGGAGCTATTGGTGATAGGTGAATGGTTGGACTGGATGATCTTGTAGGTCTTTTCCAACCTTGGTTGTTCTATGATTCTATGATTCTATGAAAATGATATTATCATCACTTCTCCGTGAAGTATGCAGTTGCTGCAAGGTTAATATGTCGAACTAATTTTATATATAAAGATATCTAAAATATACGTTTATTCAGCAGTGTTTAAAATTATTAATAACACAGTGTAGCAGGTATTAAATGATACACAGTGTAAGCTGATGCATTACTTTTTGATGCATTAGGATATATTTTCTTGTGTAACACCAAAAGAAAAAGAATGTAAAAATGAGCTATAAATCAAAAATGCTAGTACCTTTAATTTCGGACCATTTATCATGTGGGAATGATACAGCTGGGAAATATTTGTGTATAAATGAAGAGTGGAAAATTCATGGATCTAGAAAATCAATTCAAACTTTAAAATCATAATCGTGTCTGCAAACGATAAGATGTATTTAACACCCCATAAAGAATTTTCTTTGTCTCACAAAATCTGATCAGTTCACAGATACTTTATACTTAAGAGTCAGAGGCATAAACTTAGCAAATGATTAAGCCTTACTTTCCTCAAAAACTACGCACTACTATTTGTTCTATTTTTATTTATATAGAAACGAACTTGATTTTTACTAAAGATTTTTTTTTTCAAATTTTGTTGAAATAATAGAAAGTCAAACCATTTATTTTGAGACTCTTTAACTCCATATTCCATCACTTGCTGAGTTTGTTTAACTTGGATTGAAATAAAGGATAAGTAGTCCTTGTCTTCACGAGAGGACTGGAAAACTTTTAGATATGTTGCCCACATAAATTATGCATCCTCCAGCTAACGGTAAATTTACTATTGAGCAGGTTCTTACACACATTCTATTGGATGTCAAGTTAACTCTAGAAAATGCTGAGCACTACTTTAATGATTGTAAGTTGATACTTACAATCATGCATGAATTTCTAGATACATTTCTTGTGAAATACTGAATATAATTTCCTTACTGGGTATTTGTAACATGTTAAAAAGACACCTATAGAAACATTTTTTACAGATGAAACTGTCACGTTCAAATACCAGAAACAAAAAAAAAAAAAAAAAAGAATGAAAAAGATTGTGATTCATTATTTAGTGACAGGATAGGAATTTCCCTTTCACTGCATTTTCCATTACTTCCCTGATTTTTGTATGCTTAATATATATTTCTACCTGGGATTTTAAACTGAAAATAGTGTTTAATTTTCTTAAATGCAGAAATGATAAATTTAAAATAAAGAGAAATATTAAAGCTCAAAATACCTTTACTTTGCCAAGGCAGTCTCTTAGCTGGTCTTCATTCCCTGGTTCAAGGGGAATAGCAGTGATGTTCTCTGTTTCCTCTAACCATAAAATCAGCTTGTTCAAGTCTTCTTGGAATTCTGATAAAATATTCTTTTCTTCCTCTATTCTGTAATGAAAACATGAAATAAATTATTTTGTGTGCTCCAAGAAAACTAACAGCATGGAAACCCAGTGCCAGAAACTAAAAGAACTCTAGCACAAAACTTTACCAAAATAGATCTGAAAAGAGTGCTACTTAAATCTATTTGAACACATTGTGGAAACATATTTGCGTGACCACACCACATACTTTGTGTAAAGCATAGTAGCATTAGCCCCTGTGAAGAAATTGGATCAGATTTATCCCACTTAACATTAGTTGTCTGTTTGCTCTATGTCTACAACTCAGCTGTTGATTCTCTAATGTGAATTCTTTTCATTGAATAACAGTTGTCATGTAAATGTTACAATATATGTTGTAATAAATTATTAAAATAAGAAAAAACAAATTTAGCTGTATTTTTTTTAAATTAATTAAAGAAAATCCAGGTGACTAAGACATAAACATTGAAGTTATCTGAAGTCAGATACAATTATTTCACCACAACTGTATGAATATATGGAGATCTATGCTTTTTGTGTCCAAGTTTCCCAAAGCTATCAAGATACATATGGAAATCATTTCAAAGGCAGCAGGGAATAGCACTGGCAGAATCTGAGCCCCTTGGGATTAACATTATGCTAGGAACTATTCTGAAGGAGAAAAATCAGGTTAAAATAAAACAACGTGTAATTTATCCTTCAAGCTAATTCACAAAGCTAAGAATACATCTGTATGGAAAGATTAAGTAAAGTTTTTTTTATTCCTGTTTCTTTTTCCTTTGAAGTGACTTAAGATCAAAGCAAAAGGCACAAAAACAGATTGTTGTTATTATTTCCAAGATCCAACTGAGTTTGAGAGATTAGGCCATTTATTACACATAATAAAATGTTGTATTAGTATTTTGAGAATGTAACTCTACATCACAGTGGAGAATCAAGATCAGCATTACTAACATATTATTTCTGAATGATTTTTTTAAAAAGTATTAACACAGAGTGGAAATGATTTTAACTATGTCTGGTCTCCCATACTTGCCACTTCTCAGCCCTGACCACCAAGTCAGGACCCTCAGAACATTCTGAGATGTGAAATAGAATGAAACCTAATTTAAAGTACGCCATCTTTTATTTATAGGATATATTATTTACACTTTTTTTTTTTTTTAACTATTTTTTTTCTGATTGCTGACTTGAGCAAAGAGTTCTTTCTTTAGGAATTATATATAAATGAGTTCCAGGTAAAAAAGCTTTACATTGACTTTGTCAAGTTTTACATCATCAAATTAGAAAAATACAGAAAACAACAGTTGTTTGACAAACCTGAACGTGTGTGTACATACAGAAGGATAAACAGCTAAGCAAGTAAAAACTAAAAGCTTTTATTGAATCAGAACAGGAATTTAGGAGTTTCTAATAGTATCTCTCAATGAAGTTAGTTCATCCAAATCCCCAAAATATTTCTCCATGAATTAGTAAGTCCTCTTTATCAATGAAATCTTGTATGGCTTTATTTTTTCCTGTATAATTTTCCATAGAAGAAAGCATTCACTGATTTTTAAGTGTTCTGCATTTAAATAAATAAATAAAAAGAAAGGAAGGAAAACTACAGAATGTGTCAAATCCCTTTTAAATAATATCTTTGTTACAAAGTAAACTAGAAGAATTCTAGTACCCTGAGCAGGGAAAGTTCTGCCGGTGATAGGGGCATAAACTCATCTGCTGAACTAAATTTCATTTCATAGCAAAAGTATCATCTGATTTCACAGTACAAACAAGAAATTCTCACAGATGAAGATTCTTAAGAAGGGAAAAAATCATGCTGTTGGAATTCTGACTAATCTAAAATAAAATCAGGAGCATACTGTTCAATTATTATTTTACACAGCACCTAAATTAGCAAACATTAATGGAATTTACGTGCCTTCCATCTTATTGATGTTTACTGCATTTCCTTAACAAGACAACTTTGTAAGTGCTCTGCAGGATGAATAAAGACTCCAGAGCATCTACAAACCTCCCTCTGAAGCAGAATGTTAAAAAACAGCATAAACTACCACGGACAGCAGTGTACACCAGAATTCACTCTCAAGCTCCTGTATCCACCAGCCTGATTGCACTAAGCATTACATATCTTAAGAAGATATGAAAGATACGATTGCCACCCACAAGCATGATACACTCTACAGGTATCTTTCCTGGATGGCAAAAGCCAGGTAAAAAGACTACAAAGATGTTCACAAAAAAGTGCTTCCGTTCAATTTATGACAACTGAACACTTTCAGAAAATATCTTCAACTTCTGCCCTAAATCCACCTTTCCTTTTGTGGTCAAAATAATTAAGAAT
Source organism: Alectoris magna (assembly GCA_030625065.1). Classification (NCBI taxonomy): domain Eukaryota; kingdom Metazoa; phylum Chordata; class Aves; order Galliformes; family Phasianidae; genus Alectoris; species Alectoris magna. The sequence goes on from CM060560.1 coordinate 81,479,526, forward strand.
GTAGCAACTGCAACAATATATACAGTGAATATCTGAGATAAGAAAAATCTTGCTGTAGAACAGCATTGTACATTGATGTTTCCAAATAATTATGAACAAGTATCTCATACTTTCAAGGTTTTTCTTCACAGTACAATGTAAAGGTGTTTTCTATTAACATCTAAAATATGAAGCATTACTTCTTTGTTTACCTTCAAGTTTAATGCTTTATGTTAAATTTATTTGAGCGTGTAGTACCAATAATAATGAATGGGATATTAAAAACTCTCTGTTTACAATTAAGTTCCTGATATTTTATTTCCTGAGTCAATTCAATGCATTTAGATAAGAAAAAAGCACGAAGTTCTACTTGAAATATTGGTTGCAAGTTATAAATATTCTTAATAATGTCTTCAGGAAATGGAATTACAAAGATTATGGATGAAAGAAAATCATTTATACAGAAAACCAAGTGTAAAATGTGTTACTAAGTACTATGAAGTCCAATAATAAATCATGCATACAATCATAATAAATATACACAGTTTGTATAAAGCAGATTAATAAAAACCAAGACAAGTTTAAATGGAGGAATTTTTTTTTCATAACTTGGCTGGTTAGGTAAGGGGTTCTCATTCATGTACACTGTACTTTACAAATGACAAAATCCTCAACCTGTATGTCATAATTCTGAGGAAAGCTTGCTAGATGGGGCGTCCTACAGGAACAACTGACAGTGTAAAGCCATAAGCATCTGTTCATACAATTTTGTCACATACTTTTATTATCCTTTTATAATTCTTTATGTATGTGGTTTTATGTTTACAAAATAAGAAGTTATCATCTGATCTGTGGTTCACTGTTATATTGCATGTGCCAATGGATGGGATAGGATAGAAGCCCGCCTGGAGCAGGCCAAAGTACTGTATGCACCTCTACTAGTGGGACTAGTAGGACTGGAGACAGGAAGAAGGAAGGGCCCAGGGTGAGCCTGGCGTTCCTCCCTTTCTGTCCCAGGGTAAGCCCTGGTTGCACCAAACAGAAGCATCACACTGTGTGTATCTTAGTCATGAACAGCATGCAGGATAGTAATTAAAAGATCCACTGCAATTAATAGAGGCTGCAGGTGCACTTCATAATTTACTTCACAATTTACTCTTGGCCTGTTACAGCATTACTTCTATTATAAATAACATCCTGCATGACAACTATCATATTATGCAAGACACAAAAATAAAACACACTTTCTATTAGCTGAACAAGTCAATAACATAAGAAGTTTTAACATGATGACCGCTTGTACCTTTTGAACGAGTTGATTTCTATCACCATAATAACATTTGGAGCGTCTGATACATGTAATTTTGAAGTGTTTTAAATCATGGTGAGAATGACAAGTGAGCAGTAGGTTGTTATTAAGGAAGTATGGACTTCCAAATCTGAGCTTAAACAAACTGGAATAAGGAGTGTGAAGCTCCAGCTTTCCATTGCCATATACAGAGTACTCGGGGACACATACTGCTTGGTAAGCAGAGGAGTTAGGAGTAAGATGAAATTCCAGCAGCTGGCCCTAAGGACCAAAGCAGACCCATCTCCAGCACAGATCTGCATGCTGATATACATCACTACCTCTTCTTTTAAACCAAACTAAGTTCCTGAAGACCTTTCAAACTGCCTCACATTTAGCAAATACCTTATTTTATTAATCCTGAAATGTAACTCACCTTGGCTGATGGAAAATTCTCAACCTAGAATAACTTCCAGTTGTCCAGGTGAATATTCTCAAGCATACTACTTTATGTTTTTTGAAATACCACAGCTTTTTATTTGCATTTCTAAATTCAGAGGAACCCCTTAGTCAACTGTTCTCACTGCACGGATGTTTAAATGAATACATTACACTTATGGAAGGTAATGTGTTTAGTATATTTAATATTTGAATGTTAAGTAGTAAATTAAATGAAATAAAAAAAAATCAGTTTTCCTAACAGTATTAAACAAAATCAGTAACAGATTCTTTTAGCAGTGAACAAAATACCCCAGGTAAATTTTTGACTAATGGTAATCCTTAATTATAATGGTTAACTATTAAATAATCATTAATTTCCTATTTCAAGAAAGCTTGAATTTTTCAATTACAGTTTCTAGAGGCCATATAAAATGCATACTGCAGCTCATGCATTTTTTTCCATAGTCAATAATGGGACACAAATACCATAGCAAACCAAACAGTTTGAGAAGCACATTAGATAGTTACAGTTTGTAGCTGCACCCATGTGATGTTGGCTCTGGGCAGCCTGGTATGATGGTTGGCGACCCTGCACATAGCAGGGGCGTTGAAACTAGATGATCACTGTGGTCCTTTTCAACCCAGGCCATTCTATCATTCTATGATGTTGGACTCATTTGGGAGGTACCAGCTAGACACAGAAAATACACAGTCATGGGAGTAACATGGATTTGCACTTGCTCGTGACTTGCACTTTATGGTTGGACTAAACGATCTCGGTGGTCTTTTACAACCATAATGACCTTACAAATAATGTTTTGATGTTCTTTTCTAAATACGCAGCTGTTGAATTTGTATTTGCAATTATTTCTAAGGTAAGGGATTAGTCCACTTAGCAGTTTTTACTGAGAATTTAAGAAGCCACTAAAATAGTAAGCTGACAGTTCAGTGAAAATATTTACAAAGAAAGAATAAATTTTCTTTCTTTCTCCAGGGAATATGCAAATATACTTCACCTGGGTAAGGACCTTTAAATAAAGTAATTGAAATGAATTGAAAAAATATCACCGAAACTTCAGGAAAGCCAAATGTAAATATTAACCAGCAGCAAGCTCAGATACAATACTACATGTAAACAGAGGGTAAATTTATACCATAGTGATGTTTTTCTATCAAATTACTGTAAGAAAAATAAACAGTCAAAAAAAGAAAAATCAGAAAATTCAATATGTATGTAGCCAATTTTAGGTTAGAAAGAAAATATATATTTATTGATTTAACTGTCATGAAATCTCTTCATCTCTAAACCAGCTTTTAAACTGCAGTAAGAAACTACTCATAGACTTCCATATATTGAGTGTTCAGTGAAGGAAACCAAAGTATGGTAGCTAGTGTGCAGTAGCAAAAAATAAGAACACTTTAATGAATGTAAGATATGGTAGATATTTAAATGCATATTTACTTTATAACAACTATTTGATTTAGAACAGAGAGCTTGTGGTTTTATATTCAGAGAAGTATTTGCAGGTATTTTAGTAAATAGCCTTTGTACTGTCATTGTTTCAGTAATTTCTTCAAACTCACTTGAACAAAGATCTGAATAGGCAGTCTTGCAGGTTCAAACTCATTAAAAGTGCAAATCTATTGCAGCTAAAACAATAAAAAATCATATTCCATTCAACAGAATCCATTTTTTTAAAAAATACCTGATCATGGTTAAAAATGGTTAATCCTGAAACAGCTAAGGAAACTCCTGAGCATCTGTTTTCAAAAATTAACACAAGAAACATTTATGAATCTTCACCACATGGAGTTCATACATAGCAGGTGCAGAGGCAGAGTACCACTCTGCAGCCACGACTCAGCACCTGAAAGCCTGCATGTGATTTAAGGCAAGGCACTGCCTCCTCAAGCCATCTAAAACTTAAGTGTCCTATTAGCATGACTCAGTGGACACAGAGTAATAATGCCGAATTATTACTTACATGACAGGAAACAAAAAACCAAGAGAGCTTCTGATGGTGCAGTTTACAAACTTTTGTCATCAAAATTATTGCTGGAATATGAAGAAGCAGCAACATATTTTTTTCTCATCTTCTCTTGTCTATGGTTAGTAGTAGCACCTGTTCAAAAGACTACCACATCTTCCCTATCTCCAAAATCTTTGTTTTTCTTAAGCACGGTTCCAGAGCATGAACTCAGACTCCTCCAAAACATGCTGCTTGCAGCAAAATGCTGACAGAAACTCAATTAAATTCCCAATTTGCTAACTACCAGTGTATCAGGCTTTCAATCACACTTCACTTTATTCGACTGCTAGGTCTATTTTGAAGTTTTCAGTAAGATAAAATGACTAGATGTGATATAATTACATTCTCCTCTAATTCGTAGCTGGATGAATTAGACTGAAAGATACAGAAACATTAAACATTGAATTCAAACTTCTACAGCTTTGAAACTCTTTGATAAATGCAACTGGAGATTCAGTGTCAGTCTTGAATCTGTGTTTAGCCAGGGATCAACATTTGACCTATTAAAACTTAAAAAATGAGAAAACTAAAATAAAATATTTAAAATGCACTTGCTTGATTTTACTGAAGAACAGTACATGTTCTTCAAATTGTTCTGAGTTGGTTTGATACTAAACTAAGTGGTGCAGCTGACAACAGGAAGAAAGGATGCCAACCAAAGGGATCTAAACAAACCTGAGACCTAAGCCCACATGAGATTCAACAAGGTCAAGTGCAAAATACTGTGCCTTGATCAGGGCAATCCAATACGTGCACACAATAGGAGAAGAACTCATTGAGAGCAGCCCTGCCAAGGAGGACAAAGAGCTAGACATGAGCCAGCAGTGTGCTCTTGCAGACCAGAAGGCCAACAGTATCCTGGGCTGCATCAAAAGAGGGGAGGCCAGCAGGGAGAGGGTGGTGATTGTCTCCACCTGCTCCACCTATGTAAGACCCCATCTGGAGTACTGCACTCAGGCCTGGGGCTCCCAGTACAGGAAAGATGCAGAACTGTTGGAGTGGGTACAGAGGAAGGTCATGAAGATGATCAGAAGACAAGAGTACCTCTGACCTCACTTGGCCTTCTGTCCTTAAAGAGTTCTTATAAACAAGAGAGGAACCAACTTTTTACGTGGATAGATAATGACAGAACAAAGGGAGTGGTTCTGAAATAAAATAGGAGAGATTTGGATTAGATTTCAGGGGACGATTCTTTACTCAGAGGGCTGTGAAGCACTGGAACAGGTTTTCCAGAGGAGCTGTGGTGCTCCATCCCTGGAGGCATTTGAGGCCAGACTGGATGAGGCCCTGAGCAGCCTGAGCTGGTGTCGAGCAGCCCTACCCATGGGTGGGAACTGGATGATCTTAAAGATCTACTCCAACCCAAACCATTCTATGATTCTATGGCTCCCTTGGAAATGTCAATATATATGTTTGTCTCCAACTAAATTCTCATATTTTTGTGTCTTACAAAAATATCTATGGTGATTTCTTATTTTCCTCTTTAAACGTTGTTGTTTTCTTCCTCCTGTCTAACAACTAATGAGTATTTTTGAACTAGCTTGAGAAATACCTCTAAAATACAGAGCTTATGTATGCTATCTGTAAATCGTTCAGGATTGTATCAAAATTATTGTTTGGAAAACAATTACAAAGGAGAATTTGAAATATTTAAAATTTCCTTGCCATTTAATACTGTTTAGCAAGATTTCAATTGAATTACAAATCACTAAGATTACACCTCCTGTATATCTTGATATGTATGAATACAGATTTAAAAGGAATAATATAGAAACAATTTTGGAAAGAAAAAAAAAATCAAGAAAATATTTTAGTTCACTCAAATCTGTTCTAATTTATACCATCTTAAAATACATAAATAAATTTGCCATTTTACAGTTAAGTAATCAAATACATACAATGTATAATGCCATAACTCCTATGTCTTGTGGGCTACTAGTAGTGATCTCTTGGATAACTATGGAAACAATATGCAGCAAGATATACACCAGTAAGACATTCTTTGGTACTGATTACAATGAAAGAGATATCACAGTTAATTTTCAGATATTAGGTGTGGCTTCTCTTCAAAGCCTAGTTATTATATCTCAGATTTAGACACATTATATGCCTTTTAACATGACCGAGTACCATTTTACAGTAACTGCTGGTGGCAGTCAAACTAGTTGAACATTATCTATTCAACATTGGTGTCAAAGGAATGATACCTGCGTAAACATACACTGTATAAACATACACCGAGAGAAACACAGGTGGTGGTACCAACTATGAGTGAGTGAGAAGTGATGACATGCAAAAGAAACAACCAGAGGTTGCTTCACTTGCCCCTTCTTGCTTACCCTATGTTTTTCATTAAGAACAAAGCAAAGGTGAAATTGGATTCAGATCCTGAGAGAGAACCTGAATGTACCCCAAACCAAATTAGAACAACTAAGGAACAACTGAAAGATGTCAAAGCAGAAAAGAGATACAAATCCCATGACATGGAATTCATGGGATTCATTTCAACCTGGAGAAGAGAAGGCTCCAGGAAGACCTGATAGCAGCCTTTCAGTATCTAAAGGGGAGCTACAAGAAAGAAGGGTACAGACTCTTTAGCAGGGTCTGTTGTGACAGGACAAGGGGAAATGATTTCAAACTAAAAGAGAGGAGATTTAGACTGGGTATAAGAAAAAGTTTTTTACAATAAGGGGGGTGAGGCACTGGAACAGGATGCCCAAAGATGTGGTGGATGCTCTGTCCCTGAAGACATTTGAGGTCAGGCTGGATGAGGCTTTGAGGGACCTGATCTAGCTGTAGAATCATTGCAGGGGAGTTCAAGTAAGCAATCTTTAAGGGTCCCTTCCAACTCAAACAATTCTATGATTCCATGACATCAAGGCAATATGAAGACTATGCTGTAGATGCGTCTTCTGTCCCTTCATGCCCAGGATAACCAATAATTAAGACCTAGCTACGGCACACAATGTGTCCCCTAAGTGTCTTTCCTTTGAAAGATACTACAGAAATGAAAAGAAGAGGGAAAGAAGAAAAAGCTGGGATCTTGTTGGAAATAGCAGCTAAACTGAGGGTAGGATCTTCTTCTACAGTCTTGGAGCAGAAAGCATGTTCCTGGCTCTGTCATAGCCAAGGAGACAAGGCACTGAACAGAAGTGCAATATCCTCCATTATGATGTACACATGTCTCACTACAGTAGATCAAAAGCATTTATGTCACGACAACATCGTCTGTATTCATTACCTGGCAATATGTATACTAACCTAAGTAAGTCTCTGCAACCACAATACATACACATAAATTGCCTTTCCAGAGAAAACTAAACAACCACAAACCAATCAACAAACCAAACAGAGCAAAAGGAGGAAAGGATAAGTGTAAATGGGTGATTATTTAAGATCCCTCATCAAGGGAAAATAGCCATATTATTCCCATGTAACAGATCCTAGGCTTCACTAAAACGTAAGATGTGCCAAAAAACTCCAAAGACTGTTATCACAGCCTTGAGCCAAAACAGCGCTGAGATATACATTTCTGTTGATAAATGAGGGTGAGCACAATACCTGCATTTACCAGAATTGGGATAGATTTCGTATTCTCAGACAAAGCTCAACCACCAATCTTTCGCTTTGATGTTACCGTAGTAGCTTACAGAGCTATTAAAATGATATGTTATTGTTTTGTAAGTGTTAGCACTTACTTCACAAGGTAAGACTCGAAAACGCAGATGGATTTCAATTGTACAAAAGAACAGTTTTTAGAGCAATAAAGACAGACTGAGGACTCCCATGTGTAACAAGCAGTATTACCATCACACCTGGAGATACAGCAGAAAGAAACATTTAAAGCACCAGGACAGCTTGTGACAGCTGTAGCTTATTTGCTGCATCTCCTCCTTTCAATGAGCTCAAAGCGAAAGGTGAATCTTAGTTAAACTCAACAGTAACCTTTCACAATACTGCCTGACCACTCCAATGAGAATTTTCACAGCTTTTCTCTAAACCACACACACACAAAGGCACACGACACATCAGAAGAAACAAAACTGTTGTAAACAAAACTGTTGTACACTAGTAGCTAGTTCTCCTAGCAAATCTCCAGCACTCATCGGTGCACCTCAATAAGAAGTAAGCTCTGTTTTGAAAACCTTGCTTGAAGAAAACTTTGCCAATGACTGCATTTTAAAGGAGAATGACAAGTCTGTTTAGGAATAGCATTTACAGAAAGAAAACATTACAAAATCTAACATGAGTAGCAATACTTTTTTCATTGGAAACACTCTTTTTAAACAAATCAAACCATATTTTCATTATCTGTAACTCAAATGCTCCTCTGACTGCAAGAGGAAATCAAATTAATCTGGAAGTGATTATAAATAACATTAAATTAAGCAATCTATTCTTTTTATCCACCCTGAATGAAATGCAGATGTTAATGGCACCAATGATGAGAAGTGAATTCAAGTAGGATTAACAGTATCAATTAGCTAAGGTATTATTAGTATTATAGATACATATTTTAATGATATACTATCAAATAGAGGGATGCTAAATCAACTGTAAATTGTGGAAATGGAGCTCTAATCTGTTCTACTTTTAACCAAGAAATAATGTATGCCTGTTTATTGTTTTTAAGCATTACAAATAAAAATACAAAAATGTGGAGTATGGAAAGGAGCGGTAGTCATTGACAGGAACGGGCAGAAAAGAATAATTAAATGATCACGGATATGAAATGTAATTACTTATCATTTGGTATGAATGTAGAAACTCCAAATGCTAAGAGAGAGTTGGAAACAAATCCAATATCGCCAAAATAGTTTTACAATATTTTTGCTTTGTTCTAACCTACCTCTTTTTTTTCTCTACCAGCTGTCTGCAGATCTCCTGCCACCGTGTATTCAGATTTCCCAGTTGTTCCTTCAGCACGTTAGCATCTGCTGCTGATGACTGCTCAATAATTTCTTCGCCAGTTACATTCAGTGTTTTGACAATAGTTTGCTGTCGCCCAATGCCATCCTGAAGCTCCTGCAAAGTAACCAACACATACACATACTCATAAAAATGTCAAGCATGAAAGAAAATGCTTCATCACATACTGGCCAGATGGAAAGAGGTGAAAGTATTTACTCTCCCCTGAATTCTAAACAGAAAAATCCAAAGCCAAACAGACAAAAATATATCTTTTGTTTGTTTGTTTGTTTTTAACAAGTATCTTTCAGGTTGTTTTGTTGTTGTCATTGTTGTTTTTTGTTTGCTTTTGTCTACATTCTTGTCTGATAAAGATCATAGCAGTAATATTCTGCAGATCACTTTGTAAGAAAGTGATTTGTGAACAAATTCGCTGCTACACCCCTGAAGGTATACACTCTTTTCTGCTTTTGCTGTTGTTCTTTGTTTGTTTGTTTGTTTGTTTTAAATATCCAGTGAACCACTGTGAAGAAATCAACACAAATCAGCAAATAAGAAAATGTTTCAAGAGCATTTCCAGATGCCATTACAAATTACATTAGTCTCTGATTGCAAGAAACTTGATAAACCTTTATCCACTTTCTGAGTGGGAACTACACTCCTAAGGAAGTCTATTGCTTATGCAGTTTCTATTTACAAAACAAAATTCAGAACTACCAAAAGACAACCAAGACAAACTATTTTCCAAGTTTCACTAATTGTATCTTTTATCGTTAGAAGTCTACCATACAGTTCATTTCATTTTAAAAACAAACGAACAAAAAACCCCCACAGTTTTGACTCTACAGCTTAAGCATTGAGCATAGTGTGCCTGTTCAAGAAAGTATGTGTACATAAATAAGGAAATCAATCATTTCCCATTCTTAGTCATCAGTAGAGCGTGAGTAATTTTTACCATGTAATTTTTCAAAATGTCCAAGCAGAGAAGTGTAAAATCATTTGCAACAGTTTACTGCTAAAATAAGCTGAAACACTCTGGGACTCATATTTATAGGTTTAGACACCAAGCAATCTCAAAGTAAGTAAGTAAGTAAATAAATAAATAAATAAATAAGAGAGAATAATGTAATAATGTCAATATAGAAGAGCTTTCAAGTTCAGTGCTGAAACTACCTTTATTTTATTCCAGAAGAAACCGTGTAGTTTAGCATATAATACTCTGGACCTTCATTATATTATATGCTCGTTTTGTCTTTCTAAAAGTATAATATAAATAACAGAGAAAGTAAAACTGCATATAAATATCAGTTATGAAATAGTTCAGCTTGGTAGAACACAAATTTGCAGGAACATAAAAGATGAACACAATGGCTGTTCATACATTTTTATTTCTGTATTTATCTTGTCCATTAGATCTTCAGGTATGACACTATGACAGACTGTTCAAAACTTCAATCATACTTGAACTGAACTCTTTATAACATGACCACACTTCAGCTGACAATTACTAATTCATTAGATGGAAGAAAGTCAATTGTATGCCCTAGCCCAACCTTTGCACAGATTTTAAATATGGATCAACATAGCACAACTTGGGACAAAGTGGTCATTGTTAATAAGCCACAGCAGCACATACTCACAGCTCTATGCAGGAGTCACCTTTGAGGTTGAGATTTACATTGTTGAGACTAAGCTTACTCTTATTACAAATTCTCTTTGGTTTTCTCACAGGTTTTTTTTTTGATTTTTTTAGGTTGCTACAAACAAGAGCCCTGTGAAAAATTATTGCTTTCCTTGGTACCCTTCAGTAAAGCAATTTTTTTTTTTCCCCTCTAAACTCTTCATGGCTCGCAGTTTCAGAATAAAAGAGTAGCAGAGTAATGAGCATAATACCACAGTACCCTGCATACTGACTTCTTATGTTGCAATAGGAAAGTTAGAACTTCCAAAGTGAGAAAACCGTTTCTTCTGGATCCCAGCAAGCTGCAATATTCCAGTCACCTGGTACCCTCTGGGCTCCAAGTCTCCCAGCACACCTTGAAACATACGAAGATTTAAGACAACATTGCAGCAAGTTGCAAGGGAAAGTGTGCAGGTGACTTCTGCATCTCTTCAGAGAAGTGACTCCACCACCTCTCTGCGCAGACAGTTCCAATGCTCTGTCACCCTCACAGTAAAGAAGTTCCTCCTCGTGTTTGAACGGAACTTCCTGTGTTCCAGTTTGTGCCCAAACTTTTTTGTCCTGTCTCTGGGTACCACTGAATAGAGCCTGGCCCCATCCACTTGACTCCCAGCCTGTAGATATTTATAAGAATTGACAAGATACCCCCTCAGAAGGAGGGCTGGACTTGATAATCTCCAGAGGTCTCTTTCAACCCTACTATTCTGTCTTTCTGTGATTCTAAGACCCAGAATAGACCTGTAGAAGCCTCTTACTTTGAGATACGAAGTTTTCTTATCTTACCTGAAGCATGTTAAAATAATACCTGGTTCAACATTGGGATGTGGTTTTTTTTTCCTTTTTCTTTTTTCCCCTCAGGCATGACTAATTATTAGAAAGAAATAGTGGTAATGGTCATGAAGTTTACCTAAACACAAATATTCTCTATCATTGTGAGGCTGAAAAGTTGCCTTTCCAGTACACACCTTGGTTTCAGCAATGCTCAGCTTAAAATGAATACGTAGTTTCTGTATGCATGCACAGTATTTCACATTGATTTGAACATCAGAGATTTTGTAGGTAAATCATAGCAATAAGATGCATGGAATTAGGAGAAATATACCACAATAAGCAGCTTATTTCCAGCAAAGCACCTGAAGCAATTGTTCTCTTCTGTGCGCCTGTATGCATTTAACATCCCTGCCTCTTACAGAAAAAATGACTCAACCAGACTCCTACATACATACATCAAGACTGTTCATTTGGAACAGTAATCACAGCAAGGAGAACAAGAACAGGAAATTCTAATTCCTGAATTCCAAAGTTTTTAAAATTAATATTAGTAGAAATTAGATGTTATATTTGCCGAAATTTTCTATATCATAGGAAAAAACCATCAGTCGGTATACTACTATTAATTGAAAGAGAATTAAAAGACTCTTCAAATGCTGTTACTGAGATGGTTTTGTACACATTCACAGTATTTAAAATCAGCTTCTTTCCTTCCACCAGCATATACATACATATATATATATAAACTATTATGGTATTTCTTTTTATTTATTTATTATTATTTATTTCAACTAACAGAAAATTAGCCAAGGGAATTTTCCGATTTACTCTATGGCATAATATGCAATAGGTCATACAAAAGATTAAACAAAAAAAAAAAAAAAGTCAATATTTTATGGGCTGGTTTGGCCCAGTTCTGTGACTAGCAGGGTGGGGGGGCACATGGACCCACACCCCAGGCAAAAGAAATAGTGAAAGGGTGGGGAGATGAGCCTAAAACCGGAACAGCGGCAACAATTTGAGGAGAAACAAACTAATTTACTAAATAAGATATCAGAATGCAAGACAACATGTTGTAATACAAAGTAATTAGAACTGAAGCTAATAAATCAAATAAAATGAGAGAGAGCATCCAAAGGCCTTACTCTAATGGTGAGGGGAGACATCTAGTCTGGCTGAGCAGTAGAGAAAAAAAGGGGATGTCTCATGATATGTAAACAGTTTTATCTTTCCTCCTGAGTGGAAATGGTAGCAGAACAATGAATAGTCCTCTGGGAGATGTAGTTCTTCTCTTCTGGGACAGGTACGCGGAACTGGAGCATTAACTCTGTAACTCTCAATGCACTACATGATGTTATGATGTGGAATACCGATAACCAAAAATCATAAGAGCATGACAAAAGAAAAGGCTAGCTCAGTGGCAGGGATGCTTTTTAAATGTAGGGTCTCTAGTACCAGAATAGGAACCTTGTGCATGGAATGGAGAAGAGGGATCTTCCACTAAAGCATGTGGAAATGCTCATAGCTAATTTGTGTCAGTCTAAAATCGTACCAGGTGAGGCTTAGATCATTAGGAAGAATTAAGAATTGATCCACAGAGAGAGCAACCCAATGATGGAACAGGCTGCCCAGGGAAGTGGTGTAGTCAGCATCCCTGGAGGTGTTTAAGAGGAGATGTGTGGATGTGGTGCTTAATGATATGGTACAGTGATGGGATTTGGGAAGTCAGGCTGATGTTTGGGCTTGATTATCTTGGAAGACCTTTTCATCTTAAATGATTGTATGATCTGAACTTCAGATCAATTTGAGACTTTTTTTTTCCACAGTGCTCTGTGCATTTGGTACTCTCCATATTATTAAAGTAAAATATATACTGACAAAGCTTGTCTAGAATTTCTGGCCTAAAAAATAGAGGCAGGTTACTCATGATATTGGGTGCCACACAAAGCATTAACATAATCCATAAAGACATATGCATATATAAAGCAGATAAAAGTGTTTTTAACCGTTCTGCTGAAAGTCATATTTTCCCACAGTCATCCCAAACCTACGAACCAGAAGACAGGCTTTTCACAACTTACATTCAGAAGCTAAAACTTGCCAACAAGTACAGCACCCTGCTCCCTCTTTATCTTTGCCGCATACCTCCTCAAGGACAAGCTGCTGGGATCTTTAAGGGCTTGCTTCTTATGGCTTTACAGTCTACGGTGCTACAGAAGGAATACTGACACTGAACCTGCTTCACATAGTTTTATTTGGCATTTCACTCTTGCATACAGAAATGGCAAAATGAAAGGGCACACTGCCCTTTGGAATCAGAGCTTACTGAGAAGGCTACCTGAAATACTTACTTATACTTCCAACTATACAGTTTCTAATCACTTTATGAATTCAGTGAGCAAACTAACCTAATTAAAAAATGAGATGTTTATACAATATTAGAAATAAAACAACTCAGAAGAGACTCAACATCATCATATTAATACACAGAGATAATCACAATTTTGAGTGGATTGCAGACACTTGCATGTATTCTGTTTTCAAAATGCTTTATTTTTAAATACTAAGAAAAACAGATAATATCATACATACCCCTCATTTAGATTTTTCTATTCTTGTGATTCCCAAGCATAGCTAAGCGAAGGATGATATCTCACTGAAGTAAGGTTACAAAATGGTATATTTAGGAACTTCAAACTCTCATACCAATTATTTTATCATAATCACAACTAATTAAATATAATTTAAAAATGCCTAGACATTCACATGATGTTCTCTTTAATCAATTTCCAGAAGGACCTGGGCAGGCTTGGGAGGTGGGTCCATGCCAACCTCATGAAGTTCAACAAGGCCAAGTCCAAGGGCCTGCATCTGGGTTGGGGCAATCCCAAGCACATGTATAGGTTCAGCAGAGAATGGCTCAAGAGCAGCTCTGAGGAGAAGGATTTGGGAGTGTTGGCTGATGAAAGACTCAGCATGAGCTGGCAATGTGCACTTGCAGCTCAGGAACTCAACTGTATCCTGGGTTGCATCAAGAGAAGAATGACAAACAGGTTGAGGGAGTGATTCTGCCCCTGTATTCTGTTCTCGTGAGAACCCACCTGGAGTACTGCATCCAGTTCTAGGGCCTCCAACACAAGAAGGACATGGAGCTGTTGGTGTGAGTCCAAAGGAGGGCCACAAAGATGATCAGAGGGCTGGATCACCTCCCCTACAAGATCAGGCTGAGAGCGTTGGGATTCTTCAGCCTGGAGAAGAGAAGGCTCTGGGAAGGCCACCCTTATAGTGGCCTTCCAGTACCTGAAGGGGGCCTATAGGAAAACTGGGAAGGAACTTTTTATAAGAGCACATACTGACAGGACAAAGGGAAATGTATTTAAACTGAAAGAGGGTAGGTTTAGATTAGATATTAGAAGGAAATTCTTTACGGTGAGGGTGGTGAGATGCTGGAACAGGCTGCACAGAGGATTAGAACAAGATGATTTTAAAGGTCTCTTCCAAACCATTCCAAACCCAAACCATTCAATGAATTCTTTTTATTTGTTAGGGAGTCATAAATAAATTTGCCTAAAATGATAAATTTCACACGCTATTTCAGAAAGACAAACAAACAAAAAAGTTGTTACATATTCTTGTTCTGTCTCCCTAAAATACATTTCTGTTATTTTTCCCCTTCTTTTTTCCTTTCCGATGCTGTCCTTCTTTTTGTATTTTCGTTTTGTAGCTTTATTATTCATTTCCATTACATTTCTCCTTTACCTCTCTTCTTTTTTCTCCCCCCCCCCCCCCCCCCCATACTCTCCCACGCAGTTCTGTGACTTCGTTTTCCGAAACTCCAAACAAAGTTCAGAAAAACCACCTACAGCAAAGGCATTCCCGGAGCTGATCCTACTTCCATACTCGCCACACATAGCTAAAAAGGTGTGTTATTTTCTGGGAGCTGCCATCCTTGTACTTAGGGCCTTTGGTACACTT
This sequence comes from Alectoris magna, assembly GCA_030625065.1. Classification (NCBI taxonomy): domain Eukaryota; kingdom Metazoa; phylum Chordata; class Aves; order Galliformes; family Phasianidae; genus Alectoris; species Alectoris magna. The sequence goes on from CM060560.1 coordinate 81,494,599, forward strand.
AAATCTGCTTTCACTGTTACTCCACTCTCTCTTTTTCTCTCAATCTGTCTTTCACAATACATTTAATTATATACATCACTCAGGAAAACAAAAGATATTTTTCCTGAATAAAGATGATGAATGTGTTCCTCAAAGTTAGACTGTTAAGAAGATGCATGATGATGCTCAGTTTAATGACATCTAAGAGTCAAACTGTGCAAATTCTACACAGCTGTGCATGTGCACCTAGGAGACACTTCTACATCAAGAGCCAACAGGTAATAACTCCGGATGCTAAAGATGTCTGTACTTTCTGTAGAGCAGGATGATTCTTTGTGAATGCCTTTGTAATACACACAGTTGAAATACAGAAACGTATGGCTGTTGACTCGATCACAGTATTTTACCTCAGCTAACAAAGTGAACTTGAACAATACATTCATCACAATGATTCTGCGCTGAAATTCGATTTTCTTTTGTAAAACCCCTGACTGTGCCTTATTGTTGGCTTAGACAGCTGATAGTAACTTTATTTTGTCAGGAACAAACAATAAAACTGACAAAAAGCTATTCTGTCCAAGCCAAACCTACATCAAACAATGTATGCTGCATTAAAATTAATTACTTAATTACAAAACTTTATGATACTTCAGTTTCATAGATTTATTTATTTATTTTATTATTTTTAAACATCAAAAGGATTTTCTTGCTTGTTTTTTTTTTTTTTTTGCTTTGTTTTACGACAGCTTATTTGCAGTTCAGTATCCATACTGTGATACTAACGCTGCACATTTACCAAAATAAACATCACAAAGAGGTAGTTATCCTTTGAGTAATTTTTTACTAAGAAATTGTGATTAAACTTCTTGTAGGTAAGGAGGAATAAATTAAATAATTAAATAAACAATTTGCCACCCAGTATTGAACAAACATGTTATTTTCCTTCTTATCACCTTTTTTTGCCTTATATCCTTCACCAGGCTTGTGACAACTGACCAGACAGTGTGACAAAAAGATAAATTATTTCCTTGTACTGATTAAAATACTAAACAGGAGAAAGCTTTGAGTAGATGATGATTTGGATTAAATCAATTTGATGGCTTAGACTCATTTCACGTATTATGTAAATTAAACATTCATCAGAGTCCATACCCACTTACCTAAGAGAGTATCAGAATGGCATAATTCATCTGACGGTAGTTGTTATTTCTTAGTTAACATGTACATATATCATGCAATTCTTTCTGCAATCTCATTTCCTCTTGTCAATGAATGAAACAGCTTTTCACTGTTAAGCTTAATCAGAAACCATTCTACTAGCAATCTAACCAGCACTTTCCTCCTTTCACTGTAGCAGACAAATGTGCTCAACAGTAATTTATTGTTATGGAAAAGCCCTGTAGCAACACGAAGAAATACACAAACAAGCTTCTAATTTCTGTCAGAAGCACTTGCTGGCACAAAATGTTTTAAGAAAAAAAAAAAAAAAAAAAAAGTTGTATTGCCTTTCCTTGATTTAGGGTAAGCTTCAGATTCTAAAAGCATGTAAAGGTACTATGCACCAATTTCAAAAATCTGTAGTCTTGAATTTGACATTAATGTGCTATTCTTCAGTCATTTACGTAAATCTTTCTTCTGCATTAAAATGTATAAAAACATAAGATTGACATAAAAGAGTCTACCCAGATGCAGCAATATAAATCAGAGAACTGTGAAAGCATTTGGGAGAAAATTATCCACAACAGAACTCGCAAGTGTTCAGTTACCACAATGAATTTATCCATTAAGAATATGTTCCTCTGCTCAAGATTATATCAGAAATAAGGAATAAATTAATTTTCCAGGCAGTTAAATCAAATTGATTTAATCTGGAGACACATTACTGGCACATTGTTGGGATTAAAACATTCAATAAAGCATATAAATTGTTTTAATAATGCTATTCTGCTATAAGCAACAATGCTGTGTTCATTATTACCCATGTGTTATGTTTGTTACTACGTTAACTTTACAAATCCTAATGCAGCTGATGGAGACGGAAGAGGGGAAAAAAAATAATAAAAAAAATTGCATGCAACATTTCCAAGGAGCTGACAATAATATAATTCAAAGTATTTTCTTAGTGTAAATTACAAAAGTTATTAAGGTTTGCACATTATTATCACCTCCGTGAAAAGAGCAGCGTTTGTAAGAACTGACAGTAGGCCCTGGACAGATTAAACCAACAAAGCAGAAAAGGCTCCATTTTCTCAGTTTTACTCTTTGTACATGAACCGTGCATGAAAATCCAAAGGAAAAGTATATTGCTGCAGATCAATTTTCTGATTAAATGATAAATACCATACAATAGCAGGGAAATTTCACTGTCATTTTATGGGACTAAAATTTTTAATAGAAAAATTTGCAGTGTAAAAAAAAGTTTAGAAATTGAAGTAATGATATTTTATTATTCTATTTGTTATTATTAAAAAAATAAATATTTGAGTTGGAATGCAAACTGCTTGGAGAGTCTTATTAAACTAGTAATCTGTCCTGCTTTGTATATACCTCATTCTTATATATTTTGATACAGTTTAATTAGATAAACACAAAGTGTTGCCCCTGATGCATTGCTGACCATCTATGATTGCTACAATACAGGAAGGAAACGTGATTGTTATGCGTCCCTACAATTATACACTGCACCAAAATAAATGGAGATATTCAATACTCCTAGTCAGCTAAAGGCTGCCAATCAGAAGAGTCACAGATTTGTCGAAAAGTTTTAATATTATCTAGACTTTAACCCTTGACTGCTCTTTTTCTGTGAAAAGGATTGTGAAACAATCCATTCTTCACAAAACAAGGCGTAAATGCAGGAAATCCTGTACTTCACCTATGCAAGACCTTCAGCCCAGCTTGCTGTTCTTCAAAAAAGCTGTAGGCTACCTTAATTGCCTCATATATGTCTTTACATTCAGCCTTGTACAGTAATTCCAGGATTCTGTCACTGCTGCTGGTGCTGCTATCAACGATAACTGTAAAAGCACCTCCAGTTCATACTAGTACTACAGTGAAATACTAATACTATGTATTTCCCTTCATAATTAGCTCTTGAGAAACAGATACCATCCTGTAGGACTCATTTTGTAGGAATTTTGCTAGGATGGCAATCTGGTTTATGAGATCACTCAAAAGTGTTGCTTGATTTCAGGTTCACTGTAATAAAAAATACGTTAACCTGAATTTCTCTCTTCCTGTAACAAATTTTTCTCATAGCATTAAACCTGCAGGGCTAAGAAAGCAAAGTAGTCAAGGCTTGCAAACTGAAATTTTCCCTCACATGCCTATTGTAATGAACATACTTTGGAGATCTTGATTAGGTTTGTCATAATTTCCTTCTTTTAGATCATGATATTGGCTTTTGAAAATCTTCTAGATGCAATAGCTCATAAGTACGGTTCTAAAAGCTGCCTTCTACCACCACCCAAAAAATTCAGGTATCATCTGTGCACTACACCTTTATCAGTACTTCCTTTACCCTCACTTGGACAAAAAAAGTGCAAAATACTCACTGAATTTTAGAATCATTGAAAAGGATATATATTGACAGTTCAGATTAAAGCTGACTGGTGATTTCGTGATTCAATTAAAAATTATTTAGATAAATGGCGTTGTCTTCAGATGTTGATGTCTTACAATCAAACTAACTGCTTGTGATTTAATGAAGATATTTACAAGGGGATTAACATAAAATAGCATCAGTACCCTTCCATTATTTTCCAGTAGGACATAATTTTAAAAATTGGTCATATTCCATTAAATTTGCATTTCATTTTTGTTTCTAATGTGACACAAAATTGTTACAAAACTAATTTCAGCACTAAACTGTAAAGTGCATGAACAGAGGTCTATTTTGTCTTTCCATCCCAAATTACACAGTAGCTTCTTATTGGTACATTAATCCAATTTAATTTCAGAACTGATTTAGAAATACTGCAGGGAGAATGAAGACATTTTTCTGAAATAAAGTAAACTCCATTGCTAATGCACAGTAACTGCAATGCTTCAGGTTAAATACAGAAAATTGAACTTCAAGTCCAAACCTACTCATGATTTTGCAGCACAACTATGCCGCTCAAATATATTTCCACATTGATGTAGCACCAAATGTAAAAACTATTTTCTATAAAAAAACATTTCCATTTAACTCCATACGGAACAGGACCATGTCAGGGCTATGTCCTGATTTGACATCATGTTTAATTTGCAATTTCCGATAATGAAACCATTTTGATTTTCTACCTGCTCTACAAAGCTATTGTTGAGTAAGCAGTGTTGACAATAAGAAAAGTATGGTCTTCACTCTTCATTCTGTTTTCATTTATCACAAATCACACTACTCATATAGCAGTAGGCACTAAAATATTGAAAATAACAACATAGCTTAGTTTCTTCAGAAATAGCCTATTGTTACATTTTCAAGAACATCAGTAATTGATGGAATTAATACCAGGCCATTTTTTTTTAGTTAAATAAGTTATAACCCACCGCACTGTGAACATCATTGTTTGTTTTTATGCCATATCTAAATCAGTTTGACTTTTCTAAAACCAAAAGCTTTAAAAACTCAAAAACTGCTATTTGCTGTCCTAAGGAATCTATATACTATAAGTACCATTCCTAGTCTTCAATGCAGCAACACTGAAATAAATAGATGTGGCTCAGGACCCTGTTTCCCCTTCAAATGTGATATTCAAGCTGCTATATATTACCTCTTTCTCTTGAAATTACTAAACTGCCATCTGTCAGTGCCTGTCAGACAAAGGCACTTGGGAAAAAAAGTACCCAACAAATAAAAGCAGAAGACTAGAAACACCAGACAACTGAATTTATATCTTTACTCTATTGCTGGTCATTTATAGCTACCCCTTTAAAACAAACTACTGCAGACATTGCCCCTTTCAAGTATTTGGGATGATATTTATATAACTTTCAGAGCATTCATCTACATCTTTTACACTTCATTTTAAAGCAAGTTAAAATAGCATGTACACCTTTTTTCATCAGAAAAATCTGTGTATAGCTTTTCAGCATCACTAATATTAAAAACAAACAAAAAAAACCACAAAAAACAAACAAACAAAAAAGAGACAAAAACTTTTTGACAGGCATGAGAAATGTTTCTGGATACTCTTTCATTCTATGGGAACTGCGCAAAATCCTTCCTGTACCAGATAAGATAGAAAAACCCAGCACTCAGCTAATAAAATGACATTGTGCCTGCTTGTAGAAGATGAAGTCCAAAAAACTTGGACACTAGTGCTCACTGGGCCCTGAGTTGACTTCAACTGTAGCAAGTAATAAAGGAATAAATGTATCCTGGGCAACACCTAGCCAGTAAAAGCGGCTTCTTTCTAAGGAGCCATTCCTGTGGGAGACAAGACAACAACTTGATTTAGGCTTGCAACAGTTTAGACACAGGTGCAATGTACAGACTCCCTTAATAAATTTATTACATTTGCATTACAGCTTTGCATTAAATAATATCTGAACAAACCGTGGATCCTGTCTCAAGGATATTTTGTGTACAAAACTTGAATATTGCCTGAAATATCAACTTGCTTAAAAACACAATAAGCCAAGCTGAGAGAAGTTTTTACTGTTCAAAAAAGAGTGCAAGGTCAACAACATTCTTAAGACAGATCCAATCATTAACTTGAAGATTTTGGCAACCAGAATTAATTGTCCACCTAGTGCTTCCCCTCCTCCTGCCACTATCAAGCTAGCACTTGCACTACGCCTTTGACCAACACTAACTGGTAGGAGAAATTCAGTGGTGAGGTACACGGAAGTTCATAGGCTATCAGGTCATGTTCACTCTTTCTCAGTTTCGACTTTGCTGCTCTTTTCCTTCACCTTTCATATCTCCACTAATTCTGGCTTCTTCAGATAATTGTTTTAGCTCTATTGGCTCTTTCTTAGGAGTGCTAAAGAGGAGAGGAGCCTTTCCTTCCCATTTGAATTGTACTAATTTACAAAAACTGGCTTTACTGCCTGCAACAACCACCAGGGATGATTCTTTACCCTTGCCACACTTCATATTCTTCCACATCTAACAGACTTAGCCTGTGTATCCATCTTGTTCTTTCTTCAGAATATAATTATAGCATTTGGGGTCTGATCTTTTATTAATTCCAAGTATTAATTCAAATGCTTTCCTAGGCGCACCAGTGTTGTTACTCAAGGGATATCCGATTTACATATTCCCATAATTTCATTTCTGATTGCTAAATTCATCAACTTGCTTCAAAGCAGTTGATATTATAAACATAATAAGCCTTTCAGGAACTGATGTTCACTGCATACTTAATGTTAATGTATTTTACTCAGTACAGCATGACATTTGCCAAATACAAATCAATATGTTTATTGGGAAATTCACTTTCGATGGAAAACACGTATCTTGACATCCTTGTCTTTTGGGTAGAAAGAAGCAGTGCGAGTTTTACACATCAAGATGTAGAATATTTTTTTTTGCTGTTGTTTCTGCAACCACGTAAAACATCATACACTTTATCAACACGCAAACATTTATTTCAATCCATGAAAATAAAATTAAAAAATAATAATAAGCCAAAGATTTTAATCCACTAAAATCAAATCAGCTTTGGTAACTTCATGGCTACTCATTACTCTGCCTGACAGTGATTAACCATAGAATCATAGAATGCCTTGAGTTGGAAGCGACCTCAAAGATCATCTCATTCCAACCCCTCAATCAGCTCTTCCACACCTCTTCAGAGAGGGGTAATATCAGAACAGCTCCATCAAGTTCAAGAAAATGCAGAGGACTACCGGACTAAGAAAAGGGAATCAGGAAGCAGAAGACTCTGCCTGAACAATAATCCAAGAAACACTGTACCTCCCATTCTAGAGATGCTTTATTCCATTAACTTGTTATAAACATAAACAAAAAAAGTCATGTTTACATTTTTTTTTTCTTCTACTGAAACATTTAATAGAGGTATGCAGTTTACTAGAGATTTGACCCATACAAAAATATGACACAGTGTGAAATTTTAAAATGTTTTACGCATTCAGTTTTCCTAGGTCATGAATGCTGAGAGCATTTAATAACTCTCTGAACAATATTTCTACAAAACAGTTCATGGGGGTAAAAAAATTGTATTTCACTTATTTAAAGTTGCATGACAAAGACACATATCAAATTACATAAAAATCTGTCAGACAATTTCTTACTTTCTAAAGATAATGTATCATGCCTGCTTAATTTCAGGTTTTTAAAATTTTAATATTTAAATAGTCATCAGTACAGTTTTCCATGTTTAGAAAAGTCTAGATGGAATTAAAACAGTGCCATTCAAAGCTCACAGCAATCACAGCAGACCCCATTGCTATCTGTGGCATCATCTGAATACAAAAACAGTATGCCAATACTATATATACACAATACTCCAGTTAAAAATAAATATATATTTTATAATAGCAGAATTATTAGATAACAGAATTAATATTCTTATAATAATATAGTATCGATCATTTTACCTTCTAAGATGCAGTTTATAGAAGACCACCATATTTTAACCAGATTGCTTTTATTTACGGAACTTCGTGGAGGTTTCCTGTTTCTATTCCCAGATTTCTATCCTTAAATTTTACACCATCTTTCTATGTTGGTTTATAGTTGCAACTGGTGTATTTCACTTTGTATTAAATTAATACTTTTTTTTTTTTTTTTTTAATAAGCAACTTATTTGTATACAGACAAAACTATCTGAGATGGTTTACGTTTTTAATAAGTTTACCAAAGCCCACTATATGACATCAAAGACCAGCTGGGAAAGGCAAATGTCTTCATTTTAACCCTTAAAAAATTAAATAAATAGTAAGTTTTACTATAAAGCAGAGTTTTGACTTCAAGTACATAACAGTTTCTCCCAATATGAGTTTAAAAATGAGCTCAAATATGTGTATACTTTCATCTACTTATTTTGTACCCCTTCTAAAATAATACGTGAACAAACACACACACATACAAATGTAATCAGAAATAACGCCATGCCAGAAATCTATGAAAAATTATGTCAGAATCGAAAAAGTTATGTTCTGTATAGCAACTTCTCTCACAGCAGGAGAAAATGGTTATCAATCGCAGTAGTTCTCATTCAAAATTAGCATACTGATTTCTAGCTGAAAATCTTTAGAATTGTCAGTCAATAAATCACTAGAATCACACTTAATAAGTTCAATAAAACAAAATGTTTTAAACTGCTTAATAAAGTTAACAGCTTAATAAACTACAAAGATAAAGGAAAAACACCTTAAATAAAATGTACTTTGCAGCCTTCAAAACTGATCCAGACCCTTAAAAAATGAGGATGGATCAAACTGTACTTTACAGTTTCAAAAAGCTTGGGGCAAATTAACCTGTTTAGTTTCCCCAACAATTCTGACCAAACTACTCTTCTAACTGCACATAATTATGCTACATCATCTTTTCTAACATTCTGACCAAGTATTTCTGTTCAATCCCTTATGACACTACATATCTAATGTATGGTATTATATTATATCAGTTCAACAAAAGATTGGCTATGAAATTCTAATCTTAATATTAAATAGCAAAATATGCTTCGATATAAAATCCACTTCACTGTTTTTCTGCAAATTCATTAGCAGCTAAAGGATTGCTCAGGCATACCTTAGAGAATCCATCATGGTAAACACTTTTTCCGGGCATATAAGAGAGAAGAATATGTGGTTCACTTTGATAATTCATAAAAAAAGCTTGCAGAAGTTTACCTTGCAATAATTCATAATCTTTCCTTATTTAAAAACCTGATGTATGTATGCCAAAGGCTAAACATTTCTCCTTTCAGTCATATTTGAAATGTTGCTCAACTCTCATACAAGGTTGAAATTACAAAGAATAGATTTTATTGCCTCTCCAAAATTAAGAAGCCATCAGCTCAGTAAGACCTCCCCTGTGACATCCCAGCAACTGCCCTACACACAGAACAAACATCTACAAAAAACACCTTGTAGCTATTTGCAACCTACTCAACTGCGCTCCCATCTTGCAGTCCATCTATCTCATCTCCTATAAGCTGCCATGGAAAAGACAAAAAAAATCTGAATCGTTCTGTGAGACTGTAGCTAATGAAGCCTGTTTGTTTACAAACTGGCAACTTCTTACCTTCCTTGACCTTTACACTTCATCCCTCCCACCACAACAGCTCCAGCCCTTCCACCTCTCACCAGGCCAGAATAAGTATGGGATGTTCTGCTGGCCAAGACTCATTCACTCGTTAGCTTGTGAGTTGCTCCAAAGGAACACATTTAACTTTTGACCTCTGCTTGTCTGTTTCTCAGTGTCAGCACTGAATCATTTCCTACCCAGCTACTGAAATTCTAAGACTTGTAGGAACTTATTATTTTGAAATCTCCACCTTCATTTCCGATTTGATTAAAACTGAACCATGAATTCAAAAATCATTACAGACCGTGCTATGAGAGACAGACTGAATACAGACTGAATGAAACCTCATGAGCTCTATTTACACAGAAAAACAGGCTGAAAACTCTGTCCCATTTCAGCAGTGTGGGAAAAAACAGAACCTGAACGGAGCACTCAGAGCAGAGCTCAGGTCTTTGTTGTGTGTTCAGGTGGGCAGGAGACACTCATCTACACTTGAGGCTAACACTCTGGAAAGCACATGAGGAAAACAGCTCACGTGAAGTTCATACACAACCTCATCATGGCTCTTCTGCTCTCCAGTCTGTGGGAGAGTTAAGGAAGATTTTTGTACAGAAATTTCCTACTGTGAGTCTGCCAGGAGTCTTAATATCAAAATAAAATACTGTTATCAATCTGCCACCTGAAAATGCCTCAACAGTATTAATTATCAAATCTGTGGTTCTCAAATACATACTCTTGAATTAAAGTGTGTTCTTGTCATTAATTACCGTAACAGAAAACAGCAAATAACATGAAAGAGATGTAAGTCATATTTCTTTGCATGAATTCAGGTAGGAAGTGAAGACAAATATTTCTGGCTGATGAACAAATCAACTAAAATGCGTGAGACCAATAACCAGATAGAAAATGAAACAAAGGGTATAATTTAAGAGGAAAACAAAGTCTATTGTTGTTGCCAAAAACCTACAACCCAGATTTTCTTTGTTTTTGCCTTTACATAGTTGGGAATATCCTAAACACGTACTTATTTCTTTGAGAACTAGTCTTGAAGCATGTGTGGAGTCCCACACTGCATGACAGATATGCTCTAAATCTTGATTACTTCCCTTGTCCTTTTCAAGTGCACTGCTGCTTGTCAAACTAAAATCTCCTTAATATGAAAATGCATTATGAATGTAACATTGGCCCTCAAATAGGATGAAAGTTGTAGTGATTTCTGGAAGACGAGAAACAATTACCTGCAAAATGGAGATAAGAGGAGTCTGAATTCACTGAAGTCCTTCACAGTTTCTTTTATGTGAATCTAAGCATTCACAAGACAGAATAGAAGGTAAGATTTGATTTATTTAGAGCCTTCAGGTGAATGAGAGACCCACTTATCCTTATTCTAGACTCTCCGTTTTCAGGACTAGAAAGAATTATGTCAAGTACAAACAATGACAAAAAAGCAAGTTTTTCAACTTTCCCAATTCCTGATACTGGCCAAAAGTAATGTGTTTGTCCAAAGAAAATCTGCAAAGACTGAAGTTACATAATTCATTCTTCTACTGGTGAATCAACAAGATATCTATTCGTCTGGGTAAATAACCACAGACGAATGATGGCAGGAGGATGCTTCCCAGAGGGTTGTCAGTGATAACATGCACAACGCAATGGGACTTTAAATGAGAACACAGCTTTTGTAAGTAATGTACACTCAAGATACTCTAGAGACACCAGGAAACACAATTCCTTTAAACAGAGATCATGCTTAAAATACTGGTTGTTTTTTTTTTCAGTGTACATGATCTCCATTAGAAAGTTAAGTAAGTCAGACAAAACAAAAATTCTTCCAGGGGAATGCTTTGAACCCTAACCAAAGAACATGGTAAGAAACGAATCTATAAATAGAAACCAATATTTCAGAAAACTATCCTAAACCAAGGAGAGCGCTGTTGCCATTTTGTTGTTTGAAATTGCTAATTATAAGTCATTTGTGCAATTTCTAAGAGAAGATGGGAACTTCTGCTCACAGAAATACACATTCTGTTGCATGTCCCTCACTTACAGGCACCATTGCGGGAGGGGTAAATGAAATCACTGGCTCAACTTGCTTCTTGGAAGCACAGTAAATGCAATGCAATTCAGTTTCCATTATAACAAGAGGAGGTGAGCTATTTTTTCACTCTGAAAACATTTTGGGCTTTGGATCATTTGAATTATTCTGAATTAGTGAGAGCATAGTTTAAGACCAGAAGTTATCTTTACTTCAGTTGAAAATAGAAAGAAAACATTGAATTATAAAATCATACCTCTCCCTCCTGCTTTTAAATACTATTGTCTCTTCTATATCTCATCTGCATTTTATCTGTTCAGCAGGAGGGAAGGATCTTTCCCAGGAAAGCAAGAACACATCTTCGCGAGACATAAATGCACTGTGGCACAGTCATCCCCTTTCACGGACTACCTTGGACCTCACCCTTGCCAAGATTTGAGACCTCTCTTTCTTAAAACACACTGCAGCTGGAGTACTGAGCTAAAAATAGCATGTAAATAAATCAGGCTTTAAAGATGAACCATTCTTTCCATTGATCTTCGACAAAATTCCAGATACAGCAAAGAACAAAAAACTAGGGCACAGATGAAAAGCAAACCTTTTTCCCACTCGTGACTCATGGTGTTAACACATAAGCAGGCATATTTCCTACTCTGGGGAAGGCAGCTAAAGTATATTTGTACTGCTTTCTCATTTGCATTACTAGTTTTCACCAAATTTAATGCATTTCAAAGAATAGTATATAGCTCTGCTGCTTAAACTACATTTACAGAAATTTACCATTGCTAATTTAGAAATAATATAGTATAATATATATGCATTCCCTTTTAAAACAGCAACAAAAAAGATGCTTTGCCTTGCTATTCTTATTCCTTCACTGAAGCCCTTGTAATAGCAAATTTAGGACATTTTCCTTTCCTTCTTATTTTCTCTGATCTATTTTCAAAAGCTTTTTACCAACACTGATTGCATTTTCAGAATTCTTGACTGCTAAAAGAAATGGGAGAGCAGTAGATTTACTCAGGTTCAGCAATTAAAATCTTACTCATACACTCAGCGCATGCTTGAAAACATCATACTGCTCTTTTGTACTGATAGAAGAAAGCATTTATAACAAACACCTGTATCTGAATTTGGAATCATAAGGATTTAACAATGATACCAATATTAGTATCTTTTTCCTGGAGATTATAAATGCATATGACTCAGAAATCAGAACATCTCAAGTTCATGCTGAATTGAAACTGGCTGATTTTTAGCTTTGCTGGCAGCTTCTGGTTATCTTTATTTCAGTTTTAACCTCTGAATCTTGTTATTAAATTGCTTAAGCTTCCATCCCTTGTCCTGTTACATAACTGTTGTCATGTTTATTCATTTGGACACACTTCTAAAGAAATAAACAAGGTATATACTTTTTAAGCACTGTTTTAACTCAGGGATCCTTTTCACCTCCTTCTGTTAAAGACATCCATTACACTTTGACTTTATGACCATCACCTCTCAGACATTCCCATTCATTTTCCTACCGTTCACTAGATAGCCAGCATAAAGTAGCTTCCTGAAAAGCAGCCTAGAACTTAGAAGTATTATTTAAAAAAACACACCAAGATTAGCTAGCATCAGTAGTTTAGAGAGCATAGAAGCATGGTCCCTTAGGAGGTGATTATAAATCCGCCTGCAGATGTCCAAAGTGAGACAGTGCTTAAAGACTGAGGCAATCCCCTACCCCTTAACTGCACTCCAATCTTCACTGCAGGAGGAGGAAAAGAAGACTGCTGTTAATTATGACAGAAATGTTTGTGCCCCACAGGAAAAAAAAATTAAAAAAATCTATGCTTAGGTGTGTGGAATATCACCCCAGTGTTCACTCTCACAGGGGCTGTAATTGATGGACAGACTTGTTTTGTTTCTATCATATTTCCTTTTATTTTTTCCCTACTACCTGGGAAAAAATTCTGCATCACAGCCTTGATATGGAGACTACCAATTTAGAGAGCATTAACCAATTCAGATTGAAAATAAAACCGTATACAAATTTCAAAAAGTTCTACAAGTCTGAAAAACAACTGACCAACTTTTTAGCATTACCTTTATTTTCTTTCCACTTCCTATTTGCAGCTGAAATATGGTCTATGTGAAAATAGAGTCCCCTGACAAAGTAGGGACACTAATGAGAACCCACGTTTGGAGTTGAAAGCCAGCATTATACAATACTTCACACCACTGCCATCTATTTTCAACATAAAGGCACTGGTTGTGCCAGGTACGGCTTACAGCTCAAGGGAGCTAAGGAGGATTTTCACGAAACCTGGGTGACAGTTAAAAATAAAAATAAAACAGAGAACAGCAGAAAAAAATAAAAGCCCTACTAATATTATGCTTTGGAGTACAACTGCTTCAAAAGACAGTCTGATTTATGGTAGAGGAAATAAAAAGGTAACACTCATTCATTCCCTCAATCCAGTCCGGACAACTTGGTTACACAAAATAACTGCAATCCGTATAAAGTATGAATGTGGTTAAAACCTCCAGATGAACCCATGAGGCAGCTGCAACAATTGTTGTCACACAGTGCAGAGAAAGCCAACCCAACTGCAAATGGACTGACTCCAGTGTGAAGTGTTGACTGCTCAGAGCTGCCTGAACTACCTTCCATCACATCAGTCCTTCTGAGTAGGTGGTTCTGCAAAGACTCAGCAGGGAGTAGATGCATATATTCAGGAGGAATGCTCACCATTCATACCTTGTGGGTTATCTGAAAATTAAGACTTGCTTAAGAGTGAGTTCTGTTGTCAGAGAAAAAAAGTACAAAATGTCAGAGCGTTTTCCCAGATCTTCGTTGTTCTCCCTCTGAGATGAGCCCATCTGGAAAATTCTCCACCTTTTATTGTTACATGATTACGCAGGAGAGGTACAGCATCATCTTTTCTCATTAAAAAATAAAACATTTGCATGAGGGTTTCGGAGTAAAATTCTACCTATTCATCATAATTTCAGAAACTCCTGACAGCACTGCAAAGCTAGTGCACTGCAAAATTTCACATCTAATAGGTAGCTCCAGCTTCAGTAGCAAGGGGAGTGCTGAGATTTTATTGTAAAGGAAACTGATTTCAGGCTGGCTACACAATGAAAGTAGTTTTTACAGACTTTACATAAAAATAAGACATATTACTGTGAGGGGATTCAGATAATTTTAAAGAGAAGCTTCTTAGGGAAGTAAGTTTGACAGCTAGGATGAAAATGAAAGCAATTATCAACTTTGTCTTCAACATGTTTTGGGAAGGAGATGCAACAAAATTCTGATCCTTCCGTACCCAATTCTTTGTCATATACAGTCTTCGCTACATAAACGTTCAACAGTTCCAACAAAAAGAGCAACCCAAATGTTTAATCATTATGAAAAACACAGTACCTTGACCTTGTATTTTAGAGTTAAATGGAGTGGCATTATAAAAATTAAATTGGTTCTTGCTCATTTCCATATTATCCTTTAAAAAGCATTGCTTAGCCTGGAGTCGATGTCCTATTTCTTTATCTTTCCTGATGACCCCTCATGCCTGCAAGTTAGCTCGTTTTTCTCTGCTGAAGACTGCACCCTACCACTGCATGTGCTCTAAAATTTCCATTAGAATCTAGGGCATCATCACTCATTCTTATCTGCAGCAGGCTGCTGAACAGTGTGATACCAGCAACTGCATGAGAACTAGTCTCAAAGGACAATATAGTCATACACATCGCCATCCAGTATGGAAAAGAATTCTACCTGCATAATATCTTATCACATACAGTACACCGAGAATCTTAAAACTCTGGGTCTGGTGTACAACAGAGTTATTAATTCCTTTGCAGCAGCAAGCTTTACTTAAACAGAAATTTACTGGTAGGCAATTAGCTTTTCAAAGAACATTTTTTTAATTAAGTTCACTGCACAATTAAATGATTTGTTTCATCAGCTATTGAATGTTCACTGGTTAAAGCATTATTATTTTAAATAAGCACATTACAAATACCTGAGGGTATTTATGCTTGTTTACACGGTTAACCTTTGGCTTTCTAAGTCCTTCTTCTGGTAGATTCTTAAGTTATTCTAACTCCCAAACTACACAGATAGATACCTATCATAAGTGTTGTGTAAGTCAGCTGTGCTCATTCCTTTCTTTTCGTCATTTCTACTTTAAAAGCATTCATGTATAAACAAATAGATGTGCATGCATACTTATCTATGATTATGTATAATCATATATCATTCTAAAAACTATGTGCTTATATAAGCACACATTCTACAATACTTCAGATGAACTTCAATCTTAGTGCGCTATTTGGCTGTGTTTCACCTGTCGTAACTGTCATCTCAATCCGTCATTTTACAGCATGACCTTTTTGTGTATCCTGAGCCCAGGTCATTACATGACTTGAACTCAGAGAACAATAATATAAATCTACAACATGAAATCACTGCCCTGTATGTACCCATGTAAAGCACTGAAGAGAGGGCTGATCTGTTTACAGATGTTGTCAAGATAGGCTGCAGTGATCTGTATCATACTGGTTGAAACATCCTGTTGGGTAGTACTGTGTGACTCAGTAGACAGATTTGCTATTGTCCAAACAAGAGAATTTCTGACTGTCATCGGATCAGCATCAGTCTTTCAGCAAGCTCTGCCTGAGAGGACTTGCTATTGGCAACCATTGATACGAAAGAGCATCTATAAGAAACTGAAGATTGGATTGCTGGCTTCACTGATCTGCTTTGGCCACCCATTTTTTGAACAATATGTATTCTGTTGCTACAAGCTTTTCTACATTCTTTCCAGTCGCCACCATCAGCCAAGTCTTTCTGATGTGCAACACAAGCAGCTGTATGTGTGTGTGTGTGTGTGTTTGTATATTCATAGGCTTTTGTCCCCAGATAGGGCAAACACAGCAACGCTCTCACTGCTGAATGTTAAAGTATACATCAGCTGGGCACCTCTGCTTCTCTGGTTCAATGAATGTATACATTGACTGAGAACAGAAAAATCCACTCATGACTTCAGCAGAGGATTTCTATTTATTTATTTATTTTTTAATGTTATTAATTTGGACTCTTTCATTCATACCTGCAACAGCACATAGCAAAATTCTGAACTATCCCCAAAAAGATGTATGGACAGGAGAGCTTGTGACTATCTATGTACTAACAGCAAAACACAGCTAATACAGACTATACTTATTGTCTACCCTGAAACTAGACATAGAATATTTATAGTGGCTAGATCATCTTTGCAGCAGGTTTGTGTAAGCTTTTTTTTTTAGCTATTTCACAAGTAGGACAGTTCACGATGGACTATAATTAACTAGGTTGGACATACCCAAGCTAGCATCATAAGCATACTTTCTGTTGAGCAAATGAATGCAAACAAACCTTTCACTGACTGCCATAAGCAGCAGATCATAGAATATGCGATCTTTTCTACTGAGCAGGCTAACAGCACATTTGAAGAGTAGATGAGGAAAAATAAATAAATAAAAATTGAACTTAAAGTCTTCAGCGATGCCAAGACAGCATGATAACTTACTAAGACAGCAAAACACTAAGTCCTCTATTGACCAAAACATAACACTGACAGAATCCAACCAGAATTAATCTCATCTAACTAGGAATGCACCTACAGTGTGGCTTTCTGCGACACAACAAGGAATATAAGATGTTCTCACTGCTTACACCAAGCTTCCCACATGAAGCACATCTTTCCTTACTGGTTCCACAATACGCAAGCCTTATGAACCACATGTGGGTCAAACAGAGTCCGTGTGACAACAGGATAATCATTGGATTCATATTTTTTCATATAGGTTACACATGGGAGTTGCAGGATGAAATACAGAAGAGCAGCATATATACATGGCTTCATCCCGCTACCGAGAACAAACAGAAAAGTTACAAATGTCAAACCATTCTTGGAGATGATTTCAAAAGGCATGACTGAAAAACATAATAGGCTCCCAGATTTTTATGTTGGGAGACTTAACCCTTAATTATAACCTATCCCCTCCTCCCATCTGCTTTAGAGGAAGACAGTCTAAGGAAAACAAGTGGGTTTTCTTAAGAAATGTACTGGATATGTAGACTTTAAGGCAACCAATCAAAAAGAAGAGCTTTCCAACCAATCATCATGAAGAGCTAAAGCGTCTTCAAATTATATTCAAAAGACACAATATTGCTCATTCATTTTATTCTGTTGTTATAGGAGAACCCATTACTAGTTGTTATTTAGCTTAATTATACTCAAGAATATCAATTTCAAATGCATAAAAACATAATGTCTTGTCCCAGAATATTTTCAGGTGATGTGATAATTTTAAATACGCCTTATTTGAGAACAGTGCTAAAGCTGAATCCCATAGCTAGAAGATCAAGTGTTACAACTGAAATGTATATTGTATCAAGGGCAATATACAACACCAACAAAGTGCTAAAACAAATTCATCTTTTTCAGAACTCAAACATCCAAGTGAATACCTCAAAAAGCCTATGAGAGCAAGAGAGGGATGCGTTCACCCAAAGACTCATCAAAGTGCTACAGTAAAATGAGAAACAACATGAGCTGCTAATCACTACTGCTAAGAAAACTTAAGTCTTTATGATACTGAGGCTGAAAGAAAATAGCTGGCAGCATCAAGAGGGCTAAATAAAATGGTATATAAATACTTAAAATCAAATAATGCCATTAAACTCATACAAGGTATAACCAGTACTATCAATAATAGATTCTGTTTCACTGTACATCTTTTCTCCAGAATATACATGTAGCATTATTATTTATTTACTAATTCCTTGGGAATGGAATAGTCTCTTACAATATCTGTTAAAGACCAAACATCATTTTTGTAGCATGTAGATTAAAAATGCTACATAAGCACTAACACATTACTATTATCATAGCTTATTAGAAGTATATTTTAAAGTTGTGTACAACATATACTCTGCAAGAAACTTTGAATATTTAACTCATTGAGAGATAGCAGAGCCCTTGTATAAGGTACTAAGGTGGCTGAATTTAATTTGAACCTCATTAGATGAAGTTACATACCTTGCACAGACTTAAACATTTGTTAGATTTGATGCTTAATGCTCTTTTGCATCTACAGAGTGATGGTGCAATTACCTTCTAATTATTACTCAGAATTGATGCAATTTGCATAATTTAACAACTTGACCCTTCTAATCCTTGCTGAAATCTAGATGCTAACTTAAAAGGAGTTAAGTGGTCATTTCAAAATTTCAAAGCTTTATGAAATAGTACGTGAATTGAGGTTGAAATTCACTTGAAGTGCGTATCTTCCATTCCTGCCCTGGTCTCATTTAACATTAAGAATTTTTAAGACCCTTTGGTGAGGAATCAAGAATCATTTACAGAAATATATGCTGGGATAAGAGTGTGCTCGGTAACTTATCCTAGTAGGAACAGGTCCTTTTGTTCTCAAAGTGCTAGTTTGTCAGCTTACAAACCACTCTAGATGAACAAGTTCACTGCACATACGTAATTTTTCTTCACTTTTTTCCATTTTTGAAGTTGATGATGGTGTTTATTGCTATTACAGAATAAGAAGAGTGACTTTATTCCTGCATGTCCCTTTAGATAAAAGTGGTTTAAGACATATTATTTTATTTTACCAGTTTATTCCTGCACCAATAGGAAACCAAAAGTATTAGATCTGCATAACTACTTCCTCAATAAGAAAAATAATTTTTTCTTTTTAAACGTAGCATCAAGTACAAAGAAGCGTAGCAAAGAAGCTTCACAGCTTACTTTGCTGTGAAAGATCTAAGTACGCTATATCTACCTAGGTGTTGCTAGCACTGGAGGGTTCTTTAAGCCTCAGAGGATCCTCCGCACAGCTGCTGTACAAGACTTTTGAACGTCTTGTGATGAACTTCAGGTTCTTTATGTTTGCACTGAGCAGAACAAAGCTGAGCAAGTTTCCAGAATAAACCTGTCCAGGAAGCTTTTTAGCCTGTTCTATGAAAATTTCCTACTGTCCATTTAATCACATCTAAATACAATGTTTTCCTTTGAATGGATATAAGGTTTTTGCTCTGATGGTCAACCTCACTCCATAAAAACAGAAACAGGAAAATAAAGTTATAATTAAGAGAATTTTTAAAGCTTTGATTTTATTTTGGTTGATTGGATGTTACGGAGCTTGTTCAAGATGAGGCATAAAGTTTTCATCTCTCTTCTAAGTATATTCCATGCTACTTCACTTTTGAATGAGAACACATTTATTATTTTGCACAGAAACTGTGATATATAAGGAACAAAAACAAACCTCTGAAAAACCTTAAACGGTAAGAGTTTCCAGTATTTTCTTAATGAAAATGGAATATACATAGGCTGCTCTGAAAATAATGCCTCTTATTTATTTCAGTGGAAACTACAACCAATAAAGAACACAATAGCACTGTTTGATAGAGCAATTTCTCAGCTACAAAATGCTATTTTTCAACCAGCACCACCAGGAGCTATGCATTTTCACCAGCGATGAACAAGAGCCTGCCTGCTGCACTCATAACAATCTGTACCAGCAGAGGTGACCCGCTGTTGCTATCACCACTGCTGAAATGCACCTACCCCTCACTGTGGCCACATCCTCTGCTTGGTCTCTGTAAACATGCAGCAAACATCACTGAATGTCAGTGGGTGCCATTTTCTCTGCATGCAAGAGTTCAGTGACACACCTTTGCTTCATCTGCACTTCCATGTCAGATGTTGTTTTCTAAGACTGCCCCTCTGCTGCCATCTGTCGCACAGCAACAAAATGTAATGGAATATTGGTAGGCAGGTTCAAACCCTACTGCCACACCACTGACATCTGCCTCTGGTACAGTAGGCCAACATAATCAAATGGGAGGCATTACTTTCAGAACAGCCCTTGTATATGAAGACATGACTAGCTTATCAAAGCAATCAATGTGCAGCACACATTAAAAGCTATGTTTGTTATCATGCTATTTTATATTACTATTGTATTTTGTATTACGGAATACTTAGGAATGCAGCGTGCTTATTAATGTGCTGGCACTTAAAAAAAAAAAAAGAACAGTTTTAGAAGCATGGATTTTCACAATTGTACGTAAATCATAACATTCATGTGTATCCATTTATGGCAGGATTTTTCATTCCTTATTTTAAATATGGATGAAGAAACAGAAGTCTTCACCATGTGATTACTACTTTGGTTTAGTTAGTCTGATAGCTTTCCTCTTGCAGCTACTATTCTCCAAGTCTTCAGAAGTTAAAAATACAATACGAGAAAACAGATGTTCCACATTAAGAGTGTGCCCCTCCAACTGTCAGGGATAAGTAGTTTATATGCTGGAACATCACATTTGATCTGATATTGTAATTAAGACTATTTTGAATAATACAGATAATAATACTGATTTTGAAATTAATACTATAACATAATTATCTAAACCATACATTTGAACATGATCTCCTACAACAAGAAATACCACAGACTGACCGGAAACATTTTAAATTGAATCTATAAATATATTACTTTGTGGTTTCGTGTCTATCCTGTCCCATATTAGAACAAGCTGTAGGTAGAGCCTAGCCAGTATCCTTTGTTTTTTTTTCCATTTTTCCATTCATCCAGTAAAAAATAAAAAATCCAGGGATCCTTATCTCTTCTGTTTCTCATCTTATTTAATGCTTTGCAACTTATAGTGCAAAAAACTATGCCACATCCAGTAGCTTTTTGTTCTGTTTTCCGGATTACATCAGCCTGGAATGAGATAAATTTTGGGGAAAGAATAAAACAACAACAACAACAACAACAAAACTGGGCACATCTTAATCACTGAGGACATAACATAACCAATTGTGATACTCTATCCATTTCACCACACCCAAGAATCTTCAGCCCCTGGGAAACATTACAGCATCTTTCCCCAGGAGCTTCATCAATGTATAAAAACGGAGCTGCACAAACCACTTTCTGCATTTGAATTAGCAGCTTAATTGAACCTCTCTGTTCGTTTCTACCCCATGCTGCTTTTTATGCGCAGAGGTTTTCTTGGCTATTTTTAATCCTGAAAAATGTTCCTATTCAGTTCACCGTGTGGCAGCGTAACCTTTTACATCAGCACAGCTGAAGGGGCACCAGAAAGCTGGAGATAGCTGAGGATGGATGAGGGATGCTTTATTCTACTGACGCTGCCTGAAGAATACCTGAGAACTAATTTAGGCTGCAGTTTCTCACGTATTCTAGCACACTCCTTAACAAAACACCCACGCTAGGATTCTAAGTCCTGTAGGTCCACACACAAGCACTCTCTCTCTTGCCATTCTTTTATTCTGTACAATGGCTGTTCCATCTTCCAGCTGCATAGAGCCATGCACACAGTCCTTGGAGGAAAATCAGAAAAATGCCGTTTTCTGAAATAGCATCAAGGGCACAAGCAGCAGCCACACTGCAGCACATTGCACAGCCTTTACATCCCTACTGCATCTTCCCCAGGACAGCAGCAAAAGGGATCAGTCAGAACCAAGCCTTTGTTAACAAGAGGTCTGCTGCACAGCAGGTGTTCCCGCAGCATACTCAAGGTTATGGTTTCTGCTTAGCACATCTGAGATCCACAGTGAGGAGGGTTACAAAACTCTCTGTAGTGCCCTTCTTTCTCTGTGGAAAATTCCTGATGTTTGTCAAGAGGAAAGAGCATTTGGAATGACAGCTAAGCAAGCAAGCAAAGACCCACTAGTCAAAATGAAGCACCTCTGTCTAAGAAATTAGGTACTGTATGCCAGTAAAACCTTGGCGGAAGTCCACAGAAGCTTGGCTATCTATTCCATTAATGTAACTATGTCACAATAAACATCTGTTACTCAGAGGATGGTCTTTTCCCTTCCACTGTAACAACCATATACAGAAATCCATATGGGCTTAATTTATCGTTAGTGAAAACCTTATAAAAGCTTTCAAAATGCTAATATATATAAGTATTCTGCAAGCTTTTGTATGACGCACATATGAACTGTCTTCACCTAATAATCACTGATGCTTCATAGAGAAAAATGAACTATTAACCTGGTTACAAGCAGAAAATGAATTACATGAACATGCTTAAAGCACTTTTAAACATAAGGTTTGAACTTCACTCTCATACAGCTACCAAAGTACTTCTGAGATGCAATATTAAACATACAAACACAAATCATGCATCTTGACACTTTGGGCTATGAGAAAACTTATTTGGAAGCTGATTTTGAATCTGTTTTAATCTAAATGCAAAGCCAGAATGACTACACTGAAAGTTCACAATAAATACAATGTGTTACATAATGTGTTTGAAAATTAAGTACTCGGACTACAGATGTGTGGGTTTTTTTGCTTTTGAGAGTAAAAGACTGAAGAAAAGTTTTGTTTGCTATGCTGAGATCTCCAAAGAAACCTATAGGCATGAAAAGTGCAATTCATCCACTGATACCTTGCTTCTTACAGAAACCCCATACTCAAGATAGCTAAAAAACTAACAGCAACAAAACCCACCACCTATCCTTTATAAAAGTTTTCTTTTCCTACACTTTTAATACTTGTTGAGTTTGTGACATTCTTGATCTGTTACACTTTCAATGAAAAACATTTAATGCCACCTTCAAGTAATTTCAAAATCTGGGGGATATAATTTGGTAATGAAAAATGGAACCTAGTCAAGCTAGAGACCATAATAAGTATTGAGGAGGGCTGAGAATACACGGATGGACAAAGTACTGGGAAATACTGAATAAAAGCTTTCCATCATTTTTTATTACATGGGCTGTTTTCTTTAATTTTCTCTTTAGTTCCCTGTTAGGACTTATTTAAGAGGGAAAAGTTTTGGTGGTTTTTGGAAGAAACAGAGAGTGGAAAAGAATAAACCAAGCCTCAGGGAAGGAGAATGGAGAAAGTGAGCCTCATTCAACTGCTTTAATGTCTGCCTTAACAGACATTAAAGACACATTTTGAATTGAAATTAAAATAATAATAATAATAATAATAAAATGCAATGATTCTAGATCTTCATGGATAGAATTACAATCAAGTTAATGGTTCTCTCACCTGAGCACCACTAGTAATCTCTATCCTTGGAATCAGAATCCGTCCCTGCTTTTCCAACCGCTGTTTTTTCACAAACATGCTAGTGTAAATACATAAAACATATCTTTCCAAAATAACTGTCACATCATACAACAATAAATGTGTCAATTTTAATAGTTGATTCCCTTTTTATATTCTTCTACAGTCTCATTTATGGATTTTCAGTTGTTGATTAATATCTTAAATCCCTATCTCAATTGCATTACTAAGCTAATGCATTCTGGTTTTCAAAAAGCCAGAACAATTTAACGACTTTTCTTTTTCCATACAGAATGAAAAGAGGCTTATACAAGTGGCACTATGTGAAGGTGTCTGTGGAAAGAACTTTAAACATCACCTGAATGCAAATAGTCTAATGGGGAAAAATTTGAAAGAACTCTCAAACCATGAAGAGCAAGGCACTCTCAGAGGAGTGGACTCCAGTTTCAAGTCCTTCCCTAGTAATGGAATAGGGGGAAAAAAAGAACTGGAAGTATTTGCTTGATTTTCTTTGCTCCTCTCATATAATGCCTCATTCTGCCCACTTTACTCCAGCTATCATAAGAATGAAATATGGTTCTAGCTCACTTTGATTACAGTTTTCAATGCTTTGGCCCTGTTAGTGATGTCACCTTATATTTGGTGATGGTCACACTGTAGTTAAGCCTTTTTGGTTGGCTCCTCCAGGCTGGAATTAGCCTGCAGACATCCAACAGAAGAGCTCAAAACTCTATTCCATGAGTATGTCCAGAAACTAAACATCAGATTTTTAAAAATACATTCTTCCAGCCACCCTCCTAAAAATTAAGGTTTACTCTTCTGAAACAGACTAACAATATACTTCTTTTACACTTTTGCACATTTTTCAACTCTTAAAAGGACTATTTAGAACAAGATCCATTATCGAACGCAGGTCCACAACACATACCAAGACCATTAAAAAGGAACAAAGCAAACCAGCAAGAAGACCTACCATTCTCAGGCATATTATTTCAACAAAACACTATATTGGACAGTTACTGAGACTATATATACATTGGTGATCAGACTGAAGATTCTAAGTGCTTCAATTTCAGCTGTTGACCTGAATCCTTGATCAGAATATCCATTAGTGAAAGTTACATTAAACAAGTATACATGAATGAAAATGTGGGCTCCTGGACTGAGAGCTAGAGGACACCCAGTCATGCTCCTTTCCCAGCAGAAGGAAGTAACAATCCACTCTGATCCTTGCTGACAAGAAGAACTGACAGTACAGTTTTCCAGTAACATTTTCAGCAATGGTAAAAAATAACAGAAACTTTTTCTTCTTCAGCTAAGGTCATACAAGCCATTCAGTAGTCTCTCCCTTCTCAGCAGGCAAGGATAAACAAACCCGGGTTCCAATCTGACAAGGCCAAACAGACCACAGCCTCTCCGCAGGGGGACACAAACAGAATAATTCCCTTCGGGTCTTAGGACAATTAACAACCATAGTTCTTCTCCATTACAGAAAAGAATCTGAAAACAAAGCAGCCTCAAACCCTACCATGGGCTGTGCGTCACAGCTTCAGTGCAGATAAGCCCTAAGCTTTGTACACCACAGAAAAGGAAGTTCGACTGCTTTCTACAAGACTGGTGGCAGCAGTCCCCCCTTTCTTTTCGAGGGGAAGGAAATGCAGTCCACCTCACCAAAAAAGCCTGCTCTGAGAATCCGCCACACAGGAAGGAATTTAGCAGTGACAATTTGCTCGGTTTTCTTAGACAAGCAGCTGCCTGCCACAGCCTGAAACAGCTACACTGAGTGAAACCTGCACATCTCCAAAACACTGTAACACTCTGTCAAGGTGTTACTAAAAAACAATCAACATCACCATAATTTGTCCATGAAGATGATCCAGGAGTATCTGGAAAAGATTGAATTTAATGCATATTCACTCTTCTGCAACACACTCAGATAATGAACTTTAGTCGAGGTATATGTCCTCACTTTTGCTCTTGCAAAACTGATTTTTTTTATGCTGCTAAAATCCTCTTGAAGATTCTCCTAGAGATATAAACACACAAACTCTTCAAAGAACCATGAAACAGATTCCATCACTTCTCATCGTGTCACAAGAGATAATGATTTACAATGACCATACAATACCTTTACCTCTTTCTAACAATGATTTATATCAGCATGTAAATTAATTACCACAATCTACCAAGATGAACATTTTTCTTAAACGATTGCGTCAATTTGGTGGTACAGCACACAAAAACAGAGTATCATTTAATTCACTAAAATGTACTTAAATCATTAGCTATTAGGTGAACATCGCATCGAAACTAAAATTAATGGATTCCCAGATGAGCTGTTCAGAAGTACCGTGGACATTGCTTTTACAGCACCCAGGAAAGGTGGCACCATGAGGCTTTGCTAATGCAGGACAAAGGTGTTGCTGAGATAGTTGATCATACTAATACACACTTGGTATGGAATGTGAAATAATTTGGGCTCTAAGGGTTTACTGTGACTATAGTTTGAGAGTTACAGTTGCTACAACTCCAGAACCCAAAACAATGGGTTTTGTAATGCCTATCATATTACCTAATAAATAGTGCTAGCTGGAGAATGACAAAAAGGTTGGGAGCAAACACAAACCAAATCAGCAAGGTAGAAAAAGTCCAGGCATGTCCAACGTGTGGCCTGTGGGCTTCAGGCAGCCCAGTTTATCTGGCGCTGCAGCTTCCTGCTGCCCTGTGCCATCATGGCAGTGGCTCTGCCCCACTCAGTGGCCTGGACAGGCCCCTCAGCACCAACTAAACATGGGTGCACTATGAACCCCATCAGAGCTGAAACCGGGACAGGGGAAGGGCGCAGCATGGTGCTGACTCAAGTGATGGCAAATCACTTTATGCATTTGGATTCAGGTCTGCTTAAACGCAGACCTGTAAACAGCAAAAAATACACAGCTGTGCTTTCTATTTTGATACAAGAATTTGAGATCAGGTTTCAAGATTGCCAAAAATTCAGCAACTTCTGGGTTTCTTTGGTTCCCTTTTCTGTTGACGTAAATACATGACCTGCCAGTTTTCAAATGGAATGTGTAGAGCTGCAATCAAAGTCCAATCATGTCTCCTTACCAGACTTCTATCAGACCTCTCTTACCAGAGAGAAATACCACTTGCTTCACAGTCACACCTTCCTCATGTTACTGGTTTTGGGCAGTGCTCACTTTTGTGAACAATTATAGTCATGGATGATGCACAGGAAGAGTAAAACATCATCAGATATCTCTGACAAACCCCTGTAGAGCTCACTGAGAAAGAGTGGCAGCCACTGCCATAGAACCAGACTGACGTGTCAACTTCACAAACACAGCGCCACACATCCCGCTGTTTTTCTCTTTTTTTTGCTCTCTTTTTTTACTTTTTAATTAAAAAACAAACAAACAAACAAATGAAACCATTAAAAATTAAAATATTTTTGTTGCTTTTCCATATTAACAATATTGTATATTTTATGAGGGCTGCAATAACACCAATATTTTCAAGAGCTAAACTGTCCTGTTGACCTCAATTCTGACTGTGAGCTAAATCAGACTCGAAAAGGGCAGCTCAGTTATTTAAATGCCAATTTACTAATGAAAATTTCTTTTTCTTCTTTATATCAGAGTTGTCTTCTAATATCTGACTTTAATCCTTCTGTGAAAACAACAAGCATGTCCCTCCATAAGACACAGATACTCCACATCTACATAAAATTTGTTAAACCAGAACTAATACTTAGACAGAATCAGTTTTGGAAAAATAAAATAAAGAAACAGCAGAACACTGAATAAGTATTTTCTTTTAATTTTGACACTTAATTTTGAAATATAATGCAATGGAAGGTTAAAAAGTAGTATGTGAACATTGTTCTTAAAACTTAAAGGCTTTGTGATTTCATCTGAACTCTCTAATCTTTTCCTTCCCTCTGAAACAAAATAATGTCAAAAATAATGTTTTTATATTTTAATTTTAATGAAAATCTATTATCCAAAGATGAAACTATCTCCATAAGCACCTGTGCTACTCAGCTTGATATATAATTGAGTTTAGCTTTGCCACTTCTCCTCAGTCTCTAGTACATCTGCTCTAATGACAGAAGCGAGATCCAAGGACAGAGGAGAGACAAGAAAGCCTTTAACTGAAGTACAAAACGTAAGAACTAAGCTCAAGAAAAATAGTATGTGCATTGTCAACATCTAGCAAATAGCTGTGACAAACACAATTTAAAAAACTTTAAATTTAAAAAACATTGCTTGTAAGCAGTAACTGCAAATGTTTGGTATCATACCTGGAATCCACCATACAGCCTTGATCATTCATTGCCTTCAAAGTACCCTCAATGGTAACTGCAAACCAGTATTCCATCTCATTCAAAATATAAAAAATGGAGGCATTTCTAAGCAGCCCAAGAATTTCAAAAAAGTGTTTTGGAAACACATTACACTATCACAGTAATTTTTCAGTTTGGCCAAGACATCTGCCCATTTAAATCATGTTAAGGTATCTGGAATTAAACCTTAAAAACCTTAAAAAGCTCATCTCTAGCTTACTTCCACAGAAACCTGCACCATGCAAGAGCGAGCTAATTCTTGTGACAACATATTCTCTACAAATTATATGAAAGTATCGGTCATGCTTCTTTTATTCAGAACTTAACAATGCATTAAACATGTTTAAAGAGCAAAATGCTTGCAGTATAAATTTACTAAGCAAATAATGCAAATTCATTAATCTGCAAGCTAGTTACCATGGACTCGATAAATACAGCTTTTAGAAGACAAGTAGCCTTTTCCTATGATTTTTAAACAGTTATTTTAGTCATTAAAATGATCTCTGAGTAAACTTCATCTGGCTATCATATAATCTTTTTAAATATTACTTTTAATATAACAGTAGGATAAAAAGAAAAGCCAGATTGCATTCTAGATCAGAATACAACGTCAAAATTCCAACTAATAATTTGAAATTATAAATAAATAAATAAATAAGATACATAGCTCTTCCTTTACTGCAAACTTGTAACTTTTACTTTGTGAGTCTATTTGGTTTGTACATAAACCTAAGGATACACTTTCTATATGTAAAATGCATGTCTTAGTTCAGAATCAAATAGACATCAAATGTAAACAGTAACATTACACAGTAATGAAAAACCGAACCTTTTTTCTTTACAGTAGTATTCAGCTTTGTTGAAAGTTTGAAGTACGTTTTATTTTTAAAAATATGTACTTTGAAACAATATTTGTAAAAAACTGTAATTATTCTTCAGAACTTTCAAAGTTAAAATTAAATCCTGCTTTCTAAAAGTAAGATTTATGTCAAGTCTGGATTGATTTCTAGAAGTTTTACTATATGAGCTATGTAGGAAGTTAGAGCACAGTAACAGATAAATATCCAATCTGAAAGAGTAGTTCACAGCTCAGTGGGCTCAGTCAGACAGCACCAACAGGTAACTCACCTAACCTATCTTGGATATTTATCCCAAAATGAACTAAGAAATGCCTAGGCATGCATGTTTCTCTCACATGCATGTATCTCTTTGCACAGTTAGGACAGGTCAGTTAGGACAGAATGGAATAGGAATGTGTCATTAAAAAAGTACAAAGTTATTGAATTTTCCAATGATGATGGATCATGTAGGGATGGTCTGGAATGTTTCTTTATATTGTGCAGGAAAAATAAAAATAAACAACAACAACAAAAAACCTAGTAAGGTCTTATCTACACAAGGAAATTGTGCTAGTGTAAAAAAAAAAAAATACATAAATCATTATTCATTGTGCATAATGATGGCTTATATTTACTTTATCTAAGTTGTTATAAGTCTGTTTTCCTCAAGCTAAAATTGTCCATACAAGAGTGTTGATCCAATTTTATCAACGTTCATTCAATTTTCTTGGGTACACAGGTTTAATGAACTCCATAATCTCTGGCAATGTAATGAGGTAAAAGCAAGAAAAAAAGTGCGCTCTAGAGGTCGGTCATCCCAGCAATTAAATGGCATGACATTACTCACTGTCTAGATAAGAGAACTTGTTCACAGCTGTCAACTACAGATCTGGTTAAAAGAGGTAATGTTAAAATGTTTCTAAATGCAAAGACCACATAAATGCAGGTAAGATTTTTGGTAGCTAGATATCCCAAGAAGGCAAACACACAAGAACTGGACAGAAAGTCTGGGAGGTGGCAATTGTCAAGAGAGGGAATGCATGGAAACAAGTATCTCTCTGGGTGCCTCCACAGGGCTTAACTGTTTTCTGCTCTGTGTACTTAGGAGCATGAAGAACAGAAAATAAAGGATCAGAAAATAAACTTAACAGCTTCTTTTGGGCACAGTTGTCACCAGAAATGATATAGTCAAGGCAAGGTTCTTCATGTTCACACAGAATTGTTCAAGTCAAGTCAGTTCATGGCACACAAAATTGAAACTGCAATCACCAAATAAATAGCATTTATAATCAAATGTATGGTAACTTACTGGTGATCAAAATGACTATGATAGTGGAATAAGTCATCTGTAGCTCAATGCCATTTGCAAGGTCTTAGTTTTCTATATTAAACCAAGGATATATTAACATCTAAACAATCGATTAATTCTAGAGAATTGGTCTAATCTTCTCTTTAATCCCTCTTGTGCTTCTCTTCTATTCAACAATTGTCTAGAATAGTGAAAACAAATAATAAGCTAACACTTAATTACTCATTTTTACCAGGATTTTGCTTTTCTGTAGCATTTGCACAAATCAGTACAGTAGTAGTTTTCAGCTTCTAATGTTTCCCAAATCACTTCATTCTCCAGGCGGTTACTGGATTTGAGAAGAAATCCACTACAAGAATGTCATTTAATCTTTGAAAGAGTAAAGAGTTTACTCCGAAACTAGTTATTCCACCATTTTTTCTATTTTCCACGATCCTCCCAAATACCCTGCAAACTCTTAAGTGGAATCAGGTTGTGCTTATGCTAAAAGATGTCAAACTAACAGCACAGCACCAACTACATCCCAATAGGCATCCTTCTCCAAGTTAGCTTTGACTCATCCCACAGTCCACACAGCACAATTAGTGAGCTGCAAAAAGTGGCAGATGCTGAGAAATCAAGTACAACATAGGTCAAACAGAAGCACTGAAACCAAAAGACTGCTAAGAAACACCTGATTGTTTCTCTGAATGTTTTCGTTCTTTTCCTAAAGTAAACAGAAGGCCCAGATTCTCTTCCTAGCAAGCTGTTAGTTAATTGGTATTTGCTGATATAGTCTGCAGCTCTCTCAGAAATCAAAGTATGAGATAAACAGCACGTACCTGGGAAGATCAAGCCTTTGTATTACAGCTAAATGGAAATGAGTAGGAATCTGAAGCATTCTTTCAATTAGATTCTACTTATATATTTGCATGTTACTTCTGAAGAGTAAAACAAAAGCCAATTGAATGTGCCCCTTGTGTCGATCACCCACCTTGGCAGTTACCTCTTTATCAAGAAACAACTTCACAGATGCAGCAGCAGGACGGATACTGTTGGGTGCTTATTAAAATTCTGAAATGCATCTGTCTTTGCAGAATTCCAAAGACAGTATCATTTTAAAAATATATATATATTATTATATATATATAAAAAAATACATAAATGCATATACATGTATATATATGTATATTGTTTTTTTAAAGCAACCTGTTAGTCACATTGCTTTATTCTAAAGTCTTTCAATAACTGCAATAAAGATCCTACATACTAGAGTCTCTAAAGTTTTCCTGCTAATGCATATTTCAAAATAATGCAGCTCATAACTACTGAAATGGGATGCAAAATAGAAAATACTTTAGAAATACATAGTTCAGATGTTTAGCTTCTTTGCCTGGGCTTACAGCTTTTTGCCTTACACACAGATTGCTAACACACTTCCCCTTCTATGCAGGTCCCTCCATGCTCAATCAGTATTCTGATTTTAAAAGATAATAAAGATAAAAAAAGGAAAGGCCATGGAAGGCCAACGTGACACTACAGCTTTTGTCGAAAACACACCTAAGTTCTCCACCACAACCCCTGGAATGAGGTGCAGAGAGCAGAGCAGAGGGCTGGCCACAGCCTTCTCATTCTTTGATGCCCCAGGACAGATACATTGCTAGAGGGCAGCCATAAATTAGGCTGCTGGGAGCAGAAATTCAAGTACAGTAAACTTAAGTGATTGTGCCAGAATGAACACACCACCAGCACTTCCTAAATTTACACTTCATTTTTACACCAACTGTTCTTCTATAACTCATACACCATCAGTAGAGGCGAAAAGGCTTCTCTTTAGAAGTAACTGATACAGAAGTATATTCTTCAGACAGCATCTATAACTATCTGCTTTTTTATAAGTGATGTAAATAGAACTTGACTAGTATGCAATCATTTTCTCATTACTAGCTTTTATCGTTAAGAATCATGTTAGAGAAGATGAACAACAATCTTACCTAAAGAAGCCATACCTTAAAACCTTCAAGTTTGTTACAAACACTAAGAATCAGAAAAAAAAAAAAAAAAAAAAAAAAAAAAAAAAAAAAAAAAAAAAAAAAAGTAAACTACTGCGCAGTGGCTAAATAATACTCAATATTTCACTAGTACAGATGAACCCCATGAAAGATAAACTGAGATGAGTAGGATAGTAATCCTGCTTCTGACATTTAACAGTTCTGTTGTACTAAACAAGCCTGGTTTCAGCTTCTTTGTAAAGCAGAAATGCTAATAGTCATTTGCATCTCCCAATGGCATTGTGAGGATAAATGTATTGTCATAAAGGTCTCTGAAAATGAAAAGTTGTAAGCATCTTTATCAATATTTTGCTTCCCAACTCACTAGAGTATATTAAAAATAATTTCACAGTTTTCAAGTGCAACCTCTATCTCCGCATATTTCTCAATTTACCAGTTCTTCTTTCTACAAATTGCAGATGTGAGAACAGTTCAGCAAATATATTACCTAGTCAACACTGCTTGTATGCAAAGGATAAGATCAGCTGTTGAATATGATTAGAATAATTTTTCCGAATACTACAGCTGATCTATTTGCATTGCTGCCCCACAGCAGCATGAACACCTAATTGATTGAGGGATTTGATCAGTGATCATATTGATTATAGATGTTGTGATAACCAAATTTCAAAAGTTGTATCAATAAATAATAGCTTGAACAAACAATCTTTCTATTGAGTGGCTTGTACATTTTTTTTTTAGTTTTTCCTTCTTCTACAGAGGGGGAAGGCCAGCATCAGAAAGAAATATGACCAAGTTTAAACAGTGATTATCTGCTAGTAGAATGACTTCTTAACTACTGGTCCACTTGAAAGAATTATTTATTTAAATTGAAGTTTGGCATTCTGTAGGCCAGCTTTAGAGGTAACCAGGGGCTACCATTACTGGAGAGCACAAACAAGTTCATTAGGTGCATAACTGTACAAAGCAGTAAGCAGCTGGAGAAATAGGAGGAAGGTAAGTCTGCCCTTAACCTTAATCTGCCAGCTCTCCCTGTGTTCACATTTTGGACTGCAGATGTTTGATATATTCTGCGAAGATTCACTCTGAGTAAGTCCCAGTGATTTTGCACATGCTGGGTGATACCTTTCTTGTCCTCTGTGACAAGTCTGTGTGAGTTTTCTCCTGTAATGCCCAATGAATACAATGGATTCATCTCAGATATACTGGGGTATTATTGGTTTTGTTGTTTTCTTTTCCTTAAAGAAAGTGTTCTCATTTTCCTCTATACATATCTCTTTAGAATACACTAAACAAACAAAGAAACATGAGGAAAATTAATGCCTGCAGTGCAAGACATGAAATACAAAAATAGTTGCTTGGCAACCAGCATGAGAAATGAGAGTTTCCGCCTGTACAAACAACAAAGAGAGTGGCATGAGAACTATTTGCAATTGCAATGAAAAGAATGGGTCAGGGAATGGATAGTTTTTGTTTTAATTATGTATTAACCTGTAGTTTTTCTAATTTCTGGGCTTTTGTTATAAACATGTATGTGTTAGAATGCAATAAAGATGTATGTTAGATTGCTTTCCTCAATAAATTTTGTCTTTCATCAATAAATTTTGTTGCTTTTTCTTCTAAAGAATTGCCATGCTTTTCAATAATACTGAAAAACATCGGAAGAGGTGTAAATGAATCTTCATTTCCATTCATACTTTGCTTCTTAAAGATTAATGAATTCAATATTTGCAGCTACTTTCCTAAGAACAATGGATCCATCTATAAAAATTCTGTCAGATTGGAACAATTCATCAGCCTAATTTAATTGAAAGTAAATTAATAAAGAAAGACCGGGATTTTTTAATATTAATACACATGCAATTGTTGACATTTCCAAATCATACTAGACTCTCACCATTTGGAACAACAGAAAAATATACACACGGTTTCTCTTCACTACACCTGAGGACTTTGAGCAACTTTGTTATGTATTTCAACATTGAAGATAAGCACCACCTCAGGAGGTGTACTGAAGACTCTAGGAAGATAATTCTGAGGACTTCTCATTAGCATCACAGATAATAATTAATGGACTGTTGCATCTTTCCTATGAAGAAAGACTGAGGGACTTGGGATTGCTCAGTCTGGAGAACAGGGGGTTGGGGGAGTGGACCTCATTAGTGTGTACCGATATCTTAAAGGAGGGTATCAAAAGGATGGAGCCAGACTCTTTTCAGTGGTGCCCAGTGCCAGGACAAAGGCAGTGGACACAAACTGGAACACAGGACATTCTCACTGGACATTAAGAAGCACTTCTGTACTGTGCTGGAGATGAAGCACTGGCACGGGCTGCCCAGAGATTTTGTGGATCTACACAGAGGAGTCTTTGGAGATCTTCAAAAGCTGCCTGGATGAGGTCCTGAGCAACCGGCTCTGGGCATCCCTGACTTGAGCTGGGGTTGGACCAGATAGATCACCAAGTTCCTGCCAACCTCAGTCATTCAGTGATCTTATGCAGTTCTGATCTTTAACAATTCCTCACTGGCCACTGTTGGATATTAGACTAGATTGATCTGCAGTCTGATCCATATGGTCATTCTAATGTTCAAATTAGAAATGTTTGAAAGCGTAATAGAGTTAGCTGTGTTTAACATAAACATGCTTTTCACTCTCAAGACTACATGAGCACACCACAGAAACAAGTAACCTGCCTGCTGTATTATATGCAGTACTGTTTCTCTGAATCCATTTGCCCAAAAAGACCTGCAACTATGTCATGTTCTACAGAAAAACATGCAGTAGTACTGTTGAGTAAATGGCTATTAGTGTGGTCTGCAGTGCACTGATTCACTTCTTTTCAGTGTACTATCACATCTCTATTATCGCTACACTATCTTTTGCATTGTCAAGAGATATAGTCATTCATGACATTATTTTAACCCTGTAAGTTATGCTGAAAACATTCTCTTAGGCTATGCTGGCCTCTTTCTAGGGAAAAACAAAACGTGAAGCAGCTTCCATAGCATAACTAAAATCCTTTTTTGTTGACACCATGACTATCCTCAAATTGATACATGACCAAACTTGGATAGGCATGGAAAAGGATGCATACTCTCAGTAGAGGAAGTAATTTAATGCTCTAGTGTGGACTAACTAACTAACTGTGAAAAAAATAAGTAAGTCACAACCACCCACTAGAAAATGACCAACCCACACTGTGCTGCTGCTTGTGGTACTGGTAGTGTGGGATTTTTAGACTGCAAAGATTTCAAACTCTTGCTAAAAAAAGGGATCAAAGACTGTATGATGTCTGCTCTTTACAATCAATATCATCCTAATTCAATCTCCAGTAAGCTACAGTCTCTTCTTTTGATGACTGCAAAATCTAACTTGCAAATTTCACCAGAATGTGTGGGATCAAGGAAGGGGAATTAACATTGACATATACTTTCATTTCCTTCTTCCTGCCTATGCAGAAGTCTGAAGAGTTATTTCTACTATCGATTACCGAAGTAATAGTCTACAGTTGGTTATTCATCTAACTTTTACTGTACTACATTTTGATCTACTAATAAATGTTATTACAGGTTTGACATAAGGGATCTATTTTCTACCAGCCTGGCACAATCTTTACAGCTGTTGAGATATTCACTACCATGCTTTATTAATTGCTTCATGTTATTTTAAATACGAAAGTAAAGGATTCAAACAAATTTCTGCTCCTAGTTTCTTAAAAAATGGATACAAGCACAGAAAATTTGAACCTTATTTTAAATTAATAATTGATTATAATTACTGAGATGCTCTCAGTGACCACAAATTCCCAGGAGAAGGGGGAGGAAAAATAAAACAAAACAAAACACCACACCTTCCTCTTCTGTTTTTCTCAGAACTTCTTTATAGCTTGAGGAATTATAACACTTGCAGAAGGAACAAGCAAGTCATTGATCTCCCTCCCCGTTTTTCAGTCTATGCAAACATATTTGTTTTCCAAAGGAATCATGGACAAAAATGTCACTCTTCACTATACAGGAAACAAAGTCTTTCACCTTCTTTCGATTGTTTCTACTGTGCTCACACTCAGTGAGCGCTTCTAGAGCTACCCCAACTGATATATCAAAGGAGGCTAATGAGAAACTTAAAGAGGGAGCAAGCCTTGAAAGCCACTTCACAAAGATAACAATGACCAAAGGTATTTACGTATTTTGAACTAAACAGAAAGTTCTCTTATGTGAGCTGTTCCTCAAATTCAGTTTTGCGAAGTGTGTCAGCCCTTATCATTATCCCAAATATGTGCTAATTAAGCTACTGATATTATCCTTGGGAAAAAGTTTGTTCTATTTAATTCTTGGGAAACATTCTGCAGAATGACTGGCTGAAAGGAAAAAATACATACTTTATGAGAGCTTAGTATTAATTATCTATAGCACCTAGATTAAAATTAAAAAAATCTACTAAAATTTTTCACAAAAACTTTACTAGGCCAAATTGTAATCTTGTTTACATTTATTTCACACTATAAAAGTTCTTAATGCAAGAGCTTAGATGGCTAGAGGCTTATTTTATATTTATTAACTATCGGGATCAGTTATAGAAGCAGAAAAGAGTGGAACAGTATGATGTTAAAGACACGCCAGAAATAGCTAATATTTTACTGTTCCCCAGCATGAATTCTCCCATCCTTAAATTAAAAAAAAAAACAACTCTGGTGTTTCTTCCAGAGGTACTGGACATTACTGTTATGATGGAACAGACTCTAGACATTCATTAGTTTGGTTAAATTTTTCAAACACACTTACTTGTAAATGCAAGATGATATCAAGACAACCAGTGATATTAAATAGATTAGCTAAAACTCAGTTCCTGAGTGTCACAGGATGAACTGCAGTCTCCATGTGATAATAGGCTTAATCATAAACACCACTCAAATTCTAAAGATTTAAATCATTTGTCCTGATAGAACTGAAAGCAAGCCATTTTGTTTGAATAATCAGTTGAAAAGTAACACTGCATTTCAAAAGAAATCAACTACTATTACAAAATCAGCAAACCTCTTTCAGCTCTACACCTGCTGTAGTAGCAGCTACAGCAAAACATATCTACCAGGTGGCATATAAATGGGAAATTTTGTACAAACAGCATTTCAATGAGGTAAGCTTGTCCTAATTTGGGCCAAGTTAGACAACCGTTTTAAACACAAGTTCTTCACGTTTATCTACTGTTAGCACCCTAGATTGTTTGTTTGTTTGTTTGTTTGTTTAATACATTATGGCTTAGTGTTCCATTTCTGTTATTCGGAGTGAAACAACAAGCAAGAGAATCTTCACCAGCAAGCGTAGTTACAAGCGAACTGAAAAATACTGACTCAAGGAAACAGGCAAGCAATGAAGAAATTCATTCTCCAGTTCTTATGAAACTCTTATGACCATCTAATTGGGACTACATCATTATAATGGCTTACACTATATCAAGCTAATACATCATTATACACAATTTTTTTCTGCAAACCAATTATAATGTACAGTTTAAGATTATGTGTATTTAATATACAGCTGAGAAATTTTAAGATGTACTATGTTAGTTGAGGCATACAAGCCAACTAAATAAGTTAAATTCCCAATAGTATCAAGACACATGGCAGAAATTCAGCTGTCCCTATTCTAATACATTATTTTGCCTGCAGAAAACACTTTGCAAACTCATTTAGAAGAAATAATTCTATTATTGGAAAATAACAACCTAACTACATACTCTGTTATTCATCCCCCACATCCCCAAACACATCAGCCCCTGAAAGAAAGCCAAAGGAAGCAGAAGAAAATTGGGGTTTTAAGCTTAAGATGGTGGTTATGGTAATATTAGATTTACATTTTCCTTAATCTTTCCTCTAGGGAGTAGCTAAATGAGGAATAAATCCTACTACTACCTATGCAAGAGAACTACTTTCAGGTCTTGGAAAAGTGATTAAGGAAATTCAGTAGGTCTCCTTCTAGTGACCTATAATTAAAATGCAATTCTTTGAACATAAGATCTAGCTTATAAACTCCTTTAAAATTGCATAGGTTGCATTTCTAGTGTGAATATATCATCATAGCTAAAAAGTAAAAAGTCTATGCTTATGCTAGAAATAAATAAAATATAGGGAACATAGAACAAGAAAAGTATTTTGAAGCATACCATTAGGACTTTAAGCTTAAGACTTTTCAAAGGATTTATTATCAAAAGTTATATACAATGTAATCCCCCCTCCAAGACCAATTTTAAGAAATTCTATGTGTCATAATGCATTGCTTGGCAAAACAAACAAACAAGATATTTTTACACTTCTATGTGTACATATATATATATATATATATATGTACTAAAGAAAGAAACATTTACTAAACATTTACTAAAGAAAGAAACATTTTAGTTCAAGAAGGTTCCAAGTAAAAGAACATAAGAACTCTCATCCTCAGGACATTTCTGCCATGATTAGCATCCCAACATAAAACACAGTCTTAAGACAATCACTCATGATCTTTTTAGTCCTACTGCTCTTGCAGACTTTTTTTTTAAGAGCTTCTAATTAGGAAATAGTTCCTTTTGAAAACAAGTTTATAAATTGTAATTAGTGTGGTAATCAAGGATGAAGAAGGATAGGACGGATTCAGAGGAACAGTTCCACAATTTTTCTAAAGGTTGAAGTTTTGTGAAATAAATAATCTTACTGGCCAACTTCTTGCAAACTTCACAGGAAAGAGAACCACAGGAAAGAACATAATTAGAG
Organism: Alectoris magna; assembly: GCA_030625065.1. NCBI lineage: Eukaryota > Metazoa > Chordata > Aves > Galliformes > Phasianidae > Alectoris > Alectoris magna. The sequence goes on from CM060560.1 coordinate 81,533,155, forward strand.
AAAGACTCGAGTCTAACATTTATTTAATGATTTAAATGATTTCATTAAATGAGATTTAAGTATCTGTAACAGAAATAGCTGTTTTTGTGGGTTTGTTTTTTCCTTTCTTTCTTTTTAGCAAGGTAATATTCGCAAGAACATTTTCTGTATTTATTTGTAAGCATCTGACTGATGCAATTACTAGGCAATAGCATTTGTCAAGAAATGCATCCTCCCGATGTGCTAAGGCATTCTAACAACTGAATGAAACAGATAAGCGTCTGTACCTATGCAGTCACTAAAAATTGTTTACTTTCTTTTAAATAAGCTTCTGGAACTCAATGCAAACCTCCACAGATTCATTAATACCTTTTATTTTGAAATCACATTTTCGTTTAAGCAGCTTAAATATTTTAAAAGCAGCCTCTGGCTCTGTACATAACTAAAATAATGCAGCAATATCCTTTGAAAGATAAAATGCGAGGCAGTACAATCAACTGCATTCTTACATTATTTTTTGGCAGACTGAATTCTAAAGGGAAATATCACATATGGGAAACAAAAAGGGTAACTTTAAGATGTTTTTATTCTTTGTAGAAAAGACAGTGATAAGAATGACAGGTTAATATATTTCCCGGTACATTTATTCATGTGATTATTTTGCAAGCCATAGAATCAACTGTCAGCTTTTTGATTCACCTCAGTAGACAGAGACTTGTGCTAACAGTTAGTGGATTTCAGATGCTCTAGGGAAAAAAAAAAAAAAAAAAAAAAAAAAAAGAAGCACAACCTATCCCCACTGACCCTTCAAATGCATACACTTTATTATACAATAACCGGACAAAAAAAGTGGAAACAGAACAGAGTTTCCAGGTAATCATTTAATTACTTTAAGGAAAGAGAATCAGGCTTTTATTTATTTATTTATTTTTTTAAGTGAGATCTATCGAGGTAGCAAAATACAGATTTGCATATTACATATGGATTTAAAATTCATACTAAAATATATTTCCTTTTCCATTTGTTTACATACCTATACAATAATGAAACACAAATGTATTTACATACATAAAGACAAATATACTAAGCTTATGTAAATATGCTTTACTGCAGAAGCATAAAGAAGTACATAAAAACAAGTTTTCCCCAAACTTTTGCCTGTTTTAGGAGTTTACATTAATGTAATTCCATGCATTCCTGTGTCTGCTCCCATGCTGCACACACCTCTCTGCCTTTCTTCACATACAAACATTCTTTCTTTCTTTTTTTCTTTTTTCTTTTTTTCCTCTCCCACATGCACACTTAACCAACAAGTAAAGATAGATAAAGATTTCTGGAAGCATATTTTGAAAAAAAAAAGTGTGTTTAATTGGTGGGAAAGAAAAAAGAAAAAAAAAACAACATAAATATACTTTTCTTCCCCTGAACTTCTAAAAATTAATTTGCTGATGAAAAGTGGAAACATTTCCTCCCAAGTATAGGCAGTTTCCATTCCCATTCCCATCAAGAGCATCCGGCATTTTATGCTGCATTAGCCCCTGAGTGTGACTAAGGTAATTTTCATCTAATTTTCATTAATTTTGGGTTTCTTTAATATCACAAGTAGTCAGAGATACTGAAAGAGATTCCTGAACCAGACTGAAGGAACTACCAAAGGTCAGATTTTATATTACACACAAGTCCAATAAATAGAGAGACCACATAACCACACCTTTAATAATGCATATCACTAACAGGGAGCTGTCGATACAAGTTTGAATGAAGTGGGACTTTTTCAGCAAATAAATGCCACAAGATCAGAAAAAATAAAAATTCAACCACTGTTTTTCACCTAATTGATTCTATCTTAGGAGGGTTTTATTATTATTATTTGTTTCAGTGAAATCAGAAAACTGACTTCAGCATTTGTTATTTTTTCATCAAACGTTTAAAAGTAAATGATCTCTATTTTAGATAAGCCAATCATAGTAAACAGAGTAAATAAATAGAATACTTTTCTCTAATGGAAACAAGCAAAATAAAATGCCACACACAGCCTTGAAGCCTAGCTTGTTAACTCTGTTAATCTCATAATTCTTTCTCTTTGACCCTTTTTAAGTGAATCCAGTTTTGGAAGAATTTATCTTTTACCTATCAGAGGATGAGCCTTTCTTCAACATCCCCAGCTGTACTCACAAGGACTACAAGAGAGACAGGAAGTTTGAGTACTAATGTCATCAAGTCAATAATTTTCTACAAGACTTCAAATAATCACATTATAATTTTTACATTGTTCTTTTTTTAAATTATGCATCCTTGTATACTTTACTCTTCCTGTTTACATAGCATCACTGCATCTGTTTATAAAAGAATTTAAACTAATCCACAGACGTCTTAAGTTTCATATACCTATTTTGAATAGCAGATGAGACACAAACATGGAAGTAAATGTCAGGCTAAAAAGTGTAATACTAAGATTCCATTTTATTTATTTATTATAGTCAATTAACTCTATGTCAGTTTATTGACTGTTTACAGATGGAACGTTAAAGCAAACTGTAATCTGCATTTTTAAGGATAAATTTGTTTTTGTACATAAAGTTTGTAAATATAAGCAGCATACGCACATTTCTAAACAACTGTTTCCAGAACAGCAAATCTGCAGTTATTACTGAAATATTTTGCAGTGTCATGATTTAACATCTGTTTAGCTGTTGTAAACAACAATTTTAAGTCTTCAATTTCCTCTCATGCTATTTTCTGCAGCATTTTGATAGCAGTGTACCTCCTACAGGACTGCACTGGACATGTGCTGACACTAAATGCACCTACAGTGTAAGGGATCTTCATCACTTTTTTCCTCATCTGTCCACTCCTCCCTTTGTATCCTGTGCAATAGGGTTGCCAGGAGGAAAGCAGTGCCCACAGCTCTGACACTTAATTTCACAGTCCTGCTTATTTGAAGAAATCACTTGAATTAACCAGTTTTAATTATTAAGTCATATTTGTCTTAATTATTAAGCCACATTTGTCATGCTGTGCTACACAAAGGAATGAGATGGACAGCTGAAATCATGCTTGTTGTAACAGCCACAGGCAGGTCTCTCACTCTACGAGGTCTGCTAGTGGAGAAAACAAACTGCTAATAAAGAGGCTGTCTAACATGGGATGTGGGAATTATGCAAACTCTGAGTGCCTATTAGTCAAATTCATCTCCACATGCACAGTCAGCTTACACTGTGGTTTTCCTCATCACAAGGCCATTATGCTGGGCCTTTCCCAGAAAATGCCAGGCTGATTACACACCTTGGAAAGATTACAATAATTGCAGACAATTCTGGAGAAATGAAAGTTAGCATTACTGTACAATAAACACTTAGACCAGTGAGCTGAAAATAGATTTCTGTAAATAATGCAACATAGGTGTTCAAACGTGAACTAATCGCAGTAAACCACTCTTTCATCAGCTGTGTGAAGAGAAGTCACCTCAGGTGGGCCGGAAAATAAACTGTAAATGCTTATTCAACACAGTAAGGAACTGTTAATGAGAAAGGGATCAAAGCACTTAACTCAAAATCTACACAAAGTAGGTTACACGACTTGCCTCACGTAGATATTTCCCTGCAAGACAAGTACGTTAGCATAAACAGCTTGAGAAAAGGTCTTTACTAACTTGTGACTGGCTGGGAAACAGTCACAAGGGAAGATCAAGTCTTCCCATTCGCACTGTTCTCAGCGGCTTCTAGAGGCGACAGGATGATTGATTTCATGCATAAAGTCTGATAAGCTAAGAAATACCCCATGACTTGTTTCTCAGATATAAGCTATGTGATGGCCCAATAAGGACAGACAAAGAGTGAACCGGGCCTTTCCCATTCACACTAGAGCTGGAGTTCACCTGAGTGTCCCTACCCTTGGTGTGCTTTTCACCTTAAGTTGGAAACTCAGCAAAACGATGCCTGGCTTGATCCCATTCAGAGCTGATGAGGACAGGAGGCCACTGGCAGCCACGCACACAGACTCCTGGCCCTGGGCTCCTGGTCCAGTAGCTTGTCCCCTGCACAAGTTATCCCTACAGTTATTGCCCCCAGAACCTCTGAGAAATCCAATACTGTAACTAGGCCTCTTGTCCTGCTCACTGTCCAGCCTTGCTTTTAATTTCACTGGTGGTCCCACACACAAAAGAGAAAATACTTCCACAGAAAATAGTCAGGAACAAAGTTAAAAGTAAGACACAATAGACTACAGTGGTAGTGTACAGAGTCGAACCCTAATAGCATCTTGACCATCAGCTTCTGTGACCCATCTTTTTTTATCAGTGCCCTCTTGTTCCCTGCCTATTCACTCCATTTTTACATGCTTATTCTCTGTCCTTGTTCCCACACTTGCCTTCTCCCAGATCAGCCACCTGCACCTAATTACAGTTTTTCTCACTGACCCCACAATTACTACAGTGTTCCTGACTGCAGGACTTCTCATATTGCTCCTAGGTCACCTCAGCCTCGCATGTTATCATTGAGGGGATTACTGCGGGACCATGTGCCCTTACAAGGCCTCCTTTCCCAGAAGGTTTCCAATAGTGTCTCCAGTTACTGATGAAGTCTGGCCACCTTTCTCATAGCCACTAACAAGCTGTGAAACTCAGTCACTTCTCACAGTGATCTCTAAGTCATCTCAGATTCCCATCCCATTACTATGTGCGTCCATATCACTACAGTCTGCTGCTCTCACGGTTTCTTCAGCAAGCCAAACCTCAGGCCAGAACCTACTTGTCTATGTGCATGCTCATTATAATCTTGTGTTTCATGGATCACAGCCTCTGGAAATCAGACCAAGTATCCAATAGTTCACTCCTGTTTGCCTCAAACAGGTGGTTTTCCAAATCCTCATTTAACTTCTGTTGCCAATGTTGGCAGCACCTGGCATCATGCCAAAAGTTTGCCCAAGCACCATTGGCACTGAAATAAGATACACTCACACACTATTTTGGCATAAAACTTGGGAGTTTCTAAATTATATTACTGATTTTTTTTTCCTCTCTGCCTTCTATTTTGTGCTCTTAAAACTGTACATTTACTGCTTATTATAGGCATTTACAGGAGAAAAAGAACTTAAATTCTTATTAATCTATTCAAACAAAATTGCTCACAAGCAAATCTGTTCTCTGAATAACTTTCCAGATGATGGGGGGGGGGGGGGGGGGGAGGTAGGAAGGAAAAAAAGGAAGGGAAGGGAAGGGAAGGGAAAGGAAGGGAAGGGAAGGGAAGGGAAGGGAAGGGAAGGGAAGGGAAGGGAAGGGAAGGGAAGGGAAGGGAAGGGAAGGGAAGGGAAGGGAAAGGAAAGGCGTAAAAAGATGCCACACTGAAGAAAAAATGTTTTCCTAAGAACAAGGGGAAATAAAGTCCAAAGACATAGCACAGGTTCTTTTCCAGCACACAGTCTCAGTGGTCCTTTTCTCCTAAAGAATATCAGACAGGAATGAAATTCAGCAAGCTAAACCAACTCTCCTCACACTTGCTTTTGCTATTAATGTTAATTTTCTCATTCAGGCTGTATCATAATGCCAAGATGGAAGATTCAGACTGCCACAGAATAACTAGAGGCAATGAGAGGCTGCCCAGGGAAAAGATGCATTTGTGCATGATATAGTGTAATTTTTTCCATCTGGACTGCTTGAGGATTTGAAGAGAAGCAGAGGAATGAGAAGAAGAAAAAGGAAGGTAGCACAAACTATCCCTTCTTTATGTCCACTTATTTTTGTTTCAGAAAAACATGATAGCCCAAGTGCAAGACTTACAGTAGACTGAAAATTATTATATGATGGAATTCAAATAACATAACACCATAAAAAAAAAAAAGATACCATTACACTGAATATACTGTACAAGCTAATTGCATAAAAATACTGCTGCTCATAGCAAGTCACTTATAATGTTTGTCTCCATTTCTAATATCCTATTCTTGTCTGGGCCTCAAATTTGAAGTAAATAAGGGCTCCATTGTTGAATATATACTTGAACTTTTTAAATCTTAAAGAACAATGATGATTATTGGTAAAAGACTATTAAAAAAAAAATTGTATTCACCCTCATCTTTTGGCATTCTTATCGAGAACTTCAGGTCTATCTATAAACACATTTTTCTGTTTAATTATCATATGTTGTACTGTTATTCATTCTTTCAACTTTCTTATAGCCATGTATATTACATGTTCTGCCTGTTCACAACTTTCCTGAAGTCACTGTAGTACAAACTTTGTCCAAAACCCAGTATGTGTCTGCTAGCACCCTTATTTAAACTGATAGAACAAAAAAGACAATATAATCAACCAGTATTAATACTGAGTCTGTTTTTTACTACTCTGTTGATTCTGCCAATGGTATTACCAATTAACTATCAGTAATAATAGTGTTGTGCAAAACACTGTACTATTATGAAGTAATTTCTCCGGTATTTGAAGATAGGAGAACAAACAGGCATTTTATTGATGTCACTAAAGTAACGAGAGCTAGACAGCTGGCCTACACATCATAAATTCCTCATTTACAATACCATGCTTGGTTCAGTACACTATTTTGCTTCCTGCAGACTGCTAGTAGCACCTGGGCTGCTAAATTCTTAAATGCTTGCACCTGTGACTTCAATGCAACCTGAAAGTTTTAGCATGTTGTTGCACGTGTTACCGCACTGCCATCAAATAGCTCATTCTGTTCTATCATACCAGGTTGGAATTTATTCAGGAAATAAGTGTTTTTAATCTACTTACCAGGATCTGTGTCGTTTTGTTCAATACTGAACACAATAGTAAAGATTTTAAATTTTAAATTTTAAATTTTAAATACCAGTTTCCTGTCTTTTATTAGGGATTAGATGAAAGCAATGATGAGAGAAAGGAAAGCAGAATCCTCTTTGATATCTAGAAAGGCTGGCTAGCTGCATGCCTTTACAAATAACACAAAAATGTATTTTGGAAAGTCTTGCCTAAGACTGGTGCTGCTTTGAAAAAGAGGTTGGAGGTAGTTCTCCAAGTTCTGCTCCAATGTGTACTTGCCTGTCATACAAATATCAGTTTACAGATGAAGTACAAAGAAAGATTATACTTAAAATTTAGGGTTTTTTGTTTGTTTGTTTGTTTGTTTTTTGGTAGATATTTGCATGTCAGTCAGCATTTACATTATTCAGTAGCTTACAGACAGTTGATTTTACATCTGTGACACTAAGCCAAATCTGTTGCCGTGCACCTGGCAACCCATGTTCTTTTAGCTCTGCGCCTGTGCTGGACTATCGGGTAAAACCTACCCGGGCCAAAGAACTGCACATGAATACCAATACGGTGAGCAGAAAAATGGTGTTTATTGCGTTGTGCGATTTACCTATATACCTATCCTACTTCGTCTACGCCCCTTATGCATACATTAACCCTTCGACATCAAGCAAGGGGAGAGTCCTACCATGTCACATCCCGAATCCTCGCTGTCACCTACTACAACACAAATCCCTACAAAATTTGAACAGTCTTGGAGTTGAGCATATGAACGTTTTCATGCAAGGAAAAACTCAAGAAAGAACAACCATGGAAGGGACATAATTCAAAAGAATGACTAAATAAAGGAAGTTAATATAAAATTTTATTTTAAATGAGAAAAATGAAAAGTGGAAGCATAAAACACTGCCTCCTAATTAAAGGAGTTACATGGAAAATGCATTTATAAAATCAGGCAGATTTGTAGCTGAATGTTTTCTGCTGGAATTGGATTTCTTCTTGGTCTACCATTAGATCTAACATCATCTAACCTCTGCCAACTGATACTATCTATCCGTTCTTCTTCTCTACTTAAATCTTACCTGGTGTATGCATTTTTGGAGTTTGTTTTTTTTTGGAAGTGAATAAAGCACATTAAGTCTTCCTTAAACAATACACTACTTTGTAAGAGCACAAAGAATTCTATTCCCCTCCAAATAATCCATCTGAAAGCATATTAAATCATCATTTTTACAACTTCCATAAGTAAAACAAAACCCTACTGAGTGAGTAAGATTTCCTTCAGAATTCCAGATACCATGAAGTTAGAACAGTCCAAATAAATAGTTTTAGTTCCTTAGAACAAGATAAAATCTTGAAGTCAACAAATAAAAAAGGCAATAAATAGATAAGCAGCAAATGGTCTCTGGAAATGGTCTTTTAAATTTCTCTAAGATTGTTAGAAACTTGCTTAGCCTTAAGCACATTAAAAATTATATATTTAAGTACTTAAAAATTAAAAGTATCTTTGAACATAGTGAAATAAAAGCATTTCTTGTAAAATAGCAAAACAGAGTAGTAAATATGTGTCAATAGTAAACTAGCAAATTCATGGGATAAAGTTCTTTTTATGGTAGCAGACACAGAATCAGCATAGGGTGTGAAGTTATTATATATTTGGACAACTCATTAGAAAATCTTAATTAGTGTTTGGAGAAAACATTACTATAGAAAAATGCCGTTCTTCCTTTAAGCTCCAGAATGGGATGATCTGCCTTAAAACAGGCTCAAAGAAGAAAGGAACAGGCAAGAAAACCAAATGTTAGATGCCTGGCTCCTGGAAAATATAGAATTGTATTACAGTTGGGAAAAAAATCAATTTCTGTACCAGAGCAAGAATTCTTCTCAGAAAGAATTTTCCTGAAGAAAGAGATGCCATATGTCTTCTTTAGTTCTACATTTGTAGGTAACGGGTGCCAGGTAAAAGTGCAAAGGTCCCTATTTTATATGCAATTTTAATGCTTAACTTATTTAACACTCAATTCTGCTTTTTCTTCCAAGTGAGGAGGGTCAGATTTTGGAGCACAGTTTAACATTTACACAGAAAATTCTGTGACTAAGCAATACAAGGATCCTTGATTATAATTGTCCTCTTTTGTTTCACGGACTGCAACTGGAGTGAATGAATCAGAAACACTGTGCTTAAAAAAATCCCCTAATTTCTAGATACTGAACCACGTAGTGGGAAGAGGGTGTCATTAAAACAACTTCTTTTTTTTTTTTTTTTTCCCCCCGTGAAGTATGTAATTAAAACCTCTCAAAGTTTCTGCTTTATCTCTGAATTGCTTAACAAAATTTCACGCAATTTGCCACCCTGCCACCATCCCCTAGTAAACCAGTTTTCCCAAGACAGAGTAATCTGATGTTTTCTGCTCAATCATAAATAAATACAGCCTACCTACTCCAGTACTCCAACTACACTGACATATACACACACGTGCATCCTTTACACCTAGTCCCTGATTTCTTCAACTTTTTCTGTTATTTTTGTTGCTTCAGTAAGGCAGCACTGGCTGTTCTCAGGCCTTACATATCCAAAGTAAAACCACTTGTAAGAGGCAAAAATTCACTCCCCTCAATATCAAATCTTTTAGACCTTTATATGCTCATAAAGGTAAAAAGCTGAGGACCAATGGTATGGTTGTTTTTTAAAGGAGCATCATCCACAAAACACAATAGCACTCAGAATAATATGGAGTGTACAGTTATATTGCTGTTCTTGACAAGAGCAGAGCAAGGGAAGAAAATTACGCTATGAACCAATATAGCCCTTTCAAATATCTTAAATCTGCAACTGTATCACAATAAAAAGTGAAGCCATGTACCTATCCTGGAAAGAGACACACAAATACTTTCCCTCTACTTAAACTATACAGCTCTTTGGCTCTTCAGTTGTGTTGGTTTCTTTTCATTTTTCAATCACTTCCTAAGTATGGTGGACCTGTCTCCTCTTCAGTCTTTTACAACTCTATAACTTTGGTTTGTGAATCTCCTAAGCAAGGCAGTAATAGAGCGAAATGGAAAAGCATATTACACCCTTCAGCAAACCATATAAAATGTGACTTAGCTGAAATGAATTGTTCTAAGAAAAATTTACATTCATTTAGTTTTTTAAAGTTTACATTTATGTACTTTTTTTGTCTGAAAGCCACGCAGTTATTTTTAAGTCTGTCTTGTAATAATGTATCAGTAGTCTTTTTCTCCCTGAATTGATTCCTCCATTACTGTATTTTAACTCCTATTGTGACCTAGTATATATCATGCCAGTGGATGTTGGCATCTTGTAAATCACATCTTTTTAGGCCCTCCCCTTACTTCAGTGTACCTGAATGACATGTCAGCATTTTACTTTGGTGTGAAATCTTAATTTGAGAAATATAAAACCCAAAGAGTCTGCAGCAGATTCCATACATTCACCAAGCACATATTTTATATATATATATATATATATATTAAAGGCACTGCTGAGTGAAGACTGTGAAATTCCTCCCTCCAGCCTCAACAAAACTGCCTACAGATTATTAACTTTTCCTGAAGTTTTTTATAAAGTAAGTCAATACATCAAACATCAAGAGTTCCACCAGAAAGTACAGCAAATTCCACTTGAAGGAAATTGAATCCTTAGACGTATTTTTTACTTATCGGGCAGCAGCATCAGTTTAAACTATTACCACAGCCCCAGCGTTTGCTACAGTACTGCATCTCAGATACCTGCTTTGCTGGCCCTGTTGTCAGCATGAATTTTTGAACATTTATCAGCTATTTGATAAATCTGCCTGCTTAGCTCAAACTGAGAGGGGCAGTTTGAACCGCTAGACTTTACACTGAAGTGGGTTTGAAATGCTCCCCAGTTCTAACTACGCATCACTTGTGTGTGTGCAACAACACCTTCAATCAACACAGATGTTTCTTAGGTAAATGTGTTTCTGAACTCATGGATTATTTAATAAAAAAAAAGAAAACTAATTAAAATTTAATATATTACTCTCCTGACCAGTATTCAAATGCTCTGCTACAATACAAACTCAATGCACTGGTTGTGTTCATTTGTAAAACATATGCCTGAATTAATTAGTAATGATCAAATAGGATGAAAAACAAATAAACTTAACTGCTCTTTTCAAAAGAAAAAGCAAAGAAAACATTTCTTTAAACCTCCCCAACACTGTATTTGGCCAAGAGCCAGTAAACATACAAATAAAACATTTCCTTCCTGCGCAAGTCAGATCTGCATTTTTAAGATTACTCAAAAATAAAATAAAATAAAATAAAATTACACACTGATTTTAATTTAAGCTTTATATTAAGCGGTTTTCCATTTTAACATCTCCTTAGTGGACAAAGTAAAAGAAATTTAATTGGAAATACTGTCAAGTCAGCACTGGAAGTTTCATTCCAATTTTCTTGTACCTTGTTGATTTTTACTGTTCATAGAAAGATAGTTATGCAAGTCAGTACCTCATGAAAAAAACTAAATAAACAAAAATTTCCCTGTGCTTTGCACCTTTATCTAAAGCCATTCATCAAATGGACTAGTAACAGAAGTGCCACAAGCATATTGCAGTGTAGTTAATTCTTTAACTAGACAACAGCACTGTCTCGTGACTTTTGCAAAACACATTAGTGAGCACGGCAGTTGACTGAATGAAATATTTTCCATGCAAAGGCTACAGAAGGCTGCTTCTTCAGATGGAAATTAGTTCTATTTTATTGTAAAACAGAACTTCACTCTAAAAGATACTTCACTTAGATAAGATTTTTTCCAGAAAAATATTTGTTTGAGTTTCATTCAAGGAAGTCGCTTGATTCAAACAAACAAATAAACCCTGTTCTGGGTCAAATAAACAAACAAAACCCTTTTCTCAAACTGGGAAAAAGATTGTTTGAGATTTGATTTTGAGATTGACAAATTCTTTATTAAATCTTGAAGACAAGACCTTTCCATTTCCTCAGAAATTTTTCACATAGCTGAGGGAGGTGAAGAAATCAAATAAAGCTGTACTTTGGCACACAAGCTGCAATGTGAAAGTAGACTGAAGGTCTCTAATATATGGTCTTGAATAAATAAAGCAATAGAGGCTGTTGGTTTATTAGAGCATAGCTGGATGAAGTGTGAAGGTGACAACACTGCTTGAACAATTCCAACACGCAAAACTACATTCTAACTGCTACTAAAAATCTAAAAAGGAAAAGAGTCCATACTAGTGAACAAATTAACTCACGTTTTCATGAGAAGTAAATGTCAGAACTATCTTTAAAAAATTTAGAGGTCTTGGACACAAAATTACTAGGCAGATTCTCTATTCCCAGGAAAGTGAACTGCCATTAATGCATGATACTGCACAGTGTGAAAGTTCAAGTGAAAGACAAGCTGAATTAAAATAGTTGGTTTGTAAATGGGCAGGTGTAAGACATGTCCTTCTTAAAAAGAAAAAAAAAAAGAAAGTAAGAAAAAAATTGCCCAAGAAAGCTCATCAATAAGGAAATACACCATTTTGCAGGAGAACATTACACTGTCAGTACTAAGAACCCTCCCACTGGGCTCTGGATCTCCAAGTAATTTTGTCCCTTGAGCCTGTAACCCAGCCTTTTAAGACAGAAATACTGAAACAGAACCTTAAAACAAAGCAGAGAAGATAATAATGCACATGAATTCTATCAGTTTTTGTTCTGCCTATGAATTATCTGCATAAGATTTGTTTTTTCAAAATATGCTCTCTCCACACTTCAGCCATTCCCATACTTGAACAGAAGAGTTGGACCAGATGACCTCCAAAGGTCCCTTCCAACCTCAACCCTTCAGTGGCACTGAGGTATGTGAAAAATCTTTTCCATTGGTGGTCCCAAGAGGTTCATGACAAAGCTTTTATTCTCCAAATGAAAATAACTGAATAATTAAAAATCAAGATTTTACAAACAGAAATTAAAAAAAAAAAAAAAATCAAAACAAACAAACAACAACAAAAAATTGAGAAAAAAAAAAATCAATGCAATCTCAAGACTTCTCCCCAGATGCAGATGACATGAATGTCATGAAAGGGACATAGAATTTTTCTGAACCAAAAAAATAACTCTCGACAACAGCAAGTGCCAGTTAAATAACAATATCAAAAATCCTGTGGCAAGAAAGTATTCTTTCATTAACTACATATGTCTAGCTGAAGTTGGACAGATGGAGACAAGAAGGTAAAGAAATGAAAAGATGAGGTATGTTGTCACATATAAACCTGGATATTATTGCACCTTGGTATTTCAGTTCACTGAAAGTAAAAATAAAAAACCTGCACTGTACTTCTAGTATACGCCCATGTGTAGATACTAAGATATCTTAACACAAAAGATTAGGTTATTCCAAAGGGAGTCAACCAAAAGAAAGTCGAAAAGAGTCTGAAAGGCAAAAGGACAGGTTTACAATGAAAAGCTCTGCAACCTTTTGATTATTTTATGAAAAAGAATCACAGTTTTGCTAATGGGTAACTAAAAGAAACTCGGTATTTTTTCATAAAAGTATTTCTCTAAAATTATGTATTAAAAATATAGCCTTCATCATCTTCAGAACATCTCTGCAAGTGAAGCCAGTGCACTTGCATTTTAGGACACCTTCATCTTTTAAGAATTTATACAAGGTACAAATGCCTTATGGAGCTGGGAGGAACTGACTGCTTTTTGTTTGTCTTATGATTCCCTAAGATACTGTCTAACAGACTGTTTAAGTAACTCCTGTCTATAATGAGCTGGGGATTTAAACGACTACACCACACTCTGCTTGCCAACTATTTTTTTATAAAGCATAGGGTAAAATTTTAATGAACAAGTCCTCATTGTTAGTAAGGAATAAGACAAGACTTCATACTCACTGCTACAAAAGCATACTAACAGCAGAGAATGAAGACGATGTCACCTGGCCTTGCTGCTTTTCCTGAATTGTTCTAACACACTGAAAACACAGTCATTCTGCTTTTGATTTAGTATACCTGATGATTTTAATTTAATGCAGCTAGGAAACCTCCCAGCCACAGACAGAGAAGTGGAGGACTCAGACAAAGTCACAGAAGACGAGAATCAAAGCCCAGCGAATACTTCATTCAAAATTCATTCCTTGGCACCTCATTATAAAAGCAAACAGAGGAAGTTCACCCAGTTATGTAAGGTCTTGAATCATACATAGAAGATCATGGTGAAGTATTTCATTCTTATCTTGGAATTAACAACTACTTAGCCCATACTGACCAAATATTAATCATTTATAGAAATAGCAGTTAGACCTTCGAAATACACAAACTAGAACTGGAGCTGGACAGGAAATTATGTTAACACTCCTTTCTCCTTCCTACAGGAATTTGAAATGGCCTATCTAGAACGCCCACTGAGTTCAGGACCAGATCCTTTGGACCACTTGTACACAGTATGATTATGGGTGCTTGTGTAATTCAGTAAATACTGTCTACACTCTGCACTGTCTATGCTGTAAATATTTGTCTATACCTTTCCTGACCATTCCTACTTCCACTCTTATCTCCAAATCCTTTTGTCATTTTACAACAGCAGTACCTGGTACTTCCAGAGATTAATGACTGGCTAGGCTAATGGCCTGTAGCAGTACCACAGGTTATCAGCTTCGCCCAGCTGCTCTTTAATCTCCAGACAGTCCACAGCACCTTCATCATTATTGGGTAATTAGCATTAATGAAAGCTATGCATACACACAGTGAGGATAATACACCCTCAAGCCTGTATGTCAGAAAATCTTACATTAAAAAAAGTGAGAGTATCCAACATAAATCACATCTGCACTGTTAAATGAAAGAATATTTCCACATCTACCCAAAGGCATAAGCATCAGTAACAGACTAATGATCTGTAAAATTTTGTGAAACACAACATTACTGAAGACTTCACACACTAAAAAAAAAAGAAAAAAGTTCAACCGCCCCCCCCCCCCCCTTTCCCCAACTTTATTTCTTCTCTTTCACATTTCCCAGCCCTATGACTCTACCCAAGTCATTTTCTACCTCTTGGTCAATATCTTCTCCATCAATGTTGGCCTTAACAGATTTTAGGCAAATCATACCTTCTAGTTTTAAAGGTAGTTTTAAAGCAATGAATGTGAAAATAGTTTTAACCAGAAACATCTGCTGCACTTTGAGATATAACAGTTGTCTGTGCATGCCACATATAATATTCAGAGTCTAATGGTCTATAGGAGAATTAACTATTCTTGGTAAAATGCTGGGATTTAGATAGATGTGTAGCTTGTTCTCTACTACTCACTCACCTACTAACTGAAGAGAAATATACCTTACATTATCTGTGTCCAAATTCAGTGTTTTTATACTGTGGTTTCATCACACTTTCAACCTGCTAAGATTTCCAACAATATCTTGTGTTGGAAAATAAAATGGTATGAATCGTTGGATCTAAATACTTAAAGAAAAAAGGATGTGGAAATAAATATTTATATTAACAGTGTAAATACTGGTTGTATATGATGCCAACTGCATTTTCATTCAGCATTAAATCACCATTCACTAAACCCTATTACCTCAACATGTTCATTGTGATTAATCCTCCTTCCAAAATTGCAAGTTCTATAATTTTATTATTATTATTATTATTATTATTATTATTATTATTATTTTAACTTACAAGCTATCCATGGTCATACTGATATATTCCTTAACCATAAAGCTACATTTCAAACTGCTTTTTTTTTTAAGGAGACTGTGAGTATCTTTTACCTACATTTTCTATCCTAGGTTTTTGAAGGCTTGCACACCCTGACATTGGAAGCCAAATTCACTGCAACAAAAAAATCCTATCTTTTGTCCACAGGAAGAATGGAGCAACTTTGGCTAATCAACATAAACAACAATAAAGTTGCTTCAAATTAGATAATTTGAATCATTAGCTAGGTCTAGGAGACAGGGCCAAAGAGCAACTCCTTGACTAAACTCTCCATTGCTCCATTGGAAAGCTTTTAATTGTATGAGGTAGGAATGAGGTCTCCTTCGACAAGATGAGCTTCATTTATACCAAATGTAATGTACAAGGCCAGTGCTACTCCACAAACTTTAAATGGCTCACATGCCCAATTGCAATCTTCATTCCAATACAAGTTGCTGTTAAAAGTGTTTATTATAAGTGATTTGCAAAATATTATTCAGATTTGATCATGAGGAGTATACTAAATCTATTTTTCAAAAACCTTTTGATTAAACTTACACAAAATGTAAAAGGGATTTCGTACAAAGAGAGTTTGACATGACCAATTTGTAGCAGAGTACTTAAATACTAGAAAATATAATTCTCAATATATTTAATTCAAGTATGCCATATAATAGTTTCATAATAACGTGAAATTTAAATCAGCTAATCCTCCATTTATCTCTGAATGCTAAAACCTTTCGAATTTACTGAAATTTACAGAGAAGTGCTCTTAATATAAGAATATATGATGGTAAGGTTGGTCATATACCTCATACAAAGGGTTTTTACAGCCCAATGTTCAGTCCCTAGATGTGGACACAAATGGATAAAGAAGAAAAAATGACAAACATAGATAATAAATTCTACTTCATATTTTCATAGCAGCCAGCTAGATTTCCCATGCCTAATGTGTTTTTCATACTTAGTGATCCCAGATGTCTCTCCCCTCCAAGTATTTGTCCAATCTCCTGTTTAACACAAATAAGCTTGTATCTGAAGTGGCTGTTGTGGAAACACTTGTAATGTGTTATTTACTCATTTTGGAAGTAGTAAAAGAAAACGAAACGATAAAAATTCCTCACAGAAACAAGAAAAGAGATAGATTTGTTGCAATAAAGAGCTGCAAGGGACGGCAAGCTTTTACTCTTAAAGAACATTAGTATTCAGAAAGAAAGGACAAGAATCCTCAGCATTTATTTGCCCTACATTATTTCCAAAGGCAGTAAAATGGTAATTTTGGATTTTTCTCATCTTCTTTAGTTCTTTGTTCCCAAAGATCAAGGTCCAAAAGACCTCTCCTAAAAGAGTTAATCATGGCTCATCTATCATTCATCAATGGTCTCCTTTGAGAGTTGAAAGAAGTCAGAATGAGAGAACAGTGAATTAACCACTGCCAATCCAAATGCATGTACAAAAGTACACATTACAAAAGCCTTCAATGGGACAGGTATTAGAATAAAACTATTGTGCATTTCAGACTATCATCTGGGTGTGCTAAATTTGAGTAGAAACACCCCCATACACACACATACAATTTCTGGAAATAGAATTATGGAGAAAGTCATCAGATTTCTCAGTTTACATAAAATGAAATGTCTTCTGTATTTTCAGATGGCAATTTCATGATTTTTTTTTATGCATTCCAAATACAGACAGCACCAGTTTATGTACAATACTAACTGAAAGCAAAATTCACACAAAGGCTTTTGTTTAGGCTGCACCAGGGAATTAAATATGAAAATCTTCACTAGGTTTCTACCTCCACCACATTCAGTTACCTACTCAAACTCTGATAACTCATGCTTTAAAGCTTCATTCCACGCTGCATTGTCTTGCATATGTCATGAACTTAAAATTTCCTATGTTTTAAGTTTTAGGTTTTTGTTGTTGTTGTTAAGTTTACCGTCACAGAACTTTTGCAATTCTGTTAGGTTATGTCCATGTTTTACACATTTCACTAAATAGAACAGTGACTAAGCAGCACTTAGAAACGAAATCAACTAAGAACCTGGGTAGATTTCATTTCTCTTTTCAGAATTTCTATAACTTGCAATAAATGTTTCATTGCATTTTTAAGCAGAAATGTACTTTGACTGGGTTTTCTATTTATTTATTTATTTATGGTTCCACAATTATACCAATTCTTTCTTTGGACTAGACACACATTCTTATCACATTAAAAGCACAGTTGGCATGATAAATAAATAAATATTCACAGCTACATGAAGTCATCATTTGTGTGGCTTTGCAGATATCTAAGGAGATATAAAACATAATGCAAATTAGCAAGCAACAGTAATAAGAAAAATCTAAAAAATGCAAAATCAAAGACAGGAATAATTAAAAGGGAAAGCAAATCCATCAAAAGCTGCTGTAGAGTGCATGAAATCTTAAAGTAAATGAACAATTGAAGTCCTTTCAGTATTAGTGATAACAGCTATAAAATTACAATCTATCACGCTTGATAGTCTTTTTACAGCTGTCTGATTTAAGCACATTTCATACTATAGGAGCTGACAGAAACAACTCTGCCCAAGTTATACGTGAAATGCTACTATATCTGGAAGTTGTTATCATTTAAGTTGTGGTGGGGAAACTCAATTCCATATTTCTTTCCACTCTGTTTTGTATTATTACATTTTCAGCACATTTTGCTTTGAATGCATCATCAAATATGTATTGGCAGTTGTGTAGATATCTGCTGTGATTTGTCTGCTCAGTATTTTGTTTCAATACTCCTTGCACAGAATAAAGTTAATATTCCTTTATTTTTCTCACCTTTCTTATGCTTCATCATCTTTCTGCTTTCATCCATCATATTATCCTCTTATCAAAACACATGTATAAATGCAACTTCCAGACAAGATAATTAATATAAAATACTGTTTATGCATACCTCATCTTGCACTGACAAAGGAATCTGAAGAGGGAAACAAAATTAAAAACAACCTGTGGAAGTATCATAGTACTCCTTTTAGGGTTGAATTAATTCATTGACTATTAGGGAAAAACAGTATTTGAAGAAAATTTTAAGAAAGTGAATGCACTGTATATTATCTAGACTGTATTTTAGACATACTTATTGCTGCTCATGACTTGTACTGTCTCAGAAGTACAAACAATATCTCCTCAAATATATCTTTTATCTTTGACATGAATTGTGTTATTAATAGCAGCTCATTTTATTCCAAGAAAAATAGAATTTTGATAGTGTAAGCTATTTTAACAAACAAAACAAAACAAACAAACAAAAAACAGGAAGAGGAAGTGCAGATAGTAAGTGTAAAGGTTTATGTATGTAACTATTTTAATATATTCAAATTTAGAACAAAGTTATGGCTATGACTAGGTATAAGACAATAACATTTTTTTAACCTAAAAGTATTTTCTTCAAATTAAAATTTCCTAGAAATTTCTAATCATTATGACCTTGTTCAGTAGGTAATTAAGCATTCACTGGGTTTCTTAGATAACTTCATATTAAAGTGCAAATAATTGGAAATGAGAACATGAAGAAAGAACTAAAAAAAGCTACACCGGATCTTAATGACAGAACACAGCTTTGTATATTCAGCTGTGATTTGCATTAGCCTGTACCTAACTTAGTGAAGACTTTGAATGGACTTCCAGTTGTTTGAAGAGGAATTATATTCCCAAGAACATTTAGCACTGGTCATAAATATGAGTTGTTCGCTATATTTTTTTTTCCTTCCTGGAATTATCTGACAGATACTTCCAGATTGTGTTGCTCCTCACATACCATTTGCATTCCATGTTAATATTTCACAAATGGCCAAAACATGAAATATACAAAAATGAGCAAATAAGTCACATAGCACAGAAATCACTTGCTCAACTTGTGTCGGGCAATTAAAAACAGACATCCAGAACTTATTATTATCATTTAAACTTTTAAGTCACAGAAGTAGGGTGTTTGTGTGAAGCAAGACTTAGGCCATCAAACTTGTTACATCTAGTTTTATGGATTAACAAGGACTAACTTACAAATACTGTCTGCTCTTCATTGCCATGGTAAGTATGAATAAAATATTATAGCGTTATAGAGAGTTTCACTGTTTTTAGAAGCAAAGAAACTTGTAACTTCACTGAATGCTTTATATAACAACAACAAAGTTTAATGAATTCAAAACATTCCATTATATTTCCCTTATTTATGTTTCATTTCCTGGAGAACTATGATTAATCTTTGCATCTCCCTACTTTCATCTTTCATGACTACTACTATAATGGCTATCCAGGTCTATATGCTAAAAAAGTACTAATTCTTAAGTATGAGGAGACAAGAAGAAACTAATTGCTCACACTGTCAGAGTTGGTCACTTCCGAAAGCATAATCAGAAAATGCAGATTTTCCTTTTTTTTTTTTTTTTTTGGCCTATCACAACAGAATAAAACAGTATTAAACTATGAAGCCCTGGGTAAGAGAAGAAAATTCTCTGCTGTTCCAACCTCCTCCTCTGTTCTCACTTTCACCACTGATACAAATCTTGATGGAGGCTTTGGGAAATACAGGTGATGCTAGATCTGTGCAGGTATTGACAGATCTTTATACACCTTAACACAAATTTCAAATATACATACATTGTTAACCTGTAAGACAACATCTGTTTACACTGGAATCGTAAATTCATACATACATACTGGAATCACTTATACACACAGATACTCCAAAGTCAACTAAATTCCTTTGCAAATATAGTCTTACAAGGGTGGGTCTTCAAATAGTTAATTAGGATTCAAAGAATAAAGGCATAAAAATAAGTTCCCGGGATTACTTGAGGCAAGGATGCTGAGACTGTGAATAGAGGAGACTGGATCATGACTTGAATTTAAACTTCTGAATGTTTTTTATCAAGGATACAATAGCCTTAAGTTGTTTATATCTACCTAATATGGTATCATATGGGTCTACACAGATAAATTCTCACACTAGAAGGAACAATCAAAGACAAGAGCAGAGGGAGAATTGTACTGGATGTAAGATAAATTAATCAGGGATACTGTACATTCTAGATTGAAGATGCACATTATAAATTACATAAAAGTAAAGGAGCTTCACTAACCTCTCAAACATTTCTGTGCAATTATTAGTAGAAAAATAGATGGCTTTTTTTTTTTTTTTTTTAAATCTTATACAAGACTTGAAAGAGTACACCATCAGCTCAATAACTCCCACTCAAATGTCATACACTCTATATTCTTGACATCTATCCATTCACCAGCCATTAAGGAAAATTTTGTTCTTAACTATTACTGAGTCTATGGAGACATATTTAAATACTGCTTTGAAACATTAGGTGAAGCCTGTTGTATGCAGCAGGCAATAGATCTTGTTCAGCTACCTTCCCTAAACAGAAATAGCCTTTTATTTTAAACATCCACAATAAAACATCTCCGTACTACTTGATGTTAAGACTAATGCGTGTAGATGTGAAATAAATGAAAAAGAAAAAAAAAAAAAAATACTTAGCAGCAAATACACACGTACACACATAACCACACTCATGCACAGTCTGTTGGATGGTCACAGGGCTGGAGCACCTCCCCTACAAGGACTGGCTGAGAGAGAATCGTAGAATCATAGAATTGCTCAAGTTGGAAAAGACCTTAAGGATCATCAAGTCCAACCACAGTCTAACCATACCACCCTAACTCTAACAACCTTCCATTGAATCATGCTCCTGAGCAACACATCCAAATGGTTTTTAAACACATCCAGGGATGGTGACTCAAACACCTCTCTGGGGAGCCTATTCCAGTGCCTAACCCTTTCTGTAAAGAAGTTTTTCCTGATATCCAAACTAAACCTCACCTAGCACAACTTGAGGCCCTTTCCCCTTGTCCTATCACCTGTCACCACTGAGAAGTGACCAACCTTGCTCTCACTGCAAGTACCTTTCAGATATTGGAAGAGAGCAACAAGGTCTTCCCTCAGCCTCCTCTCCCCTAGACTAAACAGCCCCAGTTCCCTCAGTCGCTCCTCACAGGGCATATTCTCCAAGCCCTTCACAAGCCTTGCTGCCCTTCTTTGGACCTGCTCCAGCACCTCAATGTCCTTTCTGTACTGAGGTGCCCCAAACTGAACACAATACTTGAGGTTAGGCCTCAACAATGTTGAGTACAGGGGCAGGATTGCCTCCCTAGTCTTCCTCACCACTCCATTCCTGATACAAGCCAGGATGCCATTGGCCTTGGCCACCTGGGCACACTGCTGGCTCATATTCAGCCGACTGTCCATCAGTACACCAAGGTCCCTTTCCATCAGGAAGCTTTCCAGTCACTCCTCCCCAAGCCCACAGGGTTGCCTGGGGTTGTTGTGACCAAAACGCAGCACCCGACACTTGGCCCTATTGAAATTCATACAGTTTACCTTGGCCCATTGATCCCGTCTATCCAATGCCTTTCATTCCTCTGGCAGATCAACACTTCCTCCCAACTCACTGTCTTCTACAAACTTACTGAGGGTGCACTCAATACCCTCATCAATATAATTAATAAACATGTTAAGTAGAAGCGGCCCCAGTACCGAGCCCTGGGGGACACTGGCCATCCAGCCAGTGCTTCACCCAGCAGAGCATATGCCCATCGAAACCATGGGCAGCCAGCTTCTCCACAAGGATGTTTTGGGAGACAGTGCCAAAGGCTTTACTGAAGTAACCATATCATCAGCCTCACCTTCATCCATTAAGTGGGTCACCCTGTCATAGAACAAAATCAGTTTTGTCAAACAGGATCTACCATTCATGAACCCATGCTGACTGGGCCTGATCCCCTGATTGATCTTTAATTGGTCCTTGATGGCTCCTGAGAGTATCCGTTCTGTGACCTTCCCTGGCACTGAGGTGAAACTGATAGGTCTGCAGTTACCAGGATCACCTTTCTGGCCCTTTTTGAAGATGGGCATCACATCTGCCAGAGAGCTCTTCAACCTGGAGAAAAGAAGGCTCCAGGGGCACCTTATAGTGGCCTTCCTGTACCTGAAAGGGGACCTACAGGAAAGCTGTGCAAGGACTTATATATGTATATATACACACATATATACATATATATGTATGTATATGTATATATGCATGTAATGACAGGATGAGGGGAAATGGCTTTAATCTGGAAGTGGGTAGAGTTAGACTAGATACTAGGAAGAAATCCTTTACTGTGGGGGTGGTGAGGCACTGGAACAGGTTGCCCAGAGAGGTTGTGAATGCCCCATAACTGGAAGCATTCAAGGTCAGGCTGGATGGGGCTTTGAGCAGCCTGGTCTAGAGGAAGGTGTACCTGCCTACAGCAGAGAATTGGAACAATTCCACCTTCCAGTTGACCCTTCCAACTCAAATCATTCTATGACTCTATTATTCCCTAAAACTCCATTCTGAGGAGAGTAAAGTAAGAGTAACAGCTTCTTCAACAGCATAAATATGAAGCAGAAAGTGCATCAATCATGTACAATTTATTTGTTTTAAAAAGGTTTAAGTACAGTCTGGGAAACTAGAAGTAGCCCCAGATTTTGCTTATTATTCTTTAAGCCTTTCCCCCCAAACTGCCTGAATAATAAAGTAATTTTGCAAGATTACTGTTTAATTTTGTTCAACTGTTAATTTTGCCCTACTTTGCAACCAGCAACTACAACTGCAGGCTTAAGAAATATCTAAAAGATCTGTAAGAGATATTTTTCTTTGCCTGAGAAAGAGAAGATAGTTTTGCTTCATTCTATTCTGTTTAGCTACATATGGCCTTCTTTTTTATTTTTATTTTTTTTACTTTAACAAGATCTGCAGAAAAAGCTAAAAAACACTCCTTTGAATTGAAAACTTTAAAAAAAAAAAAAAAAAAAGAAAGAAAAAAAAAAAGAAAAGAAAAGAAACGTGTGGTACCCCCAGCAAAAACAAAACAAAACAAAACTATGCCTATTTCAAGCTGGGATCCAGAAACTGGAACAATTTATCACAAGGAAAATATGCGCATGACAAAGGAAAACTACAGCCCTCGGCCTTCCATGTGCACTCTTCAGAGACTCCACACATTCAAATACCACTAATTGAAACCTCATTCACTACTGTACAACTTCATGCATCCAAATGCTGTGACTTAACACACTATTAAATTTATAATGGTTCAATGAAGTGAGTATAAAGGATGCCAAATGTTCCCACTTTCAGAATCTACACTGTGTTTTATTTTACCTTTGCAGGTTAGAGGATGGCATGTTCAGCATGCATTCTTACATACTTTGTACTTCCCAAACCACCCTCTACATACAAATAACACAGTAATGTACTGATACAAAACAGAGAATTAAGACAGTGAAAATTCATATCAGAAGCATCACTTTTCTTGTGACACTTTGAAATGCCTGGAAGAATAGCTAGTAATAAAAGAATATTTGGTAAGGTCAAAATCCATTGAGGACAAGTACATTCTGCAAGTACAAGCTGCATTCATTCTTATCCTGTCCCTTTCCCAGCTGTAATTCCCTGCTCTAGCCACAGTCTAGACTGGACTGGAGATACTGTCTCACACTGCAGGATTTCCATCCCATTCCACTGTGCAGTGTGGTTTCCTCCTGTTCCTCAAGATACACCACTACAATTCCTTTGTTTCCTGAATTTCTTTCTGACTCCTTCCACCTGTTCTCCCCAATCAAGTTTCTGCTTGTTTCTTTAAATCCCATGTTTCTATTCATCCTCTTTCAAAATATTCTTTTCGATATAAGGTTATCTAATTTGTAATCTCAATTGTTTCTCTCTTCCTCATTGAGTAAACACTGCTTTTCTCCCTTTATCTGATCTATACCATCAAATCTCAATCCCAAATTTCTTCTCTCCAAGGTTTCAGTATCAACTGGTTCTAATATTTCTGACTGTCCCCTAGTCATCACTTTATGTTCTTACCTAATGCCCATACCTGGACATTTCATCTGCCAGCATCCAGTCACTATCAAGCATTACGTCTTAATTTTCTGGAAGATCATAGCTTTATTGCCTCTCTCCATTAAGTCCTATGTCCATTATTCTATTCTTACAAGGTCTGATTCATGCTCTACAACTGCACAGGCCATTTTTTAATTTTTTTTTTATTTTTTGTACCGTCGTCTTTCTTTTGCATGCAGCTTACTGCAAGGGGAGACATAGCAGAGGCACAGAACTGAACCCAGAATAGTCTGAAGCAACCTCAAGCTGTAATTATAAGGAAAATATTATTCTGCCTTGAACTGGAATAAGCTCATTTGGTTGGAAACTTCAGGGCATGTACTTGCAAAGTTCCACCAAATCTTCACTAAGAACATATAAAATGTAGTTTTCAAAAGCTTATAGCCTGGTCAAATTGGGGTGTTTCACAGACTTCTGGGAAAAGACATTTATGCACACCATGCTTCTGAACAGACACATTAATAAATAGTTTTACATCACTGCTTACTACTATTAGACCACTCTAGTAGAACATTTAGGTTACTTCAGCATAAAAATAGTTGTTTCATTTGAATATAAAAACAGTGATACTGCTTCAGATCCCTCCCCACAGGTACCCTTCCCCTTTTTTTTTTTAACCTTATTTCCTGGAACCCCTCTTCATATTAAACAATTCACGACAGTTTGTTCTCTCTCTCTATCTCTCTCTTCTTTTTTAAATATAAATTTAATCAATTTCATGTTCCAATTCACAGAGGCCTGAAATGTTGTAATCATTTTTCTGACTAATTAAGAAAAGTCTCCTCTTTTTTCCTACGTCTATTATTCTTTCCCAGTCTCCTCTGGTATACATCTGGCCAGAACATGCAAGTAAGGTTACAAATGGAATTATTCCTTTTGTCAAAGACAAGCCTTAGAAAAAAGAAAAATCTGTACACTGAATTTAAGTATTTTTAAAGGGTCTTTAACACCTTCATTATGGATAGTGTGACAGTTTGAACATCCTATCACATGAGGAGCTAAAAAAAAAACCAACAACAACACAAAGAAACATATGAGTATCTTGCTATCAACACACTAAATACATTAGCATGAATTTTTCATTTAAGAACAAAAAGCTCAGTATTCCTTCTCTTATTTACTCTTTATACATAACCATCATAAACATTTTATTTTTATTTTTATTTTTTAATTGTTCAGACTGGCTTACTATTGATGCCGCTGCTGACTGTTAAAACAACAGATTCAATGTTTAGAATTTGTGGAAGTATGATTATACCAACACATGCTGATATTCATAGGACCTTCAATTAAGAACCTTCAAGGCAACCAAGAGTAAACAAGAATACGTACAAAAGGACAACAGGTGAATTCTTTCCTATCTCAGTTCTGAGAAGCCATTGGAATTAATCTTTTCTGCCTTAGATTTCAAAGTTGAACTCCAATGAAAAGTCATTAAAGGTTCACAATGATATAAAAGCTGAGACTTTCAAGTGATTCTCCACATAATAAATCATGCTG
The DNA here is from genome assembly GCA_030625065.1 of Alectoris magna. Lineage (NCBI taxonomy): Eukaryota > Metazoa > Chordata > Aves > Galliformes > Phasianidae > Alectoris > Alectoris magna. Next base: position 81,559,066 of record CM060560.1, read on the forward strand.
AAGACAGAAATCACAAAGATTTGAACAAGTTACAACCTAAGTTATATCCCACTTTTATCTGTTTGATCAAATTATACGTTTTCATCTCATCACTAGTAACTGAAGTTCCACTGTTACTGGAACACTGCTCTGAGACTGTTAAAACTTTGTCAAAAAGTAATTGCATGAGTCCTCAATGAAACTAGTCCTGGCACGCTTAGGAGATAAGCTCTATGTTTCAGTACTGTGTGAATTTTATAACAGAAGCTTCAATTTAAGCCTATTACCTTAGAAAAGAGAAATTAAGTGGACTTCTGAATTCTTTGATTTTGACACTTTTTCTGATATGCAGCATTATATTCTGAGTTTTTAACGGCAAGTAACAGGATTTATTGTGTGCCATAAAATATGCCAAATCACTGAACAAAACAGCATAATGGTGTGACATATGCAATGCCACCAACAGAGAAAGAAGACAAAGAATTTGGTGCTGGTGATAAATGAGGAGGGTAATTGGAAAACAAAGTGTAATGGACAGAAAAAACTTAGGCATTTTCATGTTCCTGTACAACATGCCAGATGTAGAAGCCATGTTATTCTCTGCAACAACGCTGAAAAGCAAAGCAAGCAAAACAAAACAAAATAAAAATATAAAAAGGAAGACGTGTACTGCAGAGAAAGCTGAAACTGAATGTAGTATTTATACATTTTACCGCAGTTTATCACAAGTCTCAGAACTAGACAGCAAGCAACTAACTAGGCTGTAGCTTTCTCTGTCTGGATCTATATTTCAGATGAAATTCTTTCCATGATGAATAGAGATGAATTAGAATAATCAGATGTTAAGACAATAATCTACTCTATAATCTCAAATAACAAGGCCAGGCTGAATGTGGCTCTGGGCAGTCTGGTCTGGTGGTTGGCCACCCTGCATATAGCAGGGGGGTTGAAACTAGATGTGGTCCTTTTCAACCCAGGCCCTTCTATGATTCTATTACTCTATGATAACTATGAAGAACATAAAGCACTTGTTTTCTGCTATATAGATAAATCACAATTTCAAGCTATTTGCTTTTTTCATTATTTAAACATACTCCTCAGTTTTATCTGCACACATTGTTAGTGTGACTCAGTGGTGCGGTTCTATGAAACCATATGCTCAGAAGTCTGAGGGCTGCTGAAACCTGTCAACAGTCAGACATATCAACTGCTGACATCTGCACCAGTTGTCAGACCAATGACTATGAATGTCACTGCTCATTAGACTTATTTTCAGTCATCCAGCCATAGTGATATGATCTGTAATTCTTCCTGCTTCTGCAGGATACAAGGACCTGATTCACCCAGTTGGAGAAATAGTAGAATGCTGATAGTATCCCCAGTTGCTATGACAGCGTCACAGTCAGGGTGTGATCCAGGATTCACAATGCCTGATAACGGGAAAAACAGAGTCCAAGCTCAAAGAGGTAATATATATCTATAGAAAAAGTAAAACATGCATATTTCTGAATGGAAAGACGGGTCAAGATGCACAAGCTTAGTACAAAGAACTCACTGTTAATTTTTCTTTACCCCACAGCTATTTCTCACACATGCAAGAGAAAAATAAGATATCAGGATGGTATGGACAGATGGAGAGCCCAAAAACAATCTGAAGTCCCTGTGTTCATAGGAATTTTTGATCATTCCTAGAAGGAGCAAAGGAGACATTTCCTTGCCCTATTTCCTCATGGATTGCACGAAAGCGACCTAAAATCAGGTCAGAAGTCGCACACTCACACACATTACTTGCCAGTTGTAATATGAAATACAATTTAAAAATACAATCTAAACTATAAATCCAGTATTGTATCTTCCAGTTCTGCAAATACATTACAAATCTTAGCAGAACCACTTTGGAATACTGAGTGATAGCATGTCTCCTTTTCTGACAACAGTGCATGTTGCATTTCAACCTCCTATTTCAATGCTATCCGTCTCACCTTGTCATAGTTCAATTTTTTTTTTATTTTTTTTTTTTTAATAAAGCAGATGGCATTTGGTTATTTATTCCAAATTCTAGTAATTCCATGCCTGCACTTGACAGAAATTTCTACCGCAAAAAAATACAAATCTTATTTCCATTCACTTGGCATAACTATGTTAATATTGAATTATTAATATCAGCATAATTACCTGTAACATACACAGTACTTTTTTTTAGAGCAAACTTCATACTCAAACGCCCTACTTAACCCTTTCTTTCCTAATGAAATTATCAAGAGAGATAACAGCTAATCATGACAGATGACACTACGAAGCCGTCCTCCCAAAGAACATGGATCCATGGATCTTATATATGAGCATTACCACTGTGGTCAGCAGGCCACAGCTTAACAGTTTGTGGCACAGTAATCTGCAGCATAATCATTCATCCAGTTACTGCTGAAACAGCAATATTTATCTACTCATAAAGGGTTAGTTAAGGGTCAATTGCCAGCAGTGGAAAATACTTAGTATAGGGTATAGGTAACATGTTATAGACCCTGTTTAGTCTGCTTTCACTGATTCTCACAGCCTGCATGACTGTACTTCATTTTCTGAGTGGATAAAAAACACAGAATCCAAAACTGGGTCAAATCGTACCTGCCTATTATCTGTGATTAATATCTTCAGCATTGCTAATAGCAAGAGACAGTCTCATACTCTGTTCTGCCAGGCATATTCCAGTAGTGCATACTGCCAGTGCAAAATCTCCATAAAGTACAGGACTTCACAGGCAAAAACACTCCTGCCCCAAGACTTCAACATGGACCAGCTTCAATACTTCATATTCACAGAAACATCTGGTCTCCCCTTGTGTTCCACATGTATAATTAACACAACAATTTCAGACTATGGTTTAAACCTCTGGAGGCTATGTGACACTACAAAATTTGCCAGGGAAATTTTTCAATGCATAAGCAAACAGACTGATATGCTTTGAAACACTGCACGAGAAATGCAGGTCATTAGGAAGACGAAATTCATACTTTGGGAGAGGACAGGGAATGATCTTGTTGGGGAGTTTGGGGGAAGTTAGTCCCAGGAAACTCAGTTTTCATTTATTTATTTATTTATTTATTTATTTGTTTGTTTGTTTGTTTGTTTGTTTGTTTGTTAAGTCATAATGCAGGCTCAGTGTCTGCCATGTAGAAAGAACATCTTTTAAAACATGCCTTAAATAAGCTTTCCTTCTCCTTGTCAGAAGCTTATCTTGCCTAGGCCCTATGTCTCAGTGGGGAATGTGGCAATCACCGAATGCCTCAGCTAGTGCCACATTTTACTTGTCTCCTTGCATTTGGAAGAGGCTGATAGACTCATTTGAACTGCTCACTCTGCTTTATTTAACAGGGCACAAGTTATAATCCATGTAACTTCCATAAAATAAACACTGCTTATGCAATCCAGAGATACATAATGACTAGAATCATACTCCTCAAAGCACAATGCAAGGAATTTGTGATTTTTCTATGAATAACAATATGACAAAAGTACTAGAAGCAGTACAGAAAAATCGTAACGCTATCACAAGGCAGCCACACCAACTACAGTTGTTGAGCTACAGCACACTTTTCATCATTAAACTGCTGTAGAACAAGTACCATCACTTTAAGGGCTATTTCCAAGGTATTATTTTTTACAATGTATGTGTAGCAAGATTTTATTTAAATTTTAAATGATATTTACTTTCCCTTAAAGACTTACAGCAAACTAGAATTGAAAATCTAGGATTTTCAATTTAATCAACAGTTTTGCAGCTATTATATAGTAATGCCTTATTGCACACAATGTTATTAATTTAATTTGCTTCTTTCAATTAGCTTTCCAGAGGTACAGACCGGGGAGATATCTTACTGCTTTTTCTGTACAACCATAAATCTTGTAAGCTGCTATTTTAAGACTCACAAGGACTGCTCCTTCCAAATTTTGCATCTCCTGAGGCAATTTTAGAGGCATAATAATTGTCTTTAATTACCTGCACTGGCAATGTAAAACTTCAGCAAAATCATCCAGTTAACTTTTTTAGCTTAAACAATTGTTTTTATTTTGTGGTTGTACATTGTCTTTTTAAATTCTTTATATTATTCACTTCCTTCTTTACTTCAAAGTATTTTTTCTTTCAATGCAAAACTGCCAAATTGTAAGGTGAGTGGAACATTATAACAAATAATGACATAATCTATACGTCTTCCACGTTTCTTTATAATTCACAATATATTTTTACTTTGTCAATCAGAGAACAAATGTCTTCACGATTTACTAACAAATGGGAACTGTGGAGAAACCAACTTCATTTTCAGCCAATAAATAAAAAAATATATATTGATTGATTTATATTCGTGCTATATTTTTAAGAATGAATAAAAGCTTTCCATGCAAATTCTCTATTTTCAAAGCCTGTAGTTCAAAGGTTTCCTTTTCCCTGAACATCTTGAGTTACCAGCTATGTCCAATCTTCTTAAAGACTGCCTTCACTAAGAGTAGAAAACTCTCTCAGAGGAGAACAAGACAAACAACAGCTTTAAGAAGGAAAAAAATCCCATCATGTAAACTACAAATAAATTGATGAAACAGATGATCCAATTTTTCACATTTATACTCAGTGTTCCAATTTAACTTCATTATTATTTCTAAGAAACAAAATAACAGCAACTGTACTTTGCACTTAACATACATGGTTTTATTGACCGGTCAGACATTCCATAAAATAGCTAAATTTTTCTCAAATTTATCTTGGACACAGGACTGCTTTTCTATCTAATATACAAAGAAAAGTCCTTATAGTTGTATATAAATATCACTACCTTCTCCAAAGCACATCAGTGGAATCAAAATAACATTTAGACCTGCCACTTGATAAAGCAAGTTTTTGTATGGATTATCCTGCTACTAGAAACTGAGAGGGTACCTAGATATCAACTGACTTACAACCTCCTTTACTAACTAGTTGATGTCACTATCCAGCCAACTACTAATAAGGGACAGGATTTAGTAGAATTTGTAGAATTTTTTAATGACTCAAAGGAATGTGAAAGAAACAGGTGTGAACATCACAACATCAAACTGAAGTGTAATGGCTTTATATTAGGCATCTCAATGATGAAAAGAAGCATTGCCACTTACTGCAAGGCTTGCATAATTATGTTTGAAATACTGTATGCTATTTAATATTATTCTGTTAATTAATAATTATCTTTCTGAAAGTACAAGCTTTAATATTTTGTTTGATTCCATTGTTTTTACACAGCTCTTAAGGCACAGTATCTTAAGTGGGGGAAGCAACTCATAAGAAAATATCAGTTATAATTTTGTAAACTTACTTTCTATTCTCATTAGACAGGAAAACAGCCTTTCCAGAAGGAAGCTGCATAACAGTAATTAATTTACAACATAATAGTTTTTAAGGGGTTATCTGTTTGTTTGCTGCTCTACTCCTTTACAGAATTCAGCAATAGACATCAGTTTTCTTACAGTATAATTTGCTATATTAAGGAATACAACTTCAAATAGCATTACAAGAACATTTTGTAAATCTTAGACCATGCTCTGAAGTACAGATTTTATGTTTTGTTTTGGTTGACAGCAAGGAGTTGTGCACTGTTTTAGCTGGCTGCCCATGGATGGTATCCTCTGTATTTCGGAGAAAGAATAGTATCCCAGTTGTCTACATTTCCAAGCTCCATTCAACTTCAGTTGTCATTTCTTTTCTGCTTTGGTTTCACGTTCTTACTTTCTTTAGAAATATTTTACTAATTTCTTTACTTGTGTCTCTGACCTATGAAGCAAAAGCTGCTTCTGTTTTCTACTGCTACTCTCAGCACATGTCAAAGTGTCACGACACATACACATTTTTCCTGCATTGTGTGTTCTCTTTATTTCCTCCACCCTCCCCCACCCCTCCAATCAATAAATAAGATCATTGAGCTTCTACTTATTAGTGCTGATCCTGAGGTGTATTCATGTAAATCATCTTGCTTATAAATGCTTTTAAAACTCCCAGTCTCATAACATTTTACCAAAGGATCAAAGCTATGCAGCATTTTTACAAGGTGTTATTTCCACATTTAAAATGTGAAGCAATAACGCATTCATTGAGGAGGAGTTTAATTTTTACACAAGCTCTGAAGAGATCATAGTTGTAGTGCAGTTGCTTATCATTTTTGCAGGTACAACTAAACATTAGGTGACTACCTGAAGATCAAAGAGAAATCATCACCAGTAATTAAACAACTGTTTAAGTTTTCTATTTTCTATACAGTAATTGAACCAGATATTATACAAAAAAAAAAAAAGAAAAAAGAAAAAAAAAAAACAACAAAAAAACACCATTAAATTCAAGAAATCTTCATTCACTGAGAATGCAAATTGCTTTTTAATTTACTGACCTTTTAGTACAAGAGGATGAGCACTGCATGTAGATTAACATACCACAATCTCACGAAATTAATAGGTCAAATACCCAATTAAAAACACATCGCGTTGCAAGAAGCTTAACAGAAAATGTACTGACCATTCTGAAAGAAGAAAGCAGACTTCTGAAACAGCAAGAAAATGAATCAAAACTGGGGGACGTAAGGCTACTAGGTAATTTTATAAGGTATGTATTTCTTAAGGAAAATTTCCTCTGCGAAGTTTGACATCATATGCCCGCCTGGAAGATATTATGTGAGTCTTCAATTACACTAAAATGTACACAATTTCCAGGCACACCTCCTCAGTTTAGAGACCTTTTCAAATCCTCTGGTTTTCTGTACACTAGATGTGTATGACTAATGATAACAGTTGTGGGTGGCTTTTTTTTTGTTTTGTTTTGTTTTTTTTTCCTGCTACTCCAAAAGAAGACTACGCATTTTATAGAAGCACTCAAATACTGGGTCTGGCTGGGGGCAATTTAATGTTCTTCATAGCAGCCCTATCATGCCACACCTTGAATTCGTGACCTGAATAGTACTGATAACCAAGCAATGTTTCAGCTATTGCTGAACAGCACTTGCACTGTATTAACTCTTGGCCTCCAGCCCCATTCATCCTCACAGTGAGGAGGCTGATGGTGAACAAGGAGCTGTAAGGGGACACAGCTGGTCCATCTGACCCAAACTAACCAAAAGGGTATCCCATTTCAAACAACCTCATAGAGATTGGTCTGGGAGTGCTTAGAAACAGGGCGAATCTACCTGTGGGAGGTGATGACTGACTGCTTTTGCATCACTTGTGTTCCCCAAGCCACCACCTCCCCCTTTCCATCTTTATCTTGACTCACTTTTGCTCTTCCTGTACTCTCCCTTGTCCTGCAGTGAAGAACAAGGGGTGAGACAGTGTGGCACCCTACTTCTGCCAGGGGTCAACCTACCACAAAGCCCTATAAATGTATTGCTTTTGTGAAGTTCTTCATATTTTGTCTTCTGGCCTCTGTAAAATGTTGATTCATCAATTCTCACAGACCAATATATGGAAAAGGCTGCAGTCCACCAGGTCACCTTTAGCATAAGCACTAAGTCATGTACATTTACACTAGTAAAGAAGCAGCTATTTCCTGGAAATGTTTGCTAAGAAAAAAGATGAAAGGCTAAGCTCGCAAGGCTAGCCCTCACCTTTTTCATTCCTCATTTCTCAGATCCACTGCAGTTTGTGTTCGAGTTGAAGACCTCCTGCTCTGACAATTAACATCAGTTAATGTTCACTTGACAACCTGAACCTTTAGACTGCCCAGAAATGAAATCAGAAAGAAAAAGATGATAAGTTACTGAAGACTCAGAATACACCAGTAAATAACTCCATGTTATTTCTGAAGTTCTGATGAGGTGGAAGTCGGCCTCTTCTCCCATATAACTACCAATAGGACAAGAGGGAATGGCCTGAAGTTGTGGCAGGGGAGATTTGCGTTGGATGTTAGGAAATACTTCTCCAAGAGATTGGTCAGGCGCTGGAATGGGCTGCCCAGAGTGGTGATATAGTCACCATCCCTTGAAGCATTCAAGAAATGTTCAGATGTTGTACTGAGGGACATGGTTTAGTGGAAAATACTGGTGAGAGGTGGATGGTTGGAGCAGATGACCTTAGAGGTCTTGTCCAGCCTTGGTGATTCTATGATTCTATTATTTTCTTTCCATGGGTATATATATGTATAAAATAATCACTGTGTTTCTCAGAACACAGCATAGTATGAACTGACAGTATTTGATATGCTTTAACATTTTGCAGAAAAAGCATTTTGAGAGTGTAATAAGAACAGCACGGTGAGTTTGTCCACTGTAACCTGTGAGCTGCAGCAGTGACCATATTCAGAAATGTCAGAAATATTTTAATAAACAGAATTTACCTGAGAATCTTATTTTCCCACTCAGTTAAACTCATCATGTTTTTATAATTCCACTATTTTCTATGTAATTACTTCACTAATATAACCAAAAATGTATGTCTTCAAAATCAAGATTTTCAAATATTCTAGCTTAGTGGTAAAGCCTAGATCAGAATTCTATTTAATTTTTAGCATACAGTTTACCTTTTTGAGGCTTCTAATAAGAAAGTTTGAAATATGTGTATTGAAAGAAAAAAAAATGTCTTTACATATGTATATAAAAGGTATATTCTATTAACAGTATCAAGGAACTTAAACACTTGAGGGTTAATACAAAGCTCTCGCTCAGTTTTTATGAAAACTGAGGAAATCAGTTTGAAGCCCAAAAGTAAGCATGTAAATGACCAGTCTTCTTTATTTTTTACAGCATCTTTCCTACAAGTAGTTTAGAAGTCTTGACAGCGAATAAGGAATAGTTAAATCAAAAAGCAGATGAATTAAGCATAGATCAATGCCATTTTTGAAACAAAGGAATGCATTTACTTGTATCTTACAATTGGGAAGTATTAAATCTGAATTTCCCTTACTATTGAGATACTGATTACAATGTCATTACAGTGAAAATAACAAAAACATTGCTATTTAAGCATCATAGATTTTATAGCTTTCTCTAACCAGAATTTTAGCAAAGCTTCCTTTGGAATTACTTTCATAAGTAGCTTTGTTCTCTAAATAAATTAGAATTTGCTGTTTTTGACAGAAAGAGTAATAACACCAGAGAAACAGAGGCGAAATTATTAAAGAACTTACGCTAACTTGAAAGCCTGGCAAACACATTTAATTTAGAAACTACTATGTGACTCTCCTAGTTATTTTGCATGTCACGTTGAGAATTCAGCAGGCAAGAGAAACTCTCAAATGTAATAACAGTCCTTCAATAAAAAAGTGCTAGTGCTAGCTATGAATTTGTTGGTTTCACATATATTGGGCGTAGATTTTTTATTTATGAAACTTGATACAGTTCAGTTATCCTGAATGTACTTACAAGACCTGCATCTGCAAATAAGCCATCTTTACACATTCAATAAATGTCTCTTTACTTAATAGTCTGCACATACTTTTGACTTTTCTTGCAAATAAAGATTTCTTTGTAAGTCTTTGTGGTATGTAGGGAACCGCACTTACTCTCATGGGGTTCTTTCAGCATATGAAACCCTCCAGTGAAATAAAGTAGCTGGTGCTGAAGGCCTCAAGGTTTGCAGACAGCAGCTCAGCCGTGCCAGGACAAAGACAGGAGAAAACACAATTGTTTGATGATACATGAGAAAGCTAAAATTGACTCAGAAAGCACTGTTACTTGCTGTTCAGAAAAGACACAAAGCAAGGGGTACCTCTCCTGCAAAAACAGACTGTTACACACATACCATAGGCTTTGGAGCCACTGGAAAGCTGCACTTAAGCAAACCTTCCCTCATGCCAAGCTTCCTGTCAAGAAAGTTTAATTCCTGCACTACAGAGAAAAAAGCTCCATTTGACAGTTGGCTCACCACCTCCTCTAGGCCACACGACCTACCTCAAGGCACTGTCCCTCCTTGGATCAGATTCTGCAATTTTACTCAGACTTCAATGAAAGCAACAAAAGCTCATTATTTGCTCATTAGAGCTTTCAGAGTCATTTGTACTTAAGTATTAAGACAGGAATCTCATTGATTGTAAACTGACAGAACTCAGCTGAGTTCAATGCTTTCACAGAAAAAACACCTACTATGGATTTTCATTACTGATGTGTACTTATTATCTATAGCTAATTAAAAGAAGCTGTGAATAGTCTGATATATGTCTGTAACATATGCTGATCTTTAAAACAATTTCCATAGCTTTTTTTTCCTCTTCAAATACATAATTAAAAGACAACATACACTGGAGTTTTCAACTTCAATGCATATGATGAGACTTAGCAAAAACTTAAAAAAAAACTCATATTGATAAAGTAGCAGTGTTTAGGAAGATAAAGAATGAGAGGGGTATGACATTCCAGCCAAGATTGCACGTAATGTTTCATGCAGTTTTCAGTATCTTAATATTTTCCTGAGTGAAAAGCCTCAAATATATACATAGAATACACGTACATGGGTAGGTAATTTACTTGACCTCACCCCCATTTTTCAGCTATTCTAGCAGACTGCATCCTGTGACTATGGTAAATAAACCACATTGTATTTATTAAGCTATCACATCCTTCTACTTTGGAATCTCTTATTTTCTCCTGTAACAAGCATATACTGCAGCCAGCCCTTCGGAAAGGGCCAGCTCTGCATGATCACTCATGCTGGAGTCACCCAAACCCATGTTGCCTTGGGGCTTCATAAATGTTGGTATTTGCTCAGTTTTGAAGACAAATGGAAGTACTGGTTCCAATAAAAATCATGGCGTAAAGAAAAAGATGACCACCACAGCCATGGTCACCACTTGCAGGTGGGGGTCACCTAAACACTCAGCCACTCTTCTGACCCACCGGACCGGTGCTGGGGCCTGGTCAAGTTAGTGGCACTGCAGGCCAGATGGCAGTGAGAAAGTGTCCTCAGTGGCCCTCTCATTATGTGATATAAGTAACCTGCATACTTTTAAACAGCACAACTGCATGCACATGCACAGCAAATGTTACCATAAGATATTTAAGCTGCTAATTACGATTCAGTAAGGCAATATATTATACCACCTTGGTAACATTCAGACTTCTAGTGCAAGTATGTTGGATTAAAGCATTCAATAGCTATGCCTCTAAGAGCTCAAGTGATCACATACTGTATTTTAACTAAAAAGTAGCATGACACCTATGGCATTTGTCATGTGGCTTGTCCTCTTTGGCATTTGGGTTCCTGCCATCTTAAAGCCCATGGAATAATAATAATAACCACTTTTACCTAATCAAAAACATTATGTATAAAAAATCTTAAAGGCCACAGTTGATATGAAAGTGTCTTTATTTAGCCTTTTTCTGAAGATCTTATTGAGCCTTTAAACTTTAGGACCACTTCTTTTTTATTTCTTTTCTTCTCTTTGGAACAATCGAAATCATACAAAGTTAACATAATTTGTACTTATTATCATGAAATACTAGTTGATTGTCCTAAAAAGTGCATTTGGCAATGCTTACCTTTTCTTTTTTTTTTTTTTTTTTTTTCCTTCTGTTATAGTTTTTACAGCCCTGATATCACTAGTTCTGTTCATTGCAAGGGAGCTGCAATCACCAAATGACCTCTAAAGGTCCCTTCCAACTCAAACAATTCTATAATTCTACTTCTTAATAGCCTTTGTGAAGCATTTAATTTAGCTTTCTTCATATTCTAACATCCAGCTGAAGTTTTTCTTCAAACTGCTCTTATTTAGATATTTGGAATTGCTTTTAATGAATAGTAACTCAACTCTACATAACATGCAGGCTTATGACTGGGAGCAGTGGTGAAGAAAAGAATCAGATAATAAAGCTTCTAAATCTCCTTTTTCCATACGGTACTTCATGTTACCATGATACATGTAACAAATTATACATTAATAACTAATTTCATTAACAAGCTTTCTTGCCACAGACAATGCAGTGTGTATAACAGACTGCCTATATATATATATATATATATATTTTTTTTTTTTATCTGAATGAGTCGTAAAACCATAATTCCCTACATATTAGCTAGGATAGGGCATTCTGATACAAACATATAATTAAAGATCCAAAAAATATTTCCGGGGACTAAAAAGTGATATGTAAACCTCTTAGTAACTAATACTACTCACAACACCACAACCAGGAACTTTAGAAAGTGAAACAAGTTTTGTAATACAGTAAAAACAGTAACTTCTCATAAAACAGAATTTCACAAGTGAATGGTAATCAATTCAACTTTTACTTTTAAGCAAGAGAAAAATCATAGTCTGTTCTGAGCAGAGAGAACCATTAGATTTTCATACATATTAATACAATGTTCTTTTTGTGAGAATCCTCTTGGAAGGAAAGTAAAAGACCACACTAGTCATAGGGCTTTCGGAAAGATCTGTAAAAGGAATCAATGAAAAATCACTTGTGCCCGTCTGGTTCCCAAGGCCAGTTATCAACCTTGGCATTTCCTCCCCTTTCCTCTGCAGGAAAAGTAGCTCTTCATTTTAATGAGGGTAATGATGAGATTCTAGCCTATAATTGCATTGAATTTAACTTAACTTAAGATTTTAAATTATACCATTAGAGGATAAAACAATTTTTAAGTTTAAAGCCATTTAAACTTAAACTGCCTTTGTATTTCAAATTTCCAATAACAACATGAGTTATATAGTTGATCATTTTTTTTTTTTTTTTTAGAAACTACTTCTTGACTCCTACAGAAACAGTTAAAAGTAAAGGCCCCTTAAGAACATGAAAGAACTTACTGTATACATGATGGACTTCTGGGAAGGAATTAAGGATTATATATACAATTGAGTTTGAGGTATCAAGGTAGGGCTGATAAAAATAGACAAACATGCTTGATAATGTATGCAGATATTTAAAAAAATAATCTGTCTAACTAAATCCAGTGGTAGGAAAGGGGGAATGAAAACAGACATTCATGCGCATTAACATTTATTTAAGAAACAAACAACAACAACAACAAAAAACACACAAAAAAAAATCCACACATGCATCCTCCTTCTCACATACCTATAGGATGTATCATTCAGTTTCAGGATTATCACAGGAAGTAAGACTAACATTTAAATCCTCTCTGATATTTTTAGGAACTTACACAAGAGATTTTCTGCCAAAGCTGTAATGCTTGTCCTTCAATCTCATCTATAAAATTGAATTACTTTATATGAAAAAATAAACATTCATTATTGCAAAGAAGCAACATACACCTCAGAGTCACAAAATATATTGCAGTGGCCCAATGTTAGAAGCATCATGCTGACCAGTAAGTACATACTTTTTTTTTCAAGTGTTGTGAGTCATCACTTCATCAAGTGATGAAGTGCTCTTCAGCAATATACAATGACTGTTCCAAAAGTAATGCCTCCCATTTTATGATATTGGCCCATAACATCACACGTGGATATTGGTGGTATAGCAGCAGAATCTGAACCTTCCAGCCAATGTTTCTCTATACAATCTACAGATACCTGCTCTTAGTGGTTATATTAAATCTTCAAGAATATTTACAGTACCATTGTTGTACATCATTGAAACACGTGGAGTTTTCTTTCTTTGATCACTGAGACAAATTGCCTACTTCTACAAAGTTAAAGCAAAGCAAATCTGAAACCACAACTGTTTATAATATAAAATACATAAATGAGAAATTGTACAATTTCTTTCTGAACTCAACTAGTCCTTACAGAGCTACACAACTAGCATGGAAGAAAACAGAACAGTCAGCAGAAGTACAAAATTGGTCCTGAGGCAATTTACAAAAAATGTGTGATTATCTATTCATAAAGATTATAGTTTGTATCAATATTGGCTGTTTTTTGACAGGTACGAGCAAAACTCTGTTAATAACCACTCCTACTGGTAGCTCTCGAATTCAGCTGAATCGAATTCAGCCTTGCTGGAAGCTGACTTCCAGATTATCAATATGGGATCCCGTTTTCACATCCTGATTTCTACTGACACACTGCGCTTAGAGAGACTTGAAGCCTTACGGGCTCTGAATCAGGGCAAGCAGAGGTCAGTACCTTGCAGAACAATCACTTATGTCCCAACAGTTAAGTGGACATCCAGCCTCGGAGCCCACTGCCTTATTTTAGTTCAAATCTAGTTCTCCTTCAGATGGAAACGAGGTCTGTGAGGGAACAGGACAGGAGGAAATATAACAAGGACTTGTATTAGCAACAGTAGCAACAGTAGGACAAAGACAGTTTGGTCTGATTTTGGCCATTTAACAAATGAAATTTGAAGAAACTATGCAGAGGCTGGAATTGCTATTTTTAGCCTTTTTTTTTTTTTTTTTGTATTTGCTTTTACTCATGCAAAATCTCAAAGTTCAGAAATAGTTAATTACTTTAATATATTTAGTTAAACTAAATTAAGAAAAAAGATGCTTTTACCAGATAAACATTTAAAAGAAAAAAAAAAAAAAAAAAAAAAAAAAAAAAAAAAAAGCTTACTACCTGTTTTTCTGAGAAAAAAAATAGTAACAATAAAATAAATCAAGACACATGAGGATTAAATGGTATTTTCTTAGAGTGTCACGATTCCTCATAAGACCTCTATATTGGATTCTTCTTACCGCTATTCTCCCATGGACAAGTTATATTTCACATAACGTTCCCTCGAGCTAATAGGAAAAAAATATTGCAATGTGGATAAAGTAAAAGCAACCATTCTTATTCTTTGCTGAGACACCATTCTCAGCAAAGAATAAGAGGGCCAACTGCACATCATACTTGGAGGGAAAAAAAAAATTAAAAAGTAACAACCTAAGTCGGGATTTCAGTAAAACTGAAATTTTCTAGGAAGAAATTATTGATTTTACAGAAACCACATTTCCAAAGGAAAAAAAAAAATCCCCATGGATCAATGACAAACTTCTCAAAGTTATAATGAGAAAAGAAAAAAACTACGGAGAAGTGTTTGCATTTCATAACATACTTACAGTCTTAATTGTTCCACATACAGACATACAGATGGGAGTGCACAGTATTCCCCTCTGCAGCTCAACCTATTCAGTCATCATTTCACCCATTCCTATTATTCAGACATTAATATATTATTAAGATTATTCAGAATACATAGGATCCTCTAACTCAGAATATTCACATTTCCCAAAAGTAAGAATATAAATAATGTTTTTATAGTATTTTTTTTTTTTTTTTACAAGACATACATCTTTTGAATTACTGCTATCTGTTGAAACCATACAGGCAATTAAAATTGCCTTATAGAAATTTCTTGTCCTTGTGACATCTCATGTGCCAGTTCCTGTGTTCTACCTGAAGCAGAGCCAGAAGTCTCATGCTTGCAACCAGACATTACATAGAATTCTGGAGTTAGCCAGACTTCTGCTCTTCTGTCTCCCAGTGGCAATAAACTGGTGATACTATCAGCAAGCGGTGCTATAGTTGGCACTATATAGACTAAAAATAGAAGGTATACACTAACTGTGTGACAAAAGCCTGTTTTTCTTCAAAAGTCTATCCATACAATTGTGTATATGATTCAACGTTCTGAAGGCATTTAGGATACTCCGGGAATTCTGCAAAATGCTTTACAGATGACTAACAAAGAGAGAAAGACATTATGTTTAAGTGCAAGGTTGGATAATCCCACAGTGATATCAAATACAGGAAAAAGATCTGTCAGATTTACCAACTTACTTGTCACAAACCACATTCTCTGATACACACTTCACATCTCCTCAGGGTGTCGATTAAAATAGTTTTACAGCAGTAAACCACAACATCAAAAAGGTAAGAATTAAGAGGATTGTTTCTGCAAATTTCATTACAACTCTTGAACAGATACAATTTTGATACAGATTTTAATTAGCCATATCCACATCATTTAATATGGAGCTACTCGGTACTTAATTTTTATTCACATCATTTAATGGGTGACCTCATGCTTTATTTTCTGTGTCCTATTCAACTGTGAAGTGGTAAAGAATTATCAGTTCCCATCATGACTGGTACAGTGTCATGCATGACACCAGTATTAGAGTGTTCCCCAATTCCAATTATTTTCATTGAAATGAAAATCTATTATTATCCCCATTACACAGAAATATAGTAAAAATGAAGTACAAGGTCGTAGTATCACCTGATTTTGAATACCTAATTTGAGCTCGAGAAAACATGATTATTTAGTACAGTATAACACTTTAGAATCACAGAATCATAGAATCACCAAGGTTGGAAAAGACCTACAAGATCATCCAGTCCAACCGTTCACCTATCACCAATAGCTCCCACTAAGCCATGTCCCTCAACACAACATCCAATTGTTCCTTGAACACCCCCAGGGTCGGTGACTCCACCACCTCCCTGGGCAGCCCATTCCAGTGCCTGACCACCCTTTCTGAGAAGTAATATTTCCTAATGTCCAGCCTGAATCTCCCCTGCTGCAGCTTGAAACCATTCCCTCTAGTCCCATCACTAATGACACAAGAGAAGAGGCCAACCCCCAGCTCACTACAGCCCCCCTTTGTATTCCCAAATCAGAATTCTCGTTAATAATTCAATTACGTATAAAGGAATCAAGGACTGAGCTCAGGGCAATGAAGGTTGTATCCTTCCCACTTCATTCTACTGTCACCAGCCAAGGCTGCTGAGATGTCTTCTTACCCAGTTATCACTCTGTCTTCTCTTGCGAGCTATTCTTGCTCTATGAAACTATACCCACTCATCCCAGTCCTTTTTCTAGACTGATACTTTCATATCTAGTCAGCGATGGACTTATGAATTCACAAATCTGTCTGTCAGAACCTAACATATTTTTTCTTCCTCTATCCTAGCTTCCTTTCATCAAAGTTACCTTGGTAATTTGCCCTCCATTTCAGGTCCGTTATCAGACTCTCCTTATTTCTCCCTCTAAGACTGATACTTTTTAATTATTTTCCTCAAATTGTCTCAAAATGTTTGTGTTAATCATGAAGTTTTCCACTTATGTTTTGACAGTAAAATATGCCATTATATATACATTATGTATATATTATGTATATGTATATACATAATGTATATATAATGGCATATTTTACTATATTTTATATATGTAATATATATAATATATATAAAAGAAGTAACTTATCATCTTTAGGTTTGAGCTCAAGAAAATAAAATGATTGCCACATGGAGTATCACATGCTAAAGAGATCACAGGTAACTGGAGACTTAAAAGACTAATGTCCTAGCGGTAAAAAAATAGTAGCTTGTTTAAAATATCTACACTTCTCAGAGAATCAAGAGCAAGTATGTCTATAAAAGCATCATCAATATTTGTAACAACCTTTACAGTTTTTATAGTGGATAAATCTACGTGTGCAAATATTCTCATTTGTAAGCCTTCTGAGGCAATGAGGAGTTATGCATTCTTTGCTGGCCAGTGAGGAAGTAATAAACCAAAGTTAAGCATATTTTCTAAGCAAATATTCCCACAGCTAAATATAGACAGTGAATTACAACCATACAATCTACTATTGGAGAAAACCTTACATCAAACATAAAGCCTTCAAAGCTGAATTTCTTTATAGATGTGTATTTAAGTAAGGATTCCTATTACTCTAGTACATACCTTAGACAACTCTACCCCATGCTTCTAACAGAAAATGAAAATACTTAGCTACAAATGCAAATTATAAATCTAATAATTATACAGTTTCATTAGCATCAGCAAAGTGATAGTCAAAGCTTTGGCAAACAGCTCCAGAGGCAAACACAAAGTTAAAGTTCATCAGCCTGTTCCAATTTAAGTCAGCAGCACAGCAGTACAAGAGACTCCCACTCTAGTAAGTGAAACACTAACCACAGGCATTCCACACACCAGGTCCACTGCTTAGCTAATTCAAAAGCAGCATTGCACAACACCAGAAGAGCTTAAGTTGTTTATTTTTTTCTTATGACAATCATAGTTTGTAAACCATACCCTATAATTTAGGCTGTGGGACCAAAACTGTAAAGGGTTAAAAAGACTGGCATTATATACTGAATACCAGAATTACTACAATAATGTAGACATAATTTTGAAGTTCTGATCGTCTACCTGTATAATGCTTCCTCTTTATGAAAACAAACTACCAATTTATATTAAATCTTTCTTCTACACTATACCCCTTCATAGGATAGCATTCCTTCAATCTCCTCAGCTTTAACAATACCACAGCTATTATTAGACTAAAAAAGAACACACCCAACAAGTTGTAGTTTACCACTAGGAAGTGCAGACTAAAGAACAAGAAGCATTCTCTTCTTTCCTCTAGGGAATAACTTGAAACTGTTTCTGAAGGCTTGTCAATGACTTATCGTATTCTTTGCATCTAAGAAAAGCAGTCCGAAATAAATCAGACTGTTCTCATGTTTCCCTTTACATTCCCACACCAAGAGCCAAGTTCATATCACACAGATTTGACATTAGACAGTTGAGCATGCAACCTGCCTTTAGATGATTAGTGCAGATGGTAAAAAGGAAAAAGAAAAAATACCAAAGGAAACTCACACTACCCCCACCACCAAAATAATGAGGAAATAAGCAAAGATTCTGATCAGAAATGCCTAGCACTGCAGCAATTCTCTGGTGTAATTTCACAACAGTGGCGAATGGCCTACCTTGTATTTCCCTATAGGTGAGATTTATTCAATAATATACAACGATGTTGGAGAAAAGTCTGTCTAAAAATTAACAGTCAATTTCTGATCTGATTAACAATAATGTAGATGTCTGCTAGACTGAATGAGAGCAGCCCCACTGTCTGTGCATTTAAATACTTCTGTAAACCAACATTTTTGACAAAAATCCTCCCTGTCTTACCCACTCTTTACTCACATTCACCAGCATTTGACTTGCATACCAATACATGCTTTACAAAGAGTACACTCACATTAACTGAAATCAAACCTCAAAATAACTATTTCACAATAATTGATTCTCACGATAAAGATGACATAATGATTTTCTGTTGTTAAAGACCACTTAAAAACAACACTGCTAAAATGCTTTCCTACCCTCCTCATCTGCATCATATAAGCAGATACCTAGTTTACCGTCAGAATTAACTTTTTCCTTCTGTGCTAGAGATTTTTAATAGAAAGACATCATAGAGAAATGAAAATTAATACATGTAGTATATTTTCCAAATCTAAAATAATTTATTTAAATAAAGAAACAGTCTGAAATGCAGAATTTGAACAAGAACTCTATTTATATTCAGCAATATGAAAAAATAAAAAATAAAAATAAAAAAAAAAAATCAGGCCAACTCTTTGAGGATCCTATATTTAGATTTAGCTTTGCACACTGAAATATTGACTTCATTTTTAATTACCTGCGGGTCTTGCATTAATTAGGATAAGTGCTAAAATTTCCACAAACCCAAACCATACGATCTTCAACAACTATCATATATTCCCCTATCGCTCCAAGACAAACTAAACCTAACACAAGTGACATTATGCATTGTACTAAATGTATTCTAATTCTTCATGTGAAAACAGACAAGTTAGTCATTGAAAAAAGGAGAAACACCAGATTGTTGTCCACTAAGGATGCTTAATACCATGTTATGAAGTGAGAGTTCTCATTTTCTGAAGCTGTTACGCTTTGTAATGTAAATGCACCAATGAAAGCGGGGTCTCATGACTGCAAATGAATTGCAATACAAGAGTGAAAATAATTACTGCTGCTCTAACAAACAAATTTGGCTACTTCAGCACATGTTATATAATGATAAATATAAGCAGCTGGTGCAGGTGTTCCAAGACAGTAGAACATATTTCTTTACTATTTCAATTTTACTAATTTCTCTGCATAATATCTTGCATAGTCAGATGCAATGAGAAGTTATGAGCAATACCAGAACCTCTGAAGAAGCTTGCTTACATGAAAAATAACTATATTAAAAATACAGGAATGTTCTACCAAAACATTATGATAACATTTTTATTATCATTAACATAGAGATGGAAAGAAACATCTTGAGACTCTGAGGTGGTAAGAAGGAAAGATACACCTTTGGAAATGTACACATTGACAATGTTGAGTGGAAACTCCTGAATTCCTACAGACCGATACTAACAACACAATCTTATTACAAGGGAGGCTAACAGAACTTTTGTGGCATACTTGCAAGTTCCAGTTGTCCTTAGCATCACATCTGCCACTGGTTATTGTATTAAATACAGGATTTTTTTTTTTTTTTTTTAATTTTTTTTTTTGTATCAGCATTCATCTGTGGGAAAAAACCCACACAATTTCTACATTCCTAAAACAATACATAATTCGAGAAGCATTCTCCATCACAGTCACAGAATCGTAGTATATTACTTAAATTGTGCATGCAGTTTTGAATGAAGGTTCATTAATATTTGATATGCATATTACATTAGAAGGAGAGACAGGTATCTATAAATTGATGTCTGGCAAAGAGATATATCCAATATCATCTTTACCCTGGCATGGCAGCCTTCTCCAGCATGCACAAGAGTGGGATATATATGCCTAGCAACTATCACAGAATCACAGAATTGTAGGGGTTGGAAGGGACCTCCAGAGATCATCAAGTCCAACCCCCCTGCCAAAGCAGGTTACCTACAGCAGGTTGCACAGGTAGGCATCCAGGAGGGTCTTGAATATCTCCAGAGAAGGACACTCCACAACCCCCCTGGGCAGCCTGTTCCAGTGCTCCGTCACCCTCACCGTAAAGAAGTTCTTGCGCACATTCGTGCGGAACTATCAGGATGATATGGTTAAGTTGTAATTACAAATAGTGAAACTTCATCAGATCCCAATTAGGAAATTAAACATTTCATTCATGACAACAGTTGCATTTTTTTAACAGTTAGAAGTGCCAGATAAATTATGTGATTAAATCTACACACAAGGTAAGTAAGAAATCTGTTTTCTAGAGCATTCTGTGTGGATTATATTCTGTTTACTAGAAAGGAAAAGAGGTTGGTTTTTTTGTTTGTTTGTTTTGTTTTTGTTTTTTGTTTTTAATATGTTCTTTTCATACTACTTTCATGTGCGCTTATGGAAACACTACTCTATTTCCACTCTGGAGAATTCTTACATCTGTATGGAATGATTTTCTATTTCATTTCCCTTTTCCTTCTTACCAAATATATTTTCTATCAACTTCCATTTTACCTCCTACTGCAAAATGTCATCATAGATCCTACATGTCCACCTACATTTAGACATGTGCATATAAAAATGGAATGAAGTATCTCCGCACTGCCATTTGTAATACCTGATAATAGGAATGTTTTAGAGAAACTGTTTAGTTTTGACAGAGCTCTGACAATTGTAAGCAGTTCTGATGAAAGTGTGCTTGGTTTCCATCAAGCTCATACAGCTGGACCTTCGGTAGATTCCTTTATGAACTCAGGAAAACTGAGAGACTTTGCTCCAGAAATTAAAAGGAATATATAACTTGTAAACTGAAGTCACAGTCCAGCTGAAATGGAAAGAGAAAGCTGCCCTGGAGAACAAGTATGTTTGAGAGATGGAGAGAAAGAGCTTCAACATTAGTTTTGGGTGTGACTATATGGTAAAGTGAATCAAATTGCAGGTGGCCACTAAAAAGCGATGGTCCCACTCTTCCTCCTCATCATAGCATTATAGTTCCACTTTCACAATGTGAATCCAGCTATGCCTCTACTGGTGACACTCTCAACTGAAACTAAATAGGTAGGAAAGAGAAGGATTAGAATTAAAGTAGGCAAGTCCAAGAATGAGAACTGACATAAGGCAAAGTTTAAAGATAAAAAAACAAAAAATGTTATAAATAAATCTCTTCCGTTTCTCAAATTAAATAAGAAAAATAGTAGAATACATTAGGAATTGGTCACTTCTTGTGAAATTTCAAGTAATTAAATGATTTTTTCTTCCAAAGGAATCTTTTACTGGCATGTATTATTTATAGTTTACTCCACATCACACACATAATGCAGGCTTGCATGCACATACTCCTACAGTGAATCCTGCAATGGCGAATTAGTCATGAATCATAGAATGGCTTGGGCTGGAAGGGACGTCAAGGATAACAAAATTCCAACCCAGCTGCCACAGGCAGAGTAGCCAGCTGCTAGATCAAGTACTAGATCAGAATGTCCAGGGCTCCATCCAGCACTTCCAGGAAAGAGACATCCACAACCTCTCTGGGCAGCCTGTTCCAGCTCCTCACCATTCTCTCAGTAAAAAACTTTCCCCTGATATCTAATCTGAATCTCTAAGGACCTCAGTGATACTCTTCTAAAAGAAATGTTTTATGTTTAGTCCAGCAATGTACTTGTAAAATGCCTGCAGCACTGAATTATGATATTAAATGGGAATCATCACAAGACTGAAACAGATCCTGCATTTACAACTGCATTTTCATGGTTTCTGCTGAGTACCGATGGCCTGTAAAACTATTCCTTAGCCATATGTAACAGAGATTAATTTTAAGGTCTTTTCTATCATTACTTCAAACTAAAACTTTCTCTGATACTCCCCAATGTTTCTTTCCCAAACACAGTCCTTTCATTCCACTTGTTTCACCTTCTCTCCAAAGCATTCCTATCAGTTTGACTTTTTCAGTGAGAACTAGAAAGCCCACAGTATAAAAATATAAAATGCATATGGAATATCTCACAGTGCTTATTTTATATATGCTCCATACCTATGCTTTCCCAGGATGTCAAAGCTATTATTATTATTATTATTTTTTTTTTCTAAATACAAGCGGTACATGACACACATATCAATATGTTTGAATATTTTAGCTTTCAACAGCAATATAAGGAGAGTAAGCCTCTCTGCACGCATTTCTTGGTGATCTTAAATAAAGTTTAAATATATGGCTAAATTTTCAGTAGTCTTTAGCATTTTGACATTTTGGACTAGCAATCTTAGGTGGTTGCACTTTGTTTGTTTGTTTGTTTGTTTGTTTAGCAGTATTGTTCCTCTTCTGAATTTCAGTTACAAAGCACAAGAATCAAAAGCTAGATCCACTGGTAGAACATAGTATGGAGCTTTTCCTTGTTTTCACTACATAGATACCTTCTCGTTGTCTTTATGTAGATTTTATACATTCATAATATTCATCAAGTCCTGCTGACCTTTGATATATTATCCAAATCAGGAGAATGGAAGAGGAAGGACTATGCACGCACAAATAAATCTACCAAAGTGATTCTTCAAATGATAGATTATTTACAGGCCATCGTTACAACTCTGTGTCACTCAAGAACTCAATCATTGAAAAGAAGAGAGAAACAAATTTGAAGTGCAAAAAGGGAAAATACTTCCTTAAGTTTGTGCAGTTATGAACCTTGTAAATAACTAGGTGTAGTTTTTGGTAACTGTAGCTACAGAAATACTGCTTGAATTTTTTTTTTTTTATTATTATTATTATTTTTTTTTTTTTAAACAAGGATACACATTAAACTACTGAGCTCATGGAGAGCAAGGAAAGACATTGGAGAAGTTACTCTCCAAAGTTACTCTCCATAAAACACAGGTTAATACACAGTGCAGTGTATTCAAGAAAGGTATTCTTATCTGAATCTTTTCCAGTAAAAAGTTCTCCCTTACTTCTCTGTGATAAATAATTAAGGGAAAATGTCTGGCATCTCATCTAAAGCTAAGACACAAAATGATTTAAATGAATGTGTTGTCCAGACCAGTGAGTAATCATTTGTCCATTGGAGGGTTTGTGTAGTAGCAATATCGACACTAAAATGTCTCTCCAGCTTATCAAGATGGTATGTCTCTCTACTGAAGTTAACCACTAGACATTTCCAGAAAAACTGCAACCTAAATTTTTATTACAAAAAAAGCCCATTATGATGAAATGTTATGATAATCTAATGCTCTCAGAATAAAGATAATTGCCTTGATCCTTTGGTAATGGAGCCAAAGACCACTGCACAGGTATTTGAACTGGGATGGGTTCTTAGTCTCAGAAAGGCTTTACAGGTCTACAACATTTTTTTTTTTAGATTAAAAAACAAAACAAACCAAAAACCAAAAACTAAATCATGCTTTGAATATTTGAATATTTTGGGTGTTGAAATCAATTCATTTGAATATAATTCCAAACTGTTTATGTTCCTCAATATTTTAAGTGAGGCTTCCATTGAACTGCGTGTTCTTTTGGGAAGACGGAACGTAGAACTATTATTTTCAGAATATCTGTTTTGTAAAAAGATACAGCATAAAGAAAATTCCTACCTCTTTAACTTGAAATAAGTCAAGAGTCTGTACTGATGGAATAACAGGCAAAGGCATCAACAGAACACGGTTACCCTGTTTTATTATTTTATTACTACAGCATGTCTTCCCTAGCCACAAATGAAAACTAGGTGAAAAATCTTCAAACAAAATCATTAAATTTTCTGTTAAATATATGATTTTGTTCTTGTATTAAACTGTACCTACATATAAATAGTAACAGGGGAGCCTCTCTTCCTAAAGTCGCCTTTCCAAATATCTCTCAAGTTAAATTACAAACAACCAAATCTGGTGTAGAATACAATTATTTGGAGAAGAAAAAAAAAAAATAATCTGAAAAAAGGAATCTACAGAAATTGTTTGAGTAACAAGCTTCACAATTTCACTGTGAATCAGAAATCAAGGTGGTTCTTTTCCCCCCGCCACAGCGATCCCTCTGAAACAGAAAAGGTATGAGAAGCTTTATTGTCCTAAATTGGTCTAAATCTAGTTGAGAAACAGAGCAGAGTCACAGTGACTGCTAAATACATCAGAAATGTGAGTGACATGTTAGAAATCAAAGACAGGATGAACATTTCACCTTTCCTTATAATCCCTTGGAATTAATATAAACAAGATTTTTTTCCCTTATAGAGTACATGAAGTAAAATTTCACCTACTACAACTAACATTTACAGCAACTCAAACATGAGAGAATGTAAATAATATAAATATAAATATAATAAATAATATGTCAATTAAATACTTGGTATTTTTATGTAAACCCAATGTTGTACCAAACAATGATGATTTTCAACCAGAAGACTATTATCCTCCTCCTGTAACTGAGGTGAGTAAAAATCTATAGGAAGAGAGGATACGTTTCTGCAAGTTAACATCAGAGATCTTTCAAGAAGCAGATAGGACCATTTTAAACACAGATATTGCTGAATATGAAGCGCTTAGAAAAAATTTTAGAAACCCTATTCAATTAATAGTTGAACTGTCCTCCAGAAGCACAACTGTACATCAGCATTTGAGAGAAATAAAAGTTTGTGGCAAAAATCTCATATCAGTTAATTGTCTTTATATAAAATCATTGAATACTAGAAACAGAATCAAAATATAAAGTAACCATGGAGAAAAAATGTATAACATTTGATCCTTTCACTGCTTAAGCTTAGGAAAGCTTCAGCTTTCTTAAGAACTGAATATGAAAAGAAAACAACAACAACAACAACAACACACATGTAGAAGCTTTTATCTCACTTTTGCTTTCTGATCCCTACAGTCCTTGATTGCTCTAAGCAGTTGATGACTTCAGATCAAAATAACAAACCCTCAAGAAATTAATTTTGTTGCCCTTGTATTTTCACATCTCCTGAACTGATACTCTGAGAAAAACAATCATTTAAAATGATCAAGATATCCCAAGATATTTATTTGCGTAGTTTATGTTTCAGACAGGTGTACAAGAAAAAAAATTACTTAAATGGTTCTACCTATCTTCATAACTGTAATCAGTGGCTCCTCATGATACTAAGACATCCATAAAATAAAAAGAAAAATATTACAAAAATCTATTTAAAATCATTAAAGATATATATTATATATGAGATTAAAAAAAATAATAATAATTAAAAAAAAAACAAATCACACCAGAGCATACTATTGTGCTATATTAAATGAAGTTCATAGTCAAGGAGGTATTATAGAACATGTATGTCCATTCTCACATATATGGAAAAGACCATTTAGATTAAGATCATTATGTCTAATATTAATATCATGAAAGAAAAAAAAATCCACATAAACGGAAGTATCCTAACTGTAATTTAAAACTACACCAAGAAAAATATTATTTTATACTGTTTGTGGATAAAAAAGACGACTAACCATGCAAAACCAGAGAGTGTGCATTAAAATTACCCTGAATACACATGAACCACACTATGCATGTAAAACTTCACTGCTAGAGGAAAAAGCTAAAGCTAAACAATCTTTCAATACAATTTTACATCTTATAGTTCTGTTCTTTTTAAAATAATAAAGTGGAAGTTTTGTCACTTTGTGATAAAAAAGCGAGCATTTGCCAAGTTAGCAAATAAGTGTCCACTGTGTGATATTTTTTCCTACACATTTTATTTGGACATTTCTGTGACAGCAATGAACACATTCTGTCAAGTGTCAAATTTTTAATGACATGCATATGTGATGTACTAAAATGCTAGGACTGAAGTTGCTGTCTTACCCATTTCTGCCTGAAATTGAAGAAATTAAGAAGTTACACTCTGAACTGTATTCGATTTGCGTGCCCTTGAGACAGACATCAGCATGGACTCTACACAATTACTCAAGAACCTGGCAGTTCAGGCTGTCATTCTGAATTTCTAGTTTGAGTTTATTGCAAGGTCAGAAACTACTTTTTTCTTTTAAAAGACTAAGTAATGATGTAAATTCTGAATGATTATTTATGCCCAGATCCTGGGAGGTTTACCAATCTATCTGTAAGAATAAACTTTGACAAGTCAGCCAGCAAGTCAACAGTTATTAAAATTTTTCTTCTTGACACCATTTCGGGCAAAATTCTGCTGACAAAGGTTGATTCCTTCTTGGAACACTTACATTTCTTTAAGTAGAGGCTGTTCCTCCAAATACCTATTGGCTCTCCTCAGGCTACAGGCTTCCCTTCTCTCCAAAGATGCTTGAACATACATGAAAAATATGAACTTCTTCAGCTACTCAAACTGTTCAGAATTCTAAGAAGGCTTTTTTTCCCCCTCCCTGTGAGCACTGAATGATACCTACTGAAACATGCATTCCTTAAGATGTACTATCCACATTTCAGCTGGGGTGGAATTGTTTTCTTCCGAGTGCCTGATAAGATGCTGTTTTGGTTCTAGGAGAAAAACACTACTGATAACACACACTGATGTTTATCATTGCTGCTGAGCAGTGCTGTACAGAGGCAAGGCCATTCTCAGCGAAATGCCCTAGGAGCTGGTGGGGAGCAGAATTAGGACAGCTGACTTAAACTGGGCAAAAGGATATCCAATACCATATGAGATCATGCAGAAGGAGCCTTGAAGGGGAGGAGTTCAGGTCTCTGCTCTGCTGCTCGGGGTCTAGCTGGGCATTCGTTGGGGGGTGGTGAGCAATTCTGTGTGCATCATTTGTTATTTACATGACTATATATATATATATATATATATATGTTAATATTTTATAGTATATTAATATATAAATTATATATATGTAATATAATATATAAAATAAATAAATAATATATATATATAAATATATATGTAGTATAATTTAATTATATATATAATATAAATAATATAAATTATGTTATTACATTATATATATATATAATATGTTATTATATATATATATATATATATATATATATATATATACATATATATAAATATTTATAATTTGTCATAATTAGTATCCTTTTCCTTTTCTCCATTTTATTAAGTAGTTTTGTCTCAATCCGTGAGTTCTACTTTGTTCTCTATTTTCTCCCCCATCCCACTGGGAAGGGGGACAGAGAGCAAAGGGCTCAGCCACCTGATGAGTTATACCACAACATGTACCAATCTTGTTAAGAGGAAATTTTACTTACCCCCTCTTAAAAACAAAGGCAAGCAAAGAAACCCCAAACCTGTGTTTAAATGTAATCTTTCCCCATAGTATTAACTAATGGGATTCTCTTTTTTGGCTTGTTTATTTATTTATTTATTTAACCTCTTCCCATTTGTATGTGCGTATGTTTTACATCCACGTAGCAATTTAAATTTGGAATAAGATTGCTCTCTTGTAAAAGAATACAAAACAAATTGCACATCTGTGAAATACACAGTACCTAGCATAAGATGTAGGATCAACACAAACCAATGCTGGCGTAACAGTGATATTTTCAATATTACTTACTTATATATTTATTCACGTTGCAGGGATTTATAAAGTTCCTGTTAGTAAATAATTCACGATTCTCATTAAAATTGTTCCTGTATTTTTGTAATGTAGGCAAAAATATATTTGGCAGATTGCAAACAACTGATAAAGGTCAGGTGTGATCTAATGCTATCTCCATTATTATTATTTTCATTTTGGAGTGCAAGTTAATACTGGTTATTCCCAGAAAACGATCTATTTTTTCTTTTCTAGTGGGTTCAAACAAAACCCATTTTCACGGAGAAAAAAAACCACAAAATCTGTTGTGTTTACTATTATAATACTAGTAATGCATATTTTAGAAAAATCTCAAAGGTATGAAGGGAAGTAGAAAATGAAGCAAGAATGGATATGAGGACAATAAAGGCAGTTAATAACAACTTGTCTGACTTTTGGTGTAATCAGATAATGTTCTTTTAAAGAACAGAAAGGTATTACATTTCATTTATCTGCACTTGGAAAAAGAATATGGCACTGTGCCACTAGACAAAACCTATATATATTGGATAGCTTCTGATCATAGTGATGCGACTAAGAAAATACTTTTTTTTTTTTTTTTTTTTTTTTTTTTTAAATAGCAGGCTTAATCCCAGGCTATTTAGCCTGGAGAAGACTGAAAAGGGATCTTTTAAATGCTGATAGTAAAGGGTGAGTATCAAGAGGGTGGGGCCAGGCTCTTTTTGGTGATGTCCATCAACAGGACAAGAAGTAATGGGCATGAACTGGAAGAAGTTCCATGGGAACATGATAAAGATCTTCTTTACTGTGAGCATGACAGAGCACTGGAACAGGCTGCCCAGAGACACAGTAGTCTCCTTCTCCGAAGAGATTCAATACCCATCTGGACACTTTGATGTGGAACTTGCTGCAGGGAACCTGCATTTAGCAGGGGGGTTGGGCTCACTGATCTCCAAGTTTTCTCTTCCAATCCCTACAATTCTGTGATTTATTTCAAGATCAAACCCGAAACTAATCAGACTAGATACTTTCCTTCATGACTGACTAAATCATAAGAGCACACTGATGAAATGTATTTGACACTAAGTTCTTAGAAACACAAGGAAGATTTGTGGTACCTAGAAAGAACTGTCCAACCTTCATCACTAGAATAAACAAAAATAGGACTCATAGTTAAATGAGATTGCAAAGCAATTTCTGCTGTAATTACAAAATTAAGGAAAAAATAAGCAGAACAAAGCATATCTGCACATAAACAATGAAGCACTTTCAGCCAGCCCTGAGCATACTGGAAAAGAACTGAACAACATCATCAAACAAACAAACAAACAAGCAAAAAAATACATTTTCATCTCTGAGAGGGGAAAAGTTAATAATAGTGCTGATAATAAATTCACTGAGGCAAAATTGAGTACAATTTATATTGCTACTGCTTGTACATTTTTAACTAAAGCAATAGCTTATTCTAAATGAATAAACAGATAAAATCTGCTTTATGAAAAACTACAGTTTTACTCTTTTGCTCAAAGATTTAAGTACAGCTCAAACAAATGTCATGGAAAACCAGGTTGTACTCTCATTTTAATAATATATGCTCTATCCCTGACTTATTACTTTATTTTCCCCACAAGCAGCAAGGCATTTCTTTATCTGGCACTCTATGCAGAAGGTGCCAGCAGAATATTAAACTCAGTAGAACTTTTTAAGATACAGCTGAGAAACATCCATCCATATGACATTCTCAAAAGTTTCTAAATATTTCAGTCTTTTTTATTATTATTGTGATTTTTTTAATTCTGGAGAAAAGTAATGTAAACAGGCTTAAGAAAACCAGAATTGTAGGTGCGCAACAAAGAGTAATTCTGGTGGAAATATAATAGGCACCAATACAAATATGTTGTTGAAGCCCAGAGAAAGGTGTGACATAGGAAACATAGGGTTGAGTGACATTTGTGACATTTGCAACACAAGGCGCTGGCACGCTCCAGCCTCTGCACAAACATAGGTGTGTGTGGACAGGAAAAAAGAGGACAAACACATTAAGGACAGAGGCCACAAGTGTTTATTTTCTAGCAAATCACTATTAATCAATTTGCCACAACCCAACCCTAGAAGATAGACACGAGGCTCTTGCCTTCCTGCCCTCCAAGATGTTTGTGCAGTCATCTGAAATGATGACACAAAATATAGTCTCAGTTTTTTAGTGCATTCCTTTCTATTTGAACAAGTATAAATACATCATTTTGACTGAGAAATCCCTGGTAATATTTAACAAAGATTAAGAGTAGAACAACCAGCAGGTATAATAAATTAGTGGGGTCATTCAACAGATTTTCAGAGTAGTAACCACATGGCAGCAAAATAAAATAAAGCAACACACTGTTACTACTTTATATCTTCTAAATTATTGATTTCTGACCAACATAAGCATTTCCATAGCCTGCCAACAGAATTAATGAGGCAAAGCATACACTGAAAGGAAGACGAAAATCTTACTCTTGGAATAGGGAAAATGATGAAAGTGCATATTTTGATGTGGAGTGTAAGTTGTCTCATTTCAGAAAATTTGATAAGAAGTCCAATTGTCAGCAACAAATGTCTGAACAATGAGACTAAACCAGGAATAACTTTTGAGGATTTTTGGTCAACAACACAGCTAAGGAAGATAGAAAATAATACCTTCACTAAAAATTTTTGTCATCATTATTTCACGGCAAGTGCTTAGGAAAAATACTGTTCAATCTGAATAATATGTAGCAATTCCATCATTTTAAAAAATGTTAACTCTGCATCAGGAAGGAGTTAAAAATTACAATTCTATATTCTGACGAAAGGATTGAAAGAAAGGAAAAAAAAGGGGGGGGGGGGGGAGAGAGAGAGAAAAAAAAAAAACAGGAGAAAAAAAATAAGAAGGAGAAGGATGAAGAAAGCTCAGATTTTATTTTCATCTTCATTAACCTGCACACTGGAGTAATATGCTCCTCACTAGACCTCATATTACAGCTGTCACATCCTTTGACTCCTAAGAATTGTAACATTTTTTCAGGTGACATTGTCATAAGCAACTGGCACCAGTAAAACTGCTAATTCACCACGTAACTCACAGCACCAATCAGCTGTGCAAGGATTCACAATACTGGCCAGCACACACAGTCCGAGCAGCAGCTGCCTCCTACCAACTTCCATAAAGTCGTGGTGTCATGTGGTATGGGATAACCCGGGGCGTAACACAGGCACCTGCCCTGGCCTCACCTCACCCCATGCTGCCACCCATCATGGTGGCAACTCTTCCCCACCAAAGGGCTGGCCCCATCACTCAGCAATATCCAGACATCAGTGTGCTGTTTCAGCTGAAACTAGGACAGAGAATTCAAAGTACTCTTGAACACTTGGATGCGTGATGTGGAAAGATACCAGAATTTTGAATTCATGTAAATGTATAGTATAAAACTAAAGAAAAATAAATTGCACAGCTGCAAACAGGGTTACAGCTGGATGTTTAGCACTGGTTTAGTAGAGGATCTCATTCTTGTTTTGTCCACAGTAGTCTATGTGTGAATACTGGTCTCATGCTGCAACAAAAAAAAAACAAATACTCTCCTGGAATGCATAGAAATTTGAAAGATAAATGAATATTTGCACTTCACTCATCTGAAATACAGTACCGAGTTTGAAACATTGTACCTCAAAAAAAGAAAAAGAAAAAAAAAAAGAAAAAAAAAAGTGCTAAGAGGATGCAGAAAGAAAGAAGAGAAAGATCAGAGATCTAGACAGCATGATCCAGAAAAGAAGAGTGAAAGAACCGGATTCAAGCACATAAAGGGTCATGGCAAAGAGCATAGGAATAATCTGTGTAATGCTGTAAGTAGCAGCAAGAAAGATTCACAGTAGGTGTTAGGAAAAACTCTCAACAGCTGAGGCAGTGAAGCTGTAGAACAGACTGGAGAGGCTGTGATCTTCCCAAAGGAAAAGATACAAAAAAATGAGGAAAGGCATAGGTTTAGCTGATGGTGGTGTCAGGAGTAAAGGAATAAGATTAATTTGCAAGGTCCCATCCAGCTCTATGGTTTTTATGGGATTGACATATGTGAAGATATAACAAAATCAATTGAGCAAATTTAACAAATACAAAATATAATACTAACTGAAAAATGTAGTGCATATACAGTTTTAAAAATACTGTTCACTATTTTAGTCCTCTTTTACACATTTATTCATGAAAATCTGTATTTACAGCAGTGAAAAAGAAACAGGGGATTAATTCCAGTTCTATTTTATTGTGTATAAGTTAGTAATAAACTAAGTCTGCATGAATTTCATTTTTCATGGTAATTTGCTTAATGTAAAAGGCCTTTTTAGCCCCATCATATTTGTTACTGCTATGTTGGACGTTTCTCAGAATTCTCCTCTTTAATGTGATAAACTATAAAAATTTTTGTGCCATTAAATGCTGTACAGCATATGAATGAAACCCACTGTTTAATGTTTCTGGTGCCCCTTTTTTAATGCTTAAAATAAATAAATTAATTAAATAAAGATGTTTTGATAGTTACATACATTACATATATTATGTATTTTATACACAGCCCAAAACATCTCTTTTCACTCAGTGTGGCCCAGGCAAGCCCTGAGGTTGGACTCCCATGGTCGAGATTACCGTTGTTAAATAAATTCTTCAGAAAAGCCCCAGAATTCTCTCATGTTAGAGCTCCATCATGTCAGCTGAGTACTTGCAATAACAATATATACATTTTTCTAAAAAAAAATACTTTCCCATCAAACCTAGACTCGTTATCATACATTTGATTCTCACTTTTCAGTTAAATATAGGAAAGCCTTAACAGACATCTGTCAACAATTCTAAGTCATATCTAAAGTACCAGTTCAGAACCAGATTTTATCAAATCCTTGAAAGTTCATAAATCCAACTCTGTGTCTTTGAAAAAACAGTTTATTTACTTCTCTGGACTCATTACTGATTTCATTTTTAGAAGTGCATTTTCAACTCTAATAAATGTACTTTTCAACTCCTCCACAATAAAAAGCAATATGCACTGCTTTCAGCCTAACTCTTTATTATGGGATGTGAAGCATTGCATTTTCCTCAGGTCTAATGGCTTGGATATGCCACGATGAAGAATAGTGTTGATATAAAACCTACATTGCCAAATTTCCTCTGGCATCCTAGTTTCCACGTAAAATAAGTCATATAACATTCACATTCTCTAACAGATCCTCAGATCTCACTTTTCCATAGGATCAACATAGAAATTGCTTTTACGCTCATATATAACTAAGCAGGTTAGGGTTCTTTCCATTGCAAAAGTCAGTGACCTAAAACTAAAACATTTTTTTTTTTCTTTTTTTTTTTTTTTTCTTTTTTTTTTAAAAGTACTTACACAAAAGAAGCTAAACACTCTCCTCCCTTGCAGGCTTGTTTTCTTATCATAGAATCATTCCATAGCATTTCTTGCTACAGTCTCTTAAAGAAGCATTAGAAAACACGATTTCCAAAAATTCTGCTTCACAAAGACTAAATTGTTATTAACTTTGCCTTTGAAGTACAAGGTGTATTTAGAATAAAAGACATGAGGACATTAAAAAAAAAAAAAAAAATGTCCCTTTTTAAACTGAAAAAGTTAATACCACTCTCTCTGTGTTATCTTCCATATTTTCTATTAGCGCTTACATTTACTAAACAGTCTCAAAATTTCATAGCCTTACAAAAAGAAGAGTAAATACTATTGCTGTTTTAAATATAAGGATTACACACTAAATTTTAGAGCAGGGGCCAAAGCCTGTACCCAGCTAGCTAGAGCTATTGGGAAAAACAAATCAAACATATTCTTAGTAAAACTGAGTATTTTCCATGGGTGAGGGCCAATTTCAATTAATTCTCTGATATACTAATGTCTCATTTGCTTTTAATATTATCCTTTGTTCTGTTTCATTATATTTTTATTTAATATTCATGCTTTTGTCCATTTAAGATCTACTTTTTCAGATAAATTAAGATGTATTATATAAATAACTAGAAATGCACAAAAATCTAAAGTGAAATAAAAGAAAATTCTCAAAGCTGATGTTTCAAATGACTTAGCATATGTACATTTCCATTTTTTTTTTTTTAATGCAAAGTCAGCATAAGCAAAAATTTTAAGCCTCAAACTTTCATAGAAAAGGAAAAATGATTTTTTGAGTAAGGCAGAAGCTGATGTGGTTTTAGGGCCATGTAATTTTAGACACTTGAGCAGGAGTCCATATTTTTCAGTTAAACAAACAAACAAAGAAACAAGTTAAAATTCATTGAGGTCATTTTTTTAAATGGTCAGGTTTTTTGGTTGCATGTACATTTGCCACATGGCAGCTTCTTGACATGATGGTCTAAGGATACTGGATAGAAAATAATTTAAAAATATAAACAGATATATAATACATATATTATTATATATTTGGAAAAATCTTGATAAAATCCTTGGAACATGAATGTGGTCCATGTTTTCCTAAAATATTGTATTTATACACATGAAAACATTCCAAAAAGACATTTAACTTCCTACGAGATGGGCTTATGCCTATTTCCTACCTGTAAAATAAACTTCTAAAGCCATCTGAGAGTATGTATCATAATTTTCAGCAGTAATTAGGCGAGAGTGAAAATGCTTCATAGACCGCCCCGATTATTTAATCAAATTGCCAGTCAATATTTTTACCTCTATTTGAGGTCAAACATCATAGTTATAATCTATTTTTCAGAGTCAAACCTTTGTACAAGAACAAAGCTGATTTACAACAAGGCCAGTCAATGAAAATTCTAACCACATGGGATACATTTGCGGGAAAGTTGCATTACCTGCCTGTATACTCACAATAAACAGCAAATATATTGTATAAACTCTAGAGGGTTAATAACTATAAGTGTATATGAGCACTCTGATAATCTTGAACTTAACCCAGATTTTATATATGTATGGTTTTAGCATATTCTGAACTATGAAGGACTGAACTATGACATGGAGATTTTGGAGAGGGTCCAGAGGAGGGCCACAAAGATGATCAGGGGGCTGGAGCACCTCCCCTATGAGGACAGGCTGAGGGAGTTAGGCTTGTTCAGCCTGAAGAAGAGAAGGCTGCGGGGTGACCTCATTGCAGCCTTTCAATACCTGAAGGGAACCTACACCCAGGAGGGGAATAAACTCTTTGAAAGGGCTGACAATAGCAGGACTAGGGGAAATGGATCCAAGTTGAAGGAGGGAAGATTTAGGTTGGATGTTAGGGGGAAGTTCTTTACTAGGAGAGTGGTTAGGCCCTGGAACAGTCTGCCCAGGGAGGTTGTCGATGCCCCATCCTTGGAGGTGTTCAAGGCCAGGTTGGACGGGGCCCTGGGCAACCTGATCTAGTAAATGTGTATGTTGGTGGCCCTGCTAGGCAGGGGGGTTGGAACTACATGATCCTTGAGGTCCCTTCCAACCCAGGTCATTCTGTGATTCTGTGATTCTGTGATATGCTAATGTATTATACTATCATTCTTTATACTTACATCTAAAAAACAAACATGAGCACATATTGTTCCAAATTTTTGTATGAACAGTCCTGAATAAATTATTTCAAAGAACATTCACCCCCAACAAGATATGCTGAAAGACTCCACACAATACAAAACCCTAGATTTACATTAAAATAATTGACTGTAATTCTCTAATACTTCGGAAAATGTCAATGGCAAGAATGCATAATGATATTCATAGTGTTGTCCTTACTAATAATAATAATACCGTACCTCCAAACAGATACTGATTATCTCTCACTGTTGACTTATTCCTGTTAGACTATTAGTGATGTGAATTTTTTAAGAAGACATACTGTCCTCTGCCAAGATATGTATACCTGAATACTATGTATACACATCAAATATCCTTTAACAAAGGTTTAACCTCTGACCTACAGTTGTGCTTTAGTTAAACATAGGCTAAACAGTACATTGTGACTCTATAGTAAAATTAGCCATAGTCAGATATGCAATTTCTTTGAGAAATTTGTAACTGAAATTGAAAGTCAAGTGCAACTTAACAGCATTCAAAACCAGGAAGAAACAGACATATTGGAAAGTAAAAGTGAATGCTGAGCTGCAGCAAAGCTGTTTCAGGGGCTGAATTTGGGATTCTGTTACTTTTTTTTTTTTTCTTTGTTTTTCTTTTTCTTATCTCCACAGTGCTTCAGAATTGTTATTATACATATATATGTATATAAATGTTATAAATATGAGTACATTTATTTATATTATGTGTATTAATATAAACATTTATAATTGAATATCATATAATTTATAATTATATTATTTATATAAATTTAAATAATAATTAATATTTAATAATATTTAAATTATTTATATTAATTTAATATATTAAATTATAAAAATAAGTGTTTACAGTTTGCCCAAATTCCGAAGGTGACTGAGAACTGACAGAATGCCAAAAGTCAACAGAAATGAATCTTACAAGAAAAACAATATTGAAGAAAGAACACATTTAAGATTGTATGAAGTGTGACACACTTTTGGTGACAGTGATAGGTTTTGTTAGTCTGAATTGAACGTTATTGAGATTCTTCCATGAAGTGCAATATATTGCAATAAAGACTGCATAAGGAATTAGTATTATAGTTTCAAAGTTAACATGCTTTTCTTACATGAAGTTTAGTTTAATTCATCGAAACTATGGCTCAAGTATGCTTGCTAAGAATATCATAAACAAAGTAAAAATGCCTTCTGTCTCCTTTTGTTTCTTGACAAATGACATCAAGAAAATGTCACTCCTTAGAACTCTAAGGAAACACAGCTTTGAAGAGAGAACCAGTTCAAACTATGCACAGGACCTGATACTAAGCTTCTGAGAAGTTTCCCAGGAATTTACTGAAACCTGAGCAGGATGTACAATGCCGCCATGCTCATAAATGGCTTTTATTATTTTTTCCATTTTAGCAGGGAAAAAAAGGAAATTTCACAAACTGAACGCCATGCTAATCAGCCATCAGCCATTTTTCATCAAAAATTTTCTTGGGGGGAGGGAATCAATTTTATCTTATCTACTCACCTTGAAATATCAGTTGTAATTTAAGTATATAGTATAAAACAGAGTAACTCCAAATGACTTCAAACATTGAGATTAATAATAATAGTGTCACCATGTAAAATATGTAGTCCTTACAGAAGAGGATAACAAAGCTTTTTATTAAAGTACATAGATACCATGGTTTCAGCTTCACTAAAATTTACTTAGTTGTCAAAATTCAAGACTGTCCTTTCAGCACATCCTCCCTCCTCTGTCTTGTTAAAGAAAATGATAGTCTACATAAAGAGAAACTTAGCCTGCAAAAGCTTGGTTTTTCACTTCTGCCTCCAGGCTAAAGGAGCTCGTAAGTTGCCTCCTGGATATTCATATGTCACCTTAATCAGATAGGATTGTGAGTTACTTATCTAATTTGATTACATATTAGCAAAATTATAAACTCCACTCATAACATCAAGCTTTTAAACTGCTGTCTTCATTAACCTAAACTATTTCTCTGTCATGCTTCAGGAGAACAAATGCCATTCTTCCTTACAAAAAACTAGCTAACTTTATCAAAAGTCACACCACAGAACTTGTCAGTCTTTGACAGAGAACAGTATTTCCTCTGCATCCCCATATTACCTCTTAGATATCAGATATACCTATTAGATATCAGAAACAAAATCCAGACTGTTTTAAGGCAAGAAGAATTGTTTCATGTACCATATTGACTGGTCCAAAGAGGAATCAAATCTCTCCTTTTCCCTGGCCAACAGCTTCTGCATGAGCCTGATTTCCCAAATCTTTTTGACTCATGGTTGAAACTCAAGTTTTGAACACACATTTTCTTATTTTTCCATGAGTTTTTCAGGAGTCTGGGAGTTGTCTATTCCAATTAGGGCAGGGGTTTCTTTCTGGTTACCTTCAATGAATTCTGGTAACGTCTACATGAAGTTGTTTCCTTCTTTACCTACAAAATAACGCGCAAATCAGAGAAGTGAGCTCAAGGCCAATTTGGCCTAAGGGGACAAATTTAATGTTATCAGTAAATACATTAATGCAAAGTGTATCCCTAAGACCACAGAGTTACTCACAGGGTCATTCAGTCCAATCTCCTGCTCAAAGTAGAGTCAACACTGAATTGAAGGTTGCTCAGGTCCTTGTCTAGTTAGGCTTTGAAAAGCTTCAAGAACATGGATTTCTCAACTGCTCTGGGCTTAATTATTCCCATGGATATACTTTTTTTCTTCTTTATATCTTGCCAGAATCTCCCCTTTCCCATTCACAGTCATGGCCTTCTATTCTACTGCCTGGCTCTATAATCTTGATGACCTTACTGTAGTTGTGAACAGATGGCTGTTAGGGTTCCCAATAACTGTCCCTTTCCCAGCCCCTCCACCCAGGGCTCCAGCCTTCTGACCAACTTGGCTTACTATGAGTTTGTCAACATCATTATTGAACAGTATGGCCAAAACCCAAATATCTTATTTGAGATATAGTCCAATGAGTGACTAACAAAGGGAAATGTTCGATTCCGTGATCTCCTGTCTCTGCTTCTCTTGATACACCTTAGGATCCTGCTAGCCTTTATTGTTTGGTCACATCATCGCTATGTGGTGGTTTAACAACCAACACAACCAAAACAAAATGCAACAATTCAGATTTCTAACATACATTTTTTATATTTACTGTTTGAAATCTAATGAAGTGATCCCAGGTTCTTTTAAATTCTGAAAATTCAGAAAAATACATACGATTAATGTTAGACTAATAAAAAACAACAACACCCTTTCCACACAGGTATTTTTGTTTCAACATGTCAGTTTCTTCTAATGCATTTTCTAGATGTTTTTTGCCAATTCCTTCTTTCAGGACCCATCAGAACCGGGACCTGATTCCTCAATGTGCACTGAGGTGGTGAAAAGAGAATTATTAATTTATTATATAAGCCAACTCTGATATTAGTAAGAACCTGCCTTTGAAAAGAATTGACTTTGCTTTTATTCAAATGACTAAGAAATTATATTGGCAAAAGTAGAACCATTCATTTTAATATATTGTTCCACAGTGTGGAAATGAATATATTTGCCCACTTATTTTCTCCCAGTTATCTGATAGCCATCACCCATCACTAAAGAGAATGAAGCAGAGGTCCACAGAAAGGACCAACTGCTTTCAGTCATAATACATTTTCATTCTGAGTGTTTTGATATATGTGCCTAAAAGGCTACTCTCTACTTCCTCTGTATCACTAGCTGTTGCAAATCTGTTGGTACACTGATTGGTTTGAGCATTTTTGGATGTTTATTTTACATTTATTTTAAAACATGGTATAAGATGCATTGTGCAAAGTAAAGGCATTACTAATAATTGTATTTAAAAGTCAGCATGCTATATCATGTTTGAAAGATAAGAGATTTCCATTAAAAAGACAGAAGAAATGAAAAAGGACTCAAAACTGCCTGTTGTGATGATTTTCCATCTAACTGGTAACACTAATATCAGCCTATAGATGAGAACACCTACTCTTCTGTCCATCTCAATTCCATGGCTGAATAGCCCACAAGATCTTTGACAAAATCAAAAGCCTGCACTTGCAGTTCCTGCAGTTTTCCTTTTAATGAAAGCAAAACTAAGTTTTCAAAGTCTTCAGCTTCACTGATCATGAAGGTATTGTGAAAACATAAAACTTCATAACAAGCTTGTCTATGGCAATAATCATGATATTTCGAAGGTGTCAATTTCAGTTCTACTACAGACTCATTGCTCAGAGAGGAATTTTTAATTGCAATTTAAAATACATGAGTTCACATTGACTTCAGCGTGACTGATTTAAAAGTGCAAAACTTGATGTATTTTAAAACTGCATAACGTAGTTTCAAAAAAAAAATGAGTTGGATTAATGTATTAATACACACTTTAATGAGCTCAATGCCATCTACATATAGCCATACTCCTAATTTTATCAGGATCCAAAAGGACAAATTCAGAATAATGACTGAATGACTGATCACTATAGAGAGCAAAATGATGAAGTCTTTGTTTAGTTTGCACTATAGTTTGTTGAAGTGAAACTCCAATTTAATTAAACTTATTTTTTTTCCTGTATGTGAACAGTATAAATAATGCCATGCATGTAAAATAAATAAATAAAGGTGTGGTTTTTTGTTTGTTTTTTCATAAATACTGTGATAAGAATCTCTTGGGAAATTTAAAAATATTTTCTGGAAACATACCTGAAACATAAGGTTTAGGAAAGATCAGCATTTTCCAAAAGACAAAAGCTGTAATTTTCATTTTTTTCTAGTAGGAATATTCAGTTTTATAAATAAAACATGATTACACACTTAATTTTGGCATACGATAAAACATATATTCCAACAATGAAATAAATGAAATATTAAATATTTTAATATGCTTAATATTTTATTATATTTTACAATTTTTGAAATCAAAATGATAACATATTTCTCACTTTGAATTTTTTCAGAATATTAATTGAGGGGAGAGTTCATGCTTTGTCTTTTCTTCTTGATGTAAAATAGGGAAAAATGCCAGAGCTAATGATTTTTC
Source organism: Alectoris magna (assembly GCA_030625065.1). Lineage (NCBI taxonomy): Eukaryota > Metazoa > Chordata > Aves > Galliformes > Phasianidae > Alectoris > Alectoris magna. Next base: position 81,599,783 of record CM060560.1, read on the forward strand.
TTAAATCTTTTTCTTCTTTTTGTATGAATTGCAAGATACTGTTAGGTCAAGATATCTTTTCAAAAACTAAGAATGCATACAGAAAGTCATGGAAAATGATAACTTAAGATTTTCTAGGTATCACTCAAACATATAAATATATGTAGCAACATCAGCTTCTAGAGCTATCTAAACAGATAAGGCAGGAAGAATGGGGAAATATATCTGTTTAAAAGAGTTCTCTCCATTTCTTCTAACATCATCTGTATTAAGGAAATATGCAGAACTAATATATTGCAAATTTGGATCTTTATTTCTTCCACTAAGCACAGAAGATCAATTAGCATAACAATCAGTAGTGTTGTCTAGTTCTTCTTTTAAGCTGAAAACTTAACTGATCAAACAAAAAACAAAACACCACACAGTACTTCTCTATTCAAATCAAGGAACCGCCTGATCAAGAAACCCCTAGGATGGAAAAAGGCTCCATGGAGATTGGCATGGTCAATGTGTTATTAAGCTGTGAAAAGAGAACAGAGTGACCACAGCTGCTGCACAGGAAGCCAGAATCATCTCCACACTATGGGAGCTGAAATATGGCCTTTCTTGTAGATAAATACCTATATTGGTTGAGTGGGTTAACAGGTTGTGTAAATGGATCTCCCCAAAACAATCAATAGAAAGCATTATCTTCCTAAGCTAGCCAGGCTAGTGTGTTGGAGGTATAAATGTGGCTCAGCTCAAGACAGAGTATAAAAAGAAGAAAAGAATAATAATCAAAATGAACAGAGAACAACAAGCTTGAACCGCCTTTGAGTCCTCAATGACTGTGGACGCCCAGAGTCCTGACAGCAAGCACACAGATACCAGTAGTAGGAATCACATTTGTAATGTCATTCAGCTGTACTGCAGCTGCTATACTGTGCTTGTGTTGTGATTTATGGATGCTGCTGTATCACTCTGCTGCATCAGAATCCCACATAACATCAAACATTTTCAAGTACGTAAATTTGATACTAATCTCTACTTTTGTAGAATCTCTACTTTTGTAGAATCTCTACTTTTGTAGAATCTCTAAAGGAACCTGTTTAGAGAACACTGGGCACTAACAAGCCTGCAGAAGCATATGACCTGAAGAAGAATTAAAATGAACCCGTCAAGGTAAATGAGCAAATTAAAACCATTATAAATCACTCCCTGTTACAGACACATTTCTTGAAAGCAGATCAGAAGCCAGTTGAAACAAATTCTCCCTTTCCTGGCACAGCACAGCAGACAGAAGGAAAGAAAACAGAGAGCAGACTCAGATACAGCGAAGGGCACAACAACATATTAAATTTTGTCAGGATCTGGCAGTAAGGCATATAGGTGCCCCTATTCAGATGGCTGTAGCTTTCAGACTCACAAGGTTAGCAAAAAAAAAAGAGCCTTGAGTTACAGAAAACAAAAAACAAACAAACAAACAAACAACAACAACAAAAGTTAAAAATATGGACCGTGCCTGGTACACATAACTGTCTTCTGCTCACTCACCATGTAGGTGAGCGGGGGGAGAAATAAATAAAAAGATCAACATGCTGTCCAAAACCGATGAATATTTCATGCTGTATTCAGAGCAGACACATTAACTGAGAATACAAAAAGTCTGTACTAACTTTAAAGTATCTGAGATGATAATCAGAACCCAGTAGATTCATTTCACGTAGGCAGCCTTCTCATGGTTTTAAGTTATCGTTTGTCACAAAGTATTTTGCTTAAACGTAGAACAGACATAGGAAATCTGATGCAGAAAAGGACCAAAAAAGATAAATTTCTTATAAAAGAAATTAAGATATACTAAATGATACACATTTCAGTATAGCACACGTCACCACTGTTGCTGGTGCCATGAAAATATTTGCTCTCTGCTGATCTTTTCTAATTTTCCTGGAGAGCTTTTGACATGTTCTTGTAATGCCATAGGCAAAATCTTTGATCTCTGTAAAAACTTATAACAATACCATATTAGCTGGTTAGCGTAAGACAAATCCTTTTCTATATGAAATACACATTTTCACCCTTTTACTGAAGCTAGGTTTCAAGATGATTTTTGGAAGTTTGTTAGTAATAAGTCATATTTCTTCAGAAATTACACAGTGATTCATATTTATTCATGTGACTGCTGCTATGACCTGCGTGTTCCAGGCATACCTTCCTTTTTCCTGTTATACCCTCAAAGGAAAATTCCATGTCAATTCTATTTACTATTTCTACTTCCAATTTGATTCAAGTTTTACTGGGAAGTATATCGATATTTGTGCTTTTTAGCATCTAATAAGTTTACCAAATGGAAAAAGGTGCACATTTTTCTTCATATTTCCACCAGTCTGCAGACCTTGGAGGGGAAAGCCTTGCTTTACCTTTCTTAGCTAGTACCTCTGCAAAGCTTTCACTTTTTCCTTATAGAATAGCATCTGACAAACATCACCAAGCTAGAAATAAATGACATTAACAAGACAGGTTATATAGGTGGAATGGGATAACTGATTTGTTAAAACATGACAGAGAAGATCCTTCTAGCAACCAACACCGGTGTGACAGATATATTGTAAGGATGACTGTGTGCAAACATCTAGTCTTCATTTTTATGAACAGCACAGGCCATTCTGTTTCTCAGGGTACTAAATTCCACTCGCAAATTGAAGTCTGAAAACACAGCTCTGAACATTTAAGTTCATTTCTGCTTCAGTGCTTCACAAGAGAGTAAAATTCATCAGCTAAATCTATAGATTAGACAAGGTGCTTTGTTCTTTTTGTGTGGAAACCCATAGAATCCGGACCTTACTCTTGATTTCATAGCAAAGAATTATCTGTTTAGGTTTATAGTGGTTTTTCCTGGTCTACCTTAGGAATGTCTGAGCACCATTCCTGCAATTGAACATAGCAGGAAAAAAAAACGCGGAAAACACTGCAAACAAATTTTAACCATCAAGTGTCTTAAGTCAAAGCACCTTTGTCATCTATTATTAATGTTCCACTAATTGTAACTACTAATTAATATAAACTATTGTTTCAATTCTGTATGGATCTCTTGGTATTTTCTTTTTAAAAATATAAGAACTGTGTAGAATGTTTTCATATCCCACCAGCAAAAATGCTCTTGTACCCTGAAATGAAAATACTTATTAGTTATGTTATTTTTCCTGCCTTCATCATCTCTGGGAACACGTCTGCTACACAACCCAGAAGGAAAATTAGAGAACTGAGAGAAACGACAACAGGATTTTTGTTTGCTTTAACCTGCTGCACAAAGGTTCAAATTACTAAGTATGTGTATTATTATTATTACCTATTATACTGCTGAGTATTAGCTCAAGAAAACAGCATTTTAAAATCATGAAAATATTTTTTTCTTATTAAAGAGGTATTCTGTTCCCCTTTACAGTAGGCATTTAACTAATATACTTATGCAGAAAATGTAGAGATAAATGTTACTAACAAAACAACAACGGAGGGAGAGAAACACTTCAGAAGAACAGTGCCTTTAACTTATGGGTTGTTCCTTTCATACGCATACATTTTTCCTTTTAAAGAATAACCTGATTGAGAGAGCAGCTACTTAAAGTGAATCAAGAGGACTGGTACAAATGGTATTTGAGTCTCCTCCCCCAGACTTCTGAAAATGCTAATACCTCATGGGAATAACCACATCCAAGGAGAGTGAGCACAAGCGTGGGCTGCTACTGCAAGGCACCCTTTCTTCCTCTCTAGTGCCAGCACCAGTTCTCCCATGACCACATAGAGCTGTGTTGCAAAAAACAAACAAACAAACAAGCAAACAATCCCACAACCTTCTTCTCCTGATTAGTTTTCAGACAGATTTAATTAATGGTTAATTTTCAGCTGGGAAACAGATTCTTGTTTGCTAATCCCACTCAGCGTAGCGCATTAAGAACAGTACTTCCAGCAGAAAGGCAGGTGTGGGACTATCACTATCTCTGGTAGCCCTCATTTCTGCATCTACAAGGCAACGGTGCTGCACTCCACATCTCCCAAGGTAGATTAAATACACTTTTATATTCAGATGGAATAGCAAACTGCTGTTTCCACGCTGAGATCAATGCCTGACTTAATGAATGTTCCCCTTCTGTGCCACAGTAAACAGATAATTTTGAAGATTTACTGGAATTACATTGGGAAAGGAGAGCAGTACTATGGCTGGAGCTGACCTCAGCTGAGGTGCTGCAAGCAGCAGATGTGGTGTGTATTGCCTTCCCAGGTCTGATACCAGATACACTCACAGAAAGCTTACCAAGACCAGGCCTCAGGCTGGGGCTGGTAAGCAGATGAATTATCTTAGTTCCTCCTCTCTCAACTGTGGCACAAGTAATGGATTTCTGAGAAGACAGTTGTGGGTGTAAACTTGTATTAGCAGTTTAGATTACAAGCATAGATCTGGAGAAATGCAAAGGATAAACACTCATACTCCTTCAAGCACTGGCATTCAGGTATACTTGTGATTTCTGCTTCCTATGAAGTTCATTTCTGCTGTGTGATGTGAAGTTCTTCCAACAGGAAAGCAAGGATCCAGTTGTGCCCACAGCAGGGTTCAGGTAGGTATGTCTACATTGTGGTTCACTGCCCAAGAGGGTACAGGATCAATAACAAATTAAAGTGACACCCATTTGTATCTGTCATAAGATATTAATAACATAAGTGCTTCAGAGTCCTTCCTGGGGGAAAGCTAGGAGAAGGTACTAGTGTCTTGGGCTTCTGCTCTTGCAGACAGAATACAGGCTACCTTCAGGAAAGACACGGGTTCTTTATTCATTCCACATTTGGAAAAAAACAGCATCAGCACAGTTAAAATCTCCTCTTGAGGGTGAGCTAAGCTGAGCTGGAAAGTTGCCAGTGTCACTAGAGCCTCAAAAACTGCATGTGCTATAAAGAAATCTCACAAAAATGTGTAGTATAATTTATGAGCTGGTTGTTTAACTTGCAGTTAAAGTCTCACATAAACTTACACATGGCTCTACTGAAATGCTATCAGCCCTCTATATCTATATGATCTGTTAAAACAGCTGTAAGTGGAATCTTAAATCCCTTTGCTCTTTTCTAGTTATTTTCTCAGACTACTACTTCCTTCAAACTTTCCTTTTAATTTGAAGAGACATAACTGTATGCTTTTGTTTAATTGATGCTTTTTTTTTTTTTTAAATGTTATTAGGACATCATTTTTCTTTCAAACTAGAAAAAATTATTTATCTGAACCTCACCAGTCGGAAGGGGATCTTTCTCCACCTCTGTCATTTTTTAAAAATCTGTTCCCCTTGTACATAACATTAGCAAAACTCTAGAGTGAGAATAATCCCCCTCTCAAACCTCATTATGAAGTATTTCCTTATACTTTGTAGCCCTTATTAAGATTCCTCCTCCTATTTTTTCCCAGATTTCCATTCACACATCAATCAACTCTGCCTCTGCTACTGACATTCCTTCCTTTTCCACAGATCAGATCTTCTCTGTGTTATAATCTGTGTGTATTATGTACATATTTTCTGATATATTCCAGAATTTTAGTCCTTTTGTCCTATTTCCATCTCTGTGATTTCAAGCATCCTGCTGATCTCCACCAGCATTGTGTAAAATGTCCTCATTACCATTACATGCAATCCACAATCTTTACTTCATCAATGTTATCGCTACATGAGATAAAATTAATGAAAAGCACCATTATCCTATACAGGGGCATATATAACAGATGGTAGCAATGTTTGTTTTTTAGTGTAAGCCTTACTGTGCATGTACTACATACTATACTTTAAAATGCAAGACAAGCTGAGCAGTGGGGAAGAAGTCTGCCTGCGTGATGCTGGCTGCAGCACTGCGTATCCACTCTCTGGAGAAAACAGCAGATTGCTCCATTCCCCAGAGGAACTCAGCATGCTCTGTGGGGCAGAGCTTCAGCGCAGAGAGCAGAGCAGGCAGCGACAGCCAGAAGAGAGCAAACTGGGAGCCTTCTGAGAGGAGTAGGGATGTGCTATCAGCAGCATGCAGGTTTTTCTTCAGCCCAAAGGTGATGGAGGGAAGGTTTCCAAAGAACCCCGAGGGACATTTTAGAGTTAATTCAACTGAAAAGACACTGAATGTTGCAGAATTAGCAGGAAAGGTTGGAGAAAAGGACCACACACTCACATAGTAACAAAAAAGTAATTTTTGTTTTAGATGCTCTTGTTTCATCTGTCTCGGCAGACCTGTATTTTCTATCTCTTCATAGCCACTGTATTCGAGCTGAATAGTTCATAGTCTAATACAGTTAGCTTTAAAGACTGGGGAGCCTTTTGATGTCTTTTGTTATGCTCACTTCAAAGGAGAAGGTGGGGTAGTTCCACTTTAAGGCTCTGGGCAACTCAAGGTCCTGTCACAGGGGGAAAGGAAGAACCCAGACAGATGTGAATACCGGATGCTTTTTTGATGCACCAGAGCTAATAGGCTCAGTCCTCCAGCTGGAGAAAGGCAAAAAGGATAAGTAAAAAGAAAAGTTAATCCCATCCCTTGAAAATTGGAGCATAAGTACCACAGTAGCTTGAATAGAAAGGACTTGAGAGACTGAGTAACATTAATGGTACAACAGCTTTATTCAAGCTATTAAAGGGAGGATTTCTTTTCAGTTCAGTCATTTACGTGTAACTTTTAGATGGGTGCCATAAGCAGCAACTTAGGCAGCATCATTCAAATAAAAGTGAAAAATAACTTCTAGGTGAAAGATGCCTAAGCAAAATATCACAAGACTTATCTTAATGTCCTTATGTAAGATAGATGTAAGCTGCATAGCAGGTGAATTTCTCTAAGTCAACAGATACTGTAGGACACAAGAAATCCCATCTTAAATTCCTCACGGACCTGTGAATTAAGAGTTGTGAATTAACAACTGCTTGGTTCTAGCATTTTAAAAAAAAAACAACAACAAAAAACAACAACACCTACATCTCTCTTTTCTGTCTTTAATTCACAATGCACTTTCAGCTACCTCTTTACAGGAACAACGGCCTCACAGATAAGACAAATTTTACTCCACCTTCAGAAGAGATTCCAGTATGCCTTGGTTTACGGCATTCTCTCCTTCCTTTCCCCATTCTGGAAGAGGGGACACCACAAAACAAAATATTTTCCTCTCCTTTCTTTGTACTGTATCTGTTTTTTTTTTACTTTCTTTCTCTATTCTAAACCACTAAAACCAGTTCAAAACCTTTATTTAACTGACATCCGTAATCCATCTTTTCTCCTCTTACCACCATGACAATTTGGCACTCTATCCTACTCCTCACAGCACCATGCATGCTCTTCCATCTGCTCTTCCTTACTCTTGTTTTCCCACCTCAGTTGTCTTGGAGATCATTCTTCCTGGAAAGTGGAAGGACTGCACAAGCACAGAAGTCCTCTGAAGGATTAAGAATGCACACTTGAATTCAATTACAGCCCTCATGCTACCTGTTACATGCAGACCTGTATGCTTTACAAATCTGTTTCTGGATTTTCCAACTGTACAAATTACATCCAGCTTATCAAAATCTTCCAGACGGGGATCCCTATGCCCCGATCCTTTAAATATGTGATTGCCTCTCTATAGCTTCTTCATTCTCTTTGCCTGGCTACAGCTCAGTATTACAGGAAAATGCTGTATAATGGGTGAGAGAGGTTTCAAATAAAAACATGCAAATCATGCACAATTTGTCTAAATATGCTTATGCAGGCCAGATGCAATCTGCAGCTGCAGCACAATCCTGTTTATATTCTTGATGAGTAGAGTTTACAGTCAAAAAGTTCAGCAATATTCTCGAAATGTAACATGGGCCTCACTATATCCTCATCAACAATCCCTTCACAGCTTACATAGCTCTCTTGTGTAGAAATAGTAAACAATTTTAAATGAAATACAAATGCTCAGTTTCACAGACCAGTGTGCTCTGTGTCACTATGAAACTAAACATTCTTTATTTAGCAGCTGTTTACACGTATAGCTTAAATGACAACAAAAGTGGACTCAGGAAGGTAAAAAGGAACAAAGGAAGTTGTTCTATTCACATGCCTTGTTCCACACTGCACAAACAGCAGCCATAAGGCTCCCTTAGAGAAGAGTGCCTTCTCTCTTGGAAGGCCTGAGATGGCTCAAGTCAACTTGGAAAAGTGATTTGCAGTTGTGGTGATCAGCTAAGTATCTGTTTAGCTCCACTAATAAAACTCTTGTCTGAGATAAAATATGGAATCCCTTCTATCTAAGTAATTCACAGGAACAGGCCTCTCAGAAGTCCAAACCTTGATTCACCACTGACCAGCTACCTGGAAGGCAAAACATACAGCCCCCACATCGTTCACTCCATACTACCCTGACCTCAGCTTGAGAGTTTCAGAAAGCTCATTTAATGTTCTTTCTTGCCAAAGATTTTCCTTTCTAGCTATAATAAATCTTTAGTTTCCTATTCTGCTATTCCCATTTCCTATTCCCATTCTGTTATCCACAGGCTTCCTTAAAACTGACTTTGATGTGGTCTGTTTCCCCAAGTAGGTTTATCTTTTAGAAGTATCATTCTTTGCATTTTCTTAAGTCACGCAACTCACTCGTTCTCTGCTTATATACATACTTAAATTCAACTGAAGTGATTTAAAATAGTCAGGAGTATGTTTAGCATGCATACATGGGGTGTGGAATAAATCACATGTCATTTAAATGTCTAACCAAGATATACTAAGGTAGTATTATAAATGAAACGTAATAACTACTGTAAGTTGCATTAATTTGCAACATATGTATATGAAAATAAATCAAGAAGTTAAAACTTCGACTGCAAACAGTGGTAGAGTACACTCTCTGATAACATCAATAGCTTTAAGCAACTGTGGAATTTTAGTGGAAAAAAATACACTGAACACAGGATTAAGAAACAAAAGATTTGATTCCTCTTGTGGTCTAAATATGTGAAGAAATTCTAGATTTCATATTGCTGATTGGGGCATTTTTACCCTCTTCCACATCAAATGGAATAAAACAGTAAAGCAAAGCACAGACCACTTAATTACAATTTCCTAACTTTGAAGATGCTTAAAAAAGTAAAAATCAAAGTAACTACATAGTCAATCAAGTCATGAGATTATTTGGTTAGGCAAAAGGCCTAAAAGAATAAAATGATTTAGATGCATAGGAAATTTTGAAATATAACATTTTTTTCCCCAAAAAACCTGTAGATTTATAAAGTATATGAACATGACTGGTAGATACATTTTATTTGAAGTCTTGAATTAAAAAACAAAACAAAACAACAAAAACAAACAAAAAAAAACAACAAAAACCACACACACACAAAAAAAAAACAACCTAAAGAACCCCTCATTAAAATCTTAAAGATTCTTCTCCTGCTGAATTAGAAAATATAATTTAGAAATGAATTCCTATTGACGACATGCATAATTTTGTGTTATAAGAAGATTATTTACAATGTCACACATACCATCTGTAACAGCTTATTTCTACACTACAGCAAGGAACCAGGAGAGCAACTGAACATCCTCTTTTCTAAAGAAAAGACTGAAATGGCTGGTAAGCTACCCACTAAACACTTTGGAGTCATATTTAGATGCATTTCTACACTAGTAAAACCATAAACACAAAATACGTTTGATTGAGCAGACTTTTGCTTCTGACATTTACTCTCTATTAAAGTATAGTGGTATGTAATATAATACATAGGGAAAAGCAGGCAAGAGAAAGTTTCTCAAGGCATTGCTGCATGAAATGTTTCAATTAATACAGGGGTTAGGCAGTATAGATGTTCAGACCAGTTCTACTATGCTCTCTTTAAAAAAAATGGGTCATTGTCAAAAAATTGCTGATATTACAATTTGTTGTCATGAATAATATGAGCAACACAGACAGAACTTGCAAGTCATAATAGTCTAGACACAGAAAATGTTATGAATGATGGTAGCATTTGAAGTTCGCCATAATGTTACTAGATGTACTAAATATAGCATCAGTTAGAGGACATAAGTTAAAGTTCCTTGGCATCAAACCTGCCAGTTCTCATGAAACTAGAAAGCAGAGGTGTTTTAACCTCAGCAGAGCATACTACAATAAGATTCAGTTACTCTGCTGATTCTCTCTAAGGTTCTAGGGTAAAGAAATAATCTCAAAATATAGCACAGAGTCTATATGAAGGAAATAAATTTCTCCACAGTTCTTGCAACTTGATAATTTTGTATATATAACTAACAAAAAAAAATAATAAAAAAAAATCAATGGAATTGAGTATTCTAACTTGATTAATTACTTAAGTGGAAAAAAAGTCACAGATTTTTAAAAAAGAGGTTTAGTGATAAGTGGCTTATAAGGACTGTGCTTGTTCTAAATATGCAGCTTCAAAAGTGAAAGGAATGTATAATGTTTAATTAATTTTAAAGCTGTAAGTAAAACACTGTACATTTTAAAGTTCAATCTAAAAATATCACTTGGTGCAAGGCTGTCTGAGAAATCAGTTTGGCTTCAGATTTCTTGAATTCATGGTAAAATTAGGTCCTCTACCTTTTTTTTTTTTCTTTTTTTTTTTTCTGTCCTTTCACAGAATCTCTACTACAGGTTTTAATCTCCATAAAGCAAGCACAAGGAAGGACAAACTACAACTAAACAAACAATATATTGTAGGAGACAATGCAAGGGAAAGTATGCATTTGCTACTTGAGCTATGTAACTGTCATGAATGGTGCTCCAGGACAAGTGAAACATCTGAGATCCGTTTCCTGTCTTTTCTCAGCTTACTCCTTTCATCACAGTGCGATCTGTACTTACAAACTAAAACTCCCAAATCATTTAAATAATCAGCAGCTGTAATCTGATGGTGATTATAAATGCAATAAAGCATCACAAGGATTAATCCATCACCTGTCTTGATCAATTTACTAATACTAAAAATATAGATATACTTCTGTAGGCAGTATCAAGGAAACTAAAAGCTCAGTTTTCCTTTTTTTTAAGGATTTCTAATGGAATGTCTTTATGGATGGTTCAGCCTCTAAAGGATTTTTTGTTTGTTTGTTTATCTCCATTTCCATGAGTGTTGTAAAAGGTAATACATAGTAGACAAAAACACATAATGCTTCAAGATGCAATTCCTCCCTTTTATGCCTATGATACATCTAAGCCAGATGATGTGAGCAAGACAGACAGGGCAGGATGATAAAAAGAGCACAGTTTTTTCTAAGCATTATTTTCTAAAATGAAGGTGATCAGAGAAAGAGATTTGGGTTTCTTCTATGACATGGCCATAGAAGCTTAGCAGAGGTTTCCTCTGTGGCTTCTTGCATTAACGCTGATTGTCAAAGAGCTTTTGTGAAATTCAAGGAGGTGCAGAGGTTAGGTGATCTAAAACTGCATCAGGTGGGTCATGGAGATCCATAAACCCAATCAGAGCCTACCACACAGTTAATAAAAGCTGCTGGTAAAAGCTTTATTGGTTGCTTTTACGGCCCTTACTAAGATGTTTATTGTAATTATACTACTTGCTACCATTAACCAGAACACGTTATGCATATGCTGCACTATAGCTACAAGTGTTACCGCAACTCAAGTAACAGAAGGCCTGTTTTGGCCAAATGCTTTTGTTGAGACAGAAGATGCTCATGTGGTTTCTGTCGTGCAGAAAGTTTCAAAGGTTGGCCAAAGGTAAAAAAAAAGTAAAAAAACAAAAAACAAAACAACCCCCCCCCCAAAAAAAAAAAAAAAAAAACAAACAACAACAAACCACCAAAAACATAGATACACGACAAAAAATCAGAATTTAGTTAGTCATTCAAAACAGAAACAAAACCTGTGCAACCAATGTGATATTACTCACTCCACAGCCCTTCAGGCATCCAAAATGTATATCAGCTATGTTCTTCTCTCTCTTTACCAAGAAAAAGTATATTGGAGAAGAATTATATATTCATAATGGAGTATACTCCCATTTTAACACATGAAAAGTCTGATGACTTCATGCCTGTTCCCAACTAAAGTCCAGATCTCAGGATTCTACCCAGAGATATACATAGCTGCCATTTGGATGTACAGATTAGCTAATTCTACAAAACATACAAAGTCATATAAAACACAAACTGGACTAAGCAGTGGATGTATGGACTATTAACCCCTAAGTTCTCAGAGTATGCATAACACAAACTGATGGAATTGGGTTTCTTGCAAAAAGCATCTCTGGCTCCTGTTTTCTCTTAAGAAAACAGAGGCCTCCTTTATTATATTATAGACCAGAGATTAAGTTACATTCATCCAAGAGAGACTGAGCTTGAACTGTCTTTTGCCAGAGGCAATGCAAATCTACATTACTGACTACAGAGAAGTCACACTGAAAAACATTACTTTTTAAAAGGGCTGGTCATTCATTAAACCACTGTTATCTTGATCAAATTCATCACATATTCAATGTTCATCAATGAAATTGCAATAGCATGCTTACATTATGTTACTTAACATAATGTGAATGAGTTTTACTGCTTCCGCATGATATAATTTCTCATTCTCACCTCACTCAAGAGCTTAGAGTAAACAGGCAGCATTTCGTATGACTATGCTGAAAAATAAGAAACTATGGGAAACTATGATAGCACTCTTTACTTAGAGATAGTTTCACCTAAGTTAGCATGCCATTATATTTGCAACAAGTAAATACAGAAATGCAAAAATGTGCACTCTTTATTCCAACAAACTTTTTAAAAACAAAAGGCAAGTGGAGGGGAAAAAAAAAAAAAAGGTAAACAAACCAATAAAGCATGCCTAAGGTTGAATGTATTTTCAGAAAAATTACATTAATCTTCATCAAATGCATGCTGGAGCTAGTAGAAACATCTTGGTTATTCTAGGATGAACCAAGACTAAGATGACACATAGCCAGTCAGTGCCAGTGGCCAGAATGGGTAGAAAAATGAAAGAAAGAAGAAAGGAGGAATGTGGGAAGAAAATAAAGAGATAGTAAACAATGAGATAAAGTGGCCAGAAAGCTGTTCTTTTACATTTTGCTAGCAAAACAAAATAAAGAAAAAAAGGAATATCCAATATGACTATAATCAATCAATCAATCAATCAATCAATCAATGGCTCACAAAATCACTATCATGTTGACAAACACTCCTTGCTGGATGATGATGAGATATATATGGGGAATACCCACTGGGCTCATTTCTTCTGTTGGCAACAATGTTATTTACATCATGTACAGAACATCAGGCTACATACATCCTCAGTCTGATCTAATACAGAATTTGTTTCGTGTCCTTTCATATTAGTTCAGTTAATTTAGTTAAGGGGAGACAGATATTGATTGGTTTTGTCATATAGCAGTTGTATGGTTTTCTACTGACAGGCAATGAACGGCTCTTAGTTTGAAGGGTTTTATGTGACAAATGTGAATGACGGAACATGTGTGAAATGATACACATCTGGTACTAACAACATATAGCAAAAATTGACATTTTAAGCAGAGATGTAATTCAGATCAGATTTGGCCCACAACATTGAGGTTTTGTATCTATAAACAGCATGAGTGGGACAACGTTTTAACAAAAGATAGCTAATATTAGCAAATGTTTTAGCTAAATCTTCAAAGTGAGGGGATGAGGGAGATTTTGGTGATTTAAGGTTTGGTTGTCTTTATTGTTTTGTTTTCCCTTGAAAGTCATTAGAACCAATAACCCTGAAAGAAATTGTACCCCAAAATGGTTCTTGTCTTATCACAGCCTGATATTCCTAGGGAGAAATAATCACAGTTGCCAAACTAAAGAAAAAGGAAAAACAAAAAGCAGATAGAAAAGGAGATTGTTGCTAAGAAAATAAATATTATTTAAACAACCAATAACAACACAAAAGATACAATTACATAAAATACAAAATTGCTGCTAGCTACAAAACTTTATTTAAAAATATGCTATTTAACATAAGGTAAGAATGTTAAGCTAAATCCAAATTCTACCATCCAAAGAACTGCACTGTTACAGTGCCTGGCAGAATGATCTTAATCCATGCCCCAAGTACCACAAACCATGAAGAAGTTGCTTGTGACCCACACCAGGTAATATATTTCGCATATAACTCATAAAAGAAGGCAGAATCCTGATAGTTAGTTATGGAGGACAGTCGGAATCAGGCTGCCCTGCCAGCAGCTCCCTTGCTGGACAGTTCCCCAGCTCCATCCCCAGCAGCATAAGGCAGGAGAAGAAACTGGATGTTAGAGAACTTGCAGCGACAGGGGTAGTGCCCAGCCTTATTTCCATTTCACCTACTATTCTAAAAAAAAATGCATAAATACAGATCCACACTTTTCCTTACAAAAATGTCACACTATCCACTTTTGTAGGACAAGAAGCAAACACGGAACCTTCTCAGCAATAAATAAGGACTGGCAACGTGAATGAAGTGCACATTCTATAGGCAACTCCCTTATCTTTCTTCATGCTTGTTCGTGAAAGTTGCTATATTTGTGTGCAAGCCAGGTAAGATCTCTAACTCTGTTATATTTTGATAGCTTTCTCAGTTCATTGTAAACAACCAAAAATTGCTATACAATTCCTCAAGCAGCTGAGATCTTAATTCTGTACTCACAAGAGAGTCTAAGATTACAGACAGCTGTGACTGAATGAAATATATATTTTAGTACTTTTCAAACGTAAATTGATGCATAGTCTTGGAACAGTCCTATAAGGCAAATGACAGACTGGAGACATGGAACTGACTGTTAAAGACATTTCAGTGCAGTTCCATTAAATGCTAACAAGAACATGTTCAAAAAGGTGTACACACATACACATTCATAGAGGAATTATACAGGCAATTTAAAGACATCCTTGTGTATTTTAATTATCTATTAAAAAAAAAAAAAAAAAAAAAAGCTTTTGATAAAGGTAAATAGATACTTTCATTTGTTACCCAGGTACTTGTAGATCAACATATATTTATTTATCTATGGACAGAGACTGAAAGTACTTTAGTCACCTTTCTGTCTAAATATAGACAATGATATCAAGAAGTTTAAGAGTCACAGAAAAAAATGCAGTGTTCAAGCACCATGTTATTTAACTTGCCAGCATATTGCTGAATGGAAAACAGTGCAAGCAGATTTGAATAGATGTTCCTCTTTTTTTCTTAAGCCTGCGCTACATCTTTCCTTAATTTGTTTACTACAATGTTACACTTAATGCTTACAGCGATCTTGGCAACTCCTCTGTTTTGTGCCTTCACTTACTATGGTTTTTTTTGCTCTTAAGTTACCTATACTTCTCCTGAATAATATTAATGATAATCTAACTGCATATACTTTCAACTGAATAATCAATGACCTAACAATTTGTTTTCTGAACTTTTATGAAGAAGAGGACAAATATCCATCATGAGGAATGCAACACACTCCCTCACAAGACCAAAGCAACAGTGCATGAAATTGAACTCAAAAAGAGCCTCCATTCTGTGTGACTTCTTGGCTGACACAATTTAGATATTTATAGCTTTACGAATGGGCCACTGGAGAAGAACTTCAAGCTTTTTCTAGCCAGGAAGGATTAATGAACATGTGCACCTGGTAATTACAGCACTCCATCTTTCTCAAAGCCCTCATGATGCCTCAATGGCAGAAACTGTAATGAAAAGCCATTGAAAATATCAATCTGCAATTCCACGAGTCATTTAAATATTAAAATGTATAAGCTCTTTTCATACTTTCTATGAACTATCCTAACAATGGTATGCAAAAGCAATCATATGTAGACATTTTCTGCTTCACATTATTACCTGGAATGCCTTATTTAATATGTAAAACTAATCCAACATGAATTTAGTCTTTAACTCACTCTCAACTCAAATTAGAAAATCCATGGGAATAACTGTCAAATACTTCCTTAAGTAACAGCAGGAAGAAATATCAGCCGTGGGTAAAACGTGCAATCCTAAGGCATGCATTCCACAACACATTTCCAGAGAAAAGTTTAGCAGAAAATAAATGTTTAGGGAGTTGGGAAAAACATTCTGAATGTTTCCCATTAAAAAAAGGTATTGGTGAGGTGGAAACTTTAAGAAGCATGCAAGCAATCACCGACGTTTTCCTAATATGCATGCTACCAGAAATCCACGGGAGTTTGGTTGTTAAAACACCACCTCGGTTAACTTGAAAAACACTGTGTGCTTCGTACTGGATTTGGCAATTAAAAATATTAGTAAAATACTTGGAAAACATAGTGATACATAAAACCCACTTCAACGTCAAAGTCCTAAAGCATCAGATTGTCTAAGAGCATCAATATTACAAATTTTAATCTTATTATGTTTGATATACATTCAACCTGAAGCAGACAGACACATGAAGGGATGAAGCAGACCACCCAAAAGTAAAAGCAGCACTACTGATACAGGTTATTTTAAGCAAAAAATAAAAAGCCAGAACTGCTTGACAAGTGTTTTTTGTTTTTGTTTTTGTTTTTAATTTTTAATTTAATACATTTTAGCGACGCACTTAACTATTACAGAATTAGAATGAAAAGCCAGTTGTCACCTAAACGCACATATATCTGCATGGCTCTAAAAGTAGTCTTTCCGAAGACACTGAAGCACAGTACGAGATGTGAGCATTAAAAATGGCCTGTTATTGCTAAACGGAACTGTTCCTCGGTGGATTAGAGCAAAATAAAAGACTCCAATCGAGATAAGTGTGCATGAAACGCTCTCTCCAGAGCGTTCAGCCAAACTGCCTGCAATAAGGGGACTTCAGAAGCAGCAAGAGATACTCCAAGCACCTTGCAGCTCGGGGCTGCCGGCCTCTGCCACGGGTTTTAATACAGTTCGGTTGAACTTGGGAGCAGATAAATAACTGACAGCGATGTTTCCCGAAAGCTTTGATCACCGCATCGTTCATCACCAGCCCTAAAGTACTCCTCACGATAATAACACTTAATCCGGGGCGCCTTACTGCAAGTACAAAGCATCCCTCCCCTCCCAGCTCCTGCTCGCATACTCCTGCATCACAACCAGGGGCTGAGGATGCAGCCCGCATGGCACCGACAGCCGCCCTCTGGGCCGGCAGATGCCTTCCCCAGCACGCACATTTTCTCCTCCTCACCTTTAAAAGGCAGCCCGAACCGCGCTTCGCTCCCCCCGACGCTTTTAGCTCAGCGCATCCAGCAGTGCATCCGCACAAAGCTTTGCCATTGCGAGTGTGAAGAGAAAGAGCTGCCGGGATGCTGAATGGCACAGCAGCCAACTTTGTGCGTACCGGCGGCTCCCTGAAAAAGCCGGACCGAAATCTCCTCGCTCCGGATCGGATTCACAGCACACAGTCACAGGGTGGCAGAAGAAGGATTGGAAATAGAAGAGGAAGGAGAAGAGGGAGAAGAGGGAGACGGAGAGAAGTCCTGCCCCTTCTGGATGAGCCTTGCCTAGGAAACACAAGCCAGCCTTCTGAATCCATCAGACACTTGCAAACTGGTTTGCTCTCAAGTTCTGACTGCACTGTGTACCACACCAGAGCATCTATTTAACAGCTATTATCTTATTATGGATGTATTAACTAGTTGTGTTACTTATACAGCATGATATATAGCACGGAATAACACGAGTATTTCTGTCTTCATGCTATAATCACGTAAGTTGCAGTACATGGAAAAAAAAACCCAAAACATCATACATTTGGTTAGTCTTCAATTTTATTACTTTTATGTGAACAGCATTTGAGCTAGTTTGGATTCAATTAGCTATAAAAACTTTCATTCCTGCACCATTCCATGCAGACATTGATGATCCCATACAACAGTGCAAACTGTTTCACCTTCATGACTTACTGAATCGCAGAACCACTAAGGTCAAAAAAGACCTCTAAAATCACCTCGTCCAAGCACCAGTCCATCCCCACCACACCCACTGCCCACATCCCTCAGTGCCACATCCACACATTTCCTGAACACCTCCAAGGACAGTGACTCCCCATCTCCCTGGGCAGCCTGTGCCACTGCCTCACTGCTCTTCCTGAGAAGACATCATTACTAATATCCAACCTGAAGCTCTCCTGGTCTTAAGGCCTTTCCTTTAAGAAAATCTACCTATAACACAAAGTTCTTGCTTATGTCTTTCACAGGACATAAGGAATGAAAGAGTTTGTTGTGGGTACATTTCACTGTGACAACGCTTTGAACATTCATCAGCAAAACACTGTTAACATTTTTCTGATGAATCTAAACCAGAGGAACTCTGTAATCGATAAACCTGTATACAGAATATCATGTATATTTATAAGTTTGCTTTCTCCTTCTTCTTCAAAAAGTACTCCTGTCACTTTAAGAATAATATTGAAAAATATATGTTTTATACTATATTCTTTTTCATACCATGGGAATATACCAATTTATTTCCATTTGCTAAAAATGAAAATACCATTTTCTAGTGGCTCTGGTGTTTGGCACTGGAACAGCAAATTGAGGTTAGAAGCAGACGTAAAAGTGCCAGGAAGATAAGAGGCCAGATGTACCAGAGAGGTGATGACCTCATTTGGCAAGAAATACACTTTGGCTATATAGTTTAAATAGCACAGTTTATTCCAAGCAGTACCTATTTTTAGTGAGGTTGAGTGAGAAGGAATGCCTCTATCACCTCTAAAGTCTTAGGCTCAACTAAAAGACATAAGCATAATGAAAGACAAACAGGAAATAGGGCCACCAAGGTAATGACAACGTACACAACTATCAAACTATTCAATATATTTCTTTTCTTTGCAAACACTGCATCTGTCTCAATGACAAAGACTTTACATTCCAAATTTCATTGCCAATTAAAGGCGTTAAATTGGCCTGTATAGGCTTTTTGGCTTCTATTGACCTCATCAAGCAGCTGTGATTTCTAAGCAATCAGTCTCTAATGAGCTTATAAGCAATAAACAGAAGTTAAAATGCCATATGTATTTCATTTATCTTTAAAAAAAAAAAAAAGAAAAGAAAAAAAAAGAAAAAAAGAGCACTCTGAAGATATACATCTTGAACATTGAAGTTTAATACATACAAATTGTGTTGCTTGTTTGTTTTGGGTGGGGTTTGGTTTTTCTTCTGTTTCCTTTTTTTTTCTCCTCCCCCCCCCCCCCCCCCCACACACACACACTTCCTAATGCATGGAGGAATCATCCTCAAGTGACTGAAATGGAAAAAAAACAAAACAAAACAAAAAACAAAAACAACAACAAAAAAAACCACAACCCACAAAAAACAGTACTTATGCTACACCTCTGCCTTTTCAATATAGTTAGTGCCTTATCAGTACTCAAACACACTCCTGTGAGCAGCTCTGGACAACTAGCTAGAATGCTCAAATTCTTCAGCTGCTTTTCAGTCTTGTCTCCCTTTATTGTATTATAACAAAAACATCTGTAATGTACTGAAAACTGTATGGCAAATTTTAAAATCAGGTAAAATTTGTGCACCTAATGAAAGAATTATCTCAGAAGTAGCTCAAGTATGCAATGCAGCTAATAACTGCAGCAGAAACAATGTTACAGATTCATCACGATTATTTTAAAACTTAAAATACTCTTTTTCTTACAGAATCTGATTTTTTGTTACAAGTATGACATAAAAACTATTATAGCAAATACTTTCATATATTGACTACAAGTTAGAAACAGGTTCATTGAATGGGCTGTGAAGAAGGTAATTCAGGATCTGCAGGATCTGAGATTCAAGCATTTAAGGGCTGTTAATCCATTGTGTTTCCTGTATACAAAGCTCATCAAAAGCAAAGTAGCCAAACCTTTAAATGCAGTTTGTTTATGTTTGCTGACTGTAAGTAAGCAGGAATCGAAGTGAGTTCTTGGCAAAGAGCTCATTATGTAGCTGCTATGGTGCCACAGCTCCATTTCAGGAATCCTGTTCCACATACATTTGTTGGCTAGTCATAGGCAGTCTGCTTGGTGTCCTACCCAGTGATAGTGCACTCCTTTCAAGTGCCGTATACAAGGACCAAGCATCAAGCAAGCAGCTTCCTTGCACAAAAAATCATGCTCTCCATCACAATTTCATTCTATGCCCTACCATAAAATGGTTTTACTCCAATTTTGGACATCTCACAGCCTTTCAGCTGATGATAAAAGTTAAAGCATCACGAGCTTCACAATCAAATGCAGTGCTTCAAGAAAGCCACAGAACTACACCTTGAAATAAAAAATAAATATATATATATATAAAATAAAATCACTAAAATGACCCTGTTGATTGCAGCTATCAGGGAGTAACACAGGGATAAAGTGGTTTCTATAAGTTTTAGTGTATTGAGAACAAATAGCTTGACTTAGCAACTGAACAGCAATTCAACAAAGAGCAAGAGTTGTGTTGTGCTCGCAGCAAGCCCTCCTCCCCCATACAAGTGGCTGTACGTTTAAACAGAGGTAGGCAATTCATTACACATTCTATGTATTCTACACAAAGCATCTCATCTGAACAGGGAAAGAAGCATAAATCAGTGTAGAAGGTCCATATCAGCCCTCCTGTCAACCAAACCCAGACAAGAGTTCCTTCACTGTTCCCCATTCATCACTGAGAGTAATTCCATAAGGAACACTAAGCTGCTCTTGCCCCAGGTACTGGCATTACAGCCTGCGACCACGTTGGAAATTACATTTTAACCAATACAAATCTGCAGTGGGATGGGTAGACAAAGGGAGGACAATCCAGGAAAATTCTAAGTAAAAGAATGGTTTACATTTGAAACAGTGAATGTTACTAAAGCTGCCAGATCCAATAGCTCTGAAAATTTGATTAACTGTTCTGCTCAGCCTGACAGGTTTTGGTCAAACCAACACCATAATGGGAATGCAGAAGAAAAAGTACTTTGTACAGCATTAAGAGGACTATCTCAAAGACAGCATTCATTCTTTGCAGGAACAGCAGAGAAGTATAAGACATCCTGAAGAAGCATGTTATAGGTCTTATATTTGTCTAGATTATTTGCAAAAGGTATTTAGCCTCCATAGGTGAACAAGATATATAGGTAGATCTATAAAAGGCTTCTTTCTATTACAAAATCTGTATTCTTACTGCTAAAAATACTACCATTTTAGCTTTACGGTGCTCTTGTCATTACTTGGCCAAAATGCTTGAAAATATAAATTTTTACAAAAGGTTCCATCACACCTGAAGCAGGCATAGTTTATAGGCTACTGTGGCAAGCAGGATGGAAGGAATTGCATTATTGCTGTTGAGAAGCCTGACAGCATTCCTTAGCCTTTTAGAACTTAAATCTACATCTCCTATTTCCTGTGATTCTCACAGAAATTCAAGTGTTGGCACAGTAAAGCAACAAAAAACAGTTTCTCTACTTGCTGCCAGTGTACACATGCAGGTACTACAAGGATACAATCAGTACTGAAAAATTACATTAAGAGCAAAATGGAACCACATTCAGTTAGCCCTAGGGGAAATATATATATGTACTTATATATACACATACACACAGTTCTGGTCACCATTCATAGCTGTTCAAAGCATGCATCCACAGTGCAGCTTCTTCCACCATTCCCATGGCTGACAAACAAATGAAGGAGACAAGAAGTTTTTTTGTTTGTTTGTTTTAAAGAGACTAATAGATATTAGAAGTAGAAAATTCCAGCTATTATACATGATTGAATTTAGTTATAATTCACTAAATGCTTTCATGACAGCCCAAGTTTTTCTGAACTTCAAAAAGGAATTTCTTAGATTAAAAGTCTTCTACACACATACACCTGCCATTTTCCTCTTGTTCTATCTAGATGTCTTTACCCTTAGAGCAGAGGAAGCTTGACAGACCCTCAGCCTTAACTTTGAACATCCCCCTTCAGAATTATATATGTTTCTGCCAGCTGTATCATCATGCAGATAGGCTTACACACTGATTAGATATCATAACAGAAGTAAGTGCTTAAATTACACCGACCTTTTCTTTGCATCCTTTTGTCAGAAAATTTGTCAACCACAAACCACCAATTGGTTTTCCAATGCTGTATATCCAACTGGGTTTGAAATCTTTACATAACAAACAAGATATTCTGCAGGTGGACATGAATTTGAAATAATGCCACAGACTCTCATCAGATAATTCTTTTGTTAGGTCACTCATTGAAAAATGTATTTTGTTCTGTTGATTTCATCTTCCCTTTTCCCATTTTAATAGCAAAGCTTTTAAGTAAGCTGAGTTTTCTAATTTTCAGGGAAAATGACTTAGCATTATAAATGCATATTTTTCTTAAGTAAATTCTAAACAGATAAAATTTCTATTCAGGTATATTAAGATAACATATCAATTCTAAGTTAATAGCATGATTTTTAAAGAGACAGATACGTAAGAAATTCCTTAATACACTGACAGCACCAAGTTGAACGCAGAAAGGATTTGAAACGTTTCTTTCACCCTTAACTACAATAAAAAAAGCACTGCTTGTATGTGCTGCAGCCCCAGTTGTGCTCATAGCTCTGTAGATCTTTCTGCCAATGTATTATCCATTTGTTCCAATATGTCTGCCATCCTCTGTTTTGAGATATTAGGAAGAAGGAGTCAACACAGAACTTTTATCTTGTCACTTCCATCATCATATATTGATTATTTTGGGCTTGGCCACACAAAGATATCAGATACCAAACTTCATTAATATATTTTTAGAGATTTATTAAAAGATGGTAATTTACCATGACAATAACTGCTTTTTTCTTATCACCCAACAAAAACAGAAAGAGCTTCATAGTCACTTTCATCTTCAAATAGTAAGTTTCATTATTACAACTGAGATAAAAAGTGACGATAATTATTTTACTGCTTAGTATTTTTAGACCAATTGACATACGTGCTGAAGAAAATTATAAAGTGCATTCCTGGAAAGTTGTCAGCTGTGTTAAGCACTCTAAATAGTTCCAGTAGCTTTAACATATATGTGTGTGTGTGTGTGTGTGTGTGTGTGTGTGTGTGTGTGTGTGTATGTGTTTTAGAGCTACTGGAACTATATATATATATAAAATATATATAAAATCTTACCACTGAAAGGCACATTTTAAAAATAATATTTGATTTTGCTCATTCTGCATATCTTGTGTTTCTATCCAAGACAAAATTTAGCATGAGAAATTGTTCTGTGATGAAATAGAGTATTGCTCAAAGTGCGTGCACCAGTTAGAAAGATGAAATTATTCAACTTCAAAGAAATGCATGTTCTATTTAGACTCTTATTTTATCACACTGGGCTTGGATCTTATATAATCATTTTGATTATGTATTATTTTACTGATTTATTTCCTCATTAATTCACTGTCATAGTAATGTGATCAACTTCAATGGATATATTTAAGCCATTACATACATCTTATCTTTTTGTGCAGCACCAAATTCTTCCATCAAAATAGTTAATTAAGAAAGAAAATCAAATTTCTCTTAATCTCACACTAAGAGATATTTTCTCCTTGAAAAAAACACAACTTAATTATGAAAATGAATCCATGAATTATATGAAGACATGCGGATAGTATTAGAAATGAGCATAGCAAATGAAAAGTCGACACTAGTAATGTTTGATGTAATACATCAAAAGTGAAGGAAGAGCATATCTAGAGCGCTCACTGGTCATGCCATGAGAGATACATAATACCCTAATGAGCGTAGATAAAAAGATAAAATGAGATGTATCGGTTTTGCTACTGAAAGATTTGTAATTATTTGTATTTATTCTGGTGTCCCAGTTTGCAACGGCAGTGTTACGAGAAAAAGAACATGCGACCTCTGAGCTTCTTCTTCTCAAAAATACTTCAATCCTAAAACTTAAGGTAGAATCACTTACTTCACTTATTCACTATTTTCAAACAACCTTAAAATGTATCTCAGTAGAATTGATGAACTTTCAGCAACCTGCTTTCTCAGATGACTTTGAAAATCCTGGTTTCTTTCTGTAGTAGAAAATTTACTTATCAGGAGTATCTAAAATGAAAAATGCATGCACATTGCTGAAAGATGGTGATGAGGTGAATAGGCTGATAAGGAAATATGGGGTTTTATTCAGGAATAAGGCAGAAATAATTCAACTATCTCCACCTGGCAGACTGTTGTTTTTAAAAAAAAATCTGCTTCCTTTCAGTAGTTTAAACAAAAAAAAAAAAAAAAAGAGGAGGAAAAATTGTATTTTAAAGCAGATACAATGCCTTTCAATTACAGTCAGTTAAGTCACTGAATGTAAATTGCTCTTTTTTGTGGGTGTGTGTTTTTTTTTTTTTTCTTTTCTTTTAATCTGCTTTCATCCTTGTGCGTTTTTTTTTGCCACTCAGTCACTTGTCAGCAGCAATAAGATGGTAAAAGTAGCTTTGGAAACTCCACATTTTCAGGAGCAGAAAGAACCATCATGTTTTATTATTGTCATCACTGTGGTCAGTGTGGCATGTTTGAATGTTACAAGAATACGTCATCAATGAAAAGCGATAAAGCGATATTAAAAGAGGGAAAAAAAAAAAGAAAAGGCTACACGAAAAGACAGGTCATAATTAATTTGTACCTCCCATTTTGTTTCTCACCCTAATTAAGTTACATGTTGATGAGAGAGAATTCCAGGCATAGCAAATGAAAACTCCTTTTTATTACTTGGAAGTACCTATGATTGACAATGCTTTAATCTACCAATATTGAAAAAGACAAAAAAACTTCTGCTAGCATGTCTACAGTTATTCAACATGGATTTCTTATAGAACTGTGAATATTTTCTGAGTTTTTGTATTTGTAAGTGTTTATTTCTTTTCTTTATTTCTTTTATTTTTTTTCTTTTTTTTTGAAGGGGGGAGGAGGGGACAGGAATAAAACTGCACATCCATGACACCAAATCCACGAATCTAAAACTCTGTTAGAACGGCAGCTAATTGTTTTGCCATTGTATGCCTTTATTACTTGTAAATGCTTGGAAATAGGTTTGAGAAGAATACATTACGTAATTATATATATAAATAAATATATAAATAAATGAAATCTTTGTGTATTGTGTTAGCATTATGAAGGTGAATAAAAATAGATAGCATCTCAATTGAATAAATTCATTGTCACAGACATAAACAGAACTCATAATAGGGCCACAGTTTGGCTAGATAATACAGTTGCAGATAATAGATGATTTTATCCATCATAGCAAAGCAGCAGAAGAGTTGTTGAACATCTTCAAGGTCAAATGTAAACTTGACATCGTATTGCTTATACCGCAATGTCAGAAAATGATACATCACAGCTATAAATTTACTGGTGCAAATGGAACCTTATATGGCATTTGCATTTTGAAAGCCATATGGAAATATTAACTCCTTAATTCTGAAGACACCATATGAAGACCATGCAGTATAATACACAACAACAAACTGTAGAATAAAAATAAAATAAAATAAAAAAATAAAAAAACACAAATTCACAATTATAGAAAAAGTATACACACACACACACATATATGTGCATATGTGTGTGTGTATATATATATATATACGTATATAGATATATATATGTAAAAACCAAATTAAACCTTTTCCATGCATTTCTATAAGGAAACACTGAGAATTTCTTACAGATCCAAACAGGAAAAGAAGAACCTGAATGACTGTACGTATTCCAAATATTCTGGGACCCGTTAGTCCGTTAGTTCTGGAAAAAAAACTCACAGTATTTTACATGTGAAAGTAAAGCTGTTAACAAAGACTGTAATATTAAAAATAAATGTTTATTGATGATTCCACTGAAGAATCTCAGTCCGTTAGACTGGGGCATTGCAGTTTGCTGCTTCTTCTGCCATCTGGCTAAGACAGAGAGCTGGGTAGGAACTTCACCCAATAAGGGACATGAAAAACAGCCATTGTCAGTGGCCTTTGACATGAGATCTACAGCAATTAGAACAAATGCCATAGTTTTATGTTGTTTTATTTACAGAATAAATCAGTGAATTGGTGCATATGCTGTGAAGAAACCATATAACTTTTCCAATTTATTCTGTAATAAAATTGCTTTGAAAAATAAAGTAAATAAAGCATATTGCAGAAATAAACAGCAATACAACAGTAAGAGAAATCTGACCTATACTGACATGAAATATCTATAATGAAATGGCAATCAATGGCATCCACCAAATCATCAATTTGAATGCTGAATCCTTTCAGTAAGACTCCATAAAGTTACTAAGCCTGTAGTCAACTACTAAATCTTTCTGAAGCTGTATAATATAGAAAGAAAAGTTTTTGAAACATGCACCACATTATCCACCAAACATTTGGTGGATAAAGTCACTTATTTACAAATAGAGTGTCTTAATATCTCATATAGGCATTACAGTAAGAAAAGAAAAAGTATTTTAAATACAGTATTATTCATTTTCTACTCACTCAGTACTGATGTATAGTTCTGCCTCAAAAATAGTTGCTAGACCTACAGCTATTTCTTATTGAAGTGGTTCTCAGTTCTGGGGGGTAAGTACAGAACAGATACAGCTGCTCACTCTATAGATCATTTAATACAGACATGAATGTAAATTCTTTATTGCGCCATTTCTATTCCACTTAAGACAGCAGTGCTGTTTAGGAACAGAATGAGAACTGTTGTTAATTTAGGAAAAAAAAAATAAAAAAAAAATCCTTTCAGTAGACTAGTAGAAATCTAAAACAAATTCATACCAAATTACTTCTCACGCCTAATCCTAAAGCTGTTATCCTTTCCTAATTCCTATTCATAACCTATTCCTTTATAATAGTGTGGATATGTGCTCTCCAGCTGGACCATTTCCCTTACACATTGACATTTAAACTCAGTTATAAAATAATGAGACATTTATTGTTCAACACATTGAATCATTAATAGCACGAGCTGTGAGGTAGGTTACTTATCCCTTGATTGGAACAAATACAATATGAATGTAGTCTTCTAGCAAAGACTCATTCATAAATATTTATTTTAAAATTTTCTGTCTTTCCCAAGCACTACTATTTATATACACATTATTCACCTAAGAAAGGAATTTCATACAAATTATGTAAAAGATAATATCTGATTTATTCTAGTCTTCACTATTGCAAAACTAATATGCATAATGAAGCCAGTTAAGCAGAATGGCTAAAATACTTGGTTTGTATTACATGACAAAACATTTGAATTAAAAAAAAACACACAAAACCAAACAAAAAACATAACCAAAATTGTTAGCTTAAAGCAGTTTCTCTGTCTTCCCAGTCATGAAAATGAGATTCATTTGAGAAAACTAAAGAACATTTATACCCTCCCCAAAAGAATCTAATGGGAAAAACAGAGGCAGGCACTCTTTTTATGCAATGAAGTCACATCTTATTAAATCTGCCCCAGTTAGATTAGAATTAGCTTCACACTTGTTAAAGAGCAAAAAGTATTAAGCATTTATTTTGAGCATATTATTCATCGTTTTTTTTTTTTTTTATTACAATCTCCTTTAAAACTCAGTACATAAATATTTTCAAAATCTGCCAGATATTTCTACGATGAGTGCACTAGACCATCGTGAAACAAGTTAGTTTTACCCTACTGATGATGTGTTGTTGCACTAGTAATTATTTAATACAGTTATAGAAAGACAACTGTGCGTAAATTTAAAGTCCATGTCAAGTTTCCTTAGTATAAATATAGAAGTCTTATTGTCCTGAGCATAAAGTGTTAGTGTAAAGCTCTGTCCAAAAAGCCTCAGCAGATCTCTTTAATATTTGAAACATACAAATACAAAAGGTTTCAGTTAGTAAATGTTACTCTAATTAGGCATGAAGCTGCTGCTTAATGTGGAGTATGTTAAAACCTGAAATATTTTTTGTTCTCTGTCTCCCCTTATCAGGGCATATCAGAGTACAGAAATATAACTAAAGAACTTACTTCAAAACAAAACCAAAAAGAATATGTCTGTTTCTGTCTCAAGTTTGATTTTGATAAAATGCTCACTAGGACTGACCAGTCATGATTACTGGGAGACCTTTTCTACTGAAAGCTAAGTATTGCAAAAAGTGTAACAATGTGTAACAAATGAAGGTCCAGTATCACCTATTGTAAACAAAAGCATTTAATATTGGAATCTGCAACACCAGTAAGAAGTACTTTGCATACTTTTTTGCTTCTGGTATACCCCTTGCTTGAGCACGTTAACATCATCATAATGTAATTCTGAATACTATACTTTGTTCATCTATTTACTCGATCTACAGTAAAGACCTCGTGCAGAAAACTTATGAATCACTAATTTAAGGCAGAGAGCACCCACCAACCAGAAAAATGTGTTTTCTGAGAATTAACAATAAAATTCATATTTATCACTCAGCTTTTATATGCACGCATAACTATTTAAAACATCTTAGGTTACATTACTCTTTGCAATCATAAAATTTCTTAGAGACTAGAAGTTAAATTCACTGTACTGTGATCACAATCACCTGTAAATACTCCACAAAATGAGATTTTTTAAGCAGTAGCCATCATTCTGACAATTTTGCTGGCAACTTCTGCCTATGTCTGTATCAAATTGATGACAAATATTGTCTGCAAGAAAAAGGGAAATTTCTCTCTTTTTGAAGACTAATAGTATCAATATTCCCATCACTTCAGAGCTATCCTACGAGTCTGTAAAATCACATGATAATAACCAAAGTTCAGAAGAAAAAAAAAAAAAAAAGGTGGTGGGGGGGGGGGAAACATCATGTTAATCATCCATCTTTTAAGCTTCAAAATTGACTGACAATGATAGAATGGAGATGAGGACTTCTGGTGAAGTTCTGTTTGCTCAGCCCTTACTATTTGAAGCTAAAATGCAAACAAGACAGGTTGATCTAAAAGTAACGATTAATTATTTCCTTCATACACGGGTGCTGTAAGCGGGACAAGATAATTCCTGAAATTTTTGCTAAGTTCCCTTTGAAAAAAATTGAAGATATATTTTATTAAAAACTTCAGCTAATTCCACTGTTCTAAGATGGCAAATAGCAGCGATCATAGAAACAGCATAACAGAACTTCCTCACTTCTATCAGCAACTAAGATTTAAAATGACTTCAATCATGCCTCAGCATAGTCTCAGCACCCATTTAACTAGAAACTCATTGTGAAAAATCAATCAATCAATCATAGATAAAGACCCCTATTTTTGTATGAACCACTCACTCAAGTCCTACCTTTTATCTAATGAGATCTTCTTCATAGACGATGTGATTTTCAAATTGAGGGGGAATACATTTACAGAACTGACCATAATACTAATTTATGAAAGTAATGGATGAGTTGACAGTTCACATCTGCCTTAATTTGGTGATTTTCTTGACACAATTTAAATACTTTCGTGCCCAGGGTTCGGAAACCAAGTGTCTCAAAATGCTGGCCATCTTGTAAAGGACAGATTGAGATCAGATTCCTACATAAATTTCTTCCAAGTAGGCATGGTGCATCTTGATCACTCATAAAAGAGCAGATTTGCAGAAAACTTATTAAAAAAGGCATATGTGGAAGGAAAAACAAGAATGAAATTAGAGAACCTAGAGCCCACATACACTTTCTTCACATAGAGTGACTTTCACTCAGTGCTCCACTGGAGGTGGTAACAATATATGGCAACAGCAACTGAAGTTGGAAGCAATAAATAATTGAGCTTACACATTGCATCAACTGAAGTGTCAGCCTAATAGTGTTATTCACTT
The DNA here is from genome assembly GCA_030625065.1 of Alectoris magna. NCBI lineage: Eukaryota > Metazoa > Chordata > Aves > Galliformes > Phasianidae > Alectoris > Alectoris magna. The sequence goes on from CM060560.1 coordinate 81,629,467, forward strand.
TTGCACTTGGTAGGAGATTTTCCTACCTCTTATTTCTTGAGCTAGCAGTCTCATCAGTATTTTTTATTAATAATAATAATTGATACCTTTCCTAGAATTTACTAGATGTGGGAGAATCTGTCACTTCCTTGATCTGAACTAAAAACTAAGTTCCATGACTGCTAAAAGGAAAAAAAATGAGCATTCTCAGGCCCTCCCTCAAAAACACATTTTCCTAACTTAGAGAAATGAATTAGACATTCATGTGCATGCTGAAACACACACAAATTCTAGGAAAAAAAACATTTAGCATATTATTAAGCTTTAACTATTTTCACATGTTTATCATCTTTCTGAACCAGTAATCTACTCTAGTCTTCATTTCTGACTTGTTCCACCATAGCTTCAGCATAGTTTGGTGTTGTGTGACTTTAAGTCCTATCTGAATATATTTCCAATATGCATCTTGTGCATCTCACAGTTTTTTACTTCCCATCCAGCCCTGTAAACTTTCTTCAAAGAATTATTTATGCAAAATATAAAAAGTGTTTCACTCATATGTGAAAATTATACTATGAGATTGTTCTCCCAGGAGCCGTAAATGGATCAGAGTCCAGTTTGTGCTACGAAAAAAGAATTACAAACCTCATCAGGATTTTTAATCACAATATGCTGACAGTGAATTGAAGATCCATTTTGTATCACATCTCACTGGACCAACAAAAGTCTGCTTGTACGCATTCGTTAAATTAAAACTCTTAGCAGGGAAAAAAAAAAAAAAAAAAAGATATTGAAGGATTTGCCCAGATTTCAGTGAAACTTGTTCATATTCTAGAGAAAAGCCGAAAAGCCAATGGTTATTTTTGTGCTGCATTTTCAAATCAATTCTTCATAACAGAGTTACATATAAGCATTTTTTCCTGTGTTCCAGGACTGTTAGGAAATACTCTCACACAACTTTTAATAATTTTATGTTGAACATACTTCAGTACATGAAGTTATTTAAACTGTCATACAGCCTTCGTCAATGGCTTCAGCCTCATATTTGCACTGTTAAGTTGATTAAATTACAAAAGAAAACAGTGAAGTCATTTTTAACTTAATTCCTCACCACTGATTTTTGGAAAATAACAACAAAACCAGACATAGTATTGTTCACAACACCACTCCATTTAATAGGGAGAGGCTGTTGAAATTGTTCAAGTGAAAAAATAATTTAGATAGCATGAAGTACAGTAAAGAAAGATTAATCTAACATCTCTCTATGCGTTTTTGGAACCTTGAGTAAGGCTTACGTAAAAAAGTTCTGGATCATGGTTGTCCAGAAGCTTAGGAATTCCGATGACAATCGATAATAGGATTGTCAGCTGTAAGGCAACAATCTAGATTTCTTGATTATCCCCAAACTTCTTTTGGCTATGATGATGCAACAACTATCATATTTGGTAGAGCATGGCTGTCAAACACTGATTCACGCTTGTACTGCACACATTGGAGTGACAGTTGTAGTTGACTGGAAATACTGAATGGAGGGGGAAAGTGTGTCTCCCATTGATCATTGTTCTGAACTATCTCAACGTCAATGATAATGTACCGGGAATGAATTTTTAAATTATGCTCATAGATGAATAGGTAAACAGGAAATAGTACCAGGCAGAAAGGGAATGTTCCCAATCTGTGTTAACATAACGTACTCGTCCCCATTTTACAATGTAATATGCATTTTAGATACTCTTTGCTAAACTATTATCAATACTTATATTTCCTTGTCATTATTCAAAAACTGGTGTGTTAAATGTACACTTGGCTATATGTGTGGAAATCACCGCTGCATGCTCTAATTCCAGATCTGACATTTTCACTGATGTAAGAACAGCTGCATGAGACTAACACTGTTTCAACACATAGGGCATCACCCACTCTGGCTTTTTCATGTGACAGAAACTTAACACCTGTATTAGATAAAATAACAGCAAGCAAAGGAGCTTACTTTCAGTTCCTAATATAGGGTTTTTTGTTTTGTTTTGTTTTTTCCCCATCTTGCTACTTAAACTTTTTTCATATTTTCTTCTTTTTCTCAACCATATCATGTAAAAATAGTTGTGAGAAGTCAGGATAAGAGAGAACAGAAAATCTTAAAGATCTTAAAAACTGTAAATGCATAAGAACAAAGATTAAAAGGACTATACAGTAGTGCACAAAACAAATCCAACAGTCCGCCTAGTAATGACACGATAGATTCAATAGATTTAACAGAGATAACAATAATGTAGTACGTTAGCAAGAGTGGTCAAAATTAGAAGATTAACACTTGCACATACATACATACATATATATATCAATGATTTAAAAACTAAAGTTTTTAAAATTATTATTTTTAGATTTGCTCTTCATTTTGAAAAGAAAGTTACTTAACCCACCCTAATATTATTTCATTACTTGATTAATGTGATGAATTCTTATGAAGCTAAGATATGACAATCTAGTAATACTCAAAATAATTACTGATCTGTTAGTACACGTTCTAAACTTGTGCTGGCTTTATAAGATCAAGTGCAGCTAACATTATGTCATTGTGATAAACCATCTCTGATGTGAAGGGTCTTCAACAAAAGATTTAAAACCCACATTTAATAAAAGCTGTTGATATTAACTGAAAAATAATTATACACTACTTGAAGAACTCCTGATAACATTATGAATAATACAAAGATAATGTGAGCACCTAAAATGAATAAGAAGCTTAATCAGGATTCTAAGATTGTAAACAAATTCTGATCTCACTCTTACACACAGAGAAACTAGTGCCAAAACAAAATGGTAAAACAGACAACATATTTGTTCTTGTGAATCATTCTGCCAGATCCACAGTAAGTTCATGCATCATTGCTGTTTTGATATTAAAATGCATCTCAGAAAAAAAAATTCCCAGCTAAAATCCAAACTAAAAATTTCTACACTTCCTACATTTTAAATGAGGCTTAATTTTCTGCATCAGATATTATTTCTAAGGATGCAACAATAAACAATAAATTGCTTTGCAAGAACAGAAGCTTATATAAGCTGTAATAAAAAAAATACAGAGAGAATTCTGCTCTATTATATTATTTCATGTTTGCATGCCGTTATTCTGCTTTTGGAGGAATGTTAAGAATTTCAGAATAGATACAAGAAATATCAGACAGTATACTCATAACTGACTTTTTCAAATATTCTGCTTGTCAATGAACCTCAGAGAATGAGGCACATCACCATTTTTTATAGAATTCATAGAATGGTTTGGGTTGGAAGGCATCTTCAATATCACTTAGTTCCTATGCCCCTGCTATAGGCAGGAACACCTCCCTCTAGACCAGGTTGCTCAAAACCCCATCCAGCCTGGCCTTGAATGCTTCTAGGGAGGGGGCATCCACAACCTTACTGGGCAACCTGTTCCAGTATCTCACTACCCTCACAGTAAAGAATTTCTTCCTAATATCTACTCAGAATCAACCCTCTTCCAGTTTAAGCCTTTTTTCCTCATCCTGTTGCTACGTGCCCTTACAAAAAGTCCTTCCCCAGCTTTCCTGTAGGCCCCCTTTCAGGTACTGGAAGGCCACTATAAGGTCCCCCCGGAGCCTTCTCTGCTCCAGGCTGAAGAGCCCCGGTTCTCTCAGCCTGTCCCTGTAGGGGAGGTGCTCCAGCTCTCATCTTCATCTTCATGGTTCTCCGGACCCACTCCAATAACTCCATATCCTTCTTGTGTTGGGGGCCACAGAACTGGACACAGTACTGCAGGTGGGATGTCACAAGCAGAGTAGACGGGCAGAATCACCTCCCTCAACCTGATGGTCACACTTCTCTCAATGTAACCCAGAATACAGTTGGCATTCTGGGCTGTGAGCACACACTGCCAGCTCATGTTGAGTCATCCATCAAATCTGAGGAGAGCAGCTCTCTCCTCAGGGCTGCCCTCAAGGCATTCTATGCCCAACCTGTATTCGTGTTTGGGATTCCCAAACCCATACGTAGCACGTTGCACTTGACCTCATTGAACTTCATGAGGTTGACATGGGTCCACCTCTCCAGCCTGCCCAGGTCCCTCTCCAGCCTGTCCAGGTCCCTCTGGATGACATCTCTTCCCTCCTTCTAGCGTGTCAACTGCATTACTCAGCTTGGTATCAGAATACAGTTCAGAACAAGATCATATTGAACATTACTTTACTTGCTGTCTCTCCATTAATTGTAAAATGTAACCTCACCTGATATTTTCCCAGTAACTTCACTAAGCTTATACTTTGATTTTTTCCTCCTGTTGTGTGCTTGGATAATCAGTCCAACTGCCAGAAAGCGCAAGCTTCTTTCAGAGATATCAATATTTGAGTCAAGTAGACTAGGAAGCTTTAAAGAATTTGCAGATAAGCCAAAAAACCATGAGATAATTACATTTCATTAAAGTTATTTTTATTCCTAAATGTGTAATTATTTTCCCCATTCCTTAACTGTAACATTGCAAATTATCTGATCATAAGAGTGGGACAAAATATATCCTAAGTTACAATGTCTATGTTTCAAAACTTAAGATTTATTATTATTATTATTTATAATTAGAAATTGTATTAAGGAAAAAAAAAAGTTTTGTTCAAAGTTGGCACTCTTTATATATTCTCATATTCACTCCATTCCTCCTTACTGTTCTGCAGTCTTCACATACACCAACATGCTTATCTGCAGCACATTCCCAAGATAGGCAATACATTTAAACTATTACTACTAAATACTGAAAATGCTCAGAAGGTTAGCCTAAGTGCAGTACCTGAAAGCCTAATGGCTTTAAAATGCATAAAATCTTCTGAGATCTTTGAGAGCTCACTAGAAGCCAATCAAATGAAAGAAGCAGAGACCTAGTAAAAAACATCCATTAGTTATTTCCCAAGGCAAACAGGACTATGACTTCCACCAGGTAAAATCTGTTGTGGCCAGTGTTGTCTTCTCATCCTAATTTTTTAAAATTAATTCCACTTATTCTTCAAGATTTATCAAACTGTAATATGACAGAGAGAATATTTTCCCTTAAATACCTTATCTGGAAAGCAAGGGTACAGAAGGGTCTCTAACTGTTCCTTTTCAGCTTGATTACAATTCTTACTCCAGACTGATACTTCACAATCTCAAGTGTTAGTATTCCGTAATTCTAGTTTTTCTAATACTGTTTTCTTAATATTTAAAATATATCAAATTAGTTTCTTTAAGCTTACATTGATAAAAGTATTCTTTTCCAAGTAAACCTCTCATTTACACTGATTGCTCTCTAAGGTTTTTTGGAAACCTGTTGGAGCATGAGAGAGCTCAAAACCTGTGGACAATGTATGCTTCTTTTAACTGCACTAAGAAAACAAAACAAAACAAGATAAGGATAAAATTATCTTTTGATAAAGAAATACACATCTGGAAAGGGAAGACCAAGTAGCACACGCATCGATACATTGAAAAGTACAGCCTACAGTAAGCAAAGGAGAACGCAAACCTTACTCAAAGGTTTGAGGACTGTTAGAATGGAAAAAAAGAATTCTGAAAAAGATCTGAAAAGTGGATAGAAGGAAGTGATAAAGAATCAGATGTACCTAGAATTTTCAGGAGTTAAAATACTTTGAAGGCATACAAAGAAATGGGGAGGCCGCTGTGTTTTGTCCAAATGCACAATGGAAATTCTGTACCCAGAATACAAGAAAGATGCCAGAAAAGATGGATAAAGTTAAAAAGCATAGTCATCTGACTTAAAAAGCTCCATGCAGATCTGTATTACAGATGAATTGATGTTATACTCTAAATAGTATTGATAAATCTGTTCATTTCTTTATGAACTTAATTAAACTTTTAAAAATAAACAGTAATTCTATCATGGAAAAACACAGCACCAGCAGCATTTCAAATTTGTGGTAGCAATGGTAATGGGAGGGCAGTTGGACTAGATGATCTCGTAGGTCCTTTCCAACCCTGTGATTCTATGATTCTATGAAATACATATGAAGGATAAATACTCATTTAGAAAGCATTATTATTCAGTTTAATTTAAAAAAAATAATATTTATTAATATGAAATATTTCACTGAACTGCCTTTTTCATAGATAGTGGGATTCTGGAGAAACAAAAAGACAAAAAGTGTACTTCTATTATTCACTTTCACACTAAAATGATGATCAGGATGATACATTTATTCAATTTATCACCACTCTTAATGCTTATAGTAGACAATCATAAAGACCCCTTTTTATTAGTCTCGTCCATCATAACAGAAATTACAGTATTAACTTTACCAGGTTCACAGAGTTCTGATATTAAAAGAACTCAGAAACACAGCAGTGTCTTGGTCATACATTAAATTCTATCATTATGTGATTTTTTGTGATTAATAATTTATGATTTTCAAATCGTCAAAGTGTTTGTGTTCCAAAAGCATTATTATTACCTCTAGCAAAAATAAATAAATAAATAAATGAAAATAGAAATAAATACAAAAAATAATTAACTGTTGGATTTCTTCTCTATTATTAGCTTTAAAACGTTTGTGCTGCTGCCTGGTCATTACTTTTTTTTTTAATGGACACAGTGATAACAATCTTATCAGTCTAATTTCATTAATTTTATATTTGGGCTAAGTCATTGTGTTATTCCTGTTGTCATCTTGCAGAGCATTCAGACAGTAGCAAACTTTCACATAGCTTCCTTTGCCTATGGCACGGTTGAAAAAAAGTTTGAAGAATCATCATTCTTGTGCAACAGAAGCCATTACAGTTACAGCAAGTTTAGAGAAAAACAGAGCACGTTTTATTTAAGGCTTCTTAGAGGCTTTACTTGAGGCACAAGGTGCCTTACCAGGTGCACAATTATACCTTTTTGTCTCTACACCCTGAAACACTGGGTAGTAATGTAAAGGCCAACAAAAGACACTCAAGGAAAAAAACAGCTCTGTGTTGTCAGTAATCAAAGATGAGAACAATGAGTCTTTCAAAAATCAAAACAGAATGTAAACAGTATATTCTATGGGCCCAGTACCCACTTGTAAAGTTTTGGCAACATAATAAAATCAAGATAAATTATGAAAACATCAACGGTAAATATTTCAGTCTACCTCCAAATTCCCTGTTCTGTATTCATCACAAACACAGATAAACCACTGGTTGCACAATTGCTGCAACCAGTATGGTTCTAGGACTGAGCACTTGAGAGTGTCAGTTCCCAAATGCACCAGACAACACACAATTACTGATGAACACTCCTTCTCAGACCTTTACAATGTGGTAGAAGTGCATCAGTGTTTTGTGCTATCAGAGCTGTTCCTGATCCCCATTCAGCCACTCTGATTTGAGAAATACTGAATACATTTTAATGCACGTTAAGGATTCTGACAGATGTGTTTGTAAGGATGGAAAGCTCTTCTAGAGTTTATCCGAATTTAGATAGAATCTTGGTCACTAGAAAAATAGGTCTACTATTTTTTTTTTCTCCTTAGTTTACCCAAGAATTATTTTGCCTCTGAAAATGCAAATCTTTAATGCCTTAGCCTAAAATAAGTTGGTGTTTAAAAGCTGGGTAAGATTGAAAGGATTCGTAAAATTTATTGTGATTAAAGTTTCTAAGTAAGCTCAATAAATCCATGAAAGGCACCACAGCAAAACCTCTTTACACTAATTTATATTTATATAACTAATTTGTATAGAAAGTTTCTTACCGATAATCTTAGCTTTCCCCAATTGTTTAACATAAACAACTTCTAATGGCTAATCATTCACATCAGAAGATGTAGAGAGCCACTCAGATTAGCCAGCCTTTAAGTGACACAAATCAAGCCTCATGCATTTTTACTGTTGGATCTTATCTTCACATCTATGCTCAATGCCTGCAGACTTAATCATGCCATATTGATCACTGACACAATGTGAGAAGTACTGTTGAAAAAAGCACACCACACAGATATTTTGTTAGGCAAAAGAACCAGCATAATTATCCTTCAAAGCAGTAATTCATTCGGTCATTCACTTCTGAAACTTACAAGATGTGTGCAGAGTAACTGCAGTTCTACCATGGCAAAAGTACTGTTTGTTTAAACTAAACTGTATTATATCTACATGCCATTGATTGTAAACATTCAAACTAGCCATGGAATCAATCAAGATTCATTTGAGTGAAAAAACATAGCAACCTCCATTTCATCTACTTTATAGACAACTCCAAAAAATATTTGCAAAATGGGTATAAACCCCAGACTCCTTTCCAGATCCGTATGTGCTACACGTTTAACCTACTAAAACTGGTGAAAATGAGACCCCAAATAGTGAGACTGTCACAATCAGGCACCAAGAAATCTACTAGTGGGAGGTGTCCAAGAAACGTGCTTTCCTCAAGACAGAGAAAAAAGCAAGTTTAGTCATTCATGTTTAAGGAAAAAAAAAGGCATCACTTGCATTTCTGTCCTAATAATTATTTCAAAGAGTTTCATAATAAAATGTTCAAAAAATTCATCAAAATTACATACTTAAGAAGATTTAACTTGGTTATTTGAATAAGCAATGCCAGGATTTACAACAAAATCTGAACATGAACAATAAATTCTTAACTACTGGTGCCAGAGTTAGCAGAATCACACCAACATCTTTAAATTTGTTATTTCTTCCGACATCTTAATGTTCTACTACCAGTGGCAACAACTCATGTAAAAAAAAACTAATAGGATACAGTAAATTAGGAATGAAGAATAATGTAAAAACATTTAATTTCTTCCCTACCGCATATATCTGTTATAATTACAAAGCAATGCTTCTCATAGCTTGATATGACAAGAAAATATCTTTCCTACAAATACAGAATAAACTGTTTCAATATTACATCACAGCTGTTAGTGGCAAAAACAAATGTGACAAATCATTTAACAGTAAAGGAATGTTTATAGGAATTTCATACATCCAGAAATGTATTACTTGTAAATATATGTCAAATTATAAAAACTTTATGAAATAAAATAAAACAAAAACAAAACAAACAAACAAATCAAAAAAAAAACACACAAAAAACACCAAAACACTGGAAACTATTTTCCAGTCCATTGTGTACTTATACTGATAATGAAATATTAGCCATCAATACACTCCTTCTTAAACGCTATACGTGAACTTGCAATATGACAAAATACTGTAACACATACCATAACTTCCTAATTAAAGACTATGCTGAAAAAAAGGGGGAAAAAAAAGCCAAATTGGCATCTCTGATTCACTTTCTTCTATTTCTCTGAAATTATTGCACAGCATCAAAAAATCCACTATTCAAAACTGAACCAGATGAAACAAAATTGATATAAATGGACAAAATGGAACCATTTGGATTCAAATCGAGACAAACAGAACAAGGAAAATCAGGGATTATTTGCATTGCACAGACATAACTTTAAAAAACAAAATTTATAAGGTGAAAACCAAAATCATTATATACAATATTTTATTTTTACAAGCTTTACGTTTCGGAAATGATAGCGCAAGCTATCTACCCAGTTACCACTGTGTTTTTGTGGTATGAGAATGTGTGGCCTCAAGCACTGAAACATTTGTTTTCTCCCATATCCTCTGATTCCATTTGTGCTGCATTCCAGAAAGAACTGTTTAAATTTAGTGGTTATTAAGTCATCAATATCCATATAATCCAATTTAGATATAAAAGAGAAGAATTATTAGCATGACCATGACTTTCAGCGCTGAAGCCTGGATTCTTTGTATTTTTTTTGCTTCCAACATCTACAAGGAAAAAAATGTGAAGTTTCTGACATTATAGAGAAGAAAGGTCTAAAGAGGCATGAGTCATTCGCATTCTCTTGCAGGCTTTTATAAGTACTCGAAAATGAATATGCTGACCAATTCAATGTGTGAACAATTTAAGAGAGATGTGTAACTTACAAACCGTTTCACTAACCACAATATGCTCAGAAGGCAAAGTATAATTAATAAACCCAAAGCCCCAAATTTTCAAAAACTTACTGGTTTTAAGGTTTCCTGTGACCTTAAAAGCTAAACAGAATCCTTGATATTTATGTGTGTAAATTGCGGTCAATAATTTAGAAATTAATAACTATATGGAATATTTTTTGAAACATAAATTATACTAAAAAAAAAAAGCAAAAAAAAAAAAAAAGCATTAAGTCCAGACCTTGTTCTGACTGACCAGAGTTAATTATTTTAACATTAAATCAACTGAACAAACAAACAAACAAATTAAAAACAGAGTACCTAAAATGATAATGTTAAACCTGAGTCCTCAACGTGGATACTAAATATATAAATACAGAGAGATCACTGACAAATTCTTAATCGTTCCTGTGTAAAGAACAAATATTTTGGATGACCTGTATGCATTTTTAAATAGGAACATACACTTAAATTCCCAGATAATGATTTGAGAACTACTTAATTTTACTGTCTAGTTCTCAAACTTCTTTAGAATTCATTTCTGTAACTGTTATGTTAGCATTTTTTCTATGGCATCTGGAAACATATGCCCTCCCAGAGTCCAACAGATACCATTGTACTAATTCTTATCCACCTCTTTCTTCCATGTACGTATGGCATAATTTCCAACATGGGCTTTTTTGTTGCTGTTTGTTTGATTGGTTTTATGCATTTGAAATGAAATACAGGTAGCAGCTGCATGACAGACCACAAGATGATGGTAGACAACACTTTAACGTTCAGCCACAGTAGGATCCAACCATAAAACTTAATGCCTGAGCTACCCTGATGATGGTACAAGACAACCTAACTGTTAGAACTACAACACTTTGAGAACTTGTGTTCCAGAAAGATGCACAGGCACAGAAGTAAGAGCCAAGTTGTCCAGCTATCGTATGAGAGCAGAAACAGCAGCTTTACTTTACCAAAATAAGATCCAACTGGTGACATGTCTGTGGACCGTAAGAACAGATGGGAATAAAGACTGGGGAGTGGATAAAACTGAGCTACATCTCGGTCTTGGCACAAGAATAAATGTGTATAAATTAAATATCAGTGGGGGAAGTTGAAGAAGTGAAGTCCCCACACATTAAGGAGTGAAGAGAGAAAATCCTTTTGGCCAGAATAATGAGAAAGAAAATATATTTAACTACTTTCAAGACAGAGTTCAATATGTTTCCAAAGGACTATATGATGTGCTATCTTTAAAACATCTTTTTAAAGCTCATGTCTCCTACTTAAAAAGTCAATTACAATTTCTTAAAATGATTTTCTTTTTACAACAGCAAAAAATTCACAATAAGAGTATTTAAGTATTCATGATCTGAAAATAAGAATTATCTTACCAGATTTTCTTCACCTTATAGATAATGAATAAATGTAGTATAATATCATCCCACTGTTTTGTATAGCAAAAAGGAATAAGAAAAGAAGAAAATACACCTAAAATAATCTCTTAATCTGTACCAACATAATCACCTAATTGTACTGTTGACTGCTTCATTTTATATTAACATTTGACTCTATGTAGTAACTGAATATTAATGAACACATCTTTACTTTTCCAAAGTATTCCTGCCTAGAAATAGTATTACACATCTGAATATTTTCTGTATTTTTCTTCTAAAACAGTTTTTTTTTTTGTTTGTTTGTTTTGTTGAATTTGAAACTATTCAATTGCTTGTGAAAGAATTTTTGGGCACATCCTGTTAATTCTGAATACGGTTCACTAAACAGCATGATCTCATTAATTAAACAAGTCCCTAATCTAGTAAATCAAAAGGCTCACCTGTTTTAACTGTTTAATCTAATGGAAATTCTAATGATTTCTTCTGCCTCACAGAAGCCTAATACTTTTCAAACAAGAGACTTTCTTGTTGCATAGCACTGTCAACGTATGCTGTGTGAGATGCAGATTCTTTATGCTAACCAATAAAATAATGACAGAGACAGAGACCTGTAGCAATGGAGCTTCAGATTAAACATTCTTTCATAAATAAATCTTACCTAACACTTGGTTACATTCTTGAAGTTAGTTGTAATATTTACAAGTTACGTGAACATTCATAAGAAAGGCCGTTTCAGCTTTTGTACTGAACAAAATGAGATTTTAGGTAGATACATTCACGAGTACCTGAGATTTCTAACACAGTCTAAAATGAAAGAGAAAGCCTGATGGACCGCCAAATCCACTCTGATAGAATATGTTCAAATACTTGCATTGTTCCTATATATTAAATATAAATAAATAAATATATATATATATATACATATATATATATATATATCATATAATACATAGGAAAATAACAAATGGATAACCTGCGGAGTCTAAGTGAAAGAAAAATGTAAAACAGAAGCAAATACGTTCTACAGTAAAATCTAAGCTTTTGTATTTCAGGGCAAGGGGTTAGCAGAAAAGGAAGAAATACTCTTTCCACTGTTGTAAGTGCACACATCAAGCTGCTCATAGATACCAGAATAGTGCCTAGAAACGTGATTGAACAGACAAGGCAAAGCAGAGTAAAGGGTAAGCCTTTGTGCCACAATATTACTATCTGTCACATACTCATGTCTTAGTTTAGTCTTTTATCTGTTTTTCAAAGAAATACTTAAAACTGTGAGACAGAGAAAGAGAGATGAAATTTCAGTAACTTGGAAATACTCATGATGTCCACTACCTTTTGTGTATGCTTTAGAAAGCATCTTTAATGCCTTGATAACATTCTATTGCTTTTCTTTCAGCCAGATTTTAGACTTAGTCAGTGTTTAAAGTCACAACAGTAATTCATGGAAAAATATTTACCAATTATTAACTTTTTCAGCTTTACTTCAGTATTACATAACAGTTAACAATTTTTGTGCTTGCACTGCACATTTTTTTCTTTTTCAGTTCTGTAGTTTTAGACAAGAAATAGCAGCCTATATCTTAAAAAAGGAAACTTTAAATATTAAAATCCAAAATACAAGATTTAAAACCAAACAAAAACAAAAAAAAAAACGAAAAACAAACAAACAAAAAAACTGTAGGCCATAGATCAGTAGAAGCCTAAGGGATTGGTTCTCCTGCATTCAGATAAATAGCTGTACCTTTTATAATAGATAGACCTAACTACCTTCAACCAGAAATCTAGTAATTCAATCCAGCAATTCAATGTAAAAACGATGATTAGTTCAACGGTGATTTTTTTTCTTATGCACCAGACGTAATTTATAACATGAAACCTGAGCTTACTCAAGCCATTTTATTCAGCTGAACCTATCAACTTGCAAAACATCAGTTTAGAATTAATTCTTAAAACCCATTACCGTTTCAATCATACAAGAGTGAAATGAAATAAACCAGAAACTAGAGTTACCATTTTCCTTATGATACTCAAAGAGCCTGCAAGATGAAAAGCATACAAATTGGAACTGGACACAGAGGAACTAAGTGGCTATTCTGTCACACAGCATTTGACAAAATGCATCCTCAAGATCCTTTGATTAAAACATGAAACAGGCAAAATAAGCAAGGTATGCGTAAGACACAGTTCATGAAATATTTATGTCACAGCTTAATAGTTAAACACATATCTTACACATGATTTAAAAATAAAGCCTGATACCTTTGCTAATCATGCATATCACATGGAAATCAATGGGTACTTTTAAACAAAGACCAAACAAGCGTATAACTATGGAAGTACTGCAATATATCACATTATCTTTTCTTTAACTTTTTTAAATCATTATGATTATTCTAAATATATTAAAAAAAAAAAAAAAAAAAAAAAAAAACTAGTGAAAATTTTGAGTTAATAAAGACAACAGAAACACCTTACCAAAATAGCTATTGGACACTAAACACTAGAAATCCACCTAAAATGAACTGTAAAACTATGGAGATTCCAGACCAGCAAACATCTAATTACTGTAAGACAAGAAATAATGAGTTGATCAAATCCTACCTGAAGAAATTGCTTGGTTTTCACGTGACCCACATCTCCAGCCTCTATCTGTGCTCTCGACAGTTTCTCTTCAGTTTCAGTCAGCCACTCATTAAAGCTCTTCATTTCAAAATGAAAAAGCCGCCACTTTTCCATGGATTTGTCAAAGCGTCTGCAAGCATAAAAGATGAAATAATGTCTCAATAGTTATTGACTGCAGAAAAAGTTAGATGTCTCAGATTAAATTTCATGTATTGTTGATGGCACCATACGTTAACATTCCTAACAGCTGTATCAAATGGAAACATGGTAGTACTTCTGACTAGTGAAAGTATTATTAAGCACATGTGCTAAAAATCAGTGTCTTATCCATTTTTAAACTCCCTTTGATGTTTCAGACAAATTCTGTGGTCATATCATGTTTTCAGAATCCTAGGCATATAGTACAATTCTGCTCCAATATTACTGTGTGCCTCCCTGGAGGATACAAGTATCCACCTATAGTTACTGAAAAGAAAATGGAATTTCCTTCAAAAGAATTTTCACTTCTGGAGTGAAAAGGAAGTATTCTCCCCTTACTTTTATTAACCCCTTATGTATGCATACATATATTTATATATGTCTTACTTCAATTTGAGTATTTGGTAAAGACTATTGTGAAAAAATAGAAATGCCTGAAATAAAAGGATGGCTGAAACAAAATATATTTAAAATAGGCTTTTTTTTTTTTTTTTTTTTTTTTACAGTAAGTAAAGATGAACAAATTGTTACTATCATCTCCACAGTATACAGTTCACTACAAAAACAAAAAAAGACCATGTAATTTACAGTGCTTTAGCAAATCTAATCTATTTTTTGTCCACTGACTGATTAATCTGTTTGCTCAAGGCCCTGACAAGTACTAAAGACATGAAATTAAAACAGAATTTGTTTATTTTGCAGATGGCCCATGTCTTAAGGAACGCAGTTATTTTATGTTTTGGATTGCCGTTGAAAAGAGACCACTAATTAGAGATTATCTAGAATGCTTTGTTAGCAGATTATCCTGAAACAAGTTACTATTGTTATCTATCTGTGATTGTTTTGTTTAATAACCCTCTTTCAGAGGATTATAATAGGTTTTAGAGTGTACTTAAAGGATAACAACAAAGATGATCAATTACCTTTGGAAATACTATATGACTATTTGAATGTGAAAGACTACTTCACCAAACAAACCAGGTTGCTAACAGGAATACAGAACATCTCTTCTATTGTGTGATGATTTTTTATTTTTTTTTAATAGTAGAAAATGTAAGTCTTTTTCATTTTCTATGAGCTACGCATACGCCTATTTGGTTTACACATGTTAAAATCTTGTAATACCATACAACATGAATAGCACTATACCCCTTCTAGCCATCAACATAAGGAAGAGAGGTGTTTTTTTTTTTTACTCATGGTAACCATTTTTGATAAAGATACAAAACAGAATTTCACTAGCAAGCAGTGAAACAACTTTATACTTTCATACATTAACTATGAGATGGAGAACACATAAGACAGAGAGAGATACTACGATTAAACCTTTATTTTTTTTCCCCTCAAAAAGATTTGATCACATAAGGCAGTTTAGATAAAAGTACTCTACCAGTTCATTCACAAAATGGGCAGGAATGGAATTTTTAAAATTAAAACATTTAAAAACATGTTTTGACATAAAAGTAGAGCAGATGTCTTGTAATTTAAATTTTGCACAGAAGAGCAGCAAACCAACCTGCATCCATCTGTGAATCAACTCATGTCATGTCTCAAGCACAATCTGAGTCATGGGCCCTGAGGTTAATAGCTGCTAAACACTAGAACCTATGTTTAATTTAAAAAAGTTGCTCCTTAGTCCTATGCAGTCTAAATATACCAAACACTTCAAATCACTCAACTGAATGACAATGTGATCAGTAAACTTGAATGGAAATGGATACAGGCTAACAGACTAGTTCAGGAAACCTTCATTCTCTCAAATTTAATATGGCTGCCTGTCTGATGAAGCCGCATCAAAGGTGTCAGTGCTCAAGCCGGACCAAATTATTACTCAATACCATTAAAAGCAGTGACAGATGGAGAAGATGCAGCCTGGGACAAATAAAAAAAATCCTTCATAAATTTCAGGATACACAATCTTGCTAGTTAAAACCAACAAATACATTGGGGGGGGGGGGGGGGGGGGGGGGGGCGGAAAGGACTCAAGTATAAAAACTGGTTTATTGAAGAACTCCTCTAAGCTTTATGGGCTACCTGTTTTTCAACAAAAAAAGTTGAAATCTCTGTTCCCCATAAAAGCAAGCTGTATAAAATTTTGGTATATTGTGAGGCTGTTATTTCAATAGCATTCTCACATTTATTCATTTTATTTTGGGACCCAGACACAAATAACAAAGAAATTGTCAGGAAAGACCAAATAAAAATAACTAAATAAGTGTACAAAACCTGTATCTATTTACATACAAAAAAATAGATACACATACATAATAACGTATGCACAATAGTAGGTAGAAAACTGCTGTTGAGCCATCAGGTTGAGTACTACAAACATTTCCCAAGAACAATCAGAGTTCACGTACTCAAAATATCTTTTTTTTGAACACAGAAAACAGTTTCATTTGAAAACACACCCTACAAAACAAACAAACAAACAAACAAACAAAAACATTATGATAATCAGACATCTAACAAACTGCTGTAATCACTGCAGCTTTCTATTGTATTTTCTTCCTTCCATATAGTATTACCCTCTTCAGATGGCTATGCGTTTGCTTCCACATTGCCCTACCAATGGTGTCCTTAGCATTTTTCTCTCTTCATAAAGGAACGCCAAGTGAAGATGGGACAGTTTTCGAACCACTGGCTTCAATGTTGTCTAGTTTTCACTGCTCTTTTGAAACTTGACCATAGTCATAATAAAAACTCTTTGCAATGTCTGAATTGCTGGGAAGAGGTACATTGAGATTCCCAGGTAACGTTTATGACTGCCCTACTTAGCTACAGATGAACACAGAAGATGTTCAAGAACTGCCACGTGATGAGTTCCTTAGTCACTGTAAGCAAACAGACTACTCATCCAGTTAAAAACTGTAGTTACTCAACTCATTTATTAAAACGACTGTGATGATTTTTCAATTACCACACTATTTTACAGCAACAGACTAGGCACAACTGAAAAGCCCATTTTTACAAATGACCTTAGTCTAAATTAAATGGAAAAGTCTTATTTTACATTTAAGAAAATCACCCAGAAAATAAGACCTAAAATCCATTTATTTTTGTCCAGTATGGTTTCTCACTTCGAACAGTACATTAATACAGAACTCCTCCCATTCCTTGGAAAATGAAATTACTCTTCTCAGCTTGAGGAATTTTATCAGCAGCTTAAATGCAAAAATTCAGTGAGAGTTGATGTTAGTTTTCACTGAATTTGCATTCCAGCTCTTGCAAATTGAATCTTGCCACTCTCCATCCTTCCTTCATTTGCTTTGGCTTATAAGAGTTGCAAAGAGAGAGAAGAGTAGAGAAAAGCTGTAGTGAGAGGCTATGTACAAAATTATAAAAAAAAAAATAAAAAATATTTACAAGTTGAAATACTAGAGTTTGTCATTAGGTCTTAAAAACAAGGAGCCAGACACTGTTACCTTCAGTATAAGTATAGAGTAGTATTCTGCATCAGTAAAAAAAAAAAAAAACAGAGGGAATTTATGGACAGCGAAATCCATACAAATAAACGAACAAACAAATAAATCAGTGTTCCATTGCTGATTAGGTGTATTCAAACTCAGTCATTCTGAAAAGAGAAGTGTCAATGTTGCTGCAGTGACAGAGCGACAGAAGCAGCTCTGTTTTAAACACTGTTTTGGGGGCCATCTCTGGTATTTCTAAGGATAAATGAGGATTCCTCATTTAATCTGTGTAATACAGTATTTTATATACACCACTACACTATAGATCTTTTAACTTTTTGTTTGTTTGTTATATTTTTTAACAATTGCAATCCTGTTAGCATACTCTAAGTTCAAAACCCACAAAAAAAGACAGCTAACTACAAACACTGAGCTGCTAAGACGTTAAAGTCTTGGCACAGCAGAATGCAGATAGTTAAAATTCAAAAGAGAGTTCATAAAAAGAGAAATCCTCTGAGGAGTATGAAAATTCATGAAGAATATGTCTACCTCAGGAATTCCAACCACACCATTTGGAGGAAAGGAAAGACTTGCAATTATACTCTTATCTAGGGATCCAGCCTTGTTTACCATCAGAATCAAATCACTGATGTAAATTAATTAATTCTCTTAACACTCTTCACTCATCTTCTTCATCTGCTGAATGGGAGTGGCTTGTAGATGACTGTCCACTATCTGGGCAGTATTTCCTATTCAATTTGTTACACTGTTCTGTTTCTCCTAGCATATTCTTGATAAGAAGGCACAAGTGGGCACCCTGAAGCCAAGCATTAAGTTCTACATAGATTCATTACAAACTGTAACGAATGACTTGCATACACTGCAAAGGGTTTAAGCAGCATACATAAGCTCTGACACTTATTAAGGTAGCATCATTCCTATAATTTGAGTACATTAAAATTAACATATGAAAAACAGTGGGCACACCTTGTCCACATACATGGATATCCCAGAAGGGAACATGTTAAGCACCACCTTGAAGGAGCAATTTCCCTTTGCAATTATCTGCAGCCCAATTTGCATTAAGTCACAAAAATACTGGCAATCTTGTTCCTTCACAAATTATCAATCTACAGAATCATTGGATTTCACATGGAGCTGAGGAGTAAAGCTGCTCAAAAACCAACATCAAATTAGCTATAAGAAAAAATTGGAATTCCTTGCTAGAATTGCACATGACATTGCACCAAAAAAAAAATAATAAAATAATAAAAAAAAAAATTGCAGATGTTTATTCAGATTTACTTTCAGAGGAACTTTATACAGTAAGATTATGCTTGATGTTTCAAGTCCCAAGGCTGCCATTTTCAGGAAGCTACAAAAAGGTGGAAGAAAAGATTTCTGTATAAAAGAAAATTACAATCATTAGACAGACTGCAAAAGGTTTTTGGTTTGTTGCCTTGAAACAAATAATCTTAACTTTGCATCTGGGCTACAATTAATTCCTTGAAAGTTTGATATAATTCCTTCATAATCTTTGAAATCAATGTCCAAGACCTGTTTCACTTTAGTGAACCTTCACAGACCCACATGAAAGAGAACACTATCAGATAAAACCTTCCTAAGTATTGTGACTTACATCATGGAAATTATTATTGTTAGAGATAGATATGCAGTCTTCATCATCATATTGTAAAACCATTCAGAGAATTTTGTTTCTATAGTGTTGTTAAACAATGTACAGCAAGATTATGCTAATATTAACCTACAAATTATGCAAATTTGTCAACTTGATTCAGCACAATTAGTACCTTGTGCTAATACATGAAACTTCAAAGTACTATAAATAATTATGTATCAATATGTGAGAGCATTAACTTTAATACTTAGTGCCATTCTTAGAGATAACAACACACAAAAACCTGTTTTTATCCAGTGACTTCTACAACTAAATTGCTTAAACAAACAGCTAACCTATTTTCAGAGCATTAAATGTTTTCATTTTAATTCACAGAATTCGTGTCTTTTGAGTGTTAGATTTACGTATCTTCACTGAGTTTGGACAATACGTTTTAGCGATCACTTTCTAGACGCTGATACACATCTAGATCTTGTTCCCAGCTTTTGCTGTATGTTACAGATCCATTCTGGGACAAGTCTCAGCTGTACTGATTCTATTCACACCTGTATACCATGACCTTCACGCACCAAACAGCAAGTGATCAGAAATTAAAAAAATAAATAGCAACCAAAATAACCGTTAGAACAAAGCTCACATTACTACCAAACACCATTTATCTGTTCCTCCCCCAAAACAGCATCACACATAAAATATAAACAGTCTAATTTGCAAGTTATAATTTGTCAGTTATAAACATGTTTCCATCTTGAATTGCATTGAAGTTTTTTTCCTCTGAAGTCTGTAAGTCAATTTCTCATCAACTAGACTTTGTCAGTGTCACTTGCTGTACCAAAGACAAAGACGATTTAACTGGCTATGAAAAAGCAAGATCATGTCTGTCATTGCTAGGTTTTAGGCATGCAAATTCATTTTTACAAAGCCAGAGATATCAAGGAACTTAAAAAAAAAAAAAAATACAATTAATTATTACACCAAAACTCCACTGGGTTTTAACAGATGACATGTCAATAGTTTATGTATTCATTAACGACACATTGCTCTTGAACAGAAAGTTATTTATGATGCATATGAATTTGTATATCAAGATTCTAACTTTTCAAGAAGATTTTCCATCATCAGAGCAGAGATGAGATCTTGTATTTTAGCAAACTTTGCTTAGGCACCTGGATTTAAAGCAGGTAACAACCTTTCTCCAGTCAAAATAAAAAGTACTTGATTAATCATGACCCAGGGAAAAAATGATCATATGGCAAGGCCTTACACAAAATAAAATATTAATGCAATCGGTAATAAATCCACAAATTTCACAGTTTGCTAAAGTGAAACTATATGAAATTGTCATTATAAGAAACTATACTTTTAATTAAAGCATGAAAAGAACAGTGGCTCAGTTTCACAGAAATCCAAATTAGTATATGTAGCTGCATGTTCAGGCATCTCATCCTTACAGTGGGTAACAGTGGATACTGTACTCTTAACTGAGACATACCAGTACATCATTACAGTTCTAACACTTGGTAGATTAGAAACATGGTGCCTGCTCTTGTGCACTTCCACTCTTCTCTTTCCAGGTTGGGGCTAGACCTGTTGACTCTACCTTACAAATTTAGAGGAAACTCATAATAATTGCATGTGTTATAAATTTTAAGACTAAATGAATAAAAATAAATGATGGTTTCTACAGCCTGGAGTTACACTCAAAATGATTGGAAACTGACAAGTCATGCCCTGCTGGGGGAAGACAGCTCTAACAGATTCTCCCAAATTACCCATATCATAATTCATAAATAAAAAATTAATTTCAGTGAATTTGTGGCCCAGAGCATAAGTATTTGTAATACTGAGGGAATATATTACAGGATGTCTCCCAAGTACTTGCCTGTAATTACTATAAAGTACTTAAATCCTATAATTTCCCATGACAGACAGAACCATAAATTCTCAGTTCAATCTGTTATAAAGTGCAATGTATCCTCCAAAACTGCATTGTTTAATTCTCTGTATTCACCACCTACCCCAAAGCCCCTCTGCATCGTGGCTTCAGCACAGGAGGAGAAGCAGAAAACTGATGATACCAGTTTATGCTTACTGCTGACTCCCTGAGCCTGAAAGGTGTTACAGGCATACACATTTTATCCCATTCAAGTTGTGACAGATGCATTCAAAAATATAAGCATCGGCATAAGAAAATCAGTCGTAGTATCACTAAAATTACAGTAGTAGTAGAGGATTTAACATTATCTTCCAAAAATACTTGTACTTGCATTTGGATTAATTTTTACCTTTCAAGAGTTTTTCAGTCAGTAAGAAGTCATGTACTTTTCTTAAAATTTAATAATAAAATGTTACTTAAAAAAACCTTTCCCCTTTCCCTTGGAGAGTTCATTGAATACGAGAAACTTAAATCCAAGTAACTGTTGTTAGGTTTTTTGCAATAGAAATATATATTAAACAGTTCTAATTTTCTGAAACTAAAAGATTGATCGTAAATGTCTGTGATATTGTAAATATCTTAAATATGTGTGATACTAATTACTACAATAGAAAAACAAAAAACCTACTATACAGCATATTTTTAGAGTGTGACATTTGAAAATTTACTTTCTAGTAAATAATCATTTAATGTAGTTAAATAAAGTCTTTGTAATATTCCAAACAAACAGGAAAAAGTAGAAAAAATAGATGAACCGCAAAGGTTTCCCAAAACACTGGCAAGTATTGCCATGCAAAAGATTGAAATTCTAAATGGGGGTGGTTAACAGGGATTTTGTGTGTGTGTTTGTACACAACTATATATTCTCTATAAACATATATATGCTGACTGCATCTACTGCCTTAGATATATAAATGTTGAGTATTATGCATGTCAGTCTTGTGAAAAAATGAAAGACCTTAGATACTCTTAATTAAACCTTCTCAAGCCATATCTTATATCATGAATATAGCCAAAGCCATTTCCGTTTGTAAATATGATTGTGCACAACAGATAATATGGAGAACTTGAACAATGTATAGCTTCCTAGGAGGAAGTTTTTCCACACAGAGGGTGGTGACACACTGGAACAGGTTGCCCAAGGAGGCTGTGGATGCCCCATCCCTGGAGGCATTCAAGGACAGGCTGGATGTGGCTCTGGGCAGCCTGGTCTGGTGGTTGGCGACCCTGCACACAACAGGGGGGTTGAAACTAGGCGATCACTGTGGTCCATTTCAACCCAGGCCATTCTATGATATTCCTAATAGGCTAAACACCAGGATGTTACTATCTGTATTCTAGAGAAGGTAAGGCAGAGAACAGGCTGCTCAGCAACTTGATAACTAAGTGAAAAATAGAATGATTACTTATTTGGCTCACAGAGTGAAAGCAAGTCTTGAGCAAAGTACCTACATGTTATCACAAGCCCAATAAGCATTTCCCTTGTCATTTACTTTCAAGCCAACACAATATATTCCTAGACAAATAAGACCTTCTAATGACAAAAACTATGTATTCTTTGGAGACATGATTTGCTGCTCATAATTATATTTTCTCCTTAAATTTATTGACTTTATATTTATTCCTCTTTACATTGTTGATTTGGAGCTGGCTTATGCCAATACGTTTTCTGGATTACGCAACAGTGTAACTCAAATTAACAAATGAGTAAGTGTATTTCATTTCTATGCCTTGAGAGTGATTCAAAAGCAAAACTCTTTCCCTTCAGTTCTTGAAGACTGACTGCATACATCTGTTTGGTAGACGCCATCTTGATGGATGTGGTATAGGCAATGCAGTAAAAACTCTTAAATGTATTTCCAGACCAGCATGCCAGACATACCCATTCTGGTGGCAGAGTGCTGCTTTTAGACATAATTATTGTTGTGAACTTCTCAGTGGAGATTTATTAGGTTGCCACACTGGCAGCCAAGGTAGCATGGCTCTCCAGGTGCCCCAGATAAATGGTTACTGTGGACTAAATTTAATGCAACATCTACAGTGTCCAGATGGATCAAATTTACTATAAATGGAGAGCATATGCTGCACAGGTATCTCAACCTTAGGTCTTAGATCTAAGAAGGAAAGATTTGTAGACACAAAGGGCCAAAGAGAGAGGTGTTTTATATATATATATACACACACATATACACACATACATTATAAATGTATATATTATATATAGTATTAGTTTAGTTAACCTCAGAGTTGTAAGATTGCAGTCTATCAATTCATAATTTATTGTACTGATTAAATTATGATGTGGCCAATTAATTAGCTCCACCTCCACTCTTTCATTTCCATTTGTCCCCTGGAGAAAAGGAGAACTGTGTGGCTGTTGGAAGGCAGGACATGAAGCAGAGCATGAGGTCAGGGGGCACAAGCAGAATTTTCCTAGAAACAGGATAGTCTGTGCAATCAAGACTTTACAATATATGTAATCAGAAAATAATACTTAAAAAAGAGGCATAAAATGTCAAACTTGACATTAAATGATTCAAAAACAATAGTTTTGGTATCCAGTATTTTATATATATATGTATATGTGTGTGTATATATATGTTTGTATATGCATATATATAATACTGGATTATATATATGTTAATATATATATGTGTATACATATATATGTTTATGTATACTGTCCTAATCATATAAAAGCATGCGTATGACTACAAATACACACTTAGGTATATAATACACTATTTATATCCCATTTCTAACCATCCATTCACCGGATTACAAGGCTTTGTAGCAAGGAAGGATGACTGACAAAGAACTTTGATCAGGAAGACGAGTTGCTAAGACTTTTCCAGATCATGAAGTTATAAAAACATTTAACTCAGAAACTGCACAAAATGAGGATTACCTTCATCGCAAATGAGATCCATCTGAGCAAATGTACTCCAGTGGAAGTCAGAAAGCCACCTAGTCATTTTAGTCTTCCTTTATAGTCAATGTAG
Source organism: Alectoris magna (assembly GCA_030625065.1). NCBI lineage: Eukaryota > Metazoa > Chordata > Aves > Galliformes > Phasianidae > Alectoris > Alectoris magna. Next base: position 81,653,577 of record CM060560.1, read on the forward strand.
GGATCAGATAACGTAAGTATCTACACTCATACAAAGACACTGTAGATGCAGTGCTTGCTAAATATAGGTATACTGACATTGCAGGGTCATGTATATTTTCAGATTCCCTTCATAGCACAGATACTCAACCTTAGCAATATCCAAAGCAAACATTCACGTTTCTTCCTGCTCTATGAACCTGGCACAGAAAGGACAAAGTGAATTCTGCATATCTATTACTTTTCCTAAACCAAGTTTTTTGCTCATAAAGAGTTCAAATTCATACAAAAACAGGGTGTTGTGAACTTAAACATATTCAGCAGATACAAAAGGAATTTAAGTATTGACAAGTAGTTTCTGTTTCTCCTTCAAATGTCTGCCCATGTGTGTACAGTCACCTCATGCACAACTTATAGCACGACTGCTCTCAAAATTCTCATCTTCACAATGCTTAGTTTTCAGCCTCCAGTTTAAGATCAGTCTGACAATATGATCCAGATCTTACAGCATCCTAAGCATTCCTGCCTAATAGATTGCTAAGAAGTGACTCTGATATTGGGTGCACTCATTTCAGAAATTAGCTGGCTTTAGTGCAGAAAGGGGAAATCCAGACGCGATACTTTCTTATACAATTTGTAATGTGCTACTTTTTAAAGTTAAAGAGGAATTATGATACAATCTGAACATCCAACATACTGATGCCAAACCTGGAGACCAAAGACCATTTGCCCATGGACTACTTCAACAAATACCTCCAGGCAAGGACGGAGGTATCTGCATTCTAATTGGTTGCTGAAGATGAACGGGATCATGAAGGCTTAACTTGTTATCATTAAACAAAAATAACAATGGACAGTGTAATTGTTTTTTATAAACTTAGATCATGTTTGGATTGTTTGAAGTCATGCCAAGGTGCAAACAAGGGAGAAGTTAGCACTTTTCCACTTGATCTAACTCAACCAGGCAACCTTAGAATGACTGGATGGAATAACTTCCAGAAAAACTGTCAGTTCTGGAGGCAGCTCTCAGAAGCATAAACTGTCGACAGACGAGTTCAAGAGAGGTTTAGAAAAGAATCCCATTCACATAGTGCTTCCCTTTATCATCACTGATCTCATGCAGTAACAAAGCTGTGAAGCTAGCACAAATTCTGCCACTTATACTTTAAAAAAGTAGCTATGACCCATTCTGTACCATGGGAAATGGATGCAAGATTTTTTTTGCCTTCATGATTTTTTCTGGGCAGAGAAGAGTCCAACACTACAGTGGGGATGTGATATACAATTGTTAAAAGGTTTTGCCTCTCCTTTATCTGTTTTAGAGAAAAAAAAACAAAAAAACACCTGCCAGCATCACATTAAGAAATCACACACCGTTTCCTTAACCACCAAGGAAAAAAAAAATAAAAATCTACTATCAAATTGAGTACTATTGAAATAAGACTGTAAGGTTGCTATATTAAGACTGTAATAGCTGTATTTTATATAATTTCTGGCTTTGCCATCTCTTACCTGAAATCAAATTTTGCATTTTTACGTTTTAGAATACAGAAGCTAAACAGAGATCGAGTCCTTTGGGAACAGAGCAACACAGAAAGAATCAACAGAAGTTGAACATAGTCCTTATATCAGAGAGAAGGAACTCAAATATTACAAGACTTCTATCTCACATATATTCTATATGTCAATCCATTAGGACCCTGAGAGTTTCTGGGAATACGGAGCTTAAAAAAAAAAAAAAAAAAAAAAAAAAAAGCTTCATTTTAATCTGACTGGTTCAATTTAGAATCATTTATTCACGCACAGTAAAGGAAGTAATTAGTAGAATATCTGTGTACTTAGATTAGCAGTGTTTAAATTAGTCCTAACAATATTATAAGCTTGTTTACTGGTTCATTAAAATTTTGTATTGAGATATTAAAGCTCTATTTCGTAATATAATTAATATATTCAGTTTTCATCTGATTTGAATACAATAACCTTTACTTTCCTGTACAACATGTAATTACGATCCAAAAGGACTACAGCTACATTCCATGCATAATAAATTACGTAGAAGAGGAAAAGATAGATTTCCAAGTAGTTACAGTTAATTTCCTGTTAGTAAGTGTCTCAGCCAGCAATATTGTTGGTTAATAATTTTTAACTGAACTGTCAGATACATTAAAACAGACTTGATAAAAATGTCCATACTATGCTGCTGCTACTATGGCCTAACTGTTTAAAAACGCTTATTCCACTTCTCAGTAAACAAATAAGAGAGCTGCACGATACTATATGGAGTGTCTGTAGCACATATTTCTCCAAGTGAAGTTTTCATAACTCACTCTGAAGCTTTAGAGAGACATAGTTTGGTTTGAAAATTCACAGCTGTGAATCCTTTAAGTCTTACATCATAGCAGAAAGCTATGGAAATTTTATTACTAGAAGGAGTTGGGCAGCTTGATGGAGTCGCCTGTCTTTCAAATATGCAGATGAGGCTGTGTTAGCACCTACTGACTCTGGATGTGTGTCATCAGCATTAAGAGTATTATGGGTTTTACTGGGTCTCTTTGGCAAATGAACTGTTAACTACTATGAGAGATGAAGCCTAGGAACATTTCTGGAAGTACAACTCTTTCTCAAAAGAAAACAAACAAACAACAACCCCTAAAAAATAAAATAAAAATAAATAGACTTTGGTCTATTTTTTTTCTGCTGATATAGTCCCTGGGGGATACAGCTTTATTGTGTCATAAAACAATTTCCAGGAAAAATGTCCAGGATCCAAGACATGAACGCAGAGTTATTTGAGTCTAACGTAGACCTTGGAATTTACCCACAAAATTAAGGGGATTAGAATAAGGAAATAACTTGTCCATGAAAGTCTTCCCTTTTCCTTGGGACACCATAATTAGATAGCTTGGGTTGCAGCAGTGCTGATTATTTCATTAAATTTACACAAAAGAACATTTAAGCGGGAAGGAATATTGAGGAAGGCTGTGAACAACATATAAAAAAAGATGTTATGCTTCTGCAGGAATAATACAGATTTATCTATTTTAATACTAATCCTCTTTGTGAGAATGAAGTGATTATTAACATTTAGCACAACAAACAACTCAGCTTTCACAGGAAAAAATGAGACACTCTTAACAGCAACAATTAAAAAGAGTGGATTTACAAGAGAGACTACAGACGCTATAAGTCCTCCGCCCTTACTCATTCTGTTTCCTACCCTAACCTGAGATTGGCATCTCAGGGACTTCCAGCCTAGCAAAACAGACTTCCTCTAGCTCTTCTGATCCAGTTGCCAGATAAAAGAATTAGAGGAAAATGGCAGCCTACGCAGCCACCAGAAGGAGATAACAGCATCTCCCCAGAAGACAACCCGACATCTCAGTCCCAGCAATGATACATGGCCTATCACAACTGACAGCAACAGAATTGTTTCTAATGCTGCTGAGAGTTCACAGAAGTAGAAAACAGGGCTGAAATAAGTTTTCACAAAAAGACTGTGAGATTCCCCTTATTTTAGTTTAGTGCAAAAGGAAGTCTTGAAAATCCCTTATTTCTCATCAGAGCATCCAGCTAACTGCCATGGAAGCTCCTGCAGTAAGTTCTCCACAGCTACCTCATTTCCCTTCCTCCAGTAACTAGGAAACACAAAGCTACAGTCCCCAGTGGATAAAGGAGTGACAGCAAAATAGCTCTTTAAGCTACAGCAACTTCCCGTCAGGAGGGAGGATGGATGCACAGTTCAATTTACAAGATGACAGTCAAATAGATTCTTCCCGAAAATAAAATCCTTACTTTAAAAAAAAAAAAAAAGGCTCCTGCCAATTCCTGGGGATCAGTGTAGCATTCTGCCACGTATATAATCTGCCACAAATCGCAACAGGAAAAAACATGCTAAGGTTTTTATACTGAGAAAGAACAGCTCTTTTTGATGAAGCTGTGGTAAGCTATATTTTTAGTTTTGTGGGCCCTGATTATTTCTGGTTCAGTCCCAGGTAAATCCAGTGATTGTCATAGCCATATTCTTGCTTCAGCTAACAACCTTACTGATATTGATGGGGCTCCTACAGCAAAGCATCTGTACAGAATAGACTGAAATTGTTATGAAAGTGGTGCATAACTGCATAAGAAATAGCTGACTACGCACAACATGTTGCAAAAATGCAGACAAAAATATTGCAGTCACCCCAATATTTGCCTTATATTTGCTTATAGTAACCTTTTTATTGTGCCTTTAATAATAGAAGGACAAATAAATAGATGAAAATTTAAAGAAAGTAGTGCATTCCAAAGTTATGGCTCACATATCTGCTTGGAGGTGCAGAGCAGGTGTTCAGCTTACATGAAATCATGCAGGAAGAAAAGGTGCTGCTCATTTCTAGACACACACATACAAAAGAGAGGAAGAAAGATGAAAGCTAGAAGAAATCCTACTGCCTTCTGTGCTGCCTGGATTAGGCACAATAAAACAAGCTGTAGACTAATGAAATGATCTTTCTTATTTTTGGACATCGCCCCCAGGGAAAAGTTTTGACACAGCAGCAAAGTCTACTTACCTATGCTTTTCTTTCCTTACATGGCAAACAACTCAAGGCTTCACTTCAGGGGGTTTTACTAGCTGGAATTACATCCTTGTACTACATGGTTTTCTAATTAATTTATTCTACTTACTATAAATATGTCTCAGTAGAAAACGGGAAGGCAGAAGAAGCAGCATATTACTAGAAATCATACATGACACACCATTTATATCACTTCTAATACTGAACGAGCATTCAAATGAGAATCCGTAAAATCATATTTAACCCTAATTTTTACATTCTTCATTTTCACAAGTAAAATCTCCGTAACAACTTCTATGTAAATTCAAACAAACTTTTGGCATCATTTCTTTAAAAAAGCAATTTAATACAGCAGCTGTATGAACAGAATAGTTTAGCTATGCATGTATAATATACATCTGTACACTTTAATGTGCAAGTATATATATGAGCGTATATACACATAAAAAAAAGCTTTATTCCAATTGTTCGGTCCTTGCATGGTATTTACAGATGACTTCAGTGCTTAATTTACATTTCAAAACATACTTCAAGTACAAAAATGCTGACTAGAGAAAATGCTTAAATTCAAGGATTATCGCATCGCAGTAGTCAAGATTTCTTAGGCCTTTTACTACCAAGTGTCAAAACCAGTGATGCAGTAAAAGCACAGAATGGAAATGCAGGCTTCCCATTCGGAATCTACGTATCATGCTGGATTAGTAAACCAGCTTTTCTGACTGAAACTGTACTAACATAAAACCAAACTGTAAGAGATTTGCGCAGACGGAATGCAAAATTAAATCTGTTTACCACTGTCAAGGCTGAGGTGCTGGGCCCAGTCCAGAGTGGACATATGTTGCACAGCCTTCCACCTTTGTTAGTCAAACAGAAATAGCTCATCTGCAGAGGCTCCTGTGTTTGTCAGCAGTCAGCCGTATCTGGGATTAAGTCACCACATAACGTATAAAGATGTGGGAACGACGTAAAAAATTAAACTGAACATATAAAAGCTTACAGAATCCAGTTGTCCTGTAATGGTCTTCATAGTGTGAAAGCTACAGGATAAGGTCAGACCTCTGCTATCTCCCTTCATTAGCCACCAAGCTTAGGGAGAAGAAGAACTTACTCTCACAGCATCTTCTTTTAAATGCTCACGAAAGAAATGATAGAACAGAATATACAAGACTACAGGTGAGTGGGAATCGAAACAGCAGAGCGGTTTCTTTCTTTGCTGGTCTCAACAGCTCTTGCAGGCCCTGAGAAGTCTCACTGCGACCCCCACACACAGCTCTGCCCATAGGCCCAGACACATGTACCTGAAGGTGACTTGTCTCCTGGAAGGACCCCTTGTTTCTGCTCCTGTTCTTGGCCTTCTTCTCACTATTTAAGATCGAAGCAGAGTACAACAAAGCTATTCTGCTAGCGATTGTTGTTCCCTTGTTATAAAACCGGCAAGGAATGTGTAGTACCTTGTCAGCTGACACTCTTCAAAAGCATGAAATAAATAATCTGTAATCATTTAGAACTGGTGAGCAATCCTGACTGCATCCCAGGATTTACAAAGGTGATAAACATCCACATCCCAGAGATAACCATGTGTTAATCTCTACAAGCAATGTGTAATGTGTATCTCCTCAATCCCCATCAGAACCATTGAAAAATCAGAGGCTGTTCAGCATTTTCCTAGTATCACCATTTATCATCTCTGCTAGCACAAAGGACAAAGAAGCCGCTGACTACACTCCTGATCTGGCTTTGCATGTTATACAACGCTCAAATGGTGGCTAGAATGTTCTACATTACTGTTAAACATACCTAACCATTACTCCCAACCTTACATGCGTCATCTTTCTATGTAATTACATCAGTCTATTCCTTGCTTCAGCTCCTTTGGCAAGGGATGAATAGCGTGTGAACAATAACAAGTTACTGAGATAACCTGTGTTCACAAAGAAAAAGGATATGATAATTGCGATTAGTTTCCATCTAGCTTCTACCACATAAGGTGCCATGAGTTTGTCAGACAAATCAAAAGTCTTCAATGAATGGCATGGATACGATTTAAAAAACTAATCACCTGTAACTTCTGCTGATTTCTACTACAGTGCTAGAAGCCTGTAAATGAAGCCAAATAAAAAGTGTGAACCCAGGTGGGAATTGACTTGGAAACTCAAACTGACTCACAAATCTCTTTCTATAAATTTTCTATAAATGCTTCCAAATATGATCGTACAGCACTGCACTACAAACCATCGGCTGAAATAAAAAAAAAAAAAAAAAAATACTTGTTTCAAAATGATTCCTATCTCTTTCAAGAATAGTAAGTTCTAATTCCTTTTTCGTACTGGTTTTACAGTAGTGCAGTTCCACTGAAAGCTGTGGAGCCGATTTGGATTTACAGTGCAATACGAAAGAGAAGAATTAGCATTAGAAGCACAGAAGGCACGTGGTTGCACAGCCCTTGTATTTTCTTGCCCTGGGACTAGAGATCTCTCCATCTAATATGGAAAACTCCCCTCTTGTTTTCATAACAACAAAAAAATACCCCACCAAATGCCCAACAGACTTATTATGTATCCAGGTGCTGTTTACAAATCTAACTTCATTTCCAAGAGACGCAAAAAATACATCACAAACAGCTCAGTATATGCTATTGAGACTACGTAATTACGTTATTACAGTATGAGATTACATGAGGGCAGTAAGGTACTTTATGCATATGCTTTTTTTTTTTTTTTGAAAGTGTCATAGTTTTGAAAAGGAGACACTTGAGAATTGCATCAAATTTCTTCTTTCACATTTATTGTTTGAAAATTCAGAAGAAACAAAAAAGGAAAGAGGGAATATCACATACCACTATTTGCATGCTATTTACTTACTCTTCTTAAAAATTATTCTTATATATATATAAAATTATTTTGAATGAAAACTTTGAGTACAAAACAGAATTTGTGGCTGGAAATGATACATGTAGAGGTTCATCATACATACCATTGGTGGATTTATGGTATAGATAATGAAAAAAAGCATTCGCCAATAAACCCATATCTGGCTATGTTTCCATCTCAGGGCTCAAAGTCCCTTAACATTTTTCCATGCTACATGTAACTATCTTTGCTGGAAGCCCCTTTTATGCCTGGCAGAACTTTGAATGCTCCTTTGCATTAGGAAGTAATCAAGAAATCTTGCTTGACCATTCAGCAATTCGTATTCTTGCTTGGCTCTTTAGCAGCTCACTGGGGAAAGAAATTACACGATGGGTTGTCAGGCTTCCAGAAGAACTTCATCCTCCATCATCAGGATTTCCATCACCCCCAGTGCTGAGGGCTTTCTTTCTCAATATCATAATACAAAAGGATTTTAGGCACAAAAACCAGGGAAAAAAAATCAACAACAAACTTACTGTGTTCCTGAATTGGAAAATTCCCATTTCACATCTAATACTGACATTCGGCAGGTTTTTGTTGTCTGGAAGAAACAGGAATCTCATACTTCTGCATTACCATAAGAGAAAACTCAAATATCTTAGCAAAGTCCTGCTTCAAGATAAGTCAGATATACCTCAAGAGCTGAGTGGCCCCTTGTGCCCTAAGGACAGAGAGAATTCCTACTTGTCAGATTTCTCTAGCCCATAACCTATGGTTATATTTAGGATTCATTATGCTTGTAGGGTACTTCCGAGGCAGGAACCCTGGAAGCAAGGCTTTTCCTGCTACAAAGCATAGGCAGCATCAGTGCATAGGATACTCAGTGAACTGACCAAACAATTGTGCATCAAGATTGGAAAGGAGGAGAAGAAACATAGTTTAGCAGGCACTATCATCGTGCCAGAGGATTTAAAGACAGTAAAGAGAATAGCTGATCTGTTTAGTACACTGCAGGGACAAAGATACTCTCACGGTTATTAGAGGAATTTATTTCTAGGCTTGCAGGCTCCCACAGTGTCTACTAAAGAGTATCAGTGCAGAAATGCAGGGACATTTGCTCCTTTCTGTTACTGGCAAACTGCAGTGATTGCCATTAATCACCCAGACGATACGGAAATGCAACACTGCTGCTACATGTTTCTGTGCCTTCTGTTTTTTCACTCATCTACCACACTCTGTCCAACACTGCAGTTGACAACACAAATAAACTGTACTGTTGCTCAAAGCAAAAGAAGAAAGATGCTTAAAGGAGTTGTAATTAAAGCGTGCTTGAGGTTAGGGTATCTATATTGGAACTTTAGATTTTCTAACTTCCTTTTATTTATTTATTTATTTATTGCTATTGGAATAATGGTCTCTAAAAATAATGTTGTGACAGTCAGTTCACTTGGTAAAATCAGGAATACATTGTTCCATGATATGAAGGCCTAAATGTAAGCCCCCCAACCCTCTCTCTTCTTTTACTCTCATTTTTTATACTAAAATCTAACATAAAATAGAAATAAAGATAGGAGAGCTTAAAAAAAGTCAGGAGAAAAAGACTCCTCCAGCAGTCAGTGCCCCTACTACATTCCCGTAGGGCACAAAGCCCCGGGAATATCAGAGGAAAGGAACTACGTTTTCTCAGATCTACGCCTCACCCCAGCTTCCCAGCCTGTCGGAGGGCTCCCCGTGCTCTGACAGGAGGAGAGAAGCCGCCGGGAGGAGGCAGGTGACGCTCCGCTTCGGCGACGCAGCGCTGAACGCGCTGACATTGTTATGGCGCCACCTAGCGGGGAAGCGAGGGAAAGGGTCTCTCCCGAGAGAGAGAAAAACCTATCTTGATTCATTCCACTTAACGCTTGGATTCCGAACACGTGCTGCTTGGGAAGAGTTGATGGTACCTAAACTCAGAAGAAAACACAGCCTGGCTTTGAAATACTTCAATATTTTAAAATCATTCTCAGTCTTGATGACTTTTGAAGGACTTTTCGATGCTAATTAGCAAACTCTGTTTGGCAAATAATTATGTTTGGCTTACGCCTTATCAGTACAAAGAGAGAAACTGCCATTATTGCGTCTTAAGTGCCCTAACAACTTATACAAAGCTTCTATTAAACAACTGGTATTCCAACTAAAATTATTAGTACTTTAAAATTAAACATTTTTTCAACCTAAGACCCTAAGCTACTAGTCTCTTGAGCTAATGGCATCAATTTTTTCCTCATTTTTTATTTTTCATAGAGGCACCTGCATTTTGGCATGAAATCCTGAGATAATGGGTGAAATCTGTCTGTCTACAAACCAAGTGCACAATCCCTAGAATTCATTTAAATGAGCTGGTTTTATTATTCTAAAGAACTACTGAGAAGAAGGCTTTTATTTATTTATACACTCTTGTATAAGAGAAATATAAGCATGTCCTTCAACTTCAGGGAATATGTACCACCAATTGTTAATTTTACAGCTGTTAGAAGAATATTGAGAACTCTCTTCAGCAACAGCTTTAGTTATCTCTTCCTTTTCAGGAACCATGCTTCCAGAGAAAACATGCACCTCTCAATAGTTAATTTTGTTCTTTAGTGTCTTCTCATTTTGTTTTGGCAAAACTTCTAACACTGAGTGACTAGTTTTCTACAACAACACACACACACTGATAGGTGCATATATTTATAACTATGTACATTAGTATGGGTTAGGAAAGAAATGTATGGCTAAGAGAAGCAGTCCTACAGCCAGACATAGCACCTTACAATAAGAGATAATTAAAACCAATAGAAGGCATCCCTTTCTTGAATATTGATGAAGGAACATGAAGCATTTTGGAGTAGTATCAGCTAAAATTGCTAATATAGAGCTCACATGCTTAAGAAAGTATGAGTAAAATGATTAAGGGTAAGAAGCCTTAGAAGACTTTCTTAAAACATGCGTAGTTAGAACTGACACATTTTTAGAGTGTTGAGAAGTAGGGATTTGATTTTCTGTAGCACTTTTGAAATATTTAAAGTCCTGAAGAAATTGAGCTTGGCAAAATAAAGCAGGCAGATGCCTCAGGGCCACAGAACAATAACCTCTGATTATTAATGTATTCTAGAGGTCCATATCAAGCAAATATACATCTGGAAGGTTCCCTGAACTCCCTGAGTATAACTTCAGACATCTTAAAAGAGATATAGTAATACCAGTAAGTCTCAATTTCTCTGCAGAATTTTCCACTAGATGCAGTATTCCCTATCATGTCAAAATAGTATTGGGTTTGTCATTGTGGTGTTGTTTTGTTCCTTCCCCCTCCCCCAGGTATATAATAAATAGGGAATAAATAGCTAAGCAATTTTGTGTCTTTGACAAAGTATTTAAAAGTCTGCCTATCATCATGAGACAGTTTGCAATGTGAATGAACAGATGAGTTTATACATAGCCTCAGAAAAGCAACCATATTTCACAGGAATATTAGGAATGGTTTTGAGTTCATCATTTTTGTTGTTTATTTTATATTATTATTTTCAACATGTGTTCCCTCTAATTGTGAAATTTGTAAAAACATGCAAAGAGGCATCTTACCTTGATTACTCACAAACATTTTAAAGTAAAAAGATGATAGACAGCAAAACTTAGGAACTCTGCAGTTTACTTGGCATTACTTGCTGCCAACTGTCATTTCCATACTAAGACACAATAACAGTTCATTGGAAAGTAAGAAGCAAATGACAGACTAGAACAAGATTGTAATCTTACTGAAGTATTAATACCCCAAACCTGAACTACCTAGTGCCAGAAAGCCATTACTGACTACTGTGCATGCCAGAAAGCCGCTTCTGACTACTGTGCATCCCAAACCCTCCACACAATCCAATTCTTAAGTAATTATTCTTGTTGCTGTTTCTCCTAAAGCTTTTTTTTTTTTTTTTTTAAAGAGCAGCAGCAGCCGCCAGCAGTCTTCCCAGGGGTGCACGGTAGAAGAATGAGAGGCAACAGGCAATGCAAAATGAGATGTTCAGAAAAAAAACATAAGGAAAAAAAAAGATTCAGTATGAGGACAGTCAAAACATGGAACAGGTTTCCAAGAGGTTATGCAGTCTAAGACCTGCCTGCTCAAAGCCCTGAGCAACCTTTTAGACACACTGACCCTGCTATGCCCAGGATGTAAAACTGGACAACCTTCTGAGGCCCTTTCCAAACTGAATTAGTCTGTGATTTCATGACATTAAGGGAATTAAAATCTTCTAGATGTCACCACAGCTAAATCTTACATAACATTTTAATGAGTACCTCAGAACAGATGGAAAACTAAGGAGCAAGGACCAATAACAGAGGAATAAGTTCCCAGAAGTGATTCTAGTGACTTCCATTATGACTAACAGTCTAAGCATTTTACTTGCTTTTATATATACACACACATATACACCTTTTATTAATAATGTTTTCTATTTTTAACCTAAGGAAATGAGACTTAAGTGATTGTGTTGTCCATCACTTGTTTCCAACGAGTTTCCTATTTTCTTCAGCCAATTTTAACCAAATCTGACAAGAAGGTGTCAGTCTCAAAGTTCACTGCGCTCTTTCAGGTTTCTGGAAAATTGCATGCTGGGGAGAAGAATCAATTTGCCCTATCAGGAAAAAACAAGCAGAGAGTCACTGTAGTCCATTTTGTTTGTCATCTGCATTCCAGCCAGTCAGTTAATACGTGCATTAACCCAAAAACGCAGGCATGCTTTCCATACTGAGAAGCATGTGAACTTTTGTTCTTGTTTTCAAACCTTGGCATGCACTTGTTAATTTCACTGCTGTCATGCCATACTTGACAACAAAAGATCATCTGCTTAGAACTATATAATCTTACACTACCACCATACTGTTCTAGTAGGTAGAGAACTGCCTCGTGGTCTTAATGAGGTTACTAATAAAAAAGAACTTCCTAGAGTGATACCATGCATAACTATAGAGGGAAAAAAATAAAATAATCGTCAGCCTGATTTTATTTTAGTATAACTTCGGAAGTAATGTTTTCAAGCCCATGCTACAAACAAATCCATCTTTTACTGGAAAAGCAAATGGACACTTAAGATAATTACAGATCAGGAGAGATATCTTAAAACTCAATTCTAATCTAGAAGAAAATAATATATTTCAGGAAGCGATAAAGAATATATTAGAAAGAGCCACTTACAGAGGTTCAAACATGTAGTTCCTTCAAAACATGAAGCAAAACGGACATTTTGCTTACTTTTAGAGAAAATATTTGGAATGCCTAACTTTAAGGAGGAAGTTTCTTTTCTATCATAAATAAAACAGTACTGTCTGTGAACTCCCAAATGAATAAATAAAAGGCTAAGTCAAGTGTATGGAATACAAGTTTTTCCTGGAACAGAGACCCCAGCAATCTGCAGCATACATAGTGCTATAAAAGTAATGCAAACACATTTTGTTCAGGTCAGTTCTTCTGGATCGAAACAGAAACGTTGAGTAAAATTTACACAAAACACCTCATACAAAGACCAGCCCTTCAAGAAGAGGAAATATGAAATCTGATCAACTGCACTGAGAGTTTCTGAAGGCCGCCAGGATGAAAGGTCAAACTTCCTATGCCTTCAAACTATTATTACCATGTTCAGTGACTACCACAAAATATCTGCTTTCTACTTAGACCACTCCTTTGACTCTGAAATATAGGAGTATCTACAAAACATTGAACAAAAAAAGAAAAACTGCCTTGAAGAAAGCAAAAATGATATTTATTAGATGACAGCTACAATATAAACACAACTGAGAAACAGTAGACTGCGACAAAAACTATCTACAACAGAAAATTGTTAACTTGAGTTAAGCTACAGATATTAAAAGACTGCTCCCTCTACCGTCAAAAAATAGTTTTTTCAGGAAGAACTTTGAGATGGGTGTGCACTGCACCATGGCAACAAAAGAGCAGTAATTCTTTAAGAAATACCAAGGGAATTCTGCAAAGGAGCAGAAAGAACAACAGTTCTTACAATATATTCCTCATCCAGGACACAGTTGACCAAACATTCAACTAGCTAAAAATTGCTTGCACATCTCAATCTAATGAATCAATAGCAACACTGAAAGCGTACCTTAAGTGCTTGCATTTACAGAAAGTAATAGAAGTCATCAGAAGACAGACATCAGTCCTGAGAAAACACTGCACCTCTCTTAAGTTATGCTTACACAGGCAGATGTAGCTAAAAATGAATGATCTTGTCAGTGATCTGAGATAGCTGGACATAAATCCCAGGTATCCATGAAATTACTAGCTGCACTAACATAGTACTGTCCCTAAAGCAAGTATATCCTGCATTTTAGCTGTGTCTGTTAGCTTATGACACTAACTAGAATGTTGTATTATTTTTGGTATCTGACATGAAAGCTTAAGACAGTTTATATCCAGACAACTCAAAGTCTATTTGCTTCTGGTCATATTTGTCTTCATGCATATCTGCATTTGCATCGTTCTGAAGCTCACATATTCATGACTAAGCTGTAACATCCCTAAGACTTTCCAGTGAAGTGCTTTGTTTTAGTCTGTACAGCAGAAAAAGCCACCACAATGATTTTTGTATGAATGCAATGCATTTCTGTCACTCAGTCTTTTACAGTAAAGTATGCTAATTTATGCTAATTGTCAAGCTTAGAAGCGGCTGACTTAAATATTCAGAATATTTTTTCAGCTGAACCACTTCATGGACAGAATAAACACAAGCTATTTCAGATGAGATAATCAGACCTACTTAAGAAAAGGAATTCTGAATTATTTGTTTTCCCCTTCAATCTAGTTCACAAATACCTTCTATTCCCACTTCAAGAACTGTCTGCATTAAGTTCTAAAACAATCTGTGTGACAGACTTAATAAGCATGTCTTTCTTTCCAAAAGCTGAAGTATTATTTTTCATTCTGGCTCAAATTCACTACTTAAACCTCAACAAATTTAAATTTTATTTCCATCTAGAAGAGGGTCTTATATACACTGGCTCATGAAAACTGGCATTTTAATAGGTACGTATAAATGGAAAAAACATTTTTTAAGCTTATGCTGTAAATTAAATCTTTGTAGTTATAAACTAGACAATAAAAATATTCCCATATATTTTTAGTTTCTCTATATTACAAATATTGGTACAAAACCATGTCTAGACTTCCCAATAATAAAGGTACTTACACATTATATTATGCCTGTTTTTTATACAGCGTTTTATACCTGTTTGCAAACAGCTGAGGAACCAGTGAAATCTACTGATATATTATCTTGATGGTGTGATATCGTAGGGGGGAAAAGTGGTACATCTGTTGCATTGATTAGATTTTAAGTCAACTGCCAAGCACTTCTATAAAGTGAGTGTGGTATGGAATTCACTGCTGTCTGAAAGGATCAAATAGTATAAGGTGCTTCCATTTTTTCCTCTTTTGAAACCTACCTAAACCATCTGAATCACTGTGAAAGCAAGCAAAAAAGCCTACTTCACATATAACTAAAGTGTGGTGGCTATTTTCAGATTTGCATTTGAAAGGAAATCTCTCACTGAGAATGAAATAATCTGTCCTGGTTTTACCTCTCATCTTGAATCCAGAATTGAGGGTAAGCCTAACAACAAGACTTACAACCTCAAGAGAAATACAACGCACATATATTCTTAGATAAGGCAGCCTCCAACATTTCTGTATTTCTCTCAATATGCCTCTGCCTTCAAGAAGTTGCAGTCCTTCCTGTACTGAAATAAAGCCACTTGCACTCATGCTTGTTATTCATCTTCTCAGAGGTAAGGAAGGAATGAAGAAATGCTAACTGGGCTTGGGGGAAAAAGAAATCTACTGTTTTTTGTTCCCCCTCCCCCCCCCCCCCCCCACCATGTAAATGCACACTCAGATGGGGATTAAGGCCTAAAATGTAGTTTTATAATTGCATTTTAGTGAGAAATCCATGCAAAATTGGCACAAGATGAATGAAAATTGATCCTTTGATAGTAAGGTCTTGAGGCCATGCAAGGTATCTTCAGAAATTTAGATGGTTCTAGAAAGCTATATTCAATAGCAAGGGGATCTTTTTAACATGTTAAACTTGCATGGCTTTACACTCATCAGTTGGTTGTAGATATTCTAAGATTTTATATCATATGCGAAAAAGAGAGTCAGATACTGACTAGGTCCTCTGGTCTTCAGATTTCTTAATATCCTATCCATACATTTTCAATTAAAAGAGCACAAAGGTTGGATCTGATTCAGATATCATAGATTAACAAGTTTATTGGTAGTCAGTTCTGTATGTATACAGAACACACGCACGTTACCTTACATTGGAAAATAATGATGTTCTTTGTGCATCTTTTTTAGATCTTGTTCTAAGCAAGAGTTTACCAGTAATTTTAACACATGCTATGTATTAGAAATCTGACTACAAAATAGTTATTTTTCTGCCAATTAATAGAATCTTATGCATAATACATGGTTTTTCATTAAGTCTTATTGAGTTATTATAAACATCAACAACTAATTGGTAAGGCAACCCACAAATAGTTGCTAATCGTACTGTTGTCACACACGCAAAAAAAGACACCCCACAGCCTTCTTTTCTCCAGACTGAACAAGCTCAGCTCCAACCCCCTAATCATCTTCGTGGCTCTCCTGTGGATCTTCACCAACAGCTCTCTTTCTTCTACTGGGGGCTCCATACTTGGACACAGTACTCCAGATGGGGCCTCACAAGAGCAGAATAGAGAGGGACAATCACCTCACTGTCCCTGCTGGCCACCCCTTTCCTAATGGAGCCAAGTTGTTACCTGTCTGACATTTTCATAATGTCATCACCCTGTTCTGCACCACTATTATGGATTTGGGATCTCCTAGTCAGAGCAGGGCAACTTGCTCTAAGTGTCCCTGCTTGAGCAGAGGAGTTGGAGCAGATGACCTCCAGAGATCTCTTTCAACCTCAACTGTTCCGTGAACTGTTGCCGTGCACCTGGCAACCCATGTTATTTTAGCTCTGTGCCTGTGCTGGACTATCAGGTGAAACCTACCCAGGACAAATAACTGCATGTAGACACCAATATGGTGAGCAGTAAAAATGGTGTTTATTGCGTCGTGTGGCTTACCTATATACCTATCCTACTTCGTCTACACCCCTTAAGCACAGATTAACCTTTCGACACCAAGCAAGGGGAGAGTCCTACCACATCACATCCTGAATCCTCACTGTCACCTACTACAACAGTAAACAGTATTCCAAAGCTACTAAAACTACCTATTTTTGAGATAACAAAGATTGGCATTTGACTCTTCTCATCTTTTCAGAATTAGAAATGCATTGTAAAGATACCTGGTATCAACTTTCCTACACCCTCTCTGAACATTTCAATTAGATTTCATATTAATTAGATGAGCATTTGTCTAGGCTCTAAGGTATGCCTTGGAAAATATTTCTTAAATAACACATGAAGACAAAAATTAGTTTTCCGTACACTAACAAAAGAGATCTTTTAGGACCATAAGAAGAAAAACAGCCTAAAAATATTCAATAGCTCCATTATCTGTAAAATCGTTTCAGTTTTATTTTAAACACTTTCAAGAATTTCTCCTTCCCCCCCCTCCCCTTGCCTTGAGCTCAAATATAGATATTCTATAATACCAAATCTAGAGCTATAGAGTAATTTAAGATTATTATATTGTTGGTCTATTCCTGAAATAGTTTCAGGAACTTGATTGATCTAATGTTGTTAGAAAGAAATACTTCTAAAGACAACATGTTCTTGTTCACAGAAACAAGACTGTGGCACAAACATCCTGAGAACATGATGTCTTGACAATAGAAATAAGTTCCTCCACAAATACTAAGTTGACAAAATATTATGTAGACAGTCATTCTAAAAATCTGTTTTCTAATATAGATTTCACAGAATCATAGAAGGGCCTGGGTTGAAAAAGGACCTCAAAGATCACCTAGTTTCAACTCCCCTGCCATCCGCCAGGTCACCAGCCACCAGACCAGGCTGCCCAGAGCCACATGTGAAAAGACAAAACTGTTTTTATTTTTTGTCTCAAAGCTTGCTTCCTGAGGGCTTTCTGGTGACAAGACTCTAACTGACAACTGCTAATTATCTAGGGGGGTGAATGGTGGGTGTCACCATGCCACTGTACCTCTGCTTATGATTGCAAAGATAAGCAGAAGCAGGACAAGCAGTCTTTTTCAGGAGCGCAGCTTGAAGGAGCTGACCACTGCAAAAGGCAATAATGCTTGTGCATGGCAACCGAGGCACCACGCCCTGCTGGCTTACCTGTAGGCCCAGGTATGTCACACTAAACTGAGAGAAAAGAAGAAGAAAAAACCCACAGAAATGGGGGATAAAAGGCCCTTGCTAAACTAGGGACTTTGGAGACAAACTCCCAAAGACACCTTTGACAGAGAATTCCCTGAGGGGAAATGTCTTCAGAAGAACCCCCACCCCCCCCACCCCCCAATGGGGGGCCTGCTTGCTGCAGAGCTTCCTGGCTTCTTCCCATCCCCCATGGTGACAAGATGAGTTCCTGAGATCAACAGACCTACTACATACCCTCGCTGGACCCACAGTGGTGACCATCTCTTTTGCTCTCTACAGAGACTCCCTTTCCTTACATTTCCTATTGCCCATCTTCCCTTACCCATCTCCCTAAATGGCTAAGACTTGTAACAAACTGGTTGGACCAACATTCGAACCACTGTTTCTTAATCTCACGCCGGGTATACGTATATCAAAGAACCTCCATTCCCTCCTATAAATTGGAGTGAGACACCACATCCAGCCCGTATTTATAAATCTTAACTATTGCATATGTTATCTATAGGAACCTGCTGTTACTTCTTGAACATTCATAGTTAACTTAAAAACACACTGACTAAGGCTGCTGTTAAAAAGGAAGATTTTAGTTAAATTCTGGTACACGGATAAGAAACCTATAGCATCTGAATGGTTAATCTTGTTGTAAAGTAGATTTATGTCAAAATGCCAATATTTCAACTGTATAGTGATAATTCAACAACTGAAAAAGACAACATTGAAATTTAGTGTCATGAAGGAACAGGTTGAAGTTACAAATGAAAACAGCTAGGGTCATAATAGACAAACCATGGCACTACTGCTGTGCACTCAAAAAAACTAAGACCAAAGAAACAAATTAACACATCCCACTTGGCATCACCTCATTCACCTGTCACAAGCACAACTACTTAAGTTCTGAAATTAATTCGTACAGAGAAAAATCTGCTCAGCTCCTGTTTAAAAGGAAAAAAACAAAACACACCCATGACAGATCTCAGCTGTAGTCAAAATATTATTCTGTTGAAAACTCATGTTCTGATGATTTGTACTTTTCCTTTCAAGTATTTCCTGTTAACTTACAGAAAGTAAAGTACAAACACTTGATTACAGGTAGTACACAACAGCATACTCACTGTGTAAAACAACAAGGTTTTCAAAGACTGTAGAAGAACTAGATTTGTTAGCATAAACACTCAAATAGGTTTACAGTAGATTTCTTTCGTAAAATTGGCGTGTGCTCTGCTGTAAAAACAAAAAAAAAAAAAACCAAACAACAACAAAACAAAAAAACCTGAAAATATAATTTTATTTCTTATAAGGAGCACACTTTAAAGCATGAAATAGCTAGATGTAAATTGGGACTCTTATTGTGTGAACTGTACTTTACACAAAAGGAAAAAGATTTCCAGAATACACTACAAAAGCGCTCAGCTTAGTTTCAAATATTTCAGTGCTATCTACAATTACTAATTACAGAACACAATGCTGAAAGAGAAGAATAATATCTGAAGATAAAGACAGGCATATTTCTTTATTTGAAAATCCCGTGTGTGTTTTTAGGGAAGATAAATAAAACTAATGCAAATAACATAAGCAATCTCTTCATCCCTATTTTTCTCTGCCAAATAAGTAACCTGTAGCTTAATATGAATTCTTGAGGCTTTTACGAACATGCAAGATTGCAATCTACAAACCTTTCTTTCCATTCCACTACATCTCAAAGTACACCTGATTTAGACGCATCCACTTTTCCACAAAGTAATGATCACAAGTTCCTCAGAATTGTCCTTAGACATTTTCCAAATGTTTGTATAGAACACCTGTGATTTCCAGATAGTACATAAACACCTGGAAAATCCATTTTCAGTTCTGCCTATGCCTCATGCACAAATTTTACCAAAAATAAAACAGCTGTATAGGAACGCTCCCCCCCCCCCCCCCCCCCCCCCCCACACACACACACACACTGATAGAACTATTTGTCATTACTATCAAGTGAGATATTTAGATATTAGATTATAAAACCAAGAAAGTAAGCATTTCTTTCCTTAAAGGATAAACCAGTGCTAACGCAGCAGTGTAAGTAACTGACTTTCTCCTCATGGGTTTGAGACCAGGACATTCCAGGTGGCCAATGCCAGCCTCTATTGCTGCAAACTTTGAAAATGAACATATTCCTTACTATGTTTCATTAAGAGCGGGCATTTCAGCTCCACTAATGTCTTTCAGAGCAACTACAACTATTTATAAAACACAAACTTAAAGCAGGTATTCAACACGTGTGTTGTTTTCTGTTGTGTTTTGGTTTTTTCCCCATTTCTACAAGATTAAGAGGAAGTTCTTTGCTAGTACCTGAGAAGGTAAAGGAAAGTGTTCTGTGTTGCAGCAATTACAGTGATAACTGACTTGGAAATTACTTAAATGACTTCAATTTTATTACAGCTCTTTGATTTCCTAAAGCCAATATTCATAAGTGAATATTCATAAGCGTTTGAAAGAGTCTAGGAAAAAAGTTACCACTGCTATTAACAAATACAAATATTAACAAATTTGTTAATAGCAGTAGTGATTTTTTCCTAGACCATTTCAAACATGGAATGTGCATTTCCTTTACACACACTCCCATGAAAGCAAGAGAGTGCTCCAATAAAACTTCCAAAACTGTCCTAAAACATCATCATCAGTAACGCATCTCAAAAACACAGCTTCATCCATGTCTCAGTGGAAGATTTACACTGATAGTTTAATTCCTTACAGACACAAAATGCTAGAAGCAAAATGCTGAAGGCAGTACTGCCTTCCTTCATCTCCTCCCAAGCATTCATGTGTAGTCCAAATGTACCTCACAAAACTGCAGAAGCTACAGGGACCATCCAAGAGTTCAAACAAAACCAAGTGAACAGTGACACAGTAATACTGACACTACAAACAAAAGCTTTAAAAGAAAAAGGTGTGTGATTCTGGGCAGCAGCCAAGCTTATCATCACCTTGAGTTGGTGCCAATCATCCTAAAAGAGGATGACACCCACAGGCAAACTCAGGCTGGAAAGAAAATGACACGTTATACTTCTCTAGTGCCTTTATCTGATAGCTTCAAAATACCTGACAAACACTAACTTATTTCACCTCAGAATATTTTCTGCTGCTGGCTAAATAGCACTGTAGTCTAAACAAAGGACAACTGCTAGTATCGGTGGACCAAGCTTTCTGCCAACAGCAATTCCTCAGTGGAAGAAAACACATATGGGAAGATCTTAAGATTTCTTTGAGATTGGCCTTTGAAGTACTGAGACCAGTACATACAACTTTGGCTAAAGCCACCTCTGGAAAAAGCACAACGCTGAACACCTCGCTTTTGCTATCTATGTCAGCAGCTCAGCTCCAGACTTCACTTCCAACTTGTTCAGAATTTTTATACATGGCATCATGCTGAACAGAAGATGATTTCTTACCACGCTACAACCAGGCTTATTATTAAAAAAGCGATATTCATGTTGGAACCTCAAAATTTTGAGACAAAACAGAGGTGACGTGAAGATCACTGAATCATATTTTGACCATGATTGTCTCTTTTCTTTTTAAACTTTACTCTCTCTCCAGCAACCTAAATCATAGCCACTGAACAGCTGACAGCTGAAAGATCATGCCCCTACAAATTTGCAGTGACAGCTGTAGACCAATAATTGTATGTCCTTTGTTTAAAAAAAATGTTACCAAGGTTTGGACTGTATGACATGATCTTAGTCCACAGGAAGCGTTTTTCTTTCTTCTGGTCATCACTTACAGGTTTGGATTCATATCCCTTCCTACTATATAGTACAATAATTATGATAGTAATTAGAGTTGATATTCTACTAGATTTCAAGATGCTCTCTTCCTGAGTGGCATATTAAATGAATTTTTTAATAGCAAGTTACCTGAAGTATATGTCTGAAGTGCCAACCTTGTGAAATTCCTACATACACAAGCATTTTCAATATCAGATTAATAGTTTACATTCTCAGAATTATCAAGGACTTTTCTGTGGTAATTCAATAAACATTTGAAACTGTGATTATTTAAGCTAAACTTGTTAACTATTAAACAACATACTAAGAGAAATAAAGTAGTAAGCACCACGTGTAGGAGATCAGTTTTACTTATCCATTTAATGCCCTTCTATTTTCTTTCTTCATTGCCTTAATGTAGAATAGTTAACACACAAGGAGACTTAAACAAAGAAAAACAACACCTGACACTGCATTTAGAGCTGCCAACAATATTAACCATGCTCCTTAGACATACAGTTAGAATTGCTCCTAGAATTAGTAAATGTTTCACAATTACAAGGGATTTTACACAGTTACATCCATCACAGGTTAAGATTTCTATATCAGTAGTGCTTGGTATAGGTATAAAAGAATAACTATCTGATGCTATCTCAGATAAAAGGTACAATATTTGTAGTGACACAGACATATGCAATACCATCCCAGGTTTTGGACCAATACAAATGACAGTTGGTCAACATATTAAGTATTTTTGTAAATTTGAAAAACTGTAATTTCCTATAAGTTTTCTATGCTTAGTTAGAAGAAAGCATGGTTTGCAACTTCAAAAGGCATTTCTGCAAAAGGAAGAATATCACCAACAATAAACCAAATACCAACAGATGCCATCAGAAGTAAGAATTCTTAAAATTCACTTACGCTTGTCGGTCCCGGTACAGCTTGTTAACTTTCTCCCAGTGGGAATTTAACTGAGTCAGCTTGTCTTGTATATTTGCTGTTTCCCTTGGTGTAGCACTTTGCAAAGCCAGTGTCTTCTTGCTGTGAATAATGTCCATGCGACCCTGGAGTCTCCCCAGACAATCTTTAATGTTCTGTAACACCAAGATTTTTAAAAGAAAAACAAGATATCAGCTGTAAAAAATACTGTTCATAAGCAAACAACAAGCAGGAAAGATATGTCAAACAATAGCCTAGACAGTGATAACATTTTTTCAGTACAGCCAGGTTATAATGACTGAACTCTTTCTTTGAAGATGTAATAAACTACAGCTGAGAAAGGTAACAGCTAGAGGGGAAGCAAAGCTCTGTTGATTCACTCATTAATTCTCCTATGCCAAGGTTACAACTGTTCTGTTTTCTTTAAGAAAAAATGGGGTTAAAACAAAGTCCCATCTTACAGGCTTGCATTTGAGAAAGTTCTTAATTATTTGACGTTTCAATTCCCCTCTTATACTTGCTCCAACACACGTTAGTTACAGGATAAGAAAAATAGCTTATTGGATATCTGTCTTTCTCGGGACATTCATAACTCAGTATTTGTCTTTCTTCACTTAGCCCTTTACACCTAGCAACACTCCATTCTTCGCATTTTAGAGAAACACAAAATAGTTAACAGTTAACAGTTAATAGTTAACAGAGTTAGTTAACCTAACTCCTCAATGTGTCTGTCAAAACAAAACCAACAATAACCACCACCACCCAAGAAAACAAAACAAAAAAAAAAAGAAAGAAAAAAAAGAAAATTTACTCTGGGCCTCGAAATCTTTAAAATGTGTGAAGGAATTTAAATCTTCACCCTTAGTCAATAGCAATTAATTACACAACTACTAATCCATTCAGTCCCACAATTGAATTATGCAGATTTTCTTATTCTCTCTATGAAGCAATACAGAAATATACTGTGCATTTCTGCGTTGTGAAGGAGGCAAGGTTGAGCTTCTTACACAATTCTTCCTTCAGAATCATCTGAATGACCAAATTTCTTGGAAAACCCAATGCTGAGCAAATAACATTATCATAAGCTGCATGCTGACTTCGCTAGAAAAGCTTTAAATATAAAGAAAAAAAAAAAAAAAGGCATTAGCAGAGACTTTCTGCTTGTAAACCTGTAATTACAAGCCAATTAAACCCTTACACTAATGAGTTCACAATAGATTTCAGTCTACCATCCAAACAGGCACAGTTCAGTACTGCTCTGATTTTCTTCTTTATCAGAAAGAAAACACAAATTTGTTTTGGATCAATTGAAAAAACACAAGATACATAAGCTTGCCTTTCAGGCTCACATTATCAATACTAAAACCAGAGAAATAAGTACTGGTTTGAAAGGAAAAACATGCCTTAAATACAACTAACTTGTTCAGCTGTTATATTTTTACAGTACTACAGTGCTCATAACAGACAACATATATGCTTGACTGGCTCAATGTTCTTTACTCACCTACTCTGAAGAACAAGCAACCCATTCATACAACAACACAGTACAAGAGATGAAATAGAGGTTTGATCCTGCAAGCTCTTGCTGATCAGGATAATCTGAACTATACCAGCTGAAGTCCAGAGCACATTATTGCCATGGAGGAAAAATGGTCAACTTGGTAATAGGCCAATTTGTTTGTTTTTTAATGTTCTTAAGGCTAAAAGCTTTTTTTTTTTTTTTTTTTTTAAATTAAAATACTTTCAAAATGTTCTTATATCTCCTATCATAAAGGAGATCACAAATTTCAGCAATTTAAGTGTCATTTAAACTTCTGGCACAGGAATTAAGTCATGGACCAAGAAATCTATTTCATTGTATATACACAGTTTAGCATTTACTTTTTTTTTTTAGTAATATTTATATGTTTAGGACATCACTTACGTATAAATCTAGTTACTTGTAAATTTAATATGTGAACACAAAGTAAACATTTGGAAAAAAAAAAAAAAACTGCTTCCCATATATGGAAGATATGCTGAAGTTTTGGAATATCAGTATTCACATGTCCTGACTTTTTGCTTCCCTCTACTCCACAGCTCAGAGATCATACCCTGGAGCAAACCCAGGCAAAAACAGCCTGTGGAGAATACTGAGGTTCTGTAACTGTACTGTGTATGTATAATATGGTCAGTACTGGGAATCTATGGGAGACCTTAGCAAGCTGTGAGGCGCTAAGCTTTATTAAAGATTATGAAAACAATGATTTGGTGGAGAAGACCGTAAAATTGCGCATTGATTTCATTGTGATGGTACAAAGCATAAACAGCACAAAAATGGAAGTGTGCCAAATTCCATGGCTGTAGGAAATTATGCTTAATAACATTATATCCAGCAATACCTCTTGGTTAAACTTGTAAAGCAATGCTGCGTCAGTTTTTCTATTTATTTTTTAAGTTTCCTAGAATGGAATAAATCAGCTTATTGAAATCTATACAAACGAAACAGCATTTATATACTTCATAACTGATAAGTGGAAAATCTCAAAATGTTCAGAATGAGTTGCCTGTGGAGAGGGGCATGTAATTTCTGATTTATAAGGCAGATCTTCACTTCTGTTCAGAGCAGAGCTGTTACAGACAAAGATAATACAGCTGACCTTCCATAAAAGATATCTACAACTGAAAGGCATAAGACTGAAGAAATGAGATCATACGTTTGTGCAAACACAAATATACAAGTATTTCACACATACACTCCATCTATGATTAATGTTCAAGAGAATAGCTCCAAGCAGTTAGCTATCAGAAATGCCTTGGGAGACTCTGTAACGTGGTTAACTGAAGTGCACGAGGCTTTAATTTTTAAGAAAAAAGGATTATTCAGAAAGATCATTAACAGCCAAAATGACAGTAGCCTTTGGGGAATGATCCATCTCATTGCTCTCAAAAACAGAAATCTGAGTGATAGGGACTTCAAATCCAGTTCATTTTCACAACTCAGAATCTGCCTTTATCTGACAGGTAAATATTATGTTTGTAGATCATATAAATAGTAGATTTCTTCCTACTTCATCATATTTTTATACTATCACCAAAACCATTAACAGTTGTTGGTAATCAAGAATAACTAGAAAAACTCCAGGAATTAAATTAATTTTAAAATCTCTATGCAATTTACAATAACCGATATGGGTATTATTGCTTTAATAAACTATACTTAAAGAAGATTACAAAGGTATTCTGGATGCCATAATCACTGAAGTATAATGCTTAGAGTAAATACTCATAAACCCCAAATAGGCCAATTCAGAAATCTCTGCACAAAAAAAAAGTTACCTCAGTAAATGAAGGGTAGTAACTACCACACAAAGACAAAAGAATATATAGATAGATAGATATTTTCATGATGATATTTAAGGAAGTAGAGCAACAAGCAACCCAATTTTTGAGTCTAAGTGAAGAGCTGGCTGGAAATACACAAGAGAATGAACCACAAGAACTATCAGAATGATTATGCAAGGAGTTACATACATAAGAAAACTCTTCCTCAAAGAACCAGATGGCTTTCCATATTAAAACTATTATATAATTGAAAGATATTATAGCTAAATGTAGAATTATATTTTACAGTGTTCTGCTGAAATTAAGAAGATTTAAAAAAAACACAAAACAAAACCACTAAAACAAAAACAACAACCCGACAGCCTGATTAACATGGGCTTTACTGTAAATTTGCAGTATTAACTATGTAGAGTAAGCAGTCTCAGAAAATAAGAGTTTTGATGTCACAATTCATGTAATTTTTTAAACGAGTAGGCATGACTACGCTGAGACTATAATAGCAATTCTTAACACAAAAGCCTATTAAACACTTTCTCACATACAGCTATAAATGAAGATATAATGACCTAAAATCCTAATAGGATAATGTTAACTTCATGTTAGGCACTCACTTCCGCTATGTTTTCGTAAGCACAAATAAGTTCTAACTCTCAAGTTGGTAAGTTACTTTTATTTCAGAATACACATATCATACTAGATAATCTGGAGCATGTAGCATACATGCAATAAACACCACATAGGGAACCTCTTACACAATAGCAGCAACATAACTTGATTTTCTTAAAAAATAAAAAATAAAATAAAAATAACTTCATAGACGCAAAGTTAAACACTTATTTAACTTTCAGGAAGCATTTTGAAAATTCCAGCACCAGTAAGGATGATTAGTTAAACTCTCTGAACTGCAAGGATATGGAAGTATCCTCACAATTGATCACACAATAAAAGCCACTGAATGTAATTACAATAAAAGCTACATAGGAAACTCAGAGATTATGAACACTGAACCAGGATGAAATTCCAGGAAGTTGCTGTAACACTATCGAAAGCAGATCAATGACAGCAAACCAGCAAGGCCCAAGGCTGCAGCAAGTGAGAACTTGCTCAAATGTAACAGCTGTGGACACAGAAATAAAGAAAAGACGCTGCTTACCCTCAGAAGGCCTCAGGTACACAGGGATCTCCATGGAGATACCCTTGCCTCCACTGCTAGCCCTTAAATGAGGTCTGCAAAGTGGTGGATCCTGGCTCCACCCCATCCCATCACTCAGGTGCACTGCATGAACCTGAGTGCCTCTGGGTTGGCCCTGCCTTCCCACCAGGTGGTCCATCACTGCTTCAGGCCCTGACTTAGCATTTATGCTACAGCTGTATTGTGAAAACAATACATTTTGCACCAAAATTGAAATGAAACAAGTCACCATCAATAGTAGGCAAAAGTACCATAACGTTTCTGCTTGTAACAAAATTTGTCCCATTGAGAGCATCTCATTAAGCTCAGTTTATTAATCCTTCAATCTATGAACTGCAATTTTCCATATGACCAGGTGGAGCTCCATCTTTGACAGAACTGTAATATTCAAACTGTTTTTTAAATAGTGTAAATAAAGTGGTGAATAAGTATGTATTATGTATTAGGACATACATTACAGAACTTTTAATAGGGTAATAAAAATACTGCAATCCCTGATTTTATGACATAGAAGGACCTGCTTTATCTATTCCTATCACTTACTCAGACTTTCAGTGAATGTTCCTAGAAGCTAGTTTCTGTGGACTTACAAAACGTGCCAAAAAAAAAGTAAAATCATTACAATTTACTAAATATTAGCAGTAATATGATTTTGGATACATATATTCATATTTTGTTATTTTACATCCCTTTGATATAAAAAGTGACTGCTAGAGCAATCTCTACAATTAATAAAAGCATTTTTTTTCATTTGTATTTGTTATTTATCATATTGGATCACAGGATTAACTAGATTGATTTCAAGCAATCAGATTTAAGTCTAAATGTACACAGTTACTTTGGAGAAAAATGTTCAAAGCGGTTAACACTGAAAGATTCTTGTAAATAAACTTATTTTTCCTTCTAAGGATTAATTAAAATGGATCATATATGAATGGGAGCAAAAAAGAAAACTTACGAACTCCGTTTTAAAACACAGAGCTATTCATGACAGCTTTGTAACTTGATTCATGCAAATCTGCCAGGGATAAAAATCAACCACAATTTAATTTCAAACCTTTCCCAACCAGCTGCTGAACAATTTATGCACTACTTTTCTATTTTTACTGCAGGATAATGACAATGATGAATGCTTTTACTTGGAAATAAATATTCATTAAGCAGGCTCAGATCAAAACTATACCCTTCCAAAAGCCCACAAATGTGTAAGATCCATTTACCTCTTTTGGGAGATTTATTTGGATGATGGAAATGTGCCTACAAATGCATCTCGTAACAATTTAATAGCTCAGTTAAATTAAACCTATGGCAATGCTTACTTCTAACCTCAGTAATCAATATTATTAAAGTTGGTGTCAACTCTAATAGCAGCAAACGTACGTGGGTGAAGAACAGATTAGTTATGGATGTAAATCAGATAAAGATGGCCCAAATGTCAATAGGAAGTTAACTGCCAGTAAACTACATGATCTAGGTCTCTGTATTTCCAGCCCATCTAGTAATGAGCATAACGAGTTTACAGACATGGACAAAATGTTAGTTCATTAGCTATGATTTACCTGGTCTATGCCTGTTTTTTTTCTGTGTATAAGAGTCATTCTGACAAGAGTGGTTGTTTAGAATAAGGAATGACAATAACATTGGCACAGTCTGTGATCTAGAAATCAACTCAGAACGGTCAATACTCAGAACCCCTTTAACCTACTAATACTACATCACAAGATGAAAAAAGGAGCGATCAGCTTTTTCTTCACACAGACCTATTGTCAGTTATTCTCTTGCATACATATATATACATACAAACACACACAGATGCCGTATGTGTATATATAAAGGTATCTATGCAAGAACTATAAATGGGCTCCTTGAGGGAACTTCAGATCTCCTTGCCGGAGCCCCTATTTCAATTCTCCCACAAAGCTTATTTCATCTTAATGACTGTGGACAAATTCTATTTTATTTGGGCTACAGTTTCTTCTGGTTAAAAACTTTCCTTCCCCAAATGATCACCAAAATATTGGAAATGTGGTCTTCACGCATTGATGACAATTTGAAATCGCTGTATTATATACAGAAGTTAAGGACAATTTTTTTTACAAGGGTTTACTCACAAATGCTATTCTGCAGAAGCAGGTAACTCATTCACCTACTTAGCCTTACAACTTTAATCTTATTTTCTTATTAAGTCATTCTGTATTGAAAAAATCCTCCAATTTCAAGGAATTTCACTGTTATAAGCAATGAAAAAACTGGACCATAATATTTAAAGTTATATCAACAGTTCTGAATTAGGCTTCTCCTAACTACATTAGCTACCTATTGGACAGCATTTTTTGTATAGTTAACTACGACAGTTGCATAGGATTTATCTCCAATCAGACAGCAAGCTTTCATAGTCCAATATACAATGGGGAACAGCCACTTGATTTTATTTATTTATTTATTTGTTTATTTGTTTATTTATTTATTTTAATCTGTCACACTAAAAAAAAGCTGTCCAAGGTCATGTATGGACAGGCTTTAAGTACTTACTAATTCCTTCAAAATAAAACCACACAAATCAAACCTTTACCATGACTTTGCAATTTTAAATATAGAACTGCCTCTCTCCATCCTTTCTTCCACTGCTTCACTCAGGGTTATGCTGTGCCAATACCTTCATGTTTTGCTTTTCTTACAAATCCGGTTGAAACAGATAAAAACAAATGAAACCATCAGTGCCCTTACATTTCATTGCAATGTATCTTCATATCTAAACATCCATATATGCAAAAATCACAGAGGGGTTGAGTACTTATAAAATGAGCGAGAGTAAGCACAGGCTGCCAATAAAAAGGAGCCCCAAAATCACAGAAGCATAGTATTATAAAGAAAACTTTTCATCTTACCTTGAGACATTCTTCTTGTTTCAAGAGATCCTCACAGTCCTTAGCCTGCAGAACAGGAGAATTAAGGCGTTCTTCTACTTCAGACAAGGCTTGCAGAAGCTGAAGGATCTCTGCCAGGTATGTAGAAGGCACATAAGCGGTTTCCACAGTCATACTTTCAGTCACCACAAAAGTTGTATCTTCATGAACTGTTTGCTAGTATAGATATACAACAGAATGTTTCCTTTAGTTTCTCACCTCTACACAAATGTACAATTTATTGCAATTTCCAGTTCATGACCTAGAACCAATTAAAAATAATTTCCAAGGCCAAAAGCATGAAACATTTGAGTTATTTTACACAGATCACTAACATTCCACTAATTTGTCTGAAATGGCAGCAAAATTGACCCATGGGAAAGTACACAAACTTTTATTCTCTTTTTCCAGTGAAATGAAGATAGAAAATGCAAAAGTACTTTGAGGTTATGATATTACTGGGATCTTAGAGCTAACAATTTTATCTTAAACTGTTATGTTGCTAAGCATGTGTCCTTCTTTATAGAAATTCCATGCATGCAAAGCCCAGAATACTGTCATTTCAAGGTGTCAAATAAAATAATGACTCCCCTTATAGATACAATTTCTTAGGTTACATGCAACATAAAACAACTAGGTCAACTCAGTATTTCCAGTAACATACTAAAATATCTCTCTTCAACCTCAAAAGTATAATTTGGAATTTCATTATTTGAATGGTCTTTAATGGATAAAATTCACAAAGGAACTCCCAGCAATACATTTCTTTAGAAAAAAAAAAATATATATATATATATATATATTATTTTCTAAAGAGGTGCATTGATGGTAATCTGTACAAATATGAATTAGACATGCTATTCCAAAAGCACATGCATACACCAAGTGTTAAGAGAGCCCTGAGCATTTTGCATCAAAGAAAACAGAGTGTTGATCTATAGGTTTTGGAAAGATATTGACATATTAAGTGACAAAATGGTAACACATACAAATTCTCTGTATTACTAAATTGATGTGTTTGTAGACCATTAAAAAAAAAAAAAAAAAAAAAAAAAAGTAATACCAAAAAGTGTGCTTGGAGCTTCATTTAACTAAACTCCAAATAGATGTTTACCTGTATGTCATTAATATACATATTTATATATATATTATATGTATATATAAACTCTTATTTGATAAGCATAGATTACTATTTGTTTATTTTATCACAGCACATAGGATTTCTAATGTGCACAGATTTGCTGAGGTTGGTCCTTGCCTTCTCAAAAATACAAACTTTACTTATTGGAGACCACAAATAAATGTTACAAGCAATTGTTGGTAAACATTCAAATATCACATCACTTAGATGCTGCAGTCCTAATAGACATAATCATGGATTCTGGAGCACCATCTGTGAAAGACAATGCATCCGTGGTTCTGGAGAGAACAGCATCATTAGTAAAGGAAAACAAAACCAAACACTATTTCCCACACACTACCTCAGCAAGGTGTCTCACTTTAATTTATCTATTTTCCATACCCATCTTTTCATGATTTCTCCCCTCTGTTACTAGTCTTAGACATTTGGTTCTTCAGTTTTCTTTAAAAAGTCTTAAAATATTCATACACACATTTGAGTAGATGTATGCATATTACAAATAAAATCCATGAAGTTATCTCTAGATTTGTATTATCCTGCTGCATTTCCTATGCAAATTTAACTGCTTTGCTTATACTTTTTTAACAAAATGACTTTCTCAGGACATCTGCTAACACTGAAAACTCTTACTGCCATCATTTCACTACTTCAATTTTTATTGTATAAAATAAATTGTTAAAAAAAAAAAAAAAAAATTGGTCTCCTCCCCTTCCCCCCGTATATTTCATGAATCACGCCCAGCAAAATTAACAGTTTACCCCAGTTAACCCAAAGAAAAAAAATGTCCATTTTGATTAGATAATCAGAGATCCTCAATAAGCCACTAAGCCATGCAGCAACATATTTCTGTTCCTCAAGAGTGTGTTGAGACACTTCCACATACATCTTCATGAAAAAACAACAGCTTTTTCTTATTTGAGAGAGAAGACAGATCATTGAAATTCAAATAAGGGGTGTGAGGCTACTCACTCAAAATAAGGTTACAGGAACACGTGAAATGACGCACACAAGATAATTAAATTCTGACATATTATTATTCTACTTTTCTAACCTGAATTTAGTCTAATAGCTATGTATACATACAGTATACACATACGGTCAGTCACTACAACCAGGTAAATGCATAGATGAAATAGGATATGAAAGAAGTCCACCAGAACCTGCCCTCATATTTGGCAATATTATTTCATACTTTATTCTAAAGAGTAGCAATCCAAATGAATTAGTTTCTGAGTAAATGAATGAGTCTGAAACATGATGAAACTGCAGAAGTGTTTTTTTCAAGACATTGTAGGAATTCCTTTCATTCTATCTTGCCTTCGTTGATAGTAGGATAACAGAGCCTAAGGCAGAAGATGACATCTTGTACTAGGGAATGGAGAATAGGTATACCTAAAATTGACCATTTTAATCAGAAGAGATTTTTGTTTTGTTTCTTCTACTGTTTGCTGGAATTGTCACGAAGATACAATGGGCATAGTCCTTCCCTATATTCTGGGCAAACGTCTTTACCAGAAATGAACAGCTGAAACTGAGGAATATAGTAGCATCATAAGAAGAAAACCCAAAAACAGGGAGATGGTGGCATCTGCAACCCACAATTATTAGAAATAAAAGCAATTCAATAAATATATGTGTCATTACTGATGAAAAAATGGTTTACAAGAAGCAAAATTGGTTAAGAATTTACAAAAATTAAGACAAAATAAGAACACTGAAGTTTTATATTTTTTTTAAGAATTTCTCTGAATGCACTACTTTGAACAAAGTGGCAAAAATACATTAGATAACTATTTGAAAATACCTAAAAATATTGAAATATATATAGTTTAAAAATAATGCAATATATAATACAAATTAATGACGGGGGAAACAATGGTATAAATGACTGTTTTCTATCAGTTTTTATGTAGGGTATGTTTTTATTGGTACTATTGTTATCAATAGAATAAGCAGAATTTTCTTCCCTGTACCTGCACATTTTAAATTAAGAGATAGAATCTGTTCATAAATGCGATTCTACATACGTGGAATAAATAAACAGCTAAGTTCTACAAGGTACAACACAAAGATAAGAAATACTTCCACAAATTCCCCCTCACAGAGAAGACCAATATACAAAACAAATAAATAAAATCAAACCTATAGGAGTAATGCAGTTTTGCCTACAAATTTCCCTACAAAAGAAGTATCTGAAATTATTATTCCCTATCTCTACAACAGTATCATCTATTATTATCGCAGTTAACTAGCCTTGGAGGATGCTGTATCTGTCTGTTTGTCTACCCACATATCTATATTTCACCTATCACAGTACATTCATTTCCTTTCCT
This sequence comes from Alectoris magna, assembly GCA_030625065.1. Lineage (NCBI taxonomy): Eukaryota > Metazoa > Chordata > Aves > Galliformes > Phasianidae > Alectoris > Alectoris magna. The sequence continues at coordinate 81,686,903 of CM060560.1, forward strand.
CCTCCTGCAAACAGAATGATCCCAGTATCACTGCAAGAGTCGACAGCCCCCAGACCCTCACCTATTTTGTGTTGACCTTGACAACTGTTCTGTTTTTGGCGTCTTGTCACAAGACACCCAAACTAGTAGCAAGTTGAATGCACTGTGGTTTTAAGTCAATAATTTCATACAAACAGCATATGCAGGAGGAGTGCAGCAGCTAACTACTGCACCATGACACTACTCCTGCAGCATCCTGATGAGAAGTTAAGGAAAAGACAATGAAACACTTGCTTCCTCCTGAGGTGAACTAATGCTTGAGAAAGTATTCTTTACAAGCAGCTATACAATAATACTGGAGTGCAAAAAGTCTGTCATCTCTGAGGAATAAATGTAGATGCACTAATACAAAACTATGAAGCCATACTTAGCACCAATATACTGGACAAAATTAGAAATGCAAAAGCCTGACCAAGTGCTATCAGAGATCAACAACATCACTTTCCAGAATATATTTTTATGTAAAGAAGTTTTTATATACTCATTCCTAAGCTGACTGTGAGAGATGATATCAGCTAATGTTCAGAAAGATAAATTCCGTATCTTCACTATTGCTAGAACATCTTACCTGTGTATATATTTAAAAAGTAGATCAAAATTATGCAAAAAATAGGCAATTGCTACTATAAAATTTGATGTCTCTATTCAATCACAAGTTATCTATCAGTACAAGCAGACACATTTCTTTCAATTACACAGAAACTTTAATCCTCACTACAGGAGTAAAAATGTATAAAATGCTTAGGTAATTCCATAAAAGAAAGGTCTTGAAAGCACTGAGATGTAGCATTGAGCAGCGCTGAGATGTGTTACGAATATATATATATTTAAGAATCACATTTTTAAGTAAGATTGTAATAATTATTTTCTTATTTGATTTTTCTGTTCATGATTGTTGTCCGGAAAGGCCTGCAAACTGGAAAACATAAAATATGTATTTTGATGACTGCATCTGACTTAGTCAGTGACTTAGACTTAAAATGGATGCTTATGAAACATATTTCTTCCTTTACTTTAGAATGACATTCCTCAGTGAATTGAACTCAGAAGAAGGAATTTCAGCATGAGGGCAAATCAACTCTTTATTGACACTCCAATGCTGAAACATGACAGAATTTCATTGTGGAAAAATACTGTGTTTATACCAAAAATAATTCCTTTGGAATCTTCTTCTGTGTAGAACACAATTCAAAGCAAAGCAAAGTCAAGAACTCCAAATCCAAACTTTTAGACTGCTATCAGAAATATCTGCACAATACAGTAACTAGGCATCATTTTGCCCCCTCCTCACTTCAATCAGTTAAGAGGTCTATATTCTGTTAGCAAAGAAATTCATTCTCGGACAGAGTGCATTAGGTCTTCACAACACTTCAGCACTCAGGCATGCATACTGGCTAAGAAATGCTGCACTTATGGTTTTCATTCTGTGAGTTACAGATTAAAAGAAAATTATTAAAAATGAAACTATTCTTCACATTAGCAATATTTTGGAAAAAAAAAAAAAAAAAAGAAAATCAGAAAATTTTACATACTAAGAATAGCAATTAAAAAAAAATGCAGGATTTAATTTTGAAAGCCACCAATTAACAGATGTGGACCAGTGCGAACTTACTGTCTTATTGCTGACTTCAGATCTTGAATGAACTGCTGAGGTTTTCTCCATAAGAAAAGCCCTGTTCCCTGTTCTTTTAGGCTCCAGTCGTGAGACATCTCTCCAAAAGTCTGGTAGTCTTGCTAGTGCCTGATATGCTTTCTATGGTGGACTAGATAAATACACATAGTTGCTTGGCTCAAAGACTTAGATAAATTTTTATTCTACCCCCATTTCTTTTTCTTTTTCTTTTCTTTTCTTTTTTTTTTTTTTTCTTTGAATGCATTACTTTCACATTGAAATGAAAAAGAGAGATAAAAGTTATAATGATTAACTTCAGATATGTAACACAAATTATATCGGTGATATTCATAGCTGTAACTTTGGGGGAGGGAGGTATTTCTTTCTTTCTTTCTTCCTTCCTTTCTTTCTTTCTTTTTTTAAGGACCTAAATATATATAACTTGAAAACTATGTATAACTTGAAAACTACATCAATGCATTCTGATCCTACAGCCAATCCTTAGGATTCTGCACCCCCTCAGGCCTTCAGAGCCTACAAAATGTAAAATACCCTGGATGAAGAGGTACATGGTTTTTGCAATCCCTTTTCCCTGTCCAGCCGCTTAACAGGGATTTTATTTTATTCTGGTTTAGATAACTGTGTCCAGATCTGGACTTGCCTCAGGCTGAGGTACTTCTGCATACCAAACTCAGATGGAGCTTATTTGGAAAAACTTACTCATTGCTCCTTAGTAAAGACCTCCTATCATGTACACAAAGAGACACAGAACTAGCACAAACAGAAAATTCTAGCACATTCTGAGCACTGTCCTGGTTTTGATTTTTAATCCTGACAACTCCCATTAGTATCCATTCACTAAGTAAATTAATTTCAAATGTGATGGAACTAGGACATAAGACTAGAATACATTTTATTCTGTATGACATAAACCAGCTCATTCAGAATATACAAGAAAATGGAGCACTCTGTATCTCATGTCATATCTGTAATGTTACTAGCCATGAAGAAAGACAAAATCTAATATCACTGTGCCCTAATTGATTAATTTGAACTATTGGGATTTAGAAAATGTCTTGCTGTAAATAAATTATGCATGTATATTAATTACTTCAGATAAAAGATGGATTATCTCAATCCAGTAATTGCAGTAGTTCAAAACTGACAAGCAAAATTACATGTCATAGTAAAAGCATTTTATAATCCCTACCCCTCTCATGCATACTTCTGTCCACAGAAGTCAGTATCTTAGTGATAGAAACCAGTAAATAAGCAAATGCTTATGTATTCGTGTTACATTTTGGAATGAGAAAAAAATGAACAAACAACAACAACAAAAAAAAAAAACACCTGCACAATGTACATCCTTGTCTGGCTTTAAAATAGATATTAAAAATATATGTTTAGAATGTTTTATGGGATTACCTTGAAAACACGTTTTGAATTGATTTATGTGTCTCGCCCTCCAGCAAACAAGATGTGTTTTAAAGTTTTTCTACTCTAACTGTAGATTGAATATGGCCATGGAGCTGTTAGTCATTTATTGCATTTGCCTCGTCGTATTTTTCTCAGCTGTAAAAGTGCATACATTATCAAGGAAGTTACCTACTTAAGGAAGTATTTAATTTACACTCTAGAAGATTAAATTCTTTTACACAGTCATATATCCTTGTAACCATGATATGCAATTGTGAGCGTCTGTGCATTCCGTGAAATCAGCATTAAAAAAATCAATCTCACAGAACAGGAACTACCCTGAAGAATGGAAGGAATTTCAAATTCTTTTAACTCAAAATAGAATTTCAAAACTGTGTAAGCCATAGAGAAGCACACAGTGACAGACTTTCTGTATGCTATGTTGGGGGGCAGCCCTCCTGTGATAAGACTTTGGTCAACATTAGCTCACTTAGAGGATGATTTATTAAGATGGCAGAAGCACCCTCGACACAGTCACACAGCATGAAGCCTTAGGGCTGCTGTGAATGTAATCTGTTGCTCTACTGATTGACCAGCAAGAAAACAACTGATGTTAAATATAGCACAGATATGTTAAAACACAGTCCACTTGAGGTCTAAATTGACTACTTCATTTTGAAATTGACTGCTGAATTGTAATATTAATGATGTTTAAGCCAACTATGTGTTAGCTGTTTGCTGAAGTAATTTAGAAAGTAGCAAAAACCCCACCACCACACTGAAGTACCACTGTTGTGTTTAATGCTAACAGCTTCAAAGAGCAAGGTTTTGAACCTTAAACAGTATCACCTTTCAGAGGTAATCTACATTTATACAGATGTGATCATGCAAGATAATAATAGGGTTTGTTGCTTAGGCTGATTTTGTTGCTATAAGACTGATTTTTTAAAATAGCAGGCAAGAAATTACTGTAAATCCAGCAATAATTAAATATACCTACATAGCTATTCAGCAATCACACTGCACGTATAAAATTCACTTCCATGGGCACCTTTGTGAATATATTCTGAAGCATCCATGAAACAACAATAACAACAACAAAAGATTAAATGAAAATGTCATCCTTAATTGTTGACAGGAGATAAATAAAAGTCTTCAAAAGCTACTGTCACTTTGGGCCAGATCACTCTGCAGCAGGTCTTTCCCCTTATTATTTAACTCAACAGTATGAGCAAATAATTTTGAAAGCAAACTTATTTATTATGTATTTACTTACATAATTTATTGTGTTAATAAATTACGATATATTTGAGAAATTAATATGGCAATTAGCTGGTTTGTTTCTCCAGTACCTAGGTAATTATTAGGAAGAAAATACTATACCAGGATAACACAGTATTGGCCAAAGAAAACTGAATGGAGAGACAAATTGGTTGTCACAGGTTTCTTTAACCAAAAGATGCTAGTCTTGTTACTACCCTTACCATACAGAGAAGAATAAGAAAAGCCTTTGCCATTTTTAAGACTATATTGCAGTAACCACTTCATATAATGTAAAAACAATATTCTAAGACAGTACTATTTGCAGTAAGGCTATTCGTTCTCATGTGATGAGTTAAAGGTGTTGAACTTCACTTTCAAACTAGGGAATGTAATTCAGATTGCTTCATTAAAGATCATAAGAGATAATGAAAAAAAAGGTAGAGAAAAATGTTTTCTGTGAAGTTCTGTCATCTGAAAGCAAGTTTGTTTAAAAATTCTCTCTAATAAAATATTGTGGATTTGCCATGAAGATACTGAACAGAATTAATAAGCAAATAAAAGACAAGAAAAACACACTTCAGAAGAAAAAACTTAAAATACTGTATCAGACCGTTTCACATCTTACAGAAGAAGGCTATCAATGGCCTTCCCTTAAATTATCACATCACTCTGTATTAAGCACAGAGAAGGCAAAGTGCATTTTAAAATACATCTTTAAAACCAGCTCCTCTTCAGCTACATCCAGTGCCTATATTGAGTGTATTTCCTTTAGCTTTCTGGCCAGGATCATAAAAGAGGCATAAAACTAGAAGTATTTGAAATAGAATTAAATGATTTTGAATGAGTTTTCTAATAGTAATCTTAACGGATTCCCTGATTGATGGATGCTAAAAAGCTGATGTAAACACTCAGCTGTGGTTCTCTTCCCAAAGATTCTCACTCATTCTCACTCCTCTACAGTCACAGCCAGAAGAGGTCTGTGTTTGGCTGTACTGTGTAAAGCTGCCTAAGTTAAACAGCCGCCTCTGTTAAATGGTATCACTGAATCACTTCTGTCCTGTCCTTGACAGACCCAAAACACACAGGTTAAACAGATTCTGTATTCCAATCCATTTCTACACAGTTCTCGCCCAGTATTTTCCCGTTCTGCTTTTCTAATACCTTTTCTTTCATCATTTCATCCTTTTCCCTACTCTTCATGACAATAAAGATGAATTAGCTTCTCTCAACTTCTGGCAACCTCTACTAGCTCATTTATTGAAAATAATAATAATAAAAATAAAATATAAGAGGAAATACTCATTTTATTCCAGTGCCTCTGGTTGTGACAACCATGGAAAATAATGACCTAAAACAATGACAGCAAAAGAGTATTGAAGTATTCACAGATGCGGGTACATAACTAGGACACAAGACTTGTGTTTATCTAGCTGTGACACATTTATTTCAGTAATTGTTTGATTTTATATTTTAGAAAATATTTTCATAGAAAATATTTTATATATAAACAAGTTCATATTTCATTATGTAAAGTTAATGGAGCTCAATAGGGAAATACTAACTGAAAATTGGATGATGCCCTTAAAAGAGTGAATTTAAACCAACTCTTGAATTTCAGATATAAAGTAAATTTGATCTGACCTTAATCAGGTTCCAGAATTTGACCACATACTCCCTCACCTGAAACAAGTACCCAATTAGAAGACAATTAGTTTGAACTTCTGAATGCTTCAAGAATCTTTAAAGGAATAAGGTAATTTATTTTGAAAATGAGGCTTATGGTATTTCATAGGAGGTACTAAGAGTACTGGTATTTGACTTATGTCACAGCTAATTGTTTTGAACTACTCTGTCTAAACCACTTACCTTGTAGAAATGAATGCATATTTTGCATAATTGTTTTCCTTATTCATTCTTGTTCACCACATGGTTTAAGTGGTATGAAAAAGACTTTCTCCTGATGTTTGCCTTTTGATCAAATTTATTATTTTTCCCAGTATGGAAAAATCCAGGCCAAAATATGTCAGAAGTTCCCATGGAATTTTTGTTTGTGTAACCAATGAGATTACTGATATGACTCAGGTAAGTCTACCTTTTTTCCAGTATATTCACAAGTAGGTATATCATTTTTACAGTCATTACAGGATTGCAGGAAAAATATTCCTCCTATCCTAAAATTACTCTTAAGATAATATGAACTCTGGCAATTTCCAATATCATTTGGTGCTGCTTTATTTATTATCATATCATGCATACTCAGTTATCATAATACAGCCTCCTTTTTCTCTAAAGAATGACTGACTACTCTCTGAAAATTTTCACATGACCAAATTAAGTTATAATAAATTAAATTATTTCTCAAGTTGGCATAAAGAACAAACAGGTAGTTTTTGAGGTAACAAAACAAAACAAAACAAAAAGCTTTTTTGTGTAGTGGAAAATAGTTATGCTTCACCATTTTAAGTTATATGCTCTCAGCTACACTATACCTATTAACAGAACTGGTGACAGATATATATGTACACACACACACACACACATTTATTTTTCAGATTGTTGGTGGATACTGCTTACTATGCATCTGTGAGAGGATCACAATTTTATGAGAATCTACCATGACAGAGATACTCAATTATTTTATGTTTATGTATCCTTTTTGCAGATCTCCCACCCTACCCCCGCACCCCCCCACCAAATTAGGGAAAAGTAAAACAAGGGGGAACATAATCATTCTGATTTCATACGTTGATATCAGAATATTAACTCCAATAAAGTAAGAAATGCAATTCTGTCATCAAGCCACAGCAGCATCTTGCTATGTTTATTTAATAAATCATAATGAATTGCAAGATATACAATACAGTTAAAACCTCATTGCCTTTTAACAATAACTTTCAACTATTATATGTCTGTAATTGTATACATCATCAATTGCAAATGAAAAATGCAGAAATTTTCTACTTCTTTTGCTTTAAAAATAAATTCAATTTTGTAATTTTGTTGTATGTTTTTATTCATTTGGTGGTTAACAGAAAGCATTTTTTTGCTGGTATATGCATGTGTTCAAGTGAATAGTTCAAGTTTTCATTTTTCTTTGGTATTCTCAAGCCTTGAACAATTAACTAACCCCTCACAACATCCCTGTGAGGTAGGAACTTACGCTGTATTAAAAGAAAAATCAACAACAACAACAACAAAAAAGGAAGTTGAGAAATTCACTTTGTTTCTATGATTCAGCAAAGCTATAACTAGTAACGAGGCATCTTGTACTCCTCCTCGTTCTGATGTGAACCATGAAAATACAATTCTTCTCATCATTTTCAGTAGCTTCTATAAAATGTCTAACACATTTCACATAAATACCACAGTGGTCATTGTCAATAGAGAATGGTATTTTTCATGAGAGATTAGAGATTAAAAGTACAATGTAATTAACCTGCACACACGAATGTTTCATTAAATAATGTTGCTTGAGATATTCGAGAATATTTTTAAAATGTAACCATTACAAAAATATAAATATATTGTAATAATATATATAATATATATAAATAATTTATTTTAACAATAAAAGCACATGTAATGGTTGCATGCCTAAAAAGTCAGTGGCTATATTTAATTGACCAATTCAAAAACACACATACCAATTTGTGTACTTAACATAATTTAATGAAAAACACGATTTGCTGGTAAAATTTTATAATGGATATACTTGCCCTCTATCATAGTAGGTGTTGAGTGAGATAACACCACAATAGTATGCTTTATATAAATGTCAGATTTTTGTTTCTTATCAAAAGAACAAACACATTCATTATAAAAAAAAACAACAACAAAACACCCTTATTTACAAGACCAAGTGAAGCCTGTTCTAGCTCCACGGCAATTTAAATAAATGGTTTGCAATTGATTCTGTCCATCAGGTTTAATATAAACCATAGTAACCTGAAAAGAGTAATCAGATGGAACAATACAAACCAAAGTTCATGATTTTCTGATTGTTTCCATTAACAGCATAGCTATCCCAATTATTGTTTTTATATATACATTATGTAACTTAATAGTCAAAAAGGTCAAATTAAAAACAGGTTAATTACATTAACTCAGTGCATTTCAGGACTGTATTTACTTTTCCACTAACATTTTTAAGATTACAGAAGAGCGTAATGTAATGAATGTAACAACTTCCTAACAAACAGGTGTCAATCTTCTCTTCAGTCCCATAAAATCTAAAGTTCAAAAGCCAATAAACAAAGTAAGAGAAATGACAACCAAAAACTGCCATATGAGTGCAAAAGCAGTTATTTCACAACCAACAATATGGCTAACTTTCCCAATGTTACTTTGATCATAAACCTGGAATAGTGAGAGTTTACTTCTGTGTTATTTATCCAGTTACTGCAGCATCTATAAACCAGTAAGAATAATTATATGTTATATTTATTAAACCCTTCAAAATAAGAAAACATTACATTAGCTTAGAAAACCATTTTTTTTGTCTTGTTCAATGTAAAAGTACAGTTTCTTGCAAAAAACTCCTTTGAAATTTCAAGTGCTTGAAGAAGAGGCTACGTATACAAAATGCAAGAAGAAAATTTTTAATCTCTTTCTAAAGTAGGTATAAAGATGTACTATGGATAAACAAAAACAATTGAAATTGGCATGGAATGGGTAGTTTGAAAATAACACTTTTTTTGATATACACATTTACTGAACAAATTGCATGCATGGCAAACTGACATTTTTAAACTGGAAAATGTTATGGAAAAATAATGAAGCAACAGAAATAAACATGAGCTTTTAATTGCTGAGTTTTTGTTAATTGGCTAATTTAACTTAAGGGCAATTTTAAGACCAAAACAGAGAATTATTGTATTAGAATATAACGACTTTCCCACTTGCAAACAATAGGGTTTTTCTTATTAATATCTGAAGAGTTGACACTGACCCTGACACTCTCAATGTTAGTAGGATTCTATTAGCAGTAGCAGTTGCAAACATACGGGTTTGCCAATAACAACTCACAATTTGTGCATAGTTGAGTCTTCGAAACTGAGCAAATTTGCTCTCAAAATCTCGCCAGCGCTTGCTGAGCTGTACCAGGGTTGGCTCCACTGCTTTTGCAGCCCCATCCTTAGACAGGCGTTCAGCCTGCCTGTTCACCGCATTCAGATCTTCCTTCTTCTTCTCCAACTCTCCACCAATCTCCTAGTGAGCAAAACCAATACAGGGCCCAGGACAGTTAGCTAACTAAATCAATCAATTTATAATTAGCAAAATACTTCTGTCAGAACTTCCATTTCAATTTTATTTGTTACAGTTAAAATGTTCAGCTATTTCTTATCTTAGAGGTAAACAAAACAAAAATAACTGAGATTAAGGAACCTTCTTGTAGGCTGGCTGTAGATATATCAGAATCTAGTACAAATTGAGAATTAGTTAGCAACGGCCAACGGGTTCCACATTCTGATTCTTGCTAGTACATAGTAACGGGCAGTTGTAGATTCTCATTATTTATTTAATCAATAAGGGTCAGGATATTTGGGACAAATAATGTTTGGACAATTTACAAATATATTCTCTGAATCTTCAAAACAGTGCTAATTCCTGTTTTACTCTGTGGGAAACTCAACAGAGAATGAAGCAAAGAAAGACGAGGCAAAATAACTAGGAAAACCTTTGACAATATGTAAATAAATCTACAGATTTTGACAATGACATATGAATGTTCAGATGAAAATGAATGTGCTAACATGAGATAGAGGTCATCCATATATCGGTAAGTCATTTGTTCATCTGGAACAAAGATACATAAAATCAATTACAATTTTTACTAAAAAACATTTGATGCTTCTTAATACATTGCACACTCCATATTGACAAAAAATTTTATTTAATGTTTTTCAAATAATTTATGTAACAATTATTGTAACAAATGAATACAAGAGATAGTACAACAAATGAACATCAATTTGAATACAGATTTTTAGCATTTGCTTTAGTATAAATCAGAAATAATCTACTGAAATATTAATATTTTACATCCATTGAAATATTTATTTCATTTCCATCTTTTAAATTAATAAATTTATCTCTCAAAAGATCTACCATTGCCGTCTCAAAAAAGCATTACCTTTAGCTTCTGCTCATCTTTGTGGTCTGGTAGACTGGCTAACTTTTTCTCAATGTCATCCAGCCATGTCATTAGGTCATCAGCCTGCCTCTTGTACTGATACCATTGATGAGAAATCTCTAAAGCCTTTTTTCTTCTTTGAGACCTCAAGTCCTGTTCACAGTGCAGACATTATTAGAATATGAATGAAAGACTTACAAAATATGAATTGGTATTTGTGCACACTGAAGGAAAAAAGGAAAAGTACACAGATCCACTATTTTTAATTAAATGATTATATTTAAATCAAATGTGGAAGTATCTAAACATAGGCTATTTTCATCAGTTTGAAAGGTAAATGTTTATGTTAAAGGAACATGAATAAAACAGTGAGCCAGTCAGCAATATTCAGAGAAGTTAACACTCCTATATAAATATCAATATTTTTACATATAAAACACTTATTCTCAGAATACTTACTGGATAGAAGGAAACACAGCCCACTTATTAGCTAGGTGTAAGTGGGCTTCCTGTGTTTTGTGATCAACTCTGAAATTCTAGCCTATGTGAAAATTCTATAGCTATTTAAAAGAAAATCATTTCAATGCAAAAATATATTATAGACCGTTACATACCAAATATGTTTATGACTCAGATTTGTAAAAGTATTAAAACTTCTCTTGAACAGGACATTAAAAACTACTATTTTCTTTAAAGTATTATTAAGTGTAATTATTAAGTAAACACTTAGCTTAGTTTAGCTTCATTCATGAAGAGTTCAAAAATACTTTCACTCCAATAACATCTTACCAAGCAACTTAAAAAAAAAAAACAAACAACACACTTTACATAATTTATATAAAAAAAATATGCAAATAAATTTGCTTCAACCTTTCATGAATTTTATTTGACAAGGTTGAATGCTCAACTGAACAACTCAAAAGGAAAACAACTAGTGAAAATCTGGCCAATAGTATGGCTCTAAAAACAGTCTTCTCCTCCATAAAAAATATGAATAAGTTCTGTTTAAGTTGAAAAAGTCCAAGACAAACCTAACAGATTTCAAGTTACACCATAATGTGAACAAAACAACAACATATTCCAGCTATTCTTCTACTGCACACAGCAAAATTGTAAAAATTAGAATGAAATCCATAGGAAGCAAAAGATGATGCTCAAAAATAAGTAATAATTAAATGTAAACATGTTGTGTTCCTAGTGTCAAGAAGAACTAAACAAGATTTTTTAAGAGCAAATGTGTCCTGATGAATGATAAAAAATTCAGCTACAACTGCCAGTCTGTGCCTCTTAGGTGACAAAGGTGGTCTTTCAACTACAAAATTATTCATTTCTACATTTTATTTTTCTCCAGGAAGTTAACATCCTCAATTAAATCTCTCAGCACAGAATTTAGATGTATGACTTTGGTTTTCAGCTTCTTAGCTGCTAGGTCTACTGATATAGAAAGACTGATATAGATTATAATATACCCCACCACTATTTTAAAGAGGCGAGTGTCACATTTCCTGTTGAAAGATGTCAGCATGCTATTATTATTATTATTATTAGTGAAGTATAAATCAAATTATTAATTGCAACAAAAGTGTTCTGCAACTCAGAATCTACGTTCATGAGGTTGCATTGCAGCTAAGGTCTGGAGTGCTGTTGGAGAAACATAAAAAGTGCAAAAATCTTAAAAAGAGGCAATATAATCAAATAAGTGTTTACTGTCCAATTGGTAATCACCTGGTTGTCACTGAAACTGTGACAAAACAGTGCTCATTACACTACATAATTAATATGCCTTTTCCAAAGCTTCAAGAAACGTGTACAAGCAAATATATGCTTACAGCTGAATAGCTTCAAATGACTTATCTCTAAATAGTAATGGGGATTCATTTAACTTTACAGAACATTACCCTGAAATGAAGAAAAATGTTTTATTTGCATGTGCTTATAACGGTAGCTCCTATACCTTGAGAGCATTATGTTTAGTCTGCAACAGCTGTTGTTTTATCTTTATTTCCTCCCGTTTTCTCTCATCTGTGATTCTCTTCTGAAGCGTGTCACCCCTTTGCAGCAATTCTTTCACTGTGCTCTCATCATCTTCACTCTGATTTAAAATAACAACGGGTAAAATGGGCATTTAATTTAACTACCACTTAAGTACTAGGAGTTTTAGACATATAAACTTACACTTCCTATGCTAAAGTAAAGAACTAAAAGCTACTTGCAGTTCTGTTCGGAAGACACAATAGCTTTTACTATCTATATCACATGAAGACACTTGAGAGGTACAAGTAAAACAGCAAATGAAAAGCTGTGGATGTTTGATATGAGATTTTACAGAACAACCAGGATAACAGGATGAAAACATTGAAGGGAAAAAGATAAAATATTTTAACTTTAAAACTGAAAGAATAGGTGGATCTTAAATATTCTACAGAAGTTTCAGTAATCATTGAAATTGTCAGTACGCTAGAAACAATGTGATTCCTAAGCATTTCATATAATAGTATCAACACAATACAAAACACCTATACTAGCATTGAAAATGGTGCCACTATGCACTTTTCATACAGAAGGTGAATCCATTCCTACAGATTTCAACACCATCTTTGAAACAACACTAAACATACTACATATATAAACAGAAAAAAATATGCTCAAGCATTGGAGCATTACCCCATTAAGCTTAATTCACTTATTATTTACCACTTGAGTAAGTACAGCCTCAAATTGCTTATGTTTTTCCTGCATTAAAAACAAATAAATAATAATAATAAAACAAAACCAGTAAAAAATTTCCTTTTAGAAGTGATATAAAAGATCTATCTTTGAATAACACCTTGAAAGGAAATACAGTTCTGTTTATTTATATCGCTTATAAAGAAATATATATCTGATCTTGCTGAGGATTCACAAAGTGAGGATCTTAAAGATAAATGTCTGTTGTTAGCTATGTAAGAATTGTCATTCCTCTGAAAATTACATTGAAGAATTCACAGCAGTATTCTGTTCATGACTTTTTGTTTTTGTTTTAATACACATACATTATTTTACTATTCACAAACAGCAAACATAAGTAATTAAACTTACCACAGTCACATATATTATTCACAATATAAGGTATGACCATATTTGTTAATAACTAATCTCCATGTGTTATTTGTCTTTAGTGAATGTCTTCTCTTACTGTATTGCCAAAACAGATATAGTACTCTGAATTAATGCTAACTTGGAACCTTTGGATTTATAATATATTAGAACAGTAAATTTTTGTCCAAATCATATCTAAAGATCTTAACACAAATAAGGTAGTTTCTCATTTTCACTCAGGACTTTTTCATCTTCCTATCAACTTCACTCAAACTTCCATTTCAACCAAATTACCATATCTTTATTGAAGTCCTCCTCTTTCAGATTCACCCCCTGCTGAATTTCAACCTCCAGTGGTTCAAGCAATTTTTGTATATCGAAGTCAAATTGCTCCACTTCCTTCAAAGGAATGAAGGGCTAGAATGGGAAAAATACAGATATAATTTATTTAAATTACATCTTTAATAGTCTTATTAAAAACATAAACAAGAACAGACATCTGTTCCACTCCCTATTACTAAAACATTAGTAGATTTTTTATAAGATGAAAAAATTATGACCATGCAACTCCAACTACCCACGTACACAAATAAAGATCAGAATTTAACAATACCCTAGAGTTCTCATGTAAGAAATACATACAAGATAATACATAGAAGATACAGTAAGAATTCTGTGGCAAATGAAGATTTTTAAAAAACTGATATTCTCACATTTGTGCACAAGAATAGGCTCAGATAAACAGTGTCTAAAAAATTAAGTGTAGACATTACTTGGCTAAATCGGATCTGTCAGAAATTGTAGGGCAACAAGTAATCCATTTAGATGAATAAAACATGTTCTATTACCAACTGAGAACAATTTCAGGATAATATGTCTCAGTGTTTTGAAATCATTGTTCTGTCAAAAAGAACAGCAAAAATATCAGATTGATTATATAGTATCCTTCTCAAATTAAAGATAAAAATAAATTAAACAAAAACAAAAAACAGTTTAACTTTGCATAAGATATCCACTTAAAGATACTATGTAACATACTAGAAAAAGAAATAACCAAAACCTTGTTTCAAGAAAGCACTCCAGGTGAGGCCTAACAAAGGCAAAGCAGAGAGGAACAATCTCTCCCTCTTTTGATGCAGCCCAGGATACTGTTGGCCATCTGGGCTGCAAGAGTACACTGCTAGATCATGACCAGCTTTTTTGTCCATCAGGACCCCTATGTCCTTCTCCACAGGACTGCTCTCAATGAGTTCTTCTCCCAGTCTGTAGACATATCTGGGATTGCCCTGATCCAAGTGCAACACTTTGCATTTGGCCATGTTAAACTTCATTCAGTTCATGCGGACCCAGTTGTCAATCTTGTCCAGGTCCCTCTGGATGGCATCCCTTCTTTCTGTCATACTGACTACATCACTCAGACTAGTGTCATGAGAAAACTTCCTGAGAATACACTCAATCACCCTGTCTGTGTCATTGAAAAAAATGTTGAAGAGCACCAGTCCCAAGACTGACCCCTGGGAGACACTACTTGTGACCGGCCTTCACCTAGACATAGATTTGTTAATCATAATTCTCTGGCTGTGACCATCCAGCCAATTCTTTCTCATCCAACAGACCAGCCTTCAAATCCATGTCTCCCCACTTTAGAGATAAAGATGGAGTGCAGGACCACATCCAGGCAGACATCATCAGTTGCCCTTCTTTTGTCCACAGATGTCATCAGTCCATCATAGAAGGCCAACAGATTGGTCAGGCACGAGCAGCCCTTGGTGAAGCCATGCTAGCTGTCTTTGATCATCTTCTTGTCTTGCACATGTTGTAACTCAGCCTCCAGGAGGATCTGTTCCACGAATTTCCCAGGCACAGAGGTGATGCTCACCAGCCTGTAGTTTCCCAGGTCTTCCTTTCTCCCTTTTAAAAGTCCTCTTCCTCTCTCCTTTCTTAAAATTGGAAGTAATGTTCTCCTTTTTCCAGTCACCAGGTACTTTGCCTGACAGCCATGACTTTTCAAATGTGATGGAGAGTGACTTGGCAGCCACATCAGCTAGTTCTTTCAGGACCCTGGAATGCATGCCATCCAGCCCCACAGACTTGCACACATTCAGTCTCATGAAGCGATCTCTGATCTGTTCTTCTCTTAATGACCTAGAAACTCTTGTATGTACTTCTGTCTACTCACTAAAGGCATAAGGACATTATATTTTTGTCACTTCCCTTGTACATTTCTCTACAGCACAATTGGTCTTTATTATAAAGCATATGTTTGTAATCAAGATGTTAACAACCAAAGCTATCCAGTCAAACAAAAGAGGCTAGACATCAACTAACAGTCAGAAGACCTGTAAAACGTTATCAGTTGTTCCACAGATGAACTGGGAGATTTAGAGTAAAAATATTTTAATTGTATCTGGTTGATCATTTTAATGACAAAGACTTTGTACACTTATACACAGCAATGGACATGTAATAATGGATGATATTCATAAGGAAACATACTGTGCTCACAAATTTTCATCAAGAAGCTCAGCTTCTTACCCAGCAACTACTTCAACTAAGGCAGAAATAACAGGAAAATACTAAGTAATCTATAATCAAATGATCTGAAGGATATGAAGGATATATTCAAAAGTACTTAAATATCAATAATAGAGAAATCAATGAATAAAACTGGAATATATAATTACTATTATCTTTTTTTTTTTTTTTTATAATGGAAAGAAAAATACTCATTGAAATTCTAGTAATTGAATAAAGTTAAAAAAAAAAAAACAACCTTGAAAATTTAAATCTCAGTACACTTTGATATACTTACAGCTTCATTTCACTATTTCAGGCCACAATTATTCATTGCTCCTTGAATTTATTTGCCATTTCTTATTTCCTTCACTGTTGTACTGATAATTGTTAGTATTTTAAAAAATAATTTGAAAACAGGAGAGAATTGTCTGCACACAAATTATAAAAGCTTATTAGCCTCTTGAATTGATTTTTCAATGTAATTGCAGAGTGTATAATTTTACCTAAATATGACTAAACAAAAAAGATATGAAGTATACTATCTCTTAATAATTTATCAGCCCATAAATCTGAAATCATGACTAAGGGAAGTAGGGATTTACTTCTATAGATGTGGACAAACCAAGGCATAAAATTTAGTCCTTTGTACAAATGAATACAGCAATTCAACAATAGTACAGCAAGCTTTTGCCTCTTTATTATAGGCAGTACTACAGATAAGCTTTATCAATCATAATCAAGTTGTCCATTTTCCACAGTACTGGAGAAGATTCCCTAAATTCTCACCTGCAGTTAAAACAATATACTGTAGTTACTATTCTTATTTTGCTAGGTATATGTAGTAAAAACATAGAGAGGTGCTGCCATTCAAGGTCACTTTTTCTATACAATCATAAATGAAATAAAATACGAGTGAGAATGTTAACATGTTGAAGACATTTGTAGGTTATAATCTGAAGACAGATTTTTTTTTTTTTTTTTTTCCCCAGCAAATATCTTTTTACCCTTCTTTGAGTGAGCCCACAGCATACAATGCAAACAAATTGACCCATGAAAAATCATCCACTGGCAGCTGCATCATTTAGATCACTTCATCAAAGGATGCATCATTACAACATTTCATCTTATGACATTGTGGAAGAGTATGGCAAAACTCAGAAGGAGCTCCATTCTGCAGTATTCAGAATAGAAATGTTACACAACAGAGTCGTTTGTGCCTATGTGTCCTCTGTCTACAGTTTGTACTTCTGTACTGAGTAGAAGCACATTGCAACTGCTGAAATACTACTGATGGCTCCCAGGAAAACAAAACGAAACAAAACCCCTAACATAATCATCCTAGGTCACAGGAAAAAGGTACTACACCACAATGAGTAGGCTCGGGGTTGGGAATGTTAGGAGGGTACAGATGTCCTGAACTGGCCAAAGGGATACCATATCATATAATGACTTGCTTCAGAAAATCAAAGTAACAAACCAACCAAACAAACAACAAAAAAACCACAACAAAACAAAACAACAACAAATACATAACGGAGAGGAAGAAGAAGCGGGATACCACTTCCAAAGTATCCACTGAAGAGGAATAGGCTAAGCATCAGTGTGCTTAGGGGAGGTAGTGCGTCTTCGTGGCACTTGCTTTTTTTAGCCTCACCAATGATATCAACCTGCAAGTTTTCTCAGTTTCACTTTCCCTGTTCCTACCCTCTGTCCCGCTGAGGGGATGAGATCTGAGTGAGTTGCTGTGTGGGTGCTTAGATGCTGCTGGCTGGTGTCTACCCCCACAATAACACACTATCAATATTTCTCAAAATCTATGTTAAAACTACCTAGAAACAGCAGCAGCTTTGGAAAATCATGTCTTGTTTATTGTTGTGCAGTAAGAAATGCTACATTGGTCAAAGAAATAATGTCAATAACTCTGCAGTCAGTTAAAGAAGGTACTTGCGTCCCTGAAGAGCAAACTGATCAGAAATCATCCAGTTAAAGTTCATCTTAACTGGTAAAGATGAAATGATAGACAATTGTTTGAACTTGTATTACAAAACAAGTAATCTTTTCATCTCTCAGCCAAATAGTGCATCAATTTTAAACAATCCAGCAGTTTATTTGCCTATATATAAGCTGTGAGAGAGTACTTGATTTTCAGGAAAGACTAATATTTCCTGGAAAAAAAAAAAAAAAAACAAAACACAAAAAGAAATGTCAAAATAAGACATACTTCTTGAAGTGAGAGGCCACAAAAAAGAGTATTCTGAAAAATTCACACATATCCTTCTTTGCACAATTCTTGCATTTAAGATTAATATGATTCATTTTTAATTTAATGCCAATTGCATGACACTGTTCATTTTTGCAGTTTGTAAGTGTGCAATTCAGTAATATAGTGAAGAAAAGAAAACCCAAACCACACCCCTGGCTTTCTCCTCAACCTTTCTGGAAGTCCCTCTAACCTTCTCTCTTGTTTTCAAGCAAATATTGACACAATTATTTCACACTGCTTCATAGTTTCTATCATTAAGCTTATTTTTCCTTTCTTTTTTTTTTTTTCCCCCCTGTAGGACATATTCTGTTCCAGAAATGAAAACTAAATCAACTCAAATATGTACAAATAATGTGCTGATTACAGAGGGCACTGAGCCCTGTGAAAGCCCAAAACAGTAAATGAAAACCATGCAATCTTGCTTATGCATTTGTAAGGCTTATTTCCTTCCCTGCCATTGATCCTCTGTGCATTGATTTCCCGTGCTATTACACTAGCTACCACAAATACACAGGATCAGGATCCATATATTCCTGCTATGCAACCTACATGGCTGCCTACTTTAATCTGTCAAACAACTCTTCACAATAAAGGCAGCAAAAACAATGGAAAAAGGAAGTGATTTATGTCCTCCCTCATTCCATGTCAGAAGTTACAACTTGGCTAAAAATGCCCTAATTCATATTGGACTCAAATTCAGTAAAGTATTCAAACTAATTGAAGAGATAATTAGCTGAAGTATAGTTGAAATACACATGTGAAATGTTGATGAGTCTCAGCCTCATGGGAAAAGATACGTAATAAAAATTAGCCCCCCCAAACAAATACACACCAGAAAATGGTTATGGGCAATAATTTGAGAAGATTAAGAATCTTATCATTTCCTAGATGACATTCATTTTTTGTGTTAGTGAGGTAACAGGTATATGTTTATATAAACTTAGTGAATATCAGTATTTGTGCAGTAGTGAGAAAAGTCCCTCGAACATACGCACTTAAAACAAACAAACAAACAAAAAAAGATTTTAATGTATTTTCCTTTAAAATCTTAGCTTTTGAAGACACTATAGTCCATTGATAAGTTTTAACTGTGCACCTTATATAGATACCATTCTGTACGCATCTCCATATGGAAGCAAGTCTTCCTACCTTTCCACTCTTAATTCTTTGTGATATGGCAGCAAATCGATGGTTGAGCTCTGATAGTTTAGGCTCTATTACTTTCCTGCAGTGATCACCACGGTTTGTCATCAAGTCTACTGCTTGGTCACGCACAGAGTCCACCTTTGGATGCATATCATTCAGCTCAGCCTTTAAGCGCTACAGTCCGTGAGCAAGAGACAGGGCTTGAAGTTAGTAATAAATGCAAAGAGAGAGAAAGAGAGAGAGAGAGAGTGTGCAAAGGAATAGGGAGCAAAACCACAAAGCAAATTCAGACAATTATGCATGAGCATGCAAACACAGTATAAATACATGAGATAATATTCATACTCACGTCCCTCAAAATTTACAGCAGGAATGTATCTATATATCTGTTTTCTGATCTTCTATTGGAAATTAATGGTGGATAGCATTCTAGACAGGTTGTTATCTGCCATAACACAATCCTCAACATATTTGAGGGTATAATCAATTATTTTATGTTCCTAAAAATAAGTAGAATTGCTAATCGTGTTAAGACACTGGCACAGGTTCCCAGAGATGCAGGTGATGCATCTCTGTATGTGCTCAAGGCCAGGTTTGATGGGAACTTGGGCAGCCTGATGTAGTGGGTACCTGTGGCAGGGGGTTGGAACAGGATAGTCTTTAGGGTCCCTTCCACACCAAGCCATTCTGTGACTTTGTGATCATAATTCATACATTAAAGAACTCAAGGTAATAGTTGCTACTTTCATTACTGTTCAGTAATGTTCAGTGGAGGGAGGGAAAAATAATGAGATGAACACCAGTGTAATTTTTTTTATACAAATGTATCTCTATTTTTTACAAGAAAACAATACCTTCTTCTTCTGTAATAATTATAACAGTAGACGCCAACATGGGTATGGGCAAAAAAGGGGAGCTACACATTCAGGAATCATAAACACACCTGAGCATTGGGAAGTATTTTACAATGTCTGTGAAATGCCATTGTGCATTACAAGTGTAAACTTTTATTGATGGCAAAGATAATTGTACTTCGTGCTTCAGGGTGGCAAAATTATTCATCTTGCTTCAGAAGTCTACCCTGTAATCCTTCTGAGATCAATGAGCCACTGATTTATGCTCTGTGTAAGCGCTACTTGAAAATTTTGATTGCCTTGGAATTTTCTTTGGTAAATGGCATCACTATGTTAGCATCAGCAATACAATTCTGATTTTGATTTGCGAACTATTTCTCAGAAAATATGCAACATTTCACGCTTATTACTAAAGTAAATATATATATATATATATATATATATATACCTCCATATAGATAACAACTCAAAGGCTTTGACAAATTAGTTATTTTAAATACTTTGTCACAATTATCTTACATGTCAATTTTTCATCAGTCAGTCAAATGATGTAATAGGCCAAATAAAACCTGCAGATCAATGCACTAAGCCATTATTATACAGCTTATTCCCCATGTAATATTTTTGCTCATGGTATTGGACTGCGATCAATGCAAGCAGTGTTTATAGGACTAAAACAATCATATGACAGAGAAATCAAATGCAGATACCATAGATATCAGAAACGAATAAAAGAAAAATAGGAAAGTATTTTAAAATGAAAACACGGGAGAAAGGTTTTTTTCTTTTTTAACCAGCTCTGCTTGAGTGGTACTTTCCAGCAAACACAGGTTTAAAAGATGATGTTCTACTCACCACGATGTAACCAGGACTTATAATGTATCTGGTTTTATTCCTGCAGGGACTTAACTTTTGTTGTGTGGCACAAAGTTACTAAGTGATCTACAAGCTGCCAGAGGGTAGCTTTATCATAGAGAAAATAATGTTAATCAATTTTTGATACCTTTCAAAATATGCTAGTTCTGATACATTCCTTTTCAGATTAAAATTAAAGTTTTCCAGAAAATCACATTTTTTTTTTAATTTTTATTTTTATTTTTTTTTTTACCTTAAGAGTTTCCTCTTTTTGCTGGGGCTTTTGCTTATCAGATTCATCCAACAGTATTTCAGCACGATATATCCAAGTCGTGACATTAGCTACCTTCTGATCAAAAGCCTCCATGTGCTTTTGATATTCCTGTATGTGAAAAAGGTAAATACTGCATACAAAAAAGTAATCAGAACTGAAATAATATCCATATTTATGCCCATTGTGGCAAACATGCGTATGTTATGAAACAAAATTTATTTCATATAATATCTGCTTGTTATGTGAAGGACAAATCTATTTTATGTGTTTGCTTTCACTTTATATGCTTTTTGGCTTTGAAAGACATTCTAGAAGAGACAGAATCTTCCTAAGAGACAGACAGGAGGGTGATACAGTCACAGCAAGAAACACGCATCTGCAGCTCAGTGAGGCTGCTGAGAGGAGCAGGAAGCTGGCTGCCAGGCCTAATGGAGGTGAAATTTCCCAAGAGACAGACTTGCTTTTTGGTGAGCTACTAAGTTGATGGAAACTAGGATTCACTTGCAAAATCACAGTCAAGAAAGTGAGTTACATATATAAAATTTTCACGTACGTTTCACCTAGCTTCTCTGCTTTCATATTCTACTTTTTAAAAAGCTACTGTTGTTGATACTCTAATAAAACTTATTTGTTGTTGTTTATTTATAAAACTTTCGTCTTTTCTGAGGAGATCAATAGAATGAGGTGTATGCATACCCTCCTCAAAATTATAGGTGAGCCATATGTACTTATTAGCACACTCTAAGAATATGGATATTTAAGTAGTATGACAGTGGCAACCACTAATGTTTCATTGAGCTGTTCCTTTTGGTCACTAAAAGTGTTACTTTACAGAAACTGCAATACTGCTACATAACCTTACCAATGACATAACTACAGCAACCTATAAACTTCATTATATATTTCTTATAATCAGTTCTACATTGAAGCTGAGCACCTACATCATGCTGGATCAAATGCTTCAGTCTTCCAGATTGGGCAGACAGAAACAGATGTTTGCACTTGGATGCTTCCTGTAGATGAAGAAGCCCTGTAGTGATGCTGCATAGCTGTTACAGAAGCATTCTTAAGATAATGGTCTCTAGTAGAGCTCTAAAACATCAAGCTCTGAAAAGTTAAGTCTAATGTATCCCTGAGAACTACTTCAGTGTCTCTGGCTTCAAATTGCATTCTGACTCCATCAGGAACAGAAACATCATAGAAGATTTGCTTAAGTGTTCAGCCACTGTATGGTTAATACTCCTTCTTTGCTTTTGTCAACTCTTCAGGACAACACGAAGGAGAGAATAAAGTTGTATGACTGCCAGTAGTTCTAAGCAGCTGGGACTCCTGAATTTAAATTAAATGTGGTTCAGGGATTTACTTTTTATGAGGTTTAATCTGGGCCCCTTAACATACTATCCTCATCAAAACATGCACCACAAAATTGCCCAAAGGAGGACCACACAGTTCTGAAGGACCACATCATCATTCTTGAGCACATAAGGTGCATGGTACTGCATAGAGCTAATTCACTTGCCTCTGAAATGAATTTAGTTCACACACATCACATCTATTCTGAGGACCAAACCAACATGCAGGTGGTGTCTTCCAGGTTGTATTTCTGTTGCAAACAGAAATGCTAATGTAGACAAACACAAAGTCAGTATCAGTACTGAGGCTTAATTCAACTGATATGGCCATTTCTTTTACTTGATTCATATTCAAGTAGTCTAGGTCTTTGGGAAGAAACTGCTTTTCACACACTGGGAAAATAAAAAAAAACAACAAAACAAAAAATGGCCCAGAAACTACTTAGGCAGCTAAGAATTGGAAATACTAATACACACAATTCCACAGAGTGCTCTCTCTGTAATCAGCCAAATCTAAACTACACACAATATAGTAAACAACGTGATTGATTGTCAGTGAATTAGATAAACATACTCTGGAGCACCAGAAAAAGCAATCCCATGAGAATGAGCACCTACACCTGGGCATCATTTCTCCTGTGGGCATAAATGCATTTTCTTACCATTAACAGATTTAACCATTCCTCGGCACGTGAAGTTACTGCAATCCAATTGCTGTTCAGGAGGCTGAGTTTATCTTCCACTAGACTTTCCTTTCCTTTCAGTACCGTCTTCAAATTCTCTCCTAAATCGCAGATATTCTTAAGCTGGACTTGGCGTTTCTCAATCTCTTTCTGTGTTGCCTACAACCAGCAGAATAAAAAATAAAAATTCAGGAAATTAAAAATTTGCCACACAAAGATCATCAAACAACCAGTAGGTTCATACGAGAAAACACCCTCTTGCCTCCTATAATTAGGGAAATAAGTATAAAGTAAATTGTATGGTTTTAGCTCTGACAAAATTGTGTTCTTCACCTTCTCATATTTAGTAAACAAATTATTCTTATAAATCATGAATTAGCTCTCACTCCAGTGTTCAAAATATAGTTTTAATACTTTATTATAAAAGAAACAACAACAACGACAACTATGTTTTACAACATTTACCTAGAGATATTTACTTTGCATGTAATAAAATGACATAGCTATGAAACTGCACATAATGAATAGGACAATAACAAAGCATTACAATAAAATCTCAGGACTTACAGAACTCTACCAAAACTAGTCTTATGAAGGATTTTAGTATTCCTTTGATATTTGCCAGTGCAATTTTTTTTCAGCAGAAACCATGCTCTGTCCTGTTAACTGTCTTGTTTCCAAACTGTAGAAATCCATCTTTTCATTCCATTCACCTGGGATTCTACTCAGTGAACTAAAACATTAAAATACTACTCATAGCAGCTAAAAACCACATATATGTAGAACGTTCGGAAAGTAATGTCTCCTATTTATTTGCATGGAAATGACAACAGATACAAAGAACACAACAACACTGTTTGACTGATGAAATTCTCAGCTAAAACACACTATTTTCCACACAGTCACTACCACTTGCTATGCATTTTTGCCAGAAATGAAGAACAGGCATGTCATGCTTGTAAAAATCTGCACTAGCAGAGGTGACACACTGTCACTTTTGTCACTGCTGAAATGCACCACCCACTGCCTCACTGTGTTCACATCTACTGGTTGGTCTCCAAAAATGTTCAGCAAGCATCGATGAATGTCAACGGGTGCTTTTTTTTTTTTTTCTTTTTTTCTTTTGTTTTTTTGACGGAGGAATTTAATTCCACATCTTTGCTTCATAGGCATGTCCATGTCAGATGCCACTGTGTCAGACTGCCCCTCTGCTGCCATCTGTTGCACAGCAATAAAATGGAATGGAATAATGGTGGGAAGGTTCAGCACCTACTGCCATACCACCAGCATCAGCCTCTGATGTCACGGCCCAACAGAATAACACAAGAGGTACTACTTTTGGAGCAGCCCTCATTATATACATAATACTGGTAATGCATATAAAGTAATAAAACTTACTTGTATTAATTTTTCAACAGCCTTCCCCTCATCCACCAGGCAGGTCACTGATCATAGAAGGAGATCAGGTTGGTCAAGCAACTTGCCTGTCGTGAAACCACACTGGCTGGGTCTGATCCCCACTATTCAAACTGCTTGGCAATTTCTGTTAAATAGAACTCTGAAATGTCTCATTGGAAGAAACTCTTTGTACTTCCACTTTTCCGATTTCATTCAGTGAAATCTGAATTCAGATTGTTTGCTTGTTTGTTTGTTTCCCCCCCATGCAAACCACAACTGTGACTAAGTAATGAGGATACTATTTTAATTTTCTACTAATTTAGATATGTAGATTTAAAAATTCAAAATCAACAAAAGATAGAAGAAAAAGTTAAATATGGCTCCACACAGCCTGTATATTGTGAATTACTCTGAAGTAATCTTAATAATTTAAATCTCTGAAAAAGAAAGTACCTAGGTTGTTGAGTTCTTCTGTGTGAGATTACACAATTAATCAGAAACTGAGAAACTGACATTATGGCCTCCCCAGGGGCTGATACACATTTACTTGTTTATTCACAGCACATCTTTTATTTTTTATTACATCCTGACCACTGACTATGAATCAGTTCAAACAATTTTCAGATCATTTTATTTCACTGATTTTATTGACAGGAAATATGTTGCTGAATGTGTTAGCTAATGTATTTCTGAGTACTTCAAGTCAGCTTTACACTCACTAGTATTACGCTCTCCAGCTGAAATATAACATTACAGCACTGGCAGAATTACAGTGCTGATAGTGAGTGATAGAGAATCTTTCCTTGTGCTACCACCTGGCATTTCCTTATTGAGAACATGCCTTTCTGGCAATCAAAATCATACTAGACCAGCTCCTGATTAAAAGACAAATAAGCACCACAATGATTAATGTCTTTTGTGATAAATGCATACACTAACTCAGTCCTCTAATTATAAATGGATTTTTAATATACAGTATTTAATGACTATTTTTCCACTCATATGTCATTTTTCTTATCTATTATAACAGAACTGAATTCAAGTGGAAAGATTTAGCTTGTCTCTGCTGAGTAAAAAGACACAGCTTACGGCCTTCATTACATTTCTCATTTCAAGTAACTCAGCCAACAAGTTTTTGTTCTATCCTTAGACAAATTCTAGATGTGCACAATTCCCTTCACATAAAGACTATTATTTTTCATTAATGACATTTCCTGTTCCTTTTTACTTCTGGATGTTTTTACCTTGAAGACAACATTTTCATGTTCACATTTTTTACTTCTAACCTCTATAATTATCTTTGAAACTGTGAGTTCCCTTCATGTTTTAAAATACTTGGGTACTTAAAACTCATTAGAAATAAGTTCAGTAATAAATATAACTGTATCCCTCTGCTGTAAAGAAAAAGATTATGAGTTCTCCACTCAGTTGCAATGACTGCAGCACACATCCAATTTTCAATTCATTCACACTACTGAGTTTTCCTCTCTCTGTCTCCATTTTCCATGTTAGTTTTCAGCATACTTTCCTAACAATGGCAATCTGCGGGCCTAATTCATCTCCCAGTGCATTTGGTTAATATCTTCAGTAGCCCACTTACTCAGGAAGTCCAAAGCCCAAAGCTGTGACATTAATCAGATACTGTGATGGCCTGGTACTGGGGTCTGAATTATTGATATACTATTTTGTACTACACTACACTGAAATCCACATAGGACTATCAGTGGCATACTTGTTTGTGAATTCCTCAAAACGATTTTAAAGTGTTCATGTACCACACAACACTTCCTGCTACAGTGGGAGCAGATTATTTGTGCAAAAATATAATTATATCACACAATTTCAGCATGTACATATATCTGTAAGGCTTGGATCTGCTACCAGTTTGTTGGATAGTTCAAAATTAATAATGTGCTTATATTTACAGGAATACTGATCTATATTCCCCTAAAGAGAATCAATCCTGAGAAAGGATTTATGAAAGATATGCACTAAATACATACCCAAATGAGAGATTTGTTCTGGAGCTGAAGCCAAAATCTGCTTGTTACCAGTTTTTTTTTTTTTTTTTTTTTTTTTTTTTTTTGCAACCCTTTAAATGTAACTCCCTCATGAGAATTCACAATACTTTAGCATTTTTTAGGACTAGTAGGTTCATCTGCTTGATATATTTTTCATGTTAAAATTTCTCATTTTAAATAGCTTTTGTTACATTTTTTTAAATTATTATTATAAGGTAAAGTATGTACTTTTCATAGCAACAGTGAAATGTAACAAGGACTTCCCACTATGCAATCATCAAACCTTATGCTCAAATTACGCAATATCCGAAGAAATACATCTAATGGATAAATTATATCAAAGACAAGTCTTTCCATTTTAGCTGGTGTGAAGTTAAATCCATCTGAATTAGCTTTCCTGAAGAGCTACCTAGAAACATACAGTTTACATTTCTGTTTTTGTAGAACTATACCTTATAGTTCAGCAACACTAAACATTCTTTTTCTTGTATTCACTCTGTAAATGGACTATCTAGCAGCACAGTTAGGGGGCATCAAATTGATATGATTTCCTAATATGTCTCTTAAACAACTGTGACCTTATCATGTGTGATAAGATTACAATATCAAGCAGAATTGATGAGACCAACTGTGTAAATATTTAACGGCAGCAAGTGAAAGTGGGAAAACAGCAAACAGCAATGGGAACAAGGTTTTTGTTTGAAAGTCAAAGCAGTAATAGTCAAAAAAGTAACTGTAAGATACTAAGAAGTGATCTTAACATATCTTTGGACACTACTTTTAAAACACAGTCACTCTTAGACTGAGGATATATATTAAAAAAAAGATTCCATACCTCATAAAGAATTTATAGGATTTTCTATTTCTTGGTACCTGTTTCATAAATCACCAGTGCATTTCAAAGTTAAAGACACTAAGCTCAGAAGCTTGAAAGGGGCAGTTAAAAACAAAACAAAAAAAGAAACGTACACAAAAAACCCATAGGAAACACAAAACAAATTGTACTCCAGTGCCTGAAACCACTACAGTCTTTTATGGGAGTCATAAAGTTGCCTGCACATTATTCATGACCATATCTATATTGCATGTTGAAACCAGTAAGATGTATAAAGGGTTTTTCCTATTAAACAGAGCTGAAGTGCTAATTTTTCACACACAAGAAAACAGTTTTACAGTTTTTTGTTGTATTTTTTGGTAATCATATAACAGTACTTAATGAAAACGTCCCTGGCTGCACATAATTCTTTGAAAGTTTGAAGTTTTGAATTATGATGAGCACGGTTTCCTCAAAAGCACAGCTTTTGGTATGCATGTATAATGATGGTTTGGTTTGCTTATGATCTGAGTCAGAATGGATTTTCCTTATGTATACAGAATACAAACCAAATTACCTAGTGTTGAATGATACTGTGCTGTCTTGGTATTCCACAGAGATATGCAGCTTGGTGTAGCTCTTGCATCCCTTTGTGATTCTATAAGATTTTTATCTATTTAGTAGCACAGGTATTAAATTTGAGGAAAATTTCATTTTAGGATTTGCATTTTCACCTAAACTAAGAGTTAAGGTAAGGTATTATTGATGTATGAAGCCCTCGGATTAAAAATGAATGAGCCACAAAACAAACTGGATAAGGAACCAAATATTCCTCCTCTTGACTGCTACATGAACACACGGAACCTACTGAATTCTGACATCCTTTTATCTACTGGAATTCTTTTACTTTTTAGCCGTAAGTAGAATGGGATGAGAGAGAAGTGATCTCTATTTAAATGGATACTGGATGGAAAATTCAAAATACTCTTTGAAAAATGAAATTCTACTTCAAACTCATTTCAGGGAAGATCATTTCAGTATGAAGCAGAATTGTGCTAGTATATACATGTGGGGAGATTGAGATGCTTAAAACTTTTTTAAGCATTAGCGATTGTGATAATAACATGGCAGTTAAAAAGTTCTGCTGATTAAAACTAGAATTTTTATTCCCTTTATCAAGCCTTCTTTAATATGCATAAACTGAGATGTATAAAGGTACAGTGTGTGTTACATTGTTACCTTGCCCCAGGCAATTTCAGCATCCAAATTGCTAGGCATCCCTTGCACAGCTGATCTCTTTGTCAATTCCACATCTGTCGCTGCAAGCCATTCTGTCAGAGAATTAATTTCTTTTCGTAGCTTCCGGGACAATTTCAAGCATTTCTCTAACTCTTGCTTTTTTTCTGTCACCTGTAGAAATAAAACACGTGTTTCTTAACTCCGGTTTGATGATTTTTTTAGTATATTCTATCTGCCACTTTTATAAGAAAGCTTAACTTAAAATTTTACGAGGCAAATTGCACATGTAATAAAATTTTTAATAAGTTCTCACAGTGTTTATTTTTGCTGCTAGCATGAAAATACCAATTAAAAAAAAACAAACAAAAAAACAACTTTAAGTGTCCACATGCAGTTCTGTTTGGTACTAACTAAAGATAATGCTTCTTGGTTCCATATAAACCAATAAAAGAAAGTTGAACATACATTTCTAGAGAGTTACACAAGCATTTACTATGAGTAAGCCATATTACACAATTCTTAAAAGAAGTGCAATTTGTAAACTGTTATCCCAAGCTTCTGTTCAATTGTCCTCCACCTTCTGCCATAGCCCTCTTTTAATTTCAACCTCCTTATCCCCAGTTTGTTTTGTCATTTCTAGTTTCTTTAGAGAATCAGCTCTTGTTCACATTTCCCATAAACCTATTACTAGCTCAAGTTCCAGAGCACATCCCATGAATTTGACTGCCAGTCTCTTACCTGGGAATCTTTACTACAGACTTACCGGCAGCACTTCTATCCTTTACAGCATGCTTTCCAACCTGACCTACATAAGTCATTACTCCACTAGTAGCTTCCAATCTTCCAACTCCCCACATTAACAACTTTGTCACCACAGGTTCTCGGTTAGGATTTTCATATGATGAACATTTTGGATGTGAAGTATTATGGACAATACATGTTCTGTTTGTTAAGTTGCTTTATGCATACTACATGGTACCTGCAAGAAAAGCTGAATGTTTGTCCTGACTGTTCTGTATTACATTTTGGTAAGCATTTTGAAGGATGAGGGGAATATAATTTTCCCTGCAAGTCCCTCAGTACATTCAGAATGAGATGTAAGTTTCTGAATACTTAAGACAGCAGGCATAAGAGTAAGTGAAGAGGTCTCACATGGAAACCTGCACCACAATAGAACATGTGGAGACTGGTAATTTGAAAATACAAATTAAATTATGCACTGTAGAAATTTGAAAATTGCTAATAAATGAAGGAGGATCAAATCTGTTCAGTGGATTACAAATATTAAAAAGAAATGACTAATTATTTTGTGCATCAATTAGTAACCAAGAGAACCACTAGTTTTTATTTAAATTTAACTTTTTTTTTTTTTAACTTAAATTTTAATTTTTATTTAAGTTATATAATAACTGGAACTTCTAAGTTATGTCCATATTTTAGTTGCTTGCTACCACTTCAAGATCCTATTTTTGCTCAATTCTGTAAATGGAAATGAATTTTTCTCATATTTTGAGATTAGGACTTCCTGTTATTCATGAAACCAGGACTTTGAGGCTAAAAATCCCATCATCTTTTCTCCCCATCTTTGTATAGAATCACAGAATCATAGAATCACCAAGGTTGGAAAAGACCTACAAGATCATCCACTCCAACCATTCACCTATAACCAATAGCTCCCACTAAACCATGTCCCTCAACACAACATCCAATCATTCCTTGAACACCCCCAGGGTCGGTGACTCCACCACCTCCCTGGGCAGTGCATTCCAGTGCCTGACCACCCCTTCTGAGAAGTAATATTTCCTAATGTCCAGCCTGAATCTCCCCTGCCGCAGCTTGAAACCATTGCCTCTAGTCCTATCACTAATGACATGAGAGAAGAGGCCGACCCCCAGCTCACCACAACCTCCCTTCAGGAAGTTATAGAGAGCAATAAGGTCTCCCCTGAGCCTCCTCTTCTCCAGGCTGAACATTCCCAGCTCCTTCAGCCTCTCCTCACATGGCCTGTGCTCCAGACCCCTCACCAGCTTTGTTGCCCTTCTTTGAACACGTTCCAGGGTCTCGATGTCTTTCTTGCAGTGAGGGCCCAAAACTGGACACAGTACTCGAGGTGCAGCCTCACCAGTGCTGAGTACAGGGGGACAATCACCTCTCTGATATAGATCTTGAATAGGTATAAGACCTATTCAGGAGTACAAATGCTGGCAGCATTGTCTACAGTAATATCAGGTATCCAAAAACAGTACCAATATCTGATAAAATAAGACGGTCCTTTGAAATTGTTTGAATAGAACTAGTGGCATAGTGACCAAGTTGGGTCCTAGTCCTAGCAAATGAGAGTTTAATCTTTTAAAGGCAATAGGATGACTTTTGCTCTCCCAGAGTAAACATTGTATTTACTCAGGGAACAAGCAAAGAAGTATCCCTGGTTGCATATTATTATTCTGTGGAGGTTTACTACTGAAACTTCAGAACTTTTCTTCCCTGAATATAATTTAAATACTTTCTTATATACCAAATTTATCAAATGAGACCTCAGAATTTACAGTCCAGCCAAGAGGGAATCCCTAAGAAAGACAATAAAACTCAGCTTTTTAGCTACAGAAAGATTCACGTAAGGGGAGCCTGGAGTTCACATATGCTTTTCACCTCTTCTGAGGAATATTAATAGTCACTTTAAATAACTATTTGCATATACTTTGCAGAAATACAATGCAAAGTGCACTACCCATTGTGTGATTGTGTAAGAGAAACCATAATCGCTTGGTATATTATAAAATGAAATTATTGATATCTGCCCAAGCGCAAAAATAACAGTTGTGTTACTCTATATATCTCTAAATGCTGGATATTCTGTCAATAATATTACACTACTCCCATCTACACTGCATATATCCGGAGGTTACAATTGTATTAGTTTCAGTTTGTACTTAAAACATAAAGATGTATTTCTGAAGAAAAATAGTAAACAGTGCCCTCTCAAGGCCTTCTGTTTCCTACAGTGATACCAAACATAACATTTATACTCCATAAACCTTCTCTATATTTTAAAACTACTTGAGCTATGTTAAATAGTTTACTTGCAAGTAATCTTTAGCTGTAGTAAATAAAAATGGGAGGAGTAGATAAATTAAAGCAAAATGAAAGGTATTTTAAAACCTTTTAGCAATATAGTTGAATAGCCAAATTCCTATGCACCAGTGGATTGTGAGGAATCATCTCACCTTCCAAGTGATGGTCTGTACAGCAGCAACACCTTTAGTAGAGCAGTGAAAATACTATTATTGCCACTTTTTTTTAGAGAGTCTCTATTCTGCTGAATTATCACAAAGAGATTTGCAGTAAGGATGTTGCAGACCCTATGCGACAGCTACTCACAACTAACTACTTAAGTGTAACAGCTGTTCATGTGTACATATGCATATATGTATCTGTTAGAGAATATGCACGAGGGAATGCAAGCATGGGCATGGAATGCTTTTCATAAATGCAATCTCTGTTCCATGATATTCAAACGACATTTTAGTTTCCTGTAATTTCATCTCAAACCTATGTACACTGAGGCCACTATTAAATTTTTAAAATTATTCATCACATTTTCAGAACGTACTCACCTAAAAATGAAGGCCAAAACTCTTATGTTCTGAGAAGACAAAACTCATTTATAGAAGTAAAAGAGGTTTAAGATCTGATACTACCAGAGGAATTGATAGGAATTTTCTATCCATACGTTCATATGATAACAAGAAAAGAAGTAAACAAAAAGAAAACTTTCTCCTTCTATAAGGGAATTTCTAGGTTCAGTCTACAGTAAAGGTATCTAAAATACATAGAAAAACTCTACTGAGAGATGTACAAAACTATTAGAAATGACTGTAATTTTCCTGTCTTCTTGAGAGCACAACACTTCAGTACATTAAATTAAACCCATTTCACATCCCCAAGAACATGCTTATTAAGGATTGGAGATAATGGATGTCAGTCTAAATGTGAAGAGTGTTTTTCCCCTCAGACTATTGATTTCAATCCTGAGACTTACTATCAGTTATTACTACTATCAGGTTTTTCACAAAAATAAAAGCTGCGGTTCTCCAAAATCAGCACCATCAATAAGGATTGAATATGGCTAAGTGATCAGTTCAGTTCTCTAATTCTGAGCCTTTGTGACCCTCTAAAAGCATTAACTACCATTATACGTGAAAGTAAATGTAGAAAATTAAAACCAGGACAGTAATGATAAAAAAAAGCACTACATATTTTTGAGAGACATTAATTAGCAGGGTTGCTCTCTTAGAGCACTAATAGCTTTCTAATTGCACATTTTTATCACTTCATTAGTTGAGAGGTCTCCTCTAATAATGGCACCTGTCTGCTGCAATTATGTTAAATATAATGAAGGAAAAAATGCTACAGTCCATTCTAAAATAATGGAGAAAACAAATGTATCATCTACTCTCAAATGGTAGCTATCCACACCTTAATGAAGCAGACTTTTCAGTCTTCTTTACACTCAAAACACTGATGTCTATTAATACCTCTGCTTTAAAGAATGGCAGAGAACTGTTTTAATTCAGGACAGTGGTTGAGTGTTTTGTATTACTTTTTCCTTAAGATAATCCCACAACTCCTCTTCAAAGATCAACAGTTCTTACAGAGGATTGTACCTCATTAGCAGGCAACCTCTTCCATAGATAATGCAGAACCAGAATAAAAACCCTTCAGGAATTGATACAAATTTATTTATTTATTTGGACCCGGTCTTGTTATTATTAGTTAGCAGTCTGTCTTTTCTATTGTCTGTTTATTTCAATCTTAGAGTAACTTCATTTAAATGATAACACTGTCCTTTTAGGAAGCATAGCAGCTTTTAACTGTATATGAATCAATATAGAAATAGATGATGCATAAATGAAAATTTTACACAAGGAAAGGCAATGCTCAGGAGATTAATAGCAACAGGTTCTAGGAGGTTGGTTACATATAAATTATATATAATAATTAATTAGCATCATAAGGTAAAATACTATAACATTTAGAGATCTATCTATATTTTTTTCTGTAAGTGAAGCTGAAATAAGAGAATACTGGGAAAGTAGTCATGTAGTCCTCCTAATTATACACAAAGAAATATGAAGTGGTCAGCAGAGCACTGTATAAATATCAGAGTATTTTTCTGTTAAAGACTTTTGTAAAGAATTCTATTTGAACTGTTAATACGTTAATACTATTAATGCATTCCTGATTACAGAGCTCAAAGGCACTGTTGTCCAAAATGAAGAAATCTGAGGGCATCTATGTAACAGAGAATGACAAATAATAAAATAAAACAAAAACAAAAAACCTTCCTCATTTCTGAAACATAACACAGTGGGACAGCTACTTCACACACTCATTAATAAACAATATTCTGTGTGGTTTATATACTAGGATATAGCAACCAGGAAAGTCAGGGTTTTATAGATTTAAACCAGGAAACAGTTATTACAATAACTGAATGTTATGTGTAGTTAAAGTCAAGAGTGCAGATGAAGCAAAACAGAGAGGTACACAAATGCCTCCTGGGGAAAGCTGCAATAGCAAGAACTTTTGGTCAATAGATTTTTGGACAGCAACAAATAGAAACAAAATACATAATGATCTGTACAACCAAAGGCAAAAGGAAATGAAAAGTAGAATTGTCTCTTTTATCAAGTAGTTCTTTAGGGGAAAAAATGTGAAAAAAATCACAAAGGAAACCCAAGTACTTTTCTGACTTGAAGTGTTTTGAAGTTAGTGGTTGTTTGAGGCATTAAAAGTAAACAAGACCCCCTTCTGGCCAAAACAAAACAAAACCAGGCAACAAAATAGGAGAAAAAAAATAAGTAAAAAGTGTAAGGAAGTATAATTTTAAACTTTAACAAAGCAATTTTCTATTTCTCCAGAAAGTCATTTTATTTTTTATTTTTATTTTTTTACAGGAAAACGGAATAGCCATTCTGACAACTGCTTTTGCCTCTATATTCTCTACAACATTAAGAATGTGAAGACATTGAAAGTAACCAGTAAATTAGAACATTAACTTACCATACAAAGCTTATTCTTCACTTTTGCCAGTTAAAAAGAGAGCATAATTTTGTATTACAAAACATACAGCTTACCTTCGCACCCAATTCATTATATTGCAACTTCAAAGCTGTAAGCCTTTCATCCAGCTCTTTTGGGTTCTCTGTCTGCTGCTTTTGAACAATCTGCCTTCCAGTTTTTATCACTGTTTCCACTTCGGACTTCACCTCACTCAGGCTTTTATATAATTTCTAATCAAATAGAAATATGAAAGAGAAATACCCCTATTAAAATAAGTAAAAAAAGAAAAGACTATTGAAGCTATTACAAAGATGCACTATGATTCTTCATATTGCATAAAAACATAATTACACAAGACTGAACACCATCCGCTCCCATTTGAAAACTGGATGAGCTAAGAGTGTTCAGTAGACACCACATACGTGACCTAAGGGTGGAGAGAACTCACCCTGAGTGTGTGTATAAAGTGTATATAGAGGTTCATGAGAAAAATCCACCACTTTTTCTAATTTTTTTTTTTTCAGAAATTGCAAGATTCCGAACAACCTGTCATTACTAATACTGACCCAGCATCCACCAAGGTGAATACAGAAGGAATATGAGGTTCTCCAGTTGCGGAACAGAAACACCCTGCAGCCCAGCAGAGGCCCACAGAGAAGAAGGCTGTCTTCTTGTAGCCCACAGGCACCATGCAGAGCAGATCCCCATGTGCAGCCATGATGCAAGAGCCCATAGGGCAGCAGAGCATGTGGCCTGAATGTGGATAATATGACTACATTTTTTTAAATAAATATTATCAGATTTGTTGTAGGGAAAGATGTTCTATAAACACGTGCTTAGCGCATGAAAGTTATGGGGCTGAAAAAGCTAACTGCTGAGTGAAACTAATTAGTACAGGGCTTCTAACTACCATGCTGTTCCGACAAAAATATAAACTCAAGGACAACTGCATTTAAGAAAAACCCAGTGAATAACGAAACAGCATCAACTTGTTCCATGCTTATTTTTTAATTTCAATTCTTACACTTAGATCTGAAAGATGATAAGAGAGAAAACTGTCTTCAGGAATGCTGAAGTGTGGAAAAAAAAAAAAAAAAAGCAAACAACACTGCAAACAAATGTACAATTGCTCTGATATTTGCTGTTAAAATCGCCATTTTACTGTTGTCAACATAGTGTTCAACTTTACCTCTACTTCCTATGACAAAGGGGTATTAATGTGATTCATACAGATTTCTTCATATTCATTAGGACATATTCAGGTCTTTTACTCTTGTACCATAAGAAAGCCACAGCAAGACAACTCTTGAAAGGTGCACTGTAACCAGTGGTTTTCTGTATGTTTGCCATTTCCCAACTAAAATAAATACAATGCATTGCAACACTCCTAGTTATATTACGGAGTCTCATGACTGTAGCACACTGAGAGAAATACAGCCCACCCAGGAAGAGAAACTCAGTATAACTCCAACTCAGTATTGGAAAGGGGGATTAGAAAATGTCCCTGAATTGCATTTTGATATAGTGAAAGTCCATAGCCATTGTTCAGAAGTTCACTTAAATGAGAATGTTTTGATAATCTTATTTTTTTCAGTTTTGTGATTGGTACTTCTTTTCTCATCCTGAATTCCAGGCAGTATTCTGTAATCTTTAGCTTTGTCCATATAAAATTACATTTTTTTAAATGTTTATTCATGAATGCACCCCATGTTTTTTTGCCATGACAGAAAAATACAACACCATGTTACTTTAAGATTGCGAGAGCTATTTCATAACTCAGTGATAGCCTGGCAAAATTTCAAAGAGAACACAGTTTTAAGTGTACAAATGTCCATCTAATTTCATTTCCATTTTATTTCAGTTGAACAAGAAGGATGAACATCTTCTCTCTGTCCTCCATCACTTCTAAGTTCCGCTCTCCAACCCTCCTAAAAACAGTCCATCTCCTAAAATGGTTCCTATAATCTGTGTAGCATAACTTTCCTCTTAATTTTTTCTCAGATTCTTAATATCTCTCACAAAGATATATTGAAATGATCACAGCAAATACTTTACATTTGGAGGACAGAACAGACAGGAAATTAACATTTTATTTATTTACCATGCAGTGGTCCAAATGTGACTGTACCACTTCTTGCTCAACACTCTTCGTCTCCAACTTGGGCACTTGCAACTTCACTTCATCTAAAATTCTTTTGCATTCTTGTAGACGCTGTTCAAAATTAGCTGGCTTCTGAAACAAGCGAAACTTCATGGAGACATCCTGCAGCTTTTTCTGAAAAATAAAGAGGGGTGAGTAGCAGATGTGTAATGATATCAGCATCAAAGACAATTCTTAGATCCATCCCATGATCCATTATCGATCAGCACAGTTTTTCATTCAAACATCTTAAATCTTTTGGGGAAAATACAAGCAGCAGAGAATCCTGGTTTCCTTGGGAAGAAAAGATTCTTGCATCATCCAGGGTACTGGATGCAGCACAGCCAATAACAAAGGAGACTGTATACTGGACTGAAGAAAGGGAAGGTTTTCATATTTTCCAATATGTATAATGTTGGAGGTGGGGAGAAAATACAGGTTTAATGGCTTCAGCATAATACAAAGACATCCAGAGTGGATGCTTATCAGCTCTCAACCATGTTGCTCCTTCTTGCTATTAGTGTATTTCTCAGTCCCTCAAATAAACCCAACTGAAGGTTCTGGAGAGTAAGTAGGCCTAGCACAAAAAATTACATTTCAATTAAAAAAAAAACCAACAAAACATAACCTAGAATAAGAAGAAATTAGTCTGAAGACAAAAAAAAAAATCTATGACAAGCATAGCTTCTACTTTCAAAAATTTCAGAATTGGTTATCTTTGTCAATAAGTTTTATTGTTTGCTTACGCAATCATCAGGGGAAGGGAAAATAATGAGAAATTAAACAAAGAAAGGACCTTTCTCGTCATTACCTACAAGAATAAGAACCCATTCATCTTTAGAAGTATAGAGCAAATTACCACTAAGGTATGTTTTTCTACTGCTTGAAAAATAGAAGGTCATTGAGAAAAGGATAATTAAATAGGAATTCAGCATTTGCAAACACGCTTCTGATATTTTGTCTTCAAATCTTCAAATCTCAAACTGAGATCCGATGGGCTACAAAAGGAAGTATTTCCCTGAATAAATAAGTGAACAAATGGATCAGAATAGGAAAGAACGGTCTCACATTTTTACAGAGTGTTTGCATACACTAAATTCATACTTAATTAGTTTTTCATCTTCTTGTGATACTTTAGCTTGATGAAGTCATGTGGGAAGCATGCAATGCCCCATCACTATCTGCTACTATTTATGGTGATCAATATAGTAAACATGACCTAGAAAACAGAAATACGTTATTCGTGGTAGAGAAAATCACTAAAGATTGCACAGCACTGCAGATCTGTTAATATATATATATGTATGTATTTAATACTGATAACATTAAGTAATTCACATGACAAAAATAAAATAAAATAAAAATCAACCATCCAAAAACAAACTATGCTTTTTATGTAACTGGGATCTATATCATCTATAGCACCCTCACTCAAGCTATAGTGGACAACTATAATAGCTAAGTTGCATACTTATTATGTTCAACAATTTTAAGGAAATATCAGGTGAACAACTAAAAGAAACCAAGAAAGCGAAGTGGGTATCTGGACTGATTTGGAACATAAAGAACAAAAGAGAAAATACTTGTCACAGTATAACAGCCGTCACATAAAGCTATACTGTGTTCAAACACAATGTAGTTTTGAACCACTCATCTCAAAAAACAACCTAGAAACAGAAAATGCATAAAGAAGAATGACAGAGCAATCAAAACTATACGTCTCAACGTCTCACTGTGATCTAAACATACTACTCAGTCTGGAAAAGAGACAACGAAGGGCCAGTAAAAAAAAACATCGATCCACAAGTGCATACTTGCATACT
Organism: Alectoris magna; assembly: GCA_030625065.1. Classification (NCBI taxonomy): domain Eukaryota; kingdom Metazoa; phylum Chordata; class Aves; order Galliformes; family Phasianidae; genus Alectoris; species Alectoris magna. The sequence continues at coordinate 81,725,886 of CM060560.1, forward strand.
ATGAAATTAATAAAGAAGGTGACGTCAAGTTAAACTTCTATAAAGGAGATACAAGATGAAGTTGTTGGAAACCCTGCCCACAGCAAGGGGTGGGAACGGGAGTATAATCCCTTCCAATGCAAGCCATTCTATGGTTGTATGAACAAAAAGAAGGACACTCATATAGCATTCAGTTAAATTGTTTTAAGTGAACATAAGAATTCCAACAGTTTACAAGAGATCATAGAGTCATTAGACATGAGTTTTCAAACACTCAGAAATTTCCAAACTGTATATCACTGGGGAAACATCAGTAAATATTTACTTATCACTGTCTTCTGGCTAGTACTGATAGCATGGTATTGGACTAAATGGATCTTTAGTCAGAAGTAATATGAGAATTCTTTAAATACTTAATATGTATCGTTAGCTGAATTCATTTATTTCATACCAAGAGCAGAAGTGTTGGTAATGCTCAATGTTCAAATAAACATGTCTAGCCTAATTTAAGAGTGCAGCAACAACTGAAGGGAGAAAAATGCAAGACCATGACTTGAGTCAGTATTGTCAGTATTACTCATTGTTTCTTCTGAGAAAAATATCCTCTTTAGAAGCACAAGATTCATGCTCTTTTCAAAACCAAAACTACAGGTTTAAAATATTATTCATATTAAATAAATTTATAAATATATAACATATATTCAGAGATTTTCCATTCTAGCTAAAACATAAGAAACACCTTAATAATATTTCACAGTATGGGAACAATATTATTAAGGTTGTCTGCATGATTGAAGGAAAGATGTTGGAAATAAAATATGCATACCTGTGCCACATCTATTTGGGAAAGAACTCTTTTTGCAGATTCTTTGCCTCGGTTTCGTTTCTTCATTTCTTCCAAACTAATCTCATGGCTTGTTAATTCAGATTGTATTTTCTATTGAAGAACAAAGAATATAGTCAGAAGTGTTTCAAGAAAAGGTTTGTCTTGTTAACCTTATTTGGAATAGTTGACTTTGAAGCACATAAAAAAAAAAATAAAAAATGCTATGCTGTATACTGCATAACTAGAGGAATTTTTTCAACAAATTATTTATTCACTGCCCTGTGCACTATTCAGATTAGTTTCCCTTGATCACAATCTCCTACACAAACATGTAGCTTTCTGATGCTGCAAAGATGATGTAATATTACTCAGACAACTTCAATTAAACTGCAGGCAAAAAATACAGATTTCTTTCTTCTGAAGGAAAGAAACAGTTTCCATTGGGACAAAAATAAAAAATTAATCACAGAAAAGAAAAATAAAAATAGAAAACTGATTTACTTTTCTTGTTTCTTGTTCATTATTTTCACAGCATCATCCAGGAAATTGACAGAAATCTGATCAAAATATCCTGTACACATAACATCTTCACCTGACACAGTTGTGCCATATCTAAATCAGCATGCAATTTATGATTACTTCAGTACATTACTGAACTAGAGTCTATGATCGGTATCTGCAGATATGATAAATGCATATGGATGTGTAGTTCATTAATGCAGTAATTCCATTCATTTTCACACACACAGTTCTGGTTTTCTCTTCTGCAAGAATCAGTGCACAACCCACTCATTAATAGAAAAGTATCAGGCTTATTGGCTCACCATAAATCAAACTTAAAAAAACAATTAGCGTACAGTATGGTAGAAAAGAATTCACATACTGCATACCAACACAAGATACTTCAGATAAATATACATATTTTTATGTTGAAATAGTTAGAAAATGAGAATCTGCTATAAGCAGAATTTCTGGAAAAGTACTTCTGAGAGCAATTACCTTATGAGATAAAAACCAGGTATTTCCCTACAAGGAAAGTTGTTTCAGGCCATTACTCTGGCACAAAAAAAAAGTGATTTTAGACTTAACCTTTTTCGTTCTATGGTATTCCAGTATAAACAAACAAACTATAAATGTAAACATACACACATGCATTTATCTCGATTACTCGAGTAATTGGTGAAATATGAAAACTGTAGTCAGAAGTATTATATTTAATTATGTAACTGAAGAAAAGGAGTAATTTTTTGATTTCTTGGAAGTTGGAACTGTATATACAAGGAAGAAGCAAGCCTAAATGTTATAAGCCTACATCACAACTCATATTTCAACTGTTTTCTTCTGCATCTTATCAATTAATTTACTGTATTATCTAGTTTACTATGGTCAACCTCAGAATGAATCTGGAAAGCCTACAATTGGACAATTCTTATCTGAAAAGGTCAGAATAGCACAATACGGATAAGTAAAAGTTTTAAATAATTAGGTATTACGGGATATTGCATGAAAATCATTGTCTTATGGTTTTATTTGTTTGTTTGTTTGTTTAATTGCTCTGCAGGAGAGAGAAGAAACATTATCAACCCTGACCTCAGAATATGGAATTATAGATTAAAAAAAAAACACTACGAAAAAACTTGAAAGAAAAGCACTACTGATTATAGCATGAAAAGATTTTCTGCATTTGCCACTGCTGTTCACAGTCTTAGCAGAAACATTAATTCAGTCCTGAATACAAGACAATTCAAAACACCTACCTGTGATGCCCTTGTTCATGTAATTTGACACGATCATTTTTGTTCTTTGTTCATGATTTTTTGACTCATGAAGTTAGTAAACAGATTTCTTTTAAATGTCCATACAAAACAACTAAGTTTCATTTCTAACATTCACATCTCTGCTTTCCTCAGTAGTTCCTGTCCATTTTGTAAAATCTTTGCAGCAAAAACGGCTATCATTTCTCAAATATCAGAACACAGTGCAGTATATTTAACCAATGAGTACCACTGTAATTAAATTATCCTGTCTTACAGATAAAAGATGTTCATTTTCCATCACTGTTTGGCATTCTTCACAGGTAGATCATTAATTTGTATCTATCTATCTGTATATATATATATACATACATATATATATATATAAACAATCATATTTAGAAGACCAAATTCATATTGTCATGAGAAGTACTTGCAGATGAAAGCAAGCAAACAAACAAATGGCAAAGACATGGTGTTATAGCCAGCTGGAAAACCCTTCCTCCCTTGATTCAGAGAAAGGACAAAAGAACCAACATTACTATTTTTCTCACTTGAAAACTGAGAGAATGTCACTAGTCTCTCTGCAAACTTGTGCTTATTGAACAGCATATGGAAATAAAGCTAACAAGGCATACAAACAAACTCTGTAACAATATTTGCAAGGGAAGGCTTGATAGTATGATCAATGTTGAAAAAAATACTCTAGGAAAATAGCTAACAGTTCCAATATATCTAGTATCACAAATTACAATAAAGTTTGAAAAACATTCAATTAATCATTAGGGAAACTCCTTTCCCATGTGAGGGATACCATTTTCCGTCCCAGAACTGCATGAAACCTCGTCTGCTTTGTCTGACCTTAAGAAGGAAGAAAAATGCTGGTTCTGTAATTTCATGAATGTGGCACAATCACAAAAGATGTGCAATATACTGCATATCAACCTCCAAAATATCTTAAAATCACATTGGTTGACAACATTGTATTTTATACTGGTTGCCAGAAATCTATTGACTACCCAGTCGATACTGACTATGCTGGCATGATCAGCACGTTAGTAAATTCTCAAAAGAACTTACTGAATAATGTTTAAATGCTAGTTCTTAATTTGTTTTTTACATGTTCTACATGCAACATAAAGTAATTTGCAACATTTACAGAGCACGAAAATTAGATGAAAATACTTTTAACATTAGACATTTTACTTTGTAAATAACTGTGTTGTCTTCATCCCACAACTCAAGTCTGAGGATAGTAATGTGTGGCATTACTTTTGTCAAGTAATACGCCATTGAGTTAAAAACCTCTGGCATTATAGTATCATATAAACTTGTTTGACCATAGCATGATAATATTTTAATAACAGATTAATAATCGTTGTTACTTAGAAAATAGTTAGGTGTGTACTACTTGTCACTACTGAAGTGAAATTATTCAAGGAGTTTCTTGGCAAGACAAAGTATGATACTTTTGTTTTCCTGAGAAACACAGTGTCCACTCATTCTCCATGATGCACTTTACTTATGTCTACAGGGACAACAACAGATAAGTTATTTGTCACATTCAGGTGAGAAATGACATTATTAAATTTTCTTTCCCACAGTACCAAAAAAAAGTCATTCTCAGACTAAACAGCAGCACAATGTGGAGATTCTCCCCCTCCCCTCCCCCCCCCCCCCCCGAAGTTAATAACAAAGCTTCAAATAATTATCTTGAAAATATTTTGTCACATACATTTAATATTTTCAGTTCAGATTTATTTTTTCTTGTCAGTTATAGAGTACTTGAAAAGATATCAGCAACTAGCAAGTTCCTATGACGATTTCCTTCCTTATATTTTCTCAGTATATTTAGAGAAAGAGACTGCACTGGAGATAATGAGATCAGATCAAGCAAACAAATAAATCTGTGATATTTTTTTAGGCTTAACCTCACACCAGCTTCTATTTTTTTCTTTCCCTTTTTATTTTTTAAATCATTACAGCCTGAGGAATCTCAATTGATTTATCTGCATGATTGTTGTAGATTGTTTTATCTGAATACAGCATCTTTAGTGAATCAGTAAGGAGAAACTGTCAGGTAGTAGTGACTCTCAAGTATTAAATTCACAGTGCCACATGGTGGTGTAAGAAGCACATGGAATTTACATTCAAAACTGATCCAAAACAGTTGAGTAGCACATTCTGAACTCCGAAGAATCCTTTCTGTCAGCTTTCTGAATAAATTGATCATTTAATTTAAAAAGAGGAGCTAAACATAATTTTGTTTTCTCAGATTAACTGCTGATCAGCTCAACCAAAGATTATTCTTCCTATCAAAGTTCTGCATTGTTCTGAATTTTTGAAGCAAACAAGGAGATACATAAAGCTTCCCAATCTTTAACAGGTGTTTTTTGTTGTTGTTGTTTTTTAATTGTAACCTCTACCAGATGCTCTTTATAAATACAGCACATACTGATGAACAGTTTGCTATGTCTCTTAGCATGGATAAACTGACTTCTGTCCAGAAATCAGCATAATTGACTGAAAGATTCCCATTCCAGCTGTGTAGACACTATTGTAGGATGCCTTATACAAATCAGCTTCTTTCAACTCCACAAGAGAGCTGCGCCAGCAGAAGCTTCACAGGAGATGTGCCTATTCTGCCACTAGTCAGCACAGCCATTTACTAATTGAACAACTCAGAATATTTACCAGTGTAATCTTGATTGTATATTCCCTTTTCCCCTAAGGATTTTAAAGAACTTCACAACTGAACTTCAAAGATCTTCAATATTTGCATTAAGTTTGTGCACTTGTTAATTATTTTTCATTAGGCTCCACTTGCATCTTAAAATAAAAACATGAAAACGACAGCAGCCTCTTTGCTGCTTTTCTCCACAGTGGGTATAATATAATAAGGTGAATTCTACATCAGACAACAAAATCTCAAGAATAAAAGCAAGTTCTGCAAAAGAAATGAGCTGAAACCCATGAACCCATGAATCCCATGACAAAGTGTGCTAATTTAGGGTGGTGGAGTTTTATGTTGCATCAGTTGCTGAAGTTCTGAATTAATTCCTTTGACACAGCCTGTGATCACTGTCAATTTTGTATTTGAAGATGTACACAAACCAGATGCATCCATGACATATACGAATTGAAAAATGATAAAATGTATAGGGGTCTAAATGCACCAAAAATAGCACACTTTTATATCAGTTTCTCCAATGTAGTGGAGATATATAAAAAACAGATGAGAAATTAAACCCATACATATTAAACAAAAACAACAACAACAAAAAACCCTTGCTTTGCATCCTATGTCATGTAAAAATTATTTCTATTATTCACTTTTCAAGGAAGAAGTAAAATAATTTCAGAAGTTCAACTGCTAACAGATAGAGCTTAGGATTCAAAGTGGAAAAATATGTTGCCTAATCCCATTTTTACACTAATGTAAGTTAAGAGCAAATAAATTAGAATCATTTTCCAAATGAAGCAATACAAATACAGTCCTGCTTTCTAAATATCATTTTTTTTTTCATACACACACACAAAAATACCTGCATATATTTAAAAACATACTCATACCAGAAATGCAACTGAAAGGTACAGTTATCTACATTTTAATTCAAAAGACATGGAAACTTTTATTTCTAAGGGAGATAAAGCAAGATTTTCAGGGCTGCATATGTTCAGCTCAGAGTATAAATAATCTATGAACAAGACACCTTATTTTACAGTGATTTTAAACTCTACAGGCTTTCTAGAAAGAACGCCTCATCTAACAACCCTTTTGAAACATCTGTTTTCAATTTTCCTGCTTTTTTTTTTTTTTTTAATCTATCCTCTTGAATTTAACTGAAATGTACAGGAAAGTTGCCAATATTGTGTGTATATATATATATATATATATATATATATATATACATATATATTTAACACCAGAGATACTTGATTTTATTTAAAGTTACGTTCTTACCATTTTAATACTGCTATAAAGCAGATGTGATAGAACAGACAATGAAAAAGTAAAAATGAGAATTAGATGGACAATTTTACATCAGATGCTCAACAAACCAATTCTAAAGGAATACCAAAAGCTGACTGTGTTCAACTTACGTGAGCTGTAAAAACTGAAGTACAGGCACATTAATGTGCATATTATAACATAAGTAATAATGCTGTCCATGGTCCAATAATTTAGTAACAATTCCTAGGCCACATAATCAATTTAGCACAAGAGCCATCTAAGAGTACTGAAAATGAGGGGTTACCTCATTAAGGATGGGAGTTTTAGAGTCACAGTGGCAATTTTAAAGTTAACTCGTAGTCTTCCAGGATACTTATAATTCTTTACATCTTCTGGACAGGTATAGAAAATAAACCAGAAGGAAAATGCACACTTATTAAGAGAATTTGCTTGACTGTGTCAATTTAATCTTACTTAAAATTTACTTGCATGTTCAAACTGATTCTGTTGCCATTTCCCCTTAGTAATATGAGGCCGTGGGACAAACAAATACTCTTCGGTTTACGGAGGAAACTGGTACGCACATCATTTCAACCCATATATAACTTACCTGCGCTTCCTGAGGCACTTGTGCTGCATCAACTCTGTCTGCAGTGTAGGCTGTCAGCTGTTTGTCTATAGCAGCAAGAGACTCTTGAATTAAGCGGAGGGTTTTGTCAGTCTCCTGGGCAGACTGAATACTCTGTTCAAGACTCTTCTGTCTTCTCACAGCCTAAAAATAATGACAACATTATTAATACTAGCAATAGTAATGCGCATAATACATTTTTTCACTTTCTTTTTCTTCTCCAAAAATGCAAGCTAAGAATCAAATAGAGTTCTCCTGATTTGCACTCATCCACCTTTTTATAAGACAAGTTCCGCATCTTTTTGCCACTCATTCAGTTCTTTCTTTAAGAAATAAATACAAAAAAACCCATCCCAGACTGCACAGGCAACTTCTAAAAAAACACAGGACCCTGCTCTGAGGATTTCTATAATGAATGGAAGTTGGCAAAACTGTATAATAAAACCATCCCAATAGTTCAAGCCTTTCATTCTGAGGCATTAGCAGTCCTCCTGATCTTATTATATAGTTCAAGAGATTTTGTTTACTGAGAATAGGGTACAATCCCATCTGCGATAATCCACTTCAGTAAGTGAGAGGGATAAAAGCTCTCTTGAGAAGGAGCTCTCATATACGAAATATAAATAGCTTTCAGGAACACAGGCAATGCCAACTCTGAAAAAAGAAAAAGAGATGGATTCTTACCTTGTCTGAGGGCTTTCCCAATCTATTATCATTCTAACCACATTCTCTTTTAGTCTAAGAAGTTGACTAGCTAGCACCCCACCATCAGTGTACATCATTCACCTTTTGTACAATTTTCTGCTTTTTGAGAAGGATGCTTTCCTTTCAAAGAGGCTCCCTTCACAGTTTACCAAGTCAGAACAATAAATCAACCTTTCAATTTGTCCTTAAAACACATCCATATTTAAACACTGGACATAAATTGGTTAGCATTGACTATTATTTGTAACAGTTTCATGTAATTATCAGGTAATAAATAACCTGCTGCTTTCTTCCATTTGTTGTCGTGTTCAACTGCTCTCTCATATTTTACCTAGACCTAAACCTAGCAGAATTTCTGCTTTATACAAGGCACATAATCAACTATCTCAAATCCAACACAGTTTTTCTCTGTATAACCAAATTGCTGACCACAGAATAAAGTGACAGTCTTTCTTCTGACATGAATCAAAAAATGAGGGAAGAGGAAACTTCCTAGGTGTTCTCTTGTTTTTCAAGTGAATTCACACTTTTCCTCAGTGGTGAGACAGCTATACTTCAATTTTAATTCACATGTATTACAAAAATCTTTCCTTGAACAATAATATCTCTCAGCAACTCAGCCAAAGATCTTGATATATCTGCTCCTCATGCAGCTCAGATTCTCCTACAGAGGTTCACATTTTACAAATAAAGGTTACTTTTTGTGAGTATTTTTATTAGCTATTGGTATCAAAGAATGGGGATCCAACCAGTATTTACTATATTTGTGTTGTAAGCTGCTTTGTGCTATTTTAGAAATGCTGATCGGATAATCTTGTATCACTGCCAGTCCCGGGATCCTTCTGTGGAATGGAGAAGTGTTACATGTTGGAATTATGCTGTCACTGTTAATGGAAGCACCTGAGCCACTAAGGTGTTACTACCTACTAAATGAACCACTGAAACAGAATTACTTCCCAGCACAGGACTATGGCTGGCTATTTAAATGACTTTTACTTTCCTCTGATCTTAGATTTTACATCACAATATTACTGGCCTGTTCAAAGCAGCAGGGTTAAAAAAACACAGCTCCAAGTTACTCTGCCAGTCCTTATAACTGATTTGCAAGACTGACTAATATAAAGTCATGCTGTGTCTTTCCACTGTTGTCAGTTGACTGGAGATAGAAGATAGATACACTAGATCAGAGACAGGCTAAATAGTTTTCTACAGCCCATGGGTAAGGACATCTGCCCTTGAAGCACAAAGACCTGCCTCAAAGGAGAATATTTATCACACCTCTGGTCTACATTTACCAATCTCTTCTGCTTTGGTGGAAGTAACCATTTGTTCATTTGCACAGAGGGCTGTACTGTTCTGAAGTTCATAAAAGCTCATCATTTAAATTAAGATAACGAGAACGTTCCAAGTGGTTCAAAAACTTAATCCTGTTCACTGGGTAAGTCCCTGGCATTATCACTGGCACTGCAGAACCCATGTCAATTCAATCCAGAGAGATGCAACAATATGGAGGGGTTTCTTCTTTCTGTTTCAGTAGAAAGGTGGTATGCTTTACGGGGCTTTCCCAAAAGGAACAGGCACAAAACACACCTATGAGGTTAGCCTGAGTTTTAAATTTATCCTTAAAACTCCTTTAAGTGTTTTTATATGCTTATCTTTATGTGCGCATTTTTATAAGAAATGTGAAAATTAAAATTGTTTATATATCCACATATTCTAAATTTAAATTTGTTTTCATTTATTCTGATCAATTATCTTTTATTTTAGCGAAAGAGCACTGGTTTTCCTTTACTCTGGGGGAGAAATACACCATTTAATGCTGACTGATCTGAGGACATAATAGGAAACTCTAAGATCTGCTATCAGATTATAGTCAATAAAGCTGGAGGCTTTAGTCTCTAAGGGAAAGTGTCTGACAGTTAATTGCTAAATAGGAAATCTCAGGAAAACAACCAACTGTCTAGTTATTTCTGAGCTACTGAAATGTTGACAGCTCTTAAGTAAAATAAAAGCATGGAAAAAAAAATGTGCTAGGAAGGTGAAAAACAGCAGTTACAAAGTGAAATGTTTAACAAAGCTTGGACTATTTCTTATGGATTTTTGTGAATGAGACATATTACAACATCTCTCTACTTTTTTCATTAATTGTTAATATATTAACGTACAGTTTTCTCGCATTTAAAGTATTCATTTTGGGCCCAGAATTTCTTCTACGCTATTCAAGCTAGAACTAACTCTTCTGCAAATGCTAGTAATATTTCAGTGTTTTTAAAATTAGTCAGTAAAAATATTCAACCTTTCAATCCCATAGTGATATTCATCTTTGATTAGATGTAGTTCAAAAGTGCAAATTAAACCAACAAAGACTTCTTCAGGTGCAGCCTATACTGTACAGCTTGTAAAAGAAGCCCTCTTCAAAAGCAATCGTGGAATGAAGAATTCTTTTCTCCCCTTGAGAGGAGAACAAAACAGGAAAATTGCAACAAATGATGAATGTGGTGTTTGAAAGAAAAGTGTTATCCTGATGGGAGTTCTTAAAGAAATTAAGAGACAATCCCCAAGAATAAAAATTGCATGTAGCTTACAAGAAAAATAACATTTTATACAGTTTTTTGTAAGCATGGTCTTGAGAATATCTAGCTAATGTTTCTGGTGTTTGTTGGACAGGAGGTAAATCACTTTCAATATGACAGGAGATGACAGCCACCTGTGAAAGTTCTTCAGGCAATTGTGTTTTGTAGATGCAATATATATATGTATTTGTAAGTGAATCAATCCTTGAACAGTAGATGGAGTGTATGCCATTTATCAGCCAGACCCAGATGTTCAAAAGTAAACTAAACATATTCTGTTAACCAAAGAAGATAAGACATACAAACATATAACCTTGATCAGCTTTTAAAAATTAATCTCCATCCCAGCAGCCACGCAACTTAATTTATACGGTAGAGGTTTGGTTTGATTGCTCTATTAATAGTGAATAAATATTTCACCTACCAGCTTCTGTGCATATGAACATATTGTCTTGGTAATTAACTGCATAATTATTTAAATAAAATAAATAACCCCATTCTCTGAGCCTACTAGCCAGCTGAAGTGACCTTGAACACAAGCTGAAGAGTGTTGCTAATTGCCAGCAGTGTATTTGTTACGGAAGGAGAATGCATGCTATTTGGATTTCAACAAGGCTACAAGAACACCACAAGAAATTCAGTGTCAGGAAGCTACGGGACAAAGCATGCAAGACTGGAGTTTAAAAATTAATAAAATATTTTGTTGAATAAAGGTGATATCTATGTCATATAGAAACAGTGTGACTGAATCATTTGTGATTGAAATAGCTTCTTTACTCTCTTCTGTCTGTTTACAGATCTCACCGTGAGCATTTGAATTCTGAACACCAGAGTAGCTTTCCAAGAACTGGGAGGCTTTCTCCCTCTCCTCCATTTTTATTCTTATTTCAACTGGAAAGCAATGATCTGGACAGGCTTGAGAGGCGGGCCTATGCCAACTTCATGAAGTCTAACAAGGCCAAGTGCAAAATCCTGCAGCTCGGTCAGGGCAATTCCAAGCACAAATACAGGTTGGGCAGAGAATGGCATGAGAACAGCCCTGAGGAGAAGGATTTGGGGGTGCTGATTGATGAGAGATTCAGCATGAGCTGGCAATGCGATACAACCTGGGTTGTATCAAGAGAAGAGTGACCAGCAGGACAAGAGAGGTGATTCTGCCTCTTTCCTCTGCTCTTGTGAGACCTCACCTAGAGTACTGTGTTCAGTTCTGCAGCCCCTAACACAAGAAGGTTGTTGGAGTGGGTCCGGAGGAGGGCCATGAAGATGATGAGGGAGCTGGTGCACCTCCCCTACAAGTACAGGCTGAGGGAGAAGGGGCTCTTCAGCCTGGAGAAGAAAAGGCTCCAGGGGAACCTTATAGAGGCCTTCTAGTACCTGAAGGGGGCCTACAGGAAAGCTGGGGAGGGACTTTTTATAAGGGCAGGTAGCAACAGGATGAGGGGAAATGGCTTTAAACTGGAAGAGGGTAGATTTAGACTAAATACTAGGAAGAAATTCTTTACTGTGTGGGTGCTGAGACACTGAAACAGGTTGCCCAGAGAGGCTGTGAATACCCCATAACTGGAAGTATTCAAGGTCAGGGTGGATGGGGCTTGGAGTAACCTGGTCTAGAGAGAGCTGTCCCTGCCTATAGCAGACAGGGTGGAACTAGATGATCTTAAAGGTGCCTTGCAACCAAAAATATTTTACGATTTTATGGATACAACTCTAACATATTTTGTCTTTACACTTATCAAAATAATCTCCAGAATTCTAGTCAGTATTTCACAATACTTATTGTACTTCTCAAATTGAACACCTGCAGATTTTTTTAGATGAGCAAGACTATGTGAAAGTCCTGTTGTCAGGTACTGGTAGTCCTCTGTATGCTAGTGGATTTCTCTTTCTAAGTCAGGAAAAAAGCAGACAATAAGAAGCAGAATCCAGGGAAAATATCTGCATTCGGTTAGGTATTTATTAAAAAAAAAAAAAGGAAGAAAAAAAAAAAGAAAAAAGAAAAAAAGAAAGAAAGGAAGAAAGAAAGTAAACAGAAAGTAATGTTACTTTTTCACTTAAGACACTGTCTAGCAACACAGGACATGAATACAAAGGAAACCAGGCACTTTCCCTCAGCTACACTTGTGTCCTGGTTTTATCAGTATTCCACATCAAGTGAGCAAACAGCTATGTGATGCTTTGCTACCTATTGTAGTTAACCTACCACACCTATAAAACTGGTCCACCTCTAAAAGAAGTCAATGTTTGTGCCGTTTTTAGGAACTGAACTTTTTTTTTTTTTTTTTTTTTTTTTTTTGTAATGGTGCTAGATAGTCAGCTGTTTAAGGGGAGGAAAAGTCAATTACTCAGTTTACCTCCTGCTGCAGTTCTTCCCATCGAGTATTGAATTTCTCAAGTTTCTCATTGATCAGTTCATCCAAGATTCCACCATCAGTTAAAGTCTGAGCTAATTCCCGAATCTGATTGCGATTATCTTCTGGATGTCTCATTAAGCGTTCCAAAGACTGAAACAAGTTGAAAAAGTAGTTTGTTCTCCTTTCTGTAAATAAAATTCTACAGAGCAATCATAATTTCCCTTAAAAATTTAACACATTTCATGTACAATCAAACTAGAGAGATAAGCCAAAAATATCACTGCCCTCCATCTTGAAAATAAATATCTTGCACCACCAATTAGCATAATCAAAGAACAACTCTTTATAAAGCAATAAATAGGATGCCTTATTTCAAGTGTATTTCATATTAAAAAAAAAAAAAAAATCTTCAGTAACTTGACAGATGAAGCTCAATGGCAGAAAGGCATCACCAACATAACATTCGGTATTTTGATTCCCTGAAATTATTAACAGAATTTCTAAAAATCTGAAAGACTCCATGACGAAAAAAACAAAGACAGAGTTGCAGTTCTAAAATGAAAATTTGCTTTCACTTTTAACTTAAAGAGTTAAGAGTACTTAAGATAGGATGTTTTTTACAACATGTATTTTATTATCAACAAAGATATGAGGCATAATACGGTGAATTAATCTATTTCACTTAGTTGTATCTAAATTCAAACTGGTATTGTTTATGGTAGCACTTACATCTAAAGACTCAGAAATCTCTTCTGCACCTCCCTGGATATTTTCAGTTGCCTTGAGTTTCAATTCCACTTCATTCAACCATTTGTTTTCTGCATCCAAATACGACAATAATTCATGCCAACATGCCCATACTTCCTGATGGAGAAAAAAATGTTTATTGGGATTGAAGCTTAAAGCCAAATTTCACTTATTAAAACACTGAAAAGATGGCATGTTTCATTCCTAAAACATTGCAATGTCTGATGGTTACAGTGCCTTATAGTTGATTTTTTTTTTTCCTAGTATTTTTGGATTCCAAATATAGTATATAGCCAAAACATTTTCATCAAATACAGCAAAAATACAAAAATATAACACAAAGAAGCTGACAACTCTGGAAAATAAACAAACAACAACAACAACAACAAAACCACAACCTTGAATATTTTCTGTTCCAAACATACAAGTTGTCAAATTTTTAAGAATTCATGTTAGAAGTTTGTCTTTATTACAAAACATAATTAAGTTGCTTAAATGGTCTGCACATTAATTACTTAAAACACAAATTCATACAATATCTAAAAATGGGGATTTCAAGAATTCTGATCAAATCTTCACATAAATTAATACTCATATAAATTTGTCGTGGTTACAGTTGTGATAGAGTTAATTTTCTTCCTAGTAGCTGGGATAGTGCTATGTTTCGGATTAAGGATGTAAGTGCTGGTGGTAACAATGTGATATTTTAGTTACTGCTGAGCAATACTTACACTAAGTCGGGGACTATTCTGCTTCTGAGGCTGCTATGCCAGCAAGAGGCTGTGGGTGCACAAAGAGTTGGGAGGTGACAGAACCAGAACCCAGACAGGCCAAAGGGATGCCCCATACCATATGGTGTCATGCTTAACTATAAAACTGGGGGAGCTGGCAGGGCAGACTGCTGTTGCTTAGAAACTAGCTGGGCATCTGTCAGCTAGCTAGTGGTGAGCAACTGTGTTGTGTATCTATTTTTTTTTTTTTTTTTTTTCCCATCCACCCTCTTCTTTTATTTGCTATTAAACTGTCCTTACTTCAACTTACAAGTCTTATCTCTTTTAAAATTATTATTATTATTACTACAATCCTTCCATCTCATTTTGGGGAAAGGAGAGCAAAGAGCTTTGTGCTGCTTAGTTGCCTGACAGGTTAAAACACAATAAAATTATAGGTCATTTAAGTCCTAGAATACATAATATAATGCATTCTTATTCTCCTGTTTTTTTTAGTATTTAACATTTTCCAGTACCTGAGGATACTTAAGTAGATAAAATGGCACATTGCACACATTTTTCCTCTTTTTCTTAGAAGAAAGTAGACTTATGGCAGTCCATAAGCCAAGATTCCTAGAGTACAATTCATTTCACTTAACCTTGGCCGTAGCAAATTCAAGTGCTTGTAAAGGTCAGAAAGAGATATTACCATACAATAACATCACCATTGATAAGGGCAAACACAGTTTACCAGCTTAGATTAGAGACTTAATTTCCCACAGTATAATTTGGAGGAGATAAGTTTCACCTAACCGCATATTTGTCCTCTACAAAGTTAGCTAATGTGAGTTAGTTCACAACAAAATAAGCAAATCTAAATCACGATGACCCTTATGTAAAATAAAAACGGTTGTAGGGCAAGAAACTAATGGAGCTGGCCAAAATGGCAGGGTCAATTCAAAATGTGAGAGACACATTCAGAATGTCAGCTGACCAAACGCTGTTCCTATGCTGATATTACACCATCTGTCCAGCTTCAGCGCCATTTAATCAAAACCCTTAGCCATCGAAGAATGAAGCCTAGAGGAGCTGGCAAAGAAAACATCACTGGGTTTCTACAGAAGCCACATGCTTAGCTTAACCTCAGAAAGGATAAGAAATCTGAGCAGTCATTACTATCCATCATCTACAAACCATGCCTGTGACTTCCCTGTAGTTTGACTCTCCAGCACATACGGTTCTCATTAAGACTTAGGTATATGGCTTACAAACACGCAGTATTTAGTATGTAACTAATACAGCCAGGAGTGCTTTAGGCTACACATGGTCCCATACAATAATACACCCTCATTCTCTACCTCACTTCTGCAGTTAGAATAGCTATAAATACAAGCGTTAGCAAGACATCCAACCTCCAAAGTTTTGCACTTTCCATTCAATCTGCTGCAGAGTCTCTGGTAGCTGGTAATTAGAACATCAAGCTCCTTTTTCAAAGCCTCGTTAGCTGCAGGTGGAGCCTTTGCTATAAAATTATTCACGGAATCAGTAATAAGCTTCACTTTCACTTCCTTCTGCATGGCATCCTCCTTTGCTCTCTGTAAAATAAAAATCACAGTTCTGGTTTGAAAAAGAAGCAGATTTCAAATAACTCCTTCAGAATTATCTCTGTCAGAAGAAAAAAAAAAAAAACAAAAAAAACATCCAATAGCTAATTAATTCCCAGAAGGTCTAGGAATTAACCTTGAACCCTGAATGCACGCAAAAAAACCTTGTTTTCATTTTTTTAGCAATACATCACAGAATTGCAGGAGTTGGAAGGGACCTCAACAGATCATCAAGTCTAACACCCTGCTAAAGCACACACCCTTACTGTAAAGTTCTTCCATATGTTAGTATGGAACTTCCTACGTTCAAGTTTTTGGCCATTACTTCTTGTCCTATTGTTATGTACCACCAAGAAGAGTCTTCTTTTCCTGAGGCTGAACAGACCCAGGCCACTCAGTTTTTTTTCATACAGGAGATGCTCCAGTCTCTTAATCATCTTTGAGGCCCTTTGCTGGACTCCTTCTAGGAGAAACCTGTGTTTTTTGAAATGGGGAGCTCAAAACTGGACACAGTAGTCTAAACGTGGCCTCACCAGGGCAGAGTAGAGAGGGGGGAATCAGCTCCCTCGACTTGCTGGGCAAGCTCTTATTAGTGCACCTCAGGATTCTGCTGGCCTTCTTGGCCACAAGGGCACACTGCTGGCTCATGGCCAACCTGTCATCTACCAGAACACCCAGGTCCTTCTCCACAGAGTTATCTCCAGCAGGTCATCTTCTAACCTGTATTGATGCACACGGTTATTACTCATCAGGTACAAGGCTCTACATTTGTTCTTGTTAAACCTTATCTGGTTCCTCCCTGCCCAACTCTCCAGTCTGTCCAGGTCTTGCTGAATGACAAACAGCCTTCTGGTGTGTCAGCCACTCCTCCCAGCTCTGTATCCCCAGCAAACTTGTTGAGGGTGGACTCTATCCCTTCATCCAAGTTGTTGATGAAGATGTTGAACAAGATCAGACCCAGCACTGACCCCTGGGGACCACCACTAGTTACAGGCCTCCAACTAGACTCTGTGCTGCTGATGACAACCCTCTGAGCTCTGTCAGTCAGCCAGCTCTCAATCCACCTCACTGTCCACTCACCTATCCCATATTTTCTAAGTTTCATAACAAAGATGGCATGGAAGATGGTGTCAAATGCATTGCAGAAGTCTAGGTACACAACATCCACTGCTCACACCCCCATCTATCTATCCAGCCAGTGATGACATCAGAGAAGGCTATCAGGTTGTTTAAGTATGATTTCCCTTTGGTGAATCTACACTGACTATTCCTGATAACCTTCTCTTCCAATTACTTGGAGAGGGTATCCAGAAAAAGTTACTCCATCACTTTTCCAGGGATGGAGGTGAGGCTGACTAGCCTGCAGTTTGCCAGATCCTCCTTCTTGCCTTCTCTGAAGACCACTGTGACACTGGCTATCCTCCTGTCTTCAGGCACCTTCCCATTCTACCAATACCTTCCAAAGATGATAGAGAGCAGTTCAGCAGCCACCTCTGCCAGCTCCCTCAGCACATGTGGGTGCATCCCATCAGGGTCCACAGATTTGTGTGCATAAATTTTGACCATACACTCTCTGACCAGATCTCCCTCGACCAAGGGGAAGCCTTCCCTTCCCCAGACTCTCCCTCTTACCTGCAGGGTCTGGGGTTCCTGAGGGCTAGTCTTAGCACTGAAAACTGAAGCAAAAAAGAAATTCAGAATCTCTGCCCTCTCAGCATTCCTTGTTACCAGGGCAACCACCTCACTTAGTAGGGGACCCACATTTTCCCTAGACTTCCTTTTACTGTTGACATAATTTAAAAAAACTTTTCTTGTTATCCTTTATACATACATGATACTCAATGCAATTTAATATCTTAATCATTTAGTTTATGTTAGATTAAGCTATTTCATTTTTTCCAATAAATGCTCCAAATACCTTTGCCATAAAACATTACAGACCACAGATGAGAACTCCCTGAGACTCAAAGAAATTAACATGAAACCTTCTTCCTATCTGAGTCTGTGGAACTTGCTCAAAGTAGAATAATTAGAAGCAGGCTGTCATTGCCAGAGATAGCTAACCACTTTACTTCTGTCATTCCTGTCTCCTAGCTCTGGGAAGACAAGGGCTGCAAAATGAACAGAATTTGTGACCATATTTTTGCTTGTTATATGACACAAGAGGTAGTTGCAATCCTTCAGGGATAACCAGGACCAGGTGCAAAGATGCATGATAATTGACCTGATTATCTGCATAGGTTCAGCTGTCACAATTTGAACATCCCATACTTCAGCTGGAAGTCTAGGATACTCAGAAATCCAAAACGAGGGTTGTATTTAGAACTATACAATTCAGCTGTTTTATGAGGCAGTATTATCTAATAATTTGAGCTTGTTATTTGATTAACAAGCAAGAATTGTATCGCTACAGCATATACTTATTATCAATTATATTCGTGTCATAGTACTTATGTAAATAATCTTCAACTAAAACAAGTAAAATGTTGAACCTGAAGTTGATATGAGGGAGGGACAGGATGCCATCCAAAGAGACCCGTACAAGCTTGAGAAGTGAGCTCGTGTGAACCTAATGAGGTTCAACAAGGCCAGGTACAAGGTGTTGCATTTGGGTTGGGGTGATCCCAGGATCAACCTGCAGTACTGCGTCCAGTCCTAGGGCCCCAAGCACAAGAAAGATACAGGGCTGTTGAAGCAGGTCCAGAGTGGAGACACAAGAGAACCAGAGGGCTGGAGTACCTCTCCTATGAAGAAAGGTTGAGGGAGTTGCACTCAATCAGACTGGGAAAGGCTCCAGGGAGACTACACTGTGGCCTCCCATTACTTTAAGGGAGCTTATAAACAAGAGGGAGAGCAACTTTTTACATGATCTGACAGCGACAAGGCAAGGTGGAGATTCAGGTTAGATGTTAGAAAGAAATTATTTATTCTGAGGGCCCTGAGGCACTGGCACAGGCTGCACAGAGAAGATGTGGATGATCTATCTCTGAAGGTGTTCAAGGCCAGGTTGGATGGGGCCTGGGCAGCCTCATCTGATGGGTGGCCACCCTGACCATGGCAGGTGATTGGAATGAAGTGATCTTCTAGGTTTTTTCCAATCCAAACCATTCTATGATTCTATAAAAATGAAGTATCCATCAAAGCAAAGAGGGAAAAAAAACATAGTTAACAATGTAAAAGTTTAAATATCCTTAAACTTTACTTGAGACCGGCTACTGCTTTAAATTTCAGGCTGAAAAACCAGGTATCAAAAGACTCCTTTCTGAATGACAGAGTAGACTATAAAAGACACCTCAAAAAGAACTTTAAAAGCTGTTCAAAGACTTTGTTCATCTTTTACCTTCAGTTCTTCAACGGCTTTCTGTAATTCATCGGGTGTTTTATACTCAAAATCTCTTTCCAGATATTCTTCCTCAGCTTGTGTTATCCATTCGTGCATCTCTGACAAATCCTTTCTGAGGCTCACAGTCTTATCCAAACCACCTTTCAATGCTGCCTTCTTAGCATGCGCCTTTAAAAAGAAAACATTATGTGGTACTCAAAGCGAGTATGATGCATGAACTCAATGATATTTTAGTCTGAAAAGAACTAATCTCAATCCTGTATTTATAGGTGTAAATTAGATAGCTGTTATTAATAAGTATTTGGATGGACAGGCAATAATAAGTAACAGGAAAAGTACAATATATGTGTATATATACACGTGTGTATATATATATGCATACATATACATATATTATATATATTATATATATATATATATTTATATTATATAATATATTTATATTTATATTTTTATATATATATATAAAAAAAAGATGTAAAAAAAAAACAACAAAAAAAAACCCCAAGCAATATGTATTGCCTACTCTTGCTGATGAATTCATTATCAGATCTCTCAAAAAGGTGTATATCCTAAAGAGAGGTAAGTAAAAAAAGGACACTTCTACTGGAGGAAAATACTTACCTTAGATTGAAAAAAACTTGCATTAAACTCCCTGCCAATCACTAATACTACATTGGTGTCATGTAACTTGTGTTATACCGCCATTTATAGAATTGTGCATCAGCCTACTAAAACTGATCATAACTAATAGCAGTGAGTGAACCATCTTTCGCAGAATAAATAAGTTATACCAAAAAGACCTAAATGCCATGGTGCCATTTTTGGAAGCGGGTATGCAGAGGGGATTACTCCAATATCCTGCAGAGTGATGCTACTTAGGTAAATCTTATTTTTCAGTATCATCAGGAGGAAGTCTGTCCATTTCCAGCTCTTGCTGGTTTGGTTACCAATCCTTAACAGCTGGCTGTTTAACATTCTACACTACTGTTGTTTTACAGAACAAAACAGGATAACACCAAAAGGTTATGTTCAACAAGTGTGAAAGCAGAACAATATGGGGTCCTGCAAACTTGCCTCTTTCTCGGTCATAGTACTGGAAGAGAGAGTTACCTTCTGTCAGTTGGAAACAGTATCAGAAAATCAACTGCCAGCTCACATAATCATATTAACTGCATGTATATTAACCCAAGCTGACTTTTCCAAATCCTTTCAATCAAATTTTTATATTTACTGTTTCTCATGTGCTTTAAGAACTGTTACTGAAGAAGTAATATTAGAAATGACTATTGAGAGTCAATAATTTGTTTAGTGTATTGAATGGAACTATTACAGGATAATTTTCAGGGATGTCAGAATAAATATATAGCAGACTAATGAACTTAAAAGGCTTTACTTAAAACTTCTTTGAAAGAAGTGCAAAGTTATCTGATATATTAACACTCCAAAACTCTATTAAAATATTAATATTAAAATATTAAAAAATTGACATTAATCAAA
Source organism: Alectoris magna (assembly GCA_030625065.1). Lineage (NCBI taxonomy): Eukaryota > Metazoa > Chordata > Aves > Galliformes > Phasianidae > Alectoris > Alectoris magna. Next base: position 81,746,561 of record CM060560.1, read on the forward strand.
TGGGGAAGACTACAGAAGAGCATCAATAAAATTTACTAGACATTTAGATGTCTTTTAAATATCTTAAAATTTCCAATATCAATTATTTTATAATTGTGCTTATCAGAGAAATAAAAGGATGGCATTTTGCACATGCACAGTAATTTATATAATAACAGTGTAAATGTATCTGTTTCTTAAAGAGGTATAGCATATCTTCTGAATTCTATCTTTGAGAAGGTTTCATTTCTTATTTCAGTATGACCAAAATACTTAACATTGCTTTGTATTCATATCAGAAACTTGGCATACTTCACACATCTCAATTAAAACACGAGTCATTATCTTGGATATTTTTTGGTTTGTTTCCTATCCATTGGGTATGCACAGAAGAGCAAACTCTGCCAATGAAAAATTGGATTATTAGTTTGAAAAGTACCAGTCACAGAAGGAAATTTGATACCTGTTGGCAAATATGTTCCCACTGATCATTGAGATCCTTTAGTTCTGTTGCTATTCTGGAAGCAAATTCTGGCTCTGCTTCCCTCTTCATTTTCTTCCCAATCTCGTTAACACTGTTCAAACTTGGCTGGATTGTCTGGATATCATTTACTAAAGCCTGAAAGAATAGTAGAAGATTAGGCAAGCAGCACTTACACAAACCATGTGATTTCTACTTTTCCTATCAAAATATTTCTACATGAGATTCTAACATGTCTTCGGTCCAGACTGCAACTCAAATAAGCACAATTTGATTTCACTATGAAAACAAATAAAAAAGGAATGAACAACTAAAATGTGGTGCACTATTCCATATCATGTCATGTTAATTTGTAAAATACATGAAGTTTTAAATATAAATTTACTACATACTAGATATGCATATATACAAATCGTGTGTAAATACACATATATGCGACACATGATGTTATGTTACATACTGCATATTTTATTTATATTTGTGAAAGAACATCCCATCATAATGGTGAAGCCATCTTACTAACTATGCATTACCCTTGGTTTGGTAATTCACCTGATAGCTTCATTAGAATGATCTGAATGGTGATAATTTCAGGTTATTTCTAGTTATTACAATTTTATTTGTGGTTGAATATTATTTGAACCCTGAGGTAGTTCTAACTCACCACCTCCAATTTTATTTCCTAAGGCCTTCTTTAGTCCTTCAGATGTTACCTAGGCTTCTTACAGAGTAGAAAAAGCTGTAAGTGTAAAAATACAAATGGTGATGAAGATTTTGATAACTTTATTATATAGTTTACAATAGTGGCTAATACTTATGTAAATTCTTCATAAACTCAGGTGAAATTCTAAAGGAGTTGCATGCAACTCACAGCTCTGTAAGAGGTAAGAGTTGTTCCATATGAATTATAATCATTTGTATATCAGTAAGGGATAAGAGAGTAATTTTGAGGGGATTGTAGTTCTGTAAGATCAGTACATATCTTCTGTAATATTTACACATCCTGCCAGAATATTTACAGAACTTGTAAATTCTGTTGAACACATTGTCAGAGACTATTATGGGTTACAAGATTCACCGCACTTACATACTCTGTTGGAACAGGCAGAAAAAAACCCCAAAAAACAAAAACAAAAACAAAACAAAACAAAAACCCTGTGAAGAAAGTGTCAGTACTTCATGACGCTTTAAAACTCTGCTGGGAGAAAATCCAGGGACTTCAAAGTTGAGTAAGAAAAACGGATGCAACTCACAATACCTGCAAGTTATTTCAGTCCAGTCAGAAAAGCCTGTAAATCATGCATGACTAGTAGAGCAGAAGATCTTCTGACGTGGATCACTCAGCACATAATAAGTACAGAGGCAATGTTTGCAAATTCAACAAACTAAATAAGCAACTATCTTAAGAGGCTACTAGCCTATACATTGTTGCAAATACCCTGTTTTCAATGTTTTGCTCCTGCTATAGACGTTTACTGAAGTAGTCCCTGTATGCTTTTTCTCTGTATATTCAAGTCCCCCATTTTACAATGTGAATTCATTTTTAGGAATGGTGATCATTTGTGTAATTTTTATATAAGATATAGATATACACAGAGATGAAATAGTTGTCAAGCAGACAAATAATACTCACTGTACACTGTTCAAGTTGCTTTTCCAGAGCTTCTGAATCACCAAGAGCAGGCCATTCCTCCTTCAGAAAGACATCTACTTCAGCCATCCACTTCTTCAATGTTTTTGTGTCATTCTGTTTATTAAGAAAACATTTTATATCACAATGTTAACTGCTTGTTAACATTTTATATCACAGAATGTTAACTGCTAATAACATAATTCATTCTGTCACTATGACTGTCACTACAGTTTAATTTGGAGATTACTGTACTGGCTTTAAATACCTGAAAATATGTAAACAAAACAAACAAGCAAAAGTAATTTTATCTGGGACTGTCATCAACTCCTACAAGCTGACTACTTCTGCCCAAGATCCAAGTGTCTACAATTGGGGAATTTTCTATCTCTCAAGTCTATGCCTTTCAGATATTATTTGTATTTAGATGATGAATGCACATCCATCAGGTCCTTGTATGGCTTCAGACTGTCCACACTTGGCCATTAATTCAGCCTCATCTACCCCTTCTGTGGTTCACTTTAAACTTCAGGAACATTTTGGAAGTTGCATGTTCTGTTACCTATTCCTCAGTCAGAGCACAACACAGAAAACATTCCACACTACACAGAATAAGAAAGTTGTAAGCAAAACAGTAACAGAAACAAATCCAGTCCAGAAACTGAAGTCATGTAGTGACTCAATGACAAGAATTGAAAAGAGGATTTAAGAGACTGTCTCATTTAGAGTTTATAGTACTAGAATATTTGTAATCAGTAATTTACATTCAATATGCTTAAATTAAACCTTTAAAATATTAATAAAAAAAAAGCTGAACATCAAATGCCAAGGAAGCATTACATAGATAATGTAAGACCATAAAAGGAAGAATGAAACATGATCTACCAAGAGGACCATATCCAGTTTTGCTCAGTTCTAGAGATGAAAGACATTATTCTTGCAGTCAATGAGAAATTTAAACTGTCCTATAAAAAATGTGGCTTAAAATTACCTTAAAATGCTACCTATTTTAAGCATGTTAAAATGAAAATGATAAATGGCAAAAATGTCAAAAGCAAATTATAATACATTTGTTCATCAAACCGTTTTCATAAGCAGTGAACTATGCACCACTATTAAATGTTGAAAACAAAACATAATCATTAACAAAATTTAAACATTAAAAAGGATATAACATTAGAACACAAATTGTGCCTTAAAATGCATCCAAAAATGCTTTAGCAAGTATTACCAGGTAATTAACTAACGGAAACATTTTCCTAATGTGCTTGATATGTATAATAAAAACAGGCTGCACTGGAAAATGCATTTGATTAGTAAAAATAAATACGTAGAAATTATCAGTAGAGTTCAGAATAGCAATTACAAAAACACTGTTCAAGTCTCTACTGTCCATTCAATAATCATTTAGTAAAAATAGTTCACAATCATATTTCAAGACAAAAAATTTACACCTTTACATGAATACTTATAGTTCATTATGGCTGCAAAGTATAGATCTGATAGAATTTATTAAAAATGAAAATAAAAATAAATCAGTGTCCAGCTACCAGAGATGACTGAATGTCTGACTTGAATTTTGAATCAGATTGCAAGTGCATTTTCCCTATCAACACTGATTTCAACATATCCCTTGCAGACGCACTCCATAAATTGCAACAGCTCAAACAATTGTCTGGAATGCAAGTCATTCAAGGAGTTGAAAAGACAATGAGTTTTATACCACAGCAATTTCAGCAAGAAATATAAAAGGAAAAAATCTGTATTCACCAATACCGCAGGTAGTTCTGAAAATACATGCTCTGCAGAGCATGGCCATTAGGTTCAAGACATTCTCATTTTAAGAACTGTGATAGAATCCCTAAGCTTCTGACAAAAAACAAACAAACAAACAAACAAACAAAACAAAAAACAAAAAAACAAACAAAAAAAAAAGACAAAGGCTGGAATTTCACAATCAGATCACAGAGCCTTAGAATTATTGAATGGCTTTGGTTAGAATGGACCTTAAAGACCACCCAGCTCCAAGGCTCCTGCTGTGGGCAGGATTGCCGCCCTCTACAACACCATCAACAGATAAGAACAAAACCACCCTTTTTTTGACACAAAGGTGCATTAGCTACTAACAGCTGATAATTGTGGCTTTTACCTATACTATCACTAGCACTCTTTAGCTAGGTTTAAAGATGATAAATCCTGAAAAAAACATTCATATAAGGTTTAAAAAAAAATAAATCTATGTAACATTTGTTGTTTACTTGCTGACAGTTTTTTTTTATTTCCTTCAAAAACTGTCCTACAGAAAAGTCCTATAGATTTAAGAGGTGGGGTGAAGAATAAAACTCACTGTGAAATGAATACTATCTTTTTCTTCTCCTACAGAGTTTAAACATAATAAACTTCAAGTTGAAATATACTTTTTATGTAGAGAACCAGAGCATTCACTGCAAATACTAATCTGTGATGATAAAACGGATCTGTTTTGCACAATTGCAAATATATCACTGTACTATTGATAAAATCAATTTTCAGTTTTCCTAGTCATATTGGGTGTAGGTATCAAAGTTTTGGTAGTAGGGAATGGGAAGACACAAATCCAGGAGTGGCCTCTCTGCCCCATGACAGCACAGCATGCTCCATGACTGCAGAGGAGAAGAAAAATGTAAGCAGTGTGAACACCAACACTCTGGTTAGTGAGGAAGGAGGGAGAGAAGGTGCTGGTTGAGAGGAAGAATGTCCTCACATCCCACATGGAACTCCATGCCAGAGCAGGTGGATATTTCCTGAAGGAAGATACGGAAGATGAGACCGCACTGGAGCGAAGTTTTCCTGAATGATTTATGGGCTAACCATAAGTTCCAGTTTCCAAGCCCCTGAGCTGCTTGGCTGGGAGATGAGTACTTAACCTATATGCTAACACCATTTTCTTGTATAATGCCGATACATGTGATTTATAAAAAGAAATTCTCAGAGTGAAAAAAAACAACAAACACAAACAACAATGTAAGGTTGCAGTAATGTCATTCTAAATACCTGAAAATCACATAACACTGCAAGTGAGGCAAATTTCTAATTCTTGGCAACTGCTGCCAAGATACTACCATGCTACAAATGCCATTAAGTACGTAAGTGAATCTATTAAATTCAATATGGTTAAAGCTACTTCAGCTGCAACAAAAAGTACTTTAACTACATTGAAAAAGTAAGTAGAAAAATATTAATAGCAATTTCAATGAAATTAAAGTTATTTAGAATTCAAAGCAAAATCCTGGACCCACCAAAATCAAGTGGAAATTTCATTACATTTTAACTTTATGTACTCCTTTGATATTCCATTTTATTGTTATTTCTTGAGGTGTATGCTGTGCTATTCATAAGGCCACAAGCCACCTCAGATAAGGCTGAATAAGTTTGTTTAACCTGGAATCGTTGGAGTTTAGTCATAAGATCCTCAAGCTTCTGGCAATGTTCCACCAACTGTGATGACAATTTCTTCCAGCGGCCGATGATCAACTCAACCTCCGATCGGTATTTCTGGCTGACTTCTGCAGGGGCTTTCCTAGACAATTCTTCAACAGTTGTGTTGAGATAGTTCAGGCCTTTTTGCTGCTCCTGCAGAGAACTTTGTAGAGCCTATGAAATAAGCAGTAAACAGTATTCTGGCATGTATTAGGCAATTCTGAACAAACTTTTCTTAGCCATAGATGATGCTGCTGGAGCAAGGACTGAAAACTCTAAACACAGGTTGTCTTTGTTAAAAACTCCAATGAGTTATGCTACTAAAGTATATGGAATTGCTTTTCTCAAACCACACTGCAGAATTTTTAGTTTAACTAATAATAATAATAATAATAATAACCAGAGTTGCTTATACTAGTTCATGGAGGTAATTCAATTACACTTCATTAACTTGAAATAGGACTTTCCTAAGATCCTAAAGACTACATTTTAAAGCAGTCAGAGTATAAATGGAGGAGAAGAATAAACTTAGAACTGCTTTTATGATTTTAAGTTTTGACCACCTCTTATCCCAAATTTGCTGCATCTAGCTTCTTCTTTCCATATTCCGCTTTCTGTTTCTGTATGTTACTTACTACTTATATTAAACAATATGCTTATTATTCATCAGATTTTAAAACAGTATCAAACATTGAAATTCAGAGAAAGTTTGTACCTACCAGCAAAACTGGTCCCACATTTTTGTCTGCTTGTAAATCTGACATGAAATGATGCATATTGTGCATTTTGCAAAGCACAAACAGTTTCACATGATCAGAAAAAGCTGAAACAACCTAATCTATACTTAACAGATAAAATTATCATGTAAGAAATATTATATACATCATGGGGACACACAAAAGCTCTTTCTTAACATGTTCAATATATTATAAAATTGGTTTAAGTGATGCATAATACTTTTACTCCTTTAACTAATGGAAGACAGTAGAAGTAACTATCCACTGTCTTCTGCAGTCCTTGGCTAAATCTCTAACGGATATAAATCACTCAAGATCCATAAGCTTCAGTAGACTCATCAACAACTAAGGGTTCTGGTCCTCTGAACGTTTTATCTGAGACATCCTCTCCACAGTCTGAACACTCACCTTGAGCTCCCTGAGTCTCTGTTCCATGATTTCATATTCAGCAACTGCAACTGGAGGTATGGAGACTTTAGTTTCTGACTTCTGGATCCATGAAAGTATAGTAGTCACTGTGTCTTTATAGCGTGCAGGAGGCAAACTGTCAAAAACTGCATTCAGTGGGGAAGAAAAAGGAAAGAAAATCATTTCACACTCAATTATTGGTTTTGTTGTAAGAAGATGTTTGATAGAGGACCTAATCTCGCTGAAGTCAGTAGCCATTGTGCAACAGATTGCAACAGGCCCAGTATGTCAGCATCAGATTTTTCCAAGAGTAGAGGAAGAAGAAAACTTTTGAAAAATGAATACACTCTCTCATAGTTATAATATATCTCTGTTGTTTTATCAGGTGTGTATCATTTGACTATCTTGTTCCAGGTCAAATGAAAATCTACATGGCTAAATCAGTTTAAATATGTGTGTTTAGAGATCAACATACAAACCATTGTACTTAACCCAAAACCTGATTTCAGAAATGTAACAGGAAACAGCATCACCTTTTATGGCCCATGCTTGTCTGTTTAACGTTTGTTTTCAAGTAAAAGGTTCTATTTAGGACATCTGTTAAAAGATTATAAGATTAATCTCCCTTCTACAGTAAAGCTGAACTTTATTGTCCTCTGCTCATTACAACAACATTACAGTTGCCATAAACAGACAACATCTGGAGTACACACTAGCAGCTCATAAGCAGAGATACTCTGTCTTCTCTCAACTACGCTTTCCTCCACAGGAAAGTACAGGTAAAAAAAACATGTCTAGTTCATTGAGACATTTTCTACTTGTACCATGTAATAATGCCGTATACAAAAGTTCAAAAAAGATTACAACTGTTTTTATCTCATGTGTGTTTCAGAAGAAACTGTACTGGAAATTGATACAGTTGTCCAAAAGCAATTTTGACAGACAAGAGCAAGCTTGCTTATGTTTTCATAAAACAATGGTTGGCAGAATGCACTGCTCAATGTAACTTACTTTTTTAGTTTATTAACAGAATGTTTCTTGAAAAACTTGTACTGTCAGCAAGGCATCACTACAACATACTAAAATCACATCCACTTAAGGTCTCTCTCTTGTGGAACATACACTTTGTATGGCGCACCACTCTCTTTTTTAAATACTGCCCAATCTCATTTACTGTACATAACTGCAGATTTACAACCCATGGAGAAGCAAAAAAAAAAACAAAACAAAACAACAACAAAAAAACCCTTCTAAGTGTGCTTCATTCACATAAAAAGCAATTGCGATACATGCTTGGAAACACAGAAAACAAGAATTTTCCATACCATCACCACTGCTAACAGTAGGCCTACTGAAATAGCATTTTAAAACTTTTTGCTTAGTTATATTTTACTGTCTGTGATTCATTTATTTAAAAAAAATCTTATTTTGGAATAGAATACATTTAAACTCATCACTCCAAATGCATGGACATACTAATAGCTCAGATACGATAAAGAAGTACACAACTCTTAATTTGCATCATTATTTAAAATATAAAATGGAATTCAGTGTTTTGATGTAACATTTAACTTCTATAAATTACAATTTTCTCCTTCAAATGAAAAACAATTCTTAGAACTGGTGTATGAATTCAAATAGCTATGTAAAAGAAAAGCTGTTTTCAGTAGTAGTGGGGAACATTAAAGAATAGGTGAAAAGCAGATTTACTGTTACACCAAACTCTACCAAACTGCATGAAACTCACATTCTGAAAATTTGCCAATGAAACAACTTGATGACCATTCAAGTATTGCTAATATATGTTTTACCTTTTCAATTAATGATGTTCTCTGTTATTTGCAAGGCTAAACAAGAAGGACCACAAACATTGATTTAATCAAGTTCCCAATTAAGCTACTAAGTATTCAATAAAACAAACAAACAAAACAAAACAAACAAAAAAACCCCAACCCAACGCACTTCTAAGTTAAGTGAATAACAATAACTAGAAATGAAATGATAGCTTTCAATATCTTTTACTGAGGTAGATTTATCTTTTAATGATGCCTGTATTTTCCTCCACAAGAAAACATCTTATTTTAGGACAGAACTCAACAATTGCCTATATTTTTTTTCCAATTTCTGGATGTCAGTGATGAGAATTGAAACTCCTATAGTGAAATCCTAGTGAAATTTCAGCTTTCTAAAATCTCACACATTTATGATCTCACTACAGGCAGTATGAATCTCTAAGTTCCCCCTGCGTAACATACACACACATTCAGACCTGTTTATTACCCTAAAATTTGTTTCGCCACAAAACTGTTTGTAGATTGATGCCCACATGTTGAATAAAGTGCATTACTATGGATTCTGTTACCTTATATGATGATTTGTAGTTAGAAAGATATAGCAAGTTTTCAACTGTAATTAAACGAGGTCTTCCTTATTTTGTGAACAGATTTCCTGATCAAAAATTTTTTCTCAAAACAAAAATGAAATAAGGATACCATTATTTAAACAACTATCAAATCCCATTGATATACTGCAATGTCTATCTTCTTCAGTCAAGACAAATCCCACTGGTCATCATGTGGTTGTGAAAGAAGAAAGGCACAGAATATAACCTATGGGATCATTTCTGTAGTGCTTGAAACAAACTGTCTGCATAAAATTGCAAGAATTTCCCACAGAAATCTCCTTAAAAGCAACTGCAGTGTCTACAATCACATTGTATTTTTCTCAAAACCTTGTTTTGCAAACTTTGTAATACCTATCTTTGAAGCTATTCACCAAAGTCTTTGTATTAAAAACTTCATTGAAGTAGTGATTCTTAACTTTTTTCTTGCACAAGTACAAAACGATTGTTAAAAGATTATTATATGCATCATAATAATTTCACTGTCACTTATAACCCATCTCTAAGATGATATATTAAGCAGGAAAATGTCATCAGTTCATAGTTCAAAGCAAGGCAGACACATGACAAACAAAAATTCAAATGGTTTTCTTACTGTTACGGTTACTGCAGTTTCTTGCCTTATAAATTTATGACAGAGTTGCGTGACCCCTAGGTAATGCAGTCTTGTTTAAAATGCTGTGCGTAGGGAGAAAAGTGTACATGCGAAATAACAGTAAACAGGGGGCATAAAAAAATCTCTACATGATACAGAATGCCACAAAAGCTTTTATAATTGTTTTGGTTTTTTGTTTGTTTGTTTGTTTGGTTGGTTTTTGTTTGTTTTTTGTTGTTGTTGTTGTTTTTTTTTGTTTGTTTTGTTTTTAAGGTCACTTTCTAAATATTTGATGATACCACCAAAACTCCCTATGAATCTTGACAAAGTGAGAATGGGTATGAGTGTGTTTCTCAAGGAAGCTGGGAAACATTTCATTGCAGCAAGACTGAAAATCAGAAGTATTTTAAAAGAATTTAGAACAGACGCAGAACAGTATGTATCCTGGAACGAATCACCGCTATCTAGGACTTATTTTGAACCACAGAGTACTTAGTGAGTTCTTTCCTTTGCTGAGAGACTGACTAGACTCCTTAACAGAAATCTACCACACAGCATCAGTTAGTTTCAAGACTAGTGAATATGTTTACCCCCTCATTTTTCACAAGGATATTTATAAAACTAAGAATTTCCTTGTGAAAACAAATTATTTGTATTAAAATTATCCCCATGACTGTCTATTTCACTCCCATTATTGAATATTTAGAGTTTAGCAATACCTATTTTTTCCATGTACTGGTATTCTAGAAATGACTTTGATTGAATTTGGGCAAGAGAGAGGACTGGAATGATGGTTATATCATATTCAAAAGGATCAATTACCTATGGGTATACAGACACTATTAGGAAAGAAAAGTGAGGTAACATTTTCTCATATTTTATGAGGTTGTAAAGAAGTAAAAAAAGCAAACAAACAAACAGATTTAATATTGGCTTTAAAATATACTTTTTATAAATGGAAATATTATTCAAATCATGGAGAAAAACATTTCAGAAATGCTGATGTCATCTTTTGTATTTTATGAAGAAATCTACTGTACAGCTGCTGAGCACTTATGAACCTAAAAACCACAACAAACAAAACTAACTTGAGACAGACACTTATTTTGGCAGAAAAATATTTCTTGTAAACAAATCAGAACAGAATATCACAATACTCTTATCTGCCAGAAAGATAATGTAGTAATGTAACACAAAGAAGTCTTGAAATCTGAACCATTTTAAATTAAGCTAGAAACAGAATCATAGAGTAGTTAAAGTTGGAAAAGACCTCTAAGATCTCCTAATCCAACCATCAGCCCATTCCCATCATGCCCACTAACCATGACCCTCAATGCCACACTTAAACAGTTCTTGAACATCTCCTGCGATGGCAATTCCACCTCCCTGGGGAGCCTGTTCCAATGCCTCTCTACACTTTCTGAGAAGAAACTTTTCCTAATATCCAACCTGAAGGTCTTTCCATGCAGAGCAGACACATAGGAAGAACAAGAGACCATTAAAGACTTCTGTTCTCTACCATTTTAGGACACTTATCCCGATCTGCTCAGTGCTGCCACTGAAGGACAGCTACTGCTGTGGTTGGACAGGTAACAGAAGCATTTTGCAGTACAGTATGCAACTACAGCCTGGAAAAACTCAAGCACAGCCCTTGCTCTGTGACAGTATAATTCAGGTAATGAGCACTACTTATCTTACAATCAACTGGCGATTTTATGAGGTCTTGCTATAGTAAAATTAGGTAAAGCAGAAACAGTAATTATATAAAACTATATGGAGCATAAAACATTAAGAAGTCAGCATTTCCCACATTTTCCTGTTGGTAGGATGGTAAATAATGTCAACATACAAAACAGTGTGGCATTTAACAAAATTAAATATTATCAATCTCATGGCCATCTTCAGTGTCACAATAAATGTTACACTCCTTAATAATAAATTTATCCGGAGAAATACCAGAAAGATCCACTAGAAGGAGCTGGTATTCTGTCTAATTTCAAAATACTACAGTCGTTTAGAGGTATCATTGCTCTAAGGGAAAAATAATCTTTGCCACTTAGAAAGATTTAAATGAATATTTTTATCTGATACTTCAATTTTAATTTCATAATCAAATATGTTAAGTGTACAGTAGTCATTGGCATGCAGGCCAATAATAAAATCACCCTCAATTTTAGTATAGTATCCTGTCCCTTTTGAAAATGGGTTTAACTACAACTACTACAAATAATATTATAATTAGCAATCATACATTTCATGCTGAATAAAATAAACAGTTTACCACATGATGATAAACTAGACGCCCTAATATAGGTATTCTGCTTAATGAATTTTGGGGAGACAAATTTCTATTCCAGACAATCTCTAGAGGAGATTCACTGCCAAAACGAAAACCTCTTCTGTACTGACAAACATAGAGAAAGCTCTGTCTTACAACCCAACTGAATAAAGCTTTATATTGCCAAAATGTATCACAAAATCTTCCATATATGTTCTGTCAGAAGGAAATCTGATGGTAGAACTACACCAAATGTAACTTCTGTTTCTGAACAGTGTACCTTTCCCTGTTTTCCTACTGTTTTATCGTAATTTCAGATAAACTAATCCAATTGCAAAAAGATTACCTAAATTGTACGTACAACTGGTTTAGTGCAACATAAACAGTGACAAAAGTAGAAAGGCAAAATGTATATGTTCATGCTTTGTATTCTAGTCAGGCAAAATTACCTTTTCTCATGAATACTCACTGGTCTGTAGTTGCTTTTCTCTGGTGTGCATGTCAGCAAGTATTTGTTTGAAGTGGCTGGTAAAAGCAGCAAGGTCAGCATCCAGAAACACTGGGCTTTCTTTTTCTTTCAGAGCTTGACTTTGAGCCTTTAGCCGTTCAATTTGGGGCTGAAGAGTTGACATTCGGATGATTTCGTCCTGTATGTTTGGATTTAAAAAAGAAATAATAATCAAGATAAAGCCATCCTCCAACTGAAATCACTAGTGCCATGATCTCACCATTTCATTACAAACTGCAAAATTAGTTTGCTTTCAAAGTCAGTAAGAACAAATATTATCAATATATTTTTATCTTTTCTAACCAATCAATAGCTCTGGTTCCCAATATGACACTTGCCACTGTTTAAAATCACCTTCACATTGCATTATCACTTAAGTTATGTAACACTTAAATGATTATATATCCAAATTCCATGTCTAAAGAGCATTCCTTCTACATGGAGTGATAAAAATGGATGGGGAGATAAAAATTCCACATTTGCTATAGTCCTGAACCCATCTCTGTTAGATCATGTGCAGCTCAGCTGCCTCACAGTAATGTATTACAGGTTGAGGTTCTGCTATCTTATCTTCTGGAGACCTTTACAGACTGTAACGCTAGCAATTAATAAAAAATGAGCATTCAAAAAGAAATGAGAAAAGTTAATATCTTTAAGTAAGCTTCTCTAAACAGAAGGTTTATGCAAGAAGACAGAACACCTTCTTGAAAATGTGCAAAAATAGGAATAATAGCAGGAATAGATGTACATTTATTTCTCAAACGTTGTTTTAGTTTGAAAGCTTCATGAAGCAGAGATTTGGTAGAATCATGCATCTACAAGCATGTAACAAAATTTATTGCTTGCTACATCTCAATTTACAAATTATTTGCATGTCAAAAAATATTAGATAGGAAGTGAGTGCAGATGTAAGAAGCTTTCCACATTTAAACTCTTCCTCAAATGTTGATCAAACTTCTGAAGTAGGCATTGTAATTCTGCCCCCTTCAAAAGGCTCTACATGGCAGCTCAAAACCAAGATACACAGGAAAGAGTGGATTTCATGACAAAATAATTACCCAAAGAGTTATCTACAATAAAAAAGATGAGCAAATTTCTACAACAGCAAAGCATGTAACTGAAAATGTTTTTTGAGGTTTATGACTGAGTTGGTGTGACTATTTTTGTACAAATATTGAATTTTGTCTTACAATTAGGGAATAATACTCCTCCTACTGACTACACAGTCAATCCTACACCATAATGCCGAGCATGCAACAGATAACATGTACAAGGGCAGGATTTTGGACTTCATCATGAAGACACTTTTCAGGCTCAGATCTTTACAACCAGAGATGATAAACAATAGCTTCTTAATGAAGTATCAAAGAAACGGGAAAAATAAGAGTTTAAGGGTCTAATTATCTAACTTTAGGTATGCAAATTTATTAAAATAATTAAATATTTGGAACAGAATTTTAAATACTCATATACCAGGCCTCTTTATTTACCATTCCTTCCTTTCCTTGAATAATTATCCTTCATTAACTATTTTGGAAACACAATTTTCATGTACTGAAATCACAGAATGGACTGGGTTGAAAAGGACCATACTGATCATCTAGCTTTAACCCCCCTGCTATGTGCAGGGCCACCAACCACCAGACAAGGCTGCAAAGAGCTACATTCATCCTGACCTTGAATGCCTCCAGGGATGGGGCACCCACAACTTCTCTGGGCAACCTGTTCCAGTGCGTTACCACCCTCTGTGTGAAAAAGTTCCTCCTCATATCTCCCTTGTCTTAGTTTAAAACCATTCCCCCTTGTCCTATCACTATCAACCCATGTAAACAGTCATTCTCCCTCCTGTTTATATGCTCCCTTCGAGTACTGGAAGGCTCTGGAGTCTTTTCTTCTCCAAGCTAAATAAGCCCAGTTCCCTCAACCTCTTCACAGGGGAGGTGCTCCAGACCTCTGATCATTTTAGTGGCCCTACACTGGACCCATTCCAAGAGCTCTGTGTCCTTCCTGTGCTGGGGGCTCCAAGCCTGGATGCAGAACTCCAAATGGGGCCCCACAAGAGCTGAGCAGAGGAGGACAGTCACCTCCTGCTCCCTGCTGGCCACCCCATTTTTAATACAGCCCAGGATATAGTTGGCCTTTCAGGCTGCATGAAATAGTGTAGTCTATAATCTGGCCACCTGTTGGTACACATAGGAAGTACAGTATAATAAACAACTGAGAAGAATCTCTAACCTTGCATTTTTCCAACTGAATTTTTACTGTAGCAGGATCTGTAGCTGGTGTGGGTTGTGCTTTCAGCCAGTTTTCTGCTGTAATTGCTGTCTGCTCCAGTTGCTGCAGCTGGGAATAGAAGTCAATGATGCTATTTTGGTACTCCAACCATGCCAGTCTTTCACTCAGCAACTGACAGAACTCAATCCAGCGACTCTTTAGCTGCTCTGAGGCTTGTCTAATGTTGTCAGCATTCAGACCCTCTATAAAGAACACAAGAGAAGAAGCTCAACACTTAAAAGTCGCAAAGAAGGAATTCAGTTTACAGTACTTTAACAATCCAATTTCTACAGCTGAGAGCTAATAAATCTAAATAATATGTTGTATCATCAGATAACAATCTTGAACATACAGATGTTACACATCAATGGAGAAAGAATTTCAGAACTACTTAAAGTTACTGTCAGGGTATTTTTGTTACAATGGGAATGAATTATAAAGTGCATTGTACATGAAAAGGGAACAAAGCAGAAAGTTGTGACATAATACATAAAGCTAATTAAAACTGCTGTAAGAAGTAAGAAAATGTGTCACAACTGGACTTTGAAAGCTCTGTCTGGATTGCAACTGGATTTTTAACATATAACATATAAGATCCCTGTGTGGTTTTCTTCGTTTGTTTTAAAGGCAATTTTGAAGTGTATGGAAACGAGGTTCCACAGTTATTTTGATGCTTTTAATAATCCAATCCTTAAGTTTAGCATTATGTGATAGTTTAGAATAAACTGTGCTTAAGAATAACAGTGCTGATCAGACTAAAGTACCACGTAGTAAAGTCCCCTGTCTCCAACAGCGTTCATCAATAGACATCAGGCAATGACTCAAAGTCAAGAAACCATGTGACACTTCTTTATAATTGTTTTCAGCCAGGGTTTGGTTTGGCATGCCATACAATGACACACACAGCAACAGAACTGATACTGACCAAAAAATTAATAAACTTCTCAATCAAGTACAAGTTTCCGAACTTTTTTAATGACATCAACAGTAAGTCATACATTAGTTAACCAGTAAAACAAAAGCTACGTTTTTAGCAATATCAAATTTCAGGTGTTCTTATATTTCTTAAAATGAAGTTTAAATGCAAATAAAACAAAAGCCTTCAACATGATACTTCTGTAATTTTTAAGATGCTGTTGATGTGATTTATCTTAGTTATACACTGCACTTCAATCTTCAGGAAAAATTCCCTATGAGGGATACGAAACCGTGAAGTTCATGCACAACTGTTTTAGGTAGAACTTAGGAAATATAGTCCCAATTATGGCTAAAGGCATTACAGACAATAATACAAAAAACTTACTATAATAAACTTAAAAATGACCATTATATACACAACACGGTAAATCACACTAATTGGAGATCATGTCTGCTATGGAACTCCATAGTTCTCCAGCAATCATTATTTTGGATTCAGCTGAATGCTGATTCAGTGCCACTTGTAAACAGATGACTGTGCATTACCTTACAGTGAATTCCTGGACAGACTCTATTTCTAGAATATTGCCCTAGCCAAGAAAATTGGACATGATTTAAAAAAAATACAAGCAAAGATGCAGAAAGATAAGAAGCCTAGCACTACCAGGACATAATGATAACTGTGGTGGTTGCAACAGTTACATATACACACTGTACCCAGGAAAATGGATGGCACAATTTAATGACTGAGCAAGGATATAAAATAAAGCGTAAAGAGGTAACAGCATTTTGGCTCATCTTAATAAGATCTATCAGTGATGTGTTTTTCTGTGTGTGTGTGTCTACATCTGGAGACACTGCCACAGAACTACTTTATTTTCTTAACATGTCTTATGAATAATGTCTTAATGTCTAATGAATATACATCAATATACAAAGAGGCAGCATAAATCTGAATGGCATAGCATATCTTAATAACAACAAAGATGACTGGACACATACATAATGAGTGTTACCAACATCAAGAAAAAAACACCTCTATAGGAGACAAGCTTTTGATTATACTGTATTTCAAACATTGCATCTGTCCCATTGTGACTTTGGTTATAAAAATGCTGTATGCTCTTAAGAGAGAGCAAACATCACTGACACTGTGTACATAATTAATTACCTCTGAACCTGGAAGACACTTCCTATGACTTTGACAGAGAAGATATAAAAAGGTCACTTTAATTTTTATTTCTCTCCTCTCTTTTCAGCTGCCACAGCTTCCAAAGTAGCCCTAGGCCAGATTATGATTACAAGATGAAGCACACTCATGAACTCTCGGAACATAATAATACTTTTCCCTGTAATTATTTTTCAAGGATTCATAGAATACTGCATATATGATGATCTACATTCATTAACTCCTCTTCTTCCTTTCACAGCTATATCCCTCTTAATGTTATATGTGAAAATATCCAGTGTTCCTCAGTTTCCATTAATATTTCAGTATCTAAACTTTTGAGTTTATAACTGATTCCACAAAACCACAGAAGAACAAACGTTTCTGCTCCTCACATAACTGAAGTGGGAAGTACAAGTTCAGAGTGAGCAGAGCTATGCTTCCTAAGAGAATGTGGAGGCCACTTTGGACAATACAACATCTGAACTGAAATGAAGACCCCTCTGAAAATCTGCAAGGGACCCTCTTTTAAAACTCTAAATTCACAGTTCAGAAAACACCTATTAAATGTTAATGTACCATTTTCAGAAGGATGCCAGAAAATGGCCATTACTTGCATGCCATAAATTTTGCTAGAAGAATCTAAGACAAAATTATAAGAGGTAATTTAATGTCCTAAACCCACATATATGTTCAAATAATTCTAATCCAGAACTGGAACTTGTTGAAATCTTAACATTTATCTTATTTTGAAGAAAGCTTGTCCTTCTTCTATTTGAAAATTAATAATTATCTGAGTAGGTGATACAATGAGGGCAGAATTCTAATGTTTTTATTTTCAGACTGAATTGGTGAAAACCAAAAGCTCAAAACCTTCTTCCGTGAGAAGTACTGATTTCTTCACTATCTTTAGCAACTTTAGCAACTATCAGCTTTCACTAAAGATGTTGACATCAGTCCTCTTATTGTGATTCACTCATGGCAACAACACAAAGCAAAGTTGAGAATCAGGAGAATTAACAATATAAAATCCATTTTCTGGTAAAACACTGTTAATTTAGAAATAATGATTCATAACCTTTTCATGTTTCATATTCTAAGAGATCCTGATATAATCAGTGAATAAATAAACTGTACCCAGAGGAAACAGACTATTGCCTGGAGTACCTTTATTAATTTTACTACCTTGTATACTGTGCATAACAAATTGTGTCAGTACTTATAATTGTCCAGCATCTTACATGCAAGCACTCTGGAAATTCAAGCTAGCATGTAGCATGAGTGTATTTATCATTTGCTACGGATCTATGTCATAATAATGTAATATTTTCTATGTTTTTATAGATTTTAATGAAAAGCATACGTGAAATGATAACTCATGATGAAACAAGATACACATTTCTTCCTTAAAAAAATGGCTTCCTTAAAAAAATAACCATTATGTGTTCTATCACAACAAATTATTCTTCTATATTCACTTTAATGCTGCCTATCAAAAGTCTCACAGTAGTCATTTTGATGCCCTATGTATTATATCTACATCACTATAACAATCACATGTCCGTCTCAAAACGCTAAGCTCCTTCAATTCTTCCATCAGAGAATGTTATTCTATTTTAGATTAGCATTTTAGAATAGAATTGGTTCTGTTTTGTTTTTATTTTCCCCACTTCCAAAAAACAGTGGAAGCAAGAGATAGATGTTTTCACTGAGTGTAATCATCAGGCTTCTTTAAGCTGATGGGCATGGAGAGGCAGAGCACAGCCTATGTAGAAGAAGGGTGATTTTTTAAAGGTAAAAACAGTGATTTCCCTGTGATAGGAAAAGTCCTTCAAACGGCACTAAACTAACCAGGCACACTGCTTACAAACTTAAGAATAGCTGTGAAATCACAGTTCTTTCCACTCAGAATACTTTTGCTGACACTGGCTGAAAACATAAGGCAGCAATGTTGCCCTACATGAATACATTTCCTCAGATTATTTTTCTCAATTCTAAGAAAGAAAGAGATGAGACTAAATAAAAACACCTTTTTTTTTTTTTTTTTCTCCAGAATTTGAGTCCTGCTTTTTACTTATTCCTTCTCCAATCATAGTAAAAAAAGCAAGAAAATAAATATATGCATGATTTAGCAAAAAGAAATTACCACCATTGTGAACTTCTCTCTTACAGTCTACCAGACTACTTAGTATTTTCATACTGTTTGCCTGCTACACTCAGAAACTTTTTTTTTTTTTTTTTTTAAGAAAAAAAGAGAAAGCAGAACTTACATAAAAGCAAAGCCAAGGATTTAGTGTTTGTAAAATTGGAATCTCAGGAATCATTATATACATGATAAACAATAACTAAAAAAATAGCAATGCAATTAAAATTGTAATCACACGTTTTCAGAACTAATTTTTATCTTAAGCCTGTTTGCCTTGGGTAGTCTTTCAGGTACAGATTACACTGTACGTGCACGACAAACTTCAACTGCACCTGTAAACTGTTTTCCTGAAGAAAGTACCATACAGAATAATCATCTGTGTAGTTCTTACATCTGTGGTTTTAAATTATGATCATGAAAAATTAAAAAGATAATTTATTCAAGATAACACAGTATCTCTTCCCTCCACCAGATGCTAAACAATGTGTTTCCCAACTTTGAAATGGTACGTTTAACTCCACTTCCTTCACTTGCTATGGAAAAAAGTTCCAGCATTAGACAAGGAAGGTATGTAGCTACAGTCAGTCTGATCTGTTAAATGATACTTTGGAAATTCAACCAGAAAATTTTCCTATGATATACTCTTTCCTCTTTTTCTCTTAGTGAATCCAGAAATCCACAAAAATAATAAGAAAGAGGTGAAGACTGTATGTCCCAAATGAAATTCAACAAGCCACACAGCGGCTAAGGAAACTTAGTTGAATTACCAAGGAAAATATAAATCTGCATAAGTCTTTTGCAGTTTAAGATACAGGTTTAATGTTGAGTTGTTTTTTTTTTTTTTTTTTTTCTAAACACATCTTTTAGTTCAGCTTCAATTTACAGATACTCCCATTAATTGTGAATGAGTTTCAGCATATGATTAAAAAATTTCTTGTTCATAGAAGTACTGAGGTTCGACACTGTGGTTACCTTCCACCATGCTCGAAGCATAATTATGAACACCTAGCAAAATATTTGATTTGCAAAATTTGTTGTTAATATGATCTTACAGTTATCTTCAAGTAAAACTGATGATTAAATTCCACTCTCTAGCACTTTCTCATGGTGGTGATCTTTGCATTATTTAACCATTTAATAAACTGTTCCTCAAATTGCCATAAACAATTGAGGCCAGAGAAACTTTTTAATGGAACGGTTTATTATCTAAAATAACCACAGAAAGAATTGTCATTCTTACAGGCACATAATCCATCATCCTTGCTGGAAAATTCTTGCTGCTAAGGCTACCATGATGTTTAGTATAACATGCCATAGGTAAGGCAGAATACGGAGCAATTGACAAGGAACAGATAAAGTCATGCTGGCTTAGCTAGCTTGCTCTATATAACCCAAATGCTTTCTAAGAGGGTTTTTGGGATACGATGGATAATAAAGCACATCTAGCACACAGTTGAAATCACATCACCTATGAACTAGAAATAATCACAAATGCATGAAAAAAAAGAGAACCTTGAGGACATGGAAATATTTAAGAAAGCTAATCTGATGAAGCTAAAGATGGAATTCATTACGTGAAAGTCTGCAACTGGCCAAAGAATCAATAGGTCACTGTTAACTGGGCACTAAACAGGTTAGGTCCAAAATAACAATCTTGATGTGTCAGCACACAAATTTCAAATATTGCCTTAAGTCCTGTACAGCAGATTTCCCTGGCAGAACTTTTTTGTTTTTCCTTTTCTTCATGAAAAATCATCCAACAATTTCAAAAAGGGTGCAAATTTTACCAGACTCCCTTATGTCTATTCACTAAGCCTGTGAGAGAATCCCTTTTAACAGTTGCTACAATAATTGTAATTAAATACAGCCAGAACACAAGGGTGGCTACTTTTAAAGTGCCACCTCCATACTTAAAAAATCACGCTTAAGCAAGATAATCCTAAAATTCCATCAAATCTGTGCAGATTAGCATTTCATTAGACACAGTTATATTCTTGACTCTTTGTCATAACAATTTAACATAAAATATATGCTCTGAAGCTCAGAGCACTCAACATCTGAATTTTCTGTAAGCCTATCAGTACGACAGATTGTGGCTCACTGTTAATATTTTACTACAAAGTTAGACATTTTTTAACATCAGAGACAGTGACATGGCATACAGTATAACTTCCATCTATCTTACTGCTGGCTTTTCTTCTTCCTTTAAAAAGTTCAAAAAATTGGCTGAACATAATAGCATAATTTTTGGAAAATTCAATGATAAAAATAAAATAGAAAAATGGCAACTTTTTTTTTAAGTGTTGTATAAGCTTTCATATTTATTATTTTAAAAAGCTGAATGCAAAAAATATCTTCAAATACCCAATAAAGTGTTATACTTCATACAATATAGAACATTACAGTAACATGTATATATAATAAAATATACAAAGTATATTATAATTAAAGTTAGAAAGCACTTCTTCAAACTGTTCAGTTTTCTAACTTGGATGAACTAATGTACCTTCAAAAGCCTGGTATACTCACAAAATAAGATTACAACTTTATTGTCTACACAGAACAGATTGTTAATACATAGTTCATTACCATGAACACATTTTACACACACTTCTTTTCACGATACTGAAGTTGTAAGATTTTTTCTCTTTACTAATTAACAGATTTAATATACAGAATTAATAAAATAAATATAATGAAATTTACTTTACTGTTCCATTTAGACAGCATTTTTCTAATATAATTCTTGTGATAAATATAAACCTGTGCATTTATCAAATCCCTGAGAACATTATCTAAATCAACTCCCTTGTAATTACCATTCACCATCTGTTCCACCAGGGCCTCAGCTGATCTGCTGGCATCTTGCAGCTTTCTGTACTTCTCAGGCTTTTCTCTCTGGATGGCCTGCAGCATGACAGGAAAGGTGAGTATTTCAAAGGAGGAAGAAGAAAGTAAATAATCTCAGGGATGTCCTGATTTCTTGAGAAACTGCTTAACCTGCCACATAGCCCTGCCAGCCTCCTGATTTGCAATGAAAACACGAAGTATCACATACCAAATTAGTCATAAAGTCAAATACATGACTTGAGAATCAGAACACAACAGAGTTGACAAATGATACATGTCAGTATTTTACAGACAAATCACAGACAGACAAATTAAGAGCTATTCAAAGCCCAATATTTCAGAAGAAAAGCATGCGTTCAACAGAAAATCCTTGTGGAGGAATAATAGATTTACTCTTTTTTAAATGAAGCTCCTATTTATATTAGTAAGAATTAAGATCATGCTAACTAAAAAACAGGGTCTCTTGTCATACTGAGCCTATATGCCATTTGATTGCTTATTTTAATCTTTTGTTGGGGGGAAAAAACAAAACAAAACAAAACAAAATGCATATTAAAGTAGGTATGTAACATATACAGTAGACATCTATACACAGGCCAGTAGATAAGAGTTAAAAATAAATTGAATAGTCAACATGGGGTTTTCATTATATGTTGTATCTGATAATTTCAGTCACCTTTCCTTACTTAAAAAGTTCTCACTCATGTTTAGGTGTGCTCACACTAACTGGTAATTGTAGGTACAGGCTTGAGTTTAAGGATAATTTAGAAATCTAAATTTTTATTTTCATTTGGCTTGGTAACAATATAGAAGGAAAATAAAACTGTATTAGATCTAACACCTCCTCAATTATGTCTAATAATTAACAACATCACATTGTTGATTTTAGACTAATTTAGTCATCCACTTAGGTATAATTTTGATGCTCTAAACTAGAAGCCTGAATTTCCTCATTTAGCTCAGGAGAAGCCTAGGGCTAAAACCCAGTTTGAAACCAAAAATAAAACACATTATACATACCGCCCAAAGAACCTACCTAAACATTCTCTCATTATTCAGAGTCCCTCCATTTATCACAGCACATATACATATACAAAAGGAAATGCCACAAAAATCTTAGGATGACATACAGGAAACTCACACAAATCCAGGCTGTGGCTTCTCAGCCTGGCTTTTTAAAATCAATCTTTGGCATACTGTTAATTATTAATGATAACTTAATCATAAAATATCATTGAAATTTCATAAAATTTAATCCCAATAAACTCAAGATGATGATATTTCTGTAGGTCAACAAAATCTTTTCAAAATTAAAAAAATCATAAAACCTCTTCTGTTAATTCTCTCCAGAGTTTCGGGACTACAGAATCTTAATTAATACTACTCTATGCATAATGCCAGGTATAACGAACCTAAGTCTAACTGCACAGAGCTGAGAAGAATCATAAAAACACTGAAATATACTGAAAATAATCTTGCTCTGTCTGCAGAGCCAGATGTGTAATTATCAGAAGCGTAACTGTAATGAACACAAATGAATCATTCAAAACCTGAAATATACCAAAAATAGCTTTTAGGAATATAAAAACAATATAAAACTGAAGCTTGTGGCAGAGAACTCTTCAGTGTCTGGTAACAGACCATGAGTCTGGAAAAGGTTGGAAGCATGTCTGCTTATCTCCCAGAACATTGAGGTTTCTAGATCCTGACAGAAAACAAAAGCACTTTCATGTGGAGCACTTAAAAATAAACATGAAAGTTTGGCAAACAACAATACTTTTCTCCACTCATATTTTGTGTTATTAATATATATCGCAAATATGAAGGGCTACCAGTAGATATAAAAAGATATATGTTTACACACAGAAAATACAATGCCAAAGGAGAAATGGCTGTCTTCTTGGTCCTCATACAAACAAAGTATGGGACAATTTACCTGATCTATGGAGAAAGCAGACTTAGTTAACAGCACTAACGTACTCATGGTCTTACAATGCACATGCTTCAGTCGTTTGCCAAACCCACAAACTTCATCTTATATTTTTAAGGTCTTCAGAGGAATTTTTGTAAACAAATGTAGAGTGCTCAGAAATAAATGGAGTAAGTGTCTCGTAAACACCTCTCATTTATCCTTTCAGATCTGTTTTGTTATGGTTTCCTGTACTGAAAAGGACAACACACTCAGTTCAGGTTAATTAACAATAAAAGTACACTGGGATAAGATTGAAGAGGTTTGTGAAATTTGGAAACTTTTACATTTATTGTTAACAACACATTTTTTTCTGATGAAAATTTGTGGTAGCTGCAAAATAATTTTAAAATATTTCCTAAACTGAATTTATTTCTTTTTATATTATTTTTATTTCATGCACCTTTTCTTATTTTCAGGAAAAAAAAACAAAACAAACAAAAAAAAAAAAACAAAAAAAACCCTTTTACAAAGACTTATCTAGTACGAGATTAATTCTCTGAATATTTTGTAACTGGCAAAACAGATGTGTAATGGTGTCATGGTTTTGTAATTTTTGCTATTGGTATTCCACATCATAACATCATGTGGAGCACAAAGAAGAAGTACTACACGTCCCAGGGGACCTCGCGGTCAGAGAGGAAAATACGTCACGGAAGCGACGCTTGCTCCCTCTCTCACTGCCTGGCAGCGGGTGTGGGTGTGCCTTCCAAGATGCGGCGCCTTCAATTTCAAAGTAGGCTTCTCGGTCTTTGGAAACTTCTCTCTCTCTCTCTCTTATTTCACTTGATTTATTAGCCTCAATTTCAATTAGATTGTATTATAGTAAAATAAGTTTTACTCCTTAGATCGTTGCCGCTGCTCTGTTTGTTTCCTTGAGCCCAGGTCCCATCTCCCTACCCCTTTGCCTTTTTCCCTTCCCCTTTGTCAGGGGCCGGGGGCCCACGGGCCTACTGCCCCCCCTGTCACGGACACAGATTGATCTAGATAACTCCGTGACAAATGGCTTAGTTTTAACTGATGGAGTTACATTAAAGACATCTTTAGCTAAATACCAGAGGAAGGTGAAGAGGTTATTTTCACAATATTATCAGAGTTTTATTTGGCCCTAAGATTTTAATCGGTAGTTAATCACAGAATCACAGAATCGTAGGGGTTGGAAGGGACCTCTAGAGATCATCGAGTCCAACACCCCTGCCAAAGGAGGTTCCCTACAGCAGGTTGCACAGGTAGGCATCCAGGTGGGTCTTGAATATCTCCAGAGAAGGAGACTCCACAACCCCCCTGGGCAGCCTGTTCCAGTGCTCCATCACCCTCACCATAAAGAAGTTCTTGCGCACATTCATGTGGAACTTCCTATGCCCTAGCTTCGTCCCATTTCCCCTTGTCCTGTCCCCACGCACTACTGAAAAGAGTCCAGCCTCACCACTATGGCCCCTACACCTCAGGTATTTATAAACCTGGATCAAATCCCCTCTCAGCCTTCTTTTCTCAAGGCTAAACATACCCAGTTTACTTAGTCGTTCCTCACAGGGGAGATGCTCCAGGCCCTTCACCATCTTTGTGGCCCTCCGCTGGACTCTTTCCAAGAGATCCCTGTCTTTTTTGTACTGGGGAGCCCAGAACTGGACACAGTACTCCAGATGAGGCCACACCAGGGCAGAGAATCACCTCCCTTGACCTGCTGGCCACACTCTTTTTTATACACCCCAGCATGCCATTGGCCCTTTTGGCCATGAGGGCACACTGCTGGCTCATGGCCAACTTGTCATCCACCAGGACACCCAAATCCCATTCTGCAGAGCTCCTCTCCAGCAGGTCATCCCCCAGCCTGTACTGGTACATGCAATTATTCCTCCCTAGGTGCAAGACTCTACACTTGCTTATGTTAAACCTCATTCTGTTTCTTACTGCCCAGCTCTCCAGCCTGTCCAGGTCTTGCTGAATGGCAGCACAGCCTTCAGGTGTGTCAGCCAATCCACCCAACTTTGTATCATCAGCAAACTTGCTGAGGGTGGCCACTATCCCCTCATCAAGGTCGTTGATGAAGATGTTAAACAAGACCGGACCCAGCACAGACCCCTGGGGGACGCCACTAGTTACAGGCCTCCAGCCGGACACTGCACCGCCAACGACGACCCTTTGCACTCTGCCAGTCAGCCAGTTCTCAACCCACCTCACTGTCCACTCATCTATCCCGTACTTCCTCAGCTTTGTTATAAATGGGGGACAGTATCAAAAGCCTTACTGAAATCAAGGTGGACTACGTCTACCGCTCTCCCCCCATCCACCCAGCCAGTGACAAGAAATTCATATATTATTCATATCAAATCAAAATCCCATTTTAAGAATTCTGTCAATGGATGTACAGTTGCAATGATGCCTGATCTCTTGTGATTCTTGTCAACTACACGTGTGGGCAGAAGTTTGCAATATTATTATCAGTGGATTTTACTGTGACTGAGCTTTCAAACACCCGTGCCCAACAGATTATGTCTGAAGATTGCTAAATGAAAATGAACAAGTGAGAATTGAGCATTTAAGAATGTCACCTTTGAACTTGAATTTCTAGATGCTTCTTGGCTAATTAAAATTCTTTTCAATGAGTTTTATTCTTAATTTTTCTGATGCAAAATCTCAAGTTTCACTTCCCAATAAGCAAGATTTTCTACCAAGTAACTTTTAACTTTCTGTACCTGAACCTTCACATATTTGAACTTATAATAATGAAGGCTCATTGGAGTTTAAGCAAACACGGAAACAAAAAAGCCTGAATCACTGCCAGACCTGTTTTCAGAAAATGCACATGTTAACTGGAAAATGTTAAGGATATGATGCAGCATAAGGATATTTTTGGCATTTATGGTTGTCTTCATTATTTAAGAGTAGTACTGTTGTCCCAGAGTGAACCATAATTATGATGTCCAGTCTCTCTGGACAGTTAAGGCAATTATGTTTTTCTCATAGCTGAAAAGGACTAGAACTATTTTTGCTTCTCTCCATACACAGGAATGGGCTTTCTACGTATCTCTAATATATTCAGTTTATGTAGCACATCTGCCAAAGGCTAATTTTCTGCCAGTATATGAACAGCTGTTGTCATAGCAAACATAGTGCGTTCCATAAAATCTGCTCTTGGCTCCATCTCCCCCAGGACTTCTCTGAACTGGGATGGGAGCAGGTTTTTGAACTGGAATCACTAAATCATCAATGATGGCAAAAGAGCTTCCCTTGTGGCTGTCCTTTCTGAAGTCTGTGTCCATTCACCTATAGATGCACTTCCATTATATCATAAAGAAGTAACTCCACTGAGAAAAAAAACAATGAATAGAAACAAGATGCTTTGACAACAACAAAAAAACACCCCACATCCAACTAGTAACCTGTTCTCAAAAGAAAAGTAGAAAGGGACATCATTGGGAAAAGGCTACGGGACTGAGTGGCTAACACAGTAGGCAACAAATGGTAGGTCAGACATCAGTCATCATGGGTGTTCTGTGCTACATCACCTACAATGTCACACAGGGAGGAAAATTCCATTTAGAAAGCCACTAAGTACAAGATGATACTTTTTTACGCATGTGTGTATGGTATCATGAATGTTGGGGTATGACTACATATGTCAGTACTGTACAGTCTTTTACAATTATCACTGATGTTTTCACTTTTGACATTTTATCTTTCATTCTATGCCTTCTGCAACCTTACTAGAGATCTTAATATATCTTGTATCTCATCTTAATATTCTGTACCTTAAAGTTGCTAGAAGCTTCTACATGTACATTGATCTTTTCAATGAAATGCTACTTATAAAAGAAGTCAAAGCCAGCCTTGTTTTTTAAAAATATTTACAACGTTAATGAATGATGTTAATTTCTCTTGTTTCTATTTACAGCTACTGGTTTGCCTCAGACTACTTCTGATACAAAGCAGATTTATTTTCTGCAATACTTATCATTAAAGAAGCTGGAAATCGGTTTCTTAACCATCAAATTATTTGGTTTCTAAGGAAGTCAAAGAAACA
Source organism: Alectoris magna (assembly GCA_030625065.1). Taxonomy (NCBI): domain Eukaryota; kingdom Metazoa; phylum Chordata; class Aves; order Galliformes; family Phasianidae; genus Alectoris; species Alectoris magna. The sequence goes on from CM060560.1 coordinate 81,774,386, forward strand.
CCCGAAATTCTGCTACCTCCAGTGTTCTGATTTCAAACCATCTGATAACAAGGCACAGATCAAATTCCATACCACTTTTCCCTCTCAGTCTTCCTCCAGTATTACGTATGTTTTCACTGACCTAAAGGAACATTTCACAAATGCACTGAACAATGGCTTCCCAACCCCAACTTTTTTCCACAGCACCAACGAAGGCAAGGTAAGAGCTGCTGGGAAATTCAGTTGGGACCAGAGGAGGATCACCTACCTCTATCCCTTACTTGCAGTGACACAGATCACCACCTCCTTGGGAGCAAAGAAAGGAAAGAAGGAGGAAGGTGAACCATAGCTCCTGAGTCCTTTAATGGTTTTACAAAGTCTTAAAAACTGACAACATGAGATGGAGTGTCTTATTTATTAGGGAAACCTGACAGTGCAGGTACTCAGCACAATATGAAGGTCAAAACAGGAGCTGATTTGCCATCCTTGAAACTGTGTTCCACAAAATGGGAATATATGAAGGGGAGACAGGAGCATTTTCTTTTCTTTTTTTCCCCCATCTACTACAAAGATGGAAACACTCACCAAATTACCTGCATATCTATTTAGGACTGAGACAATACTCACTACCCTAGTATGGAAGCATTTGAATCATTTTCTCCGTGTGTTTGATCCAGTTTATATATTTCTATGAATATAGTTATGTATATTTACATATCATGAAATGGTGTCATAAACTAAATTCAGTACATTGCACTCAGAAGGATAATTACACAGTAAGTATCCATTAGATACTTAAGTAGTAATGTTATGATAACATTAACAAATTAATTAAAGATGATCGTAACAAAAGTATGATTTAACAAGAAGTGTCAAGATGTATATTTACTGTCACAGAATTCAGAGCTCCTCAATCCTATTTTGCTAATTTATGATGGACAATCAAAGAGTGAAAAATCTTGTGAGCATCAAAAATTAACGTCAGTACAGTAACTTTGTTCTCTGTTTTAGCAGTACGTATCATTTTAGTTTTTAATGAAGTCCCAAGATACGCTATTATACTATAAGCATAATAGCTTATTATAAAAAGTAATTTGCCGTTCTCTTATTCAGAAATGGTAAGCTTCCTTGCAGCTAGCTACAAAAAATAAATACTGAAGAAAATTTTTACTCATTTAGTTTCCAAAGGCTAAATTCAGAGTGTGTGAAACACACAAACATAGTTACTCTTTAAGCAGTGTAGATTAACTTTGCAAAAACAAAAAAAGAACCATTTCTGGTTCAGTCATGGTAAAAGAACAGATTAAAATAATTTTTGTGGAAACTAGTTATTTTCAGATACATTTTACAGCACTGTAAGAATTAGATACAGGTTTTCTTTAACTTACACTAAAAGATGACGTTTTCCACATTCTTCAATTTATGCATGTATAATGTCATATTAAGCCATCAGTATAGAAATATAATGCATATTTTAAAAGTGAATGATAGGCTTAGATTCAGTTTTACTGAAGACTTCAATGAATCTATAATGCCTTAAACTAAATATGATCTCTCTATTTAGACACCCTGTGTATCAATTTTGATGCTAAAATCTGAAATGTACAAAACTTAACACTTCTAAATTTCTTATGCATATGATCAATCAATGCTTATCACTTTGGATTTGAACTTATTTAAATTTGGACTTTGAAAGCACTTTGACAAGCGAAAACAAGCTAACAAACATATATATTAGTACTTTCTCCTACATTGATTCTTTCTCTGAGATCTGAGAGATTTCCTTCTTTTCGATATACTGCAAATTCAGGACTCTGAAGTACTGCTTCTGAACGTGTCATCCAGCTATGGAGTTCTGTTGTATCTGAGTCAAACCTAAGGTACAGAGAAGAGCAAGAAAACATTTCAATTCAACATTTCTAACAATAGCATTAACAGTAGAAAAGGTTAACCAGCTGCTTAAACAAAGAAATAAGCATCAATAATTCCTCTTGGAAAAAGACATTTTTAAACCCACCATATCCGATTAGATACCTCATAAAACTATTCACTCTAAAATTTGAAAACGTACTTTTTCATTTTTAAGACACTGATTTGACAGCCGAACAGATGCAGCAGTTTTCAAATAAATGTTCCAATTTCACAAGCTGATGTTTTTGGAAGACACGAAAGAAGTGGCTCTCACAGTTGAATAAAGTGTATCACAAGCACTGTTGGCTCAGCTGAGGATATGAGGCATATCTGGCTCACAAAATGCAGCCTTCGTACCTGACAGATCTCTGCCTTAGTTTGTGCTGCCTGCGCTATAAAGAAAAAAACGCAGGAAATCTGACCCTAGATTGGACCCTCTTCTGATTGATTCAACCTTGTTGTAGAATATAACTACTAATCAACAGGAAACTATAATTTTCCTACAGCTAGAACATTACAAAATGAAAATTAAGATTCCTAACTCTGCATATACTTTCAAAGTACTTTTTGCTGTAAAGCCTTTTTAATTATAATCTGGATTCTGTCTGAAACTCCTTTAAAAGTGACCTTATTTTTTTCTCTCTCAGCAGATAGTAGTTCAAAATGAAGGTTACCGTATGCAAATTTTTCAACTGCAGATGTGCAGTAAAATCAAACAAGTTGATTTGGTATCTAATCTAGTTTTTAAAACAAGAATCTTGAGACAATGTGCTTTTTACTGAGTTGAATAAAACTGTAGGTTTGATTGCATCTCTTTATTGTATTCTAAGTTTCTATGTTTCTATCTAGTTTATAATTACTTTTCCTTTGATATCAACACAATGAAAGCAACAGAACAGAAGGATCTAGAACAGAATTAACTGCATATTTCAGTTTGTTTTGCAAACATAGTTCTTTTAATTTATGTAATTAAAAATCTAGTAAAACCAGGAGCTTGGATGACAACCGCATCTTTGAAGAAATTAGTTACATTACAGAAATATGCACCTTTATAAATATAACAGCCAAAATACAAAGCTGAAAGGTACTAATCTAGTGGTACAGAGATCAATGTAAACAAGTAAAAAATTAGGACAGGAATTTCATGTCTGTCCAAATATATTTCTGCTCCCAGGAATTTCATGTCTGTCCAAATATATTTCTGCTCCCCTTTTATTTTTTCATTCTCCACTGTGATCTCTGTGACTATTTAACAATAATGTGTGAATGACTGAGTAATACATAATCAAAGCAGTAGAAAGAATCACACACTTCCCTAATACAGCCCCATAGCCTATGTTAAAATTAAAACCTCTTAAGAATATTGTTTATAAAATGATTGCTAATAATTCTATTTGCACACTCATTCATGGAGGTAAAGATGATGCTGAGGCAATGGAAGGGGCAGAAACCTTCATTTCATAGAGGACTTTACATTCAGAGGCAGAACACAAAAGAAAATCTCTCTGGTGGTTTTGAGAATTTCTGCATTGGTATCAGGTTCTAATCCTCTAAATCAAACCAAACTGCCAGTGAAGAGATTCCTGCCTCCAAGTCTATGCAATGTTAAATCAATTGTTACTCCTGAAATAGGATGTTATCATTTGTTCAGCATATAATAGCTGTATGTTTAATAAACACTGTCATGAAATTTTACAACTAGGACAACAAAACTATGAAAGCCAGTACTTCCACATAAAACTGGGATGCTGTTTATTCAACAAATTGCAAGCACTAACTGCATACCTAATCGCACTGATAACCACAGGAGAATACAAAAGCATACTTTTATAACTACAAGTTAAGACTGTTCAACACATCTTCAAATGGAGAACAACCAATTATAAAGCTAATGGATTGCATTACAAGATAAAAACTAACAATTTCCTATCTGTTCCTAATGTGCTTTTGGATGTAAGTTATTCATGTTCCATATCTGATGAAGATTGCCAACATCTCTGCTCAGTGATCAGTGATGTGAAGTTCTACCTGACAAGCCTGAACAAAGTAGTTAGTGAAGTCCTTAGTAAGGGCTTTATTAGGTTGCTTAAATTAGAACAGCTGCCTAAATGGTGTAAACTCACTTGAAGATTGCTGAGATACAAAGAAGTCTCCAAATAGAATGTATGCCTGTTCAAAAAGAGAGAGTAGTAATACCATACTATCCCGTGTTTCATGCTATGATCTGATTCAGGGCTTGCCAGCAACAAATGAGAAACAGGAGAACCTGCTCTAAGGATCAAGACAGAATGTGGTCAGACACTTATAGGTATTCAGCTAGACTGCCACCCTCTCCTCATCTGTTTTTTGAAATTCAGCCAGCAGCATACAAACTTCTCTTCAAGAATTAGCAGCCCACATTAGCAGAAGGGCTGTCACTGCTGCCAAAATGAACTCTATTTCTTGTTCTTCTCACAGCCAACAACTTTATAGGCAAAGGAAAAAATGGCCACTTCTTTCACTTTCCTTAAATCTATACATGAGGCCAGATCTCCAGCCACTACCAGCAGTTCTTGTAATTAGGATGTTCTATAGAACAGGTATGAAGAAGCTGTAAACTGGAGAACACAGAACATCAGATACAGGATAAAAACAAAGACAAGTTTCAGTTTCTCAGTACTAAGCTCTCTTGACTGCAGGTAAAACTGTCCTACTTCTTTTGTTTGTTCCATTCTGTGGTTGCAATTGAATAGGAGCAAAATGTTTACCAGAGATCATTTATTCCCTTTAGAAAAAGGACTTAGCCTCTTCCTCTGCAACATCCACCCCTGAAAGTGTAATCTAGAAGAAGAGTTAAACATTTGGGAGTGTTCATATAGATAGAACAACAAAGAAATCACGAAAACCTTACATGGCATAGATTCATCAGGTGTTGGTAAGTATTAGCCACCGCATATGGCATCTGGACAGAACTGATCTCAGATGACAGATTATTCTGTCAGTTGCAGTTTCATCTGTTTAAGTAAATATAACTCCATAAACAAAGTTTTTTGGAAAAAGAAAAGAAAAAAAAAGAAAATATCTCTCATAAGCAGCTTTTTTAAAAACAGGAAATGCAGGTAGAATATGGCATTTAATCATTGTGCTATGATGACTGGTCGTTTCATTTCTGAGTAGTTTCAGTTACAGTAACTCTAGATTGATATATTTGAGCAATAAGGTCTTTAAATCTCATAAGTTTAGCAATATGTTTGACATTAAAAAAAAAGTAATGAAATATTGCATTTCTGACCCAATAAAGTTGGGTGCATGTAGAATTTGTTAAAATAAATGCACGGAAGAGAATAAAACCACATAACTTGACACAATCCAGGTAATTACCACAGTATAGAGTGGACGTAACCTTGCTGCCCAGCTAAAATTTCAACCCACAGAAGAAGATCTAGTGCCTCTAAATTCTTTATGCAGTGCTCATGCTTTAGTTTTCAATTAGTTTGTCTTTCTGCTATTCCACAACAGAGAAACGATCTTATACTGCCCTCATGGCACCCTCACAGCCTCACACATTTGTTACAATAACTCATTTTCTTAATCATACCAAACCACGGGCCTGCTGTAGATTCCCTTTCACAACTCTCTTGTGAAGATCATACATACAAAAGATTTGTTCAAAAAATTACTCCTCCTTCTTCTGGGTATCCCTTCAAGTACAGGACAATCTGCATCTTTAAGGTATTTCACAAGTTAGTTATACTTTTTCTGTGCGTGGAATTCCTAGCCAAATATTCAGCAAGGAATATCTTGCAGAATGTTCTGGAAGCAGCCTGAGTAGAGACCAGCTCCCTTCCTGGGCAGCCTGAGACTGAGGAGATCACCTCTCCCCTCAGAGTGTTGTTGGGACTGAGTGCCTTCTCTCAGTAAGAGCCAGGCTCCCCTGAGAGCTATGTCCTCTTCTTAGCTTCTTATTCCTGCATATATACAATGGTCTTATATCCTTCCCAGCTTTTCTGGGAGTAGAAATAGAGTATTAGAGCTTTTGGGGAAAGGTGGGTGTTTAGCCCTTCCTGCTGAGAAGTTGTGACATACCACATGGAAGCAAAGAGCACTGGGATGGGGATGGGCTGTGTTCCACTAGAAGAGGCCACAAACTTTTCTCTACTTTACGCCATAGCTAATAAATAAGAAATTTATGTTTTAAGTTTCCTACAAAATAGATCAGCTCTTCCCAATATTGCTTGGTGGCTCTTCCTATGCTAAGAAGCTTAAAACTTCACTTTTTGATTGTAGTAACTTTTCATTTTATTGTGCTACTTATCTGCTGCAGTTTGGGGCAGGTTTTACACACACTACCTTGCTAAGATGACGACTGTGAAGTAAGATGTATGAACCAACATGCCACATACTTATGTTTTTAACTTGAACATTGTATAGATTCAGGTAAGAAGTCATGAAATGATATTATCTTTTCTCTAATTTAACATAATTTCATCTTACTGCTACTTTGTTACCGCTACTATGACTAAAACATGCTTTCAGAATTTCATTCTCTGAACAGATAGAAACTGTCTCACAATTCCCTTCATCACAGTACCAGAGAATCACAGGGGTTGGAAGGGATCTCAAGAGATCATCAAGTCCAACACTTTCCATCCACAGTAGGCATGGCAACATTATATATATACAGGACTATTTGCCTTCATATTGAGCTGCGAGGGGATGTTAGAACTCTTTCTGAAGAAACACATTACTGATTAACTGCATTTCCATGGCTGGACTAAAATGCCCCACTCATCAGCAGTGTTATTCACCCTTGGTTATCTAGAACATGTCAGAGAACAACTTTGCAAAATACCATACCTACTGGCATAATTAAACTACTTTCTTCATCCTTTAAACTTGTAGTCGATAAGCCAGCTTGTATGTTGATCAAGTAGTCTTAGTTCTTATCTACTAATTCAGTGCTCTATTTATCTATCTATCTATCTATCTATCTATCTATCTATCTATCTATCTATCTATTTATCTATTTATTTATCTATCTATTTATTTATTTGTTTTCCCTCTCTTATGTTTTGGTTCAGTCCTAAAAGCATTTTCTCTCATTTTTGAATGACATTCTGGACCTCCTCTACACTTGTGATACTATTGAGTTTAGCTTCATCAACACTATTATCTGCACATTTCTGTATTGCATGCCGAGGCATCAAAGAAAATATTCAATCAACCTTCTTAATCTCATAGTTCTCCTTCTTTGGCCATTTTTCCATGTTACCTTTCTCTCAGTAACAAAACCATCCCTTCTCCAGCCTTTGCAGTTATTCCTTAACACTGTCATGGAATGCTTTGATTACATTCAGACAGATCAGATGTACTGCTGAGGAGAATGGAAGTCTAGAGGCTGCTGTAGAATTAGTTCATTAACACCATTTGCCTTCAGCAAACAGCCAGTGGCTAGAAATGTAAAGTATTTTTATATTCAATCATGCCTCCCTTTGAGTGCCAACAGTCAACACTTCCATAGTACATGAGGCAATACCAGGAACTAAATGTGAAGAATATATATTCTCAGTTTATTAGTAATTCATGCCACTTACTGCCACACAAAGAGGATAAAGAGTTAAAAAATAGTAGACATGAAGTTATCCAGAAAACTGAAGAAAAATGGCTCTCCCCTTTCTCGATTTCCTAAGGACAGTTAGATGATAAAGGTCAAAAGCTACATTTCTATAAGAGGACAAGGGTCAAACAGCGCAAGAGAATGCCTGAAAAAGTGCTTAACAGTCATCATTTAGTTTAGACTAATGTAATTCTGTACTGTAGTAGACTACTTGAAAGAACATCTGCCAAAAATTCTGTAAATAAGTCATTATAATTTTTCCTGTAATTCTTTTTTATAAAAAAGAAACGGAAACTTTTCTAAGAAATTGAGCATTAGAACATCAAATACAATATTTTATATGAAATGAAGGTCACTTTATTTTCAACAGATTTACACTTTTGTTAACACTTATTATAAATAAAACACTAGATGGAGCAACTACCCCGTCTTAATATACCTCTCTCTTCAAAGGGCATGTTCTCTTTCAAATCTGAAGAACAGCATTTTCATAATAATGTTATGACAGACTTCCCTTGGAAATATTAGGATGCACGTATAAACTTATTAACTGGCAAAGAAAGATATTGGGTATTATTCATGAACACTAGTATTATAAATATGCATAAATGAAATGATAAAAAGCTCTATTCTGCTTCCTATTTAAAAACCTACTCTAAATAGAATAATTTTCAGATTTTTCTATGCTGCAGAACTGACGTGTTTTTTCCAGCGCCATATCAGTGAAAATAACACCTTGGCAAACCTTTCACTTATATACAGGTTTTTCTACCCAAAACCTTTAATCCATGTTACATTTACCTGAAGGCCTAATGCCTTATCCATGCTTTTAAGACTTCTTCAATACAGCTCTAAGTATATACGTATTTTTCCATTCTTGGCTGTAAATTAATTCATTTAGTAAAGGAGATTTCCTATGACCCGTAATAAAAGGTAGAACATCCCTGAATTATTCTGAAGTTTTAAAACATTAAATTAGAAAGTAGCTTTATATTTTGCTGAAGGAAAAAACAAAACAAAAAACAAACAAACAAACAAACAAAAAAAACAAGCCACCCACTTCTTTTCTCTGCTTCCATTGCTCATGGTAGTAAGTTGCTGTAGGAGGAAAGAAAAAACAACCGCTTCTTTACCATGCATTTAGGCCACAGTGAATTGGCAAAGTGGAAATATGAAATCAACTCCTGTTTATGCAGGTCTACAAAGTCTTAAGACTTAAATTCTTCAGTATAAATGAGACTCGCACACTTCCAATTCTTTCAAAGCAGTTGGAAAATAAAATTTAATAATAAAAAATTTGCCCTCCGTTTTTTCTCCTCAACTAAGCAGCTCTAGAACATACTCTTACACAGTCCACTAACACAATATTCACAGAGTAGCTAAACTACATTTTCTTCTCCCTTGAAACTAAACACCTAGCAATTCATACTGTAGGCACAGTGCATCTTTGAGAAATCTTTCTTAAACACACAAAATGCAGAGATAAAATCTGGAGCACATTTTTTTTTCCAGAATGTAGCAACATAGACTGATACCTAAAACTTGAGAAGTACTGAGGAATGAAATTGAGAAAATATGGAAGTATCATTCACCCTCATTAAAAAAAAAAAAAAAAAAAAAAAAGCTCCAAACCACATCCCTCACAGAAGAAACCATGCAGATTCAAAATATTTTCAAATTGAGATTTTGGAGATAATAACAATTTCATCCAGATTTAGCCATTTGAAATTTACTTGTTTAGTTTAGAGATTTTCTATAGGCAGTGAAGTTAAAGATAATGCAAAAGAAATTGTTTTTCAATTTAACAAGTCACTCTTTTTACATCAGACTTTTGGCTTTCTTAAATAATGGGGATTAACTAGAAACCTTAATTTTGGAATGGGTAAGATAAATTACACGTCAGATGTCTGTATAAAGAAAAGTGCCTCTAAGAATTTAGCGTTCCACACCCCCCTCCCCCCGCCCACTGAAGTACTCCTTCAATTAAAACAACAACAAAAATCATATTTCTTCATACTGATTATACCCTATCTCTCTTAATAACATATGTAGTTAGTTGTCTGTTGTCTATTTTACCACCATTAAAGTCTATTTGACAAGAAAATAACTTGCTGCTATAACTGAACTAAAAAGACATTTTCTATGGAATTAAGACATCAACTGTAGTTTCATATTGCTCTTGGTCCTTAAGTCTGCTACCTTGGAATTCATACATTAATCTGAATATGTACGTATTTATATACGCACACAAACACACATTTCCAAAACCACCACTAAAATCAGAGTTTTAAGTCTTGCTTCTAACATCATATTCTTAAGTTCAGTGCTTGAGACAATTTTACTCTTTAGAAATTTTTCTTGTGACTTTAACAAGTGTTCCGTAGTATTCCAAAATCCACTGTAACTTGCATGAGTTACTCAGGAAAAACACTGAAAAGCACAGTACTGCACATTTCACCAAATAATAACCCTGCCTCTAGATAACTGAAAAGAATAAAACTTGAACTTTAGAAATGAAGCACTGCCTACACTACTTGCACTCCAACTACTAGAAATGTACTTTTTAAGAATTTAAAAAGCTGAAAACTTTCTTTTTTCCAAGTTCCAAGACCACAGTCACACAATGCCCTATGCAAAATATATCTACTGACTGCATTTACTATTACAGTGATATTGACATAATGATTAGCATTCTATACGACAAAATAGTTGGGATAGAAGGACAAAAAATCTCTACGATTTATCCTAAGTAAGGAAAGATAACAGTCAACTGATATTTGAGTACGGAAATAGGATTTTAATTTCAAGAAACTCTACACAGAAATATTGCAGTCAGATGACTAATTTGGCATTCTCATTCAAATTTACCATTATTATCTCTCCATGTCTTAATGATTCTCACCTCTTCCTAATTTCTGAATCCACAAGGAGTTGCCTCTTTTTGTGGGGAGGTGGTGGTGGGAGCTCCTCTTTAGCATGCTTAACCAGGATTTGTTCTCTTGTGGTCACCATAGTGACAGTTTCCATTACAGTTGTCTGTGTTAGTGATGTCTGAGTGGTAGTGACAGCCTGTGAAACCTGTAAGAAGTATTAAAGCAGAGGTCAAACATTGCTTGAAAGATTTCAGTAAAGATCATTTGGAGTAGCAAGAGAAAAATAATGAGAAAATGCTCCTGTCTAATCATAGGCTGACCTTCAGAAAAAAATAACATTATACTGAGCTCAAATCAAACTGTTTTATTTTCTCATGCTATGTGATTAAGATAACCGCAGAAGTCAATACCAAAATCAGAGAGAATCCTAAACAGAATGAACTTATGGCTTGCTCTTATAAATTGGTGAATGAAGAAAATAAATAAATGGTAACAAAAAGGTCAATTTTATAAAGGAACTGAATAATAGAAAACATGTGAAATGTTACCACTGTTCTGCTACTCTGCTGCCATGGAATGAAGATTTATTCCTGAAGACTCATAAAGCGTTATGATGTCACTAAATTACTAGTAGCTATTTTTACCCTTTATAATAATCTTCAAACCAAAACATACTTCATCATAACCTACTTGCACAAAAAGGCAGTTAGCTTTCTGTCACGAAATCTTAAATGAGAAAACATGCACTAGAAGACAAGTTAATTTAGTTCCATTTCACTCCATAATTAAAAACGAAAAAGAAAAAGTAGTAAGAGACAGCGATACTCAAATGTGTAACACTTATTTAACATAATGTGTTTACACCAATAAAATGCATTTACTTTGCAGTGAAAAATGCAAATTAACTCCTAAAAAAGTCCAGTTACATTTAAAAAAAAAAAAAAAAAAAAAAAAAAAAAAAAAAAAAGAGTGGGTTGATAAACAGTATTGTCTGCTCATATTTATCTGAATGATCTTGTAGGTCTTTTCCAACCTTGGTCATTCTATGATTGTATGATTTTATCTGTTTGTTTCTTACACAGGTATTGCAATTTTATATTCTATATAACACCAAACTACAAACTTCAACCTTAAACAGAGGCTAGTTTTAATGTGCCTTAATTCATGAGAAATAGCTCACTTTCTCTTTTTGTTCTTCCAGATAATGGCTTATTTGTCAAAACACTCTAATCACAGTTCCAGTGACCACCTGAAAATGGTTTAGGGCACTGAAATGGAAAATAAAAGGAAGACTTTTACATCAGGCACAGGGAAAGCTGCATATCAGAAGAGCACTGCTTCTTCTTTTATTGCTATTGTGCAATAATTAGAAAGGTCTTCCAATAGATAGACAAGAACGCTAATATCTTAGTTCTTGCATCAGAAACTAGTGATAGTACTGAGTAAACTGTATTTGAGACATCAGGGTTTCTGAAAAAACACTGAGGAGGCATAGTAGGTATTCAACTGCAGCTCATTTCCCACTTCCTGCACATACTGAAAAATTAGAGCGATGAGGAAAGGGGCATGCTGTTAGCAACCAGACCTCTTTTCAGCAGGCAACACCACTAAAGTTAACAAAAAACTGGAAGAAAAAAAAAAAAAAAAAAAAAAAAAAAGAATAAAAATACTGCTAGCTTTGCTGAATATTTCACGCAGCCTGCTGAACAAAAAAGTCTTGCTGATTTTGGTCCAGTCCGCCAGTGAAAATGATGAGTAGGGAAGCCCATTACCACCGTAATTTTGGCAATCTCACTTAAAGCAGCTAACTCAGTGCTGTGCTTCTCTCTCTATAAACTGCAGCAGTCTGGATTTCAGAGAAAAATCTGAACAACTTAGAACACTACAAAATTAAGATTCAAAGCAGACGTTTTCTAAAATCTTTGGATCGATTATATCAATTGTGGTAAGCTTGTGAACTGCGAGGACTTAGTTAACATATGAACTACATAAATTTTGGGGGAAAAAATGCCACTTTTTATTACTACAATATTATGCATTAATATCCTTGGTTTTGTTCCCTCAGCAAGATGTGCTGACTGATATTTTCAACTACAGAAATCTCCATAATAAGGAAACACTTCCGTGTAATTTTATTAACATTTTGTACAGCATTCTTTGCAATATTTAAAAAAAAAAAAATGTTATTTATGGACAGAATGAATGAGAACATTAAAGTTTCTGAGGTCTCAGGTTCTATGCAATGTGAGGATAACATCTGTTCCTTGGGTGTCTCCGCAGCTAAGAGTATTCCAAATCCTTACTTGCTCTGTATATGCAGTTTTGACTTCAGCCTCCTTTTCCTCTTCTCACAGTATTCTTTTTGCACTCAGGTTTATCTAAAAGTCGATGATAGGATGTTTCTGACACTTGAGGTCACATCCTGCCATGTTCCATTTGCCAGTCAATATCAGAGTACGGTCTACACTGAAGCAAGTGTAAAACAGAATAAATCACATCTAGGGTACTGAGGAATGATCTGCAGCATCCTACCAATTACACAGTAGCAGCAGTTCCAGCTGGTGATTTGGAACTGTGCTTCAAAAGCAGGCGGTGTAATTACCATATGCTCAGAGCAGTCAAGTCACGATGCTGTTGGGAGTAATGATTTACATGTCGAAACAGTAAGGAAGTATTTCTCATGCTTAATCAATAGGAGTAGAGGTTAAGTAGTATATACTTCAAAATGAAATTGGAGATATGAATTTGACGTTCATAATCATTCTGATTACAGAGAATGGGGAAGGCTAGAAGGTTCTGAACACTAGGTGAAGTTCAGCAAGATGGTACACATTTAAAAAATGCTCACACTAGAGGGTAAAGGAAAATCCTTAAAAATATAAGTACGTAGTACTGAATTGGTTTGTTTCATGTATAGTTCACGGATGATCCAGATAATGACAGTACAGTTTCCTCGTTTCTTTACATTCATGACAGGCAAACATGAATCTGAGAAAGAGTGATACAGACTGGGCCTTTAACCCACTAGAAAATCATACTGGAAGTGCTAAGGTGACTCACAAAGTTGCACTTTAAAAGGCTTCCAAAATACAATGGTTGCCTCCAGTTTCACATCAGTAAGCTCATCTTAGAAACATGCTAAAAGTCATCTTTTTTTGGAATGGACAAATTTCAATCTTCCTTTTCATCTTCTACAGATAAAGGTATATACAATGTGTGTGTAGTAGTTGAGTAGTTTTATGACATTTTATTTCTCTTTTATATGGCAGCCTGCCGTTAATGACATCATTTATTGCTGCCTTTGGAAATGCCCTGAGTCCTGATATAGTAATAATTTTCCTTAACACTCGCTTTTGGAGCTGTCAGGAGTTCTTTCATAAAATGTATGTATGTGAGTAAGGAAGCTCAGATGAAGAATGGCATTTTCTTTACTTTGGGAAGGTTTTCAGTACAATGTAGTGAAGCATAATGAGCTCACTAAAGGGGAGTTTAGTTTCTAAAAGTTATACATCTACTCTATACAAGTTGTCCTTGTCCTTGTTTCCAGTGCATGTTCACTGAAAAAAAGCAGGCACTTTCATGGTGAAAATAAACTGCTTTTGAGGAGTGCCAGTCTTTCTCATCTGTTCCTTCCATCGCAGCAGCAGTTTCAGCCATGGGTTCAGATCAGATGCTTCAATTTGACAGCAGTGAATTCAGTTAAACGCAGGAAGACTTGCATTCTACTTTATGCACATTTCCTTTGGGATTTATAACTGTTATATGTCTAATTAGAGAATAAGCTATGATCAAAGGCTGAGATATCCATATAATTTCTTATTTTGCTAGCCAGTTAATCATTTAGTGACACTTTAGTAAGAGAGAGAGAGGAAATAAGTTATGGCAAAAAATACAGTTAAGAAGGTACCCATGTTGAAAGAATAAAATCTGCATTTTCTGATGATTTTAGAGAAAAATGATATATTTATTGTTACCAACTTCTCCCCAGTTCACAATTAGCTGAAATAATTAGATCTTTTAGAGGCATCTTCTTCTTGTTTGTACATGTAAATAAGCTCCATAACAAATAGAGCACATCAACAATATCTGCCCTGCCTAGGTAGAAATACATGGCAATAAGTATATCATTAATATTTCACAGTGCTAAGGTAAATGCAAGGACATACCTCAAGTGTATAAACACACTTCAGGAAGCAATCCTTTAGTTAGCACTGAATACAAAATATCTCCAGAATTTGAAGCAATACGCCCACATCAGCAAACCAGCTCTGTGCCAAGCAAAGTTGCTTCTCCTCAGAGGAGAAGTGTGGCATTATGATAACACTGTTACACTGTTTTGGAAACCCAAAGAACTCCCACCTGTGCTCCATTATAATTTATGGAACACTGTATAGGACATGGACAGATTATAACAGATTCAGCAGCCTCTTCACCATTTTTTTGTTTTGTTTTTCTTTTTTTTTTTCCTCTCTTTATTCTTTTTTTTTTTTTTTTTTTTTTTTTTTTTTTTTTTTTTTAAATGAAATTTCTACTTCTCTCAGTTTGGTAGGCAGTTTACTTTAGCTTACTCAATTCTAGCATACACAGTTCATTCAATGGAAGTTCAACATGCCTACCACTCCTGTGGTTATGACTAATATTATTATATTATTATTATAAGATAAAAGTAAATGAGAAAAGTTATGACACTGTCAAAATCAGAGAGGTTAAAGTGTTGATTACTAGTAATATTTTATAAATATATGAAAATAATATAACATTTTGAAGATTGAATAGGTATTGTTTTTTAAAAGGAGATACTGAGCTCTCTTTTACATGTGGAAGAACATATATACCGGAAGAACATAAGTATCATGTAGGCTGTAATGAATACTGTTCTACAGTATTCGCCTCTTTAATGAGACATGACAGTTGCAGGCATCCATGAGTTTATGAGCAGATGTAACTGGACTTTCTTCTGTGTAAACGCAACAGGTTTCTTACTGTAAATATTCACGAGTTAAATCAACCGTTACAAATGCTCTATAGAAAAAATAGCTTTTTACTTCTATTGCTAGTCACAGACTGTCATACAAAAATACCACAATATAAGATATATAAGAAAGTGGAGAAAAAAAAAAAAAAAAAAAAAAAAAAAAAGTAATTGGATCTGGTTTTAAATCAAACAAGACAGAGATGTTGACAAATGGATAGGGAAAACGAATGGATACATTTTTGAATGTTACACCAGAACACTTATTTTTGTTATCTAGTTTGAAAAATGAGGAAATTTAAACCTCATTTTATTTTTTAATATTACGGTAAACAGAAAGGAGCAGGACGGAATAGTAACAAATGATGGCTTATTTTTTTTCCACTGGCGTTTGTGCCGAAAGGACAGTTTTCTTTGTTTTTTTCAAGAAGCTTTTCTTTTTATAGCCTCTTTTTTTAAATATATAAATCAGATAAATGTAAGCAAAAACAAAACCGTAACCATAAAAACATTGTTGAAAATAAATAAAAATAGTTGCTGTTCCACTGGTGAACAGTTTTTAACACTGATTTCAGACTGTTATTCCACAGACAGCCATAAAAACAGCACATTTGAAGTGACCAACTATTACAGATTAAAAATAAACTAACTGAATATTTTCATTTTGGATTCTACCATCCCTGAAAGCACAGTTAACAACCTGAGAAAGTAATCAACACTGTAAAGACAGACAAAACATTAAAGAGATAACTAATATTCTGGGGTTATATTGCAGTTGTATCACGCTATCCTAAAAACTGCATCTTAAGAAATCACGAAGGAAAAAAAAAAAAAAAAAAAATGTAACAAACAGCACCAAAACTACTTCAAGCATCTGACTGGCACAGGATTTGACTGTCAACAACTGACAAAATAGTTTGACAAACCTGCTTAGAATCACTCTCCAACTTCTGCACAAGGTTATCCCAGCGCTGGGCAAAATTTTCAAGCCGGCTTTCCAGCTTCTGAGCCACTGCTTTATTTTTCACAGCTACAAGGAGGTCTTTGCTGAGTGACTTCAGTTTACTCATCATTTGTCTTTTCATTTCTATATCTCCTTTTAGGATCTGTTAAACAAACCAACAGTAGGAAGACAAGGAATTCAGACAGAAGTAAAACAAATAAACAAACCAACAAAAAACACCTTAGAAAGAAAGGAGCACCTAGAAGGTGCACTACAGAATCATATAATTGCCCTAGTTGGAAGAGACCCAAAAGGATCATTAAGTTCAACTCTAGGCTCCACTAAGCAGCAACCAAAATTCTAACTGAATTCAAACTGAGAGCACTGTCCAGACACTTCATCTCCAGCAGCTTGGTACTGTGCCAACCATCCTCTGGTGCAGACCCTTTCCCTAACCCCTGGCTGCCCCTCCCGTGACGCAGCTCCATATGGTTCCCTCAGGCCCTGTCATTATGAGGAGCTGCAGCCACCACGAGGGCTCCCCTCAGCCTACTTTGCTCTGGGCTGAACACACCCAGAGACATCATCTGCTTCTCATATGTCTTGCTCTCTATACCCGTCACCATTTGTGTAGCCCTCACTGGAGGCTCTCCAATAGTTTCATTTTCTTTTTATATTGCAATGTCCAAAACTGCACCCAGTGCTGGAGGTGAGGCTGCACCAGTACAGAGCAGAGAGGGGCAACTGCTTCCCTTGACAGTTTTTCAGTGTTGGTTTTTACACACTCCAGGGTACAGTCGGCCATTTTGGCTTCTTGGGCACACTGCGTCTCAGATTCCACTTGCCATCCATCAGACCCCCCAGGTACCTCTCCTGCTCTTCAGCCTCTCATCCCCCAGTCTGAGCATGCAGCTAGGGTTGCTGCATCCCAAGAACAGAATCTGCGACTTGCTCTTGCTAAACTTCATGCTCTTGGTGATTGCCCAGCCCTCCATTTGTCAAGATCTCACTGCAAGGCCTCTCTACACTCAAGGTAGAGAGGTCAAGGTCAAGCTCTACAACAGCTCTGCCCAATGTAGTATCATCTGCAAACTTTTCAGGTATACCTTGAAATCTTATATTCATCACTGAAAAAAACACTAAAAATAACACGCCATAAAAAAAAATTCCTACGGAACCCTACTAGTGACTGGTCACCAGTCTGATGTAACCCCATTTTCTATAACCCTTTGAGCCCAATTGTTTGCCCATGTATTTGTCTAGCTGGACATTTTGTTCAAAAGGATACTGTAAAAAACAGTACTGAAAGCTTTAATGAAGTCCAACAAGATTACACGTACTGGCTTCCCTTGGTAAAGAAGAGAAAATGGGAAAGAATGTTTTTTACAAACTCCAATACCTCTGTGCTGTTGTTACTGTAAAACCTGCTGGTGAAGCTGACATAGTGGAAAGGACAGATTGCACTTCACAAAGCAATATAAAATGACAGGTGGAGCAACTCCAGACACTAAAGCTTGCTTCAGGTAGTGATATAAATCAAAAAAACCTAACAGCTGTGTGGCTTTATAACCTTTAAACTGCATGAATATTAACAACTATATCAACATTTCAAACAAAGGTTCTTTAAAGTTTTGTGGTATTTTCCATACAATGCATATTAAAAGCAGAGGGGAAGGGCGGGGGGAAGATTTCTAGAAAAACAGTATTTAATCCCTAAGTATGATGAAAAAAAATGAAAGCACTGAAGGAAAATGACAGGATGATCTCAGAGGTCTTAGTTTTGTCTAGCTTAGTTTTGTCAGGACTGAAAAACGATACATTCTGCACCTTTCTGAGATCTTGGCAAGCCCTGGTTCTGCAGCAGTCATGTCTCCTGAGGAGCCCAGAAGTCTGGGAGTCAGTCTCCTGAGTGTGCAAATGACACAGCCATGCAGCTAGGAGCCTGGAAAATCCAGTGTACAACCTCTTTGAGTCAACATTCAACTGGAAGGCAAACCTAGTAATCCCTACTACCTAATTCTCTCTTGTGGTATCAGATAACCTGTATAATCATACTAAAGGATTCTGTTTTCACATTTTCTTACGGAAATTTGTCAGTGTTTTATAGTAATGAATACGTTTTAGTTTTGATTTTTTCCAGTACAGGAAGAGACCTTGAGCTAAAAACATCTGTCATTTAGCTGTCAGCATAAGAATAAACAGGACTGTTTGATGTTTAAATTAATTATCAAACAATTCAGTCTCAACTTCTATCACGTGCATACTGTAAACTCCAGTACTGGAACATTATAAATGTTCAAAAGCAATTTCTTTATTTCTGAGTATTGTGCTTTTATAAGTTTATTTTCAATTTTTTACTGTAGTTACTGTTTTGCTTTATTTAAACATTGCCAAAAGCATTCTTTGGTCAATGTAATATTCTAATGAGCAACATCTGTTGTAAAATAATTGTTTTGTTTCTGAGAGATTTTTTCTAGTAAGAATTAGTGTTAACATAGCGTCTTATTTATTTCTTCTAATAAGAAATTTGCATTAAGTGAAGCAAGTGAAAACTTAAATGCATGCTAATTGAATTAATAGAATTCCTACATTGAATTAACTCTTTGCATATCGTTTCAGTAGATCTCAGCTTTGTTTATGAAAAAGAGTAACACCACTGCCTTCATTTTAGAGGCCACAAAACTTAAGTACAGGATATGGAAAAAACTGACCCTCGCTTCACTACAAACTCCTTAGAGGTATTTTAGAGAGCAGTGAGGTCTACCTTGAGCCTCATTTTCTCAAGGCTAAATAACCTTAGTTACCTCAGCTGCTCCTCATAAGATGTGTTCTCTAGACCTTCACCAGCTTTCTTGCCCTTGTCTGGACACAAATTTCCTTCTTGGTATATTCCCAACAAACAACAAATTCTGGAAGGTACCAAACTCATTTTTTTTTTTTTTGTTTTTTGTTTTTTGTTTTTTTGACAAAATAAGTAATAAAAGCTGTTCAAAGAGAAGACTTTAGCTCCTAGTTACAGTAATAATCTACCCGCTTTAACAAAAGCAAACATGAATGTTTGCTATCTACTGCATGCATAAAAAATCATTCTTTGGTATAAAACAATGTCTAACAAATTACTTTCTTTTCAAATGTCCTAACTCTATAGAACAATTTCCAAGCCTAGGATGTGCCAAGTTTCACATCTTACAGAAAGGCATATTTCTAAGCCAATCTGAATGACATTCCCTCTATAAAGATGAAGAATTTTAGAGTATTTTCTGAAGAATGAGGCAGAATATGTAGTGAAAAGGGTAAATAGATTCCTGAAACACAGTTGAGGTATGGTTATAAGGTAATACTAATTCAATTCACAAAACTTTGATCGAAGAGACAAACTAGAAATGTATCTGTTCTTACTGATTACCTTATCAGCAAGACCAAATAATTACTCACTCTAAAGATAACATCCATTCTCAGAAAAAAGAAATACATATTCTGTTAAACCATATTGTCTAAGAGAGGATAAAACCGTGCACACACAGATTCTTGAATGGAAAAACTGAGCACAATGTAGGTCAATAAAAAATACATACAGCTAATTTGCGTAGACTAGTCAGCATCTCATTTTCATCTTTAAAGTCACTTGTCTGGATTTTGCTAAGTGCATCTTCTTTCTCAGTAAGCCATGCATCAAAAAGGCACTGAAAGAAAATTGGAGAGAACAAGATGAAACCGCCCCCGTTGGGCCATTCCAGTACAGTTTTTGGAAGAACATTTCAATTTGTAACTACTAACAATACCCACCTGCTCTTCTGCAAAGTGCTGCCATTTTCTAAGAATATCTTGCAGAAGGACCCATCGATCTTCTGTCCATCTGCAGATGGCTGCCCACCGGCTTCCAAAGTGCTAGAAAGAAAGAAAACAATAATACAATAAATCTTCATTTCTACCTTTTAAAACAAAGGAATCTGATCTTCCTATGCCATTATAATTTTTTTTGAAAATATTTTGATAACTCACTTCTTATGATTTTAAGTCTTTAAAATACGTTACATTCCACACTGTAATGAATTTTACTACTGTTTGAGATAAGACTCAAATGGAGAGAACAGGAAAAGTAATAAAGCTGGAAAGAAGGAGAAAATACTAGTATAAAGACACATTTTTCCATTAAGTCTCCAGTACTATGTTCTTTCTCTCTCTCTTTCTCTTAAATAAATATATAAATAAATAAATAATCCACAACTTTATGATACCCAAAACATAACTACTTGAAATGTAATTTCAGGGGCTCAAACTGTTGATCACAGCAATAAAGTATCTGTTTTTTTCAATTGTGCTGTCAATGTAGGTGATCTGAGTTATTTCCTCCTTTACAATTTTGCCATAGGAGGAAAAAATCCTAGAAGCTAACATTAGCATACATTTACATATACATGAAGTTTTTCTATATACTTCTAGCATATACTATTATATACATTTTAAAATTGTGAAAAATGCTATGTTGTTCTCTTTTACTTATTTTAAAGAAAACATTACCACATTATTTCATTTTCCTATTAGTCTTCATTGAAAAATGCCTGGTTAAGACTACAGCTGTGATGATGCATGGTGCTATAAAATTTCTATTGCAACAATCTACAATAATTTTATTACTCTTGAGCACCGTACGGAAAATTTTCAGCTCCTCCCAAATAAGAAATCTTTTAAAATCTGTAGAATAAGGATATTACCATATATTATTTTTCACCTATTTTTATTGAATATGTATTGACAGAAGGAAAAATAGTGTGTTTTTTTTCCCCCCCATTTTCTTATTTGTTCACATTTTCTATTTGTTATTTTATTTATTTTTAATGATTTAATTTTGGGGAAAAAAAAAAAAAAAAGTATTTCTGAAACCAAGGGATTAAAATAATACATCTAATTGAATTATATAGAAGACTAGAAGAGACATTTCTCTACTTGCTATCAGGAATTTAAATTCTATTTTGTACTTCCTAGAAACTGAATGGTAAAACTACAGGTTACCTGAATTTGTGGCTTTAACAATGTTATGTCTGAGTAAAAAGTAAGCAGATTCTATATCTTTCATTTACTGAAGGCTCAAACCATAATAAATATTACAGCTTAAAAAAAGTATTTATGATGACATTCAGTCTGATCATTTTAGATAATTACTCAGTTTAGAACACTGAAAATCATCTCTGATCAGCAACCGCAATAAAGCTAAACTACAACACACCTCAACATTGTTACATAGCAAAACTGATAAGTGTCCCATTTCAGTCACTTACTTCATCATTATGAAGTAGGTTTTGAGAAAGTAGGTTTTGAAAAAAAGCTTTTTTGCTTGTATTAGGCTTAGCATTAAGGATTATGGTTTCCATTCATATTTGGAATTATATAATGGGTATTTACTATATTTCCTAATTAGACCTAGACCAAACTTAAATAATTTTTCAAATCTAAGAACTGCATTTATTTTATACAAAAACACATTTTAGTGTTAGTTTTTCATTAAAAAAAAAAAAAAGTGAAAAAAAAAATTCCAATTCAAACAAAGACACAAAAACATTCAAGTTGAACATGAATATTTCAGAAAGCTTATTTCCATATCAACAGAAAAAAAGTAATTACTGGTGAAAGACTTGCCTTTGACATATAGTGAAGCAGCGCACAATATTTTACTTGCTCAGTTCACCCCCTCAGCATTAAATATATTTATCAAATACCATGATACAGAACAGTTGCAGAAAAAAGACACCTGAAAACCAGCCAATAAAAATAACTAAAAAAGAAAAAAAAAAAGAAAAAAAAAAAAAAGGCATCTTCCCTTTATTGAAAACTATTGCTCTCAGCTATTTGAAAGGGTAGATAATAGCAGGACAAGGGGAAATGGTTTTAAGTTGAAGGAGGGAAGATTTAGGTTGGATATCAGGGGGAAGTTCTTTACAGAGAGAGTGGTGAGGTGCTGGCACAGGCTGCCCAGAGATGTTGTGGATCCCCCATGCCTGGAGGTGTTGAAGGCCAGGTTGGATGGAGCCCTGGGCAGCCTGGTCTAGTATTAAATGTGGAGGTTGGTGGCCCTGATTGTTGGTGGGGGGGTTGGAGCTCCATGATCCTTGAGGTCCCTTCCAACCCAAGCAATTCTATGATTCTAACATATACGCATATCTAACATGCATAATTAAAAGCATTTCAAGCAGATGCAAACTCTGATAATCCAGTACTTATATGAGATGAATGATAATACATGAGATGTACAGAAAAATCTTATTTTAATGGAATTACAATTTTATTTTTATTCGCTTTCCAAATGCTGGTTAAAGAATATAAACATTTCCTTTTCTAAACTCTTCTCAAGGAGAACAATCTAAGTATTCTCTGTTAGAACATAAAGCAAACTAAAATACATATAAGGTAGGTTCCCTGTCCCCCTTTCCCTTCCCTCCTCCCTCAGCCCCCCCAATTGATTTGTGCACTAAATAACATATTGGTAAGTCAGTGCATAATGCATAATGCTTATTTCACTATATGACTCCAAAGCACCACAGAACATAACTTTTTTTTTGCCTCAATAGTATGACAAAACCTTATATTTCAGTAAGTGGAATGACTAAGCACACTGATAAATGGGTTGATAGCCCACATTTACTTAAGCCTATTATTTTTCATGAGAATTGACGTGAATGTGTTCAACTGTTCAGTTGAAAAAGTTTAAGAAAGAAGATTCAAGTCCAAAATATCATATGAGGACTTTCTCTAAGGCGGATACTGACTACTGAATCAGAAGGTGCTCAGTTCTATCTCCTTTTTTTTTCCATCAAATAGTACCCAAAGCTGTAGGTAGCCTGTGTGATGTCTGGGAAATCAGGCTGCACCACAGGTTTTGCTTCCAACACCTGGAAAAATAAATCTCCAGAGAAAACGTAAAATGCCTGCTTGCTCCTTTGAAATGCCTATTTTATGGTCCTGGAATTTTTAGAGAAATCTACATGTAAAAGAAACTTTTCTTATGTTGAGAGGACTCTGAAAGAATATTCTTTACGTCCATAAAAGCAGAAGATAAAACAGTCTGCTAAAAGGTCAAAATAAGCAAGTACAAGAACAGGATAAAGTGAATAAAAACAATGCAACTCCTGGGAACACTGAAGTGGATGTATAAAAAAGTGAAAAAACAAGACTGAAGACAACAACTAATATAAAAGGATTTTTTGAAAATGTTTTCTGTTTTTGTTTTTGTTTTTTTTTTTTTTTAATGAAGTAATGCTATCTACTCCTTAAGTAAAAAGAAATTTTGTCTATATGTGCAAAATCAATTTTTTAAAAGATTTGGCACATTCACTGAATTTCCCCTGTGCAGCAATAGGCAGAAAGTACATAGAAAGTACATGTACATATATATGTATTATATATATATATATTTAAGAAAACTTCCTTGCTTGTTCTGGAGTTTTTTTGGAGTACTTTTACAAGAACTAGCTATACATCATCATCAATCAAAGAATAGTACACCAGATGAGTACACGATCGACCACAAAATTACACTCTCCATTCCATTCCTTCAGTAGCCATCAAGAACCATTTGATGCATCAAATGCAGATTTCTTTCCAGTATGGAACCCTGTGGAGGGCTCTAATTTCAACTAGCCTACAAGAGTCCTTGAGGGACTGATTGTCTACTGGGTATAATTAGAGTAAAAATTTCATACCTTCTGGGCTTTTTTAACATCATTCAGTGATTTATCTCAGCTGAAGGCAATTTCCCATACTTTCTTGAGAAATAAGTCATACTACTGCAACTGATATGGTAGTACAGTCCCCTGATTTCTCAGCACTAAATTCAGAATTAGGCCTTTCTGGTAAATCTTGGGATTGAGACTATTGGGATCTAGAAGTTACCTGCTAAACAGTCAGATCTCTACACCAGCACAAACACACAGAGCCTCACAAAACATCACTCTGATAGGTCAAGTAAACAATGTTAAGTAAAAGAAGATAAAATATTCACACTCAAGCAGGCTAGCTGTAATCTCTCAGACTACCTTGGGAAAGCAACTTAAGAATAGGTGTTTACTTTTCTTTTCCATGCAATGTTAACTTATCTATGTGTAATTTGGGGGATGCTTTTGACTTCTGTGTCGTTAACTGACTCTTAAGTAGGACTCAGTTTTTTGGCACATGCAATAAATCTGAAGAGCTTCTACGGCATACATTTGAAGCCAGTGTAAATTCCTTTCAGCTTGTTGAGACTTTTACAATATGTAAATATATTCTTTATATTGTTTTATACAGATGCATGCACAAATATATGCATTTATATTTATAAAGACATATACACATGTACATACATACATATGTATATATGTATATATATGTATATGTATATATATGTGTATATATGTGTGTATTTACATGTATATATATGTGTATATATATATGTATATATATGTGTATATATATGTATATAAATATACACACAAAAATATTTCAGAAATCACTATCCCTAAACTCTAACAGAAAGACAGAACTGATTTACAGCTGCTTTGAAAATGCAGTCTCAACTGCTATGTGGCAAAATGGTTCACTGTCTTTCAAATCTGATCCTGACCAGTACCTCACTCAGGCAGCCTTAGTAAGCCTTTTGTCTGACAGTGCACGCACTTATTTTGTTCTGCTTTTAAAAGTGAGACTGGCAGATACATAATCAAATTATGAGCTTTGCTTCATGGTACTTCTGACAAATGCTCTGATAGGTACGCCTGCCAACACTATCTCTCTGCTGTGATAATATATTCAGTTTGCAAATGACGTGTGGGAAAAAAAGATATATAAACAATCTTTTCATACATGCAGGAAAGGTAATATAACATTTGGCAGGAGAGCAGGTGGACTGTAGTTTTCCTTGGCATAAAGGAACAAAAATTTGCAGACCTCCCTAATACCCTAAGTGACATAAATTTTTGGTTGTATTTAGTTTTTATTAACACTTTTAATAGTGTTACAAACTCTGTGACTCCGCAGCAATGAGATTATTGAACTTTCAGATTCTTCTTTAAGAGAGTATGATTGAAGCAAGCAGCTGTACAGCAGCTGGATTGTTCCACACCACTCCATACTCTACTCGGTGCTCTGCTTCACTATAGGTTTCCTCAGGAATTCCCTTGCTGGTGTCATTTCAGGAATATACTTCCTCAATAACAGTAACAATTGTTCATGCTTTATCTCAATAACAGGCACCTTCTCCACTAGTACCCTTACAAATTGACTATTTCTGCTATGCTCCATTTACACGTTATTCTTTAAGCTTTTTTTTTACTGGACAAACACATCACAGTAATGTACAAGTTCTGTTTAATGAAACTGCGAATAAGCTTTTTATTCCATAGGCCTATGTAGATTCTCATAAAATACTTGTTTAGATAGATCGCCAAATTAAAAATATTAAGAGTCCTCAATCATTTTGACTGGTGCTTAGCTCAGCCTGAGTTTCCAGTGTGTTTTCTGCTCATTGTACTTGAGGTTTGTTGCAAATGCAACACTTGTCAAAAATCTCAATTGTATATTTCTAATTTATGAAGCATAATTAATATCAAATGCCCTACATAATTTTCACTCTTTTGTCATTCTTTACCATAGTCTTCACTGCAGGAACCAGCAGTTTGCAAACACAGAACAGTATCTCAGTTAAACCTTTCCTGCACATATTTTAAATTTTATTTCATTTTCCACTCTTCCATTCAATTTTCCTTGTTTAGTTAACCTTTTAAAACCACGAATTTGCACGGGATCTACTTTATTCCACTGCATAGAATGTAAGTAGTTAGCAAGACATTCTGAATTACCAGTCTTTCTTGCATGGTTCCGACACTGAGGATAAATTTAAACAGAAATAAAAATTGATATTCAGTATATGTTGAATTGTTTCCTTCCCTGGGTTGTGCTCCCTGATGCAGAAGCAGTTTGTAGTCTCAGTATTAATCAGCTTAGCCAAATGTGTACTATCTACACTAATTCCCATACTAATTACTAATTTATTGAATTTATTAGGATTGGTATCCAAATCAGCTAGATTTTAGACAGCATAAACATCTGTCTGTTATACAGACATGCCTTCCAGCTGAATGCATTGAGAGTTTCTCTAGAGAAATCATGGCCTTTAATGATTTAAAAAAAAAAGCAGAAACCTGTTTATTTTTTTGTTGAGTAAACCAAAATGAAGGAAACTACTTTCTCTTTCTAAAAGAGATAATTGGAAGAACGCTTGGTTCTAATACTAACATTCTTCTTGAGCAGTGATCTGGACATCTGATAACTTATTCAGTTACACCCTTCTTCCCAATTCCAGTCAACGTGTCTCAATACAGTGTCTAAGTTTATTCAAAAGCTATAGTAAGAGAACTGCATTTATGTATTTTTCTTTTAAGGTGAGAGTGAAATACTTCCTTAAAACAAAAGGTAAAGTTTAACAATTTCTAGACCATTTTTGTTGCTAGCTCTGTCATAAATACATCATTGGTGCACCATCCTTTTAGGGATATTCAAATTATTTTGTTTAGAAAATGGAACATACAAAATTAATTGTCTGTTTGTTGTTTAGATTTCATATTAAAAAGCAGTGTAAAATGTTTGGATGCAAAGACATTACTGCTAACTGTCCCAATCCTGGTGCTCTAGGAAGCGCTGTCATAAGAATACTAAGTGATAAACCATTGATAAAATATGTATACAGAAGAGGATGTACACTGAAACAGAGAAATAAAACAAAGGACAAACTGAAATAATTCCCTTTGTTTCTTAGAAAATATGTTCAAGCGAAACTAATGGGAAATGCTAGCTTCAAAAAAGTTGTTAAAAAAACCTACGTGTTCTTGAGATTTCTTCATAAACCTTATTCATCTAGGCGACCCTTCACATATTTAGTGTTATTTTTGTTTAATTCACATATTTGGTTTTACTTTTTTTTTTTTTTTTTTTTTTTTTTTTAAGTCCTCTTTCAGTTTGATGGGGGTGAGCATCAGCATTAAAAAAAGCCACACACACATTGGATACCATTTAAAATGAATGTGCCTTTAAGCACCTGAGTGTTGATCACCACATTTTATGTACTATAATACCAAGACACACCACATGCAAAAGTTTCCAATCTGAACAAAAACCTTTTCAGTAAACTCACACTCTGCTTTATGATGTAATGTTATATCCTTCTCCTTAAATATAACAGATAAGCATGCTACTTCTGTCACGAATAATGGAATAAAGTTAAGAAACAAAAGACAAACACTTGTCCTTAGTCTTGAGTATAAATGAAACATGCTAATAATGAAGGAAACAGAAAACATTTAAAAAGTGACTCTAAAATATTTCTTATTTTCTGCAAAATACTTGTATTTCCCTGCCCATACAAAAGTCATGGGCTACAGAAATGTTTAAGATCATACTCAGAAAAATCTTCTGAGATATACTCCATGCTACATATATTTCTTATTTCACCTAAAGCCACAGACAGCTTTTTCTGAGACCTAAGCTCAGCTCTATCTGAGTTCAGTTACCTGAAGCTTCTCCTCCAGTGCAGCAGTCGCTTTGTCTCCGCTGGTTTCATCCACCACCACCACCATATGGGTTAGAGAGTTCACTTTCACTTGTTCCTGTTCCAAATCATCTTGAAATGCCTATAATCAAAACACAAATGGAAGAAAAAATATTCCAAATTAAGAAAATGCTGTGTGCTTGAAGTCTCACTGACAAATACAAATAACTAACCCACAACAATAACCCACTACAATCCTACTGCTGTCAATACTAAATATATTCAAATGTATGTTGTTACATTAATGTATGAATGCTAGCATAAGCATATTCTGTAGACTTCCATTCCTTTCAAGAATAGCTTATTATTACACACTCGCAAGGCATAACTCATACAGAATTTCGGACTGAAAATGTCGCCTGTGAAAATATGTGTTGAATTGATACAGGTGATTACAGGTATCATTAAAGTATCTATATGTACCAACAGCTCTGCACATTTTAAAGAAACATTAGGTTGGGTTGTGTACTTCAAAACAGCAAATGTATAAAGTGTTAAGAGGGATGCATTTTTTTCCATTAAACATGTAATCTTTGGCTGCACACTTCTCCACTAACAACTTACTGTGAAAGTACTCAGGAGGTGATTCAAGATTAGGAATATATGTGACACCCTCATTTCAATTATTGAAATAAAATAAAATAAAATAAAATTAAAATAAAATAAAATAAAATAAAATAAAATAAAATAAATACAAGAAACAAACTGGGAGAGGCACTTTACAATTTCTGACTGTCTGAGGAAAAAATGTCTTTTCTTTTCAACTTCGGTATCCAGTCTAAAAGTTAAGACAGTTTTAGCTGTGAAATACTGAACCGCTAGAAGTGAAGAAATGTTTATCTATCAAATTTGCACAAACTGGCATTTGAGTAATTCCTAACTTTGTCAAATTTGTACAACTTTTCACAGTTCTTTGACCCTCCCATAATTTCCCAAACTTCATGTAATACATCTAATCAATTGTTTCCTCTCTTCTCACAGTGCACAGAGAAGGGCAGTGAGAACTCATACATCTTCGCTCTCTACAGAAAACAGTCTACAACATTTTCACTAAACATATGATTTATGCTATTAAGTAAATAAATAAATAAATAGATAGATAGATAGATAGAGAGAAATGAGGAAAGGAAGGAAACGATTGAAGTTACTGACAGGTAGCACAATGCAGCACAAACATCCCCTTCGCGGGTTTTACTGTCCCTTTTTTTGTCTGCACTTCCTATGAAAGATGGACATTCTACCCTCCCATAGTTTGTTAACAAAAACTGGAACTGAACTTGACAGGGGACATGAAAAACAACAAGTCGGGATTCTAGAGGTACATTAGTTAGAAAAGAAAGGCCAAGGAGAGTTTACCACATTTGAAAAATCGGAAGGGAGAAATGGCAACATGGAATTGGCAGACATGGAGAAGGTTGAGGCACTCAACAAGTTCTTTGCCTGAGTCTTCACTGTTTGTCAGGCTTCCCATAACTATCATGTTCCTGAACTTCTATGCAAGAGCTGGGGGAGCAAAGTCCCTCCCACTGTAAACAAAGTCCAAGTTTGAGATCAACTAATGAGACTGAATATGTACGGATCTATAGAAACCAATCATATTCATTCCAGGGATCTGAAGGAACTGACAGATGTGGTTCCCAAGCCACTCTAAACCATATTAAAAAAACGGAAGCTGTCAGGCAAAGTCCCCGGGTCTGGAAAAAGGGAAACATCATTTCTATTTATAAGAAAGGTAGAAAGGAGGAAAAGACCCAGAAACTACAGGCTGGCGAGCCTCATGTCTGTGCCTGGAAAGATCATGGAGTAAATCCTCCTGAAATCTACGTTAAGGCACAGGAGAGTTGAGGAGACAATCCAAGACATCCAACATGGTTCACCAAGGGCAGATGGTGCCTGACCAATCTGGTGGCCTTGAGCAACGGAGCGATGGCATTGGTGGACAAAGGAAGGGCAAATGATGTCATGTGCCTGGACTTCTGCAAAATCCTTAGCATGGTACCTCACTACATACTTAACTCTAAATTGATGAGATATGGATTTGGCCCTCCAGAACTTAAAGGGAGCTCATAAACAGGAGGGAGACTTTTCATATGGTCTGATAGTGATTGGAAAGGGCTTTAAACTAAAAAAAGGGGAGATTTAGATATTTGGAGGATTTTTTTTTTACTCAGAGGGTGGTGAGGCACTGGCACAGGTTGCCCAGAGAAGCTCTGGTTCCCCATTCCTGGAGGTGTTCAAGGCCAGGTTGGATGGCGCCCTGGGTAGTGTGATCTAGTAAGTGGAAAGGAGGGTGGAAGAAGATGATCTTGAAGGTCCCTTCCAATCCAAGCCATTCTATGATTCCATGATGATGGTTCTATGAAAATAAAACGAGCCAAAGTCCTGCCACAAAGTAGAGAGCTGAGCAGCCAGACATATTTGCTCCTTCCTCTACTATGATGTAAGAACGGGACAAGTGGTAAAGATTGAAAGAACAGGAGCTAAAACATTGATATTGAAACTTCAGGCCACAGAGTAGGCGCTATTCAATTTCTTTTCATAATTTTTGTTACTTTGTTACTTAAGAGCATGCCCTTAACACTTCAGCAGAGTATGCCTTGGTGATTTATACATATGTAGTATGATAGTTATAGTCTGCAAAATAAAATGGCTAACTTTACATGCCAGTGGAAAAGTTAACTGCATTACAAACTATGTTAAATTTCAATTTCACCATATCATTTTTTCTGCCACTTTTTCAAGTAGAATAATTCACTTGGGTATGAAGAACATGCACTAGCTGAAGATTAGGTTAGGTATTTTACATCTCTTTCTTAAAGCATTTTAGTTCTTTTGGAAACAAACAAACAAACAAACAAACAACAACAACAACAACAACAAACAACACATAATGGAGCTATACACAACAGCAAAGGAATTCATCGGTGTCATGGTTTTATGGTCATCAGTATTCCACGGTATAACCATGGAGCGGTAACGCAAGCGATCCTGGAGAAGTCGGTGCCGGCAGGAGTCCCAGGGAGAACTCTCTTTTTTTTTTTTTTCTTTAGTATGCTGAACTGGGACATTAACACTTTAATTCCCAGTGCACTACATGATGTTATGATGTGGAATACTGATGACCATAAAACCATGACAATAGGCTTTTGATTTTAAGGCATAAACCACAGTCTAAGATATTTCAGAGTTTTAATTCCTTCATGAGCATATTCTGAGATTATATACTCATAAGAATCCATTGTTCTGACTTTTATGCCTGTGATTACTACTTGCATCAGACAGCTAGACTATAAAGCAATTCTCAAGGACTGTGAAGTGCACCAAATTAATAAAATAACCCTCAGAATTCAGACTTCTCAACTTTATCCTGACACAATTCTTGATGAAGGAACAGGATTACAACAGTTTGCTTCTGTTCACTCTTCTTATTTAACCCTCACAAAGGTTACACCAGGGAAAAAGTGTTTTTTACTTCCTTATTAGGGGACATATGAAATATGTCAAAACCATGGAGTGAGGGATGCTCTGTAAACACAAGGAGTAAAAGTGTGAGCCTCGCATACTGTGAAAGACGTGAGAAGTCAGTAAACCAATGAAACTAAAAACTTTAGTCATTGTCTAATCCCCAGGTTCAATTCGCCTGAGCTAAACGGCTGTTCTTCATAATTAAAGTATCTATTTTTACCATGAAATTCACTGGAGACAATGATTTGTATGCAGGAATTTGTTGAAACAGGAATTTACTGAAGGCAGTTTTAAAACTAGAGCATGCTCAGTTCAGATCATTTAAAATCAAAGTTGTAAAAAGCAATCCTCAGCTTGGAGGGAGGAAATTTTCAGGGACTTAAAACTTTATCTATCGCAGTGCTGTTTCCATGTTTCAACTCATATACGTTGATGCACTGAGACAGCACCAAAAACTCATAAAACACCACAGCTGCTCTAATTCCTATCTGTCTACCAGATCACAAATTATTTGAGTCCCAGGTAATCTAATTCAAAGGGAATAAATTCATACAGGGTATCGAAGTACCCAAAGAAAGATACATCCCTGGTATTTGAACACTTTATAAGTTTCTTAATTTACCTCTGCATTTTTTTTTTTTTTAAATCCATTACTACAAGATGCTAACAGTAAATATTTTCTACAGTTAATGATATTTTCATTCAAAAATAAAAAATATTTTTTTTTAAAAAAAGAAGCTCATCCTTCCAGAAAAAAAAGACAAAAACAAAAACCTATGGAGCTCAAGCTCTCAAGCTTCCCCCCTCCCCCCCCCCCCCCCCCCCCCCAAGTAAGGTAATGAAAATACATTTTTTTAAAAAAAATTATAAATTGTATAATAATGTGGAATTATGATATATATAATAAAATCTGTTAATTAAAACCAATTTCCTTAATAATAAAATTTACAATATATTATTTGTCTTCAATTATTCAATAGTTCTCAGACTTTTACTGAAAAAGCAACTTTCTCCCTTAATAACATAAATACGGGATCCTTACAACAGCCAACAAAATGCTTAAGATACCACAGCAAAAGCAATTGTCTTTTAAAAAAAAATGACAAAACCAACCTTTGTTTAATTTGAAATAATCTTGGCCTTTCTAACTTCTCATCTCAGAACTCTCCCAATAGTTTATGAGTTGACCAGAATTATATGAGACTAAGAAAAACTGAGGTGGATGTTGATTTTTTTGTCGTCGTTTGTTTGTTTCCTTATTTAAAAATAAATTTAAAAATATGGTATTAACATTCTAGAACTTTACGTTATGGTAGGTCACTGTGCTGCATAAAGTATATAATGAAGCTACCTGAAACATTCACACAGTACTTGAAACACTAGAAAATACCTTGGTCTTTTCTTATGAGTAAGACAAACTATACCTACATAGAACCATACATACATAATTGAAAGGAAAAACAGGTGTTCGGTTGTGAAAAATATTACTGTATTCAAAATCTGTTTCTTTCTTTCTCCAAATACCACTTCATTATGATGTTCTTTTTTGAGAAATTTTACGTCAGGGTATACACTTCACTAGCAAATCTATAGACTGAAAACCATCATCATCTCACAAAGCAGTGAGAGCACAAAGGGAAGCAGTAGGCCTAGAATTCCTATAATTCTTCAGAACTCCTTAATCAGAATGCAGAAAAATTATCTCCAACACTGAAGTGGCTCAAGTGACCTTTCAATGGTTTTGATCTCTTCTTTAGAAACTGCAAAAGCTGTTTTCAGTATGAATTTGTTCTGGGAGATTATCTGCCCTCTAGAGCCTGTACACTGTAGTACTGACATAGGCCATGAAGCAGGAAATGTTAAAACCTGTCAAGACACTACAGAACTCTAGTATCTTGACAGATTTTGAACTACTGCTGTAGCAACATTAATAGATTATCACAGTACATCTCCATCACCTCATACTCTATTTTTTTACACTTCTCTGTGTCTTCCTAACACCATCACCATACAAGGCACAAATACATACATAAATACAGGTATTATCTATTTAAAGGTACACAGACACTTAATCACATACGCAAAGGTAATTAGGAACCAGGTTCATTCATTGTGAAACTTAAATTAATACAAAGCTGATTTAATTCAGGAAAAAAAATAAAAATCTATTATATGAATTACAGTCTCTTTCTCCCCAGCTCCCTCCCGTTCAATTTGAAGAGCACTATCCTTATGGAATATGGAATACATTGGTCAAATTCTCTCCCACGCTTCATATATTAGTTTTTCGTTCTTCATGAATACATTATTAAAAGAAATGTTCTAAAGTTAGAGAGCGAAGTTTATTTTATAGTGCTTCATGGTTACATATTCACAGTATCAGGAATCCTAACAAGATGCTACAGCCCAGTTATGGCTACAGAATAGTTGTACAGCATGCACGTGGAAAAATGCAACATGAAAAAAAGAAAAAAACATACAAGAATTATGAAATCTGATTTGTATTATAATGTACAACAAAGGGATGTTACAACTGTCTAATGTACTCTAGTGCATTGCTTATATGGAAAAAGAAACTTTTTATATCAGGATAAAAGTCAGAATTGTGATACAAAAGCTCTGTAAAAGGCTGTTAATTGTACAAAATATATATATATATATATATTAAACCAAGATTCCATATTACACTGCTGTGTTATCATGGGAGGAATAGCATTCAGAATGTTAAAAATTCACTTTTTGAAGCTTTTGGAAGCTATATATGAATGCAGTACCCAAATTCCATACCATACCTTATGCTCCTCTACTTGACGCTTTAAGTCCTCTAGGTCCGGACCTAAGGGCTCTGAATCTATCTTCTTTGTCCTTTCCTCTGTTTTCGTTAGCCAGTCAGCTAACTGGGCTAGTTGCTGGTTCTGCAAATCCATTAGGATTTTATGTAAACTGTAAAACAAATAAATAAACATTTCAATTTATATATGAAAGAAAACCTGTCTGCCCTATATGCTCTTGATTATCTTTGTTACTATTACAGTTTGTAAACTAGATGACAGCTCTGCAAGACTTTTCAGCACACATTTTTATTTCAGCCTCGAAAGCTGTTCTTTCCAGAAGACATAAAGAACGCCCTTGAGCATTTTGATTGTTAAACTGATTTTCATGAGGCTAGATGTCGAGGCAGAATAAAGAATATTTTCAGGCAGGTAAATGAAGATTTGTTGAAATAGTACTGAAGAAGGCAATAATTAAATTGAAACAGTCCAGGGATTAAAAACAAACAAACAAACAAACCAACAACAATAAAAACCCTTAGTATTCGAACCCTGGAACTGGATATATTTTATGTTTTGCTGAGGTTGTATTCTCTAGGTGCATTTCTATTACAGCTATTCCCAAATTTCAAAATATCATCTGGATTCATAAGCTTCAAAAAGCCCGCAGTACTGTACATGTACTTAAAAGGTTCCCTCAAATTAAGGGTATTACACAGATTACTAAATTTTCAGTTATTCAATGGAGAATGTTCTCAAAAAATTAAAAAGTACTTTGATAACTCCAAAATGATCTGAACAGAAATCCATTAAACAATACTTCACATTTCCTACTTGATATCTTCAGAAATCCTTCAATCTTGTCTAAAAAAAATCTGCAACTAATGAAATAAGTGCTGAGCAATGGAATTACAAGTGATTATTTCTATTACCCATCTTCCACATACTATGGGTCTTAAACTTAGATCCAGTTCACTGTCCTCCATGATATTCAAACACAAAATACTTTTTCATTTAATTTAACATGTTTTAAAAGTTGTGGAAATCTCCATAAAGTGGTAAATGGCATTAAACTTTCCTTTCCCTAGTTTCATTTATCACTCTGAGACACTTTACTGTAAAGAATTCAATTTGGGGAAAGGTGGGAGGAAGAAATGAAAAAGCAGGCTGTTTTACTTCAGCATGTTAATGCATTACTTGCTGCAACAGTCAAGTATATTCAGTACATACTGAACACGTGGTAAATTCAACTTGTACCACGTTTAAATAAATGCACTGCTCTGTTCCAAAATTCCTCTGATATTCTGAGCTCCCAAATGACTTTTCAAATATTAAGTCCCTTTCACATTTATAGTATCTGTTGTTACTAAATCTTTTTAATTTTTGCTAATTGTCTGCATTTGTTTCCCTTGCGCTGTAGCATGACCACTCCCCAGTGCCCTTACCACAGAGGACAGACAGTCCTGCAGTTCTTATCTTTACAAACCATCTCTGTTTGGATTGACAAGTCAGTCTAGTCTTAAAGATGGGATTACAGCTATGTGCTCAGGAAATTATTCTTTACGCCAAGGTAGAAGATAGATCCTGAAAGTTCAAATTGAGTCTAATAACCTATAAATACATTACATGTGATATGAAAGCTGTTTCAGCTCATAAACCATCAGCTGATGCCTTAATCTGTTTTGACCCAATAGGTCAATAATAGCCAACTCTAAATACATTACTTCCAAGAAATTTTCTCC
This sequence comes from Alectoris magna, assembly GCA_030625065.1. Taxonomy (NCBI): domain Eukaryota; kingdom Metazoa; phylum Chordata; class Aves; order Galliformes; family Phasianidae; genus Alectoris; species Alectoris magna. The sequence continues at coordinate 81,810,213 of CM060560.1, forward strand.
TACCTTAACCAAAATTTCTTGAATTTTATCTGATTTTTTTTTTTTTTTATTTTTTTGGTATAAGAAATTAAATAGTGACACAAAAATCTCTCTGAAGCCTTTATCACTTTGTGTCTTCTGCTGATTTCATTCATCAGCAATTTTATAGACCTTAAAGATATGCAAGGTCATAAATGGAGAGAAATCACAAAACCAGAATCTCAATACTCTAAAAAAAAGGGGAAGCAAAAGGGGAAAGGGGGAAGGGAAAGGAATTACTAAGTACCTATTGGAGGAAAATTACCACAACAAACAAAACAATGTTACATGATTTTTCAAAATTACTGCTTGCCTTTTAATACCATGTGCAATTCTGCTTGCTTTTATGCCAAAAATATATGGTGGAACTGAGTATGCTCAAAGAAGAGCAAAAGAGCAAGATAAATAATCAAAGACATGTATTTATAGCAAGAGTAAGAAAATCTAAATGATGTTGACCCTGATTAAGTTACCAGAGACCAGATTAAAACCAACAAAAAGATGCCATCCCTCATAAAATTAGTAGGAAGAAGCCTATGGAATTCACTGCCAAAGGATGCTCTGGATGGTATTAAGTTTACACAGGTCTAAAAAGATATGGAATAAATAAATGTAATTAAAATCATTGATAGGTTACACAATGCAGACAGCTATTTCCACCTCAGTATTTTCCCCCAGCTGAAAACAACTTGAAGTCATGAAAGTGCAAAACAGAACTTAAAGCAAGATGTGAACTATCAAATCAGAGCAATGGTTCATAGAGCCCACGGCTTGATGTAGGTGCAACCCACTGGCTTGCAGTAGGTGGATACACCTGTAAGAGATCATCCTTTTATAACATTGACTCAAAGCTTGCTGAAGGACTCAGAAGAACAAGTCCAAGCAAGTCCTGGTCAAGAGTTGAGAAATCCTTTGTCTGAGGGATGCAGACAGAGAAGGACAGGGGCAACGAGAGAGAGAAGCTGCAGATGAATGGCCATGAAGTAGTCTTTTGTGTAGGCTTATCTCAAGGAAGATGGCCATCTCAGTAGGTGCACTCAGGTATGTCACATAGGCAGGAAAAAAGGAGGATAAAAGAGGGATCAGCGACCATGAAGTTAGGTTTCTGACATCAGATTCCTCACAATGTGATGCCTGCATGCTGAAGAAGAACAAGAAGGTGTCTGCCATTAGAACCCTCACTACGGAAGTCCTGCTCACTAATGGACTGTCTTGGGCCTGCTACCTGAGTCCTGCTGCCATCACTCCAAATCGTCCGTCCTCCCCTTCCCCATCTCCCTGATTAAGATTTGTAATAAACTAGTCAGACCAACATTAGAACCGTTGTTTCTTAGTCTCACGCTGGGTATACATATACCAAAGAACCTCCTCTTCCTCCTATAAATTGGAGCGAGACAACACCTCAGTATTTCATATCTATTAGTGGCAAAAAAAGATGAGAAGACGCTCAGTATATAATGTGCCACCTCTAAAGCTTGTCCTTTTTTCCTGATTAATAAAGATATTCATTCTTTCATAGAATTAACAGTTACAAAAGGACTTGCTTTCCAGAGATACTGATGGAAGAGATCTAAGAGTTTCTTGCTTAGTACATCTTTCTGAGAAAAATTAATATCTCAACAAAAAGATTTTAATGAAGTCTGTCTAACTCCAAGTCATGACGAAGACAGAGATCCTAAATTTGGGTCGTTTGTTGCTGCATTTATTTGCCTTTATTGTATAGAACAGCTATATTTAGTAATTAACTGTAATTGACTGACAGTGACATACCACTTATTAAAAAATTTCCAGTGGATTTGATCTAGTATGATAGCTGTAAATTTCACCACTACTTCCCTTGTACAGAAAGATCAGTAGGGGTGCAAAATTCCACATGGCAAAGTAAAACCCAGTCAACTGAGTTTGAAACTGAATGATTCTATCAGACAGAAATTAAAAGACTCCATGTGGGGAAAAAAAAAAAAAAAAAAAAAAAAGGAAATCTGAGAAAAAGGAATATCAAAGACAGGTACATAGCAGGCATTTTCTAAAAGCAGAAGTAATTCAATTCACACACAAAAATAAAGTCACTTTCAATAATTTTCTTCTGTTAAACACTCCATACAGAGCAAAATAAGTTACTCTACAGCAGCACAATGACACGGTCTTACCTTTATGGACTGCCTTATTATAAATATTACTATGAAAAGCAAAATTTCAAAAACAAGACATAGAAATGTTAAAAAATATATAATTAAAATTAGAAATGTTAACATTATTTTTAACATTAAAAACAATACTTTGAAAGTATTTAAGCTTCCATGTCACCGCGCACAAAATTCCAGGTTAAAATAAAAGCACTAAGATTGAGTCTTGTTTACTGTGAAAAATTCACAGCTGTTATTTAAGTTCAGTATTGTTCCAGCCAAATTCAACACGTTAGTTTACCTGGCATATTACTTACTTGCTTTGTTTTTCCATACTTGCAACCCTGAGACTTTCCCATCGAGAATTAAGTAGATTCATTTGTTCTTGTATTTCATTTTCTTCATCGTCAGAAAGCTTTCCAATTGTTAGAAGTTGACTTCCAACTTGCAAAACATTACCAACACAGCCTTGGTGAGCTGTTAATTCCATCATGAAACCCTGATAACAGAAAGAAGACCCTGTTTTAAGTTTGATTCATTGGAAGGAAAGAACAGACTTTGGAGAAATATCTTCAATTCTACCACATTCCAAACCTGTTTTTTCAAATTTGCTTTCTTTCTTTCTTTCTTCCCCCCCCCCCCCCCCAAACTCTCCCCAAATCTCATAACACAAAAGATAAATAAATACTTTAAGATTTTGCATTCAGTACAGTCTTCAGTACTGCCTTTAAATTCCACAGATAAAAATGTAAAATAAAAAATATATTTGTTTAATATATAGTTTGTTTTTTTGTGTTTTTTTTTTTAAATTTTGTTACAGGATCCAAGTATAAATGACCAACAAAAGATTAGTATAAATACATACCTCATGGGTATGAAACTGCTCTTTTACAACTTCTACATCACTGGATATATCCCCTTGTGCTTGTAATGCATCTTCAGCAGAGAGAAGCCATGTGAGTACTTCTTCTAAAGCAGTTTGGTAGCTGTCAAGATCCATTTCGGACCTCATCACTGTGGTGGTATACGTTCTTTTTTCAACAGTTTCTAAAAACTGATCAAAAACAGTAATGCAAAGAGAACCTACTCAGACAGTTATAGAAAGGAATAAATGAAATGCCATTTTCTTGCATAATAAAACACCTTTTTATATAACAAAAACAATTTGACAGCTAAGGCAAAGGACTACATATAATTATACCCACTAATTGACCAAGATGAATTAACATTGAAGGAATTAACTAAATTCAGAGTAAATGAGATATTTTACACAGGAATTCAAATTATCTAGTAATCATTCAGAATAGGTACAATTAAATTGTAACTGTAGAGTTTTGTTATACTATTTTGGAAATGTGAGAAACTTGTTTTCTACAGCAGCTAGTAAAACTATATCATCAGAAAGCCACAAGTTGCATGCTGACACTGCAGAGAAACCAATAAATCAATAACAAGTATTTACTCCGATCTTAGAATACTGGGACATAACAGAAGCTACAAACGTGGCTTGATATAGAAAATGCCATCTCATAAATTTATAAAAAAATTGAAGAAGTTTAATTAATTTGCTAGCTAGTCAGTACAAAAGCAAGCACCTAAAAATATATTTAGGCCTTCATCAAAAAATATATCAAGAAATTTTAATGATTTTTTAGCATAAATTGTCCCCACCAATATACTCGAGCAAATAGAACATTTGTTAGAGCTTTCGAAGCCTTTCACTGTAGCTTAGGACAGAAAGTCAAAGTTTAATCCTAGAACCAAAATGGATGTAATGTGATCACTAAAAAGGAATGTGTGCTAGGATAGCTTAACTTCATCACTGTTTAAGTGTGGAAAAAAAATCGGAAAACAACACTTAGTCATAAAAGCAGGCTTGGAAATCTGATGAACTGAATAATCTGGTTTTAATAATATAAGTAGTGATGCACAGACAATTCCAGCACATATTCCTGCTGACAAATTAACATCTGAACTGCAGGCAAGTTTAGATTTATAAGTGTTACATAAATTTCATTAAGAAATAACCCAACCACATTAAATTTATGCAGCAAGTTACATTTGAATTACCTAATTTACTAAAGAAAGGGGTAAACTGACCATTGACTATGCACAGGTCATTATTTTCTTTTGACAATATTAGTGTTTGGAATATATCCATACTTAATGTACTGAATAAAAAAAATGCTGTAATAGCTAAACAACACTGCGGATATAACTTTTGCACAGATGTGTTACGATCTCCATCCGCCATCTGATTGAAAATTCTCCATCTGAAAATCACTCATCCTGTAGATGCAACACAGAATGTTCTCTCATGTCTGATAACTTTTAACAAAACACTTACTAACTGCTACTCTGCAGAAGAAATACTTGGTGTAATTTCCCCTAGTAATTTTGACCAGACTTTTCTCTCAAGTTATTGTAAATATTGCAGGGAATTGCATTAAAAAATCCCATACTCATGACATTCAGGGACAAAATGGTGCAGATTAACTTCTGCAGTATTTTAATAAAGTTTTAAGAAATGTAAAAGAGAAAAGCAAACACTAATGTAAATGGGTATGAAAACAGCTTCTTAGCATCTACTCCAATATATGCTCTCATTCAAAAAATGGCAGTTTCCTGACAGAAGGAAATCAGAAAAGAGCTAGAGGAAGTATAAGCAACGGACTGTGCACAATGGTATCAGTAAGCCCTTTATTTGGTTTTCGGAAGCAACAATAATTTTTCCATTTTCCCTGAAATTTTACAGCATCACTGACTGCAGAGAACTGGAATCATTCATAAGGGAACAGAGCAGATAAATGGATGTCAGTTGAAACATAAACGATTAGAAAAAAAAAAACAAAAAACAAACACAACAAAAATAGAAAACATAGAAAACACTTGTGGATAACACAAGTTCCTAAATGTTGAAGACTAAATCACTATAACATTGTACCTTCTCTTCCTCCATGCTTATGGGGATAAGAAAGATTAACAGCCAGAGAATAACCATCAGAAGCTTAAATATTAGTAGCCCCTTGTTAGTCTGGAGTACACTGAGCACGCAGATTATTTCTTTTCAGACCTGACAGCAACAATCTGATGCTACGTGACGCTATATTCACTACTTCTATCAGTACTGTTAGCTATATGAAATAACTGAGAATTCTTGTTCATCCTGCATCTAGAATGCAAAACAACTACTCAAAGCAGTGGAAACTCCAACTGTGCTATGCAAACACGGACAATTATTTTGTGACATGAGAGAAACATACTGTTTCAAAATGATGAAATTATTTGATCATAAATTTACCCCTGTAATTTACACGACACAAAATCATACTGAAAGAAGGACTAGCAGATGATTATTACTCCTGTAATGCTCCCATTTATAACTAAGATTCCTATTGGCTCAGTTGTTCAGTTGTAAATGGAACATTAAATAAAAATTCACATTTGGAAGTGGACAGGTACTACCACACACACTGTATTAAAAAAAAAAAAAAAAAAGTTAACAAAATAAAGTTGGGTATCTCAATATGATATTCAGTGCAACCCAAAAATAATGAACATTGAAATAATCCACATATCACTAACAACAACTAAAGTCCTGAATTTTGTAAATAATAATGGTAGAGAAATGAGTTTAAAAACAAACTACACCTGACACTATCTTTATTTCTGAATTTATATTAAATCTTTTCAGAAATACTAAAATAATGAGAAAAAGTAGCATTTGATGTTGTGGCATATACTAAATTGAGACCAAAACCATGGACTTGCTAGCGGAGATAGCTACCATGAATGGTTTCTAACCATAATTCTTAAGAGAATAAAAATCAATCAGGACAAGATGAAATTAAAACTGTTGTGTATTACTAGGAAAACTATAATTCAGAAAAAAAGCTGCTCATATATGCATGTTGTTTCTTTCTTGAATAAAAAAACTATTCTTTGTAAAGAATTTAATTATTAAACAAAAGAAAGCTGCTTGGGTGCAGTCAAATTAAAACATCCCATTTGTTTACATAATCCACTGACTAACAACACATGCATGAAGACACAAATGTTAAGGGGAAATTAAACCAAACAATTCAGATATTTGATGAAAGCTGCCTTACATCCAGTTGGGAATCAGCAAGGCAGCCAGATCACAAGCGTTTTGGGAAATTAGCTAGTCTTTTTTTTGTATGGAAAATAGGGGTTGACCTAGAAGGTATAAAAATGCTCTGGACACAAAGGTTGTCCTCCAGGAACTTTTTCTTTGGCCAATGAACATAGAAATATCCTATGAGTATAAAAAGATGAGAATGTGAGTTTTTATATATTTCACCATTTTCTGCTGGGGAGAGTGGGGGCTGTCAAGAGTGGAAGACCCTGAGGAACATTTCACTTTAAATTAAAATATAAAAAGAGAAAATAAAAAGCCTTTGACCTTCAGAAACTTGGAAAAATAAGGCATGCTTGGCAGCTGTCTGAATTAATTCAGGGTGATTAAATGATGAGCTTCCAGCTGCTTCAGGGTGAGAAAGTGAGGAGAGGGGGGGCGTTGCTCACCTACTGTTTTATTATATTCCTAAAGGAAGGAGAAGAGTTGCACATGCTAGTAAATTCTCCAGGAATTTTTTTATTAGCTAACAAAGACTCCTTCTGAGTTTTAGAAATTGCTTAGGCAGTTTCTGAAAGCAGTTTTACAACAAATACTTAGGATCTATTGCAGCACTCTTATTTACATTATGCCTTTCTTCGTTCCAAAACTACCTCTTTCTCACTGAACGATATGAATCCAGCTTAACAGTTAGAGTTTTAAAATTCAGAGACATCAAATGGTAAAGAAACACTTCTTTTTAACAAACACAATTTTACGTTCAGCATAGTTTTCTGCTTTGATAAACTCCCTTTGCAGAATTACAGGCTCAGAAAATAACATGCAATTTGACCATCTAATCACAGTTCCTATCAGGCAAGACAGATATCACTGCTTATCCCATCAGTTGTTCAAGGTTTCTCATTACAAAATCATATTTCATGTCTTCAAAATTGTAAAATTATAACTGTTCAGACTGAAATGTTCTTCACAATAATCAAGACTATGATAATATCAGATAGGGTGGTTCAGTCATTTCTGGTCATAAAACTGATATATTGTCCAAATCACTTGTTACTATAACATTAACTACTTCCCCATTGTAAATGAGGCTGGTATTTTCAGTTTATTCAGGATTCTTCAGTAATTTCTTTGCAAGTGGAAATATCTTTGATCAGGAAGGGTCTCTTTTTGCCATTCATATGAAAATCCACTCAAAATTTAAGCTTATCAAAAATCTGAAAAATTGCAGCTTTTGCTTGCCCATTTGAGACATCCTAGATTATAGTAGCAGATTTCTTTGGTGAATCTATTCATACTGAAGATGCTTCCATCTGGATGAATCTCCCTCTCCGTGCAATTGCAGTTTTTATATGTAGTAGACTGGAAAGTCCATCACAACTGAACAGAGCCAGAGGCAGACAGCATGAATCTAAACGTATTACAGATGAAAGAAAATGCTAAAAATATTATCTGGAAATGGTAAAAGAAAATGTTTATCTTTAACCACTCCCACAGATTCAGTTGGTACAAATAACACCTGGAAAAACCAAAGACTTTCCTGGCTACAGACAACTATGCAACTTGGGATTTAGATTCTAGGAGTGGGTTGAAGTCAACTGAAAACTAGTAAAAGGCTTGAAACAAACTCTATGAGATGACTAAGGGAAGAGACTAAGACTAGGTAAGAAAAAGAGACTAAGAATAGTTAAAATGGTATAAGAGTAAAGAAACAGGAACTGAGACTCTCAGCTACCTGGAAAAATCCAATTTTCTTACAATTCAAAGCTTTTTAGTTCTACATTTATGGTCAAATAAATCAATGCTTCGAAAAAGGATTTCATCTCTTTATTCACTTAGATTGTTTTCTTCAATACATCTACACCTGAAAAAACATATCAGGACAGGTTTTGTTACAAGCACTTTGACCCTTTTTTCACAAAACCTACCTAACCATACATACTTTTTATTCTTTTAAATTCAGCAGAAAACATTTCAGCCTACATTCACTTCAGTGTTCTAATTATATCAATATTTTTGTTCTCTGAAATGTATCCCTGTTTGAAGTATTACTAATGACAAGATGCACAGTATTTCTTCATAGGAAGGCACTTCTTCAAGCAATTAAGAATTATGGCTCTAAACAGTAATATGACTTGATATGGATGTGTTAAATCAACTGACTGTGATTGAAATGAACTGCATTCACCACACACCTATAAGAAAATTAAGATTTCTTGCTATTAAAATGCCACCATTTCTCATTGCTTCCCTATTCCAATCCAAGAAAAAGACAACCTCTAATGGGATGCATATTTCAGGTGCTGTTCCATTGTACAGTAGAATGTCAGGTCTTTTGTTTCTAAATAACACGCAAGTGTACTCTCCACATAAAGAAAGGTGAAAATTTCACAGTAGAAAAAAAATTTAGTATTGATTGATGAATTTTGACAAAATTATCTGGTAGGAAGTAGCAGCAGGGTTCTGAAAGTATATGACAGATCTAGAAATCTGGGTCTGTTCTCAGTACTCAACAGTGTTACCAACTAGGTGAATAACTTTTGGTAATTTTATCCATTGATGGTTATTATTCCACATTAAAATCTCAATTGTGATTGTTATGTGACAAAGAATCCAGGATGGAAGAGAAAATGTAATCATGTTGATTTATTTATTAAAGTATAAATTCAAAATGTAATAAGATCTTCAGTCACTTTAACATAGACTATTCTGACACAGAACTTTAAAATGTTCTGTGTTCTTAATTAAAATGTATTTTTAAAACTTCCATAAGCAGAAAGGTCATTAAGATTTACAACAGAAAACTAGGATAGAGACAAGTTAATTCTATCTTCGCCAAAATAAATACAAGTGAGTAATCCAAAAAAGCACCAAATAGTTTCTTAACGTATCATATGGGAATTGACAAATGCATACTCCATTCCTTTTCTCCTTGTTGACAGAGAAAGGAGAAACATATATCAAAGCTATTTTGCTTAAATATAATTGGAGATTTCATGATTAAGACTACAGACACAAAGGCCAAGAGTAGAAAGTTAAAAAATAAAATAAAATCAGGGTTCTATTCATTTTCATATGCACTTCATTGTGAATTTTACAGCTCTATAGTTCAAACAGCCATGAAAATAAAGCTCCATGCTTATTCCTCCATCATTCTGGAGAGCATATCAGACTTCTTTCTACTACCCTGTTTAGTTGTTGCCATCTCTACTTTGTTTTATATTCTCTGGTATCATGTAACACCTATCGGTGTTACTATAATCTTTGTGGTGACATGGACAATGGAATTGAGTGCAACCCCAGCAATCTGCTGATGGCACCAAGCTGTGTGGTGAAGTTGGCACACTGGAGGGAAGAGATGCCATCCAGAGAGATCTCAATATGCTTGAGAGGTGGGCCTCTATGAACCATATGCAGTTCAAGAAGGCCAAGCGCAAGGTCATGCACCTTGGTTGGGTCAATCCCAAACATGAAGATAGGCTGGCCAGAGAAAGAACTGAGATCCGCCCTGCTCAGAAGAACTTAGGGTTTCTGGTGGATGAAAAGTTTGACGCTTGCCAAGAGTGTGTGCTTGCAGCACAGAAAGTCAACTGGTTCTAGGGCTGCATAAAAAGAAATGCGACCAGCAGGTCAGGGGAAGTTCTTCTAACCCTCTACTCCAGAGGCCTCACCTATAATACACACCCAGGTGTGAGGCCCCCAGCACAAGGACAGGGACCTGTTAGAGTGAGTCCAGAAGACATTTAGAGGGCTGGAGCACCTCCCCTATGAAGACAGGCTTTGAGAGTTGGGGTGGTTCAGAATAGAGAAGACAAAGCTCCAGAGAGAAATTCTAAGAGGCCTTCCAGGACATAAAGGAGGCCTACAGAAAAGATGAGGAGGGAATCTTTATCAGGGAGTGTAGCAACAGGAAAAGGAGTAACAACAGTTTTGAATAAAAAGAGGATAGACTTAGATTAGAAATCAGGAATAAATTCTTCCCTCTGGGGTCAGTAAAGCACTGGAACAGGTTGCCAAGAGAAGCTGGGAATACACTGCCCTTGAAGTATTCAAGGCCAGGTTGGATGGGGCACTGGGCAGGTCGGAATAGTGGAGATTAGATGAAGGAAATTAAAAGGTATATATAAAATTTAGTTGAAAACAGAAAAATCTTCAAATCTGTGAGCCACGTATTCATTAAAGCCAACTATTGCTTATTATGGGCCACCAAAGGTAGCTTTAAAAGTAAGCCTGCTGAGCCTCAGAGTTCATTTTTCAAATTTTGTAATTGTTATAGACTTTCAAGCAGTTTTTAAATAATAATAAGATTTACAAGTCATGTAAATAGTTTTTAAACAGGCGAGGACACTTTGGGTAATTTTAATTAACAGACAGGACTGCTAATTATGAACTTTTTTTTTCTTTTTTCCATAAAGTAGATCATTTCTCAGTAAATCTCACAAAAAAATACTTGTTCCATAATTGCTGCTGGTCAAAAAAGAAAGCACCACTATTAATGTCTAGGGAAGTTGCAGAAAGTCAAATCAAATGAATTAGCTCACAAATCTAAACTCAGATTCATTAAATTCAAGAAAAGGTAACAAAATCATATTTTCCATCTTCAGAAGATGAAAGAAATGTATATTATTGCTGGATGACAGCATAAAAGTTACATTAAAAGAAATAAATAAACAGTTTTAAGATAGACGTATGTGTGTGCATGTGCGTGTGTGTGTGTTCATCTATAGATATCTGAAAATGCACTGATAATCATGTCAGTATACTTCTGTATATCACAGTGCACTCCTTAAGCTCAAAATTCAAGTTACGGAATGCATGGACATAGAGGAACATAAAGAGCTAGAAGTCACAGAATATAAGAATAAGAATAAGTCACAGAAAAAGGCTGGAAGACAAAATAATCTGCAAACACAAAATTTTATCATGCTTTCTTTGCAAAACTGCAACCACATTGATCTTAATTGACCAGTAATCTGCACTGCATTTAGCTCTATTTTCTGCAAGTTTTAACTAGTAAAAGCAATAACTTAAGGAGCAAATTTGCAAAATTTAAGCCAATCATTACCTCAAATATTTTTCGACATATTTTATTCACAGACAGAAATTAATTCTGCTATTATTTTTAGGCTACTAAGCCATGATAATTCTCTTCAGGATCTCCATTAAAGATCAATTTAGTCTTCAGAATAAGAATATTTAACTAAAAAAATCTGTTTATGTATTCACACAGTACAGTACTAAAAAGCTTCAATAGCAAGAGCAATTAACCAAAAAATGATACATCTAGAACACGACTCCTTTGAGAAATGTTTGGGACAAGAGCCAATTAGTGGACAAACTAATTAGTTTCTCTGAGGTTGAGGGTAGAGGCTCAGAGATTTTAGAGTATTAAAAATTGTGTCATCACAGTTGGGAGAATGTATTTTAAAAGTTGGTTTTGCAAAGTCATCTAAAATCTTAAACAGTCAAATTGGCTTGAACAGGCTGAATACTCTGTTCATGGCTCTTATGTGCTTTACCCTCATTAGACTTAAACTCTTCCTAAATGCATTTTCACTTATATTAAACTTAAAGAGGTTTTCCATTTTCAACAGAAATCATGTCAAAGAATATATTTTCAATTTAAAATTACAAGCTAACAAAAAAGCTGTTCCATAAGTGGCTTAAGTAATTTAATATTTCTTACAAAGTCTGTAGTATTACTGCCTTACTTGTCTCAACATGTTCTGAATAATAAATGTAAAGCTAAAAATGAGATAAAATGATAGCTGTTCATCTCACAGGGTTTTTTTTTCCTCTGAATGTGCAGCCTCATGTTTTTAAGTTCAGTAATCATATCAATTAATAATTTTAATAGATAATAAAACCAGGAACATTCAAGAAGTATTTCTAGATACGAAAACCACGTAAAAATACTGCTAAACATTTAGAAAGACAAGCATTTGGACGGAAGAACAGGATAAAAATCCAGTCAGTACAGCTAACTATTAAGATACCATAGAATCATAGATTTGTTTGAGTTGGAAGGGAACCTTAAAGGTCACCTAGGATAACTCTCCTGCAATGGACAGGGACACCTACAGCTACATCAGGGTGCTCAGAGCCCCATCCAACCTGATCTTGAGTGTCTCCAAGGGCAGATCTTCAACCATCCACCTGCGGCTAAAGAAATTTTGGAGCCACAGATCAGTGGAGAGTAAGTGAAAACATGCTAATATTTCAATACATGCAATCAGTCATACTTATTTTCTTGTTTCTATGTATCCACTGATGGACATTTCTGAGAACAGGATACAATGCTGGAAAAAAACTTTGCTCTGAATACACAAAGCTATTTTGTTGCCACATAGACCTATTATAGAGGCTGTCAAATTTAACTGGAGGTATATGAAAGCAGAACCACAGGACAGTTTCATGCTATACTTTTGATATTTGTAAGAGACCCTGCAAAAATGATGAATTAAACATGTTTAGATTACTATCAGTTATTTTTTCTTAAGCTATTTATTAACAGACTTCACCTTCCACATCTCCTAATTATACTGTCACATTTGTTTTCCTCTCACAGTAAAGAGAGAGAGAGAGAGAGAGAGAGAGAGAGAAAAAAAGAACATTCTTTTATAATTGAAACAATTTTGTCACAGCGATTTCGGTTAGTCATTGAAATAAAATGCTGCACATTAAATTTACATTTGAAAATTAACATTTCGGGGTAGCAGAAGCACCTTAATTACTACTTGAATAATCTATATTTTATAGGTCAAGGTGCTGGGTTTTTTTTTGGTTTGGTTTGGTTTTTTGTTTTTCAGCTATACGTATTTGCACATGCATTTTCATGACAAAATAATCAGAATATCTTCTGACCTATGAAAGAAATAATGTCTCATAATTGCTATTTAGGTGATAAAATGTTTCCTGTGTGTGTGCGTGAGTGTATATATATATATATATATATATATATATATATATATATATATATGTAGCATAATGAATTAATACATTTAATTAATCTTCAGAATATACATGTCCTGTTTTCTTCCTAAGTGGTGTTTACACGAAATCAAGGACTTTTCTATTTCTCAACTTGTCCTGATAGCAAGGAGCTGGGGGTACACCAGGAGCTGGACGGGGACAGAACCAGGACAGCTAGATCAAATTGACCAGCTCCTATACCATATGGTGTTCTGCTGAATGATAAAACTGAGGAGAGATGGCTGAGGAGGGAGGCTGCTGCTCAAGGATTCCTCGGGCATTGGTTGGCAATTGCACTGATCATTCACATGTTTTGAATATTCTTTTACCATTAGTATTTTCCCTTCTTTTTCTGCTCTATTACATTATTTTTATGTGAGCCCACAAGTTTTACCTTTGTCCAATTCTCTGTCTCATCCCACCAGGGAGGAGTGAGCAAAACGCTGTGTGGTGTTGAGGTGCCGACTGGGTTAATTGACAGTATGTTACATATGTAGCATATTTAAAGGATCTATAGAATTCTGTTATTTACTCACTGGTAGATACAACCTACATTCCATTGTTATTTTGAGATGATGAAACAGAGGGATTCCAAAACAGCTATGTATAAATTAGTTATACACCATTATTCTCAAATACAATTATTTTTGCAGTTCATATAAAATTATACTTCAGTTAACTGGCTTAAATGTTTTAGACATGTTTATTAAGTAAAAAGGTTACTCTAGTGCAGCTGTTATTGGTGACATGACCCGAATTTACCTTCAGGCTCTGTTAAGAGGTAATTCACTGAACTAAAATCACTCCTCAGATACAATTACTAATGCGGTGGGCATTAAATTATACTTCACAAACAGTGAGTTAAGGGTTCTCATTCTTCCCGTGGAGACACTGTACAACAGTGAAATGTAGCTTGAGTAGCTGCTAAATAGACTCTACTAATCTAAAAACTGACAGTAAAAAGCATCTAAACATACTGTTTCACAGCCATGCTCTCCCTTACATTTGCTCATTCCTCTTCAACAGTTCCTTTCAGTCATTCACCTTCCATGTAGCAAAAAAGAATTACAGGTACTTTGTGGGTGAAATTTTGACAAGCACTATTCTATTTCCTCTTATCATACTAAAATTTGTCATATTTAATAAAATGTTATAACAGACTATAAACTACAGGTATTTAAATCACATATACATTGAGGTAGCTATTGTATATGTTTACAGAACATGAGCAAAGGCAGAATTTAGGCTAAACACAGAAGAATTAGAATTGGGAAACTGAATTTAAAAGCCGTGAATACAGAAGAGAATGACTTTGATACTAAATTTAATAGGTCCAGGGAAAGACTAGAAAAAAAGCAAAATAAGGGATAGTATAACAGGGAAAGCACTTGGTAATGGAGCCATGCGAGAAACAGTTGATCTAATTTTTAATATCACATTTCTACTGTTCACAATATTTTCACACGTAATTCAGGTGGAAAAACTATGCAGATGTGTAGTCCTCTGTTGGTTTTCACACTCCAATATCTTTAGAAAATACACTGTATAATCTCTCTGTCTTTATTCTACTGTGAAATTTAAACTCAGCAAGTTACTCTGAGTAAGCTAATACTAAGTACTAGACACGCAGTTCCTATAATGGTACTAACAGGACAATTCAGCATCCATTCAGTTGTTCATTACTGCTAGCTTATTTTTTGTGCAAGTGAATGTATTTAATGCTGGTCGCGAAAAATACGTATATTTGGAAAACTAATGTGTTCTGTTTAAAACAAATCATTATAGCTACTGTTTTATATTGGATTGGATACATTAGATATGTACACCATTATCTATAGCTTCACATTCAAGAGACTCAGTGGTATAGAATTAGCTTAAATTAACATTTTTTGAGTTTTGTGTATCCTTCCTATCCTATAGTATGCCTTCAAGTGTAAGCAATTAAAAACAAAACAAAACAAAAAAAACTATAAAAAATGGATTCCTATTCAATATAAGAGAAATAAAAATGCCTAATACGGTAATATTATTTTGGTGAAAATTCTATTTTAGATGTGAATGTTTCCACTCACACTCACAGTTTCTCATTTTGCAATAGATTCTCACTATAGATTGAATTTATGTAACAGAGTTTTAAAAAACAAAAACCAAACAGTTGTTCTACCATAGTACATCTTAGAAAGCAAGAACCTCTTACTATGTGTGCCTTTCAAAAAACTACAGATGAAACTTAAAACACTAAAGCTTGTTGAAAGCACCTAAAAATCACAAACAGGAAAAAAAAAAATAAAGCAGAGTGTGTTACAGAAAGGATGTACGGTTCTCTGTTCAGAAATACTAATAATATAGTCAGAGAATAACTTAAGCAATTTTGTTATGTTTCTAATTGTAAGAAAAAAACAACTCCAATCAAGTATCCCTATCACAAACCTTTGTTCTTTGACATTACAAACCACATGTAGGTGAATCATTCAGATTTATTAGACCAAAGCTGAATATACAATGAATACATTTATACTACAGCATTTTTAACTTTCTAAATAATACACTATCCTTATTTATAAATCAGCAAGGCACAGGCTAATAACTCACATGGGACACACCACAATGCAAAAGTATAAAAAATTGAGAGTCTAAACCACTAGGAATCTCAAGGCAAAGGTTGCCAAATGAATTGTGAGAAAGTAAACAGCCTCAGTTTCTAACACAGTTCTAGAAACCTCCCAAGTTATCTCTGTACTAATGAATGGATGGGGAAAGAAAAATACAGTATCTCTGTGAAATACATCTAACGAAACAGAGAACATATGGAAAAATATTTTATTATACTTCAGCAAAACAGGAGTAATGACTGCATGGTTAGAAATTTCCCACAACTGAATGCTACGTTGAGGCCTGAGGTGAAGCCTCTGATTCCTAAGTCTCAAAGGAAATCATTAAGTGCTGGGCAATACTGTCCTCACTGGCCCAACTGCATCCCAAATTATTTTAATTCAAATCTACTGATGTTTATCTGTTTAAGTGCTAAAAGTGATCCTACACATTAACACTGTACTTCAAATATCAGAGAAAGAAAAAATATTAATTTCTGTCAGAAGAATAAAAATCTACAAGATATCAAAATTATAATGGGTTCAATCTTGCTTAATCTAAGGAATCCAAGGCAGGCAGAATCATATTTGGCTTTTAAAAAAGTCTTGACAAAAGCCTTATTAACATTGACTCCAATCTCCATAGATAGATAGATAGATAGATATTTAATCCCAATTCATACTTACATTTTCAACATTATTTTATATATATATATATTTTATTTTTTTAAAACATTATTTTATATATATATATATTTTTTTTTTTTCAATATAACTACTAGCCAGGTTTTGTAACAGCTTTTTAAAAGGCTTAACTTCAACTAAATGTAGCCAAACAGCCCACAAAATAAGGCAGCAATGAGTGAACCGGTTGGCAGAAAATATTTTCTTTGAATCTGAAAAGCATCAGCCTCAGTTAAGCAAAATTAGACTTGTCTGGCCAAAACCTGTGTAACTAAAATAGTAGGCCTTGCAGAGAAGTATGTTTCTAAGTGACAAATTATGAACTCGAATGATGGATTTTAATGCAACTGCATGCACGTTGTGAACCTTCACAACATATTAGTATTAGTAGGAAGTGCAAAGAATCAAAATAAGTGTGAAGAGGAGCAATAAAGGGAAAGGAAAGCGAACTGGAACATGACATGGAAGTGATAAGGGTCATAAGACAAAAGATGTTGACAGATGATGGTGTAACAGGATGCACTGATAAAACAGCCCATGGTGGGCATTAAGCTTTCAGAAATTTAAAACACCAAAAACACACAATACTCTAATGTGATTGATTTCAAAGGTTTGATGTTACCACTTGCAATGACAGCTGAAGTAGAGAAACTTTCACAAAGAATGTAAGAAAGGATTCTATTCTAGAATAGAATAGAAAGGGATTTTTTTGAGCTGTTTTTCTCCAGTAGCCTTAACATTTCAGTGAAGGCAGCTACTAAGAAACAGAGACATTGAAGGGGTGTTCTACCTGAGTTATGAAATTTTCTACATGTGTTAAATGTTGATTCTACTTTATACTGAAGAAATAATGAGCTTCTACATAAATAAATTTGCTTGCCCTACAGAAATAAATTTGACTGGAAATCACATAGGCAGGCCCAAAATCAATAACGGTACCCCAAAATCATAATATAGCTGAATCATAATGTAGCTGTCAGAAAATTGGAAGTGAAATGAGAACTGAAAAGGAAATAATTGACTTAGTTAAAACAGATGAGATTAGTAAGGTATATAAGCTTCAGATACCTAGAGTAAAAAATTATCAACCACGATTTTACCATGATTATAAACTTCCTGTATATTAGATGACTGCTGTTCTTCAATCTACACATGGCTAGAGGCAAAAAAAAAAAAGTCATTACCACTGATTAAGAATTGTACAAACTGAAATGGCATATTAATTGGTACTACTTGTAATACAAGTTTATTTTTATGATAATGATACAGTCAGGTGTTTTTCCACCTAGGATTTTAAAGTAAATTCCTTTCAGTTGCTAATACTTGTTCACCCTCCAGCATAATATAGCCCAATTCTGCTTAGGTCTTCAGCTTCTGTCAAATTGGTAAAATTTAAATGCTATAATAATAGCTATTGCAGAAATATAACAGACAAAGCTTCCAAAATCAGGAAAAAGGAAATGTGAAAACTGTGATGAAAGGTGAGGACTAAATGATAAAACATTTTCTTAACAGATCATAGTATTTTTTGAAGCACTGACTTCAGTTACATGAGCTTGTACATTATGTTTGAGGAGTAGGAATGTTGATGGAAAATAAAATAAGTTACACGGCACAAGGAAAAAAACAAAACTATCATGAGTTCTCTTTCTTCTGAATTACCAGTTTAGTACCTAAACACAAGACATCAAGCATAGAAATTTTAAACATCTTGTTTAAATAAATGCTGTTTTGTCAATCACCATTGCAACACATTTGATGTTAGTATAACATAACAGGGCTCATGCAGATGTGCACAGCTTTATTTTCCTGGAATACTTAAAGGAAGTTATCCAGTAAAATATATGTTTGTTGAAGAGTAGATTCAGAAACATTGTTAAATTAAAATGTAAATTTGAAATATATTTTTCGAGGTTAGACAGCATACTCACACTGCAGTGTCAGATAAATGCTTTTTTTTTTCTTTCCCCAGTAACGAAAGTAAAGCACAATATTTGGCTCTCACATTTGTCAGAAGTTATAAAAATCTAAATACTGAAAGTGTTATTATGAGGACTGGTTGAAACAAATGAGATTAAACTACTGAAGCTAAGTAAGAATAAAAGTAAGTAAATAAGAACAACAAATACCCAAGAATCCCCACCTGAAACGTTGATGTGGTGCCATTTTTGATTAAAATGATCAGATATTATCACTTTATAATACAGGTCATATTAAAAAAAAATTAATGTTTTCTTTCTCTCTCTCTTTTTTTTTTTTTTTTTTTTTTTCTTCCCCCCCCAACTATGGTAATCTTTTGAAAAATGTAAATTTCTTTAAAAAACATAAGAGTTGGGAAATAACAGAAAATCAGTGGTTCTTGCTTTTTTTATAATGAGATGCCAAATACGTGTGTTTAGTTTGTTCTTTTAGTGCTCTTTAAAGTCAACATACACGCTATTTACAAAACTGACTAAAGAAGATTAGAATTCTAAAACTGCATCAGTGTTTGAGTTTTCTTCATCCCTAGCAGTCAGCATAACATCTCTTGCCAGCCATGCTGAAATTTACAACAAAAAGTAAACATTAGACAGATACTAAAAAACAAACAAACAGAAAAACCAATTGGGAAAAGTGGCTCATCAAGATCAGATATAAGCAAAATGCACAAGCTTTCACTCCAGCCACAAGCTTAACAGAACACATTTTTAAAAAAAATAGCAATATTGACAGACCTGTGGAGGAACCTGCCTCCTTTTTTGGTCAGGGGGTATGACATACGCAGTTTGTGCATATGCATAACTTTTGAACCGTGGTTTAGGAGAAGGTGAAGGTCTCTGGGGTATATTGACTGTGATCTATGAAGAAGAAATCAGAGGTGGAAAGAAAAGCTATATGGATATGAACATATTTTAGAAATAAAGCAATGATTTTAAAAGTAAATGCAGAGAGTGCATCAGCAGTTGTATCTTTCAAGGATAGCGTTAATATTTTGCTGCCAAAATTGGTATAGTATTAAATCTGACATTTCTCCTCAAAAGGTACAAAATTTCAGGACTCAATACAAGCAGGATACCAATATAAATTGAAAATTCTTTATTAAAAAAAATGGGAAAAGCTAAAAAAGGAAAAAAAAAAAAAAAATTGATCTTCTAGCAAATCCTGAATAAACAAAGCTGCTTGTACTGAGCATCCCAAAAAATAGAGATTAAATTCACAACAAGTACACCAGGCCTAAAATCCACTAAACACTTTCAACTGATGATTTCAGTCACAAACGTAACTGGAATAGGTAGAATAATTAACTCCAGGGATTACTTGAGCCTTCTGAGCAGCCAACTGTGAGCTGAGCACAAACAGACTTAAAATGCAAGTTAGTATAAAAGAAATGCAAAAAAAAAAAAAAAAAAAAAAAAAAAAAAAGTAATTAAAAATGTGTCATGAGTGCAGAAAAATGGCAGCAGCCGTAAAAGGCAAAATAGGCTTTTATATATCTGTGCTTAGAATGTAAAACGTTCTCCAGGTTTTGCGTTCTTTCTTCTAGCACACTTCGACAGACAAAATATCCAGTGCTGTAAAAGAGAACTGCAAAGTACGTAGTTCTTCAGAAGTTACTTTAAACAGCCAGGTGCAAGGTGAAAAACAGTACAAAAGTACACCGGAAAGGGACTTTTTTTCCTTCCATTGGCAACTAACATCAAACTTTTGGGGCAGGTAAAGGGAAATTACTTTAGAGAAGCAAGATGAACGCATAAAAGAACAACAACTCACCTCTTGTGAAAAATGCTGTTGATGTACTTGTATGTGCTCTTCTCTAGTGACCCTTGGGTGCCGTGGCAGCATTTCCACCTCCCTGATAGCCTCCATAGTGACTTGCTGTGGCAGAACTTGGAAAAGGGAAGTCACATACATTAAGATGGACTTCTTATCTGGACAGGCAGTTGCAACGTCTGGAAGGCAAATTAACATGCATCATTTCAGTTTCTAAATTAGACAGCGTGCATGAGAAAATAGCTAATCAACTTCATAAAAAGTTTATAGCCTAATGAGTGATCTATTGTCCATGTGAGTTCTCTAGAGACTAATTAGAACCTCGCAATCAGTTCCAAAACTGTGGACCAAACTTGCATACCAATAAGAAAAAGCCAAAGTTTAAAATGGTAATTTTGTTTTCTCATTCAACATGAACTTTCCTCCTATATTCCTTTAATGAAAATGCACATAGTATGCGATTTTGACAGCATGATCCTCATTAAGCAGGATTAGACATAGGAAAAGCTACATTTTCTTGCAGTATATAAATACTCCTGGGGGAAAAAAAAAAAAAAAAAAAAATCACAATCACATTTTCAGAATCACACTTTGTATATTTTCTTCATATTATTTAATCATTGGAAGCAACAGTTACATGGGGGAAAAATCACCCTGTCAATGAGTTCACTCAGAACAACAATTCCAACCCCTAACATAACTACATAACTCTTATATTTCTAAGGAACATGGAATTCAGACATTTTAATTATGTACATACACACATAAATATATATATCATCATTAAAGGAGTATCATCTTGAGTCACCATTTGCTGTGATATAACCCCAGCACGTTAAACCCAGTAGCTACACAGCATAGAGCTTCTTGCTTAATACCTGCCCTTACATCAAGCTGGATGTGGAGGGAAAAGAATCAGAAGGATGAAAGTTAGAAGGCTCGCGAGTTGAAATATAGTTTAATAAGAAAGATAAAAAGGCTGAAAGAAAGAAAAAAGCACAACCAAAGGGAAAAGCAAGTGATGCACTTTTTGCTCGCTACCAACACCCATCCAGTCCTTGAGCAACTGTAGCCTCACTGACCAACTCCCAGCTTTACTGCTGAGCGTGACATCATGTGGTATGGAATATCCCTTTGGCTTGTATGGGTTAGCTGTGCTGGCTGTGTTCACTCCCATTTTCTTGTGCAGCCGCAGCCTACTCCCTAGCAGACCTTGATTCTGTGCAACCACTGCTCAGCAACAACTAAAACATCTTTGTGCTGTGAGCACTACTCTATTACATATTCAAAATATATGTGCTATTATGAAAAGTATTAAATTTATCACAACTAAAACATCACTAACCATTTCTGTAAGAAGTTATGCTAGCTGCTGTTATTTGGCATTGAAGTTCACCTCCCACACTTCTTCTAGAAAATCAAAATGTAAAAAGACTGGTGGACACTGGTGCACAACATGTATTATCACAGTACACACAATTTGCTCATTTAAAAATGCATGTGGCTTATCCAACTGAAATCACACTACAGCCCTCTGTCTTCGCATGCTTCACTAGAAATATTCTGTTATCACCATCATCTTGTCTTCTCATTAATATTTTAAACAAACAACATTTACTTCTCCTAGGTGTCTACTCATACTTGATGTTTACATGTATAACCATGTCTTTATAAATACAAGGATGTATTCTGAAAGAGAACAAGCGTTTATGCCAGCTGTGCTTTTTCCATTTATTGTTAATTATTTTCCTTTTTAAATTGTTTTGGTAAACAAATAGGTAAATACCTTAAAAAAATACCTTAATAAATTATAAATACATTGCATGTATCTACACAATACTTCACAAAATAAATAAATCAAATATCTTATAAACAATAATATATGTGCCAAAAACTGTTCACACGGTCTACCTTACAAATAAAAAGCGGCTGTCAGGCTCCACTGGTAAACAGAAAAAAATATTTAATCACACCAAATAGATAAACAACCATTGGTACAAATTATGGAATTTCAATCTCAGCAAATTTTTCTTTGCAGGCTCTTGAATTATCAGAGCTAGAAAGATTTCTGTTATCCTGCATTATGCCTTTGCCTTCATGTTTTTCTTTTCTGACTCCTAACATATTCTTTTTACCAACTGTTAGACTGACTAATATTTGAAGTCCTAACAGGCAGACAGAGAATAAATCTAAGTTTCTGCACTTTCTTGCAAGGAGTTTCACCAGTTCTTAGGAAATATGTCTGTTCTCATTTCTGGGGGCAAAATCTGTCAAGATAACCTATACTCTCTGAAAATTTTCTTGAACAGAAGGAATCTTATCTAAAATAAATTAATCCAAATATGTTAAACTATGCTAATATTCAGATATTTAGAGAGAAAAATTAAAAACAAGTAAATAAAAGAATTATTCAGGATTATTATTATTTTCAACAACAAGGCATGTTTTCCAAATCCAATTCAGAAACATCACTTCCTTTATATTTCCATCCATTTTCTTGACAGCAATCATCCACGACAGGAATTAAAAGAACTTAAAAGTAACAGAGGCAAGTTAGGCTACAAGCCAAAAGAGATCTCAAAATTGGAAATTTCATAACCTTAACACAAATTGCGTTATTAATACATTCATCAAACAAGAATCTTAAATATTTTGGAGAGCTCTGAAAAGGATTCCAGTTCCTTAACAAGAGAGTAATACAACAGTATAGGAAAAATATCCAGCATGGATTCCCCAGTAGCTACTGGGAGGAATATTCTATTGTTGAAAACTTCATGCTTGCAGATTAATTCTATTGAAAACAGTGAGCTTTTAGTAGTATAATTATGATATATCACATGAAGCTCACTGTTTAGAGGACATTTTTTATGTCCTGCAACCCACAGGCTCAATTAGCACATGAACAGTTGCTTTAGTTTATTTTCTTTGCTGCAAAAGGTGCTTACTTCCTCAGATACAGAACAAGACCCTGACTTCACGTGCTTTCCTTGAAGAATTCTCACTCTCTGACTAGAGATGCTCAAAGACCAGTGTCTCGAGGGGAGGTATTAAGCAAGCCTCCCTCACACTTTCCCCCCATCCACCAAATACTTGGCTAGACAGCCCATTTGAAAAAGTCAAGAGAAGTAAAACAAAACATTTTCTGCTTCCAAAACACAGGCTGAAAAACCTGTCTGGTACTAGGGAGGCTCCAGAAGAGCTACAACTCCACTATGAATTTTCATTAGTATAACGTTCTGTTCATCTGGCGTCACAGCTGCTTGGCTAACAAGTCTCAAAGGAACAGGAACAATCAGGTTTCACCACGGAGCATTAGAACTGTGAAATAAACAGCAATCCACCTCTGATCAAGGGCTGCTGCATTTAAAAGGGTATTACAAGTTTTACTCAATGCAATTTGCCCAATAAATTTCAATACAGATTGATTTTTATTAGCAAATTTTCTCCATTTTTCAACAAACATAATTACAAGTCTAAACAACTTAATTTTGCTTAGTTGGCTGTTGAGGATCGGTGACTACAATAAACCTGAAATGTTCTGAAACTAGTCACTCTCCAGAGGATGTAGTGCCAAGGAACTAAATACATACACAGCAAAAAATTCAAATTCTTCAAAACAGATCCACCAGTCAGTTCATGAGCGGTTTGCCCTTGCCACGTTATGTTCTGTCCATAAGCAATTCCTTCTCAAGATTTACAGTTCAAGAGGAAAGAATCCCTTTTAAGAGATAAGTGAAATTGAAGATGATATAAAACACCTAAATAAGCTCCTGTACTGCAAATGTACTGTAGACAGCTACCAACAGGAACAAAATCCACCATTTTTTAATGCAGTGTTTTGTTACGTAAATACAGCAACACAGACTGCAAACTACAAAAATTAATCCAAATATTGCTTCCAATTTTCAGACGCGTCTACTTATAAGTAATATACCCATTCCCATCCCTTAATATTTTGCTTTCTCAAAGCTATAACCAAATAACTTTGACATTATTTGTGCAGATTCAACTCGCTCTCTGCATCAAACTGTTAACAAAGTAACTTTATGAGGCAAAAGCTTAAATATCCACTGCATTGTCATAGAGTTTTCATTACTGTATATAACTTGCTGATAAAATTCCTTGACCTTTTGAGAGGCAAAATCTGAAACACACTTAACTTTATGCAGTGTTGAGTAGCAAAATAAAACCAGCCATACACATGCAAGAAATCCTTTGTTCTCAAAACAGATATGTAGGATTTTCAGGTAATCATAACATATGGAATACAGAAAACAATAACTTTTAAACCTTACGCATTGCCTGTTACTATTGGCTGCCAAGTTGGCAGTAGGAAAAAAAATAAATAAATAAAAAATCCAAATATTTTAGTATTACTTGTGGTCTCACATGACATTTTGAAAACTGTACTAAAAAAAACCCCACATTGCCCTCTCTTCCATAACACTTAAGGAGAATCTCAAGTTGATTTGGATTTTCTGAGATTATACTTTATATTTATATTTATATATATATTATAAATATATAATATATATTATATATTTAATATATATATATATATTATATATAAATGATATATATTATATAAATAATATATAAAAATAAATTATAATCATATATTTTATATAATTATAATAATATAATTTATATTATACAGAAAAAAAAAAGAAAAGAAAAAAAAAGAAAAAAGAAAAAGAAAAAGAAAAAAAAGAACAAGAGGCTGCTCTTATTTCCTTCCCTCTATCAAAGCTATTTTTCATTTTAAGGCTTATTTATGATACTATCAAAACATTAACATTCATTGGAATTTCTGAAGACAATACTACCATAACAAAATGCAGCTGTTTAGAAGCAATTTAAAAGATGCACAACAGATAATTGAAGGAGATATTGGATTGTTCAGTTAAGTAAAAATCTAATGTAAAATAGTTTTTTCACAATATAAACTCATCACATGTGGGACTGAGTCTTGAAGTGTTTGAACAAACTGACATGACAGCACCAACCTCAACTAGAGTATTTAAGATAAAGGCAAAGGAGAAGTGTTTAAAAATATTGTCCTATTAAAATTAAAATGGCAGTCAACTGGAAACGCAGAATCAGTGAAAAAAACTTTTTCAGTACTTTTTTAATGTGAAGGCTGAAATCACCAATTTTGTTGTGCTGGTCAAGTGATTCCAGTAGGAAACATTTCTTAGGGATAGACAATGTGGTAGCTCTTTAAGTCAGCATACATATATTTATGTAATCTATGTAGGTGTTTGGGCTAATTAAAAATGCTTTGGAAATAATAAGTTTAAACTGCCATACTGCCAAGCAGCTAAAAGAACTACATTTAGGACCTCAAAACTGCTACAAACTTCAAAACTTTACGAATATTGATCCTCCATCCCAACACACACAGAGAAAGCCCTTAAAATACAGATAATAATAGAAATGATTTGCTCATTTGTCTCTTACATACGTACATCTATAAGCCTTTCAGCCTCAAAAACAAAAGCAAACTTTTCAAACAAATTCAAATGCCTCTGTTAAGGTCTGGCAATGATCACTAGGACATTTTGAATGATCTTCCTGAAAAAATACATAATTTACACCGATTGTGTTTTGACTTGGATGAACTCAAATCTGCAACTGAAATTGTATAAAATTGTATGAAACAGAAGCGGTAATTGTTTTCTCTGCTGATATCTATTGCTTCCAGTAATACACCTAAGAAAAAAAAAACTACAGATCCTCAAGGGTTAGCCAGTAGCTTTTGTCTTTGCTCTTCAATCACTGACTTCTTTTGAATGTTTTTTAAAGTTGAAATTATTTTCTTCTCTCTATGTTCTATTAATAGACTGCACGCTAAGTTCAAAATGAAAAATCATTACAAGCACTCTCAAGGAATAGTTGTAGACTTGCAGACAGACAAAACCTAAAAACATATGATAAACCGCATAACTGTAAATAGTGAAATTTGGAAATGTAAATAGTTAATTCTTTAACAAGTTAAAGTGCAGACAGCTGTTCAAGAGCAGACAACAGTCCCCTTTCCAAAATGAAGTCTTTAGTGCATTAGTCAACTTAGGGAAAAAAATAAATAAATAACTAAGCATAAAACTGTTTTTCAGCCTCTTGCAGAAAAGACAGCTAAAACTTAAACAGGAGTGTATTTGTATGTAATATATGTACTGATAATTACTGATATGTAATTCGGTGTATTCCATTCCAGGGAAGTAGATAACTTATTGTTTGCAATCTTACACAAATTCCAGTGGATACAGAAAAGCAAAGTATTATCTGAAACAGGACTAAGTAAAACTAAGAACTCTGGAAGGCTGTTAAGTGGCCTACATGAATAAGCATGAAGACCACAGTTCATTGTTTTGCAGAATAAAATTCATTGTTTGAAAAAAAAAGGGAACTGATAACGGAAAGTAAAAAATGCATACACAGAAATGAAGTGAGAGTGGAACTAGATTTGAAACTCCCTGAAGAAAATACCATCAACTTTTCAGCAGATATTTCCTTAAGAAAGTAGACATTTTAAACCTTATGGTTCAGATGTACAGAATATCTTCAAGATGCTGACTACAGTCACGTTTTGTAGGCTCTGTTAAATAAGCTCACAACGGCTGCATGAAGAAAATCTTTTCAAAAGATTAATATATTTGTGCTTACCTTTCAAAATTATAAAGACAGGACAGGATTTGTGGGAATAAAAGGTTACAGAATTCAAACGTATCTGGTATTTAACACCTCAGAGGCAGAGAATACCTTAAATCTGCCTGAATGTCTGTTCTGACTTGCTGTGTAAGTGTAAATGAATCTTGAACTGATAAGCAAGAACTGTCCTGGCTGAATAAACTTGACATTACCTCTGGTTTTGAAATGTGCAAAATCACACTTAGACTAAGCAGTTGTGATCCATCAGTTTCCTTACACTGTTAAACATATATTCTGCAAGATTATAACTTTTGTTGCTCTATCAAGCATAAGTAGCTTCCTAACAGTAAAAGACAAAGATAGAAAAAAATTAAGAACTGTAATGCAACAAAATGTTAGCTTGATGAAGTAAGAAAATCGGTTACTATTTTAACATACATGTAATATATTATTTTTTTTATTAGAAAGAAAACAGTAGGATTTTAATAGCAGTAAGTGTAACAGTCATCAGTTTGGTGGGAAATAAAATGCAATACCCAATTTTCTATTAATAAATATTAATTGCTGAAAGCTGCAGTTCACTTTTTCAAAACCTTTTATTGCAATTCAGTGAGGTAAGGGAAGGAGGGAGAAAAAGGAGTAAAACACACACTATTAACTACTGCCTACTGAAGAGTGATGAAAATAAAGAAAGATAAAACAAATTATCCTGAATAATAACTGAACTCGGGAATGCTGAACAAAATGGCTAAGAAAAGTAGGTACAATAATCATGCTACGAATATTTGAGAAATGAAAAAAAGACACAGGCCAATGTTTCAAAATATTGTACATCTGTCATTTTGTGAAGTTAAACATTTATAAAAGTTCTTTCCTTAGGAATTTCTGTCTTATCAATCCTTGTCACAGGATGTCACTCAGTGTGAAAACTACAGCAATAATAATCAAAGACTTAAAAATATTTCTGCTATAGAATTTCATAAAACATTCTGCAAAATGTTTTATGAAAACATTCTGCAAAACTAAAAGCTACACAGTAGCAGTTCCATCTGATTCCAGTTTATCAGTTAACAACACGCTGGGAAGATTTTGCCTAACTGTATTGGCTGTAAACATGCATACAAAGTAAAAAATGTTGTCATTGTATGACTGCTATCCTATGAAATTTAGGTGCAACCACCACACTTGTTTAATTGCTAAAAAATTACAAGAGCTGAGTCAGTATAATCACTGATTACATTCCTCTCTAGAGCCCCAATGACCACTGATTCTGTATGAAATTTGAGAAAAGCAAATGGATAAATAAACAACAAAATGCCAAAGACAGACTTAATTGGAAGTAATTAAAACTAAGCTGTTCCTATTTTTGTACTGATTAAAAAACAAACAAACAACAACAACAACAAAAAGCAGAAAGTCTGAGAAGTCCTGAAACAGAAGCAGAAAAAGTCCGAACATGAGGTCAACCTCACGTGTAAAACTGGTTAAATACATCACACTCCAGTAAAATAAATAAATAAATAAATAAATAAATAAATAAATAAATAAATAAATGATATATTAAAGAAAAAATGAATGTATTGCAAACAATATTACATCAAATAAAAAATCCAGTTTTTCATTAATATGTGCCAGAGCGTTGTTTACAGATGTAATGAGCATTTGTTATATTTAACAGATCATACATTCACAGGGTATGTAAAAATAGAAAATAATCGTATAATCTTTCAGTATCTTTCCAAGACATTAGAGAACATAATTAACTATAAATTCTTGTTACACACTGAATATTTGACTTAAAGGTTTGCCAAGAATTAATCAGTAGAGACTGATTTGGTATGTGCCACTTTTAAATTCAAAGCTTAAGTTTCTTGCTAACTCATATTGTATGTGTTACTCCTGCACCTAAAGGAAGGTCAGTCCTTAGTTAATATTGGCTCTTATATGCAACATGTGCACAGAATCCAAGTGAGGTCTTTAAAAACTCTAAATGTAACTGACAAAAAAAGTCTGCCTCCCCTTAAAAAGTATATGTTTTGTAAAAACACAAGTAACTCAATTCTATATATAATCACAGCTATTCCTACTTAAAAGTGCCAAATAAATAAATAAATACATAAATAAATAAATTAGAAGAATTTATTGTAATATCAGGATTTTTAACTTGAATTAGAATATTATTTGAAGAATACAGTAAATACATTATTGTGCCTTAATACAATACATCTACAATACATGCCATGCCAATCATTTTTAAAATTGTGAGTTTTGGTTCAACTATTTCCTGCCTGCATTCTGTCCTCCAGCAAGTTATTCAAACATAGTTGTTTAATAATTACAAAAAACAAACAAACAACAACAACACAAAAAACAACAACGAACAACAACATCTTAAATGTAATTATCTGAGGGGAGAATATTGTTAACACTGAACAATCAAAAAACCACAAGCTCACAATGCCGTTCTGAGATACTTTAATAATTTTTCAGCTGGAAACATTGGCTGATGTTTTGCATAAAGGTAAACTTCTATCAGCATTTCTGATGTGTTGTGTGGAAGAATATATTTTGCTTTTTTTTTTTTTTATTTTTATTTTTTAATCAAAAGCAGATCTTAAATTAGAGCCATGCTGAGTCTATTAGGCCACATACTGGGATGCCGTTCTGCTTGGGGCACAGAAAGCTCCTATCCTCCCTTCACTTCACAATCAAGTTGTTAAATACATTCAGGAGATATACTAGTGAATATAACTCCAAGCAACAGCTTACATGTCTGTGGCATAGTAATCAGTTTTGAGATAGCAAATTGTTTTGAGATAACCTGTTCTATGTTTTATTCTAATCCCTTTTTCATTATTTACTTCATTGTTTTTCATAGTGAAAATATTCAGTTAGCATACCTTTGCTTTTCTGTCCTGTACAGTGTTTTCTGTAGAGTATCTTATTATGTGTTTTCCATCTTTAAGATTATATAAACAGAACATGAAAAAATTTACTTTTCCAAACAGTCTCTGGCACAGCAATTACCAAACAGAACATCACCCTAGGTGGGGTGCAGAGCAGGGGAGAAGGTGCCCATGGGAGAAAATTGCTTCAACAAAACCTGTAAAGGTCCCAAATAGATTCCTCCTATGTGTATGCCAATGAACCATATGTGAAGTGTCAAGATCATTTCAGGTTGCAAATGAATACTGGAGTTATGATATGAATGAAAATAAGCACTTGTTTTGAGAAAGCCAAAGTAAATGCAATTTTATATTTTGCTGGTGCTGGGGAACTAGTGAAATAACCAAACATAAAACAATGTATTTTGAAAGCAGTAAATACATTTTCAACTCATAAAATGAACATTTTAGTAGCCCTGTTTAAACAAGACAGTATAAGCCTCAACTTCATGAATTAAATATAATTGTACATGACGATTATGAGTCTAGGGCAGCATAAAAGACCCTAATGAGAATTAAAAATCACAGAATCATAGAATCCTTTGAGTTGGAAGGGACTGTTAAAGGCCATCTAGTTCAGCTCCCCCACAATGAACAGAGACACCTATAGCTACATCAGGATCTAGAACCCGGTCCAGCATGACCTTGAATGTCTGCAGGGATGGGACACCCACCACTTCTCTGGGCAACATGTGCCAGTGCCTCATCACTCCTACTGTAAAAAACTTCTTCCTTATATCCAATCGAAATCTCCCCTCTTTAGTTTGAAGCCACTTTCCTTTGTCCTACCACGAGAGACCCTGGTAAAGACCCTGTCACCTTCTGTCTTATAGTTCCCCTTCAGATACTGAAAGGCCACTCTAGGCCTCTCCAGAGCCTTCTCTTCTCCAGGCTGAACAGCCCCAGCTCTCAACCTGTCCTTACAGGGGAAGTGTTTCATCTCTTGGATCATTCTTGTTGCCCTCCTCTGGACAATTTCCAACAGGTCCATGTCTCTCCTGCACTGAGGACATCTGGATGCAGTACTCCAGGTCAGGTCTCACCAGCAAACATAGAGCAGAGTCACCTCCCTTGACCTTCTGATCATGCTTCTTTAGATGCAGCCCAGGATACAGCTGGCTTTCTGGGCTGTAAGAGCAAGAAATCCTACAGCTCAGTTGAGCCAATCTGTGTTTGAGGACATCGTAACTGTAACAACTACTCTGCAAACTGCAATAGTTGTGTGTGCTGCAATTGTGACCAGATGTGACTGGGATTCCAACTGGTATATTGTGCATGTGCCAAATAAATATTAAAATACACATAGCAAGTTTCAATCTTGCAGTGAAATATATTTATGTAATACATGAAAAGAAAAATAGTTATTAGAACTTTGGATTCTAAACGATTTATTAGAGTTTGTTTGCTATTATCTAGCAGTGTTGTAATGCTTTACTGCATGCTGAAAAGAAACAATTCTACCTAATATTATTAATAACAGTTCCTGACTAACAAGCTCATGTATGCCTGGGTAAGAGGAAAAGCACATCCCGAAGGAAAGACCTGTAAGAGATTACTGAAATCAGCTCTACAGTACTGGCCAATACATTAAACCTGTTTCTATCTTCACTGTTATGAGGTTTTCTTACATTTTCCTCAATTCCCAAGTGAATATTTTCTCCATGATCTTCACTCCCCAAAACAGGTTGAAATACATGAAATACAAGTATGGTCACTATAACCATACTTATGTAAGTATGGTTATATAAGTTCAGGAAAATAATTATTGCTTGTATGACAGATTTTAAAGGTAGGTTATTGCATTCATTTGGACTTAAAAACCAAAGGCCTAGAAATGGTGCTTTACATTCCAGGAAAAAATTTAGAGAGTCTGAGGATCAAAGCTGATAAAACTAGTAAGAAAATGTTTCAGATAGGGAAAGGAGAAGAAAGCTGTATTATTCAATTAGTGGGGTGTTTTATTTTTTTTATTTTTTTTTTATATATTTTTTGTTTTGTTTTTTTTTTCAAATATCAATCTCAAAAGAAAAACCTGACTCCTTTTCAAGAAACTGATCTTATTGCACAAGGCATTAGTAAGAAATGATCTGGAATTCTGCATACAGTTCAGATCAAATGTTCAAAACCACTAAACAAGTAGTGAAACAGAAGAGCTTATGGTCTTGAAGCGGAAGACAACAGAGAAGTATGAAAACCTACTGAGCCTAACAAACAAAGACTGAACACAGGAACAACTGTTCTTTATGACTATTAATGTGGAGTAAAAATAGAGTAAAAAACAACATCAAGCTTAAGGACAACAGTGGCACAGGAATAAAAAAGCATATAAAAATACTAAATAAATATACACTAGAAAACGCTAAAAAAAGAATTGTCACTTCAGACAGTGAGAATCTGAGATGGGCAAAGTATGTAAGTAAAAGCATTAAACAAAAAGCATTATATGTTAATTAAAAAGATGGAAGTAATTCAAACAACAGTCTTGAAAAAGACTATGAAGCAACAGACCATGGTAAAAAAAAAAAATCCAGGCTAAAACCGAACATTACTCTACACATGTTTTAATGGGCAGAATAGTTTGGAAATAAAGAATAGGTACCAAAAATAATAAAATAATACAGATAAGAATTTAAGAAAATACACACGGCCAAAATGAGGTTGTAGAACTGCTAATTCTTCACTTAGTAAAATACCACTTACTTTTTAACTTACAGGTATTAATTATAAGATCTTGAAAAAAATGTCTTTTTTAAAATGGATAAAATTGCATAAACTTTGGTTTGACTAGCCAAACAAATATAGTTGTACATTTATTCAGCTTACATTTCCAGGTAGTGCATTTGCATTCTCATATCCAAACTCCCTTACCACAGTTTTTCTTTTTGATGGTATCTTACAATTCCTTAACAGAAGCCTATAATAACACCATGAAAGTTATCCTCTATCCTAACCTTTATTCCCTCTACTATTCAACTCTTCCAACTAAAATTTCAAGGAATTGTAAAGTCTTTCTTTTTCCTCTCAATTCTTTAAAACTTAGCTTCTAGTAGATAATAAGACTCATTGCAGTCCTTTTATCTTGAAGTTAAGCTGCTCAGCTTTACTACCATTTTGCTTTTTTTGAAGCAGTTCAATTTCATTTCATGAGTTAGATGTTCATAATTAAAGAGGTTATGTCATACTAAGCCATAGTTTATGCCCTTTGAAACAAGAGCAACAAAAAAAAAAAAGTTTAAAAAAATCAAAGAATGTAAGTCTATTAGCACTTTGCAAAGAAACATATTTGTTGCTCATGTCCTCCATAACTTCTGCACATTTGTTTTACAGTTGAGTTTTCCAAGCTGGAAAATTATGCAGTGTTCCCAAGTACAGGGCTCAGACACAAACAGAATAAGAATAAGCAACATTCATGATCAAAGTTTTTTGAACTACCCAGCACTAGGAATACTAGCAGAAAAAAAAAAGGCTTTGAGAGAGAAATAAAGTCGTTCTGAAGACATGAAATTAGCCTTTAAGCCAGTAACTACAATATCTATTACACATCTAAAGATGTGAAATACATGTCCAGTCCTACTTGGAGATTTAAATTCTTTAAGCAGAGCACAGTCTTTGTAGAGTAAATTACAAACACCTTGCTAAACAAAGTTCACAAAAACAAAACAAAAACAATGCCAACTCCCAAAACAAAACAGAAAACATCCCACCAACCAAAACCCCAAATTGAAAAAAACAAAACAAAACAAAACAAAACAAAAAAAAAAAAAAAAAAACCCAAACCCTTTAACTACAAGAACAAGGTCTCCAAACAACCTAGTAAAATGTCCCAGGAGAAACACAAAATTGTCCTTATGCCTGGATAGCATTTGCAATGGCTTCTTATTCAGCAGTGAGGCTACTGAACAACCTTTGGCTGTGGTTGTAAACCACACGTGCCTAAGCAGAGGGGCAAGCTGGCCCAGCACTCTTAAGAGGCCATCCTATCTCCACAGAAGTGTAGTACTCATACTAAAATTGAACCCGTCAGATTCAGCGAGGACAAACAGATGTGAAACAAGTCACAGAGAAGTGATATATTTTATTAAGCCGCAACATTAATGTTTCAGTAATATATACTCTATGCCCTCATAAAACACATGCATGAGCCATGTTTCATAAAACATGGAACATTATAACATCTATCAACTTGCAAATTTCTAATTCCAGAACGACAGACTTCTTGGAATTTAAGGCATCTAGCTTCTTTCAAGCACAGACACAGTTACAGTGGAACAAAGTGGCTTTCACACACCATTCTTCCCACTGAATCCCAGTGGACCAGACAGACCTGCGTAAGAGCAAATGCTCCATGAATGTCTTATCAGTCCTGAGGCAAATGTGTGAGAAGTGAACAATAATCTAAAAACTTCAAATAATTACACAATAACCTTATAAATCCTAACTGACAAAGCTCTTTGGCAGATACAGTTATGCCAACGTCTTAAGCAAATGTGATGTACCAGCAGACAAATGTGATAACTAAATCCCCCAAATCTTTCCATCACACGTAGACTCTACCTTCCAGTCAGACCACTCAGGCAAGTGAAATTACACTTATTTTAAGCACTGCAGCTGTGGCACTGCAAATGATACATTTTTTTATCAAGTTTATAGCCCCTAGAACATAACTGTATTCTTGAAATCACAGATGACTCACGGATATTACTCTGTTAGTAAGATATCAAGTCTCATGAACACTATCATTTTCAATTAGAAGAAATGCAGTTGTAGTATACAGAGGTCCTTGTTCTCTGTGAAAGTCTTTGTCCCTTCCACTGAAAATTCAGTGCTAACAAGGATATTGTTTAATGAAAGAAGTTGTAAGAAAGGTACTAAACAGACAAATAACATAAAGATGAAATATCCTACTATACCAAGAAAGCAACAGGAAAATAAAGCAAGCGGAATCAAAGGAAAACATTTTGAAGAACATATGTTCTCCAGTTTCTGTGTGCTCCTAGCAAACAATGAAACAATGAGTAGCCAGAATTGGTAGAGTATCATTGCTGAAGAACATTCAAAGATCATACAGATCTGACTCCTTTTGTAACGTTTGAGTTCTACAAGTCTTTACTCAAATGTTACAACTTTCTAAAGGTACTTCTAAAGAAAACATGGAAGACACAGATCAGAATCTCTGGGTAGTCTTTTAAGATGGATTATCATAAATGTTTTGTATTGACTGTGTTTTAAAAAAATGTTTGTATGTCACAGACAGAAAAAAAATCTCATAAAAATGTCCTGGAATTAACAAATTTCCCAACAGTGAGTTATTGATTAGAGTTTGATTTTTTTTTTTTTCCTCAACTATTATTAATTGTTTCTTCTTTTAATGCTACATTGGATATTACACCAGGTGTTCATGAGGAAAAAACCCAGCAGGGGAACATTATAAAGAAATTAGTTTAATGAGTATTAGAAATCTATTGAAGAACTGGAAATTTTCTGTTTCTCTGTGGTATGCAATTAGAGTTCTCAAAAAAGGTAGCTACAGTGGAAAAAAACCATTCAAAAAGGAAAACAACCACCTCAGAGGCACACAATGAGGTGTCTCACCTCTAGGTTACTCCTTTGAACAAAACTCAAAGAAAAGAATGGAAAAATCACTACCATCTGAACTTCTCATAACTGGTGGCCAATATGCTATAAGTCAATAGTGTCATATCAGTTTCTACTGGACTAGTACATAAAAAGTTCTAATCCATCACTCTTAGGGGAATCCAGTAACCGTGACATTTTGTAGAATTACTTAACAAATCCAAGGATAACCTTCTACTGCAGTTGCAGAAAACACAATGCTTCTGTATTTTCTGGTTTTCCTCTTTCCTTCCTCATGCTTTCTCCAATCAAATTTCTGAATGGGCACAACTTCCCTCCCCCACGTTCTCAGTCTATCTTTCCTGAAAGCTGATATTCATTCATTGCAGCACAATCATGAGAGCAACCTCATGCCTCTGCAGTCCCAATGAGGACACAGCTCTGTAGCTGGCCACAGACTTCCAAGTCCCCTCGTTTGCCTCTCAATGTCACTCATATACTGGTTTTCATATGGGGAAGAGCTGAAAGAACCCTCTCCTTGTGCTATCTCCCAAACATGTCTTCACTTTACCTGTGCAGACAGGTGTTGATGTAAAAAATTGTCTACTTCATTTTTGAGCCTTTCTTATTTACCAACAAGGACAGAATGGAACACCACCTGGCCCGTACACCCTTCATACCTCCACAGTCACTCTTCATACACTTGAGGTCACTCTATTCATACCATTGTTGCTCACATGGATGAGCATGTAATAACCTGAAGTTGGACACTGCAGGTATCTCTGCAACCTGTGAAGAGGCTGGAAAGCAGCAACTCACCAAAGACGAAGTTAGGTTAGTAAAGGAATGCCTGCATCTCCTGCAGGAGATGGTCTCCAGTAGCATTTATCTTTCTTTTGCTCTTTGACTTGGATGAGGCTCAGATGTCTCTGATGCCTCCTGTAAGGGGATGTCCTCTTCCTCCCTTGTTTCTTAGGCTCTTCTTCAGGAGAAAACTTTTTCAGGGATCATCTATCTACAGGAGCTGATGTGAGTTAGCTCGTACAGTCTCCTGTAGGCTGTTGGCTGCTGCTTTAAAAAATAGCATCTAAACATCCTGCCTACCACTGACAGCTGAACCAGGAAGCAACAAGCACCTATTCAACTGCTTAAAAAGGATCCATACAACCAGTGGGCAATAAAAAAATGGACAGAGGAGTCACAGCGATTTCCAGACTTCTTTAGAAGAACCAAATAATCAAAGAATGGCAAATTCCTTCTTACATGAATACATACCAGAATACATATTCATGAACATTATTAAACCTTTTGCTGGACAGATAATGTGCACTCAAGAGTTTTAGAACAAATGGATAAGGCTCCTTACAAACATTAGAATTCATTAAAGAATTATTTATTTATTCCTGAATAACATTTTAACAAAATGCAGCATTACATAAGATCACAGTAGTTCCTATGACACAGAGGAATCCATAGTTATATCACAAAGAAAGACTGCTATTCAGAGAAACTTGATAGTAGACCCTAGCCATAGTTTCAACCAATGTTCAGCTTAATCAAATATGCTACTAAATAAATTCAACTCATCTGCAAGGTCCAGTCATATGAATGTATTATTTCAGTTTGGCTACACAGTCTGAGTCAATGAAAGAACCATGGCGATGTAAAATTTAAAATCCAGCATTACATCAACACAAAGAAAGCATAATAAACAATGAAACTAATAACACATTAATACAATTCTTTACATTTTTAATTGTGATAGCAGTCAATAATACCAGTTATATTCAATATACTCTGATTTCCTAGCTAACAAATATTTTATTCTTTATTTCAGCTCAACTGAGTTTTCTGATATAATTCTACACTCTATCTACAATAATTCTGTGTGAATGACTGTAAACGTAATTTTTGCTGTTCCACATTCAACTACTGAAGTACAGTAATGTATCAAAATGACTGTAAACACTTCTGGTGGCAGATGTTGACAATTCTAAAATGGCATCTGATGGACCTGTTTGTGTAATTAGTATTAATGAGCAGGAATGAAACAAACCTGTTCTGAAGGGACTTCAACTCTGCACTTTTCCCACGCTCTATGAAAAATGGTTTCATTCAATAAATTACCATAATAAGTTCTTGTTTCTTCCACCCCAGCTTGAGATAAGGAGTACACATACCCTGAGGATTTATGAGCTAAAGCTAATTTGTTGAGTTAAACAGACATCAAAATCAGCACTGCTCTGAGCTTAATAACCTGCTACACACTTGTAAAACAGTCTGTAAGAATACTATTGACTATTTAAGTAATGCTGTCTTTTAATTTTGGAGTAAAGCAAATTAAAATGAGTTATATGAAAGAGCAATAAAAACAGCCTTCTGGAAAAGGAGACAGGTCTACTATTATGCTCTGATGTACGCTAATTGCTCTACCAGAAGAAACAGCTTTATTTTTTCTTCATTTGCATGTAACCCAAAAGCAGAATCTATGCATAAGTAAATAAACAAAGTGAGGCTGCAAATGCTTGGGTATCATTCAGGTGCACCACAAAGTACTAGTATTCTATGCTTTCTTGAGTCCTCACTCCCTGTTACGCACACAGTAGAAACCTGTTATTCTGTCAGTTACTGAAGTGGAAATATAGCCATAGGAAAACTTTCACATTCACCTGCTTAGGAACTGGTATCAAAATTTATGACGCAAAACAAAGAAGTGAGCACGGGACTGTAATGTCAGATTAAGAAGTTTTACTAGTGGCAAAACAGTCTTCCTGATCTAAATTTTTTATGTTGCATCAAGTTTGATGGAAAGTATATGCTTTACTTGTTTAGAAATATGATTTATTTGCAGGCTGGCCTTCTATTAATATTGATGTATACTATTATATATTCCAAATACTATGTATTGATATAGATAATACACGGTATGTATATTCTCTCTTGTAATGTAGATATGTATATCGTATGCGTCTATCAAGAGAAGATGAGATCACTCTCCAAAAAGGGAATCTATCCATTCATATTATTCTGTCTGAAGCCATCTGGTTGAGGTGCAGCACACAGGTGGGTGAGAAGACCGCTCCTCCTTCAAAAGTCACTTAGAATGTCATGAAATGTTTCTATAGTACATGTGGAGTCAGGAGAGCAAGGTATGAGCTAACAGCACAAACAGAGATTCCAGAAAAGAACATAAATGGATCCCAGCACAAGCCTCAGAAATGATGAAAAGAGATTTTTCCCAAAGAAGGATAGCATAGACTTCACCACAATCTAAAAAGGCACTAAAAGTGATGCTCAGAGAGCAAGCATGAGAAAAGAGCCTGTCCTACAAAGACACAGTGTTTTCATTTCTTCTCACTCAACAGTTCTCGTATTCTCAATTTTACAAGTTAACAAGTTGTGTCTTCTGATTTTGAGCAGTACTGCAAAATGTGCAGGCAGATGCATGTCAGAAACTTGGCTTTCTGGGTCTTCTTCCATGCTCTCTCCTTACCAAGTCATTTCCATAACTGATTTGTGAATTTCAGTATCAAAAAGTAAAAGATAATTAAAGGCCTCTCTGCCCTGCCTGACAAAATATTCCGGGCACAAAAACAAGCAAACAAACAAACAAAGAAAAACAACAGCGCCTGCAAATGTACAGTGTGGCTTCAATGAAGAATAGAAAAACAACACAACAGACTCCACTAAAGTGCAAATACTTCTAAGATGAAAGAAATTAACTAATTTATCTCAAAGGAAAAAAAAAAAAAAAAAAAAAAGCAAAGCAAAAAAAAAAAAAAAAAAAAAAAAAAGCTGTGTTCTTATGTTATTGCATTTTCTACCTTTCCATTGATTTTTCATCCTACATAAAACATCCCAAACAAGTTGATGGCAGCTCTTCCAGAGAGATTCTGTATATTGACATTATGAAAGAATCTTCAGACAAAATAAAAACAAACCACAAAAAACTACTGAATCACAGAGTCATTAAGTCAAATACAGAACAGGTTCCATACAGGATACAATCTTTTGTTTCCAAAAGGTGTATTCTTTACTCGAACACCTTTGCTGCTGTAGCTCAATAGGTAAAATGCTTATTTATATTCAGAAAACTGGAGGCTCTTGGCACAAGAGCCTTGCAGCAATTTTTTCCTTTATTAGGTTGTGCTCAATAAGCCATTATAGAGGTGTGTTATGGCCCTCTAGGCACAGACTGCCAAATGACCTTAAAGAAACGAGTATCTCCTTTAGTGTTCTATTCTAATTTTAGTCCAAGGAGCCAACTCACTTATCGTGGAGCTAAGATGCTAATAAAAATTCTGTAATTTACAACTTTTTCTTCAATTTCAACTGTAGACTTATTTCAGTTACGATAACCACCAACAAAAGCAACAACATAACTCTGAAGAAAAAACCCCACAGATTTAATTTAAACATAAAATGCATTCAAAAAAATAATAATACTGTTTAGGATGTAAATACAGATAGCTACAAATACGTAAAACAAAGTTCGACAGCCTTCTTAAAAATATAAAATTTAAATAATGATCAGCAGAAAACTAACTCTCTTTACATATGCATTCAGTGCATAACTACCGCTATCACATTGTTTTGTTACATCCAGAGGACTCAGGAACAGAGGTTACAGAATGTAAATGAGACAGTTAAGTATAGGTAATTGAAAACTGTCCGTGTCTGTTCTGGTAATGTATACATCTGCTGGGGAAGCACTGCATAAGTACCTGGCCTTACAGAACATGTTATGTAAGTAAGATGTAAGTTAGCATTTTCCCCACAGTCAGTAGACACTGCTATACTAGCTACACTTACATAACTACTAAGGCTTTCTATTGATGAAAACTAAGACCACTTCAGTTTATTTTGTGCAGGGTAATTTTGTCTTGAAAGAATGTAAACTCTTGAATTCTGTTGTATTAGAAATTAGTTGTATGGAATACAAGTTAAAAAAAAAAAAAAAAAGAAAGAAAAAAAAGAAAAAAGTAAGCACAAGGCAAACTCACCAAGAATCATATTTACAACCACATACTGACTCAGAATTGAATGACTGAAAACAAGTTGTGGGTCAGAATAATTTATCATACAGTATCTCAGTCACTGAAGCCAGCTATCTCTGTTCACTGCAGTATCACAAATATGAGGATGAACTCCGGTGCTTTTCAGAATATGTAAGTCACTACAGACTAATCCCTGTCAGTGGAGTGATAATTGATTATATAGTAAAACTGTACTAAAGAAAGGTTATGAACATTCTACAAAAGAAAGATTTAAAACACTCCAGTCACAGTTCACAGCACAATAATTCTGCAGTTCCTGGTTTTAGTTTTATCACAGCAAACTTTCTGATAGCAATCTTATCAAGGATTTTCCAACTGAATACTTGCAATACAAAAAACACTGCTAAAACAAACGTTCAAGGGCTGCTCTGAAAGTAATGCTTCCTATTTTATTATGTTGGCCCACAATATCAGAGGTGGATATTGGTGGTGTGTCAGTAGATATGGAACTTTCCCACCAATATGCCATTACACGTTTTTGCTGTATGACAGATGGCAGCAGAAGGGCAGTCTGACACAATGGTGTCTGACAGGGAAGTGTCGATGAAGAAAAGGTGTGCCACTGAATTCCTTCATGAGGAAAAAATTGCAGCCACTGACACTCACTGATGCTTGCTGACTGTTTGTGGAGACCAAGCCTAAGATGAGATCACAGTGAGGCAGTGGGTGGTGCATTTCAGCAATGGCAACAGTGTCAGTCACCTCAGCTGGTGCAGATTATTATCAGTGCAGCAAGAAAACTCTTGTTCATCACTGGTGAAAATGCATAGTTCATGGTGGTGACTATGTTGCAGAACAGTGTTTTGTAGCTGAGAGTTTGCTCTAAGAAATAGTGTTATCGCACTGTTTGCATCTGTTGTATTTTCCACAGAAATAAATAGGAGGCATTACTTTCAGAGCAACCTATGTATCCAAACTTTGATACATCTAGTAGTAAATTAAGTGCAGTAAACTTGATGCTCCTGTCAGTCTGTATTTCACAGGATGGATGCTTCTCTATGCCATGTTCCCAACCTGTAGAACTGAATGAACAGCCTGTACTTGCTGGAATTCTACTTAAGTCTAATTTAAAGACAGCAAGAGTCTCGTCCAAAAAAGGCCACCTTCTCACAATATGGAGGCATCATCTGCTCATTAAGAACTGGGCACATTTGATTGCTACAGATTCTTAACCTCTACGCTGTAGTAGAAATGAAATACAAGATCTGGCAAAATTCTACAAATGCACTCAACAGCAGTGTTAATAGAGCCAGATTCCACCCTTTTTCTCATGCTGAGTGCCACAAGAAGAACAGAACTGGATAAGCAGACCTGACACAGTTTATGAACAGGAGCAGTTGAGTTAAAGCAGCCCTTATTAAACACCACTCACAGCTGAGGGACTCAAATTGTGGGAAGGAATACAAAGAATGGCTTGGTTATCAGCAATCTTTACACAAAGTGGAAAGGTTCAGTTATCAGATGCCATACCCCAGTAGGTACAGAGCAACCCA
The DNA here is from genome assembly GCA_030625065.1 of Alectoris magna. Classification (NCBI taxonomy): domain Eukaryota; kingdom Metazoa; phylum Chordata; class Aves; order Galliformes; family Phasianidae; genus Alectoris; species Alectoris magna. Next base: position 81,852,170 of record CM060560.1, read on the forward strand.
ATTCAGGCACAAGTTACTCATAGGTACACTTAACACAGAGAGAGGATGTTCAGTAGATTAAGGATTAAGCAACAAAAGTTTTAGTTTCCAAACAAGAGGCTCATGAACCTAGTTCATGAAAAAAATAGATGATCATATATTATATAATTTACACACAGAACCAGACACAGTGTAAATTAGTCTCCACATTAAAATTCTGTTCATAATTAAGAAATATTCCTGACTCAATAGCAATACAAAAGTATAAAAAGCGTAATCACAGATTAGCTGGCAACTTTTAAAATTTGAGAATTACATAATTCAAAGCTAATTTTCAAATCATGCAAGCTTACATAAAGAAAAAAAAAAAATAGAAAATCTCAGATAATTAATTGCAAGAAATGTTAAGCTTCCCCTTTAATTCAAAGAATGACTGACGAGGCCAAACATCACTCTGCTGCTTTATTAAACCTCGTATTAAAGAATTTGATTCAGTACAGTTTAAACAACAGCCCTTGTTCAGAAAACTAGCAATGGATTGCAACTAACTCACCCATGACCAAGAGTAACTCCTCTGATGTTTAAAATGAATCATCCTTAATTCAGAGCAGCACGTTACACACATTTCCAATTTGAGGTACAGAAATATAACGGCCTATTAAAATCCAGAATGCTTTTTCCACTTCACAGATATCTCAGTAATAATAGATTTTAGTGTTTGTTGTTGTTGTTGTTGTTGTTGTTTCTTTTCCAGAAGTCCATCCAGACAGTACTGGATGGGCTTCTGGAAACAAAAGTTGTTTCCTCCAGCATTACCAGAGAAGTGTTAACTGCCTTTACCATCTGTGAAAGCATGATAATGCTTTCATACAGTTCTTACAGGGATTTTTCTTAGGTTTAATTAATATTTTTAATGTGCTTTGAAGATTAGCACTCAGTAAGGGCAAAGCTAATCATTCATTTAGTTTTGGAAAATTAGAGTCCTTCATAATAAAAGCAGGAAACTATAAATATAATGGCACTGCATTGTAGAAATAATATAAAATTATGTACCACATTTCAATGCAATAGTTAAAATGCAACCTCTGTCCAAGATCTCTCATTTTTCTTGTTCATACAACTTTAATCCAATTTCCACAACTTCTAACATTTGAAAGCATCCTTCCTTAACTTTCCAGACATCTTTTATAATCTGGAAGTCAGGCGTACTCATGGGTACTTCTCAAACCACTGAATCCTCGTTCAACTTTCTACTCAAGTGATACCATCCTTCTAGATAGGATATGCTCTTGACTTCAAGGTAATAGCAGTCCCTCAATGCCATCAGTATATTGCTCAGATTTTTGTTGTTAAAAGTATTTATTCCCTTCAGTGAGCAGTGAGGTTGGTAAAACCACAGAATTTTTTTTTTTATTATTTTATTTTTTTCTGAATTAATTCAGAAAAAAGACTGGATCAAATAGAATGCTTGTGAGCTGAGCAATTTTACTCACCCAGCTGGTATAAGACACTTGACAAAAGACTGCCATGCCAGGAACAAAATGTTCCAGTCTGCTTCCCCCTCCTACATTCCCTGCCTGGTACTGAGTCAAATGTATTTCATATTGGGTAGATACTGATTGGTGGCTGTTCTATGTGGGGTGTATGCCAGGTGAGAATGAGTTTACTGGCATTTGAAATGCTGTGTCCTGGCATCTGGAGTTAGATCAAACTCATCACTGCTGTTAGAAATTAGTACAGGAAGAGCTAAACAGTCTTCCAACATTGCAGTGAATGACAGTAGGGACTTTTCCCTCTGATTCATAATCAGCACGCATCAACATAAAAACTTGTACTAATGAAGTACAAAACCATGGAAATTCCTTAACTCTCAGCATAACAGAGAGATCTTCCAACACATTAACTGAAGCACTGGCTCTTTATAACCCTGCCAGTATTTCCTTTGGATCTATTACACTAATTTAGATCAATTGCCTAATAAAAAGCAGGCATCAGAACATGCATCATGTAATGCTTTCCCATTTTAATGCAAGTGCAATTCTTTTTTTGTTTGAATCTGTTTTGAGCCATCCTTCTATGATTTTTTCAAATCAAATTTATGGAGGGTTGCCTACCTTGTATCATACATCTTAGGGCTTAGTGGATTAACAGGAAAGTCTGAAAGAAAGAATCTATCTGTTTAGCCTGCAAACACCATCTGTCAGCTATCAGAGGACTTTGCAAACACACACACACACACACACAGAGAAAGAAAAAACAACTATGAAAGGTGATATAATTCAAAACTAGGAATTTTATGATTGTGGTTGAAGATCCTCAATTACTCAAACAAAGATTATAAGGAAGTCTGTCAATTTAATGACCTTAGTAACACATTAAAACAATTTACTACAGTAAAGAAGATCCAATTTTTTTTCCATTATCCTTACTTTAACAAATGATTCAAAAATGAATGTTCTGTTTTTCCTTTTCTCTCATGCTTAGTACTGAATAACACTGTTCTAAGGTGGGGATCAAGTAAATTGAAAAACAACAGGTAAAATGACTGATAGAATAAATTATAATAGAAATACATAGTTATCATAAAGAGCATAAATAAATAAATAAATAAAAGACTATCAGCAAACAAAAACACAGGAAATACGGCTAAAAATACCATAATTTTTTTAGTACTTCCCAAGGGCTAAAGTGACAGGATTTATTCTTAAATTAAAGTAATTGTACTGTAAAGTATTGTAGTAATATATGATTTATTTTTTTCTGTGGTGTAGGGAGAAAAAAAAAAAAAAAGAAAAGGAAAAAAAAAAGACATGGGAGAAGCTGTAGAAACAAAAGGGAGCAAAGGGAGCTAAAAGAAACCTGCCCTTAACTACCTAACATTGTTCTTCAATAATTCAGCAAGTCTGATAAACAAACATGCTTGATATTATAGACAAACAAGTACTCTTAGCCTGCTTTAAAAACGTAGGGGAAAACAACACAGAAAAAGAAGCAGCTTAGAATATGAGAGAGAAAAAAAATAAAAACAAATCACTGACACTTACTGAACTAGCAAACAGGCAAGAGAGAGCAGTTTCCTTGAAAGAAAAATTACTGCAGAAGAATCAGTAACCAGGATTATAAAGGACAACTGCTTTAGAAATAAAGGAAGTAAGATATCTGCTTCCAGGCCATAACTCCTGTCACGCAGGCAGCATGACCTCCATTTATCATTTGCAAGACTGAGAATCAAGAGAAGGATCCAAAAGCAGATCAGGATTTAACTACAAGGGAGCAGGCAGCAAATGAACATCTTAAAAGGCAGAGATGAAGGAAAGGAATGAAGACTCAAGCAAAAGAAATCCAGCAGGACTGAAGAACAGATATTAGAAGCATCGCCAGTCAAAAAGTTAACATCATAACCAAATGGAAAAAGAATAGAGAGGGTAATAACAGTCTGTAAAAAGCAACAATGAAGAATGTTTAAGAAGGAACAATTAGCAAAATTTGTAAACTATTAATCAAACTTCTCTTAGTCATATCCAGAGATGGATCCCCCTAGAGACTCTGTAGAATAAAAGGGTCAGGATAACAGCAGCACACAAAGACAACAAGACAAACGCTGAGAAACTAAATGACTCTGAAACAGTGGTCAGGCACTGGAATGGGCTGCCCAGGGAGGTGGTGGAGTCACCGTCCCTGGAGGTATTCAAGAAATGTTTGGATGTTGCATTGAGGGATATGGTTTAGGGAGTGCTATTGGTAATAGGTGGATGGTTGGACTGGTTGATCTTGTAGGTCCTTTGCAATCTTGGTGACTCTGTGATTCTGTGACTTGAATTTGTATTCAGGGCAGTTTCCCATCCTGAAATAGTTTGGGATGTCACAGAGAATGACCAGCTAAACGAACAGACGCAAACCAAAGTATGCGTAGAAATAACTGTGCGATAAATTGGAAAAGGAATGATGGCTCATGAGAAACAAATGTCATTTATCCACGAAATCTGAATCAAGCCAAGGGTGAAAGTGAACCACAAGGTGCGACAGGTAATACCTACTCTAAAATCACCTCAGAGTATGAGGCCCAGAAGGTGGAAGACAGGATAACAACTTTTAGAAAGGCATTTATCCTTACTACTACCATGTTAACAAGTAATAGAAGTGGTAGATCAAAAATCTTGATAAACAACAAGACTAGTTAGCTTTTGTAAAGAGAAGTCTTGTTTGACAAGTGACACTGCCAGAAAAAAAAAAAATCAGCTTTGAAGGCACCTCTCTAAATTGTGCCATCATCACAATCCAACCTAAAATAGGGGCCAAATTCTATCAGGTTGCTCAATGTCTTGTCCAGTGATTTCTGAGTACATCCAAGAACAGACATTTCACAACTTCTCTAGGCACCTGCTACACCATTCAGCAGTTCTCAAGGTAAGACACTTTTTCATCAAATTTTTATTTCCCTTATTGTTGCCTGTGAAGAAACTGGGAAGACTGTTCAAAACACCCTCCTGTTATCTACCTGTGGATTGCAATGAGATTGCCTAAGTCTAAACAAACCCAGCACTCTCAGCCTCTTCTTGTATCCCACATGCACTCCACATTATCCTGAACAGCTTGCAGTGCCGTCTGTGGACTTGTTTCAGTGTATCCTTGATTTTTGTTGTTGTTGGTGGTGTATTAGACAAAGTCAAATTGGACACAGTACCCTGGAAGTAGTGTTACAAGTGATGAATTGAGAGTAGGAATCACTTACATCAACCTGCTGGCTACATTCTTACTAACACAGTCCAGGATACAGCTGGGCTTCCTTGCTGTAAGGGCAACCTGCCAATCAGCCATGAATAACTTGCAGACTTACAGAACTGCACGCCCTTCCACCATCTGGGTCATTACTAAAGGCATGAGAACAGTGTCAGACCCCCTCTCCACCCACAGGAGTACTGCTTGTAACTAACCACCTGTGGATTTTGTACAACTGATCACAACCCTACGAAACCTGGAGCCCAGCCACTTTTCCATTCACGTCTCTCTGATGCATAAATAAGGATATGATGGAAGTCTTGCTAGAATTAACGTAAATAATAATCCCCTTATCCACTAGTCATCACATCAAAGACAACTGAGATGGCCAGGGACAACTTTCTATTTCTAAAACATTCCCATCAGCTGCTTATCCACCAAGCATCTGGATAATTTCCAGAAGAACTGTTCCTCATGATAATTCTTTGTGATGAAAGGGTTGAGGCTGACCAGACTGCAGTTCCCTGTCCTTTCTGAAGACAGCTGTAACACTGCCTTTTCACAGTCTACAGGAACTCTCCTTAAATACCATGACTTTTTGACAGATGTCAGAGTGTGGCCTCACAGTGACATCTGCCAGCACCCCCAGCAGCTTTTGAGACATTTCACCTAAGCCCATGGACTTTTACATGTTCTGACAGCTGAGATGGATCCTGATGATCTTCCAGTGTAGAAGAAATACTTATCTCAATGCATCAAACCAAAATGATCGTACAAGTGCTTCGCCTACACAATTATTAGTTCACACAACGATGAAGGTAAAGAGATGAAGTCAATCTTAAATTCATAGGTCAGTTCATCCAGATACTTATTTTAACTTTTTTTATATAGTAATTGCTAATGCTTATGACAAATTCATAAACCTACACTATAGATAAAACATTTGGAATGTTCCTCATCTGTTTTCCATTCCTAATACTCAGGAATGGTTTAAAGACAAGTGCAGACAAAACACAGTGTTAGAACTGACAAATGTAAGCTGGGAAAGGAATGATGAAGTTCAGCTATTCCAGATATTTTCTGTTACGACATCCATTCATATTACTCAGTGGAATTCAATGCATATTAATAACCCTAAGCTATGTGTTGTTTCCACACACAATTTCTCATTAGAAAAGTCTATTAAATTCTATTTCTAGTTTCACAATTGAATCATTTCCCCTAATAATCAGGCACAAAAACCTTGATTAATAGAACATTATTGTTAGTGACACTGGGAATGAATATGCAATTACTGTAGGGTCCATAAAGGAGCAATTCATGTGACATTTAGACAGCCTTTCATCCATCCTCAAGCTACAATTTTTGGAATTCTTCTAGCTTCTCCGATACTTTACTGGAAGTTTGCTCCTGTAAGCAACCATATTTCACTCTTTATAAGCAGAAAGATCCAACTCCAATGCATCGATTTATTGATATGAATCTTGAGATTTGTGCTTCTGAAGGACACTTAACCTCCTGGAGGTAATCTAACAGTGGTTCCCCTCTGTGATCACAAGCACTGGAATACAGATTTACAGGAGCTCAATCAGAAGAGTAAACAAAGGCTGCACAGGCACCATTATCTCATCATCTTCAGTTTAATTCAATTAAATGGATCTTGTTCAATTGTGGCCTTGCGGGCTGTGCATGCACTAACAGAGCAAATTCTAAAAAACCACCTTCAGAGCCATACATGACTGAAATGTAATTGCACTTGTGACTTCTGTTCCCAAGCATAACAATGCCACTTTCACATTTCTTGCCTTTAGGAGGTCACTGCCAACTACAAATTATCCAGGCACTGATAACCATCATTTCTCAGACAACTTCCTTGAGGAACAAGGGATAAGTGATGATACGATTTATTGAGATTAATATAAAACTTATCAACATGCAGTATGTGAATGGATGTATCTGCTTCCTGTAGGAACAACATAGTTGGAAATGAATCTATCACATTTTCAAAAAAGTAAAGATTTTCCTATATTCTTCTCTGATCAAGTAACAAAACTTTATTATAAACATGCATCTAGGGTAGAGAGTAGAATCCAGGCTTTCCCCATTCAGAGGTCACAGGCCAAGAAAATCTTTCATCATTATGTATGTAGTGAGAAAGCTCCAAAAAGAGGCTTTAATGGTAGAGAATTATCTGACTTACAATTTAGCTTACATTTATGTTTAGTTCTGTAACACTGGGACAGTCATGTCCCACAGAACTGCTCATTCACTCCCATGGGGCAGGAGGAAAACAACAACAACAACAACAAAGAAAGAATGAGACAAAAATCCTGGGTCAAAACAGAGACACAGAAATCACTCACCAGTTACTGCTGCAGGCAGAACTGACACAACCTAGAGAATTTAAGTTAATTTATTGCAAATTAACATAACCTAAACATCTAATCACTGATCCCAGTATTGGGAAATAAGACATTTAAACACAAGGAAAAACACCTTTCTTCTTCCTTTGCCAGACCTAACTTCACTTCCACTTTAAACTCTCTTCCTCCTTTCCTGGTCTATTGCCACAGTCCCTCCTGCTAGCAGCAGCCTAGAAGCCCAGGAAAATTCACTGCATAGCGGTTTCTCTCTGCTGCTCCCTGCCATCTTCAGCCTTTCCTTTTCCCTGCTCCTTCTGTCTCACCCTTTTACTTCTTGAAGCTCTGAAGGCTGTCATGACTTGTGTGGTTTTAACTAAGTCAGAGAGATTGTCACAGTAAGACAACACCGAAATACAGAGGCGTTTCAATTACTCTCAGTTAAACTCTGTAGGTACTATAATAGTGACTAACGTTGAAACTTGAAATTTTCAGACACTATTACAATGTGACTCCCAGAGAAGCCATACAGCAAATACTTGAGCAGAAGTGATTTTTCATCAAGTTCAGAGAAGCATTCGGGGCTGGCAAAAAAATGCCAAGAGCCACTCTGCATGGCTCAAATATATTCAAATTCAAGACGACTGATGATAGCATTGTGCTTTCCCTGGTGATACAAGTACTCTTGTTTAAGCCTCTCTTCTATTGAAGTAACTTTTCTACAGGAGACACCAGTGATCCCAATGCTAAAGTCATAATCATGGCAGTGTACAATAGTAAAACAAACATTTCTAACTTCATCAAAACTTCTTAAGAATTTGCATTTGATTGTTTAAGAAAAGGTATGTGGTCATCAAATTGCATTTCCAGAATGCAATAAAGTACTATTTTTTATAAAGGGGGGGGGGGGGGGGGGGGGGGGGGGGGGTTGTAAAATAGGTCAGAAGCCATTTCAGAGAGCAGTAGCCTTTCTCATAGCCAGTGCACACCTGCTTTACTCCCCTACTGCTGGATGACTAGGAAATGGTTTCAGGAGCCTCAGACCTTTTGCTCTAAAGTCAGATCATTTAAACACTACAACCAATCCATCTGATTCAGATTACTATGTCTGTATCTGTCACCGCATTCTTTTAAGAAGGGGGACGGATGAAGCATTTTGATTTAGTTTTTATTCCTTCTCTTTTATTTTTTTTTCCCCCTCTTCATTGTTCTCATTCAGAGAATTGCCTTGGTTATGGATGAAATATTTTTTCCCTACTTCAAGTTGATTTTTGATGTAGTTACTCTGTTTGGCAGAGTAAATCCTAAAGGTCACATCTCAAAAATATTAACTTCAGAGGGGTTTAACGCGCTAATTCATAAAGCATCTTTTCTGGCTGTCTCTGTATAATGCCACTTTGAATAATACAACAGAGAATTTTACATAGAGACCAATCAAAACCAGCAGAAGACAATCAATAGCCTGCTTAATGCAAGAATCTATATGAGAAAAAGAACACTCTTAACAAATTTCAGCATGCTATAAAGAAACAGGAAAATCTCAAGTCCAACTTTTTTTTTTTTTTTTTTTAAAGCAGTGCCGTGTCATTTTAACAATGATCTTAATCTTGGATGGATTCCAGCTGAAAACTGCAACTGAAGTCAACTGGTATTCGTGGTTTTTATCTCCAGTGTCTATTGAAAAGTAAATACTTTGTTATTCTTCCTATCAAAAGAATCATTAATTTGGGGCTGCTCTTTTTCATACAGCTTCTGGAAAGTATATACCACAAAAATGCCTGCTCATAAAGCCATCAGCTAAAAAATTTATAGATGGAAATGAAGGAAAGCATTAGAGGAAAACAACTACTCCATAAATCTCATCTAAATTATGATTTTTCTGATTAGATCAAGACTTGTCAAAGTACATTGGTAAAATGAAGCCATTGAATATTGTCTCCAACAATAAACTAAAAGAACTTTCTGGTAAATTTAGAAACAGCTTCTGTCCTATTTACAGAGGAAATAATCCCCAGAAAGATCAGAAAATGAGTAAATCCATCACCTTCTAAGAAGACAAGAATACAGCTTCTTTCTATTTCAATATTGAATTGCAAAGCCAGAAAAACAGGGGGAAAAAAAAGAAAAAAGAAAAAAAAACCACCCTAAATAAATTTATCTTGCAGACCCGCCTTCTAAACTTTATTAAGTATCTAAAAAATATAAGGGCTGAAGATGGATGATGCTTTTTTTCCATCTTTCTAGATTACTATGTGTTCTCCTTGGAATCAATAAAAAAATAATATTCTTCTATTGAGAAAAGAAATTTCCCTCTGAAAGTATTCTTTATGATCAGTACAAGAAAGCCACTACAGTGCCCAGAAAATCTCTTCTAAAGCATTAAGATAAATACACTGAGATGGTAAGGAAATCACTTTACATATAGTGTTCCAATACAGAAGAATGTCAGCTGACAATGAAAATCACAGAAGGAGTTATAACTCTTATGGTCATTTTCAGCCATTTTGATCTTCAGACAGCCACACAGAGGCTGGGAAGCCTCTTGACTTAAGCAAGTGAATTAGTCAAAAGCTAACCAAACCATTTTAGATAACTTAAAAACCTGGAGTTTCTCTGAATGCAGAGTCCAGGAAGTCACCTCAGATATTAAAATCTGGTCCAGTGATAAAGGTTGTTAATGAACTCTAGCCTAAATTTTCACATGAATATCTTCCTTCCATTTCTTAATCAGATGTTTCAACTCAAATTTTCTTCTACCACCTAGTGGATAATGGTTTCAGATAACATTCTGCTAAAAGGTATCAAGATGAAAACATTCAGCAGTTCCGCCTGGAATACAATCATTTACTTAGATTTCATAAAATAACTCCCCTGGGTCACATGATAGTTTTTTCTGGCTATGACAATTGTCATTGTTTTCATAACTGGAAAGAATAGAGTCAGTTTTAAAGACAAATTTGTGTGTTTCAGTAGAAACACTGACTTCTCCCTTTGCCTGCCAATGAAAGAACAGAATCTAATTCCTTTCTAGTGCATCTTACATGGCAACAAGTCAGGCTATTTGCATGGCTGCACCCAGATCTTGCGTGGCTCATGGCAAGACTGTTTAATCAAACGAAAATGGGGGCAGTGCAACCTCCTCTTCTGCCTCAGAAGTAAATGATAACTAGCAAACTGGAACCAAGTTCTCTTTTTCCTTGTACCCAAAATAAAACGCAAGAACCAGCATTTGTCTTTTTAACTGAAGGCTCTGTCTTTTTAACTGCAGAGGCTATGGCTTGCATGGATCATGAACTTATCACAGATTTCTGGATTTCTTTCTTTCACAGAGCAGACAGGCTGCTGAAGATGGGAGTAACTATTCCTACAGGAGACTGCTACTGACTTGCTTAAAGTCAATAGCTCAATGAAATGGTCACTTTTGTTGTGCATCCCACTCACAACTTATTGGCTGATGCAAGGTTTCCAAAGTAACTGCCCTATTATAGCCAGGAACTAGCAATTGAAATTATCAGGTCTCACATGTTATCTCAACTTTTTAAAAAGAGAAAAAAAAATATTGTTTTTTAAAAGAGAAATGCCTGTAAACATCCCAACACTAAGTGACAGCTTTGTTATTATTACAACCCTGAAAAGTTAGACACTATTGCCTCTATTTCACAGAAATGTCATAATACCTATATATTTGAATTTATCAGAAGCTACTGCTTTTTTCACACCCCGGGCAACAAAACCTTTTATCTGATGTCTAACTTTCAAAAAGTTTTAACAACAAAAGCCACTCTCATTGGGTTCTCATTCCAATTAAATAGTCCTTTCAATTGTCACAGTATTCATGCCCTAAATAACTTCAAGAAGCGCTCTTCTTGATCCTTTTGAGAATTTTAAATTCAAGACAACTCTGCCATCTGTACTGAAGTTGAGAAAGTTATTCTTGACTGAAAACTCACTTTCTTAGAATGATAAGGTTCTCTGATCTGGCCCATAGCAGAGACAAAGAATAAAGAAAGAAGTATGCAAATATTTAGGGTTTTTGCTTCTTCAGATTTTATTAGATAGAATCTTTCATGCTCTGCAGCAAGAGATTTTTGCTAATCTTCTTTTTGTTGAGACAGTTTATAATGTAGCAAAGAACTGAATTTTCACAGTACTGAAAGTTTTCATCCAAACGGAACTTGCCAAGTGGAGCACTTCTTTATTACCAGACAGTAAAAGCACTTTTAAGAAAGCTGAATTTTATTTTCACTATAGATGACTTTAATCAAAGAAAAAGAATTATAGGTTACTAAACATATCTTCTGGGTCAAATCCTTTACTCAGACTCATTCAGCTCCTGAAGTTAAATAACTTTAGATATTAAGTAACTGTCAGCACTTCCGTTTCTCTCCTTCCCTAGCAATTATGATAACCTATTTCCCACTAAAATATTCCAGTCTATAATTAATCTATTTTTTCCCCTCAGCACTCATTGCTTAGCATGAAAGTAACAAAAACAAACAAGAATTCTTCAGCTTAAAACTTCCCATAGCTTACAATCAGAAGTTTACAAAGCAGGATTAAAACAACGATTAGTACTTCATCTTAACCCTAAATTCTTAAAATGTGTTATTTTCTATAATGTACATAGATTCTGTCTTATGCACTCCAACATATTCCCTAAGCTCGGGGGACTTGTGGGGATAACAGGCCTCAAGAGGAGTCTAAGTCAATAGCATCTCTTCCCTCCAATTTCATTTCACATCTTGAGACTTCTAACAAACAGTGTCATTTAACACCATTCGTTCCTAGCAAGTAAACCTCTTAATCAGTCTCCTATTTGTAATCAGATTTAAAAAAAACCCTAGAAGTCTCAAGATATCTGTATGATTTTTTCTCCAAAATTCTGCAGTCTCTTTGGCAGCTTTTCTAATCCAGATTAATATCCAGGCAGATAGTGGCCTATGGACGTCAGCTTTCCAGTGGAATATCACCAGTTGTTTATGTGATTAATAAATAATGTAAATCTTTTAGTTACCTAAAAACTGAAGGATATGAAGGCACATAACAGTATTTCAGTGACTTTTAATGTAAAATCCTCTTCTGCTTTAATCTTTTTACTTAAGAGTATTAAGCTCCAGGTCTCATCTGATAAACTGCATTTCTTGATGTGAACTTTCTTTACATGAACCATCTCTATTATCAGATTTATTTATTTTTAAGTTATATATACTAAATTTATGGTACATTTATAGTATTATAGTACTAAAGGTATACATTACGGAAATATTATAATAACTGAGATTCTAAGATCAAAGTAGGATGCTTTGATCTGGACCTATTCTTAGCTGGAAGAACTACTGTTTAACTCCAGTAAGTAAGTTAAAACCTGTTCTAATAAACAAATGTCCTTACTCAAAGTGAAACTGAGTTTTTGTTGGCTTAGCATCTACGGTTCTTTCCCATCAAGTTCAATTCTGATGTGACAAAATATCCAGTAACAATTGTATGCTCTGCTACGCACCACTAGAAACTTGCAAAATTACATGTTTAGCATTCTCCTAAAAACAAATCTCCCTTCGGCATTGTAAGACTATCATAATACGTATTTCTTTCTTTGTACTGATGCATCAGTCAATGTAGTACTGTTCTAATTGATATTTCCTCAGATATTTCCTCCATTAGTGATTTTTCTGAGCACCCAAGAACTGTGTACATCATTCCAAAGAGCTTCATTAATTAAACTGCAGAGCTAAAAAAAAAAAAAAAGTAAGCTACGAACAAACATTATTAATTGTAGCTTAAAGTATGGATTAGGGGCATAGCAAATCCCAGTGGATCATGCAATACATAAAGAATTAAAACACATGAGAAATTCAGGAAGGAAATAGCACAAGATTCAACCTGGTTGAATATTTTAACACACTTACAGAAATGATTTATTTGGAAAACAATGCTGAAAAACAGCATGAGTAATGATGAACAGAAAATTACACAGAATGTGATATAGCGGCAAATAAACCTACGTGATTATTTGTCAGAACAGACTAATGATTACAGTTTGACAGACAGTTCTGAGGCACTGCAACAGTAGAATATTAATATAAAGCCAAACATTCATAAAGAAGTCAGGAGAACAAAAACAAAAAAAAATAGGCTGGAGAACAGTAAACACACAAACAAAGGACCACATACTAGAGAGGGTCTGCTTGAGCAGGATGAGAATGTAATAACTTTTAGAATTAGCATTAGAAACAGAGCATTTAGAATATTGCAGTTTTTGATGTCTGTGTGTTCTGTGGGTATGTGGTGAGATAAATACAGAAAATTTGGGAAAAAATCAAAAACCAGACCCTCAGCGTATGAAACTCCTTCTGTGTATTCATGGGACTACTCACAACACCTAGTTTCTTCATCAGATTCAAATAAGAAGACTGATATTGCAACCCAGTTTCCCATCTTCCCAAATCCTTCCTGCAGGTCAATGGAATAGATTGTATCTGTCCCTTCTCACCTTGGAAGAAGATGGTCAGAACAGGCAGAAAATGAGAGAAGACCTCACACTATGTCACTGGTGATCTCTCACTAAAATATGAAGAACGTTAAGGTTGAACCTTACCAACATTAAGAGCTACACTAAGAGAAGCTGTGAAATAGTTCTACAAAAATGTATAATGGGAAGCCCGAATTTATACCATCACTAAAAATCCTGAGCTAATATGATGTTTATCTGCAAATAGGAAGATACTTATTGTATGTATATTACACTAATACTACCCCTACATTTACTCTTAAAATATAAGTATTTCATTGTTATCATAATTGTTAAGATTTTTCATATATTTTAGATCATTTCTCAATTCATTGGTTTTGTGCATTTGGACTTATCAAGACAGCAGCAGAAACACATACACATACACACTTAGATTTTGCAACATTTGTGTTACTATGATCTTATAGAAGCATTTAGTCAGCCTTTAACAGGGTAATGCTACATGCATGTATTATTCAACTCATGCCAAGAACCTGTTCTCTTCTTTTTTCAGTTTATCTTTAGTCTTGTAGAACTGTGTACTTAGTACAAAAAATTATACACAAGGATCTTATACATGAGTCTTAACATAACAAATGTAAAAAATCAATGTTTCCTAAACTACTTTTTTGCTTTATTTTTTATTTAATAATCAGATGTAAATTTTTCAGAATATAAAACTTCTGAAATACAGTGGTTGACTTCAAAACTATATACAATAACAGCAGCAATGCAAAGTTAATAGAGAGCTCATTATAATTCAGTTCATAACTTCATGCAATATTATAATCTGCAAATCCATTAGAAAAAAAAAATATAATCATATAAACTTATATGAGGAAGTGGCTGTTTTTATTTTGAATCTCCTAATGCAGTGTAATAATTCCAATAATTTACTACCATTAAAACATAAAAAAGTTCATGATTGACATGTGGTCTCTGGATAAATAATTTGCTTACATCTTGATGAGGAAGCAATAAATATACTCTTACATACATAAGAGAAAATAATTATAGAGGGAGGCTCAGGGATTAATGAAGTAACTATTTATTGCTACTTCATTTGCTTGAGACTAAAGAAAAAGGTAGACTTTAAACTTCTCAGTCAGAAAAGATGTGCAATTTAATTTGGGGGGAAAATATCTGAAAACAGATTGTAAAACATTACAGTAGTAACGTAGATAGAACAAACAATCAATTTCAAATTTCATTCAGATAAAAAAAAAACAAACAACCAACAACAAAACAAAACAATACAACAACAACCCTACCTATCATACTACTTAGCGAATAAACAGTATACTCTCATTGCTTTTGAAGGTATCCCCACTCCCACTGTTTTTCAGAACTGTGCTATGATCCAAAGACAAAGGACAAAAATCCAGCTGAGATTTGTAATGACAAATGGAAGATCAGTGGTTAAAAGGTTATGCTTTCACTGTAGTACTTCAACACTGTAAGAATACAACAGTCCAGTATAAAAAGATTAGAACAATTCATGTGACAGAATGGAGTTAAAGAGTTCAACTTACTTTTTGCATTTTTTTTTTTAATGAGAATTTTAAAATAAATAAAAACAGTAGGGAGAGAAGACATTATTAATTCTCAATTCTTTTTAAGGGATTTATCATTTTCTTATTTCGAACAGTTCTATAAAAAGCTAATAATTGCTTACTGACTGGCTTGACACAACATATGATTTTGGAATTGGTATCTGAATTAAAATCAGCCACTAATCATACATTTCACTGAAATGCTCAAAATGCACAGCTGCCAAATACCACAGACCAGGTGATAGTACTCAAAAACCACAAATTACCTACTCACACAAACAATCAAAACCACTGTATCTATTTAAACTGCATGATATTTTGTTACTTTTGAAATAGAAGCAAAAGCAACCCAGAAATTCAATAATAGACATAATTTATGACATTATCACTGCAAATCTGTCTGACCCTCAACACCTTGCTGTTACACCGTGGTTCAAATACAGACAGGATATTGAATATTCAGATAAACAAAAACACCATTCTCACATTGATAGTTCTCAAAAACAATCTGTTTCCACACAGACAAGGGTAGAATGCATCAAAAATGTCATTAACCATTGTATTGGAACTGTTGAGTCATGGCCTGAACCACCGATTGGTCACTCGGGGAAAGGACCAGCTCAGCCCTGGGAGCACAGGTGAAGGAAATTCACCTGTGTGACCAGAAGGGGTGGAGCTTGGCTGCACCTCTCTTAGACCCCATTTAAGGGCTGACTGCCACTGGGGAAGGATCTTCTTCTGGAGATGCCTTCCTTGTGGAGTTTTTACTGTGAGCCTAGATCTTCAGTTACAGGGGAGCACTCTTTTCCTGTTTGTCCTTTTTGCCATTTCACACTTGTATCACCTTTCCACTGCACCAATCTTTCTAACTGTAACAACCATATTACAGTCTGTTTTGAATATTAATAAATACATGCCCATTAAACTTGTAATGAGATAGACTGTGAGATTTGTAACAGGAGTGAAAACTCCAGCAGATCTATGGTTACTTTCCTAAGTAGCTATGTAACAGCTATGTAACAGCTATGTAACAGCTATGTAACAGCTATGTAACAGCTATGTAACACCATGACACATTTGTAGTTGAGAGTTTACTGCTAATAACAAATTGCAGTAGTTTAAATGGTAATTCACAACCAAAACTAGAGCAATTATCTAGGTGCTGTCCAGTAACAATGCCCCAGAACAAGTAACTTTATGACTCTGAATTCAATAGACTTCTCAATTAGCCAAAAGCATTCCAAGATTTCAGAACTGGAGTGAAGAAAACAATCCTTTTATTTTCTAATAATCATAAGGTTTTGTTTTTGTGCAACTGAAGTAATGATTTCCAAGTTCTAACTGGCATTTAAAAATTACATGAAAAACAGCTTGTGTCACCTCTCTTCCCACCTTCATTCTCCCCCCCCCCTTTTTTTTTTTAAATGCACACTGACAATGTACTAGGGAAAACATTACTAAATTTTTGGATGTGATAAAAAACAAATATCTTCTCTCTTGGCACAGGCCATGTCAGGAAGGGTGATAAGATGAACAAGAAAACAGCATTACCACAGTATACTACTGGGTACAGACAGGGTTAATGACTTAATGAACTACGATTCTGACAGAATATTTTTCTCCTCTTCTCTGTACTACAGGTATAGTTGTGATACAGAAGTATGCAAAGTCAAGATCAAACACAAAAGTTATCAAATGGAAAACTGAGTCTCATTATCACTTAATAATGGTGCCAAAACCTCATGTCATCAGTGCAAATTAAGGAAAAATACAGAAAATATGACTGAGATTGATTAAATGAGGTTTTTAATCAGGCTACACAGTAAAGCATAAGAAACAAGATAATTGCTTCACCTAAAAAGAACAGCAGAAATGTCATTACAAAACTTCAGAGTTTATTTATTACAAGGCTAGCACAAACAAGTATGAAATGCAGAAAAATGACAGCAGGCACAACTTCATTAAGCCAAGGATTAGAAGTGAGCATATAGACACTTCACCTGCTGCTGCCAATACTACCATACTCAGCTGTTATAAGAGGAAATGACACAGCTCCTAGATTCAGTCTGGGGAGAGCACTCCTTTGTTCTCCAAAGACCTCTCTGTGCCAGGTCATGCACTTTGTATTCCCAAAGCACACTTTGCCACACAAAATGCAACAGGCTTGGTCACTGAAAACTGCCACTTTATAACATACAAGGTTCCAGAAGGACTTTTTTTTTTTTTTTTTTCCTCCAGCAGCTGTATGCCTAGCAGAGAGCGTTTGGCACTATTAGCAAGTCTTCCTTTTCTCTTCTGTATGATATTGTCTGTGCCTCAAAGCCAGATATCAATTCACAGATTGCTATGCCACTGTTTAAATGTTTAATTACTATGTTCAAATGAGTAGAAAATGGAAGTTATTATATCACGTAGTATCTGACAAACTATTGCAGACATTTCATAATAAAGTTAGTGGGTAATTTATCTGAATATTTGCCTTAAATTCCTGGAACTTTCTTGAATATTGAGATTATGTGCCAGAAAGAACAACTATTTAAGACCAAAGGTAAAATTCAGTATAAAACCAAGACCATGTAAATACTACACAAGTTGTTGCAAATTCAGAAATACAAGGAAAGGACAGAACATGGAATATGAAACTTTTTTATTAACCTGAGATATTGGAGTCTCTGTTACCCTACAGTGAAATTCCTCTACACATAATGGGTCACTGCAATAGCACAGTATTACTTGAAAAAGGGAATACTAAAGAAACAGTAAGCAGAAACCTTTAGTGTATTTTCTGAAGTTTATAAATGGATATCAGAATCAAACCCCTCCAAAACTGCAATACAGAGAAAACTATCATTAACAAACAGTTAAGTACTAAAAGATAAAACTCCAGGTAATTAGGCATTATTAAAAGATACAGATTAATCTTAACAGCTTGATCAAAGCTATTAAAACTTCCATGTATGAGTTATAATTACTGATGTTATCATCCATTAGTTCATTTGCTTAAGATATTTTGTCTTTTGCTAATATTAGCCAAAGTTAACTCATATCAGCAAAGACAGCAAATAATCATCATCCCTCTTATTTCTCATAAATAACAATAATTTAGAATAATGAGAGAGAAACCTAGGGATCTGAAGACAGTGCTTTTTCAGTTTGCAAGCCTTAAAAGAAAAATGTTTACATAACCTTATATCTAAAATACTTTGAGAGAGCAGTCTGAGACTAACAATCTGTTATTTGCATTGCAAATGAGTCATTGAAATCTTTCCAAAAAATCAGCAACTGTAACTTATATCGCAAATCCCACAACAGTCATCACTCAGCTGTGGAAGAAAACTTATTTTCCTTAGCAGTATTGAGAGAAATTTTAGTGCTGTTGTTTTTCCATTTGTCATCCAAATCTGAACAGAAATCATTGTTTTAAAACAACCTGTTTTCGATGATGTTTGTTGCAAAGTATTTTGAGTTGAATGAGGGACAACTGAATGCCCACAAACACACATTTTGAGTAACCAAAACAAAATAACTTTTTTTTTTTTTTTTTTCCCTCTTTGAAAGGGTCACAGAGAGCATTATCAAGATTTTAATCATCCCAGCTGCATAATCATGTCTTACAACAAAAGGCCACTGTGAGTTATATAAGTATACTTTGACTTAGGAAGTTCAATTTGCAAAAATATTAGTCCTTTCAAGTCCTCCCCACTTGTCTATGGGTCTTCATTAACAGTCTTCTAAATAACTTTCTATCTTCCATTAGTTTCATCCACACCTTCCTTCTCTGCTTTTTATCTTTCCATACTACCTTAGTGAGCACCAAACATAAGCTTGCTTATGTTTAACTCACTGAAAAGACTCAGTCAAGAAGAAAGAGCTGATTTCTTCATAGCTTTTTCGTAACAGAAGAGGATGAAAATGTCTGTCTCTCTGTTTTTCTATATGCCTTTTATACATCAGAAGAAAAAACAAGAACCCACCCACGTTGACAGTTAAAGTATCTTCAATTTTTTTTGCTCTGAAATGGGGCCGGCATTCCTACAAATTCTGTCTGAATAAAGCTCCTAACCACATATCTTATTCTTGTAGAAAATTTTGTTTGCTCCTCTTCCCCAAAACAATGAAAATTTTGACTGCAGAACAACTTCATAGGATTTATTCAATGCTGGATATGTAGCCTATTTTGGGAATCAGCATCAAACAGTATCTTCAGATAGCTGTAAGATAAGATTCTGATTAACTGAATATTAATTTTATTTAGATGAAAGGTATAAGTAGAAAAATATACAGCTTGCTATTTTTAAGAGGAAGTTATTAAGGTAATGTTACATAAGCTGCGAAGATACTATCAAACTT
The DNA here is from genome assembly GCA_030625065.1 of Alectoris magna. Classification (NCBI taxonomy): domain Eukaryota; kingdom Metazoa; phylum Chordata; class Aves; order Galliformes; family Phasianidae; genus Alectoris; species Alectoris magna. Next base: position 81,871,639 of record CM060560.1, read on the forward strand.
CAGAGACATGATGTCAAGTTAACATTCCAGTTTTCTTGAACTACTTTAGGACACGTATATATATGTTAGAATTTATTAAAAAGATGAATGGGCACAGAGGAAATATTTTGCTCTGCAACGTATTAATTTAAGATGTACATCCTTAGTATAACTACAAATTAGTATTGTAGGTTTTGTGAAATTTAAATGCTTAAAAACTAAGCAGACCTCCTGCTTTAAGATACACAGCTGATGTAGAAAGTGTTATTTAAAGCATGGCCTACCATTTCAATAGAACAGAGGAAATATTCCTACTAGTTAATATATGTGAGGAAGACAGCAAGAACCATGAACTCTGTATGATGCAAAATACAGAAATTCTCACTTGAAACACGGTCCATATCTCATCTGCTAATGTATTCAAAATGGAAGTCAAATTCTGAAATGTTTTAATAGCTGCTCTTAAGACTTTTAAGACTTAACTCTTTAAGACTTAAAAGATCAACAGCCTCAGAAACAAACTGACAGCTTCTCATGGGGTGGGCTTAGAATATCAGCAACCTCAGAAAAAAAACCTACAACTTCATTTATAATCCAGAAAACCAGTCTTTGATCAAATAAAAATATATACTTTACAAAATGTAATTGCTAAGTCCAAATCCTTAGTCATTGGTTTGAGGATCTATCTGTAAATTTTCCGAAACATTAAAAAAAAAAACAAAAAAAAAACAAAAAAAACCCCACCAACAACAAAAAACAGAAAACCCAAATCAAACACCATTCTTCTTGATTACCATAAGAGTAGAGCCTACCAAAGAGTAGGGCTCATTGAATAGTAGCTCCCTTTTTAGACAAGGCTTTCAAAACGTGCAAATGGAGCAAACAGCTAAGAATTTTTTAAAGTCTTCTCAAATTATGTGCGTGATCCTTTGACAAGCATCAAGTTATGTAAAAATAAAAGTTCACCAACCGCAATGTTCTCTCTCCATTCTTACTAATACTGGCTGAACTTTCTTAAGCCACCACTGTTAAAGAGTGTTTCAGTGTTTGACTAAACAACTGCACGTCCTTGCCAATCCAGATAAAAATGTTTAATCAAAAGTGATTTCTACAACTAGAAAACTATGAATGAATAATGCCAACAAGTACATGAAAGTTCTAAATTTAAACTTATAAAAAAAAATGCATTGCAACCTTTAGTAAGCCAATGGAGGATAGAACACTGTCACCCGTTCTGCTATTAAAAGATATTTTAATGTCAACTTAGGACACTTGACATATATACACAATGTAAAGTTACATAGGTAGTATGCTGGAATCTTCAAAAAAGATTTTTCACTAGCTGGTGCACCAGTAATCCTATTTTTTAGTCCAGAAACAACTTTGGATATTTTTTTAAAGGTAGGTAAACTTTAGGCATTGCTGAACAAAACTGTTAAAATTTCACAAATTCATGGAAGTTTTCAAATAGATACAGAATTAACTGTTGTTTTTCAAAAGCTTGCTTTATTTTTATTTTTTAATTTGGAGTGGAAAAAAGAAAAAATAGGTGGCATGTACCACAATTTACAGATTTGAATAGCAAATAATTGTAGCAGGCATTTGGAAAACCACCAATGTTTAAGAGTTTTTCAGCTGTTGGCTAAACAACTGCAGCTATCTTTGCCAAAGCAGAATAAAATGTGCACTAATTGAAAGTGATTTTTGCATCCAGAAAATAACTTCTTCATTAAACTGTTTTAAGAAGTTCAACCAATTACTGCTACTCTCTCTATTCCGCTGCACAACTGATTTTTCAACTTCAATCTCATCCAGAGTTTCTAAATTCTATTTTTCAAATGGAGCTATTTGACAGCGCACACGACATGCTCTCATCATTGACTCCCAAACCTTACTAGCTGTTCTAACTGCGAGTGTTGCTTAAGATGCACCTCTTAATTCCACACAGTGAAAAATACAACTGTCTTAAATTAAGCCATAAATTCTAACATGGTTGGTTTTCTTTTTCCTATACACGCAGATAGATATTTTTTTTTCCTTATATTTATCTTATGTAAATATAAAGAACACAAAGTTATTAGTTCAATCTTGAGACAAACTCTATTGTATTTAAACATTAGGAGACTCAATGCTACATTTTAGATTGAGTTATACATTTTGTTGAATTCTGTTTTGTTCTATCAGAAGTTCACTGTGAGGTAGACCACTCAGGACTAATACCACAAACATTAAAAACTAGATTAAATAGTAGCTTAATAGGGAAATTAATAGGGAAATTGTAGGAAACCGAATGGGGAAAAAAAAAAATAAAAAAAAAAAAATCATTGTATGTAAAAAGATGATATTAATATATATAAAAGCATCAAAAGAAAATACAACAGCTGACCACTAATGAGTACTCCTTCAAACATAACTGTATAATGAAGCAGAGAAGATAGAGAGGATTTTCCTGTCACTTTTTACTGAGTTAAGCTGACTCTCAGAATTATCAGTGATGAAAAATAATACAAGCCTAAGTAATAATAATATTTAAGCAAAAATCATATCTACTATCAAGCACTAAAATTAATTAAGATAAAATTCTCATATTTCTATATACAATTATCTAGAGTTTGAATCTATAGAAGATATGATCTGCATGCTCTAATTATTGAAATAGCAATTGGCTTCTAATCGAGATAGCTTGATATCAACATGTACACATTAAAACTTCGGACCCAAAAAATTGCTTTAGAGCATGCACAAGTAGAGATTATGCTATGTAAAAAGGGAGCAAAATTAACACCAAAGTATAAAAAAAGAATCTGTCTTTAATTTATGATTTAATCTTGCAAAATATTAAATATTTGTGCAAAGAAGTAGAACTCATTTACAAGCAACTGCATGGAACAAAAACTGATTATCCACTTAGAGTAGAGAATATAATTTGTACTGACCTTCAGGATCAAGGAGCTTCTCTATGCCCAGGTGTTGCCTGGCTATGTTAAACGCATGGTCTAATCGTTGCACAGGTGACTGCTGAGATGCAACAGCATTCCAATCAAACAGGTCTGGTCTAAACAAACAAATAAAAAAATTAATTTCTTCTTTTTCAGTGTTAAATTATATATTTCTACTGCTACACATCATTGTCAGCTACTACTCTTATATTACTTAATGAAGGAACATGCTTGTTCAGCGCTGGAATTAATGAAGACGGGTTTCTGATGTGTTGCCTATAGTCATCCATATTCATCTTCAACATATTAAGAACTTTTCATATTCTTCATTAAGTCTCACTGGCCTACAGCCTCACTCCCCCAAACCAGTTGTTTCTACTCACCATGCTCTGGCCCTGTGTCTGCCTGAAATGCCTGCAGCAGGTTTGCTCACTCTCTCTCAGTGTATGGGTGAGAAGAATTGCGCTGTGGCTGTGCACACTGAGATCAACTCATGGCAAGCCAAGCAGGATAAGTAACTGCTGTGTTTATTTTGCAGCCTTTCCCCTCTCTCCAGTCCCCGGTTTTTTACAATTCTAAGAACATGACTGCTGTTGAGATTGCCAACTCTCTGCTATATCTGATTGAAATTGGCCAACAGGTTTAGCATATCATAATGTGGGAACATATGCAGCCTAACTGCACGTGCCACTTCTCATACCAAAACCTTTAGAAAAACACATATTTTTCAGATGAGTACAAAATAGTACTCCAGTCACGGGTTTTAGCTGATATGAGCCAAAGGCCTACAGCACAATTTAAATGTGCTTACAGGAAAAGAGCAGCAACAAAATTGAATTACAGCTGAGATAGATAATCTGAGTATTTGTACTATAAATTGCAGTATTTGCAATATAAATAATGTTAATACAGCACGATCTTTGGCATTTCATCTAAGAATTACCTATTAGGAGATCAGAATTTGCTATCAGGCATTTTGAAAAAACAAGTTTAATCAGGTGATCAATAGTTAATGTGAATGCAATATGAAAAGAACAACTGCACTATTTGTGATTTTGACACAATATTCTAAAACAAATCACATACATATATAATTTTACATACAGATAAATCAAGTACAATCTAAACAAGTTACAATATTGTCATTAGTTATGAATGATTTACTTTCATTTGTATTAAATTCAAAAGTTTATGTTAAAAAGTGACTCCTACAGTTATAATAGATGGCAAAAACATTAAGTACATCAGACTGTAATAACTTCAAGAGAGCAAAGGAAAAATGATATTTATGTAGCAGTAATTTCCTAGTTATGTACCCTTGCTGTCTAATTTCTTCTGAGAGGGGAGTGATTTACAGAGTAACAATTAAGTTTTTATAAACTATTTTGCTTCTCTATGCAGAGATTTTTAAATATTAATTAAGAGTAGACTACTGCCATTAATTTCTTCTTTCCCCATTCAGAAAGATTTCAAAATATTAAATTTTGCTGGAGACAGGAGGCTGATGGAAGTGGAATCTTAAGAGGTTATTATCTCTGTCTCTAGTCTGTACTAAGTCTGTGACCTCAGAGACAGGCTTGTACCAAAGTACAAGCATTTTCAAAATACAGATTACGTCTGCACAATTTCTTGCATCCTCCTGGTACTGGATCTGGATGGAATGGAGTTAACAGTCTTCACAGCAGCCCACATGATACTGTGTTGTGGAATGGTGGTTTAAACAGTGTCGAGAATACACATTTTTTTTTATTTTTATTTTTTTTTCCCCTTTGGCTTTTGCTGTACTTACACAGTATCAAGGCTTTTTTCTTTCCTCCCCATTCCTGCATGTAAGCTGGATGTGTGCAAAAAGGAGGAAGGGGAAACACATAGGACAACTGACCCAAACTGGCCAAAGGGATATCCCATACTACAGAATCATAGAATCACAGAACAGTTTGGGTTTGAAGAGACCTTTAATATCATCTAGTTCCAACTAGTTCCTGTTTTAGGCATGGTCACCTCCCTCTAGACCAGGTTGCACAAAGCCCCATCCAGCCTGGCCTTGAATGCTTCCAGGGAGGGGGCATTCACAACCAATAAATAAAAACAAATAATTAATAGATAACAAATATTCACAGCAAGTAAATAAGAATATAATAATAGTTCCACCACAAATGCAAGATCCAGGAAATCCTGTAAGTATTCCTGATTGGAAGCCAGTGGGTCAAAAGAAATTGCCTCTTTGATTGCTTGTCTTCATAAAAGGTTGTCACACTCAGCTCAACAAGACCAATGACAAAATCTATGAAGCAAACAGCAAATTTACTGCTGAATACAGCTAGAGGAAAAGTAAGCCCAAGGGAGGGGAAAAGGTCACGGCAAACTGATTTCAGTAGAAATATGCACAGACCACTAACAGATCCTCTTCTCTTCCCCCTCACTCCCCACACATGCCTGTGCTGCTTTACCTGCAATGAGTGGCCTAAAGGGCACAGCGACAGCCTTTCCCTTCCCCGTAGGAGCACTGACATAGTCCAAGAAGTCTGATGTAGGGTTGGAGGCATACAGGTTGGCAGCCTTACAGGTGTCTATCACAGACCCACCTCCAAAGGCAACACAGGAATAAAATTTCCCTGTTTTAGCAAACTCAGTGGCACCCAGGAAACTCTGGTCTGTTGGCAACATGACCAGCAAGAACTGGGGTAAAGTAAGAAGGGGATTGGGGTTTTGTCCTCCAAGACAGTTGTTGCTTAGAGACTGGCTGGGCATCCATCTGCTTGTGGGAGGTACTGAGTGACTGCATTTGCAACACTTGCTTTTCCATTCTACTTTCCTTCATTTATTTAACAGTCTTTATTCTGACTTAAAAGTTTTCTTGTTTTAGCTCTTCCTACTTTCTGCCCTGTCCAGGGGGCACAAAGCATGAAAATGGCTGCTCAATTGCTGATTGGGGTTGACCCACTGTCCTACTGTATCCTATATTTAGTCACAGAGATGTTCTTCACTTCTCTCAAATTTAACTTTTTTTTTCCTTCTTTTTTTTTCCCCTTCTCCCACGGCATAGAATGTTTAAGATCATACATCAAAATTAGTGAAGGGAACACTGGAGTAATGACAGAGCTATCTATCTACTCTTCTTTTCCTGGAAAGCTCTCCATGGACGTCTTGGACAAACATTACAGACACCATCACGTAAAATAAATAAGAAAAAAAACAAAACACAAAACAGTGACAAAAGCTTTTCATAGAATCACAGAATCACATAGAATCACAGAATCACTCAGGTTGGAAGGGACCTCAAAGATCATCAAGTCCAACCGCGGCCTAACCATAGTACCCTAACTCTAACAACCCTCTGCTAGATCATATCTCCAAGCACCACATCCAAACGACTCTTAAACACATCCAGGGACGGTGACTCAACCACCTCCCTGCGGAGCCTATTCCAATGTTTAACCACCCTTTCTGTAAAGAAGTGTTTCCTAACGTCCAACCTAAACCTACCTTGGTGCAACTTGAGGCCATTTCCCCTCATCCTGTCACCTGTCACCACTGAGAAGAGACCAGCCCCGCTCTCTCTGTAAGCACCTTTCAGATACTGGAAGACAGTAATAAGGTCTCCCCTCAGCCGCCTCTTCCCCAGACTAAACAGCTGTAGCTCCCTCAGCCTCTCCTCATAGGGCTGATTTTCCACTAGCCTCGTTGCCCTTCTCTGGACCTGCTCCACTACCTCCACATTTCCTTTTAGGACAATGAAAGAAAACTGAAGTATCTGAAGGACTACTTCCCCACTCCAATTTTTTTTTTTTTTTTTTTTTTTTTTTCCCAGGCCTTTGATTTGAAGTTCCAGTCATATTTCTTCCTCGGAGCAGCACACTGTTTTCACAAAATCATAGCTGGCTTGGTAAGACATGATTTTATGTACTGGATCATGCTTTCTTCTAACCAGTCTGGACTCCATTGGGCAAGAACAATGACATTTGGAATTATGGTCATCAATAATATCTTGGATATTCAGTGTCATCTCAGTACCTCTTTAAGATGGCAAGAATTTGAACTAAGACACAACTATCAAAGTAGCAGGAGCTCTTAGTGGGTGTCTTATATTTTCTCAATATAATAAAAATTAAAAAAAAAAGTAAAGAAGACAGCACAGATTCCAAGATGACTCTAAGGTACATATGGCCATCTACAGCAACTCTTGGAAAATGGACTTAAATTAAAAATATATCCATATTGAAAAAGCTCTCCTTAATCCAACAGTAATTCAACTCTGCAGACTTTTTTGAAAGAATGCTTCAGCATACACACTTCAGCAGTTCCATCACTAGATTATGGTTTGTAGATTATAATGGCAATATGAAACATCAGCTTCTTGGTGAAAAGTCTCCAGATGTTTTGATTTGATACACAGGACAATATGACCAAGCACAACTGCAGAGGATACTACAGCCTAGAAGATTAAGAGTTGCAGTATGTGGCAAATAGTTCATAAAAATCCATGAAACAACAGTGAAACCAAATGTTTACTAATGACAGAAGAGTTTTAAAACCATTGACATAGGGGTAAGCAGGTGTGAAATAGAACAGAACAGAAATTGAATGGAATACTGATTCTCAGCCTTCACTTGCTCTGTGTTGTTCAAAGTGTAGGAAGGGAGAGGAAATCACTTTTCACATCTGCAACTTGGTTCATATCTGACAGGCAGTAAAGCAAAGCAGACATAGCTAGGAAGTGTTCATTTCTCTCCTTGAATATATAAAGGCATACACTTTCTTTTTTTTTTAAAAAAAAAAAGTCACCAGCTGATCAGCTAAGACAGTACTGACCTTATTTATGACAAGATCACAGACAGCACACATTGAAAGGATTAATGGCTTTGACTGTAATTATATTATGTTTATGTATATACATGTAATCCGTAATCATAGGATTTTGCTCAGAAAAGACCTTCAAGACTATCTATCTATCTCTTCAAGACTAAGTTTCCTGCCTCTTCATATGAGCAGATAGATATGCTTTCAACCAGCTCAGACTGCCCAGAGTCCCATCCAACCTGGCCTTGAACACCTCCAGGTGTGGAACAACCACAGCTTCTCCAGGCTTCCTGCACCAGTGCCTCACTCGCCATTCTCATCATTAAAAATTTCTTCCCTACCCAATCCAAAACTATCCTTTTTCAGTTTAAATGTTACCTTGTCACTGTATATAGCATGTGCTCATGTTATGCCGGTCATGGATTTATTTGGTACTTGCACTCAACAGTGCAGTCACTCATGGACTTCAGGAACTTTTTACTACAGAAGCTCTTAAGAAGAACACTGTTTAATCCAGGTAAGCTAAAATAGTTGTTGAAAACTTTGAATATACCTGGGATATTCAAACTAGCATGATCTCATTGTTGTCTTCTGCATTTGTTTCTGTTTTTATTTATGGTTAAGAAACTATGCACAAACAGGCTGCAATAAGATCACCCTGGAGCCATTCCAACAGTTCTGCAACTAGCTGCAGCTCCTAGCAGTGATAGTGTTTTAAGACACACTTTCCAAGTGCACTCTAATAAATCCTCAGAGACCACTTGCTAAATCTTTGACAAAAAAAAAAAAAAATTGAAAGCTAAGTTTTCATGAGTGCAGATACAGAAATTATAGCAAGAATAACAACAACTGAACAGTTTGTTAAGATTGAATAAAAATAGTATTTCTAGGGATCTGTTTATTTACTCGCTACAGACACGGTTAATCATTTGTAATTTTTTCAACGTGAACTTGAAGTTAATTCATCTTTCTCTGAGATGTCTAAGGCAGTTTATCTTGAAGAGATCAATGCTGCAAAGACGTAGAACAGGAAGAAAAACAATGCAAACTGAAGTTGGACAGATGTATTTGACATTCAAAACACTCTATGTCATCTATTTAAAGTACCCATTTGAAACAGTAACACATATTTTCTCCTCAAGGTAAAGAATAATTCTTGCTAAATCAAAGGCTTGTATGGAGAAAATTCAGAAAAGCACAGAATTTATAAAATCACTAAGATTTCACAAGGGGAAGAATTTGAAAGAACCTGAAAGAAGCATAGTGGAACATTTTAAAGATAATTTTACATCTCAGCATTTTGCAATAGCTGTATTGTTTTCATTTCCTTGGCATTTCTAAGGTATCACAAGTCTTTAAATCAGCAGATTTCTTTGTGACTTACATAGCCTTCTCTAGAAAGCACTTACTTACAAAATCACCGTAGAAGTTTAACAAGATATTTCCTTAAACTGTTTTAACATCTAAAAAAGTTTATAATGCTAATAGAGCTGTGCTGCAATAAAGTAATTTTACAAAAAAAGAAACTTATAAATCTAATTCACAAAAACTTTTCATTTGTGTATCCAGGAAAAAGGCATATTCAGATCAAAAAAGTCACTGCCCCCATTTTAAGGAGTGTCTTTGTTGTTCTCACTTTACCTGTACAAGTAAACCTTGCAGATAACTTCAGTACTGTCACAGTTAGTTAGAATAAAACATGAACCTTACCTCTTCTTACCATTACTTTTATTTTCACATTTCCCTTAACCTACTGAACACAAGCTTTTGCTTACTCTACCCAGGAAGATCCATTCCTTTTTAATGCTGTTTTCCTTTTTTTCCCCCTTAATCTGCCATCCTGGAGCAGAAACAGCTTAGGACAGTGAAACACTGGCTTAAGTTCAAGTGTTCTAAATAAGCAAGGAGGAAGCTAATAAATAACACTTACACCCTCTTCAAAATCCTGATTAAAGGGTTTGAAAGAAAATATATATATCTCTCTCTTTAAGCAACTTTGATGAGAAAAAGATCTCTCTGATACCCATTTGCAGGAAAAGAAAAAAAAAAAAAAAAAGACTACAAGAAATAAAATGAAAAGTTCATAGAATAATAGAATGGCTTCGGTTGGAAGGGACCTCAAGGATCATCAAGCTCCACACCCCTGCACCCTCACCGCCGCAGGCAGGGCCACCAACCTCCACATGTAATACTACAGCAGGCTGCCCAGGGCCCCATCCAACCTGGCCTTGAACACCTCCAGGGACTGAGCATCCACAGCCTCTCTGGGCAGCCTGTTCACTGACCAAGAGCCTGGAGGAGCAGGGTCAGTTTCAACTGCAGCCCAACTGACTTCTCCTCACCGAAATATTTTATCATCCTTATACTCCTAAGGAGATGGTTCTACTTAATATCTACTCCCTTCTTTAGTCAGTAAAATGCAGAACATACCATTCACAGAACCATATCCTGAGTTTATATTCTGAATATTTGCAACTCAAGCTCACTGTGCCCTTTGTAACTTCATCAAGAGACCTGTGCTCCACTGCTTCTTGAACTCAGTATTAAAAGCAATTGCAATAGAGCCTAAATGTCCCTAGAGATGCAGTGATTACACAAACGGGAACATCTACTCCAAGTAACCTCTTGAAAAAGAACAACAGAAAGAGCGTTAGAAACACCTGATTAAAAATAATAATAATTTTAAAAATGAACCATAAATAAGAGAAGGGACAGATAAAAGACTATGAGAGAAAGCTTCCTACTGAGAGTACTGCTCTCAGCATATTATATGTATTTAGTGCTTCACACTAGTCTCTTATTCTCCTTTATTCCCTTCAAGAAGGCATGGAGAATATTCATTCAGATTATGTTCCATAGTATTTATTGAAGAAAAACAAAAAACAAGCCAACCAGCCTTCAATGAAAATATCAGGTAAGAAAAATAAAAATACCAGGAATGACAGGATAGGGATTGGATTGTTTTTGTTTCATTAAGGCATGTAATTATTTCATTACTATTATTCATCAAAGTAAAATGAAGCATACTAGGTGAGATGAGTGCTTCATGCTAAGCCAGTACCCCTCCCAGTTAACAGCCTTCAATCCTTCCATATCTCAGGACTTTAAGGAATTTCTGAGTGGGAGACTTTATGTTTTGCGCACACCTTTTTAATGGGAATTCAGCAAGGCTCTCCAAAAGGGTCGTGTTTTTTTTTTGTTTTCACTCCAGCCTTGAACTTTTTGCACCTGAATCGTGAACAAAGGTAACTTAGGGCTACAAAGATGGGGAAGGGTCTAGAGGGGAAGATCTATGAGGAGCAGCTGAAGTCCCTGCGCTTGCTCAGCACAGAGCAGAGGAGCTGAGGGGAGGCCTGATGGCGGCTGCAGCTCCTCACAGGGAGCGGAGGGGCAGCACTGAGCTATGCTCTGTGTGACAGTAACAGGGCCCGGTGGAATGGCATGGAGCTGTGTCAGGGGAGGGGCAACTGGGTTTAGGAACAGGGTGTGCACCCAGAGGGCGGTGGGCACAGCCCCGAGTGCTGAAGTTCAAGGAGTGTTTGGACAACACTCTCAGACTTATGGTCTGATTTTTGGGTAGTCCTGTGTGAAGCCAGGAGCTGGACTCAATGGTCCTTCTGGGTCCCCTCCAACCTTTTGTACTCGATGATTCTGTTATGCTGTTGGCACTGCCTAAGAAGTTTTCGGAGGGCAGATATAAAAAATGTAACAGTGGCAGAAAGAGAAGATTGCCGAAAGTATAGCAACTTTCCAATGTGCTTATTCCTTGACTTCACTTATGGTGCATATAATGTTTTCCATAGCGAAGTGTTCTCAAATGTTTTACACAGCCACTTACCTTGAATTATGTTGAAATATTATCCAGCATCTGAATTGAATTATACACTTAGCAGTGCAAACATGATGTAAGACAGGTTGATGTGGTTTTTTCCCCCTTTTTGAAGACCAAATGGACAGATAGATAGTACATATTGCTAGTTACACCCTCCAAGTGCGGTAACATTAAAACCAAGAAGAGATGTAAAACTATTATTTATTTCCCATTTTTATCTACAGTTGCCTTCCTCCTGATCCTCTTCTCTCTTTCCCCACACCACTCAGAAGGAACTGTCCACAAAGCTGGTGCAACAGAAGTGTTACAGAGCCTGTAAATTGATGTACATGGAAGGCGTTGAAGGATATATCAAAGATACAAAACTACAATAAATATAATATAGTTTATAAAGTTTTCTATTTTACAGTTTACATGCATTTCCTTCAAAATTATTCTCAATTATCTGTTGTGACTTGCAAAAAGTAGAGTTTGCAAAAAAGTTAATTTTCTCAAAATCACAGATAAACAGCATAACTAAAACTTCCTCCCCCCCCCCTCCCCCCCCCCCCCCGTATGTCGTGTTTTCTGAAAGTAGAATGTTAATTAAATCTATTTCTTGCAAACTACAGTTTAAAAACTTAGGCAGTCAGCCAATATTTCAGATGAAGCAATACATAGGACGCAGTCAAGTGTCTATATTGATGCAGTTATAAAAAAAGGGCTTGAAATATTTTTAGAAGAAAAATCTAACTGTTAAAATACTAGTGTGGTTTAGATTCACTGCAGGAATAACCACAGTGTAAGAATTGATCCTAACAACTTACTTCTTTCTGCCAAAATACTATTATTTGCACTTGAGTATAAAAATATTATGAAACAATGTCTTTGAAAGCAGATGAAACGGGACTGAGTTGAGTAAGGAAAATTTAATGTTTATATATTCTAAGAGACTGATTCCTATAGACAGCAGGAATAAATAACGAACAAGACCAGGGAAATCTTCCCTCACTTGTGGAGAGCAAGAGAATGGGAGGAACAAAAAATCAAACAGGGAAAACAAATGAGCTTCAATCAAAAGTGTTTTTGTTAAACGGCTTTTAATCCTAAGTATTTAAAATGCAAAGTATTAATAAAGCATAGGATGTGGGAAACTTAGGGTTTCATGTAGCCTGGTGTTCATCCGCTGTTGTCAGGTTTATATTCAAACCGTCTCCTGTAAGCACAAAGCCAAGAACCCCAATACGTAAGAAGTAGGAACCTGCATTTTAAATTGGCTAAAGTAACTGCCAAGCCTTCTTATAAAAGGCTTTTTATTCTTTCGTGGGATAGAGGTAGATGAACAGTCAGAGTATATTAGCACACCCATTTTATTGATTGCATCTTGATTCTGGAAGGCCAATTCAGTGTTCCTGCATAAAGTGCGACGTCACTGAAAATCAATACAGAGGACACAATAAGCAAGAGCTTCACCTGAAAAATTACTTACTCCAGGCTACAGAGAACAATGAATCTCCCTCTGAGACATTTGAAGATTAACTCGGTGATTAGTAAAGTCTAGAAGAAGACAACTAGTGCATCTTGGAGTTAATGGAGACATACCTCCAAGAATCTGAATGTATGCTTGCAGTTTCCCACAAGATTGCACAAATTCCTGGACTAGAGACAAAACTTGTGGAGAAATTCCTTTTTACTTCCACTTAGGATAGGCTCACTATGCAGAATACTATGCAAGATTTATGACAGTGAACATAAGATGAGCACAAAAGATGTTCTGCTGCTATGTTATAGTGAAACTGAATGAAGTGCATGAATTTCAGTGAGTAGGAAATAAACATTCACAACTAGTGAGCTTTGCACTGAACAGAAGACAGCAGTGGATAAGATACAACTTACAGACACTTGAAGAGTTGTCTACTGCTGAGGTAGCTTAAGTAGGATGCAGGCACCTATTTGCATCTCAAGCCAAGGACTACTAAGTAAGTTTACATATCAAGAGCTCATTTTATAGAGTTGGACAGAATGGAATTTCTGATTACCAATTTCAGGCACCAGGTGATGATAGGCACTATTTCTGAGCAGGCAATTTGAGTATTTCAGTATCAGATACCTTGACCAGGAAGCAGGCAGCCCAATATCACATCTAAGTGAAAAGACACATGACAACTTTGGCCTTCTGCTACACGGACTTGCTGAAACCTATATCAAAATAGTTAAAATGTTGAACAATACTACTGATTTTAGACTTTGAGTTTACAACACTAATTAGCTATCCACTATAATTTTAGCATAACTGTATTCTGGCATTTTTTTAATATTTTCCTTTTGAGATATATCTCATTCTAGTTTATTTTATTGTTGTCGCTGGAACAATCTGACACTCTCCTGTTATTTATAAATGTACTTCTAGGGACTTTATCACTAGATGCCAAGTCTCGACTGTTCATTTTGTAGTGAAAGTCACCTATGACACCCGAAGCATCTGCATAGGCATTTGTTGCTTTACTTTGAAATTATTACTCAACAGTTTTTGTGGGAAAGCAAAAGACTACTTCAGGCCCTTAAAAAGAAGAAAAATTCTATAGTGCTTTGTAAACTTTCATATAGAAGGAAAAATCAAGATGTCATAAAACAGACTAAAACTTTCCAGTTTCACAGTCTATAACATATACATGAAATGAAGACTAGCTTGTAATAATCATATTGTTAGCACATCATTGAAACTCTTGGTAACTGCTGAAGAGTAATTTAGAGGAATAATGATATGCAAAGAGTCTAGAGTTACATTTATATTTGCTGTAACCTTGGATAAGCATTAAGTTTTCACCTTCTCAGTGCTCACAGTGCAGTGAAAATAGCACTCTATATCCTGGAAGATCCAAGGAAAGATTTTGTTGAACTGCATTAATTACTTCCCCAAAATAATAAAAAATTTGCATTCTCATGAGCTTTCATATAAAATTAATACACTAAGATGCATGTATGATCAAAAAGAGAGAATGCACATGCCTGTTCTAAAATTAATTAGCCTGAAGAAGGCTACATTCTTCCAAGGATCTAGCTAGTAATTAGCTCTACAACTGAGTTATTAATAGACAAATCTAAACCAACACGTTGATATGACAAATGAAGAGCATTACTGACCATGCAATATCACCATTTTGAGTATTCATCTCAGTAGTAACAAATGTAATGTTAGCCACGTATTTACCAAAGTAAAATGAATTTGTTTGAGAATGTCATGGTCTTGTAATTATTATCTGCATGTATCTCATCAGCCTGTTAATGAGCTTTTTGTTATACAATTAAGTGGTTGATTTTCCTTGGCAAATTATCCCCAACAATGATCACCACTACAAAAGTAGGCGAGGTCTGTAGATGCATCAAACTCTGAATGCAAAGCATGAAGTTCTTAGATGCTCAGAGTCCAGTTAAAGATGAAATTCTCCAAGCACATTACCCAAAATACAGTTTAACAATATATCTGAGAGTGTACAACCACAGAATCCACTGGCAAAGTGCTATCATTGTGACAGCAGTGACCTTAATCAGACAGTTTCATTCGGAAACAGTTACATGAGCTAGTGAAAATTCTGGAAATACTTGGAGATCTTCACTAGTGAATCTGAAAGATGTGTAGTCTCTAACTGTACTTTTGGAAGTGTTTTGCAAAATTTTATTTCAGGCTTTTAGCAACTAAAAAAATATTGCTTGGCTTGTACAAATATTTTTCAAACTCCAATTATCTGTTGCTAAATAGAACATATTCATACCTGTTCAAAAACTCATATGACAATCTGGAGCAGTCAGCTGCCTTCCAGGTCTATCCTCATCAGGTGAGAGGTACAGAAGTATGAAAGGCAGATCAGGAGGCTTTCCACATTTGAAAGTAAGTGTTACTTTGAAACTAGTAGTGCCAAGAACCTCGCCAGCTAGACCTTTAAAATAGACTGGCTTGCGTCTTTTCCTTAATCCAAGTGTACAGAACCACTAGAAGACTTTGAATCTCTAGAGATAAAGTTTCATATAGCACAGACTGGAACAAGTCAACTACTAAGAGAGGGAGAATACTAAAATCAGCTGGGGAGCAACATAAAAGGTTTTGAAAATAAAGGCTACTTTCTCCAGCTCTCTTTTCAAGGTAAATCCATACTTTCAATCCAGCAACTGTCAGAGGCTTTCAACAAGCACTACACTGTGCCTCTCTAGGTGCCTAAAGGAAAATGTTTTCCCTCTAGGTCAACCTCAAAGGTTTAATTTTGGATTTACTGCTTGCTTTTCTCAAAAGTTTCCAAGCCTGTGATCCTCTATCAGACTCTCAACTTGCTATGCATTGAAATTCCAGGAAAGGATCTGAGCTGAGCATCTTCACTTACACTGTAGGAAAGCTCAGATCCTCTTCCTCTGCAAGAGGTTTTCAGTCTGACAGTGAATCTACCCAGTAGACGGTAAAAATCACAAAACAGATACACCATCCTCAAGTCCTGCTGGAATCGTCTGTTACAAGCTCACTGAAACAATCAGAAGTTAGTTTTCCTACCTGTGACTGTGAAGGAGTGCATTGAAAGCCAATCCATCAGACCAGCTACTGGTGAAATTGATAACATTGACCTGTGGGTAATTACGTGTTGATTGACGGACCCAGCTCAGCAGAATCTTTTCACTGTTTGTCTGCTGCAGTCCAGCCATGATGTTTTTCATTACATCTTTGACCTGCAAAAAAAGCCAGAATCTCATCAATGACTGAACTTCCTCATTTAAAGCTGAATCTTTTTTTGACTCCCGAAACCTCCAATTGCCTAGATAAGCATTGAAGAAAAACCTCCTAGGTAACCAAAGAACATACTTGGTGTCACAGTACAATGATAGTGATCAAACTGGAATACATAAAAATAACTGACACTGACTTGTTGTCTGCCATTGCAAGCACATTCCGTACAATCACCGTTTCACATGAGGCTCTCCACAAGCAAACAGAGAAGGTACATTTGCATGCACTACTTATTGGAACAGAATACATACGAAAGCAGCCCTTCTCTTTGTAGTTTTCTTTCCTCTGGAAATGCATCTTTAGTTAATAGAATATTTTGTAATAAAGGCTGATGAAATGATGAAAGCATTTTTCTCTCATTGACAAAGTTGAAATAAGTACAAAGGTAAAATAAATAAGAACAGTAGAGAGCACAGTATTTTCTATTTCAGCATGTAAACTGTATTTGTGTATGTGTACCTGGATGAAAAATGAATTGCACTGCATGTATTAAAGGAACCCTGTATACGTTGCATGTTTTGAATTTTGTTTCAGAAACAGTAAATATTCCTATTTAATCAGAAAAAGCCCACCTCTCTCTAGTTACTACTTTACAGAGAGCAATTAATTCAGAGGGTTTCTAAAATATTTCACTGGAGTTAGATAGAGCATAGCTGCTAATATATTTCTTAGCAACTTCTTTACTGGTGAAAGAGAAGTTCGTACTTTATTTTCTTGTAAAGTATTCCCTTTGACATCACTGTGCTCTCCACATATCTTGGAAAGCATGGCAGCTTTAAAAAAAAAATTCTTTAAGATAAAATTTAACTATAAAGTTGTTTTTCCTTATTGACTCATCCGAAGTATTTCTTTGTAATTCTCACAGGCATCGCTCAGCAACCAGTATCAGTCAGAAAACAACATCTAGTTAGTGCACTATTTAGTTTAGGACAAGGATTGACCACATTCTAATAATAAAACCTGTAATGCAACACACAAGCTATAATTCCAAAGCAAAATCAACTACAAAAATAATAATAATAATTACTAAGGTACTGCAGAAAACCAGTAGGTATCAGCTTATTATCCAATCTGACACTAGTCAATTCAATCCCTTTTATCAAATATTGAATGGAGATATGAATTACTAAAATAATCTCCTGTTTTTACATCTGAAATGCATGCTATCATTAATGCCTTCAATTTTTCATTTTGAGACAGGTATAGAATTAATCTTGTAATTTCCTAATTTCTGAGATGAGCAGAGGAGGAGAAACTGATCCGCTATGAAATTCTCAGGCCATAATCTTGCCTTTGATCTACAACTATAATTTGTATCAATGGCAACAGTACAAATGCCACTAAGATAAGAATAACAGCATTCTGTGGTTCCTCCAAATCTATACCAGAAAACAGAAAGTAAAGAATTTGGGAATAAGTAAATACGCTATTTAGCTTTGCTTTATGTGTCTGTTTGGGTATCCTTAATTTCTGCTTAATTTTTTCAGTCTTCATTATTGAGACTTGCCAAATTAGATTTAAATAATCCAGCAAGAGGCAAGCAGTTCAACTCCTGTATTTATACACACACAAAAAACTTCCTGACTACAAGAATATAAAATGCTGTTCTTCATGAATCCAGGTGCTAAAAAGAAGAAAAGTTTCAAGTGCGGCATTTGTTATACCATGCTTAAACAATGTGAAAGCCTACAAAATATTCAGATAGTGGTAATGGAAAAACTTCCATGCTACAGTTTCATTTTTCACTCTGGATTTTTATCATGTCCTTGTGTTAACGAGTACAGGTGTATCTGAATACAAGAAGTAAACCATAACATTTGAAAAATACATTCTTTTTGTAGGACAGCTGAATATATGCAAAAACAAGAATTAAAAATACAAATTTTTTTTACAAATAAAAAACCAAATGTCTGCATTGACATTAATGTAACAGAAAGTATAAATGAACTGTGAGCACTGTGAAACTATAAGTTAGCCATAAAATGAAGCAATGGGCTGCCAAGGAGGTAACTATTCAAAAGAATCCAGGCAAATTCATGACTTTTTGCTTTTGATTTAAAGAGAAGCAGCATGAAGTTCTCCATTTCTTTCTACTTTTGAGTAAACAGCTTCAAACTCATCTTGTTGAGTTTAATATTCTGACAGCAGATAAAGATTTACTCTAATTTTCCTGCATTCTCGGCAGAAAACTGCTAAATTTATGATTTTTTTTTTGCTGTCTCCTGGGGAATTGCAGGCATTTAAAATAACAAAAAGTAAAAGGGCCTGATCTCATCCTGAAGGTTTAGATTGCTTCCTATTCAGTGAGAAACAGTGAATAATTCCCTTTCTGCAACTGGAAGCCTCCTTGTTTTCCTGAGCACTTTCATCCTTTCTGTCCTGACAGCAGCACCCTCCACTGCTCTGGACACTGAAGGAGCTGCATGCGGGACGGCTTGGCCCTGAGGCAAGTCTGCAGCTGAATGGGAAAGAGCAGGCTGGCACTGAGGTTAGAAGGAAACTTTTTGAAGGCTTCTTAGTTAAGATGCCCTCTTCAGAAAGAGCAGTACTTAGAAATGTGCGTGTGTCAGCCTGAAGAGCTTTTGGATGGATTCCACCCTGAAATAAGCTGCCTTAGCATCCAAGCTCAAAAACTACACCCATTTCAATGCACCTAGCAGTTCTACCTCTCGCTGGCAGGTGACCTCTGGTATTCATTTCTTTGTTACCACTCCTTTCTAATGCCATATATCTTCACAGGAAACAAAGCTTTAAGACATAGGAAACTCCAGCTGGTGGAAAACAGAAATAGTTGCTCTTCCTGGGGGATGGCCCTATACCATTGTGATAAGAAAAACTGCTTTTGAATAGAAAGGGGGAGAGGGCAGCACAAATACCACCACACGTAACTTCCAACATGTTAAAGTGACAAACTAAAGGCTATGAACAGAACTGGCACATGACCTCTCACGACCTACACCTGAGGCATGAAGGCAGGGAGAGGACACCTCCAGGCAGCTGGAATTGAAAGGAGCTGGCCCTGCCACCTTTTCCAACAGGGAGGTCTCCTCCATTCCTTGCTGTTGCCAGATAAATGTGCCTCCTTCAGGGAGACATGTTGAGGAGATGTGAACCAAGCACAGAGCATGGTACCTCTGTACGCAGCTTGCCTTGGGGCCTCAAGGCGCCCATCTCAGCTTGAGGCACCTCCAGCTGTGGAGTAGGGTTTGGGGAGGCTGAAAGTGAAGGAAGGGGATGAGATGGCAGATAGAACAGTCACAAGAGAAGGCACGATCCAGGGACCTGGATTTTGAGGAATGTAAAGGTCAAAGACTCCAAGGTACTAAATGCTAAAAGGCCCTTTAACTTCGGATGGCATGGGAAGCATCTGGCACTGGATGCAAAAGGGCAGTCGAAACCAGTGCATCTGTGCCTGGCCTCCTGCTGCAGAGGACTTCTGATCTATCTGCTGGACTGCCAGGAAGCCCTGGAGCCTTTGTGTGGATGCAAGCCACCTAGGAACACTGCACACCTGCAACAAAAACACAAGTACATAACATTTTATTGGAATGGTACAGAGATCCAGTATGCCAGCCACTACGAGACAGGGAGGGAAGTAGGACAGAGTTTAAAATGTTACTCATGAAGTTAAGGCATTTTCATTTTGCTCAGTCAAACAGGGGCTGGCAGCTCCCTGACAGAATGATTTAGTATTTTTTACCTACTATATTTCAGATTTTCTGACTGCATGGATTACTTTTTTATAGCCAGAATCCCCTCAACTCTTTTAAAGCACGTTTTAAATAACTCCTTTTTAAAGAACATTTTCATAGATGTTCCAGACACCCATCAAAGTAGGGGATATTCTTTGCTCATTGATTTGAGGTGGAATGGTAAGACTGTTAGTATTTCACTTCCACTACTGTATTTCAAAGTAAAATGGTAAGTCCAATTAAAGTACAGGCTCTCTAATAAGTGCATGAGAAGTCTGAAACTGTTAATAGTTCTGCAAAGAAGGCTAAGTGGAATACATCTCTCTGCATATAGCTATTACTTTGCTCATTTTCAGCATTTTCTTTGTGACTTTTACAAAAGATGTTTGTTAGGTTTGGTTTTTCATTCCATTTATGAAAATAGGTTTGCTCTCATAAAAAAATGAAAGCATTGAACGCTGCCAAACAGAATCTTTTTCTGCTCTTAAGAGAGATATTCTTTGTCAAGAGTAACAATTCAGGAATTAATGGTATTGTTTTCTTTTTGTTTATATGTTAACTGAGCAGTGAGGCTGAGATCACAGAACTGTGAGGAAGAGGGCAGCAGCTTCAAAGAAATAGAAACCCTAGTAGATTCAGTACCACAAAAAGCTTAGGCAGCAGGTGCTCAACTCAGAACCATGGTTCAATTTGAGTAAAACTTTTAATAATAATTTGAAAAACAGGCTAGATAAGAAAGGACGTCATAATCATCACAGGGGACAGAGAAAGCCACAAGTTCTCTACTGAATAGAAATAAGAGTGGCAAGAATGAGACAAATCTTTTCTGCTGCAGTGCCTCCACAACTGAGAATGCTGATACCCACTCTGGCCAGCACCGAAGCACTTTCTTTTCATGAACATTTCTTCCTTCACTTCTCCCTCTGTCTTTTATATTTCACACAAAGAGCCTGACATTTTTGTAAGAGGCGGTCTTGTTGTCATATATAATTGTAGTTCTATCCTAATGTCAGCCTGGCTGCAGCATGTGAAACTGAAAAAGCTTTTTGCCTGTTCATCTGCAGAAAAAAAATATTTAACTGCCAGACAACTCATATCTGCTTTTTGCATGCAGGCAGGTGTACTTCATCTAGGTGACTCTTCTTAGCGCTGAAAGCTCTTGGAGTCATAAAGGGAACAAATCTGCAAAAGCAGGATTGCACCGTCAAGCACAGACTGCAACAATAGCATACATAAAATCAGCCACTTATTGTATATATGTTTTTTTTGGCCTCGTACATAAAGCTGATTTGATACAAATCATAGGGAAAGGGATGTTTTACTCAACAGTAAAGAACTGGCAGAAAACTTTGGTGGCCCTGAGTTTGTAATTTAGTCTTAACAACAGCTTGTCATATTTCCAGCTGCCTAGTGTGAAGAACCATCTGTGACAGGGAAAACAGCGCAAAGAGGAAGAAGCAACCCATTCTTAAGTAACTTACAGACCTGTCTCACCAGAAGCACTGTAAAAGTGTAAAATAGTACCAACTTATGAACAGAGCAGAACAATCACAAACATTCTAGATTCATGCAAATCACTTCAAAACGCGGAAGAAGAAATGGAAAAGAATGAAGATTTTTTTCCACAATAGTGTAAATAAGCAGTTTTACTTTCAACTTTCAGTCCTTTGAGGGAAAAATGCAGCAAACCAACATCTCCAGAGGTCTGTTTAAAAAGTGAAAATCCTATGCACAAATCTGGCTTTATATTTCTTCTATCTATTCATTATTCAACAGCAACTGCATTATCATATAACAATGTCTTCCTGCAAAACACAGCTTTATCTATTGTTTAGAATAGAAACTGATATTCAGTTCTATCCAAATTAGAATCTACTTACAAGATTTTGAATAAAAAGACAAATCCAGAATATGCATGTTACCTCCTTTCAAAAATCCATAAATAGATTGACATGGAACACTATAGACTGAACACGGGCTGAATAATGAATAGTCAGGAAAGCGTCACATTACTAATCCCTACATTGTACATATGGTCCCTGGACTTTTCATACATTGATAATTCAGCTGATGCCACTGGTATCATCACTGTCACTGGACTCCTGACAAAGCTTGAAATGGAGAACCTATATACTGCAACCAAGAACAGGTACCCTAAGCTCATATGCTGATCATTAAAAAGATCACCAAACTATAAGGAATGATGAGAAAATGTGAAAGAAAGATTAGTAAGTACTAATAATATTAAGGCACATCTTTAACACTTCTTTTCAGGTAAAAATGAGAACTAATCAAAATGTGAATTTTCTCACGACTACTCATCTCAGTCCATAATTCATATAAATTAAAGCACAGTGATTCCAGAATAATTGGTAGAAGATGCTCAGATAGGTTTCATTTTCCATCTGCTCTTAGTAATTTAGAACAGTGTTATGCAATTAAACTAAAAATATTGGGAAGTGAGACAGAGATGGAAGTGATTTAACAATTTGCAGCTTTTCTCTGTTGCTTTCATTACAACTTATCCTGTAAAATTAGTAAAGAATTGCTCCCTACAGCCATGAATTATACACATGTGATTTTCTGATAGGAGTGTTAAGTTTTTAATAAAAACTCCTTTAGGTTCTGTTTCCCTCTATCATTTCTTGTAATGCTACGTAAACTTCTAGATTATTACTTGGAGACCTGAACCAGCTCAAACGGAGAGGCAGTTAACCTACACTCATACAAACTCACAGACTTAGACCATCTAGACGCTAATTCCTTCCAAATGTTTATTTTACTGCTGTCTCAGACTTTGTTTTCCAAAGCATCCTCATCTAACATGTTGGTTTTTACATCTATAACATAATTCCTCATTTCTCTCTAAAGTGAAAAGAAGCTAAATGACCATTATCTGCTTCAATTAATTGTTTGGAAAGCAACATTTAGGGTCTTAAAATAATTCTTGAAAAGACGGGTTGGCTGTGGAAAGCATGAAATAAGATAATTTAATTAAAACAAAATACTCTCATCTACAAGAAGGGTCATAAGTAGGATCCTGTGAACTACAGGCCTGTCAGACAGACGTTGGTGCCAGAAAAGGTTATGGAGCAGATCATCTTGAGGGAGATCACATGGCATGTGTGAGACAACCAGGTGGTCAGGCCCAGAAAGCACGGGTTCATGAAAGGCAGGTCCTGCTCGACCAACCTCATCTCCAACTATAATTGAGTAACCTGCCTAGTGGATGAGTGAAAGGCTGTTGGTGCAATCTACCTAGACTTCAGCAAAGCCTTTGACACTGCCTCCCACAGTATTCTCCTGGAGAGTCTGTCAGCCCATGGCTTAGACTGATACACTCTTGGCTGAGTAAAGAACTGGCTGGATGGCCATACCCAGAGACTGGTGGTAAAGGGAGCTAAATCCAACTGGTGACCAGTCACAAGAAGCGTTCCCCAGGGGTTGGTATTGCAACCTATCCTGTTTAATATATTCATCGATGACCTGGGTAAGAGGACTGAGAGCAAATCAGTCGGTTTGCAGATAACAGCAAGTTGAGAGGAAGTGTCAATTTGCCTGGGGGTAGGAAGATCCCTCAGAAGGATCTGAACAGACTGGATAGCTGGGCTGCTACCAATGGAATGAAGTTCAACAAGACCAAGTGCTGGCTCCTGCACTTCGACCACAACAACCCCAGGCAATGTTACTGGCTTGGGACAGAGTGGCTGGAGGACTGTATGGACCTGGGGGTGTTGGTTGACACTCAGCTGAACACGAGTCAGCAGTATGCCCAGGTGGCCAAGAAGGCCAACAGCATCCTGGCATGTATTAGAAATAACATAGCCATCAGGAGTAGGGAGGTGATTGTCCCCCTGTACTCAGCTCTGGTGAGGACACATTTTGAGTACTTTTGGGACCCTCTGTACAAGAAAGACATGGAGGCCCTGGTGCATGACCAGAAAAGGGCAATAAAACTGGTGAGCGGTCTGGAGCACAGGTCTTATGTGGAGCAGCCGAGGGAACTGGGATTGTTTAGTCTGGAGAAGAGGTGGATCAGGGGAGACCTTACTGCTCCCTACAACCACGTGAAAGGAGGTTGAAACAAGGTGGATGTCAGCCTCTACTTCCACGTAATTAGCAATGGGACAAGTGGGAATGGCCTCAAGTTGTGCCAGGGGATGTTCAGATTGGATATTAGGAAAAACTTCTTCACTGAATGAGCATTTAGGCACTGGAACAGGCTTGCCCAGGGAGGTGGCTGAGTCACTGTTCCTGGAGGTGTTCAAGAAACATTTAGATGCTGTACTCAGGGACATGGTTTATTGGGGAAATACTGGTAGTAGGTGGATGGTTAGACTTGATGATCTTGGAGGTCTTTTCCAACCATGGTGATGCTACAACTCTATGATTCATATTCTAAGATTCTTAAAGAAAAAGTGATTATGAAAAGCTATATATCCACATTAGTTTTGTCTATTCATTTTTCTCACAATAACTGTTTTATATACTCTCTTGTAATGTCTGGCTGTGAAATTATAGTCAAAACAGCTGCTGCTGAAACCTACTATATCTTCTTAAGATACTTAATATCCTAGATGATACATAAACAGACTCATAAAACCTGCTGATTTAGGATCTTATATTGCTTACAGTGTCTACGTTTATTTAGTAGTTTGAAGCTGGATAGCAATGGAATTAAGTATAAGAATAAAAAAAAAAAAAAACACAGAAAATATGCTGTGGTGCCACTCACCTGCCAGTGAAGGATTATATTCCAGATCAAACCAAGGGTCAGTTTGTGATTTCCATCCACAATGTCTGAGCTCCCAATATTTACCAAATCAACCTATTAAAAATGTTTTTAAAAACTGTATTAGATTAATGGCAAGCAAGAGATGTTGGTATTAGTTTCATACATTTGGTAATTAACTTTCTTTGGTGTGAGGGAGAGTTGGGAACAGGCTAAAATAAATCTCGCATTTTGTTTCTTCTGTTTATAAAATATCCAGCTCATATTTTATAAATGGCATAGATAATGTGCTGCCAAAAAGCAAGCAATGATCTAGAGCTCCAATTATTTGAGCTCTGGAAACAAAGAATTAATACTAATAGTTAATAATAATTTTAAAATATTTTATAATAAGGTCCTTCAATCACAAATCACAAACTCAATGGTTGACACAGGAAAGTTCCTGCATTATTCTCTTCAGCACATAATTTGGGCAAAGCAACACATATATCTAGGCTCTGCAAGAACCTACAAGAATCAAGATACTACTCTACATATTTATATTAAAATAGAACTAATTTTGTCTTTCTAAAATTCTACAGTGCAGACGACATGGCACAATTTATTTTAGAGTACAGAAAAACCCATGACTGTGATCTACACGTCTCTTTCCATATTTCTTTGTTAAGCAATGTCATTTTCTACAATTATATTATTCATTTCTAACTGCAAAACGCATCAGCAATTGCCAGCCTGGAATATTCTTTTTTCTACTTGTGAAATGGTCCTTCACGCTCTCCCACTTTTTATGCTATTTAAAAAAGAATGCCAAATTCAGAATTGGGAGAACAAGACAACGCACCTTGGGGCGGAAACTAAGATTCTGAAATTTACTTCCCCACTGTTTCACAGATTTAGTTTTTCATGGTCAGAACTAATCCTTATATGGTAAAGTACCTTGCTTCTTCACAAACTGCAGTCGTCATATCTCTATTATACATCTGTAGTTATTTGAAGTTACATCTATACAGTATCTAAAGGTTTTGCACACTGAAAACAAAAGTTACCTTCAGTACATTGATGGATAGGTCATTTTTACTAATCACATACAAAACAGGTACTTGGAAAGAGCTTGAAAAAATTTCTTTAACAATTTATACTTTTTTATTTTTTTTCTTTTTTTTTCTTACTAAAATAATGTATTAGTTGCTATTCACTCTAGTCAACGGTGTCTTGGAACATTTCCCAAATGGAGGTTCATATCCTAAATGTCATTGGGGTCCATCTAGCACGTGATCCACTGCGAAGTTTATTAGGGTACCAGCTGCATGTTTTACACTTCAAATCCTCTGCCTGTATTTGGAAATTGAATCTTTGTCACAGAGACATCTGTTTAACTGAAACAGAAGAACACTTTCCAGCCTCCTTTAGTTTTGTCTGAGTTCACATTAGAACAATTCTCTGTGTGAATACCAGGAAAAAATACCATAGGAAAAAAAAAAATCAAAATCTGTAAAATTGATTCATTGGAAGTGGTGGCATTTTTCAATCCAGATGAGTGCACAATCTCAGAGCAAGGATAGGAAACATCACTATTAGTTACAGGCTTTAAATAGCCATAGAACTGTTGATTTTGCATTTCTGAAGTTCTATAGAAATCACTCTTGAGATTATTTTGAAGGTTGAAGAAGCTATTTCAAAAGCAGATCTTTTATCTTCATACTGATCTGATCAAAAATATTTTGCACAGCTTTTATGATCTTCATTTTATGGATATGATGGCCACACAGACTACACACTTTACGCTATAAAAGGATGCAGTCTGCTCTATGTTGTTCAATCAGTGCTTTGTTTTCTTTCTACATTTGAAAGGGATTATCCTGGAAACTGAATGAAAAACACATTAATGGATTTAGCTGATATTTATTAAATGCTCTTCAGAATATTTACTGTGAAAATGTGTAATGTGAAAATGTGTTCAATAAAAATCTTTTTGCATATTGTGAAATGTATGGCTGATTTTTTTTCAACAATGTCATATATTGCAGATTGTGAAGAATTAGAAGCTTTGCCTCCTATTTATTTACATTAAATTTCATTTAAAAAATCATGGTAGAGGTCTTCATGACAGTCTTATAAGGTCACTTTCATTTATGCACAAATCTCTAGATGGATAAGCATTACCTTGGATTTATAAAATCAATGACTTTATTCAGCAGCTGAACTCAAGCATGTTTAGTGACCTACTGCAGCTATCAAGAAATCCAATATCAAATGCAGCACAGAATACATTATCACTGTTCCATCACATATTACAGTCAAGTTTAAGTGAATGTTTGAATTTATTCTTGAGGAGGATGTACAGTATAATTAGTTGGCCATTGAAAATGTCTGCTAAAGTTATGGGCCCATTAGAATGCTTGCACAACGAAGATTTTACTACAATATTTACTCTAAAAAGATGCACAAGATTCTGGCCTGAAAAGTCGATTCTGACAAAGTAAAATGGAAAGCAATTTATATATGAATGGTTTCCTTAATGTTAAGAATCCTAATGAACACAAATCAGTGTAAATATAGAAAAAATACTGCCCGTAAAAAAACTCACAAAAATAAACCTCCTATTTTGGACTTCTTAACATCTAGAGATTTGTGTTTGTTTTTTCAGGTAGTACCTCATAACCAGCTAAGGACGACTGATTGTAATTAACTTTAAAAAACATATATTAAACACCATGCATTACTACAAAATTGTACATGTTGATCAGTCTTCAAATAGCATTCATTATGAATAAATTATTCAAACACTTGCTGGCAGTGGATTTTACTCTTTGAAATACATTCCAAACTGGAGCTGAACCTCTAAGCATCCAAGTCACATTAACAAAACTGCCCTGATTCCAGAAATTTTATTCTTTAGTCCAGCATTTACTCCATAGGATGTTCTGACCCTGGCCAACTGATTACTTACATTATTTCTCTGCAAAATCTGCAGTGCTTTGTTGACATTGTTCAGAGCATGTACTCTTGTGGAGCCCTTTTCTTTTGCCTATAAAGGAAATAAAATAAAACTGACTGTCCAGAATCAGAAAATAGAATACGCTTTATATAATACAAATTTTATATTGCACACACAGCTTCATATTTCATAAGTTTATGACAGTATTAGTGAGGGTATTACAATAAATTGTGCATTTGCACCTTAATATGAAATAGAGGCAATTGTGAAACAAACTGGATCCACAGTTGGAAGCTAATTTAGTATCTTGACATTTTCCAGTGAATGCATCGTTGAAATGTATATAAAAATAGATAATTTCAGATTGTTTATATTCTGATTATTTTCTGCTCCATACCACAATTCAGGAACATTACTACATCAACCAAACAGATAAGTATCAGATTGTTTAATATTTATTTACAAGTATAGCCTCTCCGGACTTACCTCTCAGCCTGTTTCATTACTCTTGTATGAGAAAGTTTCAAAGGAAGATTCCAAACTCACAGACTGCAAGCAGGAACTCAAGAGACAGTAGCCAAAACAAGGTTTGATGTGCTACTTTAGAATTTAGGGGTTTATAAGAGCAAGCTAGTCTGACTTTTTAGATGTGTATTACTTCAACATATGATCGATCAGTATGACATTTACTAGCAAAATATTACAATTATATATATTAAATAATATTATGCTTGGTAACAATGTCTACTGATGCATAATTGCTGAATTACGGCTAAAACTCCAAATACCTAAAAGAATCAAATCTCATCCTTGTTTCTCTTCACCAATATACGCATACAGCAAATTTGAGCATTTTCATGTTACATACAACCCTATCTAAGATTTCCCGTCAAATACAGGGCTCAGTTGTAGTGTTCCCTCATTTTCAAATTAAAATTGAAGATACTGCTTCTATAGGCCCTCATCAAAGGGGGAAATTAACAGATAATGTACGACAACAGTTGTAACATCATGTCTTCAATACAGGGCAGTAACATACATACAATTTTTTGGCCTATAAGGCATTCCAGGAGCTCCAGAAGTTTTCGTCCATCTCGAAAATCATTAAAAAGATCTTCAATGCAACGTCTTCCACACTGAAATGTAACAAAGGCTTCAGTTAGTTCAAAACCAACACAAGAATCAGAATCGCTAAATTTTGGCATCCGACTCTGAAAGCTGAAAAAGCCACCATCATGAAAATTTGTATATTCTATTTGTGTAAAAATACTGTGCAAATCTAATTAATTAATAAATACAGGAAATATAGTGCAATGTAAAGGAAAAAAATATCTTACTACTGAACTTGTAGGATTTTTTCACATACATCCATGTTGTAACAGAATTCTACTGAGTCAGAGAGATTGGCGTCACTTTAAGTACTTATGGTAAGGAATGTATCCTTCATTCCCTCTTAAACTACTAATACCATAAGTTAAATATGAGCCACTGTTGTGTTCATGCAGCCAGGACAGCAAACCACATTTTGGGGTGCATTAAACACAGCATGTCCAGCTAAGCAATTGAGGTAATTCTCCCATTATATTTAGTATTGGTGTGGAGCACCCTGCGCAGCACTAGGCTTTGCCATATGAAAAGGATATTAAAGTCCCTGAAAACACCCAGAGGACACCAAGGCTTATAACTGTGCTGAAAATATGTCCTGTAAGGGGAAGCTGAGGGCACTGGACTGTCCAGTCTGGAGAAGAGAAGGCCGAGAGACGACCTCACTGCTTTCTGCAGCTCCCTGAAGAGGGAAAGCAGAGGGAGGTGCTAGACTATGCTCCTGCCAGTGACATGACGGGAATGGCATAAAGCTGTGTCAGGTGAGGGTAAGATAGGCATGAAGGAAAATTTATTTACTGTGAGGATGGTAAAACACTGGAACAGGTTCCCCAGTGTGGTGTTTGAAGCCCCAGTCTTGTCAGTATTCAAGCATTTGGATTATGTACTCAGTAATATGTTTTAGCTTTTGGTTAACCTTCAAGTGGTCAGGTATTTGGTCTCTATGATCTCTGAAGATCTTGTCCAGTTGAACTATTTAATTTGGTCTATTTTTTTTCTATTCTATTTGTGAGAAAGTATTGCAGAACCAACCATTTGCATACACCATTACTCAAACAATTAGGACAGAACTAAATACCAATGAAGCTTGAACACAAACTGGTCCTATCAATTAAGGTTCACTTTAGGAGAAAAATAAGAAAAATAATTTGCCAAAAGCCAGAAAGATATACCAAGCTGAAATGTCTAACAGTCTCTTTTTAAAGTGAATTACACAAAGAATGCAAGTCATAGGCATTATTCTAATGAGGGTCTGACAAAGGTCTATGTTGATAGGACATACTTGGAGTTACACTGAATCAGAGCCTCATTACTGTAAGTGGCTAAAAGATAATTTGTATTTCTACATAGCATCAGCAAAAGAAAAAAGGACAATGTGACAATGGTAAAAGATGATTTACTCTTCCTGTTGTTAGGTTAAGTTTCTGGGCTGATACTTGCACTAATGCATTTGATTTTAACAATGCAGTAATATAAATTTGTATAGCTCAGTCACTTTGTAACTTTTACGTACATCTACGTCTTTGGAAAAAAAAAAAAAAAATTGTTTGCATGAGCTCTATTGACAACAACAATAAAAAACAATGATTGTTTTGTAGAGTGTCAAGTAGTCTCACCCGTCCTTGTTATTTCTAATTTGTTAAGTTTCACAGATGCTTTGATTCATTTGAGAGGAAACTACTGTAATTTAATTTGCTAGAATTGACACCATGGTGACCATGCTACACTGCGTATCTTCCTCATTTACTACGAAGCAGTGTAGAATTGGGAATCCATATTACATGGAAAACATTTGCTTTTCTGTTAGCAGAATTGTTTTGGAATGCACAATACTAGCTGGGAATTAAGTAAGAAATGTTTTTGTTTGTTTTTGTTTTTTTTTTTTTTCAGAAAATGTCAGTTTCTTCAGAAAGTTTCTAAAACAGAGAATGGAATTAAGGACAGTTTCCAGTGCTAGACTCATTTTTTCCCCCCTCCATCAATCAGTATTCATATGTACAGCACAAAGTACAGTGCCACTGACGACTCTGGTATGACTCCCTCTTTCTCTCACTGCTGCTGCTTTTCTGAAGTAGTACTTCCTTTCAGTCCTTTCAATTTTTTGGTAATATCTTGTTTCTGCTTCATGGAATGAAAAAATCCAAAGCATCAAATATTTTCTACAGCAGTGGGGATCCTTGTTCCTTAGGCAGCTTTCACAACCTGCACTATCCATTCTAATAGATAATTTCTACTTGATACACATGCTGCTATTTGATTATTGGAAACATTTGAAAACTAGTACTGAATAAATTCACATCTGCTTTATAAGCCCTGCGCAATCTCTTGAAATATGAGTTTTAACTAATAAGACCGAGTGCTTACTGTGATAAATAGCTTTACTAAAATGTTTCCAATGATACGAACACCACATGCCTAGTCAATTCATGTACAGTATTCCTGAAGTTTTATATTACTTACTCAATATAGCACAAATTTGAAATGCTGGCATTTGACTAAATTGGAGAGGTGTTACTTTGTTCCCTAATTTTGGAGAATTGAAGTAAGTTTTGCAGGGGGAAAGAACAAGACGTATGCACTTTTAAGGGAACATTTTAGCACTCTTTAGAAAGTTCAAGTGATCAATAGACCCTTCTGTAGCACTCTGAAAGAATCATGCCCCTAATGTTACTGAATCATTCGGAGAATATGAGCATGACATTTTGGTAACAGAATATAATTACATCACTATCATAAGGGAAGAACAGAATTGGCCTTCATGACTGCCTGTCCGTCTTCCATTTTGTAGCTTCAAACTATTCACACAGTTTTAGTTGAAATCCATCTAGGACAGATGAAAATTCTACTTGACAAAATAATGTGGGATATTTTTTTTTCCTTTCAGAAAGGAAATAAAATCACAGTATGGTAGTAGCTGCAGCAAGACATTTTAATTACAAATATATCACAAAGAAACCTTAAAACAAAAGTTACCATTGATTTTTGAGCAACTCGGAAGTATACTTTCCATTAATCAGCAACTAAAAATACCTTAAGACACTCTAGGCTACTGTCACACATCTCATCCTTACCCTTAAGAAGGCTGTGATTTTTCTGGCAATAGGGTAATTAAATCTTTGTCCTCAACAGATTGAATGTCTTCAGCGGATTGACACTGCAGTAAGTCTTCAGAAACAAAGGGCTCACACAAGCATCAAATAAATGCATTGTATTTTCAAGGTCATTGAAAAGCATGTTTTAAGTTGTATGTAGCTTCACAAACAACTAAAAAACAATCACAGCTAGGCCTAGGCCTATGTTATAAATTTTTGATAATAGCCTTGCTTAAAATCTTTTTTTTTTTTTAAAGTCGTGAACTGCTGCCCTTTACCTGCAGAGGAATTTAAATGTTTACAAGAATCTCCTGTGCAGTTTACATGCATGATGATTTGTATTACAAACATATATATATATTTTTTTTTAAATGTAAAAAACTGCTGTAGGCTGAAATGCTGAATCAGACCTTCCCTTTATAACACTGATGATGGAACAGGTGGGGGAAAAGTGAGAGGGTACAGGACAGAGGAAGGACTGCTGCTACTGTGAATGAGGCATAGCAGCCTGATTGGCAGCAATTGGAAACTAGGGATAATTGTATAGTTTAACTCCATGTATAAGCCACGACATTAGTTGTATAATTTAGCAAAGTAATTTGAATCTCTCTCTTCCTTACTTGCATATTTTAGTGAGTCGGACAATTAATGGAGACACCTGGGGTTTTGGAGGAAGGAATGAAAAGGACAATGGGAAACAATAAATGGAAGAAAGAGGGAATAACTGTTAAACTGTTTTCTGTGCGTGTGTGTGTGCGGTTGCTGTTTTTGTTTTTGTTTTTAAGTGAAAGAAACAGTGAAGTCTTTCCAGAAATAAGAGTAACACACACACACACACACACACACACCAAAAAAAGAAAAAAATCTAAAAGGAATTTTTTAGAATCTTTATGAGTAAAAAGACTCTGGAGATTTAAATACACAGCAGTGTTTTACGTATTATTTAACCTACTATCTTCATGTTGAATAAAGGTCAAAACAGACAGTTCTCTTGGTTTAGCTGATATGGCCAGTTGGCAGAAACTGCTGATCTTTACATAACATAAGAAGACCAATACGAAATCCAAGGGATTTGCTCTAAAAAGAAAGTCACAAAAGAATGTGATGCAGAAGGGAAGATAAGATTCCTGTTTTATTATGGATGAAATTAAACTCCCAACTTAAATGAAGACAGAGGCGAGCTCTGACTAGAATTCCGAACATATATATGTTGCATCACACAAAGGATAAAAACTCTCTGTTACTCTGGCAAACTGCACAAACCTTAATCTTACAGTTACTGGGTAATTTACAATTAACAGCTCAGAGAAACAGGACCACTTGCAGTAGTGTCTTCCACCACATATTATAAGAGAATATGTACTTAAGAGTAGTCCATGCGTTAACTCAGCCACATATACACAGTCTATAATGCTCTCAGTATTAATTAGACAGAAATAAAACCAATTTTTTTTTCCAGTTATTTTCCAAACTCAGACAGCAACTGAATCAATCCCATGACAAAGAACATCGCCAAAAAAGAAAAAAGCAGATGATAGAAAAGAGAGAAAAGAGAAAATTGAGAAACACACTGCAAGCAAGGGTCAATAGATAAATGTTGAAAATTGAAAATTTTTGATTGTGAAGATATTGAAAAATCTTAGAATGTCGAGTTCTATCCTATTCACCTCACTACTGTCTAATTTTTTGTGACAATCTGGTTTTTTTGTGTTCTTCTTTCCAAAGACTGTATCAGATCTCTTTCTCCCCACATAAATTGAGCAAACTGTCATAAAAAAGATTTGATCGTGTTATTCCTCACATGCATTATGGAAGGAGTTAATATTAAAGGAATTATTGCTTGAAAAGATGGTATTCTGTGAAAAGCTCTCTGTTCAGTGCTACGTGCTAACTAGTAATTATGAAAGTGATACAGAAAGGAATATTAAATAATTGAAAGATAACATGTACGGAGAGGGTACAAAGACATCTGTTGATGAACACTGTCTCTTCTGCTACTTAGTGCGCAGAAACTACTAAGTCAAAGCTTTAAAAATTCTGAGTTTTGTGTAAAACCATTGGCAAATATTACTTCTTAGAATAAGTTTGCATAAATAAATTAGTATAGACAAATTCTACAGAAAGGGAAACTAAAGGGAAATAATGGGGAACAGGAAGGAAAAGGGGACAAGGAAGAAGGAAGGAAAGGAGGAGAAAGAAGAGAGGAAGAGGATTATGAACAAGTCATAACTTGGATTTTTTCCCATAGGCTATCAGGGTAGAAATGTACTTCTACTTCTCAGTAGTCTCAGACTATCAAAATTTCAAGCAATGAGTTCACAGTGATGACTCCAGCAAAACACATGACAACAGAAGATCATAAGATAGCTATTATTTAAGGTTCTTTAATATGAATGTGTTTTTTATTGTTATACAATTGTCATATAACATACAACTTATTTTTCAGAAAAATTATAGAGGGTAGAAGTTAGATGAGATCTCAGACTTTCTGTTTTCTACATATTTAGATTGCACTATTTGTACGAGGGCAGGTTAGATTCTAAAGGGATTATTCCAGCAATATAAGTTGGAAGCTGTTTTTCAGGCATTTCATAGTATTACTGGCTTTTTATTATCAGTTCATCTGGGAAATTTAGCAACAGAAAGTATCAACAGATAAGAGATAGACTGAATAAATTAAAGGAGAATTTGACATTGTAAAGACAGAGAATTCAAGGTTAGTCATGACAACAGACAAAAGATTTAAGATTATATTAGGCTTTAATAGGAAAAATCTGGTCTAAAGCTAATGAATGCAAAAGTCCTTCAGACTCCTAGGAGAGTGAAGTAACTGAGACCTTAGCTTGGGACAAGGCCTGTACTTCCAAGAGGGGCATGGAAACCTGGCTGCTGTGTCAAGAAGGGCACTGTGGTGCCCTGGTGTGCTGAGCTGTGGGAAAAGAGGCAGAGGTGCCCTGCAGTTTGGCCCTGACCTCAGGGTGCTGAATACTAAAAACAAAAGCAAGACAAGATGCTGTCCAGGAGGACAGGACATAGGCCACAAGGCTTCAACTAACGTTTTCAAGTCATTTTCTCTTCAGTTTGTAAACATGTAAATTT
This sequence comes from Alectoris magna, assembly GCA_030625065.1. Taxonomy (NCBI): domain Eukaryota; kingdom Metazoa; phylum Chordata; class Aves; order Galliformes; family Phasianidae; genus Alectoris; species Alectoris magna. The sequence continues at coordinate 81,906,596 of CM060560.1, forward strand.
TGTTGAAGGACATCAGGAAGAAAGAAATTAAAGCTCGACTGGCTTACAGATGTTACCCTTAGCAAGACTTTAAGAATCAGCCTTTTCTTGCAGTATGTTTGATGCCTCACTCTGTGAAACAATAAAGGAAAGCTATTGAGCTAATCTCAACAGGTCTTTTGAGTCATTTTTAATAAAAAAGGGATTATTAATACTTTCTCTTGCTCTGATAAATATATTAAAGGTTGAATTTCTTTCCCAGACACATTCATGGTTTATTCAGTTCTGCTGGGAAGTTCCATGAAACTGACTGGCATTTCCTTTCACTGATGCTGGATTACTATTAAAGCATCAAAAGATATTGTTCCCATCTTCCAGAGGGAAGAACAATGCACCAGGCACAGTTTAATTAGGCCACAGCTTTACAGGCTCATGGGAAACTGAGCTAAGCAATTACTCAAGCAGCATAAGCTGTCATTCTTCCCTTCATCCTTCTCTCCTAATAGAAAATGGAGGCCTTTCCTTCTTCTGCAGCAGCTACTCTACACCAGCCACTGCTGAGTCAAACACTGCAAACTTTACCCTTACACAGGGATGAAGGGGAAGGTCTTACTAATTGTCTGAAGGAAATTCATACCTGCAGTAAAAGACACATGCTCCCAGAGTAGAAGCCAGTTTCATCCCCATATTCTAACACTTGTGTGTTGCCACCTCGCTCTCCTGGTACTTCTGTTTAGTTCTTCACATTATTTCCCCCTCAACACACACAGTCACTGCACTTTTGTAGTGTTATTGCAGAGAAGGGTACTCACACACACTTAAGTTTCTGAAGAACACCCTGCTATTTCAGTTTTAAGATACATCACAAAACCTCACTGAAGGAGCTATGCATACCCATAACAGGAAATAAAGGCGCAAAGGTAGACATGTTAGTATAGCTAATAACCAGTTTTCTTAGCATGCCAAAATTTGTTTCTCTACATTAATTGCAAATTAAAGAAGAAGCAAATAAATTTATCATAGTAATCAAAACCTTGTCTGCTTTTGAGACAGATGGCAATCACTCTGAAGTTCTGTACAACCCCAAGGCATAGTGATTTCTGAAAAAGGACAGGGATGTGTGGGAAGTTCTGATGTTGGAGAAGCAGAAGAGCTCATCAACAAGTGAAGAACAGCCTCACCAAAGCCTCCAGTTATTGCTCAGGTTATGCAGATAATCTATCTTATCTCCTTGGTACAGTTTATCATATGCTTCTGAAGCCACAATATAAGGCCTTCAGAGAGTCAACATGTGAAAATGCTTTTTTTTGGTAATGCCTTCTATTTTACCTTTCCACTGGTGAATTCTGCTGTAAGATTAATTATGTGATAATTAAAATACCAGAAGTTTCATCATGGGTAACAGAACTTTCTAAAGTTATGTTTCAATGCTTCTCATCCCTGGCAATGCTTAAATTCATGAAACTGAATTATTGTCTCTGTTCTGAAAGCAAAGGGAACTCTTTATTTATTAATTAGAAAGATGACATTTTAAGAGTCAAACTTTTATTCTATTTTCAAATGAAATTTCCTTATGAGGTTTGTTCAGCACAACTTAAATTCACTTTAATTAGCCATTCTATCTTATCTATTAATACAATTTGAAAATGAGATTTTGAAATGAATCACATCACTAACCAGATTATTTTTTCCTGATCCAGACTATTGCATTTTTCATAAGAACGAAATTAGATTAAGAACAGATATTAATTGTAATGGCATGATAATATTAAAAAAAAAAAAAAAACTGAAGTTCTGTTTTGAACAACATAATAAAATCTACTTATGTGGTCTCTAATTAGAGCAGGAAAAATGTCCTATAATGACATCAACAGCTTTTAATAGCGTTACATTATAGAATCTTCCAGAGAGGTATATGATCCATAATGTCAACTGCTAAAATTAAAAGACCTAATTTCAGTGATTGTAATACTATTTTTCAAAAAGGTAAACTATTCCCATAAAAGAAAATATAAAATACATTGACATTACTCACTATGTGCAGATCACAAGAATGAAAATCAAAGCATAAGCAATGTTGTAAGCAAAATTTGGTGGGCCAATCCAAAGCTGACATAGATGGTATAATCAACTCTGAGTGTCACACCTGAGTGTGGCACGTTTTAAATTCTTCAGATATCTGTTAATACTGAAATAAGCAAAAGCTCATTCTTTCATATGTGATGCATACATAGAATCACACAATCATAGAACATCCCGAGTTGGAAAGAACCCACAAGGATCAGTGACTCTAGCTCCACGCAGGACCACCCAAACCCTATGTCTGAGAGCACTGTCCAGATGCTCCCAGAACTCTGGCACTTGGGGCCGCGCCCACAGCCCTGTGCAGCCCATTCTGTGCCTAATGCCCTCTGGTTCAGACCCTTTCCCTAACCCCCAGCTGCCCCTCCCCTGACACAGCTCCGTGCTGTTCCCTCAAGGCCCTGTTGCTGTCACCAGAGAGCAGAGCTCAGCGCTGCTCTTCTGATCCCCTCATGAAGAGCTGCTGGCCACCATGAGGCCTCCTCTTCTCTGGGCTAAGCAAAGCGAGGGACTTCAGCCATCTGTGTAGCTCGCCTTAGCATGCTACAACTTTAACGTCCTTCTTATATTGTGGCATCCCAACCTGCACACAGTTCTCGAGGTGAGGCTGCACCAGACAGAGCAGAGGGGAACAACCCATTCCCTGACCTGGTGGCAGTGCTGGTCCTGATGAAGCCCAGGGCACAGATAACCCTTCTGGCTGCCAGGGCACACTGCTGACTCAGTTCCAACTTGCCACCAACCAGAACCCCCAGATCCCTTCCCACGCAGCTGCTCTCCAGCTCCTCATCCTTTAGACTAGACACAGAGACAGGGCTGCCCCATCCCAGGTGCAGACTCCAACACTTGCTCTTCCTAATGCAGATGGTAACCACCCTCAAATTTGTCAAGATCGTGGTACAAGGCCTTTCTATCCTCAAGGAGTCAACGCGCCTCTCAATTTAGTATCATATGCTACTTAATATAACTTCCAGATCTTTATCGGAATCACTGATGAAAAAAATAAGGAGAACTGGTTCAAAATGGAGTCCTGCAGAATCCCACTAGTGGCAACTAGGGCAACTCTTAGGCCATAGCCTCCCCTTGCTCAATGTAGCCATATTTTGGTCATCATGGAACATTCTTAGAGTCACACCACCATAGCTTTATGATGTCCCCAGCCAACTCCCTGCCAACTGCTATAAGTACAGGTACCTTAACAACAGAACAGCATTTGCCAACAGACTTGTGTCTTCGTGGCCTTCTTCTGGCGCAAGAAGCAATTTAGATAGAGCTCTCTCATCTTTGTGGAGAAGGATGGCTCCTCCTCCACCAAACAAGCTTAGGCTTCGAGGGAACAACAACAAACCCAAGACAATGGATGTTGATCCACCTGAAGGCGACATCGAACCCACGGAGGTGGATCCACCTCCGGAGGAAGAACCAATGGAGGTGGATCTCTCTTCATCAGGCAGGACAAATGCTGTAACATCATGTTTGCCCAGAGATGTCACTGCATCCACTGTCGGCAAACTAGGGGCTCGCGATTTCCATCTCAGCACTGAAATGTCACTGTCCGCCAGAGAGCCCCAGTATCAGCTGCTGCTCACTAACACTCTTCCTTCTCTGTTCCCTATCCTCATCCTTCTCCAGGGCCTGTCTGCCCCTTTAATATCTGAAAAAAATTAAGATGACTGCACCTGTGCAAGTATCAATGGAAAAGTATTTGTTTCATGAAAGGTTACTGTCACATTTCCAACGTCATTTTAGCCAAGATGCAAATCAGTTGGGGAAAAAAAAAAAAAAAAAAAAAGACAAAAGCAGTTCACAGATGATGGGAACAGAGATTTGAGCCTTCCTCCACTCCTCATTTGATTTACAAAACCTAAACGGACCATCCAGATCATTCACACTCCAATTATTTAGGAATTTGACACATTTTGAAATAGATTTTCAGTTCTATTACTAACAGGAGCCCGACTTAGTAGCATAAACATTAAAAAACAATTATCTTCCAAGCTTCCCATCAGTCAGAAGAACCCGCCCCCCCCCCCCCCCCCCTCCCCCTTCAAAAAAATGGTGAGGGGAGATGGCAAAGCTTAAATTAATGGAACAAAAACTAACTGATTTTAAAAAAACATTAAGCTGTTGCTCACTAAATATGATACCACCTACGATAATTCAGCCAGTATTTATTGTACTAAGTTTCTATTTGGTAAGCAGTGAATGCATAATGTTGGCTTCTACTGCTATTCTTCAAAACAATACAAAGCTTACAGTGATATTCAAAATAAATCTGGGAGCTATATTTTTCATCAGTTTAATTTACCCAGCTAATGTTACTGAAGCATTTATTATTTTCCTGTACATTGCTGTTCAAGGGCATTGAAGACTGGGTTAGTAACAATGGGATGAAAAGAAATCTTCTGAAAGCAGATATGAACATACACTCGGCACGTTCCTACAGGGTTTGAAGAATGAGTTACAAGTTCAGAGTCAAGGATAGGGACTTGCCTGTTGAAAGTGCAGCTAGCTTCACACAATCTAGTAATTTGCCTGCAATGAGCTTCCTTTTGCAAGCACGCATGCAATTGTTCTTCCCACCTCTGTAAGGTGACATACAAGGAAGAAAAATACCATAGATAAATAACTAATTTTACTTAAAATATTATGGCAGGAATAACTTTCTTTAAAAAAAAAAGGAATGTTAACTATGTCTATGTGTTCAAGAGCACTTCTACTTTTGTGTTTTGTTTTTTTTTAGTTTATACTGGTCAGAGATTTATAACAGTAGTTTTAAATAGCAGAAACTGCAGAAATGAAAATGCAGGGTTTCTTGAAAGGAAGAGCTTTTCAATGGAGGAGCACAAGCTGGATCTATCTGATGTCAACTGTAACATTTCTGGCTAGTGTGTTCATTTAAGGTAGCATAGTTCCACAGCAGACATGTACCATGAAAGCTTGTAGTTCAAGATTTATTTATTTTTTCCCCACATATGTCAATTAGAAAACAGAAGAAAGGGAATGTCCACACCTTGACTAAAATTGGAAAGATTATTTTAAAATCATGTACAGGAGAGAAAGACTCTGAAATTTTTGTCTTCTGGATTACAAAAGGGCAGCTTCTGTCCTTACTAAGAAGACAATTTAAAATTTACACAGTGAGGTGCTGAATACTGCATGAACTGAATTATTCATTTGAAGATACATGGTAAAGTTATTTTATAGTGAGTTTGGATTTTACCTTTATTGAGGGAGAGACTTCAGCAAGGCTAAAAAGAAATTTGGAGATATAATTTATAATGCTAATGTTACTTTGGGAGCCCTTCAGGTACATAAAATCATATTTGAGAATAAATAAAGCAGACAATCTTTTGATACTGTCTTTACTTGTTACAGACAGATAATAAGACTTCTACACCTCAATAGGGGCAACTGCAATTAAAACAAGACTAAAATACAGCAACTTTCATCAGTATGAAAACAAAAATAACAAACTCCCTAACAAAGAAGGGATGGTATTATTTTCCTTATAAACACCAACAACATATATATACCAGATCGGTGCTTCTGGTCGGTGCACTGACCATGCTGTGAAAGAGACAACTGTGATGTGTAATTTGGACACAAACATTACAACACATCTCAGTATAATGCTACACAACGGCTCATGCAGCAGCTCCATTACTATTTGCAAAATGATGGCATTGCGTAACGGCAACTGATTTTGACTTCTCTTAGGAGGTGAGGTTTCCTGAAGCACTGAAGAATGTGGCCAGAAGCCAGTTAAGTAGGGGGATCTTCACACTGCGCAGTGAAGTTAGGTCTGCTCTTAGGGCCACAATCTATCAGTGGAGAATTATGAGGGAACACGATTTGTCAGCAGTTCATGCACAGGTAATTCTGATCACTAAAACTAACCTGCCTACTTTTGCAGGCAAGGCTTTCAGTTTTTGTTGCTTCTGACACCTTTCCGACATAAGGAAGGGAACTGCAGTTATCAGGATCCCATTAATTTACAGTCTCAGGGAATGTACCCTCCTGATTCCTAAACTGGACAATTGGGCAAATCTAAATCATCATAGCAAGCTGCTCAGTTAGCTCAGATTGTCTTTGTTTATGAAGGAAGAGTGAGAGAAAGACAAATATCCTGGCGTGCTTCTACAGCCACCAACTCCTACATTTTTTTGGTTTCTATTAAACTTTCCTGGTTTGGAAACACTTGACCTATACATTTATATATATATATTGTATGTGTGTGTATTTAATAAAGCCAACAAAGGAATGCTGAAAGTGAGTAAGGGTAGCACACAGTAACAAATTAAATAATGGGATGATGTATTCAGTCTTTGCCACTGAAAAATCAATCTCAAGAACAAACCTAGAAGTATTTTGGTGAATCCAAACTGTGAAATCTTATTGAGTCCGAGGTAGCACTGCTTTCAACCAGTCTTATTTTCATTGACTCACCAGAAGCTTCAGTGACACACAAGCAGATGACTCATGCTCCTTTCTAAAGGATTACAAACTATAGTCAAACTCACTGCAATTTCCTGGCACATACACACAGTCACAGTCACCATCATCTTTCTACACTGAACAGCTAAATACTTATTTGCTCTCAATATTTCCATTTAAAGCTGTAGGAACAGTAAAATCCATGCAACCACATCTGCATTGGCTATCATTTTAACCTGGTGAAAAGGGCAACCTGATATTAATCTGTGCAGAATGAAGTTACTCCATTACCTTAAGTGCCAGAGGGACTATGCTTGTACTTGCTGGCCTGTACTGAAACCTAGCAGAGTAGAAGGGTTTACTGCATGTTTATTACAGCTAAGAACTGTTCAGGGAGTTCCCCCACATTCACTATACTTTTTTTTTCCCCCAACAAACACAGAGAAGGATACCTAATTTAAATGCCATGTTTAAAAGAGCAAGTATTCCTGCTCTGCTTGAGCTCAAGTAAGAGGCTAAAATGGAGTATTTCACTTCTTTCTTTTCTCAAGAAGTCAAGCACAGCTCTACAGAGACTGACAAACTGCCCACAGTTTGCCTTAAAAATTCTATACGAAATACGTAGTTATCTAAGCAGATGTGAATACATAATAACTATTTTTTAAAAAAAAGTAAACATTACTTAAAAGCACAATTTTCTCTTGAATTTATACTAAAACCTGTTAGACCACCGGCTGCTGTAGAGGCTGTCTTCCACAAACAAAATCCCACGACATTCAGAAGGAAGTCTCAGACAGAAAATGTAGCAGGAGAACAGCATTTTAAAGGGAGACAGCAGAACATATTGAGACTGCTGGAAATGAGGACATTCCAAGATAACTTCTATCATCTCCTCAAATTTGGTTGTAAATGTTCAGCAGCCTGCTAGCCCATCAACAACAGGCTCCATTGGATGGCCTGTGAGTGCAGCACTGCCTTGAACGGCTACAGTACACCCGCTCTCCCTGATAAGCCATTCTTTCATCTCATAACTGTTCTACTTTTTATCCTACCTACATGATGAGGCTGATTTTCATATTATATAAATTGCCCTAAGTTGGGATTCACATTCCCCGTGACCTGTGTGCTTATGACTCCACCATCTTCAAAACCTCCATTTTATTCCCCCATATCGCTACCAGTACTGTGATTAGATAACTCCAAGAGGGAGGGAACTAAAAAAAAGAAGTGCTATTTGTTAGTCCTGTTTATATGCTTTTGGGGGGTTTGTTTTCTGTTGAATTATTCCTATTCTAAATAGTGTGATCTATACAGTTTTCTTGCATTTAAAACTATGTGATTTTTTCCTTTTCTCCTTTAACAACTGATCAAATTATATGTAATTTTTCAAATAAATGAAGTGCTAACTACTCACAACAGTAAAAGACATTTTGATTAAATAGTGAACCGTTGTTTTAATCAGCATTACAGTTCTGCACATAACTGCTGGCAAAAAATGTTTAACTCTTTAATTATGTTTAATACCATTATAACTAGATCCAGTGGCATGACTACTGGCAGGTTGCATGTATATGTATCTCAGATCACTACAGATAATGATGGGAAAGTCAGTGAGAATGACTGGCAGATGCTTCTTTTGTAATGTCTGCCAATAAATGAGCCAGACTCCAAAGGAATTTATGTACCTACTTCCATTTGTGAGTCTGGATCCCTGTTTATATAATTCACAATAATAACAGTATGAGCTGAATCATACCAGTCATTAAAAATTCACTGTAGTACTGTGAATAACCAAAACAAATTATAGGAGACTTTGTCTCCCACCTTCTATTTTTGTTTAGTAATAGTTCATGAAATAATTTATATTTTCGGCTTCAGAACCTTTTACTGGATTATACCAGCTATCGTGCCTATTATTTAGCTACTTTAAAATGTATATAATTAATACTGATATAACAGAATTTAATTCTAATCTAAACTGTAGCAACCATTTGCTTGGCACTGTTACATAAAGAGGAGCTAAAACAGCAGCACCCAGCCTGCAGCTACACAAAGGACACAGGTGACAGGCAACCAGTCTACGGATGTGCAACAATCACATGAAGACAGCAAAATAAACCTGCATCAAGAGGTACCACTCACTTGAATGAGGGAGAATAAGTGGGTTCTGACATATGGAAAGAGGAATTAATGCTTAGACCAGTCAGGTTTTGACACGTGGAAAATCCCATATAAGCACCAGAAGTATGCAACAGAACTTGGGGAAGAGAGCTTTGGCTTCCTGGCTTTTGCTGCCACACAAATGCCAGCACAACAAATGACGAGGACAACGTATGGAGTATTGAGAGAAAGCAGGTTACACACAATGCATGGCTTTATGCAGTTCATGATGTTTAACCTCATCTGCTGCTATGCATGTTAATTAGATATTTAGCCTCCAATCCACATCAGTGCTAATTAGAATGTGTTATTTACTGCAGAGCGTAGGCTTGCTCAGGCCTGATATTAATTATTGTTTGAATGCTGGATTTTAAATCCAGAATTGTAAAAAATGTATGAATAATGCCAGTTTTGTGCAGTGTCAAACAATTTTAAATCAGTGAGGACTATAATGAGCCTTTATTCTGAGATACTTACAAAATAAAGAACTGTTTTGCTACACTGTTTATTGCTTCCCAAATTTCAAAGCCTCAAAATTCAGAAAACTGTTTCAACAAGCTATAGAAAACCTAGATGTTTTGTTCTTCCTAAATGATTTAAACACCAAAGAATGTTAAGAGATTGTAGCCTAGAGACAAATGGCATCTTCAGATTTTCATTTTTCCTAGAATGGAATCAAATTTTGTGTAGATTCTGGAGTATTTACAACAGTGCTAATATACACATATATATATTAGAGTTATGGCGCTTCTAGCTTAAAGCTTTTCCACAGTACTTCAGCAGCCTGAATGCAAGTCCGATGTTAGAGGGAGTTCTGCTACAGACCTCAGGGAGCCCAACACTGAACTTTCAAAAAGGCAACACACTCTGATAGCAGTTTGAAATCCTACAAATATGCTTCTGTTATCATATCAAGTTGACAAATGGGACAAATGGGGACAAAGCTCACTGAGTCTCAGTCCTTACTTCACTGAACTTTCAGATGCCATAGCTGTAAACATCTTGTGAAAGCCTGTATGGAAATGTTTAGAACAGTAGACAGTATTTCTCTGTTTTACTAAAACCAATACAGAATCATAGAATCACCAAGGTTGGAAAAGATCTCCAATATCATTCAGTCCAACTGTCTACCTACCACCAATAATGCCAACTAACCACATCCCTCAGTACAACATCTAAACATTTCTTGAACACCTCCAGGGACAGTGACTCCACAAGTTCCCAGGGCAGTCCATTCCAGCGCCTGACCACTCTTTTGGAGAAGAATTTTTTCTTAATATCTCACTTGAACCACCTCTGGTGCAATGCGAGCCAAATTTAAACAAAAGTGATTGGTGCCAGAAATGGCAAGCTGTGATTACAGTCAACTGTCTATTAAAACATTTGTTGCAAATGTTTTCACCCCTACCCCAAACAGACTCATCTCATGTGCTTTGTGTTTTTGTTTTTGTTTTGTTTTGTTTTGAGTTTTTCTCTCTATATACATCCCCTCCAGGCTAGCTGAAGGGGGATGAAAGGGAAAGGAGAATAAGCTGTATTTAATTAAAAAAGAAAAAAAAAAAAAAAAGGTAGGCACAAATGATACAGTGATAAGGTTACACAGCTAAATCCCATAGCATGACTGAAGGTTTTGTCTGTGTTTGATTTCATCATTATTAAAGGCATAAAGAGTAGAGTAAATCAATGTTAATGAAGTCTAATCAAGTCCATTAGGCAGAATGGTACAAGTAGTCATTTATATTAAAAAGTGCCCTATCCTCACCTAAATGGCTGGCAGACATGGAGAACTCAGTGACACATCAGCAGAGTTTTCTCCATGTAGCTGTAAGAGTGTGTTGTCATATGGCACATTTTTAAATACTGGAAAGAGATGCCATAATTATAAATATATATTTATATTGCAAAATCATAATTGATAAATACGTGTGTAACAACAAATCAGAATTTCTGGAACGCACAAAAATATCTTAAATGCGATAATTAAAAGACAAAAATGGGATGACAGTAAGATTGTTTCAGCACAAAGATAATTGTTTTAAAATCCTGACATTTCATTGCTTTTAATTAGCTAAAGTGAATGTACAGTACATTGAAAAGATATCGGTAATCAAGTGTGCATTTCAAAATGTAAGTGATGTTTTGACTAATAGCTTGCTACTCACTCAAACATTTGCTCTCAGCCCTGCACTTGTTGGTTCACTGACATTTTAGAACAATTAGGCATTAAGAGAGCTCTGGTAAAAAGTAGCTGTTGCTTTGACTGCAAATCACTTAAAACATATTTAAATGCATGGGAACCAAACCTCTTTGCAATAATCTACTGCATGTCAATCAATTCCTCCTTAAAGGAAGTAGAATATTTATGATCTAAGATCACAGTTTTCAAGAATGGAATGGCCCATATGTGCTGCCTCAAAAATAAGGGTGGATATACTTCCATATAGATGACTATGAGAGCTCTAGGATAGAGCTATAGTGCTCCTAGTTCTTAGAGCATCCTTCTCTACACAGCTAAGTATAATCTCAAGACTTCTTTAACATCCATGCAGTTTCACATCTATGCAGGGAGCATATTAAGGCTCATTTCACTGAGAGTGTGAAGTGGACAACATAGCACAATAAAACAATAGAATTACTGCTCTGTTACACAGCGTTTAAATCTCATGCCATAGGTTAATAGAGTAACACTGCTTCAGCTGGGGCCTTGGGAACTAATGGATGTATGAAGAATGTGAAGGTCAGCTGCAGCTTCTGCAGAAGTGACCTTAAGATCCTGAGAGAAGCGAACAAGACAAATAATAGCATTAATTTGTTGCTCTTGAAGAATACAGATTTAATCTTGTTCAGGAATTCTTGGAAGCATTCAAGACTTGACAAGGCAACAAGCAACCTGATCTGAGCTGACCCAGATCTGAGCTCTAACTACAACTACTTCTCCCTTTTGGACAGAATTTTTGTTAAGTGTTGCATGCTGCCTACAAAAATAAATCAGATTCTTAGCCCCCGCATGATGGGAATTCATTTCCTGAAGCAAAAGAATGAAACTACTATAAAGATTTTTTTTATTTTTATTTTTTAAATAAAAATTCTATTACAGTCCCAGTTTCATCTGAATAATTGTTACAAGCCCTGATTTTGGGGCTGGAATATTTCAGACTGACAATCATAGAGGTAAGCCAAAGGCCCTTCTACAAGCTAAATACTCAGTCCTCAGATAACCTTCATAATTTTACATGGATGAATAATCAATATGGCTGTACACAAGTAAGTTAGCAGGAGAAAATGATTATTTTATTGATGTTCTAAAATAAATAGATAATTAATAAGGTGAGACCAAGACGGGGGAATAAGCAGGCCTGAGAACAACTAAGACAAATCTAAATATAAAAAGAAGTATACGAGACCCTCTGGTTTCACATTCTGTGTAAGAACTATACCAACAACCTCAAAACATAAATCCTATTTAGTACCATAACTAGTTTTAAAACGTTTTTAGCATTATTCATCTTATGTGTGTAGCAGCAGTTTGCCTTCAAGCTACAAACCAGTGAATTAAATTTATGAATAATTAAAACAGGTTTCCATTTTGTCGTAAATCAAATTCCACTTTGTACCAAGTTACCTCTAAGGAAAGCAGAATCCCACAGACAGACAATTGGCAGGGACAGATGCGCATGTTGTTCCATCTGACTATGGACTCCAAAGCAAGACAGCAAGACCAAACCCAGTGGAAAAGGGCTGTGCATGCAACTGGAGCTATTCAGTCACCTATCTGCACATGAAAAGATAAGTTTCTCAGAGCTGCAGCATTCAGTAAAAGATCTCTACAGGCACTGGTAACTTGAATGGACAGCAGCGTTCAACTGCACCTCACACCACACCTGCCAGCAGGAATTGGAAAGGCCTGGGAAGAGGCAGGTGGCAGCTGCAGTGTGAACACAAGGAGGTGTTTCTTCAGCCAGTGTTCAGTGAAGCTGCAGAAAACCACATCAGCAGAGATCTCCAATGCTGAAGTTGACCTGAATGTAAGTAGTCACTAAGTGACTTCACAGAAGAGCAATTACTCCATTAACGCTAAAGGTTATTAAGCCCCGAAAGCTGTTGGATTAGAAGGTACATGACTTGCAGCTGTTAGAGAGTACAAGGTTACGGGAAGAAACAGATCATGATATGTTTGCTCTGCTGATTATTTTTCCATAATCTTCTGCTTTTGGACACCATTAGGATATGAACTGTTGCTCAATGACCTTTGTTTTTATCCTGGGAATTGCCTGTACTTGTAAAGCATTTTTTCTATGCTTGTAACTAAGCCCGCAGATATCTGCAGTTTTTAGCTATGGGGCCTGACCTACTTTTTGGCATGAAAAGGTTAATTTCATGTCCTTAAAACTATTGTATAGCTCCTTATATTTAGGTACTATATATACCTTTTCAACATGCATATTCCAGGTCCCCACTGAAATCCATTGTGAAAACTGCATTCATTTTGACAAATATCTATCCTGCCAGAACTTCTGACATTATTATTATTTGCAAATTCCAAGCTTTTCCAAGTAAAATGTTGGAAAAAACAATTATGTTAACTGGAGGTTTTGTGAACATCAGTTCATTAACAGGCAATCAATTGAAAATAAAGACTAACTGCTGAATCTCCAATATCATATCATATTACCCTATTTTAGTATTCTACAATTATTTGGATTAATGGAGCCAAGATTTCTAAGTGCATGTGATTTAAGAATATAGTCCCTTATAAAAATCATAATCTTAGCCTGCTAAATATGAAACACTGTAAAAGGAAAATGACATCTCGGAATCTGAGTATTTTCAATTCTTCAATGCCAAAACTTTGTGAAAAATCATAAATACATATATTTGCATACTCGTTTGAAAATCCTTTACTGTTCACTAAACTCTTGTGCCACCCTATTTCTTTGACAGCAGGAACTTAAAACTTTAAGTATTAAGTAGCGGGAAATTATAAACAGAGGGAATGTTTATGCAAACTCTCTCACCCTCAAATTGCCTCAAATATGGTATCTGAAATATCTGTTCAAGTCAATCATCATTCAAGGATAAAGAAACTGGGAAAGAGGTTTGTTTCATTCACTGTATGAGTTCTCACAAACTACTATTACCCATTATGAGGTTTTGAAGAATATAATTATAAATTCCATCTGTTTGTGCAAAAGCCTCTTGAAGATAAACTTCCTCACAGCTACTAATTGCCGATATTAAAGTGCTTCTGAAGAAAGCAAACTTACTATTTTTACACAGAAATATCCTCACGCTCAAGAAACGACTTACACACAACAGCGTTCACCAAAGAATGGTGAAGGGCTGCACAGGTTGCCATTATTATATTTTTTTTTTCCAAAGAGCCTGCCAACAAGCTGCAGCCAAACAAATGCAGCAGAGAAGGAACTAAAGCCTGTTATAATTCTTTGATAGATTAACAAAATGGTTTGGATTGGAAGGGACTTCAAAGCACAACTGGTATCAATCCCCTGCCACAGGCAGTGCTGCCACTCATCAGACCAGGCTGCCCAGGGACTTATCCAACCTGGCCTGATTTGGAAAACAAGATTTCCTGGGGATAATACCATACCTGGGGATAATACCAGGGGTTCCAGCCATTATTAATATTAGCAGTTACTAGTATTCCTCTGGAATCCAAAGCCTTTATTCAGGCAGCCCAATTTTAAGTAACATGTAAGTTTCCTGCTACCTTGCTTACTTTGATGAAAATACAGGTTCCTGATGGCCAAGCTTTGGTTTTATGGTCCTGTCAGCACTGAGAACTCTGCAACGAAGAGGCCATGTGATGATGACTGCAGGCCAGATGCATTAAGGATCCTAACTCAATAAATAACCTTAGGAAATCTTATCCCCTTGTTGTAGCTTAGCCTGCCAGCAGTTCAGCATCCCACAGCCATTCACTCATTTCCCCCAGGTGAGACGAAGGAGATAACTAGAAACAAAACTGAACTCTTGGGTTGAGACAAAAACTACTAGGACAGAAAAGGAAAATAGAAACAAAAATCTGACCTCCACACAGCTCCCAAAGCTTTATGTCCTACTCTGTGCCGTCCTACTCTGCTTGGCCCCAGGTGTGTTCCCATCACTCAGCAACAACCAAACATTAGCTTGCCACTAACTAAGCATGATACACTTGTCTAACCATGTCATTTCTTATAAAGGAAAAGATGCACCTACCTTTTTCAACCAGACTCTCTGATGAATGTTATTTTTCTACCTGATGGGCAAAATAATGCCAACTTTTTATATTAGGTTCAGTAGTATGGACATGTTACAAGCTTCCCTTTTTACTTTACATTGATTCTGTCTGTCTAAAGTCCTCCCTGATATAGTCTGTATCCTTCAGCTACTTCATCACTTCCTAATGATATCACAGAAATTGAGTTCAGTGCAGACAGATGTGGTTCACTTCTCTCCTTTTTCCTTTCAGCCTTTTGTTTCATCAGACTTTTACTTGCTTTCTGACTGAAATGCGAGTCCCCACTATTTTTGCGTGGTTGTGATACAGATGATTAATAGTGGCCATTTTCTTCTTTTCCCCCAAAATGCCAGTTAAGTTGCCTGTAAGAGAGGAGAGTATTTTCCCATTCATCAGTTTTGTGTAGAGAGTAGATTCAAAGGGCAATAATGGATTAAACAACAATTCAGAATACCTGAAAATTCTACAGATTATTTTTTTTTCTTACATTTTCACATTTTTATTGCTAAGCATTGAAATAGAGATAATAAATATTGGTAGAAAATAAGTATATATCTCAAATACACTGAAACTTTTCTTGGTCCATTAACATCCATAGTGTGCATTAAAGGATTACTAAAGCATGTTCCAGACTGTCCTAATAGCATTATAATATCTACTTAGGGCAAAGTAGGTTAAAGACACACAAAACTACACTTCTATATCCAGAGCGATTCTTGTATCACTGGAAAATAGCACACTATTCAGCCCTAGGTTCAGTTTTTTAGTGGAAAGCAAATCCTCCCCCATTCCCTACAGATCGCACTTTTGAAGATAACACCTGACACAATCTCATGTTCTGTCCTCCAAGATCACCATAGCAATATAGCCTTAATCTGCAAAAATATGTAACAAAGTCTTTGTAAATCTGGGCACCCTAGCATCACTTCTGTGTGCCTAACAGAGCTAGAGGTCTAAGAGTGGCATGTGGTTCCCAGGCAGAGTATTATGTGCATAAACTGGAGACACAGCTGAGCCTTGGATTCCCTGCCCGATGCAGCTAGGGATGCAGAGGACTCAAAAGCCCCCCACTGATGTCCTCTTCTCCCACACCTGCCACAGCTTAGTCCTTGGAGCCAGCCTGGGTTTAGACAGTAGAAATATAGAATTAAGTAACAAAAAACACCAATGGATCTGCAGACAGAAAAAGAATCCAAAAACATTTGGGGTTACTATGAAAAGCACCAAGGGTGTGTGTACATAAACAGAATGGTTTCCATGCTCTAGTATTTTAGAATCTTTGAAAACTGAGTATTTTCAGGGCTTTTAAATTGAAAAGAGTGTTTCTGGGCCATTTTCTTCCAACATATATTGAAATTCTTGTGGAATAATTGCTTTTTTAAATCTCTGAATAGCGTTTCTACCTCTGTTCTCACTCATGACAGCCGTTTATGAACCAAACATCCATTATGTATATGACTATTCTGCTTTCCAGTAACTCAAAAGGTTTAAAATTACTTCTGTGCAAAACTGAGTGGTAACCAGACTTTTTAACTGAGGCCTTAAAATACTCAGCATAACAGAAATGTTCAAGATTTTGGACTAGGTTATAGGAAGGCATTTTCTCTGTTGTCTGGAGGAATCAAATACTGTTCATGAAGGTGGAAACTTTCTTAGAAAAATATCTGTAAACCTGCTTACATCTCACAGGTGTGTGTGCCAAATACAATGAAGCATTTTTTACTAAATGTTGAAGGGCTTTAACTAAAAAAGTCAAAGACAGTTTCCTGAAGTCTTCTCAACACGAGTTTGTTCAGTAGGCCATGCACTGTTGAACTGCTGCTTTTCATTCTAAATTTTTTCTGTTGCCATTTAATGCGTCTAGTAGTGGGGATGGGGGACAGTGCAAGTACAGATAACGAGAGGGAATTTAAGTGTCAAATGAGATCAAACAGAAGTCGTCTGTCTTGGTCCATTTCTTGTCCTACGTATGCTTCAAAAGGTCCTTTGGACTGACACAAACACTGTACCTCTTGTAGACTACTACTTATGTACAACAAAACCTTATAGGTGTTGTACTTATGTACAACAAAACCTTATAAAGCACAGGCTACCATGTTCTGTATCATTTCCCGACGTACTGATTTGTATAGTTGTATTTTTTTCACTTAATAGAATGTTTTCTCATCTTTTGTTTCCCACATTTACATCTGCCTTCTGTGTTGAATTTCTTCTTATAGGGAAATAGGAAAAGCTGTTGGAAGGGTTTCAGCTTAACCTTAATACAAATTCATGTGCCTCTGAGGTATTCAGATTGAACTGTGTCACTGCTTAATAGTGTAAAGTTCTTTAATGAAGCAATGACTCTGGAAGCAGCTTTTGCAAAACTATGTAGCCTGGAAACAAGGACTTAGCTTCATTAATTCAAATGCTAGAGTTCTTTCATATTTTAATGGAAAAATCTCAACGGAAACATATCCAAAAGAATAGCATCAATAGGATTTATTTTAATAAGCATCATCATTGGCATTGGTAGAGGTCACAGATAATTAGTGAGCAAACACACCACTGACACTGTTTTCATAGATTGCAGTAATGGTATAACTTGAAAATCTGTGCTGGAAGCACAACTGAGCCTCAGGCAAAATCCTTGCTGAAGGCACTGTGATACTGCAAATGAGTTTAGCATGTCTTGTGTATATATATATGTGAGATTATACATACATATATATATGTATATATGTATATATATATATATGTATATAGATTATACAATTGTGTATATATATATATATATATATATATATATATATACACACAATTAGATGGAACATTTCTTGGAATTCCTGTCAGCAACAGGACAGATCTTACACAGCTTCATGACACAGCTATAAAGATCCTTCCCTTAAAGATTCCAGGTAATTTAATTTGACCCTATTAGAAAAGGGTATGAAAGCAAACAGATCTGCTTCAGTCATGAATCTTTTCTAAAGGAAGTCCAGAAAGGCTTATGCAAATAGAAGTGACACCAGAATCACTGTTAGCTTTCTGCAGAATTGGAACATAAGCACAGGAGTCACAACATCTAGTTAGCATCTCAAATCTGTAGCAGATGCTCCAGACTGCTCTGAGTAGGGATAAGTTAATTCACAGTGCTTGCAAGAGGCACTTCCCTTCTTCTCAGTTTGGTACATGAACCATATTAAGCACATATTCAAATACCATACATTATCAAGGATAAATTAAACTAAGCCATGCATCTAATAATTAGTAACATATAGATGTTTTTTCCAATAATTTTCTCTTTTATATCATAGAAATGCTAGTTACAAATACTCAGCTTAATGTTGCCATGACAGTATCCTAATCCATATCCTTACATACACATTCTGATTACCATCTAAACAAGCTATTCAATTGTATGAAATTATATTTTATGGTCTAAGATGACATTCTCTATCTTTCTATTCAACTGATAATTCCCCAGAGGTTATTTCAGTACCAGAACAAGCCCTTTGACCTGGAGAACCAGACAACAAAAATGGCTTTTCTGGTAAAAATCTTCTTTACCTTAAAGCACTGAAAGCACCAAGTCATAAGACTTACAAATCCAGACTTTTCTTAAACAGCTGCTTGGTCAACACACAGACACAAACCTTTATACTATCTTTTCTGGAGGTTTAGAGCAAAGTTAGTTTTTAAAGGGAACTCTTACTCCATTACAGAAAAAATAATTTCTTGCTCACTAGTTCACACCAGTTTCAGTTACCTAGATGATACGCTATGCACTGTCTCTACATTTAGAAAAGTCTTTAATATTAAAATACCCCACACTAAACTGATGTTTCCTCAATTTAACTGATATTTTCAAAAATTGGACAAGTAAATTGGTCCCGCAGAAATATTTCCATTGCCAAGTTTTCACCGGCAGCAATTGAAATGTTTGGATTATAATTAGAGCTCTCTGGAAAAAATAATAATGACGGAATACTTCTAGTATAAAAGCTGTCATTTTGCCAGCCTTCTCAAATTCTAAGCTACCAAGAGCATCTTAGGGATGGCTCCTACCTTAGCAATACAGAACAACCAAAACAGTCAAGTTTGGTATATGCATCTATAATACAAATTTTACTGTATGCATCCAAATAGTTGATGCTGCTCATCACAGATAGAATTCTGCTGATCACAGAATAATCACTGAGAAAGCAGTAAAGAGGCTCCAGTCCAGAGCAGGCTTACAACACAAAGGTTTTACTGATGTAAGAATAAATTATTCCATGGTGCAGACACTGTAGTACAAACCACGGATACAAAAAGCATAAGCCTTAGTTTCATACATATGAGAAGCCCTGAGAACAGAAGTTGTTGTTTCACCTAAACAACTGCATTTTACTAAATCAGCAGTAAAAACTATGCAGTTTTTACCAATATTGTTAGAATCTTTCAGGAAAAACAGTCTTCTTCACTAACACAAATCAGACCTTCCTTTGCCAGAGCTGTAGTTATTTCTGGAGAATATTAGAACCATATATAGAACCATATAGTCATACCTAGGTATGACTTCCATAATTTCTTTGACCATTATGCAGAATTAGAAGCAACGACTCTTTGAATGTAATACGGTCAATGCTTTGTGTGAAGATCTGACCATGCAAAGGGAATGGATCCAAGTATTCAAGTTGCATTTTGATGCAATAAATAAAGAGAGAAATAAAAAGAACGTATTTGATGAGGTATAAGATTTAACTTTTTTTCTTTATTTTTCAATACTTGAGACTGACGTTCCATCTCAAAGTTCAGAGAAGGTGATAGAGGTTTGCCAGTCAAGGAATTAATCATTTCAGGCTCACAACCACTGTTCCTACCACTTTTTTTCACTTTTTTTCTGCCCTACCACAGAGCTGGATGTGTTCAGGAGCAGGCACAAAGACAGTTAATTCAGCTTGAATAAGACAAGCAGTAATGTATGCGGGATAATACACTTACCTAATATCCTTCAATTAAAATGCACAACGCTGGAAGGAAAACACAAAACACTTTGAAAGACAATCAAAGCTATTCATATTTAATACTTCAAACAAGAGGTCTGAAGTGTTGCAGAGGTGACAACATATTACAGAAAATGCCAGTATTTAGTCTTGTCAAATTATAAAATAACAAGCTCCTAGTTTAGATTTTCTGAAAAGGCAATTAATTGTGAAACTATTTTATAGAACTTTGTGCCTCTGTCAGAGCCTAATGAACAAAACAGAGATACAACACATTATTTATGTGTACTCCAATAAGCCAGTGCTGAGCCGAAAACTGCAAAGCACTCTATGATAACTTTTCAGTACAACATATACTTTAAGGTAGCTCAGATCCTTTATCCATGATCCACTAAGAAGTAGACTGAAAACATTGTCATGAGTGATATCCTTATATGCACTATTAACATGAATTCTAGGTTTGACTTTCAGTTCTGCAGTGAACTACCTTCTGTTATTTTGTACAGGGGTAGAAGAAGGTAAAAAATAGCTAATTAAAAAATGCAGCGTCTAACAGCATTCATACAATAAGACACTTTTGTATAGATGTGCATTAAAAGAAGTGTCAAAGTTTCCAAATAGTACATACTAAGTACGTTAACCTTAATAATAGTTTCCATAGCCTCATCAACTATTAAGGTTTATTTATTTATTTATTTATTTTTCTTGGAAACCAGAGAGACGATGGCCACTATCAATTGTGGTGTAAATGAGAAGACTTAGAAAATATTTGCAGCTCTGTCTACAGTTATTGCATCCCTGTATTATTCACATACCGTGCAGTAAGAGGTTTCTTAGGACACCTCATTTCACAACAGTAACAAGAGTATACAGAAATTTTAGGTCAACATAGTAGTTGCTCAAATAAAGAGCAAGGAATCACATCTCTGTGGTATTTTGCCACAATTTTCTTGTAGTAAATTCTGAATGTGTGGAAAATGAGACTATTTGATTGTACCATGTTCGCAAAAAGGCAAGAATTATTTGTGGCTCAAGATATGAATTGGTTGTGCCTTTGATAATACAAAATTACTGTAGATGAAATACGCAAACAAATCATTTATGAAGTGAAAAATAGTAGTAAGCTCATTCAAATCTAATATTAAAATCCTACATAAATAATCTCTTAAATGCTAGTCTTAATTTTATCCTTCAGGTTGAGAGAATTCCTAATCTAGTTTGCCAGTACTGTGGACTCATTTGACAAACATTTACTTTTATATACTGAGAAAGGTATCTAGGAAATAGAAATGAATTTGTTGTATTTACAGAACGGAAGACAGAACTGAGAAATATAGGTTCATTAAAAATGTGTTTAGGATTCACAATGAAGAAGATCACAGAGTATACATGGTTCCAATGTGGTGCTAAGGCTAAGAGAGTGAGTGCAACATCTGAATTTCTCTATGAGAAATACTGAGGAGTAATAAAAAGCAGTATTACATCTGCATTCATTATTTTTCACATTATTATGGGTCCACAAAAGACAGATACATGATAAGCTCCTTTACTTGAGCAATACCAGCTGGATGAATACAGCAGGAGAGAGATGCTGTAAACCACACATGTAGATTGTAGCTGCATTTACCTTTAAGCCACCAAATTCAGTATGTTTTTTTTTTTTTAAAGTACTTTGTCAAATTGGAAAAGTCTCAGGGAAGTCCTATGACAGCAATACACTTGGAAAGAACATTTCATAATTGCACAGACAGTAAATCTATTTTGCTTATTCAGTAAAACCCAGATAATTCTTGATTCTGCTGTATTTAAAGCCTGTAATACCAAAAAGCAACCGATTACTGTCCTCAAATGTATAAAGCACAAGAGATATTTTTAAAAAACTTTCTGAGGGAGGATAAACACATCCAACTCTACTTGGATGGCTGCATTTCCCTCAACATCTGAAGAACCTCAGCTGTTCTGAACGCAAATATTTACAGTAAATATTCTTTAATTTTCTCTGCCCTGTAACCAGAAAAGTATTTCATGTAAAAAATATCTCCATGTTTGGTTAGAGAAGCCTGTGATTTAGTAACTCCACATGTATCAAAGGTGTTGTTGCTCTGCCATCCTGAAAATTGTTGCTTCCAGGTGCTTACTATTGTTCTATGTCATATCTGAGATTGTGAATATTAAAATTTAAAAAGACTTTTTCTTAGTTTCATTCTTTCAAACATTCTTGTAAGATTTCTTTACCTACCATACACGGTGCATCTGCAGTTATCTCAGGATCAGAATGTAGCTACGTATTTTGGAAGCACAGACTTGTATTAACATTGTTCTTCTCAGAAGATAAAATATATGTAGCCAGACAGACAAAAACAAGACATTCCATGTGTCAAAATCTTTCATATTTTGGAACTTTTAAAAGCAATGTTACTTCAGTGAGCTCTGCTGTACATGGAAAGAAGAATCAGCAAGAAGATGAGAGCTGAGGAAAAAAGTGGCAGACTTTCTGCCTCTACAGACATCTGATGAATAAAAAGCCATCTTATTCATTACGTTCTGCTATGTTTCAATTTTGGGCTGTCATATTACATTTCCTACAGATTATTCCTCTGAGGGGAAAAACGAAATCAGAAAGTAAATCAGCTATCAAAAATTCAGCTAGGAGTACTCATTAGTGCCTTTTTCCTGTTATATCAACTAGTTTACGTTTCTAGGAAAAGGACAAAACTAATAGATGAGGAAATAGAATCAAGGCAACAGAAGGATCAAGTAAGTTACACCAGTTTCTGTCAAATTTTATTCTTTCTGCAAGAAGAAATCCTGCAGATTTTTAGCATTTCAGGCACTCAAGCTTGAAAATAAAACCCATGAAACTGAATGAGGGCAGCCCTTAGACTTCTACTTTAATGTTTCGATATCCTTGCACTATAATTGTTTCAATAAATGCTTTTTTCTTTCATGAGAGTTTAGAACTTGGAAGCCAGTATTCAAGACTGATGCAGGATTACTTCATTAGGATAGTTTTTGCTGAACACAACCCTTGAAGTCAATCAACAAAATTACAACTATAAAATAGTGAATGCCTGAACACATTTTGACATTAGAATAACTAAAACTAGGAACTTGAACACTTTCAGATTTGTACACATGAAGTTTCTAACACTTCTACACAGTAGAAATAAATATGATGCCTGTTTGAGTGTTAATGCTTAGTTGTGAACCTCAGCAAATACAGAATGTACTAAAACAAAATCAAAAGGTTTTCATGAGAGTTTATAATTAATACTTTAGTTTCACTATCTTCTTTCTTTCTTAAGATAGCAGTTCCCACGTCCATAACGCATGATTACACATTTGCCTGAAGTTATTTGGCAGCTCACAATTTGAAAGCAGAAGTTATCATTTTCAAAATGAGTAGTTTCACTGAATTCATGTAATGATAAGCATAAGCATAAATATTTGCTAGATTAATTCTTCAGTTATACGTGAAGATCACTGGTGTAGGGACGATAAGCTTTCCTATTTTTACTTCAGTGCCTCTAGCTAGGTACAGGTCAGCGTTACAGTTCTTGAAAGAGTCAGTATGAGGTGATTTGCTAGCATCACCACAGAGATGCAACACAACAGAAGTTCAGTTCATTATTAATCAAACATAGGAAGAAGAGCATGAAATCCGGAGAGGGTAACTCAACCATACTCCCTGAGATGAAACTTCTCAAGCCAGAATTCTGCCTCCTCAGTATGCTTAGTCACTCTTGCCAGGTTTCCAATTTTGATTTTTTCCTATTTATTTATTTATTTATACAGAAAAATGCATTTAGGGAAAACAGTGGCAGTGACTTAATTATGTGATAATTGAAGATAAGTGTTTTTATTCAAATCTGCTTTTTAAAGTTTTGGAAACAATTGATATTTTTTCTCTGTTCAAATTCTTGGCACCTCATATGATTTCACAGATCTTTATACTTTCCCTTTTTCTTTCTCTTTCTCGAACTGAACAGTCCTAAGCTAATAAGTCTTTTCTTGTACGTACTCATGTACAAAACCTGTTTCATAATTGTGGCCACCCTTGTGTTATACTACCCTTCCCCCCTACCTATTCTGTTTTTCCACTACCCTTTTGATGGCTTTCTTCTGTTTCGAATACATAATGAGTCTGCATCAGCGCAAGACTTTGTCACTGAAGGGCTATTCCAGAACATTTACCAATATGCAGAATAATGCTGACACCATTACAGACATTTGGTAAACCCTGCCAGTAAGTCTTCTCCACTTGGGAAAACTGTCTCCTCTTTCTGCCATATACATATAGTGTCTGTAAGATAACAATCTCAATAAAAGACCTTCTTTCTTATCAGAAATTTCCTTGGCAGTTTTTTTGCAACAGAGATCATTGAAAGTATTCCAAAGCCATGTCCACACTAATATGTAAATTAAAAAAAAATAATAAAAAAAATCTACCGGTTTCTTTTTATCAGTAGCTTAAAGCATTTGAAGCTGTGGTCCCTACACTTAACCTCTGCAGTTCAAAAATTTTACTTCCTATTAAACTAATATACCCCTAGTGAACCAGGCCATGAATGCATTTTAAAATTGGAACATTTGCTGCTGTTTTGAGGGTCTCCTCCTCGCCTGGGGTGCACATGTCTTTAGTAGTACCTCAAATGAAGCTTCTCATATGCGCCGAATGAAATCTATTTCAAACTTCCCCAAACCATTCTTTGAACTCAACTCAGATGCAGTAAATGAGCACCAAGTAATTCTTTAAAACTATGCTGTTGCTCTGAAGAAAAAAACTAATGAAGATGTAAGCCCAACTGGTTGGAATGCTGTTATCCAAATGCTCAATGAGTCCTGCAAAGAATTTGAACAGAGTAATGAAGCATGCCTTCCTTCTGCTAAAACAGTATCGCCTCTTTTATAATCATATTTTTCCATTAATTTACCAACTCTAGTTTTTATTATAGTTTCTCTTGATTTTCTAGAAGTCTAGAAAGTATAATATGACTTTCTAATTCACACCTGGAGCCATTAAAAAAAATCCAGAACTTAGCGTCTCATTTACCATCCCATGGTCAATTTAAGTTACACATTACACAGTACACCTAGCAGTCAGTAATTTCATATCTGAGTTCCTTTAGGATTTTGGGTGAATAGCAATGATCTGGACTGGAAAGACTTCATGTACCATTGCTGATTTATTACTATTAATTTTATCAATTCTGTAATAAAATTTCTTGGTGCCTTCTTAATAGAGAAGTCCCTAGATTTGTACCCTGTAGAGAAAGGACTTTCCAAGCTTTTCACTGCGAATTCAGAATGGTTCATTAAACATAATCAATTTTCATGACTCAAATGCAATGGACACAATCACTTTCTCAGCTCAGCACTGAATGCTTAGCTTCTCCACTTGGGATTTCCTTCACTGCTTTCTAAAGCATTAGTGAACTTCATGAATATAAGGTTTTCCCTGTGTTAACTTACAGAAGTGCAAAACAAAAACAAGCACAGAAATTCTACTGATATCATGAGAGACAGGCAGAGAACTAGTCTAAAAGTTGCCTTTATACAAAACCACATTGCCTTTATTACACAGTATTTTAGAAACACATGAGGTCTTAATTTATAATCATATCAAAAGATCACATACTGCTATTTACAAGTGGGTTATTACCACATTAAAAAAAAAAAAAAAAACAACAACAAAAACTGTAGTAATTTAAATTATTAGAAACTAAAGGCAGAAAATAAAGAATCAACTTTTGTATTCCAACAATAGTATCACAACGAGAAACATTAGAAAAGGAAATTAAAAAAAAAAAAGAAAATTGCAGTTGCTGTTGCCAAAACATCAGTTCTTACTAATTTGCAAAGTGTTAGTAGGCAGCCAACTTCAGTTAGAAACAAGGATGAGTGTTGATGAGTCACCATGTGAAGACAAAGGCATGAAAAATCTGGTAGTTGATTAAAAAGAATACTAATACCTTTGTTTATGCAAAGTGAACTGTGTAACAATCATGGCTTTTGGGGGGTTATAGTGGGCACAACCACATGAAGGAGAGGGGGGTCATAGCACCAGATTTGGAAGGGTGTTCCCTCTATCACAGTCATTTATAGACCCTCCATCCCCTGTTGAAGGTTCCACGCTGGGACTTTGTACAATGTAAGACAGGAACACTCTGTGGTGCCCCTTGCTGAGGGAGAGAGGCTCCAGAGCAGAGGGTATGACATGCAGGCCCAAATGAGCACCACTCATGCACAGTGCAGAGACATCTCAAAAGTGTTCTTTCCTCTTGTTCTGATCCAAAGAACTGTAATCTCATGTAAGTTAATGAGGCAGGCTAAGTGTGTTACAATAAAATCTGTGTTTCTGCAATTTATCTGATAATGTATAATTCTAAATTGTAAATCACTGTTTATTTTACTGCAAGTTACATTAAGAAACAAGTAATTGTACTGATTTCAGCATTACAAGAAATTTGTCTTGTCTCCTTCACACAAAACCTCTGTCTCTATTTGCTCTTTCTCTACTTTTTTCCCACTCTTTTCCTTCTTACTGCATTAATCCACATCAGTGCTCCACTACATCCACTGCTTCTTAATAATCATTTTCATCCTTCCCTCTCCTTTTACCTCTCAGCCCTTTTTTTAGACTTCATGTGTACAATCACATTCTAAGCCCCCTGTCAGGATATAAGTTCTCTCACTTCAATTAAACAAAAAAAGTGTGGTGAAGAGTAGAGCGTAGTAACAAGTGCAAGAGATGTTATAAATAAATAAGACAGCTTCATTAAAAGTGAAGCATTAAGTTTTATATATAGCTCAAGTACATATAACAAATATTAAAAAAAAAAAACAACACAACCTTTTTAAACTAGCCTTGTGCCTGTTGATATACTTCAGAGTAATGCTGGCCTCAAGATCCCTTAATGCCTTCTAATAAATCACATGAGATTGCATTAAAAATATAACAAGTTCATTTAAATAAACCTTAAAACACTTCAATTTGTACATATTAGTGGAGTAAATCATGGCTAATGTGTTAAAGTTATGGGCTTTGTTATTTCTAAAATGATGCAATTAGCCTCCCAGGTCAAACTCAATAACTATTTTTAGCAAAAAAAATATCACTTTACATCCACAGTTAATTGGAGTTAATTGGGCCTTCAAAATGTGCTGGTATGAAAGCAAAAGTGTTTTTTAATAACAAGGACAGCAAGAAATGGATAAACTGCTGTGAGAAAAAAAGGAAACATCCATGGAGTCTGTGAGTGTCCACCATCATTCCTGTAAACTTTTAATCAAACTACATAGCAGACAGATGTTTTAGATTGATGTATGAAGTAAAGGTGAAGACACAAAGGATCTCTTCAAGCTCTTTAATGTTTCATCATTACTCTTCATTTATTGCAATCACTGAAATGTATGTCAAAGTCTATAAAGCAGTAAGAGCTTATCTGATAACCACTGAGGTCAGCCAGTCAATTGACGTTCTCCACAAGTACATCCTCCCCCAAAGTAACAATACTGTACATAGCAACCAGCTGGGCAAGATGACCTCCAGAAGTTCCTTCCAACTACTCTGGGATATCCAAAGTGAATTATGTTTTTACCTTTCCTGGAGTTCACTTGTCTTCTTGCTCTACTCCCAAGACATCAGATCTGTACTCTTAATAAACAAACACCATTTTTTATGAGGAATAAAATACATTTTTTAAAGAAAGAGAGAATGCCCAATTTTCTGTAGTTCCACTTATCGAAATTTATGCAAACTATTTCATAACCTACATAAACTCAAACACTTCATCAGAAGAGGCTATGTAATTCACCATCACTCCGAGTTTTTAAAAAGAAAACCATGAAGAATTTAAACAAAACTTTGGGACAAATGACAGACTGAAGTACAGTAAGACACAAATTGGATATTTTTCTTTTATCCTTGCATTCTAGTCATCTTATTAAAAATTTCTCTTCAAGAGCTATTGCCATTTCTGCTCTCCACACAGTTAGTTGAGTGAACATGTCTTGAGTGAACAAGTCCGCATGCAGCCATATTCATTGTACCTGTCTTTGGGCTTTGCAAGCTGTCTGAACATAGCCGGGCTTTTATATCCTTCCTTACCACCCCTACTTTCCCACCATATACACAAAACTCACTTTAAGTATCCCAGATTTGGTAAGTAGAAGGGGCTGGCTTTCATTTTATTCTAACATTTTTCTCCTTTTGACTGCCTCTAGGGGTTGAAACTTAATTAGAGCAGAACACTGGATGCTGGGGGTGAGTTGTACCTCATAATTCCCCCCCAAGCAGTTCCCCACATTATCAGGAAGCATAAATAGTGCAAATTGGGCAGAACGCTTACAATGATGAGATACGTCTATGCATAAGCAAAAGAACATTTGTAAACAGATGTTGAATCCTTGCAGGTTCTGCAACACAAATTATGAAACTGAAATATATCTGAACAGTGGAATATCAGGAGTGCCAAAGCCAATACAGTACAATGATAAAGAAGTGAAAAAGGAAGAACATTGTAAGAGTAGATAATAACAAAAAGTTATTGATAATAATGATACTGAACTGAAAAATTACATATTGGTTTTGTGTGTTTTATATGAGCAGCCTGTGATGGCAATAAACTGAAGGGTAAACCAAGATAGAATAAAGGTTAAGCAAAATTCCTGGATTAGCTAGAGCTTCAGCAAGGGAAAACAATAATGATGTTTATCCATAATCATAACGTTTACTAATTCTTTTAGTAAAATCACCAAGAAAGGTTTTCAATACTTTCTCTGGCTACACTAGTACTGGAAATACTTCTTTTTTCATGATTTGACCGCAACAATACAAATAGCATTTTAGAAGCCAAAGAAAAAAAAACAAAACAATTTTATGTATAGGTATATGTTGCTAAAAGCCTCTTCTGTGGAAAATCCTGTTACACTGAAATGCAAAATGTACATTAGGGTGACCAGTAATGTGAACAGAACGTTGTTCAACACACTGAATGAAAGATATTCTGATAGAAAAAACAGTGGTCTCCTCCACTGAACTTATATTCTGAAAACTCAGCCACTGGCTTGCAGTGTCTTGTTTTACTCTCTGTAAGTTTCTATTTCCAGTACAGAGAATAATAATAGCTTTAAATTACAGTTAATATATTTGCTCAGTATAGTAACATATATTCCTACAAAGA
Organism: Alectoris magna; assembly: GCA_030625065.1. Taxonomy (NCBI): domain Eukaryota; kingdom Metazoa; phylum Chordata; class Aves; order Galliformes; family Phasianidae; genus Alectoris; species Alectoris magna. Next base: position 81,935,644 of record CM060560.1, read on the forward strand.
CAACTTCAACACAGTTGACAACTTTTTGACAGTGTTGAGTTAACCCACCACAACACCTTGGAAGCGAGTAAGCAAATTCTAGAATTCTTTGAAAAATGGAAGAAAATCTAAGCAATATTAAAGTAATTTTACTTTCAAGTGGTATTCACTGTAACACTAAGGCCTAAAAGAGGAAAAAATTGCCAGCTGCCAGAGGCTTAAAGTTATGCATATTACTGGATGTTTTGGGGGGATGCTTGTTTGTTTTTGTGGTGGTGTTTTTTGTTATTGTTGTTGTTGTTTGTTTTTTTTCCTTTTCTTTTTCCCTAACCACTTTTCAGTAAGCACCAGTCAGCTGCACATTCTGGTCTAATCTTATCATTAGCATAAAATTTGTTCTGTAGAAGTTTTTGCTCAGGTTATAAGTTCCTCAAGACTAGGCTGGGTTTGTTATGTACTGTTTGTAAGGATGCTTTTAAGCCACTGGCTAAGCACTTGTGATGACAGGGTGCTTCCTGTAGGTGATCAGTTTGTAGCTTCAAAGGAAGGTACTATCATGCAACTGCACTTTTTCCGTTTTATTTATTTTCTACATTGATACATTTTCAATAACAACTATCAGACCTTGTATACAAGTCTCACAAGAGAAGGACGTAATTTCTGCTCCCCATAAGACTTGTGCTCAGACCCCTCACAACTTCACTGTCCTTCTCTAGACACACTCCAGGGCCTCAATGTCCTTGTAATGCGGGGTCCAAAACTGAACACAGTACTAGAGGAGCAGCCTTACCAGAACTGAGTACAGGGAGACAATCATTCCTGATGGCTACATTATTTGATACAACCCAGGATGCCATTGGCCTTACTGGCCACCTGGGCACGCTGCTGGCTCATGTTAAGCTGAATGTTGACCAAAACCCCCAGGTCCATTTCTTCCACACAGTCTTCTAGCCACTCTGCCCCAAGCCTGTAACGTTGCCTGGGGTTTTTGTAGCCAAAGCGCAGGACCCAGCATGTAGACACTTTCCTCCAACTTGGTGTCATCTGCAAACTTACTGAGGGTGCACTCAATCCCTTCATCCAGATCGACAATAAAGACATTAAACAGGACAGAATCTAATACCCACCACTGGAGAACACCACTTGTGATCAGTCGCCAGCTGGATTTAACTCCCTTTACCACCAGTCTCTGGGCCTGGCCATCCAGCCAGTTCTTTACCTAGCCAAGAGTGTACCTGTCCAAGCCATGGGCTGAGAGTTTCTGCAGGAGAATACTGTGGGAGGCAGTGTCAAAGGCTTTGCTGAAGTCTAGGTAGATTACACCAACAGCCTTTCACTCATCCACTGGGCAGGTTACTCAATTATAGTTGGAGATGAGGTTGGTCAAGCAGGATCAGTACACATTTCTACTAGGCACAAACACATACATACAGAGACACATGCCTGCATAGCTTGCCACTTGGCTCTGAAAAGACAGAGTAGAACTTTTCTCAGCACAAACACAACCAGCACTTGAGTAAACGATGAAAACACAGATAGTACAATCCTTTACTGCTTGTCTAATCAAAACTGAAGGTTGCTAGTCAAATCAATATATACACAATGTACGTGCCTTTCCAGTAACCAGTCCTCAGACTCTAGTCATCTCCATTTGCTGGCCCCAGACCTACACATCTGAGGTTTGCAGTCATGACCTACTAGCAGGCTGTCAGCTTTGAATTTCACTACAATTCACACATACACACTCAGAATGCAGAACACACCTACATGAAAGACAGAAATTGAATTTAATAATACTACAGGAATGACTGTGCAGTCATATACGTATGTAGCCTATATGAAGTCATACCAACTAGCAAGTTGTTTACACTCAGTAAGACCATTCTTCCACTTTTTCCTCTTTCTTTCCTTGCAGCTACCCTGATCTGCCTTGATCCTTCCCCTTCCCTACCTTTGGTCCTTTTCCAGAACATCCCATAGTAATTCTCAAACACTCCCACAATCCCCTTAAAACATGCCAGAAGATCCCCAAATTATTTTCCCATTGTATCCCAATGCTTTGTATCCCTTTAAGCAATTAAACCCCTCCAGTTTGCAAGCCCTCACCCTGGTAAGAACTGAGCTTCTTTGGCTGACTCATTTTGCTGGGCTTTCCTGGATCCAGATACCAACAACCCTGTGATTGTATCCCGTGACATCTGCCTGTTACTAGCTACATTTTCTTCTGGAGGAAACATCTTATCTGATCTGTCATGTTTGTTAGCAAGTGCCTTTAACAGTCGTGGGTTTTTTTTGTTTGTTTTTGTTTTTGTTGTTGTTGTTTTTTGTTTTTTTTTTTTGTTTTTCCCCTGTTCTTGCTGTTTGTTTTTTAAATATAAACAACATTGAGAAAATCACTGAATCAAGTTAGTTCCTAGGCTACTTGAGATTAAAAAATTTTGTATTTAACCTTTTCCATTGTACATGACTGACACCTTACTATTACATTTAATTACTGAAAAGTATCTCCACTATTGTATGCACAAGGACACCGAGTGCTAATGTAGCTGTGTTAAATACACAGAAGGAGGAAACTAAAGTGGAGTGACTCAAGCACTTCTCTAGCAGATAGCACTTCTATCTGCTAGATCGGGCTATGTCTTCCAGTATGAAATAAAAGGTGATTACACTATAGGAATGGTTGCATCCTGTGCATTAACTCTGTGCTTAACCAAGAAGGCCTTTAAGCTTGCCTTACTAAGTCACTGGTGGGCCACCTAAAACTGAAAGAGAACTGAATCCCCCCAGATTTTCTCAATAGTGAATTGATGCTTTGTTTTGTGGGTTTCTTTGCTTGTTTGCTTGTTTGTTCCCCTACGGGCAACCTCTTAATGATTATCTGTTTTATTAGTGACTGTCTTAGATCATTTGAACAAGCTTACTGATTTGTTCATAACTGAAAACTTAGTCTGATTGTTGTATATTTTTTACTTTTATCAGTTTTCAGAACTTGTAATAAGTTTGCTTATTTTCATGCCGGGACAACTGCAAATTCACTTTATCTTCCTTTTTCATAAAATCAATAGAAAGTATTAAAGGCTATTTTATTTCATCTAATTACATGACTCATGGATGCCGTACATAAAAGTCACATCAGGTTGGAAGTATGTAAAGGCCTTGCACTATTTTCTAAACAAATATCAAAGTTCATGGAAAGGAAAACTTCATTTGGCTAATACTGAGGTGGAAAACACTTGTGATGTTGTCTTAGAACTATTACCATTAAAACATGGTAATATTCTTCATTATTACTAGACATCTGTTAGCAATTCCAATAAAAAGAATAATTATTAATGGAAAAAAAGAGAAGAATATTCTGTTCCAGGTCATTATATTTATTTAATTACTCTCCAGTTGGTCTAATGTTGGTATCAGTGAAATTGTGGAGCTAATTACTAGCATGTTTTCCAGAATCCAACAGTACAGTCTTGTTTGACAAGCAGAGAGAATTCATGCCTAAAGGGCAAAGTAATAACTGTTCTGCTTGTGCCAGAAAAGAGGAACTTGAGAACTCTGGGATGATGACAAAGTGAATTGAACAAATAAAAGACAACATAAAATGGAAAGCAGGTTGCGTGAACTCTGGAAGAGAAAGAACGAGGAAAGCGGCATCTCTGCTGACATGAAAAGATATTAATTTTCTTGTCAGCTATGGTGTTATTGCAAGTCAGGGAACAACCAAGGAAGAATGAGTAGATGAAGTATCTAATTCTGTTCTGAGTGACAGTCGATCAAAATCATCGCTGTTATATGGAAATTGCTCACCCAAAGTATAATATTATTGAATCTGTAACAGTCCAATCTGCACACGATTGACAACAGTAACAGTCTTATGACTTGGGTTTGGAATTTTAAGAAAGAGATAGTAAACATATAACTCCTTAAAATACACTGACACAAATAAAACACCTTAAGGCTTTTTCAGACTTTTCATACAAACCAAATTCAAGGATTCTTCCTGTGTGGTTAAAACGAACGCAGAAAGAGATTTGTGTTAGTCTCACTGAAGAGGTTTGGACAGAGGAAGACTAGCTTAGGTATAATGAAAAATTCTAATAAATGTCAGTGAAATTTAACCTTTAAAAAGAGAGCTCTGAATAAAAGATAAACACAGTCTCAGTATTGTTCTGATAAGCTAAGAACAAATGCAACTCATCAACTTCTCCCATCTAAAAGTATAAACAGAAATGTGTTATAAGCTATTTACTCTAGTACCAGTGCCATAAATTAAATGCTGCAAGGACTCAAGCAATAACTAAGGCTGTAGCCTAGCAACTTGTTGCATGTTAGAAGCTCTTTGCTCCTGAATTGAACATCACTGACACAATGACCTCAGAGCAAATGGAAACATTTCCAAGATTCTGGCTAAATGAATGCATCAATAAAAATGTATTTGCAACCACAACCCAAGAATCACATGCAAAATATTGTATTTTACTCTATCACTTCAGCGTGTTAAACAGAATTTCAAAACATAGGCCTGTGTACACCTGTGAGTTTTCTGCCCCAGATCTTATTCCACAGGGGCTGGTGATGAATAAATACCACAGCAGAAAGAGTAAGGCAAAAGCACTTCCCATGTCAACACTTCTTATTAATCTGAACTCAGCACCGGGTCACAAGACACATACTGGATATGCATGTATTAAGCATAAAAGTAACAACAACAAAAAAACAGCAACAGAACAAAAAAAACAAAAACAAAACAAAAAAAAAAAAACAACCAACAGTTGCTATAATATTTGTGGATATATATAAGCATACGTGCATGGAAAGGATGCTATAATGAGAGAAGCTCTGAGAAGGAAGCAGATGATTCCATTGCTTCCAAGAACTATTACAGCATGCCAGCCTACACTGCCAGATGCGCTTTTCCCACTTGATAAGGATGTAGAAGCCCTAGATAATTCTGTAGGAATCACAGAATCATATGAGTTAGGAGGTGAAAGGGTACTCATCTCTGCATTCAGCTCAAAAAAGATTCTGGCAACTACACCTGGAAGGCACAGAGAAAGAATTTTGCATCCTATCAATAGAAATGAATGATGAAATATGAGGGTAGAGATTGAGCTGTCCTTGACTGATAATCAGTAGTCGAATGTTCCCTTGACCTCCACATTACCAAGCATTCAGACACTCCTGTTGAATAACACCCTCCAACAGTCCCCAGAATTAATTGTGGAAGGTTAGATAGCTACCTGAGACCAAACTGATTGAAACATACCTTCCACACAGATCCCAACCATCTAAGTTTGAGATTCAGTGCCGTAATCAATTTTAGTTTATGTTATTTCCTATATTCCTTTACTGATGACTGGGGAACTGGGTAAATGTTAACTACTTTGTTTTTCTCTCAGTTGCAGACAAAATCAGTAGAGTAAGATCTAGACTGTCTACTCAGTGAAAAGTCTTAACTCATTTTTCATAAAAATATTTCGATGACATACCATCACAAACATACCTCACAACAGGTTTAAGAGCAACGAAATAGAAATTATTTCACACTAGAAATTATCAACAGATCAAAATTAAGATGTGCATACAGCTGTTCCTGAGTTAGTGTTTAATAAAAAGGAGTTATTTTACTTCGGATACTCGCCATTTCTGTTGCCCTGGATGATGTGTATACCCTAATGAATATTCTTTCCCCTCATCCTAAATTCTGTGCATCTATATACTTGTAATTACTTAATTTTTTTAAAAAATTATATTTAAAAAAAAATATATATATAAATGTCAAGGTGACCTACCTGTTTATTATACACTTCAAAGTATCAGCATTCAGTACAACAAAATCTATTATTTTGACTGCGCTTCAGCGTAGTGCATTTGTTTCATAAAGCACTAATTGGATGTTACTTCTAACTAGATTTCTAGACACAAGAAAATTATCAGATAACCTTTTACATTCATATTTGCTTTCATGCATACATATTTTGTTGGCTGAAATGTTTTCTATCTCCAAATTTAGCTTGAATCCTTATGTTTTATTCTCAATACTTGTTTGAAAAGCAGACATTGCTTTTCCCAGCTGCATTACATTTTAATTTTGCTATGTGAATTTTGTGTCTGTGTCTTCCATGTGCACTACAATGTATTTCCTGTAATTATTTCTGGTGAAATTCAGTAGACATTGTAACTCAAGGTTCAAAAATCTTTAGTACTAGTTGAAGAAGAATATCAAATATAAGATAAAAGTTTCATGATTAATCATTTTTTAATTTAAGAATAATTTACTGGAATACCTGTCAGGTGCTACAAATTTTGATGTAAAGGGACTCTTCGTTAGCCTTCATTTATGTATAGTAAAAATCTGACATATCTGTCCTTTAAAGGCAGGGATTGCCCTTCTGTAAATGGCATTTTAAATTTGAAAGATATGCAGAAAAATATATGCAAAAAATATATATATCAAAAGATTAAATTTTCAGAAAATATTTTAACGCAGGTATAAATAAATAAATAAATAAATAAATATATTAAAAATTTACACATCAGTCTGTTTGGAGAAAGGAAATTTTAAAATGTCTTTAGATTTCAAGCCCTACATCTTCTTTTCCCATTTTACGTATCTTACACAATGACAAAGAATGGAATCTTAAGAACAAGCATAGATATATACATTATTATTCTTTTTCTTACCAGAACGTAGTGAATTTGATATATGGAGAAAACTTATTTTTCCAGAATATACTAGCTTGTGTAGAATCTTTCAACACTAGCTGAAATTATAAGCTCATTATTTCCTACTAGCCCCCCAAAACGGATGTTGTAACATAAAACAAGTAACAAAATTCATCCTTGGAAAGTAAGGAAGAAATCTGTGTTAAAAATCCTTTATATGTTCAAAACTTGGCTGAATGCAACCTTGAGCAACATGACAGAACTTTGAACTTAGATTAAATTTCAAGGCTGGCCCTGCTGTGTGCAAGAGGTCAGCCAAGATGATCTTTAGAGGACCTCACAACCTTTTTCTACTTCTAGACATGAGAAATTGTACACAGGGAGAACAGGCTGGAACAGAATTAGGAGAAAAAGACATATACTTATTAAGCTTCCAACTAGGCTGTAACATGCATTTGTAGCGATCTCTGGAAATAGGGAAGACGATTATATAATGTGTGATTAATGTTAGTGATAAGATAAAGTAATTTTCAATACTATGTTTGATACCACATAGATTGATTAACATCACTTTCTATTTTAGAGTTGTTTTCAGCAATGTATTATTTCTACAAAAAATCCGCTGGCCTAAGTAAATAAATGACCTCTGGGTCATATGTCCTTGCCTTGAGCGTGATTTTATTTTTACTCATTTCTACAGCAGCTCTGTCAAAATGGTTGATTTCAAACTTTCACCCATGGAAAGAAGGCAGCTTGTGAAACTGAAATCACTCTGACATCAAGAAAATTGAGAAAACTTTTGAAAGCTCAAACATCCAGACATTGCTACTGTAAATTGGTTTACTGAATGTTCTGTGTACAAGAAAAATACAAGGCAAATTGAAATATGAAATATGAAATAATAATAATAATAATAATAGTAATAATAATAATAATAATTTCCAAGAATACATCCCACAGAAAATCATTTAATAATATATATATATCCAAACTGTGTGAAAATGTACTTTCAAGCCTGTAATAATACCTATTATGTTGGTCAAACTACTGATATTATGTTGGAAAACTTTTATCAGTAAGAAACTGAACTTTGGAATGCAACTGTTAGACAATATGAAGAAGGTCTCTACTGATTAAAGGTATGTTAATTGAACTGTACAGAAAATTAGCCACTTTGCCACACTACCTCTTGTGTTACATGTGGAAACATATTATTGAAAAAATTCATTTTTGTTCTCTCGGGTGTGGATTCTAGAAAGCCTACCAACGTGCCACCAACTCCACTCGAAAAAAAAAATAATTCAGAATAAAACACTGAAGTCAGTTTTCTCAAAGCTTCTGTAAGTAATGTTGTTTATGTGCAGCATGTTTGGCACAGTTTATTTGGCTCCAGAGTTGTAAAACTTTCTTTTTCCGAATATTACCAGACTAATAGCAAAAACTCATAATTAGTGGGTTTAACAGTACTTTGCTCATCAGTCCAATTTTTTTCTTTTTTTCTTTTTTTCTTTTTTTTTTTTTTTAGATCATGATCTTATCCAGGTGAAAAGCCACAGAGCATCTTGTTTCAGAAAAGTTCAAATGAACTTCATCTGTGAATTAATCTCAATCCAGTTTGAACTGAAGAGATCCGTTAGAAGATTTGCATTTTGCTACCGTTACCTTCAAGAAGGACACTTTATTTTGCTGTCATTCCATAACATTCTTGGTAACCATATGAACTGATTTTATCAACACTACCTCCTGCTTACAAGAATGCTATTCAGCATTGTTAATTATTAGGATTGATGTCCTTTTTATTGACGAAACTCTTAAGTGTAAAACAAATATGGTATTAGGAGATTTTCCTATTTCTGCTCACTAAATCATAATATATTGTGAGAGTATCCTTTCTATGGTTTTATTTCTTGTTGCACACTGCTTTGATCTCTCTGTATCCTGATTAACCATGGTGACCTAACATTTGTTATGGGCTACTTGAATTCAAATTACTTAAACCTTCTCAGTTTCTCCTCTTACTGTGACAGAATGTGACAAAACTGCATTTTATTTATTTATTTATTTGTTTGTTTTTGCAAAAGATTGATTTAGAAGTAGTGTTCTTCTAAAATTAATGAGCAGACTGCTATATGTTTTTGGTCTTTGCTTCAAAGTAGTAGTTTAAACAATTCATGTATGCACTTTCAGATTTCCTATTTATGAACTAATGAAATAACTGGGGTTGTGGGTTGATGTTTTTCCCTCTTTTAGGAGTCCTATCTCACTTAAAGACATACAGGGCAACACAGAAGTGTTAAAATAGTTATTTTAAATTAATAACAAATCATTGCTTTAATGATGCACATGAAAGGAACAAGTACACTCTCATCTGCTGCTGCTGCTGCCAGAGGATTTTTCAATGGTGCCATTTCTCAGATACATGACCTGCACATAGGAGAAGAGTAAGAAACTCCAGTTACATCTATGAAACACTTGTAAAATATCAGTCCCTCGTGTTTGTAGTAATAGTGAATATTACTTTGATGCACAGATAATACTTTCTACTTTCTTTGAAGTGGTTATGTTTCAGTGGTTAAAACCAAAATATCTACTTCATCATCTGTAGAAAGTTGAGACTGAGTGGTAAAAACATTGTATAAAAATGGTAATAAATCCATCGCATTTATTCTTATTATTACATTTTGAGATGTCTGGTAGGTCAGGCTTTTAAATGGTGCTGTCACAGTCACAAGACTCCTCCTAGGTCAAAGAAGTATCATATCCAATCTCACAGTCACTCTAAGTACAGTAGAGGTTTTGTGTCGTACACCCCCTAGGTGATGCTGGGGGTGTAGGTATTCAGATCTCAGCTATCACATATGAAAATGCAACACCTTAGTGTTACTGTTAGCTTTTCTAGCTCTTGGATCACCACATCAAAATACTCGCATGGCCAAGATGTGCTTCTTTCATAAAAAAATGAAGAAGAGTTCATTTGTTCGGAGTGCACAAGCAGAATATAGCAGATGTTCTTAAGGACATCTGTGATTATGTTCAGTCACCTATGGGTTTTCAGTACCAGGTCATGTAGTGTCATCAGTCACTCATGACACAGCTCTGGAAAACATGTTTAGCTTCTCCAGCTGCACAAGTTGACAACCTTTTATTGGAATTTCACCTAAGTTTTCACTTTGCAGACTTCATATTCCATATATATAATTCATGAACTCTTATTACCATGAAACTGTAGTATTTTGTGTAAATATTTCACATATTTTGGATATGTCAAATACTTATTTTTATGAAAGGTATTTTTAAAAATTACGATTAAAAAATGTCTGAAAATTAAGCTATAACAGAAATTCATACAAAAATTTAGTCTTGCAGCAACATCAATCTAAATATTTCACTCCAACATTTGTATTTAATTTCCACAGACAAAAAACCCTGTGTGCATGTGAAAGGTCTACTGCACTATTATATAGTGTAGCCTCAAATGAAGATAAAGCCTAATGCTAGAAGATGGAAATAAAAGAGCAACCTTGATTTATTTGTTTGATTTTATTTTTTTACTGAGGAGGAGTAACACAATAAATCAATCAGGTAACATTCAAGCTTAAGTATATACAACAATCCATCTAAACAGCTTAACCAAATGGGTCATATTCGTGTTTGTTTGTTGAGGAGGTTCCAGAGTGTTTTTGCACTAGAAAGCAACTCTGCAATCTCAGGATTACAGCACACCAAAATCTATTATAGTCTTAGATCCCCTGCTACTTTTAAGAGTTCTCACAGTTCAGAATGATTTTGAGTATTGGCAATTATTATGCTTTTCTTACAATTCCAATTGCTGGAATGATGTAACATCTGTGGCAGACTTAGCTTTGTTTATTCTTAACAGTTTGCATTGCAAAAATGTGAAAAGTGCAAGCTGAAGAAATCATACTAGGCAGAAATACATTAATCAAATACCACTATTTTCAAGTACATCTTGACTTAAATCTACCATGTGTACAGAAAACATGAACTTCCAAATAGTAAAATAATGTGATTATCAGGAAATGGCTTTGCTTCTATGAAAACTTCACACATTTCATGGGATCACCATTCCTGGATATGCTAACAAACAAGGAAGAAATAGTCGGGGATGTCATCACCAACAGCAGCCTTGTCTGTAATGTCTATGAAGAACTGAGTCTCAATGCTACACTACAGACATGCAACTTTCCTGCCTTGTTTTGCCAATTTTTCATTGCTTTTATAGTTTCCTGCCCTCATAAACAAGCTGCCAGTTAGTTGAGACAAACCGCCTGGATAACTGTACATCCAAGCATCATGATGATGGTTAGAGGCAGTAAGCTCTGTTGATTTGCCATCTTCTCAGCTGAGCTCTTTGCTGTCCCCTACATTCATTTTGTGTCCCCCTAAACTGAACTGCATTCCCAGCTTTCAAACCTCACCTGCTTAAAATCTCATACTGCTTTTCTTTTTCTCTGCTATTATCACAGAGGAACAAATGTTCTAGTTTTCAGACGGTAATCTGCTCCTTTTTTATAAAATCTGTAACAAAATTGCACTTTAATAGGAAACAACAGCAAAAGCTTCTTGACTTCCTACATTCTATTTTAAGTTCACATGGCAAAACATGCCATGCAGTGGGCATGCAGAGACCACTACCTGCTGGCCATCAAAAACAAACAGAAGGTAAGAAGTCAAACTATTTAAGGGGAATAATTGGACAGAATATGATAACTTATTTTATTGCCCACTGTACAGTGAATGTTTGGACAAATTCATGCCTAACATCAGATGAATTTACTTCAGTGAGTTTTACTTCCTCAGATTTCAATAAAGCGCTGCAATGTTCACTGGAACATGAAAGGCCAAGGAATTTGGCAGCAGCCACACCACGCGATACAGACAGAGGGAGTGATCTAAAACTGTCAAAGCAGCTACAGCAGGAAGCGTGCCAACATATATGGCAAAAAGGAAAACTGTTTTTCACAGATCATTAGCTAGATTGTGTTTTGGCCAGCTGCAAGACAGAACCTAGCTGTTCTGGGTGTCTGAACTGTTTTCACTGTTTTATCCTACTGATTTTAACTAGGTGTTACACTACCACTTTTATAGAAAAGCTTTCAATAATTGAGGCCTGTATCCCTTAGCTATGGAGTAATGATTCAAGCGAGTCCTAAACCTGTAAGACTAATAGCACAGATGAAGTTCAGATTTTGCAGTACCAGCGTTTCATAAATCTGTAATCCATAGACAGAAGCTGATCTCTGATCAGTGTTTCTGCTCTAAAGTTCTACCATTTTTTCTTATGCCAACATAGTTGACATGTACAAATGACATCAGCTCAAAGCTAAAATGTGATCTGTTGTAGTAGGCGACAGCGAGGATTTGGGATGTGACGTGGTAGGACTCTCCCCTTGCTTGGTGTCGAGGGGTTAATATATGCTTAAGGGGCGTAGACGAAGTAGGATAGGTATATAGGTAAATCGCACAACGCAATAAACGCCATTTTTCTGCTCACCATATTGGTATTCATGTGCAGTTCTTTGGCCTGGGTAGGTTTGACCCGATAGTCCAGCACAGGCGCAGAGCTAAAAGAACATGGGTTGCCAGGTGCACGGCAACAGTGATCTTACAGGATGCATGGTAAATCGAAACATATACGTTTCAACTAATATCAAATACACCTTCTAAATTCTAACTCATTTCAAAATATACTTAAATAGTATATCTTATAAATTCAAGACATGTTTAACAGATACTAAAATTCAAAACAAACAGAAAAAAAAAAAAAATTGTTAAGCTTAAACTAAACCAGAATTAACAAAGATGCAGCACTGATTTGCTATTCCATAATGCTGGCTATGTATCACCTTAACTCTCTTGAGAATATAATATATAACGCTGAGAAGACGCCCGAAGGTGTACTGTATAATTTTGTTTGAAGTATTCTAGCAAATAAATAAATAAATATGTTTGCACTGTACTACATCAATACAACATTAATAAAGCATTTAGAAATAAAAGATTGTTAAACTTTCTATTTGCACTGGCAATGTAAAGACACACTTTCGACACATTTCAAAGAATATGGTGAAGTAGGAAATTTGTGAAGAGAGAACTGTCTGGTATTTGAGGAAGAAAAAAACAACAAAACAAAACAACAAAGGAGTCAGTAGGCCAACCATTCAAGGGAGAGAAGTCTTTGGGAAATGGGTCTAATGGAAACAGAGAATCAGTGCCCGCCCCAACACCCACACCACCTCACATAATTATCTTTTGCTTAGCTACTGCAAGTCCGCTGTCCCTTATACACAGAGTATCACTTTATCTCCTCTCCCTTTCAAGCACTGAGACTTACCCTGGTTTCTTCCACTTCTCTTTCTCGTCTAATTTTTTCCACTCTGCTCCAAAAATATGTTTACTACTACACACTGCCAGAGCAGTCGTGCAACATCATTGTAACCCTGAACTGAATTTTTACCTCTCATCATTTTCACAATCAGTGAACAGAATGGATCTACTATTGGCATCCAGCTGGACTCAAAAGGTGTGTTATATGATAAACTTACTTTCCATAGGCCCTTGTCTGAACTGTTGCTCAGAGTGGAAGACGTGACGAGTGTGAAATGAAATGATATTCCTACAAGCAGTGCTGCCCTGAGGGATTGGCTTCTACCCATTCTTTTCCTTTGCATGATATCATTTAAACCAGCCTCCTAAGGGGGACTATTATGTGTTCTTGGCCTTTTGGGTACTGAAATTGAAGAAGTACTGAAAACGCATAACTTCTGTTAGAATCAAAGAAGACCTCTGCCTTGGTCAGATTAAGTGCTATGTAATAAAAAGTCCTCTGAACTATTAGGCACTACTCATCACAACCTTAGTACCCAAAATCAGCAGAAACTTTTTAATGTTTGCTTTCTGTACTTCAATTGCTCACCTGAAACACTATCTCCACACTGAAAACTGGATACTGTAAAGAAAAAGACTAATCACTTCTGTGAACTACTAAAAGCCTAACATGATAAGAACCACAGAAAAGCCCCTGAAGGAATGATTCTGTCATTACAGCGTGTTTTGAATAGAGTGAAGTAAGTAAAGCCTATGGCCACACACAGAACAAGGAGAATAAAACAAAACTATGCAGAGAGCCAATCATTAGGTGAACATTATCCCTCCTGTGCACTGAATGAAGTGTAACTGCTAGGAGGGAGGAAAACACAGTATGTGATTCTGTAATTAAAGCCTTTGCCATTGTGCATAAGCATGGGGAGGCCAAAATTAAGAACATCCAGGCAGCGCTCATTCTCAAATATCACAACTTTTTGTTGCAACACTCCTGTACCTTAATAGAACTGTTTTAATAGGGCTTTTCAGATGGTAACAGTCCCAAGACTAAAGCAGAAGAAAATAAAAGGCAGAAATGAAAAGCACTTTTGAATCTCACCATACAGCAAATGCAAACTGTCAATCTAGAAAATAAATTCTCACTATTTATTGTGAATTGATACAGTGATGTCACAGCACTGAAACGTAAGAGACGCAGGAAGGTGCCTTTCTTATGTTTTTGGGGTTTTGACTATTTGAACTATTCAGTTCAGAGCAGGAACAGCCATTTTCAGTGCAATGGCTGCTGTTACTCTCTGTGATGAACTATATTTTGAAAGAATAAAAATTCCCAAGAGCAATATGAAGTTATATTTCTCTGTTAAAGTTGTCCATTTAAATTCATTGCTTGAGTACTTAAAAGAAAAAAAAAAAAAAAAAAAACCAACACGCTGCTATGAGTCTGAGGAGTGAAGTTTTTTGCCTATCTCACAGTTTTCATAATTAAATTATAGTCACAAAAAGAATTTCCATATAAACTGACTAAAAACAAGCCTCATATATTAATTGGTTATTTCTGTCACAAATGTTGTTTATATCATTCTAGAGGTACTGTAAATTACTGTGGGCTTTTTAACATTTACTGTACAAGCCCAACTAGTTTTACCTTTTATAATTATTTAGTTTTATACAATATCTTAAACTATTACAGAAACATTAAATTTTCACATAGGTGAAATACAGTGTTATCTAAAGTTACAGATTAAAAACTGAGACACTTCTGTAATCTACACATAAATACACTTCCAGGTTCAGCATATTTTTATTCATAGAGAAACTGATATTTACAGAGCTATTAGCACTCTACTCACTGCAGCTTGTTTACAAAAGGTTCATTAAATTATTTAAGAAATTATTCCGTAGTTTATTTGGTAGAGTTTATGGGCTTTGCACCAGATGGTCTTCATTCATTACATTAAGTTGCATATAATCATTATGGTGAGCTCCTGAAATTGATTTTTTCTGCATTATGACTGCTCTCCTGAAATCTTTTCCAGGACTATGTGCAATTAAGATATCTGCTGTATTTGAATACATGCTAGTCCAAAGCCAAATACTGTTTGTTTGTTTGTTTTTTACAGCCAAGAGTCTGCACAGGGACTTGCACTTAGTTCTTCAGAAAGTATTGTGTAAAACACTGAAAAGACTGAAAACTCTCCTTAAAAGTAGTCTCAGCAAACTGCTAGTGTTGCACTTGAAAGGTACCTGGCTGGCCACGTTCATACAACCTTCTCTCAGGTATTGTGAGAATCACGAGACTCAGCCTTTAAGATGTGAAAGAGGCATCTGGTGTTCTCACCTCTGTAGTTACACGACAATTATGTATTATTTTTTTCCAGAAATAGACACATAACTTTGATATTAACTGATTTCAAAGCTTGGTCTTTAAAAAGTATTAGAAGCTGTTCAGAATTGCAGAAATTCACTTTACAAGCTCGAATAAGTGTATCAAATCACCAAGCTCTTTCAATCTTTTTATTAGTATTCTGTGCTACATTAGCAGAATACTAAGTTTTTCCACAAATCAATTGTCCTTTCAAACAGCTTTTCTGCATCTGTTATCAGCAAAGACATGATGAGACAAGAAAGAAAACTGTACACATCTTAGCTATGTCAATTTCATCCATTACCTAAGTGCATAATGCTTATAACATTATCGGGGATTTTTTTTGCTACTGAAATGGAACAGCCTAGGTGCAAGGCTGTGCCATCAGAGAAGCAGCTCATTAGGAAACAGTAGCACTGGAGAAGGAAGTAGTTTATGAAAGAAGACAGATTTATCAGAAGCAATGTATTAAGCAAACAAATCATCCAACCCTTTGAAGAGATGATGCAAACACCACTGCAACTAATTTTAAAAACACTTTTCAAACTAACAGTTTCAGTATTCGTCAGATTAGGACAGAAATTCCTAGGAATTGCTAAGGTATGCTTGTCTCTTCATGTTCAAGGTAGCCAACATTTGCACAACATATCCTCCATTCTAATGTATGGCAATATATTGGTCTGTGTTCACTGAGCTACACAACTTTTTTAAGAGTGCCCTCAGGCTGTAAGTGACATTTGTGAATCTATGTGAAGAAAGAAAATACACAAAAAAACAACCTGGCTCTGAAATCTCTTTTCTTACTTTATATGACAATTCAAAGTGATGGCTTAACTATAAAAGGCAAGTTTTAATTACAGTAAACATTCAAGACATAAGTATACTATCTTGCCCTTTAAATTGAATATATTTTAGTCCCATGTGAAAACTATGCAGTGAGGTCTTAAAACTATTATCAATCTAATTATTTTCCAATATCAGGGATGCTATTAATAATCTAAACAGCTGCAGTGTCAGTGGATTTAATTAACAGTTAAAAATATGAACAATAGGGAGCTAGACAACATGCTGTTTTTAAAGATGTGCAAACTGAAAGCATCCTCTCCTTGTACCTAGAATATTGATGACCCCAATTTGCTCTAGCTCACTGCATGAAAGACGGACATAAGCCTATTTCAAATTATTATGAAGATACAAAGGAATTTTCAGAGTTTAATTTTCCTTTCAAACCACTTCAGAATGCAGGTGTTGTTATCAGCTCTTGCCCTACCGAGCCTGCTTGAGCTTAGCTGACAGGTTGCCTTCTTAGTTTCACAAGATGACTGAGAACTGCCAGAACAGGCCCGGGGAAACAATCCGTGCCACAAACCAACTTGAAGTAAATCAATGTGACTTGCACTTCTTCAGCCAAAATCTGAAATTTATGCCTCACTCCACTAATGTGACCAAGTGTTTACTTGTAAACAAAAAAAAAGTGTAACATTCTGTGGTTACTGAGCATATATTTCATGGTCAATAAATACGCCAGCACAAATTATTTGGGGAGTTGTTCTTATCCCATCTCCTAACCATTTTGATGAAAAGTACATGTATTACAGAAAAATAAGAAAATCTGTCAATTGTTTATCTGCTGTTCTTTCTGGATGACGTATTTGCAGGCTAGTCCTCCAAGCTGATTCTGCACCAGAGGTATTTCAAAAATTAACTCTGTCCCTTTGCAACTTCCTATCAGCAATTATTATATCTTTTTCTCAGCCCATAAGCTTTAAAAAAGAACTATCCCAGTCATTTATTGTCTGGAAACATAGATCAGGATAAGCCAGTCCTTATTTCTTGGAGGATGACATTTGCCATTTATACAACATCATTACAATTTTCTTACTTCCATCTTAAAAAAACCTGCAGAAAACAGGAATCAGAAGAGTTTCAACTGAAGAGCTCAGTTTTCTCTAGGAGGCAATCTGAAAGCACCATATTTGCCTTTGGTTTGTGCCTTAGCAAATCCTAAGCTTATCTGCCAAGTTTCAGAGTTTAAAGCGGAGTAAGCTTTTCATGCAGCCCAGAATGCTCACTCACACAGCTAAGTCGTCATTACTTATTACTTTCATGTGTCCCAGTATTGCTGAAATGACAGCCAGTTTGGACAGTCTGCTCTGCCTTCCTCGTGTCTGATGATGCCGATAACAGATGAATGGGCGGCACACAAGGCTTTTCAAGCTGCCTATCAACTTGAGTAAAGACTGTGAGGCCTAATGACAATTTAGTACCGACAGCCTTTGACGAGAAATATGCTCCAGGCAAATAAGGAATAAAGTATCTTTTCAGAATACTTCACATATAACTTTGGCATGAAATGAGGCTTACTAACAAGAATATTTTCCATACTCAATACATACTTTAAACTGTTTACATTAATAATTTAAGGCAGTACAGACCTACCGGCTATTCAGATTTGAGGTATCCTAATGTGAAAATCAAAGTCAACACCACGTATATTAAAACTTAAGGTTGGCTATGTCTCGACTTCTATTTAACTGGAGCCCTTGACTTGGTAAATCACCAAATAACATTAATTTTGTTATCCTAAAACTGAATCGGATTTGACTGCAGTACATAGCTTCTTTGGCTCCTTCTGTGGTCAATGTAAGCATTTACTTCTAATGGTGTTAAGGCTTGAATGAAAATGTTAAATATTGGAGTCAATTGCAAGGTCATTACTTTTTTTTTTTTTTTTTTTTTGCAAAGTAATGAAAACATAGTACTTGATGCAAGGCAGAATTACAGGTTAATGACACAATCCTACAGAGTGCTCCTAAGCCTTGTTCAATTTAAAATACTGATTTAAACAATTTTAAAGTATCATTTAAAGGATTAAGTGCTAACGAGAGGTGTTAGTCACAGTTTAAGTGTTACAGCAAAGCTATCTGTGATTAAAGAAAAAATGAAAGGGAAATACTTTTAATGCAAATTCTGCAATGAGAAATTGATCTAAGCAAGTATAAGAACAACACTTGCTAAAACTGTTACAAAGACAGAGTGAGAATAAATCTCATAAGGCAGCGTTTGCCTGCTAATTCATTTTGGTGTTTTTGCAATGAGAAAGATCATTACTGTAAGACGAACAACAACAACAACAACAAACCTCACACAACAATTGGGCAAGTTTCCTGGCAACTTCCTTGCAACTGTATTCTATAATGCTATATACAATTAAACATCAACAGTAATTTTTTTAGAAATCATTCTTTGTTCCCACCTTTTGACTCTTATTTCCATAATAAAAGACCCACACTAATCCCTCTTTTCAGTATCTTTTACAAGCACAGAGAAGATGGTAGGATCAGAGAAAATCACAGTGATTTTTTTCTAATGGGATTAAATAAATTAAAAATAAATAAATAAATAGATAATTTATTCTATACAATTCCAATGGCACTTCCCAAAAAGGAAAATACACAAAATCAAAAAGGAAGGCATCTAAGTCTTGGTTTTCAGAATATCAATAAGCTACAGATGATAAAGAGCGATAATAAACTGAAAGCTTTGTATAAAGACATAAAATTTGCTATAATCTATATCCTTCACCACTAGGGGGAGCGGGGGGGGGAGGGGGGAGGGATATGAGTAAAAACAGCACAGAAAGAATCAAAATAATAGAATTCAGGGTCTCTAGGGAGGACACTGAGTTCTGAAACATCAATTAGCATTCTTTCATCAAAATCAGGAACAAACTCTGACCTGTGCATTTTATGCAGCATATTTAGAAGACACTTTCATTGGGATAAACAAGGGAAAAGAACTTTTATCTACATCCTGTTCTTCAAAACTTCTGAAAGATTCAGATACTTGCAGATAAGAATTGGAAACAGAGTAACTTTTGTCAAGAACAGCATTGCAGATCCTTATCATCAACTTAACAGGGCTGCCTGTGGATATACCTAAATATTCATATGGATCCAGTCATGTCCAACAAGATACAAAGCGTCCTGGAAACCACTCAATGGCAAACTGAAAGGCAGCAAGGAAGTTGTCATTTGTACACCCTGTCTTGGTGAACGTAGTCTCTGCCCTAAGTCTCTCTGCAGCCACTCAAAGGATCTGACCAGCTGCCCATCTCCACAAGCCTTGAAAGGAGGGAGATATGCCTGTCAGAACTCTGTTGGACAACATAATATTAGTTTTATCCCCAAGGAGAAAACCATGGCTGTTTGCCACCACCTGCATTATTGGATGACACACACGCCATGGGGATAGACTTTTACAACTTGCAGAGATAAGTGTCAGGCAGATGGCTAAGCTAAAGGCAAAATAGTTGTACTTGTTGTAAACCAGTACTGCAAAATAGCTGTAAAATGTTCTGTTACTAAGGCTTCCATCTACACATTTTATCCATTCATAATGAAACAGATATAATCAGATTTATGAGTAAAACAACAAATAATTTTTTAATAAAAACTATGGCTTACATACACCATTACATCTGAGACTAATCCGATTTCTACTACAAGTAATTGTGCAATTTCTTTAATTTCTCTGTGGCCTCTCTTTGGACTCTTTCAGAAGCCATCACTTACATCTCCATTCAAACCACATTTGTGACAGTTACAGAGGAACGACTATACAGCTGGAAGCATATTATGATGCAAAGTCCCTGCTGCCCCTCTAGCTTCTCAACATTTGCTTTTTCTTCTTTTGTAATGTAAATATATGGAAGGTCTCAGAAAATATGGAAACCACAGGACAACTGTAGTTCAGAAGCAAAAGGAAAGCAAACATCAATCCTTCTGATTTGTCAATAAATACTTCCAAAAAACTAGAAAGTTAAAGAAGGAAAACATAAATTTACTCCTTAATAAACAGAAATTCTGTCTCAAACACTGGAAGCCCAGAGACAGCCCATACCTTTCACCGCTGACAAGAAAAATACACGGTCTAGAAGATAATCAGAATTCTGATCAGTTACCGATCCCTATTTCTCAGTGTTTCCTGTCAGAGCAGTTGATAAGTAAATAGCAGAGCTCAGTTTCTCCAGCAGGAGAATGAAAGCAGTCTCTGCCGCAAAATACGGTGCCCAATTTTCAAAAACAACTTCTTAAAAAATCAGGTGCTCCTCTCTTAATAAAATTCTCTTACAGGGAGTTGAAACAGACCAGTATATTGTGCTTTTACTTCCTTTGTCCTTTGATGCAGGAAACTGCTAAGTTTTTGCATAAGGGATTTCGATTTTTACAGTTTTCCACACCACTACTCTGTATCACTACTTTTCTCTTTCAATCGGCTAAACAAAACTACAGCTTTAAGGAAGGGTTAAATAGCATGCAGTCTCCTCAGTTGGATCAATTCCCAACTTTCAAAGGTTTTAAACAAATAAATAAATAAACAACAACAACAACAGCCTTTAACACACCTACTTTATCACTAAGACATACCAGAGAAATCTGAAGGGAAGGCCACCAGGAGACCATGTGCACTGACCAACATAGAGCCAGCCCAGTGCACTCCGTCTGACCGAGCATCCCCGTGGAATGGGAAGGCATAGCACAACTGCCCTCAGCACTATGGCAGCTTACCCTCACAGCCACCTCCACCTGGAGCCAGTAGCTCCTAGTGAACACACAGTGCTCAGCCTTTTGACCTTGCTGCTAAGCACACCAACATGCCCACAGCAAACACCACAGCACAGGCTACCAGCCCAGGGCTTTACTTATGGCAAAGGCTGTTTTAACCACACCACTGCCATCTCTCCTACAGCCATAACTAGCTCTCCAGACAGAATAATGAACATATTTATGCCTCACAAGAAACCTCAGACATTCATGCTTTATTTGAAATTCAGCATCTCATGTCATTCTTAGGAGAGGCTGCTGTAAAAAGCATGATTTCCACATAATGTCCTCACCCACATCCCAGAAAAGTTTGGGAACCATTCTTATCACTTACTTTTAACTGAGTATGTACATCCAAGTACACTGGAACAGAGGAGAGGCAGCACATTGCGTCACAGGCTGCTTTTCATGCTATCTTCAAGGCTAGAAGGGCACTGCAAGGAGGAACTGATTGTCACAGATTAAAAAGTAGGAGGGATGTGCCAGGACACATATTTGTAGTCTGCTGGTTTTATTTACAGTGACTGAATGGTAGCTATAAATAGACCATCTCTGTTGAGTATTGATACTGATATAATCTATACTTGCAGAAAGCATGTATCCTTTTTCCAAGGTCTGTATCGCACCTCACCGTGCAGTCAGGCATAATGCCTGCATATTAGCAGTGCCATGACCCTTTGCAGGTGCTTTGTGTTCCTCCCCAGCCTTCTGCAAAGGGCAGACTGTGAGCCCTAGCAACAGCAACAACCTATTGGGAAGTGCAACTACAGCCACAGGGGCTGACAAGGGATGCATATTTTCCACACCTTAAAATGGTGGGACGGTCGGTGCTGCAGGCAGCAGGCCTGAAGCTACGCCAGCCACTCTGCTCTCCTGACCACCCCCCTAAGGAAAAGGGCTATTTAAATTGCAGACACCTGCATCTATAACAGAAGTACACGGACATCTAAAACCCTATGTGCCACCTCTGTCAGCTGCTGGTTTTCCGGCCACAAAAGACAGCACTTTCTTGATGTTAAGCATCCTTTGCCTTCCTGATGCTGTGTTCAAGCCAACCTTTCCCAGGCCACAGCCTGGAAACATCAGACCTCACCGATCTCTAGTCATCCATGTTGCTCTCCTACAAAATTCACCTTTCTTGAAGCACAGAAGGCACTTCTAGCTGAAGCCAAAACAGTATTGAGCAGAACAAACACATTCCTTCAGAAATTTCACTGATAATAGAGAAAGTTATCTTTCATGAATGTATATGTATATTTTTAGAGAGAACTCTCTAAAATTTAGTGTTTTTTATTATTGGTACTCATTATTCTGTTGTTTGAAACACTGATGAAAATGGAGAAAACATTCCAGTTCCCCTTCAGTGTATTCTTTATAGTCCAGCTGTGCAATGCAACTGGTCTGGAACACAGGTAGTTACGTAGTTACCTCCATTTCATCTAGCCCATGTTTTCCTAGCTTGCTGAGGAGAATATCATTTGAGACAAAGTCAAATAAGATGCCAAGGTCAATATTTATAACTTCAACTGCAAGTAATATAACAGCACTCATATCCAATTTAAAATTATAATTGGCATTATCATAGCACTTAAGAATCAATCTTGGACCAGAACCCCCTGGGGCTAGATATTCTATAAACACAGGGGGAAAAAAAAACAACACCCAACAATTGCTGACCTACAGAGTTCACTGCTGGAGTACTAAATAAAGACATAACGGTATATTAGGATGCTGCATTGCACAAGGGAAATACGAGATGAGAAACAGTATAACTGCTATAGGATGAATACCTTGAAGAGTTACTGAGTTACTCTTTAAAAAACAACAACAAAAAAAGAAAATAACCAAACCCCAAACAACAACAACAAAAACAAACAACAACAAAGCAAACTGGCGCCGGGGGGGGGGGGGGGGGGGGGGGGGGGGGGGGTGAAGAAAAGAAAAAAGAAAAAAGCAAACACCCTATAGATGTACTTAAGAAATTACTTATGGAATGATAATCAGAAAGACTTATAGAAATAAATAGGGACATTTTCTGAAATAAAAGGCAAAAAGGGTAGAGAACATTAAATTTGCAAGTGTGTAGTAAAATCTTACAAAAAGGAATTCACTGTTATTTAAGGGTCAGGTAGAGTAGAGAAGCTGTAAAGAGCTTTGGAAGCCAAGACCTGCAGTTTATATCTGATGCAGTCAGAAAGGAGATTCACTAAAAATATACACAGAAGCTTTAAGAAAGCACCAAGTTTTGCACAAGACTAGACTTTTTTCAACTCTGTGGTCTTACTGAAGTGACTGATATAATCTCCCATTACTTTCATTATTTTATTCTGATCCTATGTCAAGTTTTGTTCTAATTACTATATCGTCAGGACAGGAATTTTCACTATTTCTGTAGCTTGCAGAAACAGACAGTGACTTCCTTGTCTGCCTCTGAAGACATCTCATTTCTGCTTCCAAGCCTCTGTCCTACGTCAAAGAAAGACAAACTAAAAGACATCTCCCAGTACAATTGTCCTGAGTCTTCAATCTCTCAAGATGCCTTTTCATTGTACAAGCTTGGGGTATTAGTGCTGCCTCATTCACCTCCATTTTCTGCCTGTGTTACATGCTAAAACAGCACTCTTTTATCTACAGAATTTAGCTTCATAAAGATTCAGTATGAGGACAGAATGAAACATGTAGTGCTTCATTTAGGCTTGAGGTTCAAGTAAGCAGAAGAACGCACAACCCTAAGCGTAATGTCAGCTCATTGTTTATTATGACAAAGGTAAACAAACAAAACTACACTTGCAAAGCTTAAATACAATCAGTGATGTTCTTTCCTGTATCAAAATATCAAGAAGCCAATCTGCAATTGTTACTGCAAAACTGATCCTATTTAGACTCCAGACAAGACTTTTATTTAGGAAAATACCTCCTTAGTGCCGTCTTATTTTTCTTCTTTCCAGCTTTCAGCACTCGGAAGAGTTGAAGTTACAGAGCAAACACATATATTTCCAGCTGTATAACTTTCCTTTCATTGCTTAGATATGTCAATAATACATGCCATTATTGTACTTTAATAGATTAGATAAGGATAAAATAAAACAATTTGATAATAGAAGACAGAGGTTTTCATGCTACACAGGTCTAAAACTAGGAACTACCTATTTAGGCAGAGGAACTAAATCATCCTTAGAGACTTCTACAATTCTTTTTGCATTCATATTTGGATGCATATTGTATTGTCTATTCTCAAGCCATCATGGATGAACACAGTCAAAAACAATTATCATCTTCATATTGTTACTGAAAGATGCTCTTTTTCAATATGAATTTAGTCATTGATTTGCTTTCTTAATATCAATACCTATCTATTTTCCTTGATATCTGAGCAACCATTGCTCGTATCATCAGCTACAGAAGCGATGCAATGTTATGTGCATCCCCAAATATCTGTATATTGTTTTAACTTAACAACAGTTCATTTATTAAACACTTTGATTCATGTATCACATGAATTTGGAACTCATGATTTAACAATCTCCGTACACATGGAGAGTTTTATAGCTTAGTGTTTAATAACTTTTTTGTCTCTCTACATGAAAGAGTTTTACTGTTCATTATTTTGTAATTTGAGCACGACAGTTTTCCTCATCACATTGGTCATAACTGTTTAAAAAAAAAAAATTAAAAAAAAATGAATAAGCAATTTGAAGACCTTAAGGTTTTTTCATAAGAACTTCTACCAGTTGATGTTGTTTTAGTGCATCGATAATTTGTCCAGCTATGTACATTTAGAAGAATATTAGTATTGCAATTGCTAGAGTTACCAAGTTCTGCAACTCAGCTACCAACTCTCTGAAACAGACTGAAGGTGTGTTGATTGAAGGCAGAGCAGCACGACAGTCCACACAGCTTTAATGGATGGGATGTATTTCTTTGCTAATGACACTGTGTGTCACACATAGTCATTCACCATGTGTGAACATATCAACTTTTTTTTTTTTTTCTGAAAATACATCTGGAATTAGCCAGAGCGCAACAACAAAGGAATGTTTAAATTACTTACATACATTCATGTTATGCGGTTTGTGTGTATATACACACTAATACATACATATATAAATGACTGTCTCAGTTCTAGGTAACAATACAATAGATTTAACTTGAGCGTATTCCAAAGATATAGTGGGGAACAATAAACAATATCCAACTTAAATGAAATGAGATAGCCAAGAGTTATATTTTTTCCAGCATAGAACTGTTTTGTTTTTTTTTGTTGTTTGTTTTGTTTTAACAGTATTCATCACCTCTTTATCAATGAGACAGATCCTGTATGAGGGTGACTGCAGGATCCTCTCCCTTTTTTACCCAGTGAGTAATGTACAGCCTCCAGTCAGAGACCTGAACCTTAAAGTCACATCAGGGTCCCCAAACATAACTCAGAAAACCAATTTCTTAAAAGATTTCCGTGCCATATCAATTTATTATGATTTTTCATTTCATTTCAATCATCAAGGAAATAATTATCCTTCCGTTTTTCACATTCACTGCAAACAGATTCGCTTTCAACTCCAGACAAATTTAAAAATGAAAACAAACCTTATTCTAAAAAAGCAAAGGTTAACTTCATTTGAGATCTATTATAAAATGAAAGCAGACTTCAAAAAGTCTCACAGAACAGTATAACAATTTTAAATTATGTTCAATACCAACACTCCCTCTCAATTTCAGCTAGGGTCTTAGGTCTCCAAATGGGGGCTTGTGATAGGCAAAAGTCAAAATAACTGAGAAACATTTTCACATACAAGAAATAACACAATTTGAGATATCTAACTAAAAGGAACTCCAGTGAAATATCCATAGCGTAATCCAACAAATTCACCCATATTCTGATTTCCTCTATGTGACAAGAACATTTACAAAGCAAGCATGCTTGCAGGTCTGAAGATATGCAATATAATCATGTTATATCCAGATACAATCTCATTTATTTTTCCTTTCTTCTAAATGTTTCTTTTCCTTCTTTCAGTAGGTGAAATTAATGAATTTTGAAACTTCCTTGAAAAATCAAATATGGATAACATGAAAGCATTCAGTATATGGAAAATCTGTACCTTTTCTACCTTGAATTATGTTTCATTTTTAAATAAACTTTAAGTTTTCATGATGTAACATCTCAAATTTATTTCTAGATTATTACAAATCACATTATGTAGTTACATGAAACAACCAGTTGGAACACTGCCTCACTATAGAACAAGATTCATGAGTTTTTTCGGTACTTGGAAGTATGTTGAGCATCTTCAGATTATTTGAAAAAAAGACTAGAATAAGTCTGCTTGAAAGCAAACCATAACATCATGAAATGTTAAACCATGCCTCTTTTCTGAAATGAAACGAAAACTTTCCATGTTAAGCTATGATCATTTGAATTCATTGACTCTACAGAGAGAAAAGTTATTTAACTGTATTATGGAAGAAACTAGTAATTACATGGACTGTTTTCCACGGTTGTCTTATGAGCTCGAGAGCTTCATATTCAGTTCATGCAGAACATCCATTGCACTGGCTGCAGATCAGACCTTGTACGCAATACCTTCCTTCTCTTCTGATATTTGCACAGTATAATTTAAGATTATATGTATGCTTTTAAAATAGCATAAAATTTTATATGCATACATTGTTAAAATTGAAATTACCTTCACAAAATTGCCCGCTATAATTTAGTTGATAAGATCTGTAGAAATGAATGACAATTTTCAGTGTAGATGAAATGTGTGATACTGTATTGAATTAAAATACTAATATTTAGTGAAACATTTGTATAGAGCAAATATAATTTTATACTACTTATGCATTCCTTTTGTTTACAATTAAAGGCAAATTCACAAAAGCACAAGATTATATTCTGCTACCAGTATATTCATCAGTAATATAAGCAATAACATAATTACAAAATAATGCAATCTTCACTGAGAGTCGCTAACAGAGAAGATTCCTACTTTTATTTCTCTATATTGCCACAATTATTGTAGGCATTCAGAATAATCAATTCTGAATCACCCTCCAGAGTAATGTATTCATCTCTCTCCTCCATTTGTACATAAGAATCTCAGGAAGACAAGCCTACCAATTTTTGCCCTATTTTGCCAAAGTTCTACATCCAATGCTAGGGGGAGGAATGAATGTGAATATCCCCATGTCATCCCAGTGAAAGGAGGGAACAGTTGTGTTTGGATCTTCTTGTTTGACACAAGAAGATGTATTACAACCAGCCAATGTAGTGCCCTGTTACAAGACAACACTTGGGCATAGTTCTGTGGTGCTATACAGTGCTTTACAACTGGTTTGACTGAAGAAGTAGCTGTGCACATTCAGTTTCTACTTGTGACATGACTAACCCCTGCTCGGAGATCTCTGTAATGTGCCCCATGGTGCAGTTGCTCAGATTTCTTACTTGCCTTTTCAACTAGGGAAGCAAATACACATATTCCTAGAAAGTTGATGCACACAGATTGGCGCAATCTGCCCAATTCTCTGTGCCAAGTGAGATCTGTACTACCTACCACGACAAGTTCACTTTTCACTGTCAGATACTGTCTTCTAATCTTCTCACAGGGAAAAAAAAATAAGTATATATATATACCTTGACAGGAAGTTTAATTATAAAAAGAATAATTCTCCAGAAGTAGAAGGCAACCAATAAGCTAAAAATAGCTAACTAGCATAAAAGCCTAAGTGACCTAGATAAATTGAGGAGAATATCACAGCTAAATGAAAGGGGGCAGAAAGCTATTAAATGTTTCTCTTCTTTAGAGATAAAGGACAAAATTAAAGAGGGTACATTTTTCTATTACAGTTTACAGTTACCATTATTTTGCTCATAGTCTTACAGAACTGGGAAACATAAGATTTAAAAGATACTTGTAACCTGTTTGACCTTCTTTACGTACTTTTCCTGTCAGCCCACAAACTGAATACATCTTAAATCGACCAGAAAAACACAAGGGAAAAAACAAAGCTTGTTTAATACTAGTCTTCTCCCTTTGGCTAATGGGGAAATCTATCCGAATAGCTTAGCATGGTGTAGAAGGTCACTGAATATCGCTTAGGGTTGAGAAATGTTTAGGTTTTCAAGTGTGTTTTCATTATTTCCTGACAAGTTAATAAAAAGCGTCTGCTGTAATAACAAACGGAACATAGAAGTCACAGTGTCTCATACTTCAGCAATTTAAAAAAATAAAAAAGCCCATACAATAGGATTTCTAAGTCCAAAAGACAAAATTAATTCCAAAAGGATCACCTCACTAGTCTAGATTCTCAGGGAAGACAAAGTTTGTTGTATTTCTGTGAGGAAAGTAACTTTCTGCTTTAAGGGCTTACCCTTTTTTTCTTTTTGTTCTTGTTCTTCTACGTTTAAGTAAGCACTTAATAGTTGAGGATATTTAATCAGAGGTTACACAGTAGAGCTCCAAACCAAACAGCATTCTGGCACTGACTTTTGAAAGGGAATATTAAATGCATTTCCAGTACGCTTTGGTATACAAGCAATCATTTCAGCTTCTCCCTTAACTTCTAGATTATTTACAGAAAGAAAAAATAGAAAACTGATTTGCCATTTGTTACTTAATGGAGGCTCAGAGACACATGAGAATTGTATGTTATGCTTTTTCTGTCCTGAATCATAGCAAACTCACCTTCCAAATTTTCAGCATTTGTTTATCATTCTTACATGATCTGTATTACAAAAGAGGGCTTGTTTTAATTTTGTTAATCAGATTTTCAGTACTGTATTCTTACGGTACTGTATTTTTAGTACTGTATCTTTTCTACCATGTCTTGACAATACATACCCCACTCATGTCTACTACATCTTCAGGCTTTTGCTAGTTGCATTGCTTTCACTTCAAACCTTAGTTTGGAGGAACTGCTTCTACTGACACAATCAACTGAAGATTCATCCCCAATTCCAAGGAATGCAGAGCCCTTCTCAGCTTGAGTCTGAATCAAAGCAGAGACTTGCTTTATAGAATCTCTTCTTATACTTTTGCCAAAGGAGATGACGGAGTGGATATATGTTTCATATGGATAGAAGACTAGGGAGACTGCAGAGATGAAGATGTGGCCCATGCCCTCTTTTGGAGGCTACACTTGAGGCTGTGCCAAATGAAGGGAATAAAGCACAAGTGATCCTGGCCCTATGTAGCTGGACTTTATATAGAGACAAAAACAACTGACCATTGTGCATCTACTCCAGGCTTTGTTTTCATTCCTGCCTTCCAGCAAACTGAATTCTCTCGCTCAGCGAGAAGTGAGCTGGAGTGCATTCATTGCTCTGTCACAGTTAGAGCCTTACCATAGCCTCCAGTTTTTGGATTATTATTTCCAAGCTTATAAGGGCCATTTTTATGTTATGCTAAATATAGTGTCATTAATATCTCACTGTGGGAAGAGATCCTCATTTCCCGGGGAAAAAAAAAAAATATCTTGAATATTCTAATGCATAATTAGCATGAAATTATTATAAGTGGGTAAAATAAGAACTGCTATTTTGGGCAAACCAAGGGCTCTTCTAAGTTCATCCATCTCTGCTGGTGGCCAGCACAGAATTCTTAAGGGGGGGAAAAAAAAAAAAAAAAAAAAAGTAAGAATAGGAAAAGTATGAAATCCTATATTGTTTCAGAATAATGCCTTAATTTCTGTGAGATAATGGTTAAGAATTTCCCCAGCTCCATAATTTACAGAATATTCAAGATAGAATTACACTTCATTTTGACATTATTTGAACTTTTTCAATTAACTAAGTGAACTTTTTCTTAAGTTTCACAGGCAAAGATATGTGACTCACTGTAGACCGCCCTGGGTGGTAACACCTCACATAGGACATACATGTGTGTATGTCCTATGTACGTACACACATGTATGTCCTATGTGAGGTGTTACCGCCCAGAGCGGTCTACAGTGTGTACTGTATGTCCTATGTGAAATACCATAGGAAAAGATACCATAAGCCTTATCTGTTTTGTTTTGTTTTTTATTTTGGTTTTAAACAATTACTGATTGTCATCTACCATGTAATCAACAAGCCACTCAATATCATGTAATCCTTCTGCAAGTGTGTTTTTTTGTTTTTTTTTAATCTGACCTGAATGATTCCGAGTCGTAAGTAGTTCAGTCATATCCCTTTACTGGATAATCTTTATCCCAGCATAGATTTGCGTGCAACTCTACTGCCAACCATTGTGTAAGCTGACTTAATTTCTATCCTTTGTTTTCTGTCTTACAGCAAGGAGCCTTTTGAATCATAAGGCTTTTTCACTTCGTCTTTTCAAGAGGAAAACACTGTCAAAATATTTAGATATCCACTCTTTCTATATCAGTCGTATGCATGTATTAGTAGACTCCTTTGAAGAATTAAAACAATTTTTCAAAACGGTATCAAATCTTCTTCATTGTATCAGATTTATCTACAAGTCTAATAATTTGTACCATTTTTGCCAGATACAGAAACAGACTAAGTAATTTACAGTTCTCAAAGTACATAGTGCACTTCAAAAATACTGTTATTACTCACGCTTTCCATTCTTCGGGTACAAAGTTGGAATAAATCACAGATTACAAACTAGTTAATGGATTACAGTTTTATATACTTTTCTTCGGATTCACTGTTTGCTACAATTTTCTATTTGTTTACTTTAAAAGAACTTAAGATAGCTACTCAAATTGCACTGCATAAACAAATTTATTAACATAGGAGGCTTCTTTGGCTCCTTCGGAGTAAGAAAATTAGGAACAGTGTAGCTGTGATCTAAAATTCCATGAGCATTCCTATGGTGAGTATGCACGGTCTTCCCTTATCACCTCAAGTTTGCCCTAGACAATCATGTGAACTATAGCTTTAAGGTGAGTGCTATTCCACTGCTAACAACACACAACTGCTTGCCTTTGCTGCAATTTAATACACCGCTTTCTGGAATCCAAGGAAAAATGGATAAAATCATGGCAATATAAATGAGGAAATATCCAAATGGGAAACGTGTGTAGTCCTAGATTACCTAGATCACCCAAATAAGGACTAACTATGGCAGGTAACATTTAGAGATCCTAAAGGAGACCATGGGTGGTGCCAACCACCAAAATGAGAAGCTGCTTGTGCAGAGCCAAATCAAGAACGCACCTTGGCATCACCAGCAGTCATTCATCGCAAGCAGCAGCATG
Organism: Alectoris magna; assembly: GCA_030625065.1. Lineage (NCBI taxonomy): Eukaryota > Metazoa > Chordata > Aves > Galliformes > Phasianidae > Alectoris > Alectoris magna. The sequence goes on from CM060560.1 coordinate 81,966,805, forward strand.
GCCACCCTCACCCTATCAACTGCTGGGTCCCATGGGAAACCATGATAATCTGCAGTCTCTGATGGCTAAAATGGTGGTGGGTCCTGCAGTCAGTATACAAATGAGCCAGAGTGACTTGTATGTGAAAGAAAAAGAATCTACAAAATTTGATTATTAACTGCAAATTTTCATACACAATTTTTTTTCCCTTACTTGGATATAACTGAATTTATGAAGAACATCTTTGTTATTTCTAACTACCTCAAGGGGATACATCATTTAATTACCACTCTTACCAGGCTTTAGCATAGCTTTTAATATAGCATATAAAAGTAACACATAACATTTATATAGCAAAGACAGAGTCAGGTAAGAATACAAACACTCATACAATTTATTTGAATGATTGGTCTACTTCTAAGACGATCTAAGCTGAAGTTTAAAGATTACAAAATAATAAAATACAGATGTACAGGTCTTTCCCTAAGGTAAAAATACTAAAAGAAATCACTTGAACACTGGTTCAGTATCCAAAAGCAGATGAGATAGTAAAAAAAAAAAAGCAAACAAAAAAAACCCAACATATTAAGATGATTAAAAAAAAACAACAACAAAAAACCCCACAAATTTCTCTAAACTCATAATTTCAACCAATACTAAGTAGTTGAGAACACTAAAAGCATCCTATTTTTATGTCAGCATTGTGTGCCCTCACACTAGTATTGCCAGGAAGTAAATGTGATGGGTTTAAACTGGCAAATCAATCAAGCACACTATGAAAAGCAGATAGAAAAGAAAAATGGCTATTCTGTGTAATAACGCCTGTCATGTAGAACTTTGAAGAAATTGAAAGTATTAGCGAAGTCAGTGATGTGAATATCAATATTTAATTAGACTACGATACTATAGCAGGAAAAAAAAAAAAAAAAAGATTTACAAATCAGGTAACCTTTCCAGAGGAGGATAAAAGATTATATGTATGTATTTTTTAATAATAACTAAGTCTCTAAGCAAAGAATTAATAGGATAACTGTGTCAGTTTTACCACTGCCACTGAGAAGTAGCTGCAGATGTCGTTCGCAAGGTGAAAATCTTTATCCTTCAAAAGGGCTCAAATATATGATCGGGGAAAGCACAAAGATAAGCAGCTATAATAATTACACACATTCTTGAGATGGTGGGCCAGAAACACCACCAACTTTTCTCTGAGCACCTTATGAGGTGAAAAAAGGAGATATCATGCCATGGTAGGGCCTAAAATACAGGCATATGATTTTAAAAAACAAACCTCCGTAAAAGCCAGTTTTGATCTGGGCTTAAAATTGTGTCCATCAGCATACCCTTTGAAGGTACAGAAAGTCTTTACTTGGGTACCACAAAGCACAGTAGAGTGGCCCACAAAAATATACGTACTTGCAGAACTGGGATAGGACCATCATAAACACTGAAACTTCAAAATCCAAGAACGCACTCTATAAGATGAATGCAGGCTCTTTAAAATTGATTATTTGGGGGGTTTGAGAGGTTTTGTTTTTAACTTGCTTTTTGAAAAATATTCTACACATTCACATAGGTGGAGGGTCTGAACTTCCTGACTTCAAAGGCAGCCCTTGGAAAGAAGTGTGCACGTCTGAGAGGCAAGAGATGCACTTGCAACCACAGGCAGAGGAAGTTTAAGAAGAATACAAAGCAGTGGGGGATGATAGTAGCTCAGCAGAGGCCCTACCTGTGGGCTAATGCACACAGCTGGGCTAGTGTTTGTTAGATAAGTTACACCCTGGCTTTCAGCCTCACTGATTAGCATGCCATGACACCAACAAAAGGAGACATGCTAAACAGATGTCCCACTTCTAAGTGTATGTGCTTGTTCCTCTTCTCCTCTCTCCAGTGAACCTTAGGTATGTGATGCCTGTTTTGCAGATAGGAGGAACAATTAATAGAATTTGCTTCAGCTTCAGAATGCTTACAAAAGCGGACACTTAGATAAGCGGGTACAATAGCTCCAAAATGTCTTCTTCCTCATGTTTTTATTTTTGAACTTTCAACTTAAGCATAAATCCACTAAAGCCTTATTTGCCTGAATGAAGAGTTTTGCTTAGGAGGTTTTGAAGATGATTAGATGTAATGGTAATGAATTCCGAGCACGGAAACGATGATGTCTACTGCCAGCAACAATCATGCAAATTTGTAAATGTTTACAAATTTGCAAGCTAGACATATGCACCACTGAGACCAATATTGTAGTGCTATATTTAACTTGCTCCTTTTCCTTCCCTAGAAAATACTTACACAATAATAACTTCAAGAGGACAGCATATATTCAATTTTATTTAGATGAATCCTTTTCACTTAAAGAAACCGCACTGAAAACATATGAGGATTTGAATAGAAGACTATGAGGTGCAAGTCCAAATCCGAGAAGGAAAAAGTGAAAGAGCGCAATGGATTTAACTTGACTGTTTTCTTCCCCAGTAAAACAGATTAGAAATGAAAGTCCAGTGCCCTCTATTGCTAAAAGGAGTGATTGCTTTGCCTGCTATGGCAAGTCTAATGCATCTGAGGGATGCTTCTGAAATTCTGCAAGAATGACTCTAAAAACAAGAATGCACTGACAAATATTTTAACATAACATGTGCGCGTACTTTTTAGTCAAGCTCCCCAATTCTACTAATCTGCTCTAAAGTTTAAAATTAAAGATCTGGCATGTTATGTTGTCGTAGAAATGTTTAAAAATGTAATCTGTAGTCACTGAGATGTTTCTAACAGTGAAAATGTATTATAACGCAGATGCCTATTGTTTAATATAATTTGTTGCTATGGTTTTGGGAAAGGAAATCACTTACAATGGAAAACATTTTAAGCCTTAAAATTGGAATCTGAGAAGAAGCATAACCTTTGTATGTGCAAATAAAAGATACCAAGTATATTACATCATCTTCAGTAACTAGGCTGTAGCAGCAGCAGATGTAATGCTTTATAGCTAGTGGAGATTTCCCCACTGAGGGCTGTGCAGTACCACAGGGTGGTTGCAGCACCTGGCCCAGAGCTTGCCAGGCCACCGCCACTCACAGCCCTGGGTCAAGCTTCGAGATGGATGTAAAGCTCTAAGTGGAGACAGAACTGTATCTAGTTTTAAATTTATGCAGACAAACGGAAAGCAAAGGAAACATGTCGCTGCTTGTGCAGTCAAGGGAGCAGAGCTGAGCTTCGCTTGGAAGCGCAGGGCCTGCTGAGAGGCATGGCAAGTAACTATGCTCCCTGAACCTGCTGAAAGATCTGCAGATAATTGAGTGAAAAGCGAAGTTTCACTTCTCATCACAGTGAAGAGAGTCTGCTTTCCAAAAGCTGTCTTGTTTAATTGCGGTCATTTAGACACTCTGAGAAAAAAGGCAGGCAAAGTTGTAAAGTCTCCTGGCAATAAGAGAACACTATGGAAGGAAAACATTTGAAAACCCCATTCCTTTCATGCACACACAGTGACACCTCCACTGTTTGAGCACCAACTTGTTAAAAATAAAAAAAAACAAAAGCACAAACAATGCAGAGAGTCCCATTAGTCTTTTGTTTACTTCAGATGTCTATTTTTGAGTCTTTGAAGCATAACCACATGGAGTTTTGTACCTTCTAGGTTTGCAGTGAAAGGGACCAATACTGACAGTTTTAAAGGCATCTCCAGCTGAGTGACTGCCACAGCGGGTCATGCAGCTTGCACTTCTGATGTTAGCAAAGGCTGAGAAAATAGAAAAGACCTCCCTCTTAACCACTGCTTTGTTTTTGTCATGCTGCACCGAGACACCAGTTAGTTTCTGGTATTCCTTGCTTTTATAGCAAGTGCAAAAGAATTATTCCTGTATTTTAATCCCTGCCAGCATCCAAGACTCTACACTGAGCAGAGTTAAATATTGATAAGTATTACACCAATAAAGGACATGTTCTCAGTGTTTTGCCAACGGTGAGATGAAAAATTTGTTTGGAAACACAATGTAAGTCATCAAGTTTACAAATGTTGAAATCCTAACAGGTAGTTTACTGCAGATAAACACAAATAATTCAGAGCATGCACTCTGCCCAATGCTTGTATATTCTCGTGATATCCAAATAATTTAACATTTCACAATACAAATGTGTTACCTATACCTCGTTTAAACAGCATTTGCCTGAAAAAAAAAAAAAAAAAAAGAAAAAAAAAAAAAAAAAAGCTTTAGACTAGATGATCCCTAGATGATCTGATCTGATGACATTTAACAAGGTCAAGTACAAGGTGCTGCTTCTGGTCTGAGGTAATCCTAGATACAAGTGAAGACTGGGAAAAGATATCACTGAGAGCAGCCCTGCAGAGAAGGACTTGGAGGTCCTGAGGAATGAAAAGCTGGACATAAGCCAACAGTGTGCTCTTGCAGCCTGGAATTCCAACAGTGTCCTGGGCTGCATCAGAAGAGGGGCAGCCAGCAGGAAGAGTGAGGGAATTATCCCCCCCGACCTTGTGAGGCGCCATCTGGAGTGCTTTGTCCAGGGTGGAGGCCCCCCTAGATGAAGAACGTAGAGCTGTTGGAGTGGGACAAGAGGAGGGCCACAAAGATTATCAGAGGACTGCAGCACTACTCCTGTGATGAAAGGTTGAAAGAGTTGTAATTGCTTAGCTTGGAGGCTCCAGGGCACTGCAGTCTTCTAGTACTTGAAGGGAGCTTACAAGCAGGAGGGGACAGACATTTTACACAGTCTGACAGTAATAGAATAAGGGGAAATGGCTTTAAACTAAAAGAGGGGGAGATTTAGGTTAGATGTTAGAAGGAAATTCTTTCCTCAAAGAGCAGTGAGGCACTGGCACAGGCTGCTCAGAGAGCCCCATCCCTGAAGGCCCTCTAGGCCAGGTTGGATGGGGCCCTGGGCAGCCTGAGCTGGTGGGGTACAGCCTTGCCCATGGCAGGGGTTGGGGCGGAGTGGGCTTGGAGGTCTCCTGCAGTCTAAGCCATTCTATGATCCTGCAATTACCAGTGGTCCCTTTCAACCCCTGCAATTCTGTGTGCTTTAATAATACAGAATAGACATGATAGGCCTTTAGTGTGCTCTTGCAGGACACATTACAGAAAGGTTATTGGTATAAGAAAGCCCGTGCTTTCAAAACAGTGTATATCCCAAGGGTAATGTTGATCACACAGAGCTGAAAAGCAAAGTTAAGCACTATTAATCTTCAGCAAGAGTTCTGGTTATTTGTCACACTACAGAGGAGGAAAGTCATTTGGCTCCCACTATAGTAAACTCCTCTTTCTCCTCACGTTCAGTGTGAGAAGCATTTTAAAAGGCTGGCAACAGAGAACAAGACAGAATAGACTTAATTAGGTATTTAGGATGGATGAATATCAAGCTCGGTGTCTTACTAATATCAAATAATACTAACAGTAAGGTTTTTATGGATTTATTACAGACATGATGCAATTTTCAATGTGTGATTTTCTGAAAGTTTTCTGGGGAAAGAAAAAAAAACCTGAAGCTGCAGGTAGTAAATGGCTCCTCACGTAATCTTAGGTAACGGATTAAGCTGCTATCTACCATATGCACTTTTAATACACAGCAATTAAAGATTTCATTAGAGTTTTGCCACAGAGGCAACTTCAGGATTTTAATGACAGCCTGTCTTTTGTTTGTACTGGAATCAATGCCCTGGATTAATAAGAGGTGGGTATATAAACCTACGCCTGAATTTATCTTACATGTGATACCTCTTTGCACCTTGACATTTATTTCCAAAACTGCGTTCCTTTTATGAATAGAGCACATCTTTGTTTTTGGCAAAATTCAGCATAACACTACTAACCCAAATGAAGAAATAGATATGGACTCAAAACCAGCTTTTAAAGAAAACCACAGTAGGAATATGTAATAAAATTAGGGCAGCATATCCTACTTCATGACTTGGTAAATGCAGCATTCCTCAATTACTATTTTATTTCTTAACTTCAAAGAGTAAGACTTTGTTTTTTCCTCTTTAACTGAGAACAAACAAGCAATATCTGCATTTGGTTAAAAAATGTTCAAATGCCTCCTTCCTCTTCTAATTCCACCTTAACAAAAAACAAACAAACAAACAAAAAAAAAAAGTATCAGACAATGTAGGAAAAAGTCAGTCTGATTTCTGTGTTTTCACTGAAAAACTATTAAAGCCTGAATAAATTACACAGATTGAGAATACATCCACATTGCAGTGTCAGGTACTGGTTCAACATACTGTATAAATACTGAGCTAGATGCAAATACTTTTGGCTGGGAATGACTGCAGGCTAATCTGTGGCAACACGGAGCTCAACAAAGTTTTATTTACTTGTTCTTTTCTATAGGCTTTTTGTGTAGGAACTAAATGCTGTGTAAATTGCTACAGCACCACTGTTATGTGAATTAACTTTTCTGGAATTACCTACAACAGTAGTTAAGTTTATCCTGCACAGGCAATGCTGATACACTAGTAAAAAAACAATTCTAGAAACTGAAACCTTGAAGTCCCCACCATACCTTACTGAATACTTCTGTTATGTGAAAGTTAGGGATCTGCTCTAATCTTCTTTTCATAATGCATTTGCAACTACCATTCTGTTTTTCGAAAATACAATATGTCAGTAGATACCAGTGAAGCTTGAACACACCAATCTGAACCCCTAAGCATAGTATTTAATTTTTATTTTCCTACTGCTCACTAACCCATCTAAGCAGCTACCTTAATTTGACTAGTCGGTTAATTGTTGAAATGGTAGTTTGGACAGGATTAATCACGAATGTTTCCAACCTATGCCTTTTGTGATTCATTGCCAAGCACCTTTCATCCAGCTATTTTTCCTGGCTATTAGTTGTAGTCCAAAAGCATGGCTCAAGTGATGATGCTCATCTGATGAAGTTTTTAGTAGATTAGTCGCAGTGGCTGTATATTCTCATAGAAGTTACAAACAAAACTAATATCCTCTTCCCTACAAAGCTTTACCAATCTACTTCCCTCCCCGCATCTTGGAGTTCACTTTCTCAATCATCTTTTCTTACCTTTTTTAATTCAGTGTCATTGTGAGCGATTGCACAAAACTGCATGAACAAAAGCAGTAGCACAAATCTCTCTACTAGATGTCAATTATAGCCAAGTTCAGTCTCTCTATAGCTCAAATATCCAACATAATAGCTCAAAAGGTCAGTAAACATTTCATTCGTGCCAGTATAATATTATACGATATGCAGAAGGCATTTAAGCTACAATCTCAAGAAACCACTAAAGTGAACGGGAATCTTGAATAAGTTCAGGTTGTACATGAACTCAAGAGAAAAGGAAGAACCAAGACTGACACCTCACTGTATACCATACATACCACATACAAATGCTGGGTAAATGGGAGACTAAATTGACTGCTACATGGTCTCACTAAGAATGTGACAGTCATCTCCTGGGTTCCCATTGTCCCTGAGATTACCACATAGCTGCTATTTAAAGAAAGGAATGAGCAATAAAATGTATTTTGTTTTGCTGATAAGTTGTTATTGTACTAGCCACTCACATCTTAAATTAGGCTGTCAATCTTACCTTCGAAACAGATTCTCTCTTTACTGTATCTCTTCACTCAATTACTATGCTAACAGAAATATAATTCCACAGTCAGTATATAAAACCATTTCCTTTTTTTCCCCCTGCTATTTACATATGGTAAAGTTCTCCAATGGAGAAGTGTGGTGATGCTATGATTCTATGAAGTACAGAAAACATCAAAAATGACCCACTTCCCTCCTCTTCCAAATTATCCTTCTCTGATTTTTTACTGTTGCTGATCATTGAAGATCAATTATTCCAGTATCTGCATCAAGAATATACTCATGTATTTAATGTTGTCTTTGATTAAGTAGTGGAATTTTCTACACTTTCATAGCAGAAATGTGGATAATCTGGTTAGACCTCTGAATTTACAAGTGATTTAGTGGTCATTTGGTTTTTGATATTGCAGATCAAAATCCTGAAAACACATCCACAAATTAGCACTCCTTTATGATACCCACATGTATGTTAAACTGTTGAATGTAAGTTTGAAAACCTCAAATCATCCATAAGGGTATAACATCAAATTCAAGCTGCCAAAACTGATCCTGTTTAGCCGGTTCTCTCATCTCTACTGAACATAGATAACTCTATTGCAGACTTTAAAGTTGTCAGCACTTGGAGACACTTTTTCCATAATGAGGGTACAAAATACATTGCCAGCATTTGATTATAAAGGCAACAGTTTCCTTTTCTTGTGTATTTTTTTTCCTGTGTGCATGTGTGTGTGCTGGAATTTTAGGATTTGCATTTTAAAATTAACTATCATTAACAAACTCTTTTCTACGTGCAAGTAAAAAGCATTTGTCTTCATAAATGTTTTCTATTTTGAAGCCTATTATGCAATGAGAACAAAAAAATATATTTCACTGGTGAGGCCTCATAAATTCATACAAAGTATGGTAGAGGCATTGCTAAAATAAGTGTTCTGGATGTTTCGGAGTTCCAGCAGACAGCTGCTGCATTTGAAGTATCTTAATATTACAGCGTTCTCTCAAAATACAGGTAAAATTGTTTCATTTACGTTATTAGAAGTTTCAGAAGTTTGAAATCAGAGCTAAAGCTATCATATTCAGCAGATGTGTATTTTATGAGAGCTCTAATTATAGTTCCATTATTAAAAACTAGGTTACAATATGTTCCCGTGCTATCATTATGTACACCCTGCAGAACCTCATTATTTTATAAATAAGTTTCTTTTGAGGACAAAGAAAATCTGTTACTGAATAAAGTATTGAAGTTAATATGCTCCACGTGTTTAAATTTGCTTTGAGTTTCAAGATACTGCATGCCATTTAGTCAAGAAGGTATCACTGAAGAAAATAATATGTACTGTCTACTGTTAGAACAGGAAAAACACAAAGGTCTCATGGATTATACTTTCCAATTTCTCCTATACTTGTGCATTACATAGTGTACTGTCTCACAAACATTAACATCCATCTTTTGTTCTATCTTTCTGAAACAATGATGACTTGCTTATTTAGATAAGTCACATACTGTTGTCTTCAAAGCTGAGATTTTCTGTATAACCCACTTTCTGGCTAGTAAAAAAAAAAAAAAAAAAAAAAAAAAAAAAAGGTAGAAATTAGAGAGAACCTGCTTTTTTGAGAAGCCATTAAAGACCTGCAAATGCATTTTTTCCCAATTTGTCAATTTAAAGCACTCCACTCCACGGAAGTCTTAGAAGAGATGTGGTTTCACCCACAGCAGCTGTAATCTTGCTCACAGTTCTAGGTACACTTTCCTGGACTTCAGGGGAGGTTGGATATTAGGAAAAAAATTATTCTCTGAGACAGTGATCAGGTGCTGGAATGGTCTGTCCAGGGAGGTGACTGAGTCACTGTTCCTGCAAGTGTAACATTTACGTGTTGTACTAAAGGACATGGTTTAGTGGAGAAGTATTGGAGGTAGGTGGACAGTTGGACAGGATGATCTTGGAGATCTTTTCCAGCCATGGTGATTCTTTGATTTCTTGGTAGTACTTCAGAGGGTTGTTAGGGTCTGCACATCACAGGCAGAAAACTACCATGATGTTGTGGTTGAGATTTCGTTATGAATCTGTCATGTTACAGACTTGATTCCTTAGCTTAGGTTTCATTGCTGAACTCAGAGCTTGAGTTTAAAGTATCTACACATGCAGGTATCCAACTGCAGTGTCACTGAACAAATGGCCAAGAAAAGAACCGGTACATTCCTCTGGATCTACGACTTGAACAGATAGATTTATTTTTTTTTTCCCCCTACAAATGGCTAGGATACATGTGGGTTCTTAGGGTATGCTAATTATTACATTAGAAAAATCTTGTCAACAATTTACTATTCCTCATATTAAAAGTGCTAGTTACATTTCCATTACCAGTCATGTGAATGCAGCTTGTAAATATGAATATTTTCAAACCTTACTATAGGAATAAGAGTAGTAGCGCTGACAGTCTATAGACACTGAGTTTCCAGAAAAGGAACACAATTTTTGGAGTAGTGCAGTACAAACTCAGTACAAATTGAAATCTAGAACATTCACTAAGTTTTTACTTTTATTCCAGAAGTAGGGCTTTTTTGTGTTTGTTTGTTTGTTTTTGTTGTTTGTTTTTGAGGGGGGAGTTTGTGGGGAGTGGGGTGAGTGTGGATTACATTAAAACAATTTAATTCAACTCTAAATATTTTACAACTGATTAACAACCTGGATTTCACCGTTCATATGTAAGAGAGATGACCAACATAATGTTCCTGTGTCTGAATTCAGAGCCCTTTGGTCAATTTTGGTCAATTTTCTTACGACAACACCTCTAAGACCACATAGAAGTGAATACAAACCAATTCTACTTTTACAAAGCTAATAATAATGAGAAATCATTAACCAGGAGTAGCCTATTAACTGAAATTGATTCCCCAGCTAAAAACAGAGATGGATTTGAATCACTGAAAACAGGTCATGAGAAAAAGAGGTTATAAACTGTAGGATTTCTCATGAAGATCCACTTTGTTGTTTTGAAGACTACGTCTCCTAAGACATATTGGTCACTAAAAGAGTGAGAAACACAACCCATAAACAGCGCATACCTATTGTCCATGACCACTTACACTGCAGCAGAATAGAATCAGAGACCCGTCTATTCTTGTCCCGTATCTGACTGCATTAAGAAGCAAACCATGTTTTCTGTTTGCCTACTGCACAGGCAACCAGCAGATATTGAGCTTACCAGACATAGGTGACTAAACATCTCAGACTAACTGTTCTGAAACTTTTTTTGGTGTTCCATACGACTTTTTATTTATTTATTTATTTATTTTAGGATGATTTAGTGATTTGTCCAAGATATAAAGATTGAAGTGTTGTTTTCTTTTGTTTTTGTTCCCCTCCTTCTCCCCCAGTCTGATTGCTGGAATAAAAAGACTCTATCCAAAATACAGGTGATGCATGAGTTAGAGTAAAACTCAAACCATACTGTTTAGGAGGTTTTTCTTTATAGCACAAATAAAGTATTCACCTGAGATGTTGATTAGTCATGTTCAAATACAACTATAAATACCATTTATGGAAGTGAAGTGAGAGGTAGCTAAAATATCATTTATGTACACTCCAATGATCTAGAATTGGAGAAAATACATCTGGATCATTCAGATGACTAGGTCTAACAACATCTACGTACAGGTCATAATTTCACCATAAATCTTGTTCTTTTTGTACTTGCTCTTTTTTTCCTCAGTAATTACAGGCTTTGATATTCCATAAAACAAGAGTTTCTGAGCCAGCAACGCTTTAAGAAAATTGTACTTTCTTCAGGTATAGAAGCAACAGTTATTCTTAGTGTTCTGTGAGCATTTCTGTGATCGTAACAAAGCCTAACAGGCAATAAATTTCAAGTTAGGTTACATTAGATGACTGCTTCTTGGGCTATTTCTTTGTATATAGACGACTGAGATAGTACATTATTCAAGTCTCACTCTTGCCAAGTAAAATAAAATAATTACATCTTGCACCCCCTGTCAAGCACTTCCATTATCTCAGTCTAATATATTTTTTTTTCCCCCTTTTTCAATAGCATTATGTTGGTGACTCATTTTGTTTCTCATTCAGCTCATTGCTCAGAGCTTTTCTCTACTTTATTATTGCCAGTCCAGTTACTCCCCTTTTTGTATGCATGCATTTTACTTCTGTCCTAAGTACAGTACTTCACATTTGTCTCATAACTCACTGATTGATGTGAGACCACTACTTCAAGGCTGTATTTCATAGAGTCATAGAATCACCAAGGTTGGAAAAGACCTACAAGATCACCCAGTCCAACCGTTCACCTATCACCAATAGCTCCCACTAAACCATGTCCCTCAACACAACATCCAATCATTCCTTGAACACCCGCAGGGTCGGTGACTCCACCACCTCCCTGGGCAGGCCATTCCAGTGCCTGACCACCCTTTCTGAGAAGTAATATTTTCTAATGTCCAGCCTGAATCTCCCCTGCTGCAGCTTGAAACCATTCCCTCTAGTCCTATCACTAATGACATAAGAGAAGAGGCCGACCCCCAGCTCACCACAACCTCCCTTCAGGAAGTTATAGAGAGCAATAAGGTCTCCCTTCTGAGCCTCCTCTTCTCCAGGCTGAACATTCCCAGCTCCTTCAGCCTCTCCTCATATGGCCTGTGCTCCAGACCCCTCACCAGCTTTGTTGCCCTTCTTTGAACATGTTCCAGGGTCTCGATGTCTTTCTTGCAGTGAGTGGCCCAAAACTGGACACAGTACTCGAGGTGCAGCCTCACCAGTGCTGAATACAGGGGGGCAATCACCTCTCTGCTCCTGCTTGTAACGCTGTTTCTGATGCAAGCCAGGATGTGTTGGCTTTCTTGGCCACCTGGGCACACTGTCGGCTCATGTTCAGCCAAGCATCAATCAATAGCCCCAGGCCCATTTCCTCTATACAGTCTTCCAGCCACTCCACCCCAAGTCTGTAGCATCATCTGGGGTTGTTGTAGTCAAAGTACAGGACCCAGCATTTGGTTTCACTGAACCATCATCCCATTGGCTTCAGCCCAGCTCTCCAGCCTGTCCAGATCCCCGTGTAGGGCCTCACTACCCCCAGGCAGATCCACACTCCCAGCTTCATCCTTATCCTTTCCTCCAAACTGCCGGACATCTCTACTATAAACATGCTGAACACAAATGTGTGCTGTCTAAATCACTTGAATGCTCCAAACCATGGAAAAATTATGTGGGACTCTTTGTTTCACTGCACCACTGCACGTTATTCAAAATCATAGTTCTTATATTCAGATTATTTTTATTCTCGTTTTTAATGAGAAAAAACAGGTGAGACCTTATAAAAAGCTAGACTAAACACAAAATATACCACAGCTACTAATTCATTATTACCTATTGCCAATTATTACCTAGCAGATAAAATTACAGATTATGAAGTTGACTTATTTCATTATTGGAAAATACAATTTGATAATTATCTGCCAAAACCTTCAAAAATAATTTAATCAAATTAATAGCTTCAGCTCAGTTTTTACTGGGTATTAAAGGTAAAACTATTAAATACTGCCAAGGGAAGATGGAGCTTCTTCAATAAGTTAGGCTTTTTCTCACCTCCCGCCTCTCCCCAATCTTTAATGTTCTCTAAGAGTTCACAAAAGATAACTACTTCCAAACAATATAATTGACTTGGATAATTTGCTGACTTGATTACATCTCTTATCTTTGACCTTGCCCCTTTCCAACTCATCTGGTTTTGTTAAATTTGTTTGCAACTAGATACAAGAAGAGACAGGCCCAGCAGAAGAAACTCCTCAGTACATTAGGAATATAACAACGGAGTCCAACAAAAAGTATCTGTGTGACTAGTTAGAGGTTTGAGAAAAGACAGATCTATGCAGAGTGTTGTCTGAGGATACCTTCTTGCATTTCAATTTCTACAGAAATAATAGGGAATGAAACTTGAATATTTTTCTAAATAAATTAGTCAGCTGTACTCAGCAAGACCTGAAACTTATTATTATCTTGAAAAAATAAGCCTCAGTGGAAGAATTTTAAAAAATATACAAAACATATTTTGATTTATAAATAATAATAAAAAATTACCTTAGCAAACTGCGCATTTATCCATTTTGTGAATGTTTTCTTTTGAACATCTTCCCGTTCATCTGTCGGAGAAAAGTAAAGCACTTATTAGAATGATTCAACAAAACATGATAATATTATTGATTAAAGCTTCAGTCTTGGTTTGTAATAAAGTTACTAAAAATAATTCAAACTTATTCACCTAATTGGATGTATTCTGTCCTTTAGAATTACATATTTTTAAAAGCCTACAGGTGCCTTTATAGTTATTGGTTCTGAGGTCTATATCCCTGGCTCATCACATGCATTCAGAAGTGTATTTCTTCTCTGAGAGATAACATGCTGCACTTAGGACCTGAAGCGTTGCTTTTAAACCAAAAGAGGGGAGATTTAGGTTAGATGTCAGAAGGAATTCTTTCCCCAGAAGGTGGTGGGGCCTTGACCCAGGCTGCCCAGAGAAGCTGTGGTGCCCCATCCCTGGAGGCACTCACAGACAGGTTGAATAGGGCCCTGGGCAGCCTGAGCTGGTAGAAGAAGGGGTTGGAGCTGGGTGGACCTTAAGGTCCCTTCAACTTCAACAGCCATTTGAACAGGATACTTGGAATTGTAATAGAACACACACAGTGATTACAGCAACAGGAAACTGTTCTACTGCACTTAATGAAAAGTACTTAAAATAGAAAGTTTCTATGCATATCTTCAGATTTCTTTGTGAAAGTGGAGCCTTCTGGATCACGATGACAGGTCTCCAGTGGCAGCCCCTGCCATCCCTTTTTTTTTTTTTTTTTTTTTTTTTTAAATAGGTTATTTTCCCATTATGATTTGTTAAATATTTTCTCTCCATTGAGGTCGGGGGGAACAACCAACAACCAAGCACGCGTTTGTTCAGCCATGCATGAAGCTTCATCTCAATTCTTTCATTTGAAAAAAACACTGTAGAAGTAGATGCGTATCTCAGACCTAGATTCTATTGGTATCCAAATCATGAGCAGAGATACAGAATGGAACTGGAAGCACAGAGATACAATTCAGATGTATTTTACATAAAGAAAGAATGGTGTTTTAATCATAGAAACTAATAAGCAATTGCACAGAAACATCTATTAGACAATGCCTGTGGAATAAAACAAAAAGGTAGACCTCTTTGGATGATGATGTCAAAACAAACTAGAAGTAAGTAAAGGGCATAATGTAAAAAAGGCAGCAGAATGCTTATACTAAAACAAAGCTCACTCGGAGCTATCTGTCTTTTGCTTTACGGTAAAATTCTGTACGCTTCCTAAATAAAAAGGGATATTCAACTCCCATATGAAATGTTCAGCAATTAATAACATTAATGGATTCAGATGAATCCGAAAGACTGGTATGGACGAGCCACATGAGAAATGCACAGCATTAATAATGCAGTTTGCTTTCCCTCCCTCCGCTCCTCTAAGTAGACAAGACAAGACAAATACATCTTTTGTTCTTAAAAGTTCACCTCAATAGCGGACATTAGAAGTGTCTTTTTCAAGACTGTTTTCCTTTCACAACAATTCAGTATACTTGTGAGAAAAATAATACTACGGCTGCTATCTCATTATGAAAGTCTTCATACTGGATTGAGCAGATTCTAATTGCTATCGGAGGTTCAGGAATAAAAAGATTTACAGTGCTATAATACTACTAGAAACATTCATAAAAGGTGGTTATTATATACGTTCTGTAATTAATATATGAGCGTTCACTGTAGCCAACTTTCTAGAGTACTACTGCTATCTATCCCTAATAATGCTTCTTGCTTCGTCAGGAAGCATCAAAATGTAAAAGAGATCCAATGCTTTTGGTAATTAACGATGCTAATGCTGTTACAACTTTTATTTTTTCCTTGCAGGCATCTCTTCAGTCTTTTACAGTAAAATGTTTATAATACAGGTTTTGACTTCTTTCTCCCATCTTCTGCTCATGGGTCCTAGCATGTGGTTGGAAGAAGATGCATTTTATTGGTGAAACATACACATGCAATCTGATGTTGTATACGAACTTCTTCAACAACTTCATGTAAAGTATTACACATGACTAGCTATTTCTGTTTAAGAATCACAGAATGGCTCAGGCTGGAAGGAACCTCAAGGATCATGAATCTCCAACCCCCCTGCCAGGCAGGACCACCAAACTCCACATTTACTAGAGCAGGTTTCCCAAGGGCCCAAGCCAACCTGGCCTTGAACACCTCCAGGGATGGGGCATCCACAACCTGTCTGTGCAGCCTGTTTCAACACCTCACCATTCTCATAGTAAAGAACTTCCCCTGACATCCAACCTAAATCTTCCCTCCTTCAACTTAAAACCATTTCCCCTTATCCTGCTGTTATCCACCCTTTCAAAGAGTTTACTCCCTTCGGGTACTGACAGGCTGCAATGAGGTCACCCCGCAGCCTTCTCTTCTCTAGGCTGAACAAGCCCAGCTCCCTCAACCCGTCTTTGTAGGGGAAGTGCTCCAGCCCCTTGATCACCTTCTGCAGTAAAAACACCAAATGAGATCATAAAAAAAGGTAGAGGAATATGTGGAATTAACAGAGAAAAGGAGAGGCAGAAATGCCTACATGCCTTCTTGTGACCAACATTTTTCTTTTCTGCCCCAGGCTACTGTACAACATATTCACCAACACTGTGAGTTGTTTTGGATTTTATTTTATTTTAAATCACTTTTCCAAAAGGATCTATGCTAGAGACTGAACTCCTAATCACAAATTAATTCATGATCATTGTGCTAATAAAAAAGGATCTCCTGAGGAAAAAGCTACACACAAAATTAGAATATTTGAAACTTCGAAAAAAAAACTGAGGCAATTCTCTGCTACCTTTGCAAACACAAATCTGTTCCCTTGCAGATTTTATACAGAAGTAATTTCAAGCACTTGTGCAAGCACCTCTAGATGCTTGCACTGACAAGTTTATATAACACACTAATCTGATAGTAACAGCCTCCTAATCTAAAACAGAGCCCATCCTAGTGTCCTGCATGATTTCACAACAATAAGCAAGATCTTATGTCCTCAATAAATAAATAAATAAATACAAAGAACAAAGAAACAAAACCCTAGAACCTGAAAAACCCACACTGCTCTCCTAAAACAGACTTACAGTGGAAGCTAAATGACATTTGTCTGGGTGCTGTACAGTGCCAAGAACACTCAGCTGCTACTTTCACATCATGTTGCTGTGCCAATAACAGCTTCTTTAGCAACAACCCCACCAATGCCCTTGCAGGTGTTTTTACTTCGATGCAACTGGAATAATCAAGAGGCCAGGCAGGTAATTCTTTCAACTGCCCAACAATGATATAGTGTGTTTAATTCTTTTATCTCAAGGTGGAAGAATTCCAGAGTAGCATACTCTCTCTCTCTTCAGGTAAACCTAAACTTGAAACATGGTGCGGATCCCGCATAGTCTTACTGAAGTAAGATTGCTGTCATTTAACAAAGCAAAAATATGTTTTCCTCAAAATGTTGGGCCTTGACTGGAAGGCAACAGACTTACCCTCTTTTCTCTATGTTATCATCTGAGAGAACAAGTGCACAGAGATCTATTGAAGGCCCTCTGTAATGTCAGAAAAAAAAGATACTGACCTATGAGAACTATCTGTTTTTCATGGGTTACAGCATCTTTTACCTCTGCACAGAAACTGTTCTAACTAGAACACATTCAAAAGCAAATGTATTTCTGGTAGTGTGAGCATCTAGCTCTGCAACTGTGACTATAGGCCTCTTGAATTAGCTAAATGCACATTTGACTCTAAAAGTATTATTCCAGGCTAGAGTTCACAGAAAATTATGACTAAGAAAGAAAGCACAGTATTAATGGAGCTAATCATGTCACAAAGGCCATTTCTAAGATTTAATCAGGTGACAAGGCTAATATGGATAAGTGGCACAGCAAAGAATGCTTAGCAACACACAATCAGGATTCAACAGAACAAAACGCTATTATTAATGGTCAGCAGATACTAGACAACTTTCTCAGTTACTTAATAAACTATTTCATGTTTGCAACCCACTGTTCACCACTGTTCAAATGAAATCTCTTTTTATTTTCAACCGAAAAAGCAAGCATTATGTTGTCGTTCCTTGTTCTTTACAAAACAACCTCAACTCAAATACTACCTAACATATTAAGTAAAAAATGGTAGCAGGAAAAAATAATAATCTGGTATACTACAAAGACTATTCAGAAAGCAAACATCAGTATTAATACAAAACCCACAGTTTTTAATAGCATGGACTGACAACTGGTGAGAGGATTGTATATGGACTAAATTGACAACACATACAGTATGTGTACATATATATATATATATATATGCATGTGTGTATCATAAAAATGGAATGATGTAGTTACATGAGCCATTTTCCCATGGAAAAAACTGGAGAATAGGAAAAGAATCTTCCACTGTTTGGTGCATCCATTCTTAATTTGTTGGAGAATCTTCAGTCCCTCTTACTTTTGAGGCAATTAATAAATAGCACCTTCAACAGAGTGGTTGAGGCTGCAAGGGACCGCTGTGGGTTGTCTAGTCCAACCTCCTTTTCAGGCAGGGCCACTTGAAGCAGGCTGCCCAGGGCTACTTGAATCAGTTTTTGAGCATCTCCAAGGATGGTCTCCACAGCCTCTCCTATTACATACTACAACATCAAGGCCTTGCCTTTCCTACCATCTGCATTCTGCCTTTCACAGATGCAGGTACAGGGTGGTTCTAATGCAAGTGGCCTAGAAATTGCTTCTCAAAATTATGCACAATCCATTTGTACAACCCATTTTTCAAAGTTAGAAGACTCTGAAGAAAAGTGAGCTTGCACCTCAGGAATATGGGAAATGATCTGTATCTTCAGATTATTATTTTTTTTAATTCAAAATAAGCAGATAATAATCATTTTCTTTAATATAATGATAAAGAGGTTACATAAAATGAATGGAATATTCAAATAACTGCAGAGACAATGAAAAGAATCTAGCTCTTGTGACAAAAGACTTCATGCTGTCTTCAACAAGTAGCTCCATCACAGGTTGGAAAACAAGAAGACATCTTATTCTCTTAATCATTGTTGCTTTGAGCTGTGTTAAACAATAATCAAGTAATTATGTTTGACTACCAGGAACAATCAAGTAAGAAGAAAAAAGAAAATAGGAAAGGGAAAATGATTTTTCCCATATACGAGCTGAAAACTTTTAAACAATGGCATTAAGGCAGGTGATAGTTCCTTCATTGGTGGCAACTGCATGTTCATCTGAACACTACGCTTTAGAAAGTAAAACCACCAAAATTAATATTTTATTTTCTAGCAGTCAAACAATGCAGATTTAGAGAAGACCAGGATTTGCTTCAGTGAGTGGGAGTGAATGCCAGCAATGATGGGAGCACTGGGAACAAAAGAGGCCATAGATAGTCACATCATCGATACTCTGGCTCTATCGATTCAGTATTCTTAGAGATTTCCAGCACATTGTTACAATATTCTGCCAGTTACTACAACTGCTGAGAAATGTTCCTTTACCATTTTTGCTTATCTGAGGAGGAAAGAAGAAATCAATGCAATACAATGACTGAATACTATTTGAGTGGCCTAGCTTTGATTTTTAGTCATTGAGGTCATCCAAGACATTCACAAGCTGACAGGAAATACAATAGACTGCTTTCACAGACAGCCAATAATTTTAAGTCTGTTGCTTATGTAAGGCAATATGCAACATGCAATTCATTGTCCACATGTCATAAATATACTGATGAGAAGAGTGTTAACTTTATCCGAATAATGTTAAAGCTCCCTGTTCCTTATGCTACCCCTGAGATTTTACTGTGGAGCCTGAGTCAAATCACCATAATCATGCCATCTTAGGCGTCTCAAAACACTAATGAATCTATTGAAAAGCTCAGCACAAATGGCAGACTTCAGCATCCAGAATACTTTAAAAAAAAAAAAAAAATTACAACTAAATCCTTCCAAAATAGTATAACATTTTGAGGATGTTTGGTAAAGATTCAAGGCAAATTTAGGAATAGGAGCTGCAGTATTACATACCAAAAACATTTAATCTCAAGTCTGTTTTCCCCTTCTGTTTCCTGAGATACAGGAGTACGCAGGTGGGGATCGCATTTGCTGCACAGAAGACAGAAGGGAGAACAGCTCTACGAACAAACCTACTGGATTTCTACTGACGCCACAGGCTCAGACTGAATTCCAGACGGAGAAAGCTCCTTATGTTTCTCATTTTATTGTTAGCCTGAACTGTTCTCTCATCGTAAATGCTTAAGTAAAATAAATAAATAAATAAATAAATAAATAAAAAGTTTCCTGATTTTTTCTCCTTTCTTTTCATTCATGAAGGCATTTTGCTTATTAAGGCATTAAGGCAATTACAGCTGTTGATAGAACATTCTTGTTCTTCTGACCCAACCTTGCCATATTAGTTATAGAGGAAAAAACACAGAATGCTTTTGAGGACCAGTAAAGAAGTATGAGTGTAGAAAAAGAGCACGAATGAGAAAGAAAAGAGAATAATAGAATAATAGGGTGAGTGACATTGTGGTAGGGAAGAGAAGGAAAGAAAACAATGACAGAAGAGGAGAAAGAAGTGCACTGGGATGGAAGACAAATAGGAAGATGGAGGCACCAGGAGACATCTTCCTGGGATTGGGGGAAGAAAGGGAAAACAAAGTATGCAAAAGAAGAAACAAAGGTAGGACAGAAAAAGGTGATAAGACCTTCCCAGAGCGAGAAAGGCATAAGGCATTGATACAGCTGTGATACTGCTAGCATACAACATTGGATGTACAGCTGAAAGTTCATACGAAGGGAAGCTGTAGATTTGTGCAAAAGCACCACCTAAGCATATGAAGCAAAGCAGTCTAGTGCAATCTGCCTCCCCAGGCCATTAACCACTTAGCAAAAGAGGAAAAAAACAATACAAAATGATTTGACTAGGACTCAAAAATACCAGGATGATGCAAGCAATCTGCATATGAACATTAAAACAATAATGAGTAGCTGTGAAATGTAGACATAAATCTAGGTTTAAACAAATTCATGTAGTTTGCTGTGTGTTTGTTAAAAAGAATTAAAACTGCCTCACTCCATTTCATAATTTTCTCTCAAATAAATTGCAGCAGGTTCAACTCTCAGGACAAAAGCTGAAGCACAGTTTCAATAGAGTTCAAAACTAACAAGCAAAAACAAACAAACAAACAAACAAACAAACAACCCCCAAAAAACAACCCAAAAAAACAACCCCAAAAAACCCTACAGAATTTCAGTTTACATTTCCAGAATATTTCAAGTAAACGTAATATAGGCATTCAACTCTGATTCATACAGTGGCAACAGTATTCCCAGCAGTGGGCCTTGTCCTCCTCTAGTTTACCACACAAAAACACACTTTGGGAACTGACTGTATCTCACTACATCTGTGCTGAGCATTTGGCCCAGAAGGAAGGAGCAGCAGAATCAACAACAAGCAGAAGCTGTTCCAAATGCCTCCATAGGCTGGTTGTACTCTTCTTGCTGGCTGACTGCTATATGGAGTACCTAATAACTTAATTGCACAGGCTGCAAAATAACATAAGTGGGATGAAAATGAAACTCTTTCCCACCTCTAACCCCAAAACCTTTGAAGTGCTTCTTTCTCATTTTGCATAGGAGAAGAATACTTTTTGGAAGAAGGCTCTGACTTCAGATCTTGTCATCAGCAGTGCAAGGGCATGAGAAAGGAAGGACAGCTCATTTCCTCTCCTACTGAATCGTAGCAGCATGCTGCCTGTCAGGACACCAGCCTCAAATGCTGGCAACCCAGCTTTGTCTTAGGCTCTTGTAATAAGGACATTAACCAGTTTTGAGCCACACTTCACAAAAATACTGTAGTCTCCTAGTAATGGATATTTTTTTGCAAACACAAGCTTTGCTGTCTCCCCTTGTTGACTTCCATTTATCCTCTTCTAACCTGTGATACTTTGGATCCAGGAAATTTTTTTGAAAGGAAAAAAAAAACACTCCATATATGCAATCTAAAAAATCTCTCAGTATATCCGAATTCTCCATAGAAGATCCATCATTTCTCAAAATTAAACTAAACCATCCCTCTTGTTGGTCCTTGAAAGCAGTGAAATTTCTCCTGGTGAGTTCTTTGCAGTACCAGGCAAAGCATAATTAGGAATATCAATAATCATACATACAAAGACTCACCCAACTCGTAATAGGGTCTCTGGCTATAGAACACTCCTTCTCAGGAAGTGGCCTTCATCCAGGAGGTGTTCTCCTTTCAGAGGCTAGCCCTTATATGAGCCAAAGGTCATGTGGGACAAACAGGGACAAACAGGTAAACTGCTTGCATCTGTGCTTCCCCTTCACCAGGTGTTCAGTCATCAGATCAGTCTGTGACATGTCAGTTCCCTTGCACCTCTATACCTGAGAAGTTGGATGGTGCTCACTAGGGAAAGGGTTAATCTTACGAAAAATCATAGTGATGTGTAAATATGTAATTATTCATTCGAACATTCAGCTTTGTATGAGCAGTATCCCCTTTTTCAATGTCACGTATATATTGCCAAACCAAAACTAGGCCTGATAATATATTCATATTAGCATGTGCTATTTGAACATCATACCATCAATACAGTAATATTTTCTGAACACTGTAGATGATATTTCATACCCTAAAATGAGAATATATATTTGCACTAACTTAGACCTCGTGATGGTTAGAAGTGAAACAAAACCAAATGCTATGAATGAACCAACTGAATCCACTGCAGTTTGATGGAACTTCCAGAATATTGTCTGATATGACTATATTACAAACTTCTTGCTAGTCAGGTACCAATTAACTTATGTTGCCAGTATATCTGAGTGCCTTGAAAAAATACTACTAATAAGATCTAAAAGCAGGCGTAAGTTCCTTCATTGCTATAAGTTGTATAAAAATAATCAAAAATTTGCTTCAGAAAATTTGGAGGTTACCAACTTAACCAAAAATTGAAAGAAAAGTGAAAGAAAGTAAAGGCTCTTAATAGACTCTAACATCACCTTGCCAAATAAGTATCCTGGGGAAAAATGTGTTACTCTTTCTATTTTAGTGGATTATTGTGAATAGAAATCTTAGTTTCTGTTTCTTCTTACCGATTAGGCACAAGTTAGACTTGATGATCCTTATAGGTCTCTTCCAACTCAGGATATTCTATGATTCTATGAACTTAAATGCTTCTGACAATCTTCACTTGCAGACAGGCTTCCTACACCTCTCACATCCTTGAACCTTGGGTGGGACTCGGAAGAGCAAAATTCCCCCTAGCTGTAAGTGCAGAACAAGTCAGAGACTGCCTCATGAGACTGAATGTGTGGAAGTCTATGGGGTTGGACAACACGCTTTTTAGGTCCTAAAGAAACTGGCTGATGTAGTTTTCAGTCACTCTCCATCATATCTGAAAAGTCACGGTTGTCAGGCAAAGTCCCCAGTGACTAGAAAACCGGAAACATCGCTCCTCAGAGACTGCCAGCATGGCTTTACCAAGGGCAGAATGTGCCTGACCAATCTGGTGGTCTTCTATGATGGAGTGACAGCATTGGTAGAGAAAGGAACAACAACTGATGTCATCTGCCTGAACTTGTCCAAGGCCTTTGACACGGTCACACTCCATATTCTAATCTCAAAATTGAAGAGATATGGATTTGAAGGCTGGGTTGTTCGGTGGTTTAAGAATTGGCTGGATGGTCACAGCCAGAAGGTTATTGTCAATGGCTCTATGGCCAGGTGGAGGACAGTCACGGGTGGTATCCCCCAAGGGGTCCATCTAGGGACCAGTGCTCTTCAACATCTTTATCAATAAACCTAGACAGTTATGCTGTTCTCCACATAGATTTACTACTACTATTGTTACACCTAAAATGTAATTTGAGACAGCAGACACAAGCTGCAATTTTCACCACAGGCCTTCTCATCCCCAAGGCAGTGGAGGATGCATGAGGCCTGCGGGTATCGTACAGGAAGAAAGCACCTGCTGCTGCTCAGCACAGCTCTGGCTGTTGGCCCAACTTGGACAAAAGGAGGATTCAATGGACTTTTGAAAACAACAGGTTTTATGTGTGCAAAGGAGTGAGTAGACACAACAGACACATTAAATAAGTCTTGAATGTATTAGTTCTGGCTTCAGCTGTTCTTATTTTAAACTCCTTCCCCCTCCACCCCCTTTCTGTTAGCAAAAGAAAGAAGGAAAAAAAATCGGTATCAGGCATTTTGTTTTCCTCCTCAGAGCACAGGCCTATTCTCACAGGTCACTACTGTGGAGGAATGCCTATCCAGTCAGGATGGTTTGATAGGCCCAGTCAAGTTGCATGGCAAAGAGCAGATGCTATGGGAGCCCTCACATACAGATGGCACTATGAAATTCTTACCACTTAATGTTGAATAAATTTGTTTTGTGTACATTGCACATTTAGTGACAACACAAAATAAATGTAACTACTCCTCAGTATCAATGATGTGAGAATTGCTGAAACTAATTCAGAGTGAAAACAGGCTCCCTCAACACTTCTACTATCACCAGGCCTGCTCAAAGCTAACCCCTAACTATAAATATTTGTTAGAGACGTGTGAAAAGTTACATCTGAGAAAACAGCAGCATTGGCAGATTGTGTATTTCAACAATGTCACAAAAAATAGCACCAACTAAGAAACACATTATTCAAAACCTGCAAACAGCTCTAGCCTTCATACTTTTTAACCAGGCAAATTGTTACAGAAAACATGAGCCTGATATTTTCTCCTCCCCCACCCCCATCCCCCCGTTTTTGTTTGCAGTAAGCTTGAGAGGGCAGATTACCAATCAGCTGATCAGCAGGCAACCCCAGAGCGAACTGACAGAGGCACTGTGTGGGCGTATTATTATAGCAGAAGTAGTTGTAGTCAAGGTTATGTAACTAGCTAAAATTACCCACAGCTTTCATATTCACAATGTTCATGTAAAAATATGTGTTG
The DNA here is from genome assembly GCA_030625065.1 of Alectoris magna. Taxonomy (NCBI): domain Eukaryota; kingdom Metazoa; phylum Chordata; class Aves; order Galliformes; family Phasianidae; genus Alectoris; species Alectoris magna. The sequence continues at coordinate 81,991,413 of CM060560.1, forward strand.
TTTTTTTTTGTTTTGTTTTGTTCTGAAAACGGTGTATAAACAAGCACTCTTAAAATGATTTTACATTCTAGGTTCCCACTTATTTTCGAATACAGACAATGAAGGACAGGGCACCAAGGGTAGTGAGATTTTTTTCACAATCAAGTCAAAGTAGCATACCTCAAAATAGGAAAGTAAGAGTCCCCAAACTTTCTAAATGACAGACTGTCAACTCATAACAAAGATAAAGGAAGCATCAGGATTTAAAAGAGTTTTATCAGAATCTAAAATACGACAGTAGAATCTAATGTTTCACTGATGTAAAAACTATATTCTGCTGTGCTGCTTTCAGTAAATGCCACCTAGTGATACACAGTTGCAAAGCTTAGAAGCTATTGCATTTTTATGTATTTTCTCACAGTTTTCTATTTACTAAAATAAATAAATAAATAAATAATCAGGCATGCTTCACACAGTCACAGTCCATCAACATTCATGTCATATACCATGCAGAACAGAGACAAAAGAAGACAAGTTAATAACACCTGCAGATCAACATTTGTTTCAGTATTAAAATATTCATTACAAATAATATCATTAAGTACACAGTGGTGGCTAATGTTTGTCTGTAATATTTCAAGTTCCTTTTTTTTTGTTTCTCTGTCAAAAGTAATTAGAGAACAGGCTATGTAGCCTGCTTGAGTGACTGCTGTCTACTTTCTTTCTTCTGAGCCAATTAGTGTCTGAGTCAATTTGTGCAGGCTGCCTCTATGACATGTATTGGAGAAGTCTGTTATAAATTAGACTGAAGTGTCAATATGCAATTGTGTACAATACACACACCTTTTTCTTAAAGTGAAGAAAAACTGATATCATTTACTCCTCTCAGTTGGCTTTCACTGTATTATAAAGAATTTGCAAAACTCTGAAAGAAAATTTGCTTCTTAGGCCAGCTGTACAAATTAAAGGTTGGTGGTTCGTGCTTTCCACTCCTCTTTTAACATTATTTGAAGTAGACAAAGTAATTATGAATGTGTCTAAATGGAAGCTGTAACCTATTTCATTCACAATAAACTATTACAGATCACATGCTATTAGGTCTCAGCTTCCTCTCATCATCCCCAAAAATACCCTTCTCAAAGGAGGAGATAAAGGATGTGCTAAGAATAAGCTAAAGCATTTCAGAAACCCCTACTGATATCAGTCAACTGGAGAATAAAGCAAACAAAACAATTCCAATGTAACACAACAAAAAAGCAACTTAATAGAACAGAATTTAGTTCCTCTAGAACTCTTCTCATCTCACAACTACATTATACTACTGCTTATGGCTCAATTGTACAAATGACTGTGAAGAAGCTTAGATTTTCAGAAGTAAATAATTGAGTATAATATTATACCAATTTAAATATGCTTGTCTCATACTGCCCCACATTTGGGAAGACTGCTATTATTTCGCAGACGTTAAGAATAGTACAGATTATATAGAAGTCTAAATATCAGCACTTCACAGAAATCTCAGATCAACTGTTCTTCCCAAACACTCCCTACTATATCAAGTGTCCTTGAAACTCACTGAATTTCTAGAAAGCTCATGTGCAACTCCTAACAAACTGCCATGATAACAACTGCAGACTGTACGAAGTTCTTCCTCCTTTTTCCCTGTGAAGCTTCTCATTTTTTCTTTAACAGGTTTAGTTAGGAAGTGATTTTAAGTAAGGAAGTTAGGAAGTGATTTCAAAGTAAAGTTACCCCCTCCTAATGTGAAATCATTCAAACTGGAATAATTATATGCATTTATTTCTGTGTCTTTTTTCCCCTCTTCTTGTTACTAATATATTGAAAAAAAGAGAACACAATATAGAAATCAGTTTTACTCCTCATCAGGAACATGGTGCCCACCATTACAGAGAAAATGCACTTTTCACTATTTTTTAGATACAAAGCATTAAAATTCAGCCCAATGTCCAGACCAACAGTAGTTCAATCCTTTATTCCTCAGATTTCAGTGAGAAAGAAGTTACAGTTACACGGAACAGGCATTGTCATCAGTAGAAATTACATCACTGTAAACAAGAGAAGCTCTTTAGTTAATGCATTGTCTGTCTACATGGAATTAGTTTCTAGTCCAATACTTGTGTGTCAAGATTTGTAGTTAGAAGTAGGCAGCCTGCAACATGTGATAGATATGGGAAGTAAATGATAGTACTAAGTAATCCCATCCTAAACACATCTACCTGACACTAATGTAGTAATAGGCATAAGTTAAACCTGAATGAATACTAAATACTAAAACCTGATAGAACAACTTCTTATGCAGGCACTGTGAGAGGAAGTAACTCATTTGCAATAGCAATATATATTTTTTAATTCATGCAGATCTCATGGCCTCTCAATTGAAAGCAGAACTTTCAGGCTGCAACAGACATGAACATTTTAGATGTTATCGACATTCACCACCTGGATGTACTGCATGCATTGATCAAGGCTTTTCATTTCATACAGTGTTCAGAACTGCCCCCAGAGAATGATTTCATATCTATAACATTAAGTGAAGATTAAGAAATATAGTATTGATGCTATGACAGTTAACTATTACAAATATTGATTTTGATTTCAATTCAGTGTCATCTCATAAGCTTTACAGAATAGGAGTTGCACCGCCTTAAAATAAATCCAGTACAGAAAAAGAAGAAAAACATCTATTTGTCATTCTTTTTACAGTTGTTCTTTTTCAGTCTAGACAACTCAAGGCAGGCATAACATTTTGAAACATCATGAACTATGTTCAAGAAGCATATTGTTATTCCATTCCAATGTTTTTGCAGTAGTAAGGAACAGTAATTTTGTTGTCAAATACCTTCTAGAGACACCTCAAGCAGACCACATAGATATTGTGGTCACATCAACCCTAACAGAGAAACAGAAATGAATACATATTGGAATTCAAGTTTTGGTTTCTACTTTAGAGGACTCTTAGAAAGGCCAACTGAAAACATTCAGAGAATGTTAAGAGAAAACAAAATCCTGCACAGGAATGAAGTGGGAAAAAAAAAAGAAAAAAAAAAAAAAAAGAAAAAAAAGAAAAAAAGAACGTCCTCAAGACAGAGAACCTCTAGAAACCCAAACCAGACCCAATCTTTTGAAAGCAAACTTGGACATATGTAGTTCACTTAGAAAATAATGCCTTCTGTGTATTTCCATGGAAACTACAGCAGACACAGAGAACACAATAACACTGATAGAGCAAATTCTCCGCTACAAAACAGTATTTTTCAACATAGCCACTACCATTTTCACCAGCGATGAACAAGAGCATGCATACCACACTCAAGTCTGCAGCAGTGGAGATGACCCACTGTCACCGCCGCTGAAATGCACAACCTACTGCATCACTGGGCTCACATCTACTGGTTGGTCTCCATAAACACTGAACAGTCAAATGTCAGTGGGTGTCACTTTTTTTCACGTGGAGGAATTCAGTGACACACCTTTGCTTTATCTGCATTTCCATGTCAGACTACCACTGTGTCACGCTGCCCTTCTACTGCCATCTGTTGCAACAACAAAACAGAATACTGGTGGAAAGGTTCAGCATCCCCTGCCATACCACCAACACTCGCCTCTGATGTTGTGGGCCAACACAACAAAACAGGAGGCATTACTTTTGGATCAGCCCTCATAGATTAGAATTTGGTGAGCAAATGTATTGAAGTCTAACAGTTTCCTTCTACTGGGGACGTTTTCCAAAATAACTTGCAAAGTTCTTCAATTTATGACGTGTAAGATGACATAATTAACAAAAAAAAGTACAGGAAGAAAGTATGTGTTTTGTTACGGAATTTTCACACTTCTGGAAAGATCCAGAATGAACATTTAAATACACCACAAGAAAACAAGATGGGGATGAGAATGCAACACAACACACAGACACAGTAAATAATTCAATTTTCTACATAGTCTTTGACAGAGCTTTTGTTTTACAGCAGTCAGAATTATCAACCAGAACTATATGCACAAGCAAGGGATCTAATTCTAACTGCATTTGTATTCCACTCAGTAACTTTTTAAAATGATCAGTGTAATGCAGCAGCTTCTCAGTAGGAAGATGCCAGAAGTGATATTTTAAACAGAAATCCAAATATGTGTTAGGCAAATGTGAAAATATATGGATAGCTCATTGGGAGAGGAAATGAGAATTCATCTCCAGAAACTACTGATAAAATCTCACCTAAAAGGCTGAGACCATTACATATTAGCTAAAGCTATAACTCACTGACTATCAAAGAAATACAAAGTTTAGAATAATTAAAAAGTAAACTTGGTACAAAAAGTGAATTCCATACAAATTACATGCTTCACAGTTATAATTATTATATTATTTTCCAATTCTCTAGCAGTTCAATTCCATAATCGCAAACAACTGTATCAATCTGAATGAAGTTAACCCATGCAAAAATGGAGTTAACAAGAGAGCAAGTTCAGACAGCACTACACACTATTCACCAAAGCAGTTCACTGTGTCCATCAACAGAGAATCTATTTCCCTTTGCCCTACTAAAACTGAATCCAATCCCTATTTCTTTTTAAAATGCCACTATAATATGTTAATAATAAGACTCCCTTGCATGCTCTTTATTTTAGGTTTTCACACACCAAAATCTGAATCTGGTTGTACTTTTCCCACATGGTTCACTCTTGCACTTAGGTACTCCTGAATAAACAAAATCCTAAGGTAGAAGTATAGAATTAACGGCCACTTGAAAATATAACGGTGGAAAGGTGTTCACGTGGATCTAAACACAATTATTCTTTGTAAATCCTTAATATCAGAGCTGACTAACAACTGATATCCAGAAGGTATTGTAGTGCTAAGGATTCTTGTTTCATATTATTGCTAGACCTTCAGGCCAAGTCAGTGTAGATTAGGAATTGACTTCTGTATTATTTTGCTCTTCTTTGAGTACTAAGATCCTTTTCCTCAACTCAAAAAACGAATTGTTCTTAGAGAGAAAAAAGATAAAAAAAGAACCAGAAAAAGCAGTATATATTTGAGAATTTTAAGAAGTGAGGAACTAGCTGGCTATTCCACTAATAATTGCAATGCCTAACCACTAATTTAGCAATCACACAAATAATGTCTATGTTATTTTGGTATTTCTACAACTCTAATTGGCAGGCATTCTTCATCAGGATCATCAGCTTGATGACAATGACACATGGAGGTTAAATTCCTTGGATATCTAATTAGTCATCAAAAGCAATGCTTCTGTGACATTCAGGCTTCACCAACAACACAGCAGAATTCAGGGAGTTGTAACCAAATATTAGTTTTGGAAATTAAAAATACTTCTATTCTCATAACGGAACAAGTAGAATATCAGGCTGCAGTCAGCTAAAGCAATGAGTGATGTGGTGAGGATTTCTAATAAAAAACGGCTTACAGAGGCCAAATTGACATGACTGTCACGTTTCTATGGATGCAAATAGTACTAACTTCATCTCTATTTTATTGTGCAAGAAAGGAACTGAAGTGTACTCCAAGTTGGAACATTTTTCTTCCATTTTTAATTCAGTCTAAGATGGAAAAAGAACTTAGGAAATATACAACTTTCCATATTAAGTTAATAAGTCTGCATTCTAACATGTCTACTGTTCCTAAAAAATATTTTTTATTTTGTTTTCCTCTTAAAAAAAACCCACACAAATGTAATACTTAATAAACATAAGAACAAAGAATAGATAACTTCTAAATTGTGTTTGCTTTCATAATTGGGTATACAAATATTCAGTAATTTAAAAAGTAGGTATTTGCCTCCCATTAGGTGTTATACATCAAAAAGGACAGCCCATAACACAGATTGCACATCTGTACTGAACAAAGTGAGCCTGCCTACTAATTCATTACATGGAAAGAATTTAATTATCATTCCCTCTTCCCCATAAAGACCGATGTGGTCACGAGAAAATAATTTACAGTGCTAAGAGCAAGTATAGTGGAAAAAAAAAAAAAAACTATTCATTTTAGTAAGGGGAGGAACAGTTTAAAGAAGCAATATAAATGCAAAATTTAAAAAGAATGATGCTGCTTAAAGTATCGTCAAGAAACAATTAGGGAATTATGCTCTTACACTAAATGGAACTAAATGTTTCAGTATTGTCTCTCCATAAGTGATTTAACATGGTGAGATTAAGTTATGAAACAGTTGAAACATAGACTTTCTAAATCTTCCTAGACAATTAGATGAGTAGCTAAGATTTACTGTAAATACAGAACAATTAGCCAGAAAAAGATACTAGCAATTAGTTATTTTTGTCTTTATTAGCAGAACACTCCTTGTTTACTTTAAGCAGCTTTCACTGTCATCATTGTTTTTTCTATGTAAAACTCATGCAAAATATCAGCTTGACTAAAATGATTACAATTACAGTTTGTCATCAGAACTTAAGTATTTTAGAAGTTGAATATGTCTATAGTTCTAGTACCAGAAAAACCTGAACTCATCTTCCTTTTAGGTGCTCATGTGTGTAAATGTCTGACAGACTGCTGAGACATTCTCACAATACTCTCAGGAGAGCTTAGGGCTCAGTTAGAACACGTTCTGCATTTTGGTTTCAAAAAGCCAAATGTTGCATGTTACATGCATTGCATGGGCTTTTATTTTATTATTTTTAAAAATATTATTATTATTATTATTTTAAGAAAAGAAAAATCACTCTGTTTCACAGATATTTGGTAAATAAATCTCTCTCCTAGCTGGAAAGTAGGGAAAAAGCAGAGCCATTGCTTGAAACAATGCACATAACTGGATTACCAAGTGTCATTAGTGAGGATTACAGTCTTGGTAAATTAATTAACACAGACTGAAATTACTGCAGCAAGTACAATACCACTGCTAAGAAAAAAAGAATAAAAAAACAACACACAAATTACGGAATTATAACCCACCATCAGTAAGTCTTACTAGTTTTCTCAAGTTATATTTTTCATAGAAATTTACATCTTTGAAAATGTTTACATACTTAGCAATTTTGTAAGTAACAGATAGTTAGTAGGCCTGTAGTGAGGGGAGCACAGAAAAATACAGAAAAGCTGGCTATGATTTTAACTGCAAGCTTTGCAAGAAACTGAAGAATGTTAGAAGTTTATTTTGCAAAGCAACATCTAACCCTAAACTATTACTGCCAAAAACCTTCCAGGTATTAACATTTTTGTGCACTAGCTTACACTTCCCAGTAAATACAGAGATGAAAAATTGAAGGTGCATTAATTTTAATTCTACAAAATTGGAATTCAGCTAGACAAATCAAGTGTTAATTTACAGAGCCTTTTTATGCACATTCAGAATGCTATAAAAACAAAGACAACAACAAAGCGGTTTGGAAGCCAATTACAAACCAAAAAAATCATCATGAGGTAATTTTCAGATGCATCCATATTCAAATTTTGCAGTATTTGTATCAAGTGAAATGTATCATAAGCAGATATCTAAAAAAAAAAACATTTCAAACAGACAGATGTATTTAAATTTATAGTTTTAAAGTAATAAAGCTTTTACTCCTGACCATCAAATATTTATGGAGGTGATTGTCCCCCTTTACTCAGCTTTTGTGAGGCCCCATTTGGAGTACTCTGTCCAGGCCCCAGTACTGTAAGGATATGGAGCTGTTAGAGCGAGTCCAGACGAGTGACACTAAGATGATCAGAGGGGTGGAGCACCTCTCCTATGAAAAAAGGTTGAGGGAACTGGGCTTGTTTAGCTTGGAGAAGAGGAGGCTCCGAGGAGACCTCATTGTGGCCTTCCAGTACTTGAAGGGAGTGTATAAGCAGGAGGGGGAATGGCTGTTTATGAGGGCGGTTGGTGATAGGACAAGGGGAAATGGTTTTAAACTGAGACAGGGGAGGTTTGGGTTAGATATTAGGAGGAAGTTTTTCACACCGAGGGTGGTGACGCACTGGAACAGGTTGCCCAAGGAGGTTGTGGATGCCCCATCCCGGGAGGCATTCAAGGCCAGGCTGGATGTGGCTTTAGGCAGCCTGGACTGGTGGTTGGTGATCCTGCACATAGCAGGGGGGCAAACTAGGTGATCATTGTGATCCTTTTCAACCCAGGCCATTCTATGATTCTATATCATACTGCTCTTTGACCGATTAGGTGTGATAGAAGTAAAATAAGCACAAACATATGTATTAGTACTCAAGCAGGTACAACTCTGCATTACTGATTCACTAACATAGCTTTCCATATACCTCTGAAAGATGGCACATGCCTCCAATGATGTTTGATGACTTTTACTAAACTATTGAAGCAAGAAGCATTTTTCCTCACTTCTAAGAATTTATGAAGAGAGTTTTCAATTCTAATGATACTAAAATGAGCATTAAATGTGATCCACGCTCCTTAAACCATGATTTAATCTAGGAACATAAGCTACAACCTGCGTATGTAAGCACCTGTTTTTCACTTTTATACTGTACATTTGATTGCTGCTGTCTTTTTTTAATGTTATTACTAGCTGTCATCTTCACATTACAAACTGCAATTAGGCTTGATGTTTAAAATGCATGAACCACATTTGTGAAAGCTGCTATATGAAGCATAGGTCACAAATTACGTCTCTTCTGTATACCTCTTCTATCATTAACTATTTTTTGGCAAGCAACTATTCTCAATCACCAAGATAAATTACTGAATCTGCATTTTTGTACAAATGCCTATAAAAGGTATAATAGGAGAGCTATATGAATTAGTGAGCTATCAACAAATATTTCAAGTTGTGAACCCCACCAGCAAGGATTTTTGGGTTACTTTGGAAATGCAGTCTCAGCAAGAATTCCTTGAAAACGTCTGGCCGCTTATCTTGGAACTTGCAATAATTCATGAACCTTTTATGCATACACTTTTTAATACATTTTACGTACCCACCCTCCACTACCATTAACACTTCAAATCAGTGTTAACAGCTTTTGTTGTATTTTGCACCTGCAGTGAGAGGTACTGGTAGCAATAGTGGCCTTACCACTTTGGGATTGGCTAATCGAAAACACCGTGGGCAGGGGTACAAGTCTCAACAACAAAAGATGTTTAAGGTACACACTGAACCACAGCTAATTTACAAGCACACATCCACTTTCACTATACAAGGTGGTCTTGCAATCTGATATCTCTGATTCCATTCTCTACACCATAGAGTTGGAAGATACCTGAGTGCTCTGAAACAGCACCAATTCTGCCACTCACCTTCAAAAAACCTTAAGAAAATCTGAACAGGAATATGCCAAACCATGAGAATAAGCCTCAAAGAAGTGCCCATAAGAAAACTGGTGTGTTTTGTTGTTGTTGTTGTTGTTTTTACTTTTTTTTTTTCCTTTTCCTAGCTAAGCAAAACTTAAAGCAATTCGACTATCTCAAACCCAACAAACACCACAACTCAATTCTTTCTTCAACCCCTTTCAATTATTTTATCTGTCTTTAAATCACAGGCCAAAATTATGTGGCGCATAACACTGTTAATTATATTATGTTAATTATTATTATAATGTCAAAATTATGTGGCGCATAATAGCTTCGTACATAATACTTACGTATTTTTCTTTTTGTGTTTTTTTGTTTTTTTTTTTTTTTTTTTTTCCCCCTATCCATCTTATTTTTGGTGTAGTGGAACACTCTACACAATCCAGTTAAAATTCAAGCTGGGCTACTTAACCCAAAACCTCAGGAGGAAGACCTAGATTGACTCTGCTGCCCCTATTCCCAGGTTAAACAGCTTTCCACACACTGCTGCTGCTGAAATATCTGCTGAAGTAGCCAGCAGCATGGCTATAGGTCCCAGAGCTCCCTGCTGTAGCCATCACAGCCACTTATTCATTCTCATCTGAAAAAGTAAAAAATTATCCTACAGTGATGGGAGAGATGTATACAAATGACACTTTTTTGCTTTTCTATTATTATTATTATTATTTTTAAAGAATAGGAAAAATTAAAAAACAAAAACAAACAAAAAAAACCCCAACTGATTCATATGTTGCCTCATACATGAATAAAGAGTACCACCATCACTTTCACTTAAGAGGAAAAAAAACTGCCCAGACTAATATATTAGGTGGTTTTTTTGGTAAAAGTGAAGAGTTAAATAAATACTCTAAGCTCCTTACCCAGCTTACAAAAGAAAAACAATGAAAAGAAGAATGAGTGATATTTCTTGACATTCACTTTACATATAATTTTCTGTACTACTCTACTCCCTAACTACAGAGAATCAGTGTATTTTGTTACAGTATGCTTTATGTACTAATAAGTATCAAAACCAGTACAAAAAAAATTTATATGGTACAGTAATCACTGCTTAGTACAGAAAGCCTACCTACTTGAAATGTGCTGGCTTACTGATAAGAAAGAAAGCAAGCAACTTTTTTTCATTTATGTCAGAACAGATTCAATTCAGGGCTAGGCCAGCTTGACACATCTGACTCGCCATCATCTCCATCTTCTCTAAAGTGTGCATACTAGATTTCAATTCAGGCTAAGTCAGCTGAGCTTATTACAGAACACATTAAGACTGCTGGCGAGACACCACCCTGCTCAGAGTAGGATTTTCCTACAGTTCAGCCAAGCAGAAAGCACACGGAGTAGAGAGGTGAGAGCAGCCACTTCGCTGTTGCTTTGCTCTTGCAGGCTTTGTCCTTGAGGCAACCAGATGGGAAGGCACAGTTCCCTAACCAGTAAGTTTGTCTTTTGTTCATACCAGTAGGTTTCACCTACAATCACTAAGGACAAATAAAAGCCGGAGGCTTCGTGCAATTGGGCTTCAGTCAATCAACAAACTAGAAAATTGCCTGAGATTTGCAAGTTTAGTATTACACTCAGCTTCCACCAGACAGCATGTCAATAGAGAGACAAATGCTAATTGCTAAGGTATCAGCCATACTGAACCAAATAACATAAACACTCCAATTCAGAATTTCAGTGTGATGAAATATTTGCATTACCAATATTTAGGCACTCAAGTTTTACCATTTATAATGTTCCCAGTTGAGGAAGCAGAAAAATTTAAGTTTCAGCTAACAGTATTAAACTCCAGCTGAATTCTACAGTTTGAATCATTAACTCTGAAAATATAATTGGAAACATATATTGCACTGGCTAATTGAAAATTGATTTGGAGAAGAGGAATTGGAAATAGTGATTTCAAAATATCAATTGAGAACTACAAATATTTACAAATCCTCAATGTCTTAATTATTCATTGAAATCTGAGTAATTGTGGATGATTAGTATGTTGAAGAAATTTGTATTCCCTTCGTAAAAAATAAAAAGACCTCCAAAAGTGAAGTACAGCATTTGATGCAGACGTGTACAATTTAATCGGTGCCAAAAATAGTAACCTTTTAACTAATCACTAAATAGCTATTTTTTTCCTAAACATAAGGCATTCCCATTATTTCAGCCTTTATAAACTCCGTTTTTTATGTGGACTCAGAATTTATTGTGGCCTTATTTTGTCTAACTTTGCAATACATCCGAAACCATCTCAGTGAAACTAAACAAACAACTTCAGCTCCTGCCCATATGGAACGACATCAGGATTTGGCTCTCTCTGTTAAAACCTGTCATACTATACCTTCAAAAATTAAGAACTATTACAGAGATTAATTTACTGCACTGATTTACAACAATAAATATGTAGATATGATGCACTACTATCACTTAGGCACTGTGTCATCAATAAACACACAACATCTTCATTAAAAAATGATTGAGAATTATGAAGCTATTCAACCATCTGTGGTGTTAGGACTGAAGCTTTCAGCATTATTTAAGACAGACTAGCTAATACAAATCCCTGATCTACAATAAACAGATTTTATTTATTTATTTATTTACTAGAGTGAGTTATTTCATTAAAGAAGTTTTTGCATGCATAATAATTACTGTTGTAACTACTCTGCCAAATCACATGTCACAAGAAGAAACCAGGCATTCTTCAGAAGACAAATCTTGGGAAAATAAATAAATAAATAAATAAATAAATAAATAAATAAATAAGCAAGCTTAGAATATAATCTTGGTTTTGACATCTTTGGAAACGCCTTTATTAACACGAGTTATTGTCTTCATCAGCATTTATTGCATTCCCTAGAGTGGTTTCCTTCAGTTTCAACGGATTCAAGCTAGTTAAATTTCTGTGCCAATTCAGTCTTTTGTCCTTACTGAGATTATTTCTTAACAAAACAGGGTTAAGCTGCCTACACGTAATAATTAAAACAGTCTATGAACACCAGTTTCATTTAATAGAATTCAGGGCCTTAAATAAGTTTTCAAATAGAATTTTGCAATTATATTTGAATGAATCCTTTGAAATATAAAAACATTTTGTTTGCATGAGTGCAGTAGTTTCTCTAGTAATGTGCCTTCAAAAAAGCATAGTCTTCTTGGATTTACAAGATATGAACACTTAAGTTTCTTCCAACTTAACAGTTATACTTCAGAGAAGGTATAGGTATTCATTAGACAATACATATAGAAATATTTATCTACAAGATAACGAGAACTGGCATACGTTAGTTTTTTTACAAGTCTTTGATTGATTGAGTGATTAATTTATTGTGAGCATACAGTTCTTAGAGCTTGTGCCTGCCCTCAAGCTCCAGGTCCCTGGAGAGACCCAGAGAGAAATAGCAAAATAGGCCCAGATTTACTGTGACCTCAACTTGATGTTACATCTCCTGTTCAAATAAACACAAGATCCTCTGACATGCTGACCACAGAATCATGAAGATTGGAAGAGACTTCCAAGATCACCTAATCCACTAAACCACATCCCTGAGAATTACATCTGCCCTTTCCTGAAACACCTCCAGGGATAGTGACTCAGCCTGTGATACAGTTTTCTATCCACTTCAAATCAACAGCATTTCTACACAGGAGAAAGCGGGAAATCACAAAGAAAACTGGATCTCAACTAGGTTTAAAACGCTTCTAGCTCTGCTTATCAGAACAAATTACACACTTGCCTCAATTCAAGCCCCAAAGCAGCTACCCTGAATCCATTGTTTACCCAAAGGAAACCTGCATTTTTAAGGAACTCCTGTCTACTAAAAAGCATTTATCTTGGGGAAAGCAACATCCTCTGTTTCTGCAAGAATATTTTGCTATGCTCACACTCGTCCATTCTTGAAGTCTTCTCCAATGAGTAATATGTGGGACTAATCAAGGTTATGAATGTGGGTTTATGTGAAAATCCAGTTCCACCTAAATCCATAATTCATTGTCCCACAGGCTATCCTCGCACATCTTTTGCCATACTCACATAGAGTGAATCCAAAGAACAACTGAGTAGATAGATTTCACAAATGCCCTGAGCTGCTCATTACACTAGAACTACAACTACTCACATCTCACAGGTCAACTAATCTAAAACATTAAAAAGAAGTGAAAAAAAACCTGAAGACCAGATTGCCTTCACTGTTTGCAACCTTTTGCTTCCAGCAATTCATGACCACACTTGCTAAAATTATGCGTGTTTAGCATGTATATTACCATAGCAGCATCTCTCTGCTACTTAGCTTTCTTTCGCACGGCTGTATCAGAGCATGCTAAATAATTATGGTTTTCTTTTATCCTGTTCCCAAAGTGCTTCCTTTTCCAGGCCTAATTAAAGCAGATATTCAATGTAATTAGTTGAATTTAGAAATTTTCTATGAAAAAATGTTCATCTGCAGCTTATAAATGGCTTACATCATGGGAAAAAAAAAAAATATATATATATATGACAGTTAATATATATGACAGTTAAATATCAGCAGTACATTTGCAGCTTTTCCAGTAAGACTTCTGAACAACTAAAATAATTTAAAAAAAAAAAGCCCACAACAACCAGCTAGAATAATATTCAAGCTCCTTTACGTCTGTTGGAAAGGGTGTGAAATTCCAGTAAAGCTAGCTTTGGTAAAGACCCATAAGATTAAAATTTGCAGAGAGAAGTAATAAAACATCAGATAGGAGATTATAATAAGAGAATTAATTTGTATAGTCACTTCCTCCAAAATCCTAAATAACAACAGCGATAATGAAAAATGCTACATGTGTCAGACTTTACGGATGTAAGCCCTTCTTAAAAATGAAGATTGAGAGATCAGATACAAAAGTCTCGCTGCAAATCCAACCGGGCCGAAACACCTCTAGAGTTCATCCTTTGAAGCAAAGTTATTTTTGTAAACTGCCAAATATATTTGACAACACAGGACAGAAAAGAACATCATGTTGATCTTTCTTTAAAAATTATTATTATATAATTTCCTTGAAGCTCAAGGCATATACATTCATATTCTATTAACCACATATGAGCAGATTTCTAGTGTAAGCAACACAGATGCATACCAAATTTGGGAACTTAAAAAAAAATACATGACTGAATATATTTTATTAGCAATGCATATTCTCTAAGTACGTGAGCGCTAGTACAATAGCACAGCAGGATGTACCAAAGTAGTTTTATTTACTGAATTATGTTTGTGACTAGTGTCATCCAAGGATTATTGGAGCACTGAAGACATTATTCAGAATGTCTTTGCTGCAAAAAGAGATTTACTTACAGATTAACTATTTCAGCAGCTTCATTTTCAAGGAGTTCATTCTACATTATTCCCATACAGATGAAACCCAGATGAACAGTAACTACATCTTAATATAATCTGCACATACAACAGGATTGATACCAAAGCATGCTTCAGCGACTGGAAAAACCCTAGATTTTTTTTCCTAGAAGAACTGTAGCTAATTACTACCTTTTCAGTCTACCTTCAAGGCACAGTAGCAATCAACATTTGCCACTCAATATTGTTTATGTACCCTAGGTCCTACACCTCTCTGTGATGCCATCAAAGTACTTGTGCACCTGAACACTAATCCCAGGATAGCAGTACTCACAGAAAACACTGAGGAAGACACAGACAGAAGATCCCATTCACTAGGAACTGTGCAAACTTAAGATTCCTAAATCAGAACAGAGCGCTATAATTGGCTCTTAAATCTGACCACTTGTTATTTAATCTGATTTTGTCCATTTTCCTCCTCCAAACCCTTCCTCCTTCAACATTTAGACTTGGATAAAAGAAAAAAAACCAAACAAACAACAACAACAAAAAAAAAACAGTAAACTTCTTACCAGATTTATCCATTATTTATCCCAAACTTTCAGTATGCTATTGTCATTCCTTATTCTTTGAGATATAAGCTCTTGTATGATAAATAAGCTCTCATCCATTGTTAGCGTAGCCACAGAACTTCAATGCAAGGAATCCCTCTCCTTAAGTGAACTGCAGTGCATGCAGACCTTCACTGAGCCACCTACATGCTCATCCACGACCACTGAAACCGTAACCTACTTCCACCCACTTCCCGTGAGGACCTGTAGCAACAATGCATTCAAAAATCACAGTTTTTTAAGAGGAAATCATATATAAAGGAACACATTTTGGCATAACCACTAGCTCAGATTCTTATACGTCTTTAACTGCAAAAATGATACAGTTTTAAGGCAAGTCATTTCTGTATCATTGCTAAATTGTATAAACAAAAGCATCAGCATTTCCACTATGGAATCCTTCTGTAACTTCTAAAAAACCAGCTCATTCAGTATTTTCATTGAATACATTTATCACACTACTTTCCTTGTAACTGAGACTATAGGCATCAGGTTGTAAGCAGTATTTGGAAATTCATGAAGAACTAGAATTGCAGAGTCACTGATCGCATTCCGTGTAGCTAAAAACTACCATTTAAGATCAAATTGCTCATAGTGGACACACTTTTTTTTTTTTTTTTTTTTTTTTTTTCCATTACAAAGACACAGAATAAAGGCCCCAAGTCATACTGTAAAGCAAAATTAACTTATGTTAACCATGTTTGTCAATGGTTCTACCAAAGGGAATGTTTTCCACTGAAACACAAGCTCAGAAGTCAAGAAAGTCCATCAGGACCCGGTTTGGAGTCTTCCCTTACCTGTAATAATAGCCAGCTTGTCCTAATAAAAAACACCATGGTCACCCACTCAATGTCTCCAAGCAAAACATGACTTTGTAATGGCCAATTACAGCTCAACACCTGCTGTTGGGAGGAGAGCCTCATTACATCCTAATTTGAAGAACAGCTGCTTTAATGTTTTCTGAAAAATAAGTAATAGCTGAGCTGCCACTTCACCAAGCCCCCTAATCCACAGAAAGCCTACACGAAGACTGTCTGCAGAAGTAAGGCAAATATAAATGATTGCCTTGCCATACATGAGAAAGTGTCTGGAATCCAAATTTGTGCAGTTCTTACAAGAATTGAGAAGAAGTTCCAGAATCTCTTCCTTCTGGTTATCCAAAATATGTCTGTCCTAAAGACACTATCTCAAAATAGTCATTGGCTGTAGGCTAATAAACACTTAGAAAAAAATGAAGACAAAAACAACCTAAATAGTTTTTTTTCCAGGCTATTAATTTAATGAACTTATATTTCCAATAAGATTATTCTGCTATATAAAAACCCCACCAACTACATTATCAAACTGAAAAAAATTTCTTTGTTGAAAACACAAACACAAAGAAAATGAAGAAAAGATGCACAAGAAATCACAAAATACTAGAAAAATCTATAATGTCACTATCATGCTAACAAACATTTCATTGCAAACACCACTGAGTTGTTTGTCATATCCAACTGTTAGGTCCTCCCATCTGAACCACATACAAATCTCTTTGTCAAATTGTGCATGAAGTATAAAGTTGATTGAAATAGTTCCCAACATTTCTGATGCAACAGCTGTTGACAGCTAATGTTTTGACAACGTCTATCAACAAGATTAGTTATAAAAATACAGTTAATATATTAACTTAGTAGCAAATAGCTTCTGCCCCAGTGCATGAAATAAAGCAGACTATCCCGGTCCCAGTTTCTTTTTTGTACCCACCCTCACTCAGATGCCATCACCCTCTATACTTAAAATTATCATAGAGATGATAAAGATTCATGTGTTTGAAAGACCAAAAGTATTGATTAAATAATAGATTGCATCCAGAGGGAACATACAGAATGACCTTTCAACTGGTATGAACTAGTCAGCTCATTCAACTAGTGAGAGTTTAATGACTTTATTATACAAGATCTTTTTTTTTCTTCTTTTTTTTTTTTGCAACCAAACACAATCCTAACATCTGAATTCTGCTCCATCACAATATAGAGAACAAACTAAGCCATATGAATTCCATGTTTCAGCTTCTTGATCCAACTCAAAGCCTGTGATGTTAGCTATGATTTATTAGTATTTATGGAAGAGGTTAAATTTCTCCTTTGTACTCCAAAATGAATGCCTCCAAAATACAACTAACATGAATAGGATCATGGTCTAAGATCTATTTAGAAGACAAGGACACGGTCATGAGGTTTCCATTCTACAGCTTTATCAGACACAGCTTATTCAAGTTAAAATTTATGTATTTCTTTTATTCCTTCTTTTCTAAATGATTATAGAGAGGTTATTTTCATTTTTCAGAGTCAGACAAGGGATTTTTTTTTAATTTTTTTTTTTTAGTTTCACAAAGATTAATTTGGCAGCTATTTTCTCAAGATTCATCAACGGACTCAGAGGGAAAGTTTGTGTGCCTGGAGGGGACACATTCTTTCTGATCCCTGTAAGAGGAAAGGAAGGGAGGAAATACCTAGACTTGGAGAAGCTGCAGTCATCAGAAGAACCTGGAAACTCTATTTCCACACTAGGTATGTGGCAGCACACCACGGAGAGGACAAAACATACCTTTCACTTTTCCATAACTTTTACTAGTTCCTATGACAATGAAAGCATGAGTGAAACCCCCGCCCTTCTGCTATTTCCATCTGATAACTGGAAAGTTATTGACAAATAAAATAAATTCCCTAAGACCCAGTGAGAAACAGGGGAATAGATGGCTTGCCACATCAGCTGGACCAACACCATGGTCCTGCATCCTCTTCTCCCCATCTTTCCCTAATTAATTGAATTAACCTCTGATGAAAAATCCCCGCAGGATAAACTAGATCTGCTAGAGAAAGAACCTGAAGAGCAGAGCACAGACTGGAGACACAGAGGTAGACCAGCTAAATCAGAAAAGCAGTCATGTCCATATCCCAGGTTTCTTGTAGCTCAAAACTTTAATGTTCCTGTTTTATCAAATATCTGGGAAAAATCTCTCTAGGACTTTTCTGGCCCAGTTCAATGGTTAGTCCATTAAGCAAGTGCCAAATTCCTATGAAGTTAATCCCAGTGGCAAAGACTGCAAGCACAGCTGATAACAATATATAAACAAAAAGCCACGTATCCATACCACCACTACAATAAAATTATGACCTACATTCAAAGCCACAGCACTAATTACTCTGAAAAACCGATTACAGCTGCCTCTATGATGGGTCCCAAGTTTACCATATACTTCTAACTTTGATAGCTCTGCACTGTGCTTTCTCATTAGCAAAACAAGAATAATAATGCCACATCACCTTGTAGGCAAAGTGGAAAAAAACAGAAAAAACATTTGTGAGACACTGAGGTAATATGGGAATGAATACCACTACATCACTGTGCTCTTAAAAGCTATATCAAAATACACAGCAGTGGTGGAAAAAAGGAACAGTTGCATAAGGGTCATTAATTATAACACTTCTAGCTGTGGGCTTCACAAGTTCAAGACAACTTTATGTTCATTTCTACAAGAAATACCAGATGCCTCTTGATACATAAGAGATTTTACATCTGCGTTATTTTCTTAATTTAACTTCATCTAGTTAGCCATAGACTTCCTTGAATTTTCACATTAAAAAAAAAAAATGTTTCAGGAGAGAAAGTTGCCATAGAGACATATACACTCTTTTGCAGGAATTTCAAATATAGTTAGACTCTATTAATTATTCAGTTCATCACAGAACCATTTATATTTTTATATGAGATACCCCAGGATAAGAGCTATTTTTCTAGAATGTAAAAAAAAAAAAAAAAGAAGAAGAAGTTGAAATAGTTAGAAAAAATATATAGTAGGAGGGATTTGGAGGAAAAGTGTTGCTTTGTATGTATTTTACAAGTCTGCAATAAAAAAAAAATAATAATAAAAAAAAAGCTTTTATATTTCACATTATGCTCACTAAAATGTTACATACGAATCTTCTCCTCAAAGAGATAATATGATGCTAAAGACAAAACTTGTCACACTTTTTAATGGCAGTGAAAGCAGCCCAACTGATGGAGAGAATCTGGAGCTGTCGTCCAGAATGCCATTCTCTTGACTGGCAGCTATGATTTGGTAATACTGAGACCTTGTGCTATTTGATTAAAACAACATCAAGATGGAAAGATCTCCTTAGATTAGAGGTCAGAAACATCAATCTCTGATTTTCCTGCAGTTGTCACAAGTGATATGCGGTAATTAACTTAAGTCTGGAGTAATGTCAGACAGGTGGTACTTTTCTTTTGAAGCAATTCATTAGGGAAGGCTTGTCACTGGTGCCATTTCCACATAAATCCTGGTACTCGGCATCTTCTCCAAATCAATTTAAATTGCTCCCTTGAATATGAAAATATTTTAAAGGAGACACGCACTGTCATCTAATGCAACAGTTTGGAATTTCATGTGGCAAAACTTTTAAAAAGTATAGAAAAAGGAGAAGAAATGTGAATAAGCACTTCTGGACTGAATGGGCCATCTTGGTCAGTTCACAGCAGCCATTAGAAACCTTTTCTCAATACTTTGGCCAACTCTGGTTACTTTGCCTGTTCTTGTTATGGATATAATGACACAACAATTACATTTCAACAGGGAGCAGGAAAATGGCATTGCTCCATAACGCTGTGGTGTTTAATGCTAATTTTGCTATTCTACCAGTGATTTCAAATAAATCCTTAAAAAAAAACTTGAAGGTGAACTCCTAAACCAACCATATAGTTTATATAAGCATCACACAAGGAAACACTCAAATGTGAAAAGCCACCAGAAGGCTGGGAAGTACAGGATGTCAAATGAAGCTTTAACTTAGCCTCTTCAAAGAAAAATGCATTTTCTTTTCCAAAATAATTTTTGTTTTGTGTTAAAAGGAAAGTAAAAATGATAAAGAAAAAATCCCAAACTCTAGAAAATACTTTCATGAAAATACATTTAGAAGAGATTGCAGAGACATCACTCATAATGATAACAGCATTCTAAGACTGCAAGAGTCCAGCCAAGCAAACTCATTAAAAACATAAGCAGTACTAAACTCCCACAAGTAACTGACTGCTCTATTACCTGCTCTGTACCATCTTATAATTAGGCCTAGTGAATGTCTTAATGGAATTCTAGACTTCTTAGTCAGAACAGTTAAATCTTAAAAAGCTTTTACATGACACATAAGCATTTTTAAACACTCAGTCTTTTTTTACAGTGTCAGGCATGGATCAAGACAGCCTCCTAACTTTCCTAGCAGTATACATCCTCAAAAATTTGTACATGCTGCTGAAGTATACATGTGGGAAACACAGGCACAGCATCAATTCCATATGAAGTTTTCAACAATATCCCTTAAAGACTGGAAATGTAACTTTTTTGAGTTTCAACAGTCACATTAATTTCCAAACAGAATGTCTTTGATTCATAAGCAGAAGATGATGCCTTGTCTGTAGCTGTATCAACTGTTTACTATTAATTTAGTCAGGACAGAGTAAGAAGTTCTTAATTTAATGATAAAATAAGTTCTGGGTTGGTTTTTTTTATTCAAAAAAAAAAAAAATAAAAATCATTGGCCATGATTTTGCACATGTTCTCTCTACTAATAAACCTGTTTGACAGTAAATTACTGGCATGCTAGTCAGGAAGTCAGAGCTCTTAATCTCTATGTGTAAATGGATTTTTGCTAAGAGAAGTCATTTCTGCCATGTAGTAGCCTGACATTCAAACCAACCATCATCCTTTGTAGGAGAAGCTTATATCTGCATGGAGCAACAACAGCTTTTGGATACAAAAAAGCCCTTAAATGTTTAAGAATGCCCATCACCCTCAAGTAATTATGTACACAAACACACACATATATATATGTCTAATTAGCGCTGTCAGCAACAAAGATACTTGGAAGAAGCTTTGCAGAAAAACAGCTTCCTTCATTTTTATATGAAAAAAAATAATTGATTGAGATTGTTACACGGCTATTGTAATGGCTTCCACTACAAAAGAAAGTGGAAATCAATACAGCTTCTGGAGACTGCTCTGCTTTGGTTCCTATGATTACTTCAAAATCCAGATCTTTATCAGCTTCTCAGCAACAAAAATGTTGACTTTTCAAAAAATGAGAAAAGCAACTTCATCAATCCGCACATAAGATGACATACTGAAAGGTGTGCTTGGTTGTACCATGGGACAATAACAAATTGTATCTGCCGTTCCTATAGCTGTATAATAAAGTTAGTTAGAAAAATCTTGTCTTTAAATGGTATGCAGATAGCATGTAAACTCAAACATATATGAAACAGTTACTTATCCTCCTACACAATGTCAGTTTCCATGACCAGTGAAAGACTGCAGGAGTAACGGTAACACATTTGCTTAGCTTTTAAGTGACAGTGGCAGGACACCTGCTGAGTGAGTTTCACTGCAGCCAGACATACAAAGTCAAGCCTATTCTGAAGAGTAAGTAGCACTGTCTGAATCCTTGCTTTTTCTTTCTTTGGAGTTAGACTTTGAATTCGGCTATCTTTTTTCGAGAGTACAAATTATACCTGCTAACAACTAACAAGCTGAATATTTTCAAAAGAAAAAGTCATTTCAGATGGTGGGAAGTTGCCATCTCTTTCATGGAATTCAAAAGATTGGATTTTTTTTTTCCAATCATTGCATGCACGTTTACATCCTTTCCATTTTAACTTATTCTACTTTTTTTTTTTTTTTTTTTCCCTCCTCCCCCTCAAACTGAACTGTAGATAGGTTGTACTTAGAAAGCCTCTGAGAATAAGCAATGAAAATGTTTTAAGGATCTCAACCATCTTGCCTGTTTACTGCTACTAATGAAAAGGCTACTTAAATAGTAGGTGAGGACACTAAGTCAGTGCTCAAACTGGTAACTTGCCGTGTTTCCAAGTGTGATATCCTTGGCCTTACAAAAATTTTCTCCCCCCACCCAAAAAAAAAGAAGAAAAAGAAAAAGAAAAAAGAAAAAAGAGAGAGGACAAAGAGAAAAAGGTCAAGCAAAATAATCACAAATATTCAGAGCTGAACAACACTCCAATGTTTTAAATCCTGCTCAGCTGAGATGCTGCAGGCTACAGACTCCAAGTATGGGTGTGTCAGCACTGCAGTGAACAACTGCTCTCATAGCTCTTCCACAGCAAAATACAGAGGGCAGTTGCACGCACTGTAATTTCATGAGAGGCAGCAATGGCTTATCCTGAGTTTGATTATTCTTATGACATCTTGATTTCCTCACTATGTGGACTGCACATGTGATCACCTGCCTAGTAAAACTGGTACAGATTTCAAGTCTCTTTAACAGTGCATGGCAGATACCTGCCCTAGTCTACTCCAGCCTACTGATGATTGCTCCCACACACCTGTAAGCATCCTCTAGAGGAGCCCCAACATCTCTGAGCTATGCCACAGGCTTGTACCATCTTGAGAGTAAGAACTATTTGCCAAATTAACAGATGTGCTGTGGTCTTCTAAGCAACTTCCCAGGGAAGTACAAGAGGAGTCTGTCACTGGCATAGAAAAAACAATCTTGCAAAAGTGGTGTGACAAACATAAGACCTACAGCAGAAGCTATCACTTCAAGCTAGGTACTCATCCATTTCAAAATTTGGGAATCTGCCCTGCTGGAGCACCTAATAGGGGAGTTATCCATTTTTTAAAACACACTTGTATTATTCTGATGAATTTCCTGTACTTGAGCTTTTCAGACACCAGAGCAGCGTAGGCGGTCAAGTGTCTGAAGCAGCTAATAGCAACCTCATCTTGATTTTAACATGTTTTGATTTTTAATTCCTTCTTCAGATACAGCACAATTTCTTTTCCTACATTCTGTGAAATATATAATTTGATGTATTTTCTGAATCTGAAATATAATTTCAGCAGTTCCTGCACCACACTTTTTACTATAACATCTTGTATAACCATTCCTACAGACATGACAGCAGACTTTGTACTTTGTACAACACATTTTCAAAAATACTGAGGAACTTCAATAATAAAAATCAAAGCCAACTTTTTCTCATTATTCTTCTCAGTCTAAGCATGTATGTCTCATTCTTTTCAGCGAACTTCAACTATTTTCAGCTAGTGGAATGCATTGCTAGATCTTGATGTTCTAATAGAAGTGCAGTATTGACCATGCTCACAATGCATTGCCACCTTCTTAACTCTGGAATCAATATGCTTTATATTACAGTGCATCAAAATGATCATCCCCAGTTCACACTTTGGTAGATACAAAAATAGACAATTAGATACTGTTCATAACAGTGTTTGTACTGTGTACTCTGTGCAGGAATTTCTGTAGTTTGAGGAGAAATGAGAAAAAGAGAAAAGATGTATGCGTGGCTAGAAAAAAACTTAATGGAAATGTTAAATGTTTTATCTAAATTCTGAAATATTATCCATGCAAAAGACAGCATGCTAGTGCCTTCATTTTGGATCTCAGTCGTAATCACCAATCCAGGTTTCTCCAAGTACTATAAGCTCACTGCATGAGATGCTAGCAAAACACACGTTTGCCAAATTGTGATAGGAATCTACAGTGTCAATCCTTTGTGTGTCTGGCATCATTGCTGGAAAGAGAAGTTTTCATCAAGTAACCCAAACAAAAAAAGAAACACAGTTGTTACACACACCTATGTTTTAGTTTTGCCTATTCAAATCCATTCCATTAATGAAATCCACCACAGAGAAGGAGAATTATATAATTTCAGAATCCCACAGCTACACACAAAACGATGCACTTAATTTTCTATAAGCTCACTATAGAAAAAAAACACAAAACTATTCAACTTAAAAGACATTTTAGCTTCCCTATCTGCCCTCACTAAGTCTCTGTAGGTAGCTAACCATTCCTGGCTAGAAACAAAATGGGAAATAATTAACTTGTTATTTTTCTTTAAACATTACTGAAAAATCTTACAGTACACAGCTGCCATTCACATTTGCCTTCTAAAAATAAAGATATCCAATTTAAACAGATAATGGAATTTAAAGGAAAGAAGAGGTTCAGGTTCAGTTTGTGGTTAAAATTGCTCCTGCTCACAGAAAACATACTGTAATGCAACCAGTGGAGTTTTGGCACTTACTAAATTACTTTTTGGATAATATAAGTGAAATACACCACAGTAAGAGTAGATGAATAAGTCCTATTCTGCATGGTTGGCACAGAAGCAGTTGCTGCATTTAGGGGAAGGGCTGAGAAGCTTCAGCGCCAACAGCAGCACTACAAAGCCTCTATTGGAGCTTCTGTGGGGCTCTCTCAGTTCTTCCCCTTCATCTCTGTCAGCTTGAAATCCCAAGTACAAAGCTCTGAAATTTTCCTATGTTATTGTTACCCACATTTTTAAACATAGGTAAAATAAAACTCCCCTTAACATTGTTCCGTGAAAATTACCCAATGGACTTTAACACACATTATCACATATATCTATCTGTATCATGCTTTTCACTGGTCTACAGTAGTAAGTGCAGGGATATTGTTTTGCAGTTCCTTACAAATCCTTCAATTCCTCTCCCACAATAACAAATCGCAGCCCAGAGCTAATGAAATCCAAAGTAAGCACATGTTCCTATTTGCTTTAAAATATTCATGTATCAAATTAAATTTTGAATTTCACATGGCTTTGCGTCACTCCCATCAGTTCTAATTACTGATTTATTTTCGGTACTAACAGCTTAAATTTATACAGCGCTCTCAATCACAAATTCTTCAAAGCAATCTGACAGAAACATCTCTTGCCCACCACTACAGTGCAGACCCCATTGGAACTGAACTTCATTCTGGTCCAATAATGTTACAATTTTACAGAGAAATGAGAAACTTGGATAAAATCTTATGGGAACCATTAAAATACACAGTACAGTTATCACAGCAGGATTTTTGCCAGGCAGTTGAGGTTAACACCCCTAACGCTTGCCAAAAAGCCATAGAACATTTAATGGTGGGAAGTCATCACAGTTGTATCCTAGCAATTTCGCACTATAAATGATACAATAAAATTTAACATTGGGCATTCAGAATGCATATAACATTTGAAAGTATGAACTGCTGACTTTATACAGTATTAATATTTGCATGTACATGCACGTTCGCTGACTTTACATCTGCCTCCATTTTAAAAATAAATCCATAAAGCCCATTTAATCCATTTGGAGTTATCAGGGATGAAAGAGCACAGATAACTTCAATACTATAAATGCTAGAATTTGTTTGCAGCACTTCATGTAAATGACTCAGCAGCCATTAAAAAATATATTTTAAAAGTCTAACTGCAGCTCTATCAGGTATACAGAGTGATAAAGCTGAGGAAATTCACAGATGAATTATGTTTACAGTGAAATCATTAACCTACACCTAATCCAGAGGAAATACAAGTAAAAAGTATTGAGAACAGCAATGCCACACGTTTTTCCCCATGCAACTTAGGACAGAAAATCAGGATGGAAAGGGGAGGAGAATACTGAAATCTTATGCACAGACTTACACTTTTTACAAGTTTAGAACATCACAATTAAATCCACCTATTGTACAATATAATAATACTTGTATTATTAATTTCTCCTTCCTCTTTTTTATGCACGGCCTCATAAATCTTGTAAAAAGGCTTGGGAATACTGAACAATCCATACTCTCTTCTTGCAATGGAAAAATGGTGAAGCTACCAGAAACTGCATCTGTCCATATATATATATGTATATATAATTGGCAGCACCTTCATAGGTCTGTTCAAATAAAACCAAAAAACACACCCACAAATCTAAACCTGGCAAAACTAGCACACCCACACAATATACTTATTTACAAATGGCATCTATATGCCATTGCACATGAAGTTCCAGAAGCCATACAAATGTATGAACACAGGATAAAAACTATATAAATACAATAAAAATTATCATGAAACCTCAAAGCTGCTCCCTCACACTGCCTTTCCAGTTGTATTGAGGATGGGGAGAGACAAACAAAATCAACTCACTGCACCAATAGGTATCCTGGACTTGCCTTGGTGCTGGGCACACCAGCATCTGGAAGAGCTTTGTGGTGGCTGGTATTTCTTTCAAGGACCCACACTATATCTTTCAGATATGCTGGTACTTTTGGACGAATTCTATCTGAACTAAGCCTAACTCCCTTCTGGGCCATCAGTAAAGGTTTTAGTCTGGTCACTGTTCTACCACCAATTCAGTACAACAACAACAAAAGCTATAAAACCTCATACAACCATGTAACACACACCACCTACACCCATCTTCCATTTATCTGATATATTTCAGGATACCATTTCACTGATTGCAGTAATTTTTAGAGAAAAGAAAGAGGAGCCATTAAGGCTTCAGTTTGTTTCGGTATTTAATTTTAACCTTTGGTATGCATCTTCCATACTGCAATGATTAAAGTTCATATTCCTACAGAAACACATAAAACATGTGCTCCTTTCTCAAGTCAGTGAAAAACATTATTTTTTTCCCCAAGAGAAATCTTACGGAAGATTACTTCTACACTTATAAATCTTCTATCCTATAGATCTATTTAAACTTATAAATCATTCAAGTTAGCAAAAGACACGTCTCATGGAACCTCAGAACTACTCCGTATTTTTAATAGGTCACACAAAAACAAAACACTTCTGAGCTGCAGACCCAGGTTCCTCAGTTTCAACACTCATCCTCTTCCTCACTTGCAGGGTATTTGCAGTGAACCCCAGTGCAGGACAGAAGGTGTCAGAGGCAGGAAGGTGAGAAATCCGCCTTAACACATAGGGGGTCTATATGGCACAGAGGAACTAGGGCATGAGTTTTATTTCCATAGGAGAGCTGGTGGTGACAAGTGGGGAATAAAAGCTATCAAATGCAGTACCAGATGTAAATCAGACAAGTCTAACAGACTGAGAGCCCAGCACACGGTCCTTCCTTACAGGCAATTACGAGGCCTAAACTTCCTGAAATCAAAGTAAATATTTATTCATAAGTAACTCATCCTTTCAGTCCAGGTTCCTGAATTATTGTCTTCATTTCTTCTAAAAGAGCCAATAAACACAGCTAATAAATTTTCTGTTTAATTTGAAGTCCGTATTCTGGAGCATAAATGGTTTTGCCAACCTTAAGAGGCAACGTACAGGCAGACTGTGAACAAACCTCATATTGGCTATTGGCTTTCCTGATGAAGAAACTAATAATAGACAATAATAATAACAGACAATAAGGAATTTATAAGACAATATAAAAACTAGTTCAAGCCTTCTCCACATGAATTATTTCCTCCCGCTTTTCTCTTTTTTCCTTTTTACCAAAGGTGCAGACCTTCTTGGTCCAGTGAATCAGCAGACCCTGTTCTCCTCACCACGATCCCTCAGCTGCCGTAACCACCTTGCAGAGCCTGCTGCATATATGTGAGATGCCAACAGCTACCTACTCAAGGCATACCTGACAGCAGCTTACATTTCCTGCTACACAGTCATGTTCTGCTTAGTTATTGTAGAACAGTTAATCGAGATTAAAACCATTGGTGCATATTGCTTGTAAGGATTGCAGTGAAGAAGAATCGAGTACTAATGCATGAAAAAGTTGAGACTGAAAAAGGTGAGGTGGACTGCACAATCTGCAAGTCTATGTTTTTGCTTTAGGATCCCACTCTACTGGAAAGAAAGGGCTGTGTTTTGGGCATGAGCATCTCATGATCTGCTCCTTATCCCTTCTGCACTCAAAACATCCTCCCACTTCCTATCTGATGGTCAGCTGAAGCTCCCCTCATCCCCAGGAATGCTGCTAAGGGAGTTGGAAAAAGAAACTCTGCTCACATTTCCTGTCTTTGCCAGGCCACTGTGTTATCTGATCTTGAAGATAAGTGGCAAGGAAAGCACAGGTGGATCCCTCTCAAGGTGAAGACTTCAGTGCTTTCTTTTGGTCACTGAGAGGGAACAAGGGTAAAGAGGAAATAAGTAAGTCTTTCTTCATTATCTTGTTCTGGGAAATGGCTTAGACATTGTAGATGAAATTTCAAAACAAGCAAGCAAAAGTAATCAGACTGACGCAGGCAAACAGTCCAGAAAATGTTAGCCCATCTGGCATGTTTTGTAAACACAACCTTAAAGACGGAAGGTATCGTGAAATCTAGGTGAAAGTGCAACTGTTGCCATAAGAGAAGGATTAACAGTCTAACATGAATCTCATTCTCCAACCAACAGCACATTACTAACTGCAGTCACCTCAAAGAGGAGTGAAACAGTGATGAGAAGGTGTTTTTTTTCTCCTCTTCCAGAAATTTTAATAGCTCTTTTGAAGAGAACCAACATTCAGCTTCATAGAGGTCTGTGGATATTAATCTAGTTCATCCATTAAGTGGATTTAGAACTTAAAGCCAGATGGGACCATTTGATCATTTAATACAACCTGTGCACAGATCATTAAGTTTTACCTACTTATCCATAAAGTGAGCCAAATAATTCATGTTTGGCTAGCAGATAACATTCAGAAAGGTATTGTTATTGATTGCAAAACACCGAAAAGTGAAAATTTTAAAATGTCTTCTTCATTAGTTTCAATGTTTAGTTAACAATTAAAAAAAATAAAAATTAAAAAAAATAAATCATTTACAGTACCAGTGTTTAAACTCATTATTATCTGTCCTTTTATGAATATCTTTTCTACGGGTAGAAACAAATTATCATCCAGAATCTTTTCCCTCAATATCCTATGAACTATTCAGACCACTGAAATAAAAGGACCTCAATCTGAAGTCTCTTCTGTTCATGTTCTTGGTGCCTGACTGCTCTAACATCCCTTGGCAACGCAGCAGGCACTGTGCGCTCCATGCCAGCCTCACCAGTGGCCTGGACGAGACGTACTGGCAAGCCAGCTGATGGGCGATTTCCCTCATCCTTGATATTCACAGCAGCAGACATCTCCTAGCCTCTTCTGACAATTTCCCCATCAGGGATTACACTTTTAACCAACAGGATTGCACAGACAGCTTGTGTTTAATTGCCAATTCACTGTGATCCCCATCTAGAGCCAATTAAAAAATTATGTCAAAATTTTTGATGTTTGCATATCAGATTATGACGATTTATTCACTCACAGAAATGCTCTGGGGCTAGCAGGTTTTGACAGCATTTCTATTAAGAGATGATAATTCTGAGCTGGAAGGGTACAACCTTCAAGACCATGCTTTGAGTGACTCCGAACAAAGCACCTGAACTTCAGCCATCTCCATCCCTCAGGAAATCCTTAAGCTTTGAGCAAAAGCATCCGTCTGTCTCTCATTTTGGCCAAGTAAATGTTTATTTTTTCCTAAGAAAAGACGAGCCAGATTGGTTTGACAACGCTACAGCCCAAGACAGTGGTTCAGACGAAGCAAAGCAGAGAAGTGTATAAAAAAGATATACACCTGGGGTGTATAAAAAAGAGCTTTGCCAGCATGTCAAGGGAGGTGATACTCCCCCTCTACTCTGCCCTGGTAAGGCCTCATCTGGAGTACTGTGTCCAGTCCTGGGCTCCCCAGTATAAAAAAGACAGGGATCTCTTGGAAAGAGTCCAGCGGAGGGCCACAAAGATGGTGAAGGGCCTGGAGCATCTCCCCCCTATGAGGAACGACTGAGTGAACTGGGTCCGTTTAGCCTTGAGAAAAGAAGGCTGAGGGGGCATTTGATCCAGGTTTATAAATACCTGAGGTGTGGGGGCCATAGTGGTGAGGCCGGACTCTTTTCAGTAGTGCGTGGGGACAGGACAAGGGGAAATGGGACGAAGCTAGGGCATAGGAAGTTCCGCACGAATGTGCGCAAGAACTTCTTTATGATGAGGGTGACGGAGCACTGGAACAGGCTGCCCAGGGGGGTTGTGGAGTCTCCTTCTCTGGAGATATTCAAGACCCGCCTGGACGCCTACCTGTGCGACCTGCTGTAGGGAACCTGCCTTGGCAGGGGGGTTGGACTCCATGATCTCTAGAGGTCCCTTCCAACCCCTACAATTCTGTGATTCTGTGATTCTGTGAAGTGAAGCTATGTGGGTTACCAGAAAGCCTGCACAAGGTGGAGGCTCCTCTCTGATTTCAAATAAAGTTCGGAAAATTTCTAACTCTGTTCCAATGACCAATAAACCAAATATAAATTGAAATTTTTGGGGAGTAAAATTGATAAATTCTATTCTGCCCACCTCTGGACTCAGAATCTCATTTTATTTATGAATTCTCTTTTCAAGGAATTTCCCTATCTGAACTTATTAATACATATCTCTTCATATTAATTTTATCCTATGCTCGATACTGTAGAGGAAATAAACAATATACATTAATTTATGTACTTCAGTGCAATTCAGTTACACTTAGAAAAAATAACAACAACAAAACAAAACTAATCAAAACAACAGGTATTTAGAAACATAATTACTTAAACAAGATAAATATCAGTGTTCCTCGTGGTATTTTTACACAGGTAAATCATTTTAGACAGTAAGAAATACTAATTATTTCTGCTTTTAGAAATTACAGAATAATTTCTGCTTTGATTTTCACTGCACAGTGAACAGCAATAATAATAAATGCTGTACTTGTAGTAATAGTGCATGCTGCTTTATTGTAGTAATGTAATTCAACCTCATAAACAATAGACAGAGTGGCTTATAAACAATGCTAAATTCTTTAAATCACCATTGAAACTTCTTCTATATGCATGGTCTGAAATACACAACATTTATGGTGAAAAAAAGACAATGGATGTGCAAATAAAAAAATCTGCCCATGCCACCTGACCACTTAAGGTCACCTTTAAATCTAATCTACTTTTAGGACATCTCAGTACTTATTTCTGTTCTACATTCATGTCTATTTTTAATCAGCAGCTCTAGTACAAACTGATCTGTCTTCATTCCAAATGAAATAATAACTAGCAGTTACAAACAGAACTATCTTTACGCTTCACCACATGGTTTATTTAATTCAGCGTCGTAAACTGAGCACAAAATGGAACCAATGAGTCACTTCTCTAACTTTTCCGTATACTTGCCTTTAGGAAGAAGAAAGACCAGATATACTTCCCTTTAACATTATAATATTATAGAAGTACAATCGCATTAGAATAATTCTCCAAAAGAGTCCCAGGGGAAATTATTAAACCTTAATATGCTATTAGATTCAAACATATTTTATTGAGCTCAGAAAGGCTAATGGAAGTTGCATGTGTCAATAAAAAGAAAAAACAACAACAACAGCAACAGGGACCTTCCAAAATCTGGTATAGGGTTAGAAACTCTTTTAGTAGGGGGAACAGAAATGAAAAGCTGTGAATTGGGTAATGATTTCTGGGAAATTAGTTTTGACACCATGGAATTCATTTGACTTTTGTGCACCAAGTAATAAAACGATAAATCTTTAGCTATATATTAATGTGTTGTAAGAGATTTGATGAAAGTGTTTTGGCGTTGGGTTATGAAATAGGTTAATAAGACATCTGCAAAGCAGTTCTGTTCTAACACCAACTGACAACTCTAGCAACCATGAGTCATCACATCTTGCCAAGACAAGGAAGTTCTGATGAAAGGGATAAGAAACTACAAACAAGTCTTTACTTTTAGCGTTTAGAAGAAAGGTCACCTCTTGGTATCTGCTAAGGTAACTTGTGATTTCAAATATATTTTATGTGTACAGTGTTTTAATGTGTTCAGTCCAGAGCTCACAAAAGTAGCAAGCCTCATAAAAGCCCTAGTAATTTCAATTTAATCAGATGATATACGTAGTCAAACATATTGAAGCTATTAAGGGAATTTTCTAGTACTCTTCAGAAAATAAGGCCAATCTTTAAACACTATTGTAAGACTAGTGAAACTTAAAATTTTAACTGTAGGTTTACTATGATTAAAAAGGTGTTTCTTTAAGTATCACTGCCTTTAAAATAAAATAAGCTTCAGATGAAGAAGTATGTCTAAAATATGTATTCCCAAGTATGCCTTTAAAAGTACTTTCAAATATCTGCACCCTCAAGCAAAGCTTGAGAAGAATCTGCCATGAACTACCAGAATCACCAGCGTATCTTTAAATCATTTTCAGTTTGGTATTTGCATCGTATCCTGGGTATGACCGAAGAGTGCGATAGTGGGAAGAAAACTGATTTGTACTCTGACAGAAAACTGGATTAATACATACAAAAACCTTTACCAAAATAAAACTAAACCAAAAACCACCACCACCAGAACTCCAAAAAGAAAAGAAGAAACAGGCTACATTTGGAATACCTGAATTCTCAGAATTACATTACCCAACAGTAATTTATTCCATCCATAACAAACAAATCCTGTGTTTATTTTTTGAGGTATTCATTAGATTCTTACACAGGAAGTGGACAAAATAACACTGATTTTGGAAGAACTGAAGATACACATACATTTTTAAGATCGTTAAATAAGGCATATTTTCAAACATGAAAGTGTTTCCAGGTAAGTCTAATACCACAGAACCTTTGATATTATACTTCTGTAGCAGTCACACATTTCGATGATCCAAAACCCTGTAACCAGCTGCAAATGCATGCTTGCAATCTTACATTTCTATATATACAATCTTCCACTGGAAGTACAACCGTAATGTCCCTAGGAAGACACATCACTTCACACTGTATGATCACAAGAGTTGATTTTTGACAAGGAATAGTGTGGAGTAGTGCACCAACAAAACAAAATGATTCAGACAAAAAAGTTCTAAACATAAGAAGCTCTGAGCTTGATATATAGGTTCACACTGTTAAGTGTTGTTTTACACTCTAGCCCTCACTGTATTTTGCCACTACTAGAATGAAGTCATGCCTAAACCCACCTTTTTTTCCCTTTTTTGTCTTTTTTCCCCAGACATTTTCCTAATTTCTAGATTGGCTAAGTTATTATGCACATATTATGCAATGGTACACCAAAGGAATCAGTCATGACCTCCAGACTTTCAAAATATCCTTCCAGTACTGATGGATAAGTAGTCCTCTCATGATTAGGCATCTTCTACCAGTAACTGTACCACAGTTGCACTTGGAAAGTTCATAGGAGACCATCTCTTCCTGTTGATATTTAACTTTCTATTAATCAATCTCTCTTAATTGCTGTTTTTTTTTTTCAAACAATCTTTGGTTCTGAATGCTTTAAACTGTTTCAGTTTAAGAATACACTAGAAGTGCTGCACATTCATAAAATCGTAATGAGTGCTACAACAGCAAAATGTCATCTGAAAGAACAGTACCAGCCAGCAACATGGTTATTCACATCTTATGGAAAGTTGCTGTGTGAGATTAGAGGGGCAGCTTTTCTCCATCCCTCACGATAACACTCCATGAACTCTATGAAGTGTGAGATTACTGTTTCAGCATCCTCCACAGAAGCCCATGCTGTACAGCTGGTCAGCTTAGCCCGTGCAACAGCCGCCAAGCTGGGAACAATACTGCTCCCATTATGTCTCTGAAGTCCATCTGGTGCAGAGCAGCCTTTTGTGGCTCATGGTGTAATTTCTACTTGCTGACTCTGGGAGATGTAAGAGTAAGTGAGGTTCACTTTTATCAACCAAGATGCCAAACCTTAGACAATAAAATTAACTGATAAGTCTCATTTCCTGTATGAGCTGCTTCCAGTTTAATTTATTTTACAGCTCTCATGAAAAATTAACATTTTAATTTTAATTAACATTTTATTAAAAAATCAGGGCATTTCTGTTCCTAACTGAACATAGGATGACCAACTTTTCCAGTGAAAAACCCATCCTTTGAATATAAATAATGACCCAAAGCCTCATTTATAAGCATCTCTCATTAAAGGCATTAATCATGCCTCACTAGACCTGCTATATAATAGTTTTCCTTAGTTTTTACTATTACTGAGCAAGAACCAGTATTTTCAAAAGCATTTAAATAAACCAAGATCTTAAAGCTCTTTGAAAAGCAAACACAAACTTGAATCCAATTATCTTTAGCGAGCACCTCTTTCTGAGTTACTTCTGCAGCTGACACTCAAGTGTTCCTGATTTTTTTAAAGGAAGATTCTTTCTTCCATAGTCTTTAAAGAAATCTCTATGTATTTATTTATAGCTATATGAAAGCAATAGTTCAAGCTGGTTGAAAATAAAAGATCCTTAAGAATGTTTAAATTAATGAAGTGCTTGTAATGGTGTTTCAAACAACACAGGTCAATTTTATAACATAAAGAAAGTATAATATCACAATTTGAACGTTTGAGCATAGGATGTATTCCAGGGATGTAAGCACACAATTCAAAGACAAACATCTAAACAAATGAAACTTGACATATTTGGGAAATAAATTAATTAAATGTGATCAGGAAACTTGCACCATGAGTAACACGGCCTCTTTTGTTTTCAGTCCTTTGTTCCTTCAACTCCTAAAATTATTTAAAAAAAAACAAAAAAAACCAAACCTATATATTTGCAGTTTCCTAAAATAACTCCCCTTATGCCTGCTCCCTGTTGTAAATTAATCTGCATATGTGAGTCTTCAAAACAGGTTATTCAGATGTTCCATCAAGAGATTAGAATAGGGAATTTCACAGCCAAAAAGCACAGATCTTTGCATAAGATTTTTGCATGTACTTGTGTATCAGTAACCTACTTTTCTCTGGACCACCGCCAACACAAGCAGCAGATAATAATTCTTACCTGTCAAGCATTCTGCACTGGAGTGTTTCTTCTCAATTAACAAAGTCAATTAAGAAGCATGAATATTAAAGGAAGCATTAAAACCTATATTTGCTAATTGATACTACACCAACTGTTGAAGACAAGAGAATTAGCAACAGCCAATTTACAATCTACATAAAAGTACATCACATTCTTAACTCCTTATGGACAAGTTGAGTAGCAAGACTGCTTATGAGTCAGCTCAACTTCTTTGTATTACCCAGATACCACTCATGAAATCTAATTAACATACAGCTAATTGATCCTTTTTGCAATGTCTGCCTACTGTAACTTTAATACTATTTCACAAAATCTTTTGAGAAATCATATTATCAGGGTATTATAATATAATACTGTGATACCAACAGACTATTTCTGAACAGACTACAACACTACGGGTAACTGCCAACAAAAGAGATGTGATGATAGAAAAGAAGAAAATTCACATACACAACTGGAGTGGGAGAGACCAACACGAGCAAATTAGTATCAGCCAGGTAGGAAAGAGAATCTAGATTCCCATACTGTGTAATTTGCAAACTAGGGCAAAATTTGAGCTGAAATTTATTTTAACTAATTTTTTTTTTTAGACATTTGAATTTATAGAAATGTTTGTATAACCTATAAAGAAATAAGACATTTCCAAATTCTGGAGGGAGAAATACAGGAAGAACCATGTTGTTTTGAAGGTAATAAAATGGAAAACATTAACAGGTTTTTTTCTGAAGGGAAAATTTTCCATAATGAAATAACAATTTGAGCAAAAGGATCAATGCATTCACATTTACCAAAACTGTAGCTGGAAAGTTGCTAACCCATCCTGATAGATATTTCTTCAAATACTAAAAGGGTTTCTTGACATAGCAAAGCTTATAATATAATGTAGATAAATACAGCTGTTGAAAGAAAATGCATTTGCATGTAAATCCGTCAAATTCAATAGTCAAGCCATGACAATTTGAGATGTTAAAGTAAAATGGCTTGTTATTAATGGAATTATAAATTTTTAAACATTGCAACTAAGCCTTCAGGAAGAGAAATAACCTGTGTAGAGAAAGAACATAACTTTTCAGAGCTCTTTTGCAAAGTGTCTACGTAATAAAAGAAGAGGCTAAGGAGAGGATAAAACTCAAGTATATGTTCCATCTTGTTACTGTTATGTGTACTTTCTTGTTACTATTTCTCATCCTGGCCAGCCAGCTCTGGGGGTCCCTGCGTGAACAGGGGGTTGGACCAAATGGCCTCCAAAGCTCCCTTTCAACCTCAGCTATCCTGTGATTTTGTGCTACGGAACAGATGCTGAGAGCCTGATCCAAAAACTCCACTGAAAAGAGCACCATGTTTTCACTGAGTTTCTCATGGCACTTTTGATCAAGAGCACAAGCTCCAAAATGCACTGTTCTTACAAGGAAACTTAATTGAGGGCCAACCTTGCCAAGACAGCTTGGCTAATACTGAAATGAAGAAAAACCCTTGGCAGTAATGGGCTGTAACGTGGGGGGGGGGGGGGGGGGGGGATTACAAAAGAAAATACGTACACATATACAGTTTAACAGAAGAGTCGTTCCCATACATTTTGCACATTAGCCTTTTTAGGAAAGATTAGTTGATTTCAAAATCCCAACTTCCCAGCACAAATACCCTGGCAAGGTCCTGTGGGTCTCTAATCCTGACAGTTTCATTAGTACTTTCAAGTTCAGCATGGTACACAGAGTAGCATCCCTACTGGTTTATCAACACCAGATGGATCACAGCGCTGCTGGATCTGACACTGTAGCATGAACAGCACCACTGTATCTTTAAGGATGAAAGACTGTAAGACTCACTTTGCAACCACTGCATCAAAATTACATATCCAGAACTTCCAACAGTCTCCTTGTCTGCATACTTTGGTCAGTACCTGCATGAGGAGAATTTAACTCAGTCGGGGGGTGCAAAAGGCTCAGTCTTGCAGCACTAGGGATGTGGGTTCAGCAGTGCTATTCCATTGCTGCTTAGAAGCAACAATTTGTTCTCACCTTCCCACAAAAGTAAAAAGCAGACCCTTTCCACTACTGCAAGACACCCAATATACTGAAGCATTCTCCTTTTCCTTCCCATCACACCAATAAAATAAAATAAAATAAAATAAAATAATCCAAACATTCAAAATAAATAAGAGCCTCTCTCCCCCACCAAACATAGGAACACCTCTCCTAAGAAGAGGGGCTGAGGGAGCCAAGCTTAATCAGCTTGAAGAAGTTTCTGGGGACACCTCATTGCAGCTTTCCAGTACTTAAAAGGAGATTATAAACAGAAGGGAGAACAATTTTTTACATGGTCTGATAAACATAAGACAAGAGGGAGTGTCTTCAAACTAAGAGGTGAGATTTAACATTGATTTCAGGGGGAAATTCTTTTATCCAGAGTGTGGTGAGGCACTGGAACAGGTTGATCAGAGAAGCTGTGGATGACCCATCCCTGGAGGCACTCCAGGTCAGGTTGGATGGCGCCTTGGGCAGCCTGATCTAGTGTCAACACTGTCCACAGCAGGAGGTTGGAAGTGTGTGGGCTTTAGGATCCCTTCCAACCTAAGCCATTCTGTGATCCTGTTAAGTCCTTTTTTTTCCAGTGATGTTTCATTATATTCCTCTGCTTTGGTGTGAATATAATCCTGCATCTCCTCCACTGAGCCAGGTCTGACGATATCAAAGATGCCTGTTACTATTCAGGAATTTGGAGTAATCTGCAGTTTCTGTATATGCAATTTGTCTGCCTCAATTTATTACGGATTTGTTTCTAGTCTACTTTATTTGGACAATCATCGTTGTGAATACCTATGTAGTGTATGCATTATTACAATGGAGATTAGCAAAAGAATTAATGCACTGTGCACAGGCAAGTCACTGGACAGCCATATGCATTGTGCTGCTCACTACTACTACACAAAGATAGAAAAGTGGGGAAATAAGAAATAACCCATGCTGACTAATCCATTCTGTTGTAGCCAGACACCGACAATTTTACTCAGCTTATTTACATGGCCAAAATAAATAAATAAATAAATAAATAAATAAATAAAATGGATCTTGGGCACCATAGATTTGGATCCAAACAATGGTCAACTCAAAAGCCGCTGACATTCAGATCTTCTTCCACCTCGGATGCAGGAAAAAAACTCAATTATTAAGATAATTCTTTGAGGATTATCATCACTGAAACAACATGTGGCTGGCCATACTATCCTGGTAATGTAAAAACCTTCTGAAACTGAGGGCCTCTCATGTAGGGGTGTTGCCTGTCTCAAAATCTGAGCTGAAAGTGACTCTTGAAAAAATCACATAGGAACAGGCATGCTCAGATCTGAGCAGGACCCAGCTTACTGGTGACTTAACTGCATCACTGAAACCTGCTGAGCAAATTTTTCTTTGGGTTCCCAAGGTAACCTTGTAAGTAGTGAAGATGGACAGCAATTACTTGGAGGAAACACTGACATAAAAACCATGACATTACATTGCCGATTATCCCAGACATACTATTTCATTCCTAAAGGAAATAATGTTTTTTTTTCCCCTCCTCTTTTGCATTGCATTAGAGATAATGAATATCAGAGTCCATCTAAAGTAAAAGTATGGGATCTACCAATTTTACTAACTAGTTACAAAAAGTCAGGGGTGATTACACTATTTGGTGACTTGAATTACAGAAAGACTGTCTGCACGCCATCATATACATTCATAAATCAGTGTGACTTCTCAATCTTTGGTTATGCAAGGTAACTTCTGAAACACATAGAATAAATTCTGGTGAAAAGTAGAATCTAAGATGAACTTTCTATCCACATAAAGGAAGTATCTGAGGTGATAACTGCAAATCTAGGGCAACAACCTTGTGCACGTAATGAAGCTTGAGGTGTTGATAAAGGTCATATGGTGAGTCTGTAATGAAGATTCATCTACTGTAGTTAGATTTTCACTGGCTTTACCTGTAATGGCATCCCATTATTCCCACTGGCAAAGGCAGAGTCATGTTTGTACACAAATTAATTAATGAGGAACTCTACCAAGACTTTTATTGCAGAAACAATCATGCATGTTGACAGTTAATAATAGCAGGAGGGAATTCTCATTCATGAGGGATAAGGGCTATTCATAGCATTTAACTGTAGGCTAGTTGCTTTGCAGGGATAAATGATAATTAAACTACTCTACTGATCAACAGTAAAGATAAAACAGGAGGCATATTCAAATTATTTGCGCTTTACAGGTATTGAAAATTTTCTATCTACTCAGAGACGTTTCACCCTGAAAGTCATGAACAGATTTATGCAATTTTTCTGGTTCACCTGCCCTCTCAAGACAGAATAACTGAATTGAGTTTGAAATTAGAACCTTAATCTTAGTGTCCACACTGGAAACGAGTAACAAGAATTTCATTGGAGGTAATGAAGATGCCATGACTACCCCTTTAACTCCACTAATGAGCACTCTTTCTAACAAAGCCTT
Organism: Alectoris magna; assembly: GCA_030625065.1. NCBI lineage: Eukaryota > Metazoa > Chordata > Aves > Galliformes > Phasianidae > Alectoris > Alectoris magna. Next base: position 82,030,753 of record CM060560.1, read on the forward strand.
AGCTGCAATCTGACTTATCATAAAATCACAGGGCAAACACTGAAATGCACAGGAACTTTCTTCTCACAGTGTTCAACATACTCTCAATGCCCACTGTTCAAAAAAAAACACAAAACATTCTCTTTAGTCAACAGTTATTTAAAAAGAAAACGTAGAAAACCATTTTTCTGAAATAGCTGATGTCCTTTTATAGGTTTTAAATTTAAGATTACAAGAAACTTTGAAAATTCTAGATAATACCAAGGTTAATAGCCCCAAGTTAGCAAAACAGTGGGCAGACACAAAAATTTAAGTATTTGCTTCTTTTTTTTTCCCTTGTAATAAGGTCAGATACCTCTTAAATGTAATTCTAAATGATTCTAGGTCATTACTATGCAAAAGAAATAAATATGACTAATAATACATTATATTTTGCATGATCTATTTAATAACATAAAATAATTAAAATGGCTGAGATGCTATCTACTGATAGTATTTAACAGCACAGTATTATTAATTTAAAACAGCAATTTATTAAAATTATTTTTTCCATTTTCAAATTTAGAAATACCTTTTAAGTTTTCCAAATGAGCTGTTACAACGTTACTTTGTTCCCAAACAGAGCACATAGAACAATAATGCGCAAAAGGAAGTGGACTTTTCCAGTAACAGTAAAACTGCTCTGACTGAAAATGCAAGAGCACTCCTTTATTTCTTCCCCATGCTAAATAAGATGCTGGCGAGCATATCTGAGGAAACTCATAATCCCATCAGAGCCTTCATGAGTTATGATTGCCCCTCCAATTAGCCGTAAAGACAGATTGCTTCCTTCTCATAAAACTTTATTTTATGCAATGTAACAAATAAGACCGCTGAATAGGTCTAGCCACGCAGTTATAAAGAGCAACCTAATAAAGACAAATAAATAGAAAAGGAAATAAGCTAGTCCATTTATTGCAAAGATATGCAATAAGAGGAAATAAATAGTTTCATTTCAGAATAAAGACTGATTAATTTATTAATTAAGTCACTGACAAAATTCTGTCAATTAGAGAGACCTTTTGATTCTATTTCCTAAGGAGGTTCAAAAGGACTTAATTTTATTTAATATAAAATCCACATCTAGTACTTGTGGTTTATTTGTAGCATAGCTTAACACAGGAACAAGTACAGAGCAGAATTCCAAACATAATTGAGACCGCACTGCTATCCACAAAAGAAAAATGTTACCCCTTTAGCATCTGGTGCAACATAAAACCATTATAATGCAATTAGAGAGACTAGGGAGCAGCTGCTAAGTAAGTAAAATTAAAAGATGAAGACTTTGGTATCAGATTTCTTTCAAAGCATTTCTTTTATAAAATGGTTGCATTTCACTCAGCTCAGGACACTAGGTTAAGCTTCCAAGGCTCCATGTAATGCAGAGCAATTTTGCCTGCCCTCACACAGAAAGATTTACTGCACACTGTCACACACTCAGTCCTCTATTCTGTACATTCCAATAATGCTAAAACCAGTTTCACTACTTGAGCAATGCAGCAACAGTAGGTACTCCCAGAACTTGAAAAACTGTTTTATTCGTGCATATTTTTAAAAATAGTTACTTATTTCTTCTGCCCTATAATTGGAGATTTTTGCATAAAAATTTGTCTGGCATACAAATGTCACTGACTTATTTAAAAAATTTAATGTTTCACAAGCAGCATCATAAGAGGATTTATCAAGAGCCATCTGATTTTCAGACTTACCTTTCTTTCACAGTTTTCCTCACTCAGCCCAGAAATAGATTACAGAATCAAAGAATTGCAGGGGTTGGAAAGGACCTAAAGAGATCATCGTGTCCAACCCCCTTCTAAAGCAGGTACTCTACAGTAGGTTGCACAAGTAGGCGTCCAGATGAGTCTTGAATATCCTCACAGAAAAAGACTCTACAACCTCTCTGGGCAACCTGTTCCAGTGCTCCATCTCTCTTACTGTAAAGAAGTTCTTCCCCATGTTTGTATGGAACTTCCTATGTACCAGTTTTAAGCCATTTTTCCTTGTCCTATCACTGCACACCACTGAGAAGAACCTGGCCTCATCCATTTGCCCCCAGTAATCTGGACTTGCTCCGTTATGTCAGTGTATGCGGGGAATCCCAAAAGCAGTGACTTCAATCCAGGTGGGTTTGGAAACATCAACTTTGACGGTGTGCTGCTGACCTGCACTCAGGACACAATTTGCCATGCTACAAACAGTAGCTATTAAATTCTACAAACTATATATATATAGATAGATAGATAGATAGATAGATAGATAGATAGATAGATAGATAGATATCTGAAAATAAATTCTTTCTCTTAATTTCCAGAGAAAGAAAATGGTTTAAAAACTTCTTATAACCAAAAGATGCTTCAACATATTTTAAAATTCCTACTTCTTTCACAAAATACAGCAGCTTATTTGACAACTCATACTACAAATCATCAGATATCTAGTGCGATGTTGGATGGAACTTACTACCTTTCAGTGCCAATCCTTTATAAGCATCTTAATAATTCGAATGATGATATCATGAAGTTTACCTCGAATGTTATTTTTCTCCCTGATTACTTTCCTAGAAGGTAAATAAATGGAAATCAATCATATAAACACAAATGGAGCTGGCAAGCTAGAAATCTAGACAAATTCAGTTTCTCAACATTGAAGAGCTTGCTCAGAATTTCCCAGGATTAAATTTTAATTTACATCACTCCAGTACAAAATGTTGCAATTTTTTTTTTTTTTTTTTTTTTTTTTTTTTGCCAGTTGCACTTCACAAATAGTTAAGAAATTAAATGTAAATCCTCCAAGGCCAATATTATCACACTATTGCAAATATAATCCACAGTGATCTTACTGACATCTTTGAATACATTGTTCCTTGGACATCCTTTTGTCACAGACCTCTGCTGACAAATCCACAGCTATGTGGCAATGCAGGATACTAACAAGCTTTGAATTAGTTACACAGCAAAGATCTCTCTGAGATTGTGGTAATTTCATCAGGATGACAAAATGTGACTCTAGTAAGAATGGGAACTCACTACACAGAAAAATCATCCCCGCAGGCAAAAGACAAATCACAAAAAATACAGTAAGTTGATTTGTCGGCAAGTCTTTGTCTCTCTGCAAAATCTGACCAAGCTGACTCAAAAGATTTTGAAAAGTACACCCAATATTTATTTTTTCATCTCCAAAGATGAAGGCTAAAGTAATTTATTTTCTTCTCATCACTGACACAAAATAATTGAATTTTGTTGTTGGAGAGGTCCCAACTTGTGAGAAACAGTAAGTTTTGTGGCTAGTGAGTGGAAAAGCTGGGAGGATTTGAGTGACTGTAGAGAATTTCTGAGTGGTTCTATCTTGTCATCGCTTCACTTGATCCTCCACTATCCTGTTTAACAGTGCTGGCTAGCAAAGGTCCAAACCATGGACCAGAGTGACTGTGGCACAAGTGTCTGTGCTTTGTTGGCTACTCAGGAGCATCCTCATACCCAACTGCCCACTCAGAGCAGGCCCTTCCAGTTGAAGTGTGATGGTAAGGACAGCAGGGAGCAGGACCAGACATGATCAGAAATGGGAATCCAATTTTCAGCTTCTAAGAGCAGCGGCCTGCAGCTTGCTTGAGTCCTAAGCTGAAGCAGAAGTCAGCGTAGATCACAGTCAGATCAGTAGCACCACATAAAGATTGTATTTTAACAAGGCATTAATCAGGTTAATATGCTTAAAGCATTAAATCTAAAGAGCCAATAAATTCATAATATGTGGTACATATTTTAAATGGTAGAACCACAATATCTAAATTTTCTGAACTGTTTAGAAAAGAAGGAATAACCAGGGTTAAGAGGCTCAATCCAACCTCCAGTAATTATCAGTTACTCCTATCTACAGGTGATACATACATTAATCATACTGACAACAAAATTAATAATCTCTTCCCTCTGTATGTAAAGCTCTTTTACTTTTCGAGGTCACAATTACTTCTACTAAGGAGCCTTTTGCTTAATCCTCATCAATTCTGCAGATCTCAGGACATTCTGAGATTAAAAAATGCTAACAGGCATGGCCTTTTATCTTTCCACTGATGTACACATCTTTTCTTGTTATTTGGTTTCAGTATGAAAGCATGTATGAAACATATAAACAAAATCAACTATGTTGTAAGTGTAGAGATTAACCCAGAAACCTGGCTCTAAACATAGCATCCTGTGACCTACACTACTTCTCAGAAGAAAATCCTGGATCAACAAAGAGGCTTTACAGATCTTTTTGCAAAAGCAACAGTATTTGCCAGGCGACTGGAAAAACAAAAACTGAGAGCAAAGGTTTTTTTGTGAAGAATACAGTATTTCCAGACACTGCCTTGAGGTGATGTGACCAGAGATCTTCCACTGACTGTGGTTCATAGTATGAAAGAAAAACACATCTCCAAACCATGACATTGCTTTAGCACAGTTATGGGAAGAATTAAATTAGACCATCTGTAAAATAGTAGTATGTTTTCATTTAAGGCTATGTACAGCCACAGTTTTCCCTCAGATGACTTTATGTTTTTTATACTGATTTTTTTTTTTCCTCGTGAATATTTAGAAAAAGATTACTAAAAAAAAAAAAGGGGGGGGGGGGGGGGGGGGGGGGAAGCCCTCATAAAAATGTTATATAACTTTACTAAACAAATCAATCACATATACTTGAGCTGCTCAGAAGATTCACAACTAGCTACCCTTGTTACCAATCTGGAAAACCATATACTTATTTCACACATTCTAGCTGAGTTTTCATAGCCCATCCTATCATTACCAGTTTATCTGAACCACAATTTTGAAGTGGCTCTTCTTTCTACAATTGTATGTTACATTATTCATGTTTGCGCCTCCTACTAGCACTTAAGGTGTTTGAGATCTGCTGTTCTAGACAATATGAAAAGGGTAGAAATAATAGCCTCTGCCTGAAGCATTTATGTTTTAAATACTGTACAAAAGAGAACTTATGCCTTTATTCTCTGTGATAGATATAAAACTAGCATGATGGCAACTTGCCTGAAGATAGGCAGTTACATCTGTAAAAAAAAATAAAATAAAATAAAAAATACATTAGAGAAGCTATTGTTTGGTGCTTTTTTGAAGATTTCTTTTATTGTCCTTTCTTTCCACAACGTGGAGGTAGTTGGAGAACACATCCTCCAATTACTTATTTTCATATTTTTTCTTACATCGTCCTCCAGAAACTTACTTTCTCCCCCTCATTCTGTAGCTTCCACTGTAACAGGCTGACGATGGTACTCCCTGATACTGTTAGAATGATTAAATTTAATTCACAGGAAATCGTATATTTCAGACCTTGATCAATAAGAAAAAGTCCTAAAAATGATCCATTCTCAGCATTAGTTTTGTTTTGTTAAACAGGTTGATATCACTTGTCCCTAATTGGTTTTTTTTTTTAATGAAAGTGAATTTCTTAAATCTACTTCTGCACACACTTTAATTTGAGACATTAAAAAAAATAAAGTGCAGAGGATCAGTCTTGACTATCTCCATTACTTTTTAATGATAAAATGATAGCCTGACCTTCTTATTAAACCTTCGAGAAGCTAGTTCAGTAACAACACAATATCCTCCCACCTCAACTTTGCACTGACAGTGCTTGTATTTACGACCAGTCTGAACTCATGCTTTCTAAAATGCAATATAATCTTTACTCTAAAATAGAATTTTATGGGATATAATATATACTGTTGTGGATGAGGACTAGACTGCATAAAATACAATGTTTTCCTCTGAAACTCTGTCTGCATCTGTCATTACTGCATTTATCTGGGCATACAAGATTAACTATTAAATAAATCAAATTCAAAATCATCTTAGAAGGGCAAAGCTGAACTGCAAGCAAAGCTGAACACTGCATTTGAGAAGTACAAGTTTATCATAATTTAAATACTGATTGCTTAAGATGGCCTTAATAAAACATTTGTAAGGCAGAAATCTTTCAAAACTCTTCATTCTGTTAGGAATACAGTAAAGAGAAAAATCAGTATCAAAAGAAAAAAAAAAAAAGAAAAAAAGAAAAACTTTGTCAACAAGAGACAGAGTAGACAAAGAGACAGTAAGCAAGTAAAACAAGAAATATAATTATGAAAGATGCACTCCTGTGAATTATATTTAAGTATTTTTAGACACTACTAGCCATTGAGGGCTTCACTGGATTCCCCAGATTCCCTTCACTTGACCCTCTCATGCATACAGAGCAGCATTAACTTATAGTTTAACTCCGATGAATCTCTGTCAATTTAAATGCTGTCTCCAAAGCACATTTCATTTTCCAGAGGTTGAAGAAATAGAATAAGAAATATCCTTAGAATCACATGTATTTTTGTATACACTTAAATAATCAGTGGCAACAGCTTGGAGATATTCATACAAAGGTTCCAACAAATATATCTGGGTTTTCTGACTAACCAAATTCAAGCACTTACGGGGGGATGCTCATGCGCAGGAAACTGAGGAAACATGACATCTCCGTTATTTCTTGCTTGGATCTGCTTGCAAGAAGAGCTTATTGCTCTCTACTGTCTAGAACTTGAGCCTAGCAAGTCTGCCAGTATCATTCCACAAGCAGTTACACTGTTGCAGTTCAGCAAAGCAAACATTACCACCTCCCAGCATATAACTACGGGTTGTTTTGTTTTTGTGTTTTCTTTTTATTTTTTTTCTTACGGTAGTGATAGAACACAACTTGCATTGGACAATCAATAAGCAATTACCTTTTATTTCAAAAGCATAATGTCTTTATTCATTCATTGTTGAAAAGGAACTGAAGGCACAATCAAACCCCATTCAACTGTATGGAAAAATTCTCTTTTTTAAATATAGATATATCTATCCAACTCCCCTCTTAAATGTTTGTCACTGCCTGCAAACCTGCTGTTCTAAAAGGAGAATGAACAACCATGTTAACTGAGTTAATGATAGCTGTGAGAATGTTTACATGGAAAACAGTTCCCCCTGCAGCCCCCTATAAACCCATAGTCCAAGACTTCTTAAACAATCCATTTTAATGTCATTGAATTAACAATATGTAGTTTTGTCATGCTTTTGCAGAGATGCCAGGCAGTTGCACTATCTTTGATCTATTTCTGTTCAAGTTACTTAGAGAAGTGTCTGAAACCATGATAATGTGCAATATTGATCCAGTAATAGTAGTGGATTATATAGCAAGATATATCTTATTTTACTGTCTAAAAATAGGGCTTACACAGACAAGATGTTCTGGAGAGTAGAGCAGAGCATGAGATGCTCTCACTGTTCAAAGCTGAATGACTTTTTATGGTATTTATGAGCCCCTGGTTCAATTTTTTGTTGACTCATTTGGCATATCAGTCTTCTCAACACAAGACCTATATGGAAGTAAGATAATGAAGTTATTTTACACTGTAACACGGTTGGATCTTGTCTGCAAATATAAATAGTTTCATGAACTAAAAATATTTGTCCTGTCTAGGAGCTATTTTTTAAAGCACAGAAGATGCGAACATCAAATCTGAAAGTTAATATTGCAGAAAAGGACATACGCTCACCTACCCAGATGAGATTGCGCTACACTACTCAGATTTCTCTAATGCATTGTGGTCAATGAACAAGAAGATCAACCTCATTGTTCTAACTGCATATTTTATGAACTGTGACAAGTTTGTTATAACTCATTTGCTCTAAACTTTTCTTTTGAGATTGCACAAGCACCAAGAGATAAACTCAGCAATGTCAACAAGCTTGGTGGCATAGTTCAAGCTGTGAAGGTTCAATAAATAGGTCTGTAAACATTGCAAATCAACACAGCTTTTGATGAAATGTCAAGCAAGACAGAGCTTAGCTATATTCAGCTCAGCTTGAACTCATAAACCATTAACTGGCCTCTGTAGTTTCCAGAGAAATGTGTCTTATGAATAAAGCTTGAATGCTGAAATAATAGAAATAACAGCAATACATTTTTCTTTAGAACAGAAGATTAATAAAAGTCATTTAATAATGGGAAAGTGTATTTGAATCAATCCAATAAAAACAGGTTTATAAAAACAGTTTGACATGACATTACTACACAGCCTCATGATGGAACAACCATGATTTTATACCTCCAAGTTAGGAAAGGACGCTAAAAATAAGAAGAGGAAATAAAATTCATTTTGAAATGCCCTAAAGAAACTAAGACACCTCCATTCTGAACAACAGCAAAAATCTTTAGTTTTCCCTGCACGAGATATTAAAATATTGCTTGTTTCAGAAAAAAAAATAAAATACGTATTCTCTCTATTTTTAGGAGGAAGGAAAGATTAGAACTTGTTACAATGCACCGATAGCTATTTATAAGAGAAGCCAGCATTCTTTTTTTTTTCCCCCTCAGTGAAGCACTGTACTACATATACACTGTCAAGTGTTTTCTCAAGATTTTCAAATGGTTTGAAAAATATGAAGTTACTTCAACTACTTTTCTGAATCAATCCTCCACAGACATGCCAATGCAATTACCCTAGACTGAACGCAAGGTTGTTTTTGCCCGATGGCCCACTTTTCAAGCTATTTCTATATCACCAGTAGAGTAATTCATTTGACTGTGTCCAAATTTATTTGCAGTGAACTTCACATTTTTCTGCTGTTTTTCATAACGAGGAGCTCATTTAGAAAAATAACTAAATCCTTTCTGATCAGGCAGCATCTATTATCTACAACCATGCAAACACTTAGCACTGTTGTGGGAAGGCTGTGCATCATCATGGAAAAACAATCCATTTAATCTAATCAAAGAGTTACTGTAAGCAAAAGTTTGCTTGCTTTTCCATTCCGCATTCAACACCCTGTTGATATTTTCCAGCCAGTTTTGAAGCAGGTTAAAAAGTTAGGCAGTCATGGACACCTAATGGAACAGAGCTCACCCCTTCCCCATGCCTTCACCCTCCCAACTGCCCCTTGCTCTGGAGCCCCTTCCTTGAGTTTCCCAAAGCCCTCTGCATGCAGGCACCCACCACGCAGCAAACTGACCTAAATGCTGCTATCTTTAGGGTCGCACTACTGCTGTTCGTTCTTCTGAATATCTGCTGTATGCCTTTCCAGCTTTTACTCACCCAACAAATCACCAGACATTGCCGATACTGCAGTGCCCTGCTACCTTCATGGGGAAGCTCTTTGCTGATTTCCCTGTAGGTACTTCAGTCTAACACATCCTGCCAAGCACGGAGAACCTGGAGGGAGACTCATTGCCTGGAGCAGGTATTGCAGGCACATAACCTGCCTCCAGCTTCGTGGGCACAAGGGCAGCACGAGCCTTTTAGGAGACGATGGCGAATCACGTCTGGTTTTGCTGTCTCAAGCCACAGCACTGTACCCACCCCAGGTGGGCAGCCAGTGCATTGCTGCACGCCCTCCCTGGTTGCAGGAATGGTTTCTCCCTCCACAGGCTCAATCTACCTGATTACGCTCCCTCCCCATCAGTAATCTCAACCCCCCCCCCCCCCCCCCCCCCCCCCCCGGACAGCATCAGGCAGGGTTTCTGTCAGGCAGGGCTGAGGAGGGCAGGCAGCCGCCCGCGGGACACACAGGGGGAACATTTCAGAAAAGCTCGCCTCTGTCTGCCTGCTGCTCAAGCAGCAGCATGCGGCTGGGAGATTATTCAACCTGCTTTCACAATGCTATTCAAACAAGCTTAAAGTCCCTAAGAAAAGAATGCTACCTGCTTCATGAACCAGTAGCTACTCTGTATTTTTCCTTAAAGCCAGCTTACATCCTTTTGATATATGATGGTGTATTTCCATTTGCAGTACATTCTTCCCTAGTTCTAGTAAGCAAATAAACTAAAAGGGGTAACATTTCTTCCTCTTCTTTTTTTTTCTTTTTCTTTTTCTTTTCTAAAATAAAAAAAAGAGAGGAAGGACAGGAAGAACACAGTTATTGCCATAACTGACTTAAACACCACCTGTCTTCCAGGAAACTTCACCAGCACATTTGCTAACAGCCTGAAAGGGTCTGTTTTTTTTTTTAATAACCATAATGGTGGGGAGATGCGAACACTTTTCCCTCTATTTTATTTTATTTTTTTTTGTCTTGAATATTCCCATTATCCTGATTATTACATTACTAACTGCTATTCTTTAAAACTCTTCTATCCAACTTTAAAGGCTACATCAAAAAGATTCAAAGTTCCTTTACTAGCTAACAGGCTGGTTTTAAAAACATGTGTCAAGAGAAAGCAGTGGGGAAAGCATTGATCGGGAAAAGATTTATGCTAGTATTTCAGCTGGATGCAGAGCCTGTGGTCTGTCAGGCACAGTGCAGCATAAAACCATGACAGCAAAAAGGCAACAGATGTGGAGACAGTAAATACTTAGCACTGCTCCATTCCAGGTTACTGTGGTGCTGTATTTAAGCGTGTTGAAGTTCTCTAGGATCTGATGATTTCAAGTAAGCTAAACTGCTTTTTTGTGTGTGTGTGCGGTGTAAAACTGGGAATTACTACAGAGCTTGGAATCTGTGGATACAAAAGAAGATGTTAGCATTCATTTGAGAGCACACAAGAGCCATAACAAAATAAAAACACTACGAGTAAAAAACATCTTAAGCTGCATGGCAATGTCCGACAGAAAGTTAATGTCCTTCCTTCTCTGTTTTCAGGACGGACTCCCCACATGGAGATATTTCTGAGGAAATAGGCAGAGCCTGAAGGTGGCTTCTCCCAGACTTACCACAGTGAACCACAACTCTTCCTTTCCCTCACATCCTGCACTGAGAGTTGCAGTGCCATTGCTGGAAAGGCCCAGCCTCATGGTCCTGAGTTCTGCTAACACCTCAGTGGAGTTCAATTGTTAGAAGTCAAAGATTTCTTATTTCCCAAAAATATTCAATACAAATGTTGAACATGTAGTTTCTTTTGACTAATTTGTCTGTTACCATCAAATGGAGAAGAATACAAGTAGTGCTCGGTGTTAAAAAACAACAGAAAACACATGTTGGCATTGATCTCACATACACGACAGAGATGTCAACATGTTGGAACAGCTTCCTTTTGTGACATCTCTAAAAAAACATACAGAAGTCTACGAGAATGTTCTCCTAGGAAAAAGGATATCTACTCCATAACCCACTCCATGTTTCATGGTGGAACTGACAAACAGTGCTGACAGGCTACATCATATGTACTGCGCATATTCATAAATGGCTCCGTTCAAAATACAAACCTCCTTTTCTCTTCAGCTGCGAGAGAAAATAAAAAATAAATTCAAATGGGCTCCAGCTTGAGCCTAACCTTGTTCTGCTTTGTTTTTCTCACCCAAACAGACTGTCTTATTATAACAGTCCAATTAGCTGAAACACTGAAGTTGAAGATCATTTCATGTCCTATTCGGGATCAAGACTTAACACTTAGCATCTTTTAGGAGAGCAGCTGAACCCTGAATTCAGAAGCTACTAAAGAGCAGTTTTCAGTAAAGCTGGTTAGATTAAGCCATTGGAAGTATTCAAGCAATCACAGAAAGAAAGAGAGCGGATATAAAAACTTTTTAATTGTATGCACAAGATGTAACCTGAACACTTTCTCCAGAATAAGACATTTATAGTACTGGGAATGTCTTGGTACCTACAGTAGAGCTTGGAGGTTTTCATGTCAGAATAATGCACTGACAAATTTCTACAAGGCTCAGAGATGAAATTTCTAACTTCTCTTTTGAGTAGAACAGCAAACTTTTGGTTGCATGTTTTCTTTCTTTCGCCTGTTTTTCGAAGTTCAGCAGAAACTGCATGACTGAACACATACTTGATGGCAAGCTTATTCCAGCACTAGCATAACACAAGCTCAGTAAGTAACTGTAAACTGGGAAGTTGTGATCATCCCCATATGATACACCTATTTACTCCTTGTAACTGTGATAACATGGACACCTCTGTAACAACCACATTTTGGAGAATCGAGTATTGCAGAAACCCAGGAGTAGAGTGTCTATTCCCAAGATCTTCAGAACTTAAAGGAATTCAGCAAGGATATGAAAAGCAAGCAAGAAATGAAAGAAAAAAAAAAAAAAAAAAGGAATAAACCTATTCAATCACATAAATTAATAATTCACAATAAAATAATGGTTACAGAGTACAGAGGATCTTAGAACAAGTCAGAGCATGCTGCTGAATTTCTTAATTTTAGTTAAGAAGCAGAAATTGCAATTATCACTACAATTTACTAATTCCTACAGCAATTGTTTTCCATCACTTTGGAAAACAGTAGACTGCAAAAAGCAGTTCCTTCCACCTCTACTCTACTAGAGAAATATAAGGACAGGCCTCATCTAGTAAAGCATTTGTGAAAATACTTATTTTACCAAAGCTGTTACTTTTCATGAGTTTTGTTGTTGTTGTTGCTGTTTGTTTGGCACTTATCCAAAGCTATTCAGCTGTTGGTAAAAGCAAGTCTTAATTCATGTACTGTAACTTAGCTTTGGACTTTTTCTCCATCTGGGACTCCTAGTTTTGGACAGCCATATCTTCTGGATACCAGTTTTTGTTCTCCAGCCTCCATAGACCTCACGGACTCAAAGGGCTGCCCAGAGCACTTAGGGTCCATCTCTTCCAAACTACGTATACTGTGCCTTCAGCTCTTCTCACTTTGCCATGATTGCCATAGTCTCCTACACTGCTGAAGCCTCAGCAAGGGATTGACTTGGAGAAGGAGTGTGTTATATGGAGGCTCTGAGAAATCAGATGCTGTTACACAGAACTCAGCCACTCAAGGGCAAAAACCATTTAGGTGGTTTGCTGTCAGAGAGGAGATCTTTTTTATCTTCCCCTCCCTAATTAATTTGGAACACAGATGAGAAACTTGCATGCTTTTGCAAGAAAATCAGAGTTTACACAGAGAATATATAGTCCATACAAACAGCTGGTGAGAAGAAGCCTTCTACAAGGAAATCTGTTATACTCTTCTATAATTGAGACTTGCTACTACTGAAGAGATTTTAGATAAAGATTCACATTTTTTTCAGGTTGAAGTGATTATTGATAATCCAAGATTAGGAAAAGAATAGCGAGAGCTGAGGTACAAAGAAAAATATAAAAATAATTTTTAAAAAGCCAACAACAACAACAAAAAAAAGGCTTTCGGAAATGATAAATTGATAATATCAGAGATAAAGTTCCGAGGTCAAAGGCAAAACTCCACTAGAAATTGATTTGCTTCAAGATCAAAAGTCAACACCTGCACAGCTTTGTGTTGCATTACGGAGGAATAGCTGTTTGCTTGTACTGTGCTCAAGGGGCCTCTGTGAGCACTGAGAGCGTGCCTGCATGCTTTACAATGAATGTATACAAATAAATCTATTCTGCGTTTTTTAATATTTTTTTGTGTACTTTTGCATCCTGTATATGTTGCATATACTTGTAGATACACATAACTTTAACATATGGTTATAGTCCGTTTGTTTGGAGACTTCTATGTGTATATATTTGAACCACAGAATTCTATTTTCAACAGCCTGCTCTGCAGTTTATATACTTCTGCCTAACTTCTTCTCCGAATTATCAATTTAAACCAGAGTCTGACAAGGAAATACACTGACTTAAAAATACTATTTTCTTAAAAGTTAAAAGCTGTAATAACATTTTGACTTCCTTTTTTTTCCTGAAAAGGAAGATAGGAAAGGAAAACAGAAGATCGTCACTGCCATATCGTATTTGCAGACCCTGAAAACATCTCAAATGACCCCAAAACATAACTCTTTACATCAGATGGCTGTGATTTTTCCATTTACAGTTCTTTTATACATTCACAGCTTGGACTACCTGATGATACTCTACGTAAGCCTACCTCGAAGGTGTCTATTCAATCAAATGTCTTGTTTGTAGTAGTAAAAGACTGCCTCATTAAGTTAGGAAATCAAAATGTATAAATTTTGCCACACAGCTGTAATAAAACATTAAAAAAAAAAAAAATCACCTATCTGTTGCAGAGGTTTTCATCCACCTGAAGTTGGAGGATGACAAACTTTATGTGTTGGTGAGCTATTACTGTGCTTCCCACTGTAATGTGCCTGAAAACTGGTCTAGAAATAGATGAGAAATAAATCTTTGAAGCCAGGGGTGTTTTCATGAGTAATATACTCAAAATCTAAGGTACAACAAAGATCTGTTTGATCCTAATTCCTTCCAACATTTTTTTCACCATTATAATTATATACATTTTGACTCAGTTCCTCGGGAATGCTCAAGCACTGCTATTACTGTAGCAGTATGATGACTACTTGGTTGAATGGAGATAAAAAGCAGTTTCTGCCCTGGAAGACCATACATATTGAATTTAAACTGTGCACATAGCAGCAACTAAAGATATTATCAGATATAGGATAATGTACTGAAGCTTGTCCAATTGTCAGCTAGTGTTGTGATAAAGTAAAAGAAATGTTATTAAATCCCTATCTCCACTCAAACCCACTCTCACAGAACAGTCAACTTCCCAGGGTACCAAACTGCCAGAAAGGCCAAACTTATCTGCAGACAACTGTCAGAAAAGCTTGAGATATAGATATTGTCTGCCTGATGTAATTATTTCTGATACATTTATAAACCGCAGTTTTGTTGACTTTTTTATAATCTCGATGTACTGCAAATTGGTGTTCACATGGAGTTTGGATAGTATAATAATTAGTCAAGTTAAGCAGTAAGAACTGTCACAAAATGTTCTTGTCTCTGCTTTCTCACGCAAAACACTTCTGCTACCCCCTGCTTCTTTGGGCAGTGGCAGAGGTCTGCAGACTTCTCCAGGCAGTCCTTACTGATGGTCCCTTCTCCTGCATCCCATTTTCTTCCATATCTCTTGACTGTGTTACATTTACATTTCCCTTTCAGTACTATAAGGAAACATCTGGGACAGCTTCTGAGTGAAACCATCACTTCAACCTCCTCCTCCCCAAATCCACAAATATCTTTGATTCACTATCCTTTGCACACCATCTCTTAAAAGTACTGTCTTACCTTTCCTACAGTTTCTAATGCCAGCTAAGACAAGAACCAGGGTATTTCATAAAATCACAGATTGTCCTGGGTTTAAAAGGACCACAGTGATCATCTGGTTTCAACTGCCCTGCTGTGTGCAGGGTCGCCAGCCACCAGACCAGGCTGCCCAGAGCCACATCCAGCCTGGCCTTGAATGCCTCCAGGGATGGGGCATCCACAGCCTCCTTGGGCAACCTGTTCCAGTGTGACACCACCCTCTGTGTATTTAGGTGCTCTCAGTGTATGTTTTTCAGCGGAATAGCCCTGACAAGATGATGAACTATAAACCAGACCCCTAAGAAAGGTGGATCCATGCTGTATTCATCCCTGAGGAGCCCTGCAGGCTTAGTCTCACTGTAAGGACTTCTACGCTGTTCGGGAAAGACAAATAAGATGTAAACCAGTGCCATTCTGCAGTGCACTTGAAGTAAGGAAAGCACATATATTTCCCCTAAGCACTATAACATAGCTTTTTTTCCCTTTATTTCTTTGGAAATACAGACGTTTAAATCCTCTTCCTGATTTTTGGACTCTTTTTCTCCTTGTCTTCCATTCTTATTCTTTTGCTTGACATTTCAGACCATTTTGCATTCCCACTGTAGTCCTACTTTAACTAAACAAAAATAAGCTCCTCTATTAGAAAATTGGAGCTTACATTTATATTACATTTTTAGTAAAACTTTAAGTTATTTATTAAAAAAAATAAATAAATACTACTGCAACAGCAAATTATAGAATATGCTTTAGAATACTGGTTATACTTTCTGACCACTGTTACTCTGATCCCGTAACTACATTCTGTGCCAAGAAAGTAAAACTATGACCACAAGTGTGCAGAAAGTGGTGACCCATTTTGGAGCCCTGGTTTGATCCTGAATCCCCTGAATATTTTTTTCCAGCACTGTCATGCAGGACTGGAGCCCCATACTGCTTACCCTGTGAATTCTTACTCGATCACATTTAGAGTGATTGCTCCAGTCTGCAGTGAAATTAAACCTTCTTAGAATACATCTCACAGATAAGGCTTAATTCAGTTAAACTGACCATTAAGATTAGAGTAAATTGAATTGCTCTATCTCAGACTTGCTGATAATCTCTCAACATAGAACAAACCTGGAGTTTCTAGACAATGAGTTATGATGCTCAGTTGAATACTCTCTACTGCTCCCCTCCCTTACTCCTCACACCCAAAACTCCGTAGGAACTACACAAGAATATGCTCTACAATGCCTGCCAAAAATTTGCTTGTTTGTTCCTAATTCATTAAACAGTCCAGAGCTGCAAACAGAAAGCAAGTTGCAAATGCTTTGATAATACATCTGAGACAAGGACTGCAAGATACCCTAAAATAGTCATCAGTTGTGTTACAATTACTCAAAAATCGATGCTGACACTGGGCTGGAATCCAAGCAAACAAACTAATCTACCTTATTCAGA
The DNA here is from genome assembly GCA_030625065.1 of Alectoris magna. Lineage (NCBI taxonomy): Eukaryota > Metazoa > Chordata > Aves > Galliformes > Phasianidae > Alectoris > Alectoris magna. The sequence goes on from CM060560.1 coordinate 82,047,204, forward strand.
GGGGCTTATCTTTAAGTAAAAAGTAATAATGCAGCAATAAATGTAGTTCTTTTCTTACTCTTCCTGAAGTGCAAAAAAAAAAAAACAGATTTGTGGGAATATCAAGTAATAATTATATTTAAGAGTTTTAGAAAAAAATATGATTCCTAATTTATTGAATACTAGTAAACTTTAAAAATTAAGCAAATGTAAGGAATAATGCAAACAGGAATGAATTCCATGATTTCCATAATCACTGAAACTTTGATCCCGTGCTGTGGAAGCCAGTAAGGAGTTTCTTTAATAAAATTCATGTGACATTTATCAAATTTTTTCTTTATGCAGTCTTCTTTCACAGATATGTGTTTGGATGCATACAGAGAAATATTATGGATGTATACATTTTCAGATTAACCAATTATGAGATTAATACAAGGCTCAGAACTTGCTGTTAGTCTGCACCAGTCCTTTTCTTTATTTTTTTTTAATTTTATTATTATTATTATTATTTTACACAAAGCATTAATATAGTAATGCCATTTCCTAAATGGAATTGCAACAATCAGTTTAAAAACTATTATAAGGAGAAACATCTGAAGTGACATGGAATTTCACCTTCATTCATATGGTGGAGGCATCAATCACATAAGGACAGATGTAAACGTCTTCCAATGTGTGAACAAATACATGCTCTGAGCACACGGCAGGACATATACAATCACATCATGAAAAAAAAGTATCAGGCAGCCATGGGATCAGATTCATCATTTTTAACAGTGAAAGTCATCTCTAAAATTGCAGACTGAGCAGCTCTAGCCTATCTGAATCTCATTCATGAGAAAAGTTTTGAACACTTGTTTTATTTTGACCATTCTGAATTGCTCCCAAATTTATCGAGTCTGTTAAGGGAATATCAAGATGGAATCACTATATGGAAGTGTATATGTAGGAAGAAATCTATAACAGTGGGAAGCCATTAATCTAGGGAAAATAAAATAAATCTAAACAAACAAATGAAAAACCACAATAATAAATATATAATAACAGCAAGTTTAAGTTGGACAAGTTTCAAAATAGAAATTGCACACAAAAAATGCAAATGCCAAACAAATATTTTGGGTCCTAGTGATCTCTCCATATCTTCAAATCCTGATTTGCTAGATTTCTGAAAGAAAAACTGCCAGTCAAACTTAAAATTACAGGTTTGGTACAAAGTGTGTTACAAAGAGGTCGTTGTACTACATTTTAACCCTGACGAATCAGTATCATTAGAGAATTCACTTGACTCTGGGTCACATGTTTACCTCTCTGCACAGAATTAATAGAATAGCAATAAGCTAACTCTTAAAGGACCTACAACTGACCAAAGTCCATTTACATTTCAGGTTAAATTTGACTCCAGCTAACAGAGATTAAATTTCTTTGTGACATATTTCCAGGTCTGGGTTAAGAACCAGTGTTTTGGGGTTGATGAACAAGCATAAGCAAATTTAAAAATAGTCAGCTATCCAAACATCAGAAGCACAAAACTCCACTATGAGAAATTCTTTTTCATATAATATTTCCTATGATATCATCTTTATTAAATATAGCTGACTCTTGGATATATCTTTACTAATCCTGTACCAAACAAGGTAATGACTCACTAAATGTGACTGCTAGAAGGACTCTCCCACATATACAGTGCAATTAAGACAGAATAATAAAACAACTAACAGAAGGGGCTTGCAGCTTTACAATCCCTTTGAGCTCCCGTACCACTAATAGCCCATTTTGTTTTAACATTCATGTATCTCAACAGAAAGCTTTGTGAAGAATTCTACTCCAGTCAGGGGGTGCCAATGCAAAAATTAATATACAAGATTGCCTGGAACCTAACAAGATCTAAATGTGCAACTGTTACTGAACAGGCAGAAGGTAAAGCATTAAGAAGAACACATAAAACAGCAGGACTTGTATCTTCCTTGGTTTACTATCTAAGCATATGTTTTCTTTTTTTCCAAAACCAGTTTGTGGAGCAGTATTATACCGATATACCAATTACCAATGGCCTACTACATGCATGATGTTAAGTGTATGAGTAATCCTACTGAATTAAAAATTAAATGCGTACAAATAATTGTACACAGGACTTAAGACATGCCTACCATTATACCTTTAAGTATGAGTTCTTTACTTCTTTAAACATGAAGAAAGTAAGCAGAGGTATCTAGCGACAACTTGACAAATTGTTAATCATACAAACATTTCAGAACCTTCTTTTTTTTTTTCCCTTTTTGTTGATCTAAAATAACAAGAATATCTAAAAGCAAAGAGCTAAAAAGCAAAGATCTAAAAGCAATCTTACGTGTTTTTTTTTTCTTTTAAAACAAGGTGAGATTCTGGCTGTAAATGGACACATAAATCTTCACTACGAAGTAGGTCAAAAAGTGCGAAGAAAGTTCCCAGTTACTGGAAATACTGACATACTGCTCCAAACAACTGCTCAGTGTTGGGTTTATGCTTGAGAACTATACTAAGAATTAATAAAGAGCAGTTACTCAGCTACTGTTTTTACCTTCTTTTAGGTAGCAACTCGATCATTTTTCTTAGTTTGGAGAGGACACGGGCCTTGCGGGCCCGACTACACAGCCAAGGACTGAGCACAGGCAGGAGCTTCAGAGAGGCTAAAGGACACACAGACCTGGGCTAGGCCCAGCCCTAGAGCCTGACATGCCCCCCACTTGCTCTGTTATCTACTTGGCACAAAGAGCACAGAGCACAGTGTTCTCAGGGAAATGTTCTGATGCAGTGGCAATGGGAAATGAGCATCAATGTTCTCACTGCTTGCCTTATTATTTAACCCAGCACAGTTTCTAAGTGAACCAGCAGACTAACAAGCTGCTTAACTGCACAACTCCTCCCAATAAAGAAAAGCACATTTTTTCCTCTGCACTCCCCATTTCAGCATACCCTTACCTTCCAGCTTGTATATAAACTGCAGGTTATAACTCTCCATAAAACCAAGGCTTGGCTGTGTCCTTGTACTCTGTACACAGTACTCTGTGCTCTACTTACATCAAATGGCAAATGGATAGATAGAAACAAACTACCTCAAAGATCTCCGAGAATATTAAATAATGCTCTTTTAAATGGATCAATGCCTAGTGCACTGTAACTATCAAAAAACCCACCCACTTCTGGAGCAGACTCACCGAACCAAATACACCAGGCATTAAAGAACGTTAGTATCTAAAAGCTTCTCTCTTCCCAAGAGCTACCAAGTATTGACCAGACAGAAAAAGAAAAGGAAAAAAAAAAAAAAAAAAAAAAAAAGAGGGAGAGAGAGAGAGAGAGAGAGAGAGAAATAGAAGACACAGCTCACTTCTCACTTTCACCTTCAAAGCAGGGCATATACAAACACGTTCCTGAGGACATCTGGCAGGCTGTCAGTATTAACTGATCTCCTATACTTGCCTTAAAGAAAAGGTGATGGATAACCTGCTGTTTATCTCCAGAAAGCCAAAACACTTGCTACTGAAGAGAACTGATGACAAGCAGATTATTTACTTAATTTAGAATCATTAAGGTTGGAAAGACCACTAAGACCATCCAGTCCAACCACCAACCCATACCACCACACCCACTGACCATGACCCTCAGTGCCATATCCACTCAGTTGTTGAACACATCCAGGGATGATGACTTCCCTGAGCAGCCCATTCCATTTTATTATCTTACTATTTTTATTTTACTCTTTTATATATATATATATATATATATATATTCTTTATTTTTGCAAAATAACAATAGACAGAAATAACAAATCAAAAAGGTTCACTTAGTTTGACTGGAGCTCACTTTCTCCTTGCCAGCAGAGATAAGAACACCTTGGAACATGGAAGCTTTCCTATCTTGCAAGCCTTGTTGAAACAGTTGCAGCTTTACAAAATTTTGTGTTCTAACAACAGGGGAAAATAGAGTATGATTTTCTTTCCCAACCAGCTTCTTTTATTTGTTTTCTCTACAAAGTCGCTTAGCCTTGGGCGAATGTTGCCACAGAGTCTTTCTTTTTGTTTTTAGAATAAACCACAATACCAGGCAGTAGTAGCAGTAAAAATGTCAGTATAGTTCCATATTACTGTCTTTAAATAAATATTTGCAACATAGTTGAAAACTTGTGAAACATGTCAATTGTTTAATTTGTATTTTCTTAAATGTTGTTTGAATTTCATTATATTTGCTTGCGATCCATTTGATAGGAGTCATACTAGGAGTGACTTACTGAGAACTTTGACGGCAAATATTCTAAGGCTACCTTTATTGGCAAAAAAAAAAAAAAAAAAAAAAAAGCTTATCAGCTCTGTAGGAGAGATAGAAGACAAAGAGAAATACATGACTACACAGCAGATTTCCCCTTTGAGTCACAAGCTAACTACAAAATCTAAAGGAACATACTCTAGCTACTGAAAGGGGAAGGAGAAAGAGAACAGCCTTAACGTTTGGCTTCTCTGTCTGTTCCTTACAGCACAGGAATCAAAGGGAATGTGAGATTAAAGATATACCTTAGTTTTAACCATTTTATTACTGTGCATATAGGATATGAGGCACATTTAGAAGAAGCCTGAATTTACATTATCCAAAGTCATATTTCAGATGCTGGTACAGCACTATCTAAAGTTATTTCTCCACTTCATTTTCATTGTTGAATTTGTTTTGTTATATAGCCTTGGTTTAGGCTTTCAAATATAAAGGTAAATGGAAAATGGAACAAAATGAATCATGAGTTTGTGAAAAGAAGATTGCACTAGATTAACCTGATATCCTCTTCTAAGAAGATAACTGAACTTCTAGGCAAATAAATGAAATGGATTTAGTTTCTCTGTCAGCATTTGACAGTGTCTCAAGTACCTAAGCTCTGGCTGACTAGAATTCACCAGTGCAAGGCAAGTCTAGTAAGAACAAGGTGAAGCGTCAATTAGTGTGATGAAAGAGAATGGCTTGCTGATAGTTACTTGAGTAGTTTCATAAAAAGTGATTCTGAGACGGAGGGCATTAAGAACCTTTGCACAAACATCTCATGCCAATGACATCAAATGTTGACAGAAAAAAAGAGAATAACTGTCAGGAAAGGGAGAGATTAAAATCTCAGGCAAAAAGAGTTGGACAGTATTCAGGACCACATTAGGAGAAACAGACTGAATTCAGTAGCAGAAAATGAAGAATCAATGGATATGGAATTTCTGCAGTATGCTGTGGAATCAAAAATTATTTGAGTGGTTATTGGGAAAAAAAAAAAAAGAGGATATGCAGTAATTGATAATATCAAATGTTCCTTTTTCATGTTAGATAAAGGAATATTAATATAATTAACAGCTGTTCTAGATTCCAATAAACCAGCAATGTCAGACTTGAACAACAACTTGTTCACCTCTTAAACACCATTACTGCTATATCACTGGACACTGTTACTTTCCCATGATTAACCTCTTACCTTATGGACCGAGAATCACCAATCCAGTAAAACTGGTGAGCTTGTCTTTATGTGCACATGCATTTACACAAATATGCACAGATTTGACAAGAATGCTGAGAGAGCCCTGGAGGATTTGTCGTGTACTTTGGCCACAACCACCTCATGCAATGCAACAGGCATGGGGCAAAGTGGCTGGAAGGCTGTATGGAAGAAATGGGCCTGGGAATATTAGTTGATAGCCAGCTGAACATGAGTCTGCAATGTGCCCAGGTGGCCAAGAAAGCCAATGGCATCCTCGTTTGTATCAGAAAGAGTGTAGCCAGCGGGAGCAGGGAGATGATCACCTCCCTGTTCTTAACTCTGGTGAGGCCACACCTCAAGCACTGTGTTCAGTTTTGGGCCCCTCAATACAAGACAGATATGGAGGACCTGGTGCATGTCCAGAGAATTTGGTGAGGGGTCTGAAGCACAAGTCTTAAGAGGAGCAGCTGAGGGAGCTAGGATTGTTTAGTTTGGAGGAGGCACAGGGAAGACCTTACTGCCCCATACAACCATCTGAAAGGAGGTGGTGGTGAGGTGGGGGTCAGCCTCTTCTCCTGTGTAAGTAGCGACAGGATGAGAGACAATGGCCTAAAGTTGCACTAAGGAGGTTCAGGGAGGATATTTGAAAAAAATTCTTCTCTGAAAGAGTGGTCAGGTGCTGGAATGGGCTGCCCAGGGAGGTGGTTGTGTCACCGTCCCTGGAGGTGTTCAAGGAATGTTTAGACGAGGTACTAAGGGACATGGTTTAGTGGGGAAATACTGGCAGTGTGTGGACAGTTAGTCTAGATCATCTTGGAGGTCTTTTTGAACTGTGGTGATACTATGATTCTACTATCTTGTGAAAATCACCTACCCTTTTCTAAATATATTAGTGCCTAGTCTTTATTCCTTTAAGATAGGCAATTACTGACAATCCAGATGCAAAAACAAAGAAGTTCCATTTTCACCTTCAAGCTCTTTGTGGATGACTGCGCTGAATAGAACCACATTCAGAATTTTAATGGCTTTATCAAAATGAAAAATGTTTGAGGATGTCTTTTATGACTCAAGTCATTTCCCTCAGTTTTCCCCTGCTTTAATTTGTCCTGGCAGGAAGCAGTATTGACCACAAGAAAGTCAGCCTTGAACACATATAACACAGTCAACTCTCTCATGAAATACTAGATTTCCGTTACTTTTTACACACCAAAATACTCTATATTTTAATATTATATTCCCTTAAAGTTATGGTCAGCCCTTCTCTCTGCTGTCCAAGACATCTAATTAAAATCTAGAATTCTTTTGCCACTACTGCAGATCATCAAATAGCTTTATTATTAGCCTATCAGATGTTTTTAACTTATTGTTCAGATCCACTTCAAGAACTCTAAAATAGCCATGTTTCTTTTGTACTCCTATCAGAACTGAAGTCCCAAAATAATATGTGTTCTGTCTTTGCAGATACTCATGACCTACTCACAGGTATGTCCAGGAGAGCAGAAGATACTTACAACCGGTGTGCAACACCTTAACTGAGGATCAAGCCCCTAATCAAGGACAGTCACATCTTGGATTGTTGATAGCAGAGGAATTTCTTGCCCTAAAGAGCTGATTTCGGCTTACTATGGCATTTGTGCTTGTTTTCTTTCTTTACATTTCATTAGCCTACACATTTTTGGTGGATTCATATTTGTAGATTAGTAGTGACACAAGCGACTAAAGCTTAAACCTGTTTTTTTTTGAGCATAGCTGTTGTATTTATATGTCATTATACCTCCTGCCAAAAAGTTTCAAACTCAGTTTTCAGGGTGTTTTCAGAGATGCAGCGTACATCTTCATTGTCACTTACTTTTCTACGAGAAACATGAATTTTCTTCTGACAAAATTCCTTCACCAATTCACATTCTCAGTTTCAAAATCCATTAATTCTTGTCATCAGCTTGTCAGCTGCTTAAAACCAAGCTTTTTTACAGCAATCAGTCAATGTCTTGAAATCAATTATGAGCAATCTAAAAATATTTCAAATTAAATGTGTCATTATTACTTAGTCCAATTACTTCAATTGATTTTATACAAGATTAAAAAGTAGGTAGAAAGTCTGAATCAATTTTATTTAACTGTCCTTTATTAAATAAATAACTTTTTTAAAGTTCCAGGAATTTAAAAGTGATTTTTTTTTTTTCTCCTCTTGCCAATTAAATCATTTTTATATACAACCTTCACCCATAAGGGAATACACACACAAATGAGGTAGAAAGAAAAATGCCCATTATACTCAGATGGAGACATGAAGAGAGCAAGCAGATCACTAAAAATGTTGCTTAGGATTTTTTTTCTATTTTTCACTTTGATCCTCCTCTTTAGAAGATATCTAGGACAGGCAGATTGTGCTGCAAATGCATTTAACTAACCACCAAACCAATGCTTTTACAAACAGTATTTGTATCCTCTTTCAATATCCAGGCTGTTTTCTGGTATCTGATAAAGTTTACTCAGGACTGTGAGCTGGCTCCATGTGGAAATTAATCTACAGGTTTCCTGCTCATCATGATGCCTCTATACCACTGAATTCACTCTTCCTTGAGAAAATCAATGTGCATTTTTTAAATAGTGATTTCTTTGAAAATTGTACTAGAAAAAATCCCACATTAGGATGTCATCCTGAAGTGTGGAGCTCAGAAGAAATAAAAGTTTGTAAAAAGCTGGCATTGCAAAGAACTAAGTGAGTAATAAATGGTGAAGTTCCTTTACTGTTAGCTCCCCGCCCCAGCTGTACAACCTAATACTCTTTAATGATTTTACTTCGCTGTCTTCACTATCTTTTCTATTTGGCGGCAAAATTTCCAATTAGAAAAACAAAAAACTGAGTCCAACAGCTTGTGCTGCGATTCAGAAAACAAAATCTGTAAATGAACATGAGATTAAATCTAGGCCTCAGCTACAGAAATTCCCATCAGTATCTGAACTTTTGTTTTCCTCCACCTGTGGCATACGTATGTTCTCCATACAGAAGCAGATGGTGCCTGACCTAGTGTTGATTCAAGACAGGGAAACTCTTTGCTTTGCCTTAAACAAACTGCATTATGCTTCAGTTCTCAGCCATTGCTAAAGGTCATGTTGCAGCTTACAGGCAACTGAAATAATGATTCATAATTTTTCAGTACCTCAGAATGAAGTATTTCCCAGAATGAAAAATACCATAAAACTGGGTTCATTTCAAAACGTACTGTATACTTTTACCCATTTATCTTCCTTACATTTACTGTCTCCAATGATTTATTTTTAGTGCATTCACTTACAAAGTTAATTATATTATGAAAATGGCTACATCACCATTCAGTGTCCGTTAAATAACGGTGTTTTTCTCCACCCAGAAGAAATACACAAAACATACTTGCTAGTGGCTGTTCAATTAGGAATTTGGGTTCAGGAAACTGAGAAAAATAAGAATACTCCCTTAAAATTTTCCATTCTTTGGTCAAATTTATGCTGAGAATTTCAGAAGTTAGATTTTCAGCAAGAAAAAGAACTTGGAAGCACTGACAGATGAGACTAGAAGAAAGAATAAACTTTCTTGCCTGAGGTTGAGCCATCTTCTGTATAAAGGCTTAGGTGAGTTCTAAAGCTGGTCTCCTATCTATTCCATTCCCAGTTGGGAACGAATGTGTTAGCTTGCTATTCTGTGTGCTATTTCTTATCTTCAGTATGAAAGTATCAAAAATGTTTCTAACGTTTTAGTGTATGTCTCCAGTTTCTAGAAATACTTGATTTCTTCTGGTATTTTTGTCCAGTATTGCTCTGCTAATATGTTACTAATACATCACATCATTTCTTGCAGTACGTTTTATAAAGATTTCTAATATATTTTTTTCGGTTTGTTTTTGTTGTTTTTTTTTCACAATCAATCAGGTAACATTCATAGTGAAGGTCGTGAAACTTGTCTTCACTGCTACATAAATTGCTAGCAATATGTCCTTTTACCATCACAGCTTACTTGCTTAATTAATCTGCAGTTCTATTGTAACTTGAATGTTAGGCTTAGCAAATAGCTGGAACCAAATCCTCTAAATTGTTTCTGTTTGTTACAGTCCTTTCCCTCAAAGGCTTTATTTTTAAGATTCTGAACTTAACTGGATGTAGTGAATTGTGCTATGCATATTGGTTCCATCAGAACAATTATTTATTTATGTTCAATAGCTGCTCTGCAATGTTTAGATGCATTATGTAAAGGAAACAACAACAACAAAAAAGTCTCATTTATATAAATAAAAGCCTGGATAATCCACATCTTTGTTAGCCTAAATACAAACCATTTATTTCATTATGAACACTATATTCTCTAGGGAGTATCACAAATGATGCACACGTCCTTGAATCCTTTGGATTTTGCATTTAAAGCAGAGTTGAAATAAGCATTAAATCACACACAGACACATATCTGTGGATGGTTTTTCATCATCTGTGAACCTATGTTCACATTAACACACTGTTTTTTTTTCCAGCAAAAACCAAAAGTTACCTACAAGAGATGGGTTTGCAACATGCAGACTTTAGATGATGGGACTGGTACACTTGCTTCCTGTCCTTTTAAACTTCCAATATTTATTCTCGTATGTGAGAAAAAACAACTAAGCCAAGTCATTTTTTCTTATTGCAATCTGTACTGAACCCTGTTAATCAGTCTCTAACCTCTCCGAGCACTTTTTTTTTTCCTTTTTTTTTTTTTTTTTTTTTTCCCCCCCAGTTGAGAAAACAAGGCCTAGCTGGAAACAAATCACACTTCAAGTACTTTCAAATACAGGGCGATTCAAGCACTGGGGCCAATGTCAGCAAACACAGACCAGTATCCATCTCTGACACAGTCACCCAAAGCTCCACTTTCAGCTGGCGAAGAGGAAAAAGCACAGTTGGCTCAGGACTGATCTCACTCCATAACTTTATATCCAAACCAGGCATCTGGGCTCCCTTTATAAACAAGTCTTCACAACCTCATCCTAGAGCTGACATCTATTATCAAATGAATCATTTCTTTGAAGGGTGTATTTCTCCCCACTGACTAAATGGGAGCCTGAGATGATTACGTGAGAGCTACTGCTTTACATTATAGACTTCTACAGTAAAGTAAGTACCAATTTAAGTCACGTCATTTACTGGATGGTGTCAGACATGATTAATTTAAGAGCAGAGTCTGCCCAGATAACCTCTCCCTGCCATCTAAATGCTTCCAGTGATCCAAAGGCAATAGGAATTGGGCATTAGTTTGGAAGTTAGGAGAAAGTTCTTCTCAGAAAGACTAATGAGGCAGTGGCACAGGCTGCCCAGGGAAATGGTGAAGTCACCATCCCTGGAGTTGTTCAAGAACTGTGTGGATGCAAAACTGAGTGATATGGGCAGTGGGCATTGTGGGGATCAATTAGGGGTTGGACTGGATGATCTCAGAGATCTTTTTCATCCTTAATGATTCTATCATTCTAAGAATTATTGTGCCCCAGGAAATGTGAACTAACCACACTTATATTTTTCACATGAGTTGTCACAGTCACTTTTGAAGTCCATTTGTAATTTCACTTCCAAAACATTCCATGGCAATAAACCCCACATCTCCATTATGTATGGTAATGTGGGGGGGAAAAAAAAAAAAGAAAAAAAAGAAAAAAAAAAAAAAAAAAAAAAAAGAAAAAAGAAAACTCAGCAAACTTTGTTCTCAACCTGTTGCTCAATTGAGTCTTACAGCAATTCTCTTATGCTGGGGAGACGTAGCCCCTGCAAATCCCGGAACACTAGAGATGGGCAAGACTTCTCCCAGCATCCTGTGTGCGCTCACACATTGCTGCTTTCCATTCCCAGAGATAGGCACACTTCACTAGGTCTCTGTGCAGAACAATAATAAGATTTAATCTGGGAATTCTCCATTAAATGCCGGTCTACAACATAAATTAGGTTCTCTGTTAATTTGTATTATTAAGTCACTGTCCTAAAGGCAGCAACACCTGAAAGCTTATAAAATTGACTGATATGTGAAAGATAGAAATAAACAGGATGGAAGTCTGCCTAAATTGGAAAGACTTTCCACTGCTACATTTTTAAAACTACCTCCATTACTCACACTCCATTAAGTGTTCATTCCAACCACATCCCACAGTTCAGCCATCAGGGTGAACATACTCTTCTTACATGTGTGTGCATATACCCACTTCATACAGATGGCCAAGGACTGCTTCTCAGTACAGAGTTCATTTGTTCTAGCGTTCCTTTATTTTTAAGTTTGTATAATTAGATGAAATTTGGCCTCTTCACATTGGTTGGATGGACAGAAGGTCTATAGCCTAACACAACACTCAGTAAATGCCTCCAGGGAAACTCCCTCCTAACTTATGTTGTTGCAAGTCCTTCATTAAAGACTGAAAATAACCTGTGAAACTGTTCTGCTTCAATAAACCCAGCTTTCTCCAGTGGGAAGCTGTTCTGCCAGAAAATGTTAAACCAGTTTTACAATATAATGCAATTCACCCTGTATGTGTGGGATTCATTACAACAGGGATTAAAATCACAGCTTAGTGTCATGTGAAGCATGCAGTAGGGGATTTGAGTCCGAGTTCAGTTGCTGGACACTAGGCCTGCTGAATTGTACTTACCGCTGAGTTACAATAACACATACAGCTTTGGAATAAAGGAGTATGAGGATCAAGAGAGATCCTTCAGAGAGACTTAATAATACAAAGATCTTATCACACACTAGAAGAAACCCTAAACATTGACCTGGTGGGAAATTTATAATAGAAGTGGCAAAACGGCAAAACACAAACAAAAAGTAAAAATGCAGAATCATTATAAAATCCCCCTGAACTTATACAGCACAGATGTTACACAAATGATAAGCAGATGCTTTCAGGTAGACTAAGCTTTAAATGATCCCACTGCTATCAATCAACATTCATGAAATGTATTTGGTGGAAATGGCGGTAAGGAAGAAGCAGCTCGTGGGGAAAAGAGAACAAAATAAAAACATATATAAAGCATATAGTGGGTTAAGCTGCACCACAGGAAAATATTTTTAGAAGCAATAAGATGAAAGCCCTAAAACTACTTTTCAGACCTGAAAAGTAACAATATTGAGGGTCTCACATGCAAAATCCAGAGGAATATTCTAAGAAGATGTGAATAATTCATGGTTTCTGAGGCAGACATGAGACAGATGATCGGAGAACAATGAGGTATCCAGGTGTGCTCCTGCCAAGCACAGTGACAGGAGCACACTGTAAATCTGCCAGAGAGAAGCACATTCTCATCTACATCCCACCAAAACATACTGTGAACTGGCTTCCAGAAGACATGTACCTGTTTTAACATCAAAAAGATGAAAAGCCCAGAGAAGGAGACTGGCTATTGAAATACCCTATGCATTCACAGAAAAAAATGTTCGCAGGCTCTAGCTTATGTTAGGACTGACCTTAAACTAACTGTCTGTTTAGAAATAAAAAACAACCTAAACCATATCCCTGCCTGTTCCTTCATTTTCCAGTGTCTCCCTGACTTAACTCCCCCTTTTCCCTTCTCTAACGTTCACTGAGTGACATATTTTCCGCAAATGTGGCTGTGACTCTTTTATCCGGAAAATAACTATCTTTGTTACACTGCTTGATTGTTGTTGCTCACAGTGAGGGATTAAGTATGAATGGGGTTTCCTACTGTAAAATAATGCAATCGAAACTTACATAAATTTCAAGATCTCTTTTAATGAGAAATAGTAATACTAAATGATACGTTCCAGGATAATACAACTGACAGGCAGATATGAAGCTGTAAATATCTCTACTATAGGCCTTGCACATTATACCCTACCTTTTCACCCCAGAGGGAACAGTAAGACAGGTGGGTCAAACACATAAGATACTGAACCTTTCCAGTGTTCAGCATATAAACTTTTTCTGTCAGAGAGCGGTCAGGCACTGGAATGGCCTGCCCAGGGAGGTGGTGGAGTCGCCATCCCTAACAGTGTTCAAGAGCTGTCTGGATGAGGAGCTACGAGAGAGGGTTTAGTGGCTTGTGGTAGGAATGGTAGTGGGACGACTTTTGGACTAGATGGTCCAATGATGTTGGTTCTTTCCAACCTTGTGATTCTATGATTCTGCCTTATGTCAGGGTACCCACTTCACCTCTCCCACCTTTCTCTCCCAAATACCTCCTGGCCTTTTCAGATCATGAACACATAACCCAGTTTAAAAGCCGGCCTACACAGGTAATGAGGCTTGTTTTGATCTCCTCAGAGACATTTTTACGCTTGAAAACATTCTTTCATAAGCACAACATATGTCAAACCCTTAAAATGAACAAAACCACTACATTCAACAGATTCTGTCTGCAAACTAGGTCTGAAAATAGGATAGAATGTGTAATTACTACTACAAATTTTCAAAAGGGCTCTTTTGGATGTATATGGTTTCTGTGATGTTTTTGTTTTTTTGTTTTTTTTTGTAAAGATACGTGTTTGTTTCTTTTCTAAAACTGTTGGGCATAATTTCACATGCTGCACAGGACATATTTTGTGGCTAAACTGTTGAAGTGAATGAACATGCTATAGATTACCCTTACAACTTGACGCTTCCAGCAACATGAAGACACACAATTTTTGTTTTGTAAAGAGGTATATAAGAATGAGCAGAAAAAGGAGAGCAGAAAAAGAAGTACAGTGTTCACTCAACCTAATTTTATACAGACAACATGAGTAACTGTATTACAGACACACGGTCTTCATGAACACACATAGCTAATATGCACAGACATACATTCAAACTATTACCAAAAATCTTTGTTACTACTAACTTACCTAATTCGTTATTTGTAATATATTTCTAAAAAATATTGCAACAGCTGACCTTTCTACATTTTCTTTCTGAATTCATCTTGGAAGACCAAGATTAATTGTTTATAAAATCACCTTGGAGACCAAGACAGTGTTTTCAGATTTACAGCTAGACACATTATTATAGTTGGTGATGAATGCTCAGATTTATTTTAAAAGTTATTCTTTTTACTCCTTTTACCAAATAGGTCTGACCAGACAGCTGTGTGTAGTAACTGAAGTTCTACTTCCCTTTTGTTCTTCCATTGGTCTCCTTCCTTCTTAACACCTCAGAAGAAATCCCAGATGAAGTGTCTCTGCACCAAGACCATGGAGAAGACCACAATGCAATTAAAACTATGTCTTTTTTTGCATCTGCCATATGCTTGGAGAGCACATGACAGGCTCCTAGCAAATGCTGACAGCATACTTCTCACTGCTACCCACTTTGACTGGAAGATTGTCCAGGTACTTCAGTATAAGCCAAAAGCAGACTTCCGTGTTGTTCTGTGGTTACACATGCCGACATAGGTAGTATGGCCTCATCTGGGACATTGAGTGGAAACAACAGCTCAGCTTTACACTGCCTCAACTAAAATACCCATCTTGCCCCTTGGACAAAGACTCTCAACATCAGTTCTCCCTCCCATGAATACAGAATAGCCTCTTTTCTGAGCTGTACTTTCTCAAAAAGACTTCCTCAGTTGCATCAGGTGCTGTCAGGAGGCATCCCCTTATTTAAGTCAGCTCCGAGGCCACAAAGGGGCTGGGGTCTGTTCCTCCCAGGTGGACCTTTCCCTAAAGAATGACAGATTGGAGATGGATGACCAGGCCAACACAGTCTTAGCTATTTCATAAGACTACACTTACGCTATCATTGTTAATCTTGTGTGTGCTGGATGTAACTCATTATTTAAAAGTTGTAGTTCTGTATGAAAGTTAAGACTCAAAAACAAAGCACATCCCTCTTTCCTGCTAGCCAGCCATGATCCTAGGAGGCAGGAGCCTCGCAGAGACCACCACACATACAAGGCAGTTGGACCCCCTATCCCCACTGTCAGGAGCTGCAGCGCTACAGCCAACCATACTGCAAACCTGTTGCACAGTTTAGACGCAGGCTTGAGATGGAAAGTCTTCCCCCTCCATTAACTACATAGGAAGCCCAGTATCCCAATGTAGGCGTTTAATACTCCTGAAGCTGGATGATGCAAATTCCTCTCTGATCTCTTTATTCATACCCACAAATGCACCCATTGTTGCTCATTAGCTGTAATTTGAGAGCCGATTTTCTGAACAGAGCACATGGGAGTGTGAATTGCTTAGAAATTTAGCACTTCCCTGAATACTTGCATATGCAGTTATTGTTCATCAACCTCATCGACCGCAGCACCTGCATACAAATTCTAACAACACACACGACACCACACTGATCCTGCAGAGATATTTTTATCCAGAGGTTTTCATATTCAAAAATCTTCTAGAGAATGCAAGGACAAGGCCTAGCCTGAAATTAACTTCTATTATGGCATTTTAGCTTATCTCTCATGCATAGCATACTTATCAGGTACAGATTCAGTGGCCAGTAAAAAAGCTGTCAACAGAAGAGATCATTACAAAAAATCATTTTCCATTTATTTAAATTTGTTTTCTGCTTTCTGGACTTGTATATGGAAAGTAATGGTTTATGCAATAACTATCCCAAATTAAGTAACATCAGAAAATTGTACAAGAAAACAAACAAACAAAACAAGCAACAAAAAAAGATAACTCCTACCCAGTCATCATACAAACAGTCCCAAAAAGAGACTGTTTATTTTTCCACGTTTTTTTAAAAAATACACACTGTATGGAAGTACAGTTCTCTAATTCTCTCTCAAGAGGGAGTTTCCATATGACCCAGCTGCCTGTGCATGAAAAATTTATTAACTGGCATGATTTGCTTTATTTAGAATAAAAAGAATATCTCTTTTCCATTATTACTGCAGGGAGCAAAAAGCAACGCTAGCTCACATCAACCCGGTGCTTAAAGGTTTCTTTGTCCTTCTTTTGACCCTCTGCTAAATAAATTGTATATTAAAAGTCAAAACGATACAAAGAGAGTCAGAAAGAAAGATTTTTTTCCCAGAGTTTCTTGTAAAATTATATAATCATACTGTTTTAGCTGTTAAATCCCACCTATTTCATTGAAAGGTAAATTCAGTTGTCCAGCAATGAAAAATATAACTCTTCCCAGAGTCTCAATAAAAGGTTTACCACCATATTTACAAGTTATAGACAGGTCTAGCTTTATTTTAGAATTATCTCTAAATTATTTACTAAGTGTTTCTAAACCACTTTCACAATAAATTTCCTTATTCCTGCACATTTTTCAGTAATGTGAAAAGAGAAATAAAAACCACTGGACTGACTATAAGTAATGCTTACTATAGGGAAAAAGGAAAAAAAAGAAGAGATCCTTCTGGCACATATAATAGTATACACATATTTTCCCTCTTTTCCTATTTAGAATTAGGCAAATGACTCATTTTGATAATGTGGTTAAAATCTGGTGTTAGCAAAATTTGGATTAATGAAACTAAGAATTTGAACTCATAGTTTCCTTCATGCCAACAACTTCACACTGGAAAAATTCATTTTGTTTCAGAAGGAAAAAAAAAAAAAAAAGACGTTTTGAAAAATAATATGGTCCAAATCCAATATGTGATAACATTTTGTGTTTTAATTTTCTAGAGGCTGATGCTTTCCAAATAGCAAGTATTTTGACAACACAGGTCAGTTTACAAGGGAGGGAAATCTGTGTGGGCTTACTGGGAATCTCTGGTAGCATTTATGACTTGGATAACAGAACTTAGGCAGAAATGGGCATTAGTTGTTTTTTTTTTTTTTTCTTTGGTTGGTTAATTTTACATGTTTGAAAAATTAATGGCAATTTGGCCCCATTTAACTTAGTGATGACCTTACTGCTGACTTCCTGACATTTATCACTGACTTCAAAGGGGAATTTGTTGTTATACTGTGACAGGATTTTACAGTTCAGTGCTGCTGCATTTTATGGGTTCAGTGCTACTAAACTTTCTCTCATCCAGGAAATATTGGTAGCATCCATCTTGAATCAGACATGAAAGCACAGCTACAATCTCGAATTTGGACAAACTTAATTAGTAAATGTTCCACAGTATCATCAGAAAGTGAGACTATGTCTTGTTTAGGCCAAATTCAGTCCTTGTAAGAAATACAAGGCTGATGACAGCGAACAGACTGACGTAGTGTGAGTCTCCTACATTGCTATGTCAATTTACATCAAGCTTGACTCTATTACATCATCTGCGAGTGCAAGAAAAGCTCCGTGTCTATCTTTTTATAGCTCATTTTCTCTGTGATGCTCACTATCAGTATCTCAGTTAATGCCACTGGAAAACAGAGTTCTTATTACAGGAACTTACTATGTGTAAACCTCAATGCAGGAAAAATAATGAAGTGCATTAGAAGACATAACTGTTGTAGGTATATTATGTTGTGTTTAAAAAATACCTCCAAAATGAATACACTCCTATTCATGGAGGCTACCCAAGTACTGCAGCTACCCAGCATCAAACATACTTGTATGACACTAAGACATAAAACCAAGGCTAGAGACAATAAACACATTCAGAGTTTCCAAATTCATGATTAAGCAATATGCTTTCTGTTGTCCCATATAACCCATTCCAGTCAGAGGAAAAGGTGACAAAAGACTTGGAAAGAAGGTGGAATGCACAATATGGTGCTCCAGGACAACATATAGGGCATCAAGAAACCTGGTAATTATGGTCTCCTCACCATAATAGCCAAAAATACCATGTGACGGGTATGGGATGGCCTCTTCAAAAACCTGTAGAGTACTGGTGATGATCCTGGAAAACACAATTTGAATGCTCTTACCTTCAGTGACATGTGCATAAGGAAACTGTGACAGTTGTGGATGCCATCCATGCTTTTAGATGGCAGTCAACTCTACAGGATTCTGAAAGCTAACCTTGTTTTTCTGTCCAATTTTTTGGGTTAACAAAGAAAAATACTTTATTTCTTTTTAATTGTAGCCTGGATACATTGGATCCCATTGTGCAGGTATCCTGAATATTTCTAAAGCATTTTATACTTCTAACACTTTTTTTTAATTAAAATGGGCAAATATAATCAGTACACTTCTTTTTTTACCTGCTGCCATATGCCAAACAAGCAAACAAACAAACAAACAAACAAATAGTCATCAGTTCCTTTGGGCCCAGGTGCAGAAAAATAGAAAAAGACACATTCTCATCTTCAGGGAAGAAAATTTATGAACCCTCACAGACAGAAAATAAGATGTTGAAAGTTTCTCTTTCCACTAAAGGTTTGGAGTGTATTTGTTTATGTGTATTTTTTTGTGTCCCAGAAACTTGATGGAGCACCAACTATAATCCAGTATATTGACCAACCAAAACCTTGCTAGGCAATGGAATTGTCTGAAGCCAATGAATGCATCAGAGAAGGATAAGTCTACCCAAACTTAAAACAAATTCACATTGCTGTAGCCGGCCAGAGACACCATTCACATGAACAAAACTTAACTCATATCTTTGGAGCCATGGGAAAATAACAGCTAACAGCTTGACTTGCGTTGCAACATAATCATGGAATCACAGAATAGCTTGAGTTGGAAAGGACCCCGAAGATCATCAAGTTCTAGCCTCCCTGCCCCAGGCATGGCCACCAACCTCCAGAACCTCAAGATCCATAAAGTTATGATCTTGGATACTACTTCAGAATTTTTTTTCCATAAACACAAGAAAAATCCAACAGTACAGTACAACTCTGTATTAAACACAATAATTATCTTTTTTTTTTTTTTTATATCCTCTCCACATTATGTCTTTAAAATAGAATAACTCTTGAGATCACAAACTACAATACTAGGAATATTTATCTGCTCATATTTTATCATCTGAGATCATTCAATGGAAGTACTAGAAATGTTGATACAGAGCTCTTATTAAGAGATACTGTCTCAATTAATAAAATTTCAGAAATCATAGCTGAAAGTTCAATCAAAAATCAAAGCCTTCCTTATGCATTGAACTCACGTTTCTATTCATCTTCTAACTTATTAAAAGAAGAGATGAGAACTGTGGCTGATTATAGAGAAGTAATGCCCTAAAGTGGTTTCCAAGTTTAAAACTGTCCATTTAGACAAAATTCTTGTGTGAAACCCTGGAGTTCTCCAGTACGGTAAAATTTAGGCCAGCAAAATGTGTCAAGATTACATTTCCCTTACATTTGTCCTAAGAATGTAAAAGACAAAGTGCCTCACTTCCACTGTCCTAATAATTCTCCTGGATAATGTAAAACAAGCGGCAAAAATCCAGTGATCTGAACTTAAGAAATCTAACCTTAAGAAACTGCAACTTGAAAATAAAATAAATAAGAAAAATATATGAAAACATTCACTTTTCCAGTATATTAATAGATATGTATGATTTGCTAAACTAAAGAGAATATTTCATCTTATTTGGTATTTTGCCTTGATGGAAAATAAGTAACTCATTTAGCAAATGTAATAAACACATACTATGTCAGTAAGAAATATCAGAATGGGTCATGAGTGTTGACGTGGTAATTGGTCAATTATGTGCAATGGAGACAAACTGCCTCTTAAGAAAAAACACATATACTGTCTGTGTTAATACCAAAAAGATACTATACCTTTCCCCATTCATATTATGAACGTGAAACACATACACACACAAAAAACCCTCAAAACAGAAAAATCAGACACCTGTGATTTGCAACTGCTATCTAGAAATTCACTCTTCATAGAAATCACTTACTTAAAGTTTTGAAGCAGGAGTTGGCCCAACAAACCAGGAAATGTCAGCTCACCTGAAGTTACAGAACCCGATCCAGGGCTTTGATATAATTGTGTTCCTCTGCTCCTCTGCATATCACAGACCCCATCCTTCTCTGTACATATTACAGAATATGCCAAACATGGGGGGCACAAAGAGCCAGTTCAAAATTATGACCTAAGGTTCAGTCCCCTCTACATTCAGGCAAGAAGAATGGGTGCCTTTAGAGGAGGATTTATCTCACCCTTGGCATTTAAGATTCAGATTAAATAGATCATCCTTCAAACCTGCCATTCTCTTTCCTCTTGACTACAGCAGAAGCCAGGTGATTAATTTTTAGATAGCCAAAATTAGGTGAGATCAATCTAACTGTGCTAATCAAAAATAACTACCCAGTATTACATTTAAGTTAGATCTCAGTGTACAATACGTCAGCCTGAAAGTGAATTCACTTTTACCAAATCCGATTTGAATCAAATGAAGTTTCAGTGACACTGAAGGAAAAAAATCATTCAGAGAACACTATAAAAGTACCTCTGTGATAATAAAAAAGATACTAAAAATGTCCTTTGCATTGAATTTTTTAAAAGACTTTGATTTAACAGATAAATTTAATTTATTGCTTGGGTAGAAACTTTGGGTGTTATACAAAGGACTGAGGAACTACTGTGCTATCTCTTGTCACTTTGCAGATCTAATTAGTGTACAAGATGATTGTATTGAAGGTCTCACATTCATTTCTTACCCTGTTTACAAAAAGATAAAAGAATGGCTTAAGCATAAAATTAAGTTCCCAAGTTACACTGAAACATGTATTCATTTTTTTCAAGGAGAACTGAATCAAGACTTTGACTCCACAAAGAGCAGAGGTACTGGCCTGCCTCTAGCATGTGGTTAGTTTGGGATGACTTCTATGGGTACAAGCCTGGGATCCCCAGAGATCTGACAAGTTCTCAAGCAGGAGCACCTGCCTAAATCCTACTCCCTTCAGTACACCAAGATGCTTGTCAGGGATGGTTCAGAAACAGGCTTGCAGAAAGAGAAGAAAACAAGAGAATGCAGAAGTTTGTACTGCATTTCTACACCGGGATCATAAAATCACGGTATGTGATATTACAGAACATTTGTCTCTGAGATGGCTGTGGGGGTATAAGTATGGTCAGAGAAAACCACAGCCTAAGGAAATTTTAGAATGAGGAAATAAAGGTGCAAATGAGATGGGTAAGAGCTGGAAAAATTTCCTAGGGCAGTGCACACTGAAGAAAATGAGGAAGAAAAGGTAGTTTAGGAAAAGAGAGGAAAAACTGAAAGGAGCAACTGAGGAATGTTATAAAAAAGGAGTCAGAAGAATAGTGACCAAAAAAAACCAAAAACAAACGAACAAAACAAAACAAAACAAAAAACTAAACAGTAAATGCTCAGGGAAGGAAATCAATCTTTATTTCCCAGTCATTCTCACTTGCTGCAGGTCAAAGCTATGAAGGCAGCATGACAAATATCTTCTGGCTATCCTGTCGAAGTCCTGGCACAGCATTTTGCTATTAATGTCAATGAAGAACAGCTGTCAAAAATTTCTGTGAACAATGAAGGTACAAGTACACAGAGATGACCACAAAATAAGACAGGACAGAGGATTGTGACTGATTAAAATATTATTCTTCCTTGACGTTATATTTATTTAACTTTCAGCAATTGTTGGACAGTGGATCAAAATGGCAATAGATGTGTAACATGGAAGCCAATAACTAGAAAGAGAATCAATATGCTATCTTGCAAACTGAAGCAAAGTACAGGGAAAAAGGATGATGACAAAGAAAAAAGGTAACAGTAAATAAATAAAAAAGTCATAGATGATGACTTTGAGTGAGAGAGAGAGAGATGGGGATGGCAGCCAGCTTCTGTTCTCATTTACCCTCGAGTTATGGACTTATGCTCATGCAACTGGCACCACCATTTGGCCAAGCTCTTCTTATCAGCAAGAGGCAGAAAGGAATGACAGCACACAGAGATGGAAAAGACCTATTTCCTGATCCACTCGTCTTCCTGACAGAACACAGCCATTGTCTACTGTACACATTTGGCTACTTTTTGTTTTTTGTGGGGTTTTGTTTGTTTGTTTGTTTTTTATTCTCCTTAAATTAAAGTCTCCATAAATTGAGCATCAATTTTCTAAGAATCTTTCAACACCCGAATAACATCAGTACCAGATCATCTCATCATTTAACTTTTCTAGCTTGACATTTGTCCTGAACATTCTTACTGTCACCTATCCCTGGTATCCTTCCCTACATAAATATCTTGCAAACTTATTTGAAAATGAATACTATTGCAAAAGTAAGTCTTAGTCCTTCACTAGAAATTAACCTTCTCACCTCTGCCATTGCTCTTCACCACACCTAATCACGTTCCATGTAGTGTACCTGAGTCAGATTAACACCATTCTGTCTCCTTAAACTTTACAAAATTAAATTTGTATTATCTTTTGAGCAAATAGGTTGATAGCCATATAAAAATCAAAATGACTTTTACTCTCCATATTTTGCTGAATGTTTTTTGGCATTTCAGACTTCCAATCATACGGTTCTCTAACCCTTTCTTTGTCTCAACCAAAGGAGGAAAATCCATACAAATGATGTCTTCTGGTTTTTTGTGGGTTTTTTTTACAGTCACACTTAAAAGTTAGTATACATGAACCAGATCTCACAGACATAGGAAGTGCAGTGAAATTTTACTATGCATGAACCTCTGAGGGGAATAAAACAAAACTAACAGCTTTTGATGATCTATTCATATGTTATTTGTATGTTTTGGGGTTTTTGCTGCTTTTTTATTTATTTTCTTTTTTAGATTTTAGATAAGCCATCAGTTGTGATGGATCTTCTCCTTCCACTGAAAACCTGTAAGGCTTGAAACATGTAGAGCTGGCATCATGAAATGCATAATCTTTCCATTGAAACTCGTAGTTGTTCTCTTCTATGTATGTTTTTCAATGTTTATTTTTATTTCTACTTAATGGTGCTTCTACTTCACCCTCATATCTGAAAACCCATACTTGTATCTTCTACTGGAATCTGTAGCTGAGAAAAACAGTTCAGCACAGCAATCACACCTAGAAAACATTATGCCATGCATCACTGAAGTACGTTTAGTCAGGATTTTCTCCACAGTGAGCTACTTCTTGGATATACAGAAATCATGTATCAGGTAGATATCAGAGACTGGCATGTCTCAGACTAGCAAAAACAGATATCCTTTATAACAGCCCTAAGTTAAAGGAACACCAGCTACTTTTATAATACAAACAGTACAGAGGTCCTAACTATAATATCCTACAAATCATTCATTTAAATCAAGATTACAGGCTTATCCATTATTTATAAATAGAAAATAATAACCTAGAGAAAACTATAAAACAATGCTGAGTATAAATCATTACTGATTCTGGCAGAAACAAAACAAAACAAAACAAAAAAACAATAATCGTCTCTACAAAAATGTTACCTAGCTATTTTTTCATTAGATTTTTTATTTCCTTCTCTACCTATTCTTCAGCCAGTTTTCAAACTATACAGTAATGCTGAATAAAATATTTAAATTGGTCAAATTTTGTGAGTATAATAAAATAAATGCAGATCATGAATTTACTACGACCTGTTGGTGACTTTGGGGGGTATTTCAGATTACCAGAGTCACATTAATCAGCCTGATTTTTTTAAGGTTTTTTTTTTCTATTTTAATTTAAAAAATTAGGTTATTAACACATATCCAGCAGAAAAAAATATGGTTTATTTTCTCATACACTACTGAAAGTAGTTCTGCTAAGACACAGAGGTTGAATCATTAGTAAAAATATTACTAACAAACTAAAGTCTGCTTTGTGAAAAAGTTAAAGGATTTTTACCTAAAAATTATTAATCGTTGAGATATTGATCTCATCTATTAAAACTAAAGGTTAAGTTGTAATAATATAGACCAAACTATTAAGTTTTATGGTCATGTTGCCACTGCTGCAGCGTTAATGCTCAAGCCAATTTTATGCATAATGCAATTATTACATTGTCTTAGGGAATTTTCATCACTTTTGTATATATTAAAACAGATAATGTGAGAATATAATTGCATTTAACTTGAGCCCTTCTCTAAACAAGTTTAGCAGTGGTGTTCACTGAGGTTTACAGTTGTATTACAAGAAAACCAAATCTACAAAATTCGAAAGGGGGAATCTTTTCATTTTTGGAGACTGGGAAGATGAACATAAAAAGTATCTATCATCTCCGCAAGTTCAGCCTGGTCCACTGTTTCTCCCTATTTCCACGATCAGTAAGTGTCGGAGTCAGGGTATTTGTACAGGTGGGTTTTGGATTTGACACAAGTGTTCTCATGTATAAAATGAAAAAAATACTCAAACAAGATCTGAATGCAAGCAGCCAAGCTTTTTTTGATATCAGTTTTGCATAGTTTCCACAAAAACATAAATTACAATACATAAATTACAAAACATTCCCCACGTATGTCAAATGTGCAAGCTCATAGAATCAGAGAATCACCAAGGTTGTTAAAGATCATTAAGATCATCCAGTCCAACCATCCGCTATCACCAATATCTCCCACTAAACCATGTCCCTTGGTACAGCATCTAATTGTTTTTTGAACACCTCTGGGGACGGTGACTCCACCACCTCCCTGAGCAGCCCGTTCCAGTGCCCAACCACTCTTTCAAAGAAATATTTCCTAATGTCCAACCTGAATCTCCACTGGTGCAACTTGAGGCCATTCTCTCTAGTCTTATCGCTAGTTACATAGGAGAAGAGGCTGACTCCCATCTTAACACAGCCTCCTTTCAGGTAGTTGTAGAGAGCAATGAGGTCTCCCCTGAGCCTCCTCTTCTCCAGAAAGAACAATCCCAGCTCCCTCAGCCAGTCCTCTTAAGGCTTGCGCTCACGTTAACATTTCTATTAAATAATTGTCTGAAAAAGAACAACCTACCTGTGATACTAAACAAGTTTATGCATTGCTGGGGTGTATCACAAAACATAATTTTTGTGTAATTTTGCATTGTGCTGTGCTTTTGTCACAGACACCTGCTTTAACTGTTCTCCTACAGGACAGGGTTCCTTTATTAACAACAAAATAGTTAATACAAAACACATTTCTTCAGTGACGCACTTTTAAAAGGCCACTTCTCCACTCACCATTTTTGACAAGAAAAGGATATGGAAGAATTACTCTACTTTGTTCTCCTCACTGTAGCACAGAAAGCTCTTAAGAGAGAAATCCTTCAACCAGAGAACGAACACAAAGGGGCCACATGGAATTCCTTGATTATCTGAACTGAAGTAACTCTCTTAGTGCCCTCATCTTTCATCTGCAGGGAATCAGATTATGTAAGTCAAAGGGGACCAGGAAACCATTTCTGAGCCTTGTGCCCATTTTTACACATCACAAAACAGCAACAGCAGCTTGGTTCAATTCACAAGACTTGGCAATCAGGTCAAATTTAAACTTGGGCTTTTCTGGGAAGCATCACTGCAACTGTATGCTAAAGCTCAGACCAACTCCCAGATGCTCATGCATTTGCTCAAATCATGTCTATGAGCAGGTTACTCTCTCATCACCTCTCCAGTTTCAGAGATGAGGCTGCTGTCAATTTGTTGTCTCTCAGGGTCAGGGTAGAGAGACATGAGCCATTCCCAGCACTGCAGTTCACAAAGCACTCAACTATGCTTGTGATCAAGAGCAGAACATACGCTCTAAGCAGCACTAAGCAGCACTAAGAGAAGCTAAGAGAAGTTTTGCCTGCACGCAGGACAGTCAGCATGCTGGGAAAAAAATACAGTAAAAGACTATCATCTGATTCAGAGATGATTTTTTTAAAAGTCCTGCTATAGTTTACAGCCATTTCACAGCACACTGCCTGAAAGTAAGTGCAAATATCAAGAAAAAATACAGTCACCACAGCAGTGCAGAGTGCCCAAGTTCATAGCAAACAGTGGTGCTACCAGAATGGCAGCACCCTGTCATCCCCCAGCATGCAGCAACTTGACCTGTTGGTATTTTTTTCTCAATAAAACAAAGCAGTACTTATTTATTTCCATGCAAAGTTCAGGTTATTTGTTGGGCACTTTGAAGAAAGTAGCTATTTCTTCCTTTCTTCCTTATTCAAGATCTTTCCATTTTTACTATATTCTGTAATACTGGTCCATCTACAGTTAACACATGCAACGTGTTTGGAAAATTAAAATACAGTAAAAGCTGCAAACAAGCAATGTATTTGCTGCTCTGTCATTCCACAGGCTCAGCAAAATGTGTACGCGTGGAGCCTATATACTGTCACGCTCAATTTCTATCCTCTGGTTTTGAGGAATACTGCTTAACAAAACCGTCATTTCAATGACAGCTTAACAGCTTTTTATTTGTACAAAAAATGATTTCCCAGCATGAAGGTACATTCTCTATGAAGCGCGTTTCAACACTATTATGTCAGAAAATAGGCTTTCCGCATTCTTCCAAATCTTAGCCTGCAACCTCTGTTTTGTATTTAGATGCAGACGGTGTACACGTTGAAATTTAACGCAACTATTATCATTTGCAATGCATGTCACCAGCCAGTAATGGGCAGTCTCCGAGTTCCAGGCAGTGTGCTTTCTTTGTGGGAAGGGCTGAGGGATTGCTAGGGGTAAGGGTGGCATGGGAGGTAGCTGTTGACTGAAATCTGTTTTCTGGTAGACTGTCCACAATTGCACATTTTAACACAGTGCATTGTATGTTCCCACAGATAAGAAGTCTACTTCATGAAAGGCTGGAAAGCCACCACAGAGGAAAACACTGCTGCAATTCATAGTAAATGTCCCTTTGGGCTCAGGAATGTTAATGTGCTGCATACTGCACCAAAGTCAGTACATCCAAATAGCTCGAAACTATTACAACAAGCTAAAAATTGCCCACGGTAACTATTTAAAGGTCATTAGTTACTGTTTATATATAGTACATGTATTCAGCGAGAAGAAATCTGGTACTACATTGTTGGCCATAAAGGGAAAAGTTGGACAAGTTCT
Organism: Alectoris magna; assembly: GCA_030625065.1. Taxonomy (NCBI): domain Eukaryota; kingdom Metazoa; phylum Chordata; class Aves; order Galliformes; family Phasianidae; genus Alectoris; species Alectoris magna. The sequence continues at coordinate 82,074,420 of CM060560.1, forward strand.
AAAAAGAGATCAAACCCTGGTCCAGATCCTCAATTAAAGTCAAGTAAATAATGGCCACTTACATCAGCAGAAGAAATTTCACAGAGTGCAAAGACTGTGTGTCAGAGCAAGAGTTAACTGAAAAACTACTACTCATGTGGCTGCAATTCTAATTGTGTGTATTCAATAATTTAGTTGAACAAATAATAATTTAAAACAAACAAACAAACAAACAAAAAAACCAAAACAAAAACCCCACACCTATGAAACATTGATTTCAAGTGCTATCTCACTTTCTCACAAAATTCACCCTCTTCTTGCCTTCAGGAAAAAAGAAAATACAAGAGCAATAGACATCATGACAGCAACGGACACCCTCCTCCCACCTTTAAAACCAATCGATATGTCCTCACAGGTAACCACCCACAAGCAGAAATACAACCTGCGTGCAAGAGTATAGAAATATGGAATTTTTCTTTATTTTCCCCAATTCCTATGGTTTAGCAGTAACACATATGATGATCTTGGAGAAGGTCACTGAAGGGCAAATTGCTTTGTTCACCTAACAATCAAAAAGTCTGACTCCTGCTTTCATAATTTAGCAATGCTCTACTTTTCATACAGACACTGCTCAGCAGTAGGATCTTGTTTAAACAAACAGGCTGAAGCAGGGGAAAAAAGAGCAAACAAAAACACCTTCAGGTATTAAGTTTGTAAGTGGAAGGAATGGATTAACAGGCTGCCCAGGGCTGTAGGAAACTGAAAATATCTTATCAATTTTACATGGTTGACTTATGGTGATTTACAGAGCTTTTTGTCACATAATCCCATGGTGTACAGGAAATTCTGTTTTAGTCTGTTAGGATGCAAGTAGAGGAAACATTTTGAAAAGGACTAAGAACAAGAGAGGATAGAGGATGAAGAGGAGCTGAGAAAAACCTATCAAAGCATGAGTAAAGTAAAAAGAAATAAAACAGGCTTTATACAGTCCATATAGATTAACATTCACTTATTTGTAACTCCGAATAACAGAAATTAATACTGGAAACATTTGCTGAATTGTATTTGCACTTTTTATTGTAAAGGTCAAAGAGGTGCATAATGGTTTTGCAAAGAGAAAAAAAGGAACTGTAATAAGGTCTATTACTTACTATACTGCTCTGTAACACTAAACCAAAGAGTGATGAACTGTACCTTTGGAGACTCTAAGGAATTGTCTTTTATAGCAGAAAGGTCAAAATGGAATTTAGAAGAGCAGCTATTAAGTTACGTGGTCTTTATGTATCGCTCACAGTGTGCCAGCGAATTTGCAGGAATCTTTACACTGGGGAACAGATTTGTTCCCTTTTAGTATTGAAGTAGGAGAACCCAACCTCTTTCTGTGTCATCCCTCCCATCACATACCAACTTTCAAACGTATTTCCCTGCTTTTATATGTATCTGTAGCTACTCAAGATGAATGTAAGCCTATTTCATAAATGCTCCCCTGTTTGCCTTGGAAGGCAGTAGCTGGCACAAGCACAAACACACAGCAGATTTGGGTGAGGGCAGCTGATATGCACACAGAAGATGCCCCATCCCTTACATGCTTTGTGAAAAGCACTTCCAGCCCATGGGAAAGCTCTCTGAAGTTGAATGAGATGGCAGAAGGGGAGGTGATAAAAGATCTGCACTGAGAATGTCATCTATTTAAGCTGCACACAACACGTCGACATTGTGTCTATGACACAGCACCCAGATAGTGTTTCACAGCGTTGGCCAGCCAGGGATGGCTGCACTCCTTTGCTGCCAGGACAAAGCAGCCTGAAGAACGGGCACATCCACACACAAAGGTTTTCTACACTTGAGCAGTGGAGATCTTCAGTTTTGCATTCTGCAAATTATTGCCTGACGCATATCTCAGAGCAGTTTCTCTGACCTTTCCACACTTTCCACGCAAGGCATATGAATTAACTAAAAACCTCCATGCATCCCTGAACACTTTTTCTTTTGTTTTTTTCAAAGTAATTCCATCTTCTTGCTCCTCACAGGCAAAACAGTCAAGGCTTTGATCAGCAAATTCAAATTAGAGATATAATAACTATCAGCTTCAACAAAGACAACATCTAATGCACATAATAAATATAAGAAAGAATCACAGTTTAAAGGTAGAAGGGAGGCAGGTTCTGTTCCATTAATATCAGAACAGTGTGACAGAAGACTCTTTCTCCCTCCTTGAACAAAAATCTCATTACATCAGCGTTTCTGAAGACCACCTACTTAAAACCAAAGTGAAGCGACAATGTTCTCACTTGGATGTTTTATCCATCTCAGAGTGAGATGGCAGGTGTTGTTCCCTGCCGGGGTCACAGAGGGAATCTCATTCACAGTTCCAGCTTTGGACTGTCCCTTGCAAATCTGTAATGCCATAAAATGAGGTTTCCACAAAAGAAATGCTTCACAGCAGTCATTACTCAACCACTCTAGAGAAAGATATAAATCATTTCTTTCCTCTAGGAGAAAACCAAGGCAACTGCTGACATATTTGTAGCAAGCATTGTAACTATCATCTCTGCCAAACAGGAATGTTCATCCATCTGGCTCATTAGGAGTCTGTGCTCCAGTTAATCCAGGTCAAATCTGTCTTACTTCTGCGCAGTGGAAACTATTATTGGAAGGCTTGCACAAGGCCCACAGATAGAGAAACAGCTATGCTGAACTTAGGGCACAAGCATCATGCAACAACAAAAAAAGAGCCTTCTGCTTTAAGTACCATTAGGTAACATGAATCTAAACATGTCAAGGCTCATTCTTGTTTGTATTACTAAGCATAGAAAGAATTTTTACAATAGAATATGTGTTATTTATACGTGACATTGAGAAGTAGTTCTAAAGATTGTAGAGACTACAATCTAGAACCTTTATGTCAAAAAAAAACCCACAAACAAAAACACAGCACAGTATCTCACTGAAAAACAGTTAAGCACAAAATAGGATCAGTAGATTAGTCCTAGGGGAACAAAGAAAATGCAAAATCAACCAACCAACCAACCAAAGGAAAACTCCAGGTTGAGGGAAAAAAATAAATCAAAGTAAATAGTTTTCAAGAATATTGAACTGATAATTTATGTAAGACTACCCAGATTTTCAGTGGTTTGCTTAGAAAATCTTTAGAACTATATTGCTAATGCAAGTTAAAAATGTTAGGTCATTCTTCATAAAGCAAACATAGAATTACACAATAATATGCACTGCAAGGTACCATCTAGTTCAACACTGTGCTCAAAGCAGGTCTCTCATCAGTCACAACCTAGCAGTACAGGGCTGTGTTCAGGTAAGCTCGGAACACAAATGAAAGAGGTGATTCCACAGCCCCTCTGGGCAGCCTGCACTAGCGCTCAGCTGGTGATCCTCACCATAAGAAAAAAAATAATATTAAAATTGGGTTTTGTATCTTGTCAAAATTTTAGGAAACATGCTTCATCCTTTCCCTGTATACCCCTGAGAAGAATTTTTCTTCATTTTCTCCGTAACTACCTATTAGGCAGCTGAAGATAGCAATTAGATACCCCCCACGCCTTCCCCCCCTTAGCCTTTCCATAGTTAACTGGCACAGTAGTTGTACTTTATCACTAGGGAGAGTACAGCTTCACAATCTGTACAGTTCCTACATTTTTTGTAATGATGGGATTTTAAGCTTTTCTCACTTTGTAATTACAGATGGACATAGCAGTAAATAAAAGGATGAAAACATACTATTATTCAGCATTTCCCTCATACAAACTAACATACAGATATAGATTAATGCCATGTAAATATAATACATTAAATCTCTGCAGAATAACCTGAGTTCTCTGCAAATGTCTGAAGCAAACTCAAACAACAAACAGGGAAACCATGAGTGGCAAAGATTTAGCAAGTGCATCTAATTGCCTGCCTCCAAAAGCCAGTTCCTCAAAGCAGAGAAGCCCTGAATTGTTCTAGAAAGGCCAGTGAGCCTCACTCTCTTGCTCAGATGCTGAAAACACCAAGAGGAAACCTTACTGGGTGACGTTTCAATATTTTTTTCACTGTAACTAATTACCATTGTGGAGAAACTGAACTTATCCTTATATACACATACCAAGCACAGCAATCTTTGAATGGCAGAATTATTTTCTAAGGATGAACTGGGAAATTTCCGTAAGATTTTCTCAAGAGTCAGCTTGCGGGTTCCTGTGAGTTTAAAGGAGATGCAAGAACCTAATTGGAGACAAATAATAGTAACTTATAGCAGGCAATTAGGTCACCCACACTGCAAACAGCAAGATGAGGAAAGAAAATCATCAGACACTCTTCACAGTGTGACTGAAGTCAAGTTATTATCAAAAAGAATCTCTGAACACAGCATTGTTGTACTTGACTTAGGCATAAGAATTAGCAAATCAGAGAAGCTGCAGTCAGTCAAGTTTCACAGTAAATGCCAAGGGAAATGATTTATACATTTATTAATATTTCATAGTATTGTAACACCAAATGCAGTACATATCAAATATGAATTTTATGAAAATCAGTACCGACTTTCCAACTTCCCCTAGAAAAACACACTACAAGATGTTACAATAAACAGGAAAATGCAAGCATTTGTTTTGTTGTTGTTATTTCCTAAAACCATTAAAACTCTTTTGTTGTTGTTGTTGTTGTTGTTGTTTTGTTTGTTTGTTTTTTGTTTCTCCCAGTTGAAGGATTTGAATTTGGTTCCCAGGAGAAAACTACATTTTTCTCTGTCATCTGTTTCCTCAGTATTCAAGTATCTAGCAATAAGGAAGAGCCGAAACACAGTAAGAGAAATTGAGGATCCCTAAGGAAAAAAGACAGGAGTTTACAGGGATCAAGAGGGAATTAAAAGTACGTATATGGTCAATCAGAAAACATCTGGGGAGAAGTGCTTGTCTAGAAAACAAAACTGCCTCACAGTTGAAGATGCTGCAAACCTGAATTTGAAGAAGAAGATGAGGAACATTGTTACCATGTTAAAGGGAGCACTTAACTTATTTTTCTGGGTTGGAAGAAGTCTCACCATAGAGTGTGAGACTTGTGTTCTTTGGAGATAAACAGAGAAGTACTATAGATGAAAATAGCCTTTTTTACAGATCAAGAGGCAGTATTATCTATACCACGGAAAGAAAATCCACAGTGACTCCTGCTTGTTGCTTGATGATTACAGCTCCAGAGAAGATAGCTTTTTGTTTTGTTTTGTTGTGGTGTTAGCTTTCTAACGTAGCAAGGGAGTAAGATCATTTCAGACAGTGAGAAGGGATTAGCTTATCTCACTGATGATTTGGGGTCAAGCCTGGTAGTGTAACTGCTGGGACAGTTCTCAGCGGTAATGAGGAAGCTCTCTGAAAAAAAAAAAAAAAGGAATAGAAGAATTCAGTATCAGTGGCCACAGCCATCCGTATTATTACTTCAAAAATTTCAAGTTACTGACAGTAAAGGGAGTGAAGAAAGAGTCTGAGCCGGACATTTGCCAGTAGTCCCTCTACCTGGTGAGAAAGGCAATCAGTCTCATTTCAACTTTCCTAGCTTTTTAGGCTAAGCAGTAAAAGGCTCCCAAACTTCTTTTATCCAAACTATGTAAAAACTGAATCCAACTTTTCTGGGGATGTGGGAGGAAAGGGGCAAAGAGAGAACCATGACACTACATCAGTGAGACCCAGAGGCACACAGTTTGGCAAGAGCACTGTTATCCAAACAATGATTAATAGGACCAGCACTATATAGGGAGCACTGCTTGCAGACAAAGACTCCGTGAAAAATCAGCATTCCTCTCTTCGCTCGGTCAAAGTCCCAATGAATACATCTCTGTTTCAGGAGTGCGTGGGTCTGTGAGGCTGAGGCCTTGCCCCAGATTGGCGTGGCAGGATTCCTTCCATGGCCTGCAGCCTCCAGTGCATAAGATGGATGCGTCCCAACCCATGTGGATACGGTGAGCCCAGAGACCAGATGTCAGCGCAGTGATTACTTGCCTGGAAAAGCACAGGGGCCTCCCAGGGACTCCTCCTGGGTACTGGTGTCTATGGCAAGTTTCTTCTCTGACCTTCAGTGAGAAAAAGCAAGCTCAAACCAAGGTATGCCTGTCCATTAACTGGACGAGAGGAAAAGATGTATAATACGGATGTCCCAATTAGCGATAAAAACTAAGCAGAAACATAGGTTGTGATGAGTTAGATCTACCACAGTTTATGCGTAATCCATAATTTATGCCATACAACATCAACCAAATTTTATGATTTATTCTAGACAGACAATAAGATGATTTGGACTACATGTGGACCTACTGAAGTGGCCATAAAACAGGCCTGTCATGGTGGGAAGGGAAGAACTGGGAAGGCCTCTGAGTTAGAAACACGTTTGCTCATTCTTATCATCTCACTCATTTTGTGAAAGTTGTTACTCCATCAGTAAGGTCTTGCAAACCTATCTGCCAGCCAGGTGACAAGACACAGGGAAAAAGATGCAGATGAGAAATTACGGCAGATAAAATAACCGACCATAGTGGCTAATCCTATTTGTTATTCTTGCGTCTCCTGCACCTTCTGTTCTCACGTAAGTTCCTGGCAAACATGCATTACATTGGTACAGCTGTCATCTCCTTCTCACATCTCATCTTCTTCTGCCAGCCCTCTCTGTCTGCCCTCTGGCTGCTTGCTTCCCCAACTCTACCCCACACATCCCCATTTACTTTCATACAGCCGCCTTTTTTCTGCTTTTACATCAGTCTCCAACAGCCCCCATCTTTGAAAGGCATCCACTATTTACCATGATATTTCCATCATCAAAACAAGTTCTTGTAATTATTTTGTAAATGCAGGGATGCTATTAGTCTCTAAAACAAGGGATTCACTGACTTTCTGGTGCAATTCTGACTATGTAACAGCACTGACGCTTTTATCTGTTAAAAATGATAATGATATTGTTAATAGTTAAGGCACCATAAAAAGGTTTCGCAGCATGAAGTCAGGCTTGAGTGTTACACTTAAAATCTGCAGTAACATTTTGAATTGCATTTATATCACAGCTTAATTGAAGTGTGCATACGATTTCCCACAAATAGTACTTTCAATTGTTATATCAATATTAATTATAATGATTGAGTCATTCATTCCACATAGATTATGTTACTGTTAGATTATGAATTTATTTGAATCATAGCTATATAATGACATAAACCAAAGTGATGTTATTTGCCTTTTTTCTTCCTCGTAAGCACCAATTTTGAAAGACTTTCCATAATACAAGCATCTTTTCACTGAGTTAATGCTGTAATTATTAAAATACCTTCTTTCCATTTCCTTCCCTATCATGTTATCAAGAACCCAGTGATGCCCTTCACAATAACTAATCTTTTCACAACTGTGTTAACAGCTAGTAAGTGTGACCACTGTCGTACAGAGTGCTTGAAGCTTCATAAATTCATCTCTAGGACTCTCTTTCCAGAAATATCATTGACTGATCCCAGCAGTGAGTTCAGACTGAGCCACAGCAATGACAACTTCACTCTCCATCTAGGAAATATGTTCTTGCTGTATTCTGCCAACCTAACTTTAGTATTCGTCTACTGAAACACACCAAAGTTTTGTCTGTGATGATTACAAATTTGCAATCCCTTTCTGACCTCAGGATTTTGTACAGCATATCAGCAGTTAATATTCAAGTAATGCTTATAGATACATTGACTGTGCTACATATCTATACAGCAAACTGTTGACACATTCATTTCTATTTCAAACTGTATGCTCTAGATAGTATAAAATATGCAGTACAATGGAAACTGTCAGCATATTCTGAAATCAGGTACAGCAACTCCCCAGAAATGCATTCTCCCAGCCTCCCCCCCTCACACTCCCATTCCCCCCCCCCCCCCAAAAAAAAAAAAAAAAAATAGAGGGATTTTTACTGTAGAAATACATCATTATAAGCAAACAAACATAACATAACATAATCTCTGGTGTTTATTAGGAAAATGCCTCAGGCTGTTATCCCAGAGTTTTCTGCTGTTTCTGCATAAGAAAGACATGTAGGATTTCTGAAAGCAATTTCTCATGAATGGCTGTAGCCATGGATATAGCTGTAGACCAAGAAATAGCCTCCAGAGCATGCAAACTGGAATACAAAGGATTACAATACAATAACATAAAATAAAAAATAGAGATTAGGCAAATTAATTTGCTATAAAATTGAAATAGAATTTAACTTTGAAAGAGGTAGAATCAACTTAAGGAATCCTGGAAGGAGTATATTTCCTTTCTGGGTCAAAAATAACCTCTCTATTATAAAAAGCTGCTGTATAGAAATAGATCTTACAATTTTCTGAGTCAAGACTGCAAAAGTTTTTGATTGGTTCCCAAGTGGGAGACATCCCACTAGAATATTTCTGAATTTCTTTGTACATTTTTAGTTTTGTTTAACTTTAAAATAATCAGGAATAATCAGAAGTTAAGACTGTAACAAAAGATGATAACAAGATAAGGAAACAAATACAACAAACAATGTACGTACATCTAAAAGTTTAATCTGCAAAGTTAACCACAGTTCTTCTAACAACACTGACAGCTGGAGGAAGGTGATCCTTCCCCTCTGGTCAGCTCTGGTGAGATGCTTCCAGTGTTGAGAAGGGCTGGGCTGCCAAGTGCAAGAGAAACATGGACATACTGGAAGGCATGGAGGGAAGAATCATTTTGGGTTGAAATGAAACAGGCTGAAGCCTCTTCCCTACAAGGAGTGGCTGAGAGATTCGAGACTGTTCAACCTGGAGATGAGAAGGCTCAGGGGGATCTTACCAGATTGGAAAGAGTGGAAAAGGCAGAGCCAAACTATTCTTCTTGGTGTCCAGTGACAGGATGATAAATGGGCATAAATTGAAACACAGGACATTCTATTCAGACACACAAAAAAATACCGAAACATTCCTGTGAGTGTGATCATTCCCTAGAACGGGTTGTCCAGAGAGACTGTGGAGTCTCCATCGTCAGAGATGTTTAAAACCTGAGTTGACAGCCCTGAGCAACCTGCCCTCACTGACCCTTCTCTGAGCAGGGAATTTGGACTAGATGATCTCCAGAGGGGCCTTCCAGCCTCAGCTGGGCTGTGACTCTGTGAAATTTCATCAGTTTATAGGCTGAGCAATAGTTTCTGGAGGCATTCCAAGACAGCTGTAACAACTCCTAGGAGCTTCTCATTGGTGAAAAAACCTCTAAAGACTGACTTATTGCACCAGGAGAAACTGAATCCCTTGGCTACTATTTATGGCCAGGATATTTATCACTTTCTAGATGAGAATTTCCCAGGAAAGCGTCAAAAAACCCTTGTGCCTACAGTTGGTAAATATAGGGAAAAATATGTCAGACCATTCAAACTATGCCCTTTCTTCAGTTAAAGGGAGGATTAGTGGTCAAGTAAACTCTTCATCACATTTGTCTACAATATGTCATAAGAAAAAATGAATCAATTCAGCAGTAGCAGCAGCTGGGAAGATTTGGCAAAATGACTGTTAAGTCAGCTTAAGATAATATGCAAAAACTAGCAAGTCGCCTTGGAGGAGGAAGATATTTATTTAAAGAAACAAAAGCAGTAAAGCAAAGAATATGCATAGCCCAGAGAAAAGGGAAAGTCTAAAGAAGAAATAAAGAGAGCCAAAAAAAAGCATCAGTAGAAAGAGTTCACGATCCATAATTCAGCAGCTCTTCCCTAAGAAGACCAGTTTGTCCTTACAAGACAAAATGGTGAACATTCAGTTTGTTTCAAAGCATAACATATTTCCAGTTACAGCTTTTATCTCTAACAGTTGAAAAAACGTATTGTGGTAGTCATTGTGCTAAAAATAGAAGGATTTGGGGACTGATTCTGAATATACTTGTCTTCTTTCTGACAGGGCGTAAAGAGAGACTACGTAATCTCATTTATTTTCCCAAGGCAAAAATGTGGCCCAACTGACAGTCCCTAAAGTTTTTGTCAGTCAGGTAGGAAATGCCATTTCACTGGGGATATATTTTAGTCCAAATAGAGTAAGGTGACAGGAAGTACAAATTGTGCTCTACAGTGCTCTACAGAAGGATGAGGGGACTGATTAAAGCAACTATTTTAAAAAGTGTTTCAGTATCACAGAGCCACCCTGCATCATTCAGTCGCAAGGTTGCAGACATCACGAAATTTAAAACAATTAAAGAAAAATATTTAAAATTCAGATTCATTATTATTTCCTACCTTGAAAAAACTTCTGTTCCCATTAAGTGTTCCACATTCTACGTGAGATAACTGCTTAATTCACCACTTATTTCATAGTATTACGTTTTCATCCTTATTCTGTTAGAGCTTTTTAATTATTAGGAGGAACAGAAAGAACAGAATCAACTCCATAACATGCTTGTCCTCTACTGACTACTATAAAAGGAATTGTTCGCATGCTGGCGAGAAAACAAGAATCCCTTTTCATGAAAAGTAACTTGGCTTCACCTTTGGTTTCCATTCAACATCCAATGCAACTGAAGCTTTCTCCTCTGTAAACAGAGCATAAGCAGAGCAAACACTTTAATCTGGATCTTCTACATTTTTCGAGAGTGAGTAACCATCAGTCTACCAAGCATTTATAAATGGTGTCTTTAGAATTTGGTGTGAAAATATATCAATTTCTATTTTCAGCAAAATTTGCAGGATTTTGAAGGGTGGGGCGGGGAATAAACCTTAAACATGTACTAAATCACACGATTGGAAGTTGACAACAAATCACATGAAATGAATAAAACAACACTGTTTTCTTGAAGCATACGGCGAAACGTTAATTCCTTCTGGGCTGCTAACAATCTTCACAACATGAAGTTTAAATTGGGTTCATTTAAATTTGTAAGGCTATCTACAAATTCATAATCAGTTCATAACAGGTTAGAACCTTCTGAATTTCTTCTCCTTTTTTTTTTTTTTTTTTTTTTTTTCCCAGTTGGGCAGATTTAAGGAGTTCCTTTCAAGCTGGTCGGGATCACTACCTGAGATCATCTCACTGTGGTCTCTGCATCAAGGAGTGCTGCCTTCCTTCTCGATTCCCACCCTGAACAGACATGCTCATGTTTCCCTTATGAACTGATCAGCTTTGGTTTAGATAAGATGATAGCCTGGAAAGGCTGGGGAGCTGGCTTAGACTTCGTAAACCCAGGAACGCCACAGTTAGAATAGCTGTACATCTAGCAGTATTTTCTTCCATACTGAGGAGATGGGCACACTTTTCAGTTATTCCCGACTTCAGCATAACTCATTTATGACAGAATGTCTCCTGGATCCTATCAGCGTATTTACAGTGCCTACCATCCAGACACTTCACGAGGTGTGCTCTAACACCTCAAAAGAGCCTGAATATGTAATATTACCAATCTTAAAAAAAAAAAAAAAAAGGAATTAGAAAAAACTAATAATTTTTCCAACACTTCAGCAAGAGCTGGGAAGCTGTGAGCTTTGTTCAGAGATAAAATAATTTGTGAATAGTCTTTTATAAGGAACATGCAATTTTATTATTATTATTATTATTATTTTTTTAATGAGAGAAAAACATAATCTACTGAAATACATGTGCATTGCAAGAGCTAGAATAGGGTTGGAGGTAGGACAGATGGACAGAAACCCTAGAGTTTTCCACAGGTCTTTTGAAGCATATGCCATCAGCTACTGGGTCAACGTAATCACAGGTCATGCTGCTGCAAGAATGCTTATTAGAGAAATGTAAGAATCTTGTGTCTGATTAGATCCAGTAAGGAAATATTCCTTTTTTCCTCCCCTTTCCCTTCCCCCACCCCTTTAGCTTTTCTCCTCATCTCTTGTGACTGCAACCCATGACCTTCACAAGAAAAGGCCTGTGCTTTGATAGCAGGCTGCAAGCCCCCAAGGACCGGCACAGCTTTCTGGGAGAAAAAACTGTTGCCTTGCTCAAAATCCAATCAAAACCTGAATGTGCCAAGGAAAAAAATAAACCAAGGACATCATTATTCCATCTCATTGTGATTTGGCTTGCCTTCAAATCACATACCCAGTATATCTGAAATAGCAGCAACGCCTCCATTAGCCGAGCCTTCCAGCACTTTAATCAAAGTATCTTTCAGAATAAAGAGGCAGAAATGTCAAATTCCAATCACCCTTTAAATTCCTCCAATTCCCAGCACTACACAAAATTAAAAGCCTTACGCGTGGCTAATTTCCGTTACAAGTGTGTGTGCATGCCGGCACTCAGCCAGAGGTGGCGGGCGCCCATTTCAGATGTGGCAAGGCCCCAAAGGGCACAGTGAAGCAGGCAGGCCCCTGGTGGGCACCACAGACCCACAGTCACACGCTGGCAGCCCTGACTTTTCACATGGGATGGCAGCCTCCATATTGTGCAAGAAACATGTATTTGGTGTCTTCCATCAGGACAGTGCCACATCTCTCATCCAGTGTATACTTCGAGGAAACACCGGCCTGCCATCTTTTTAAGATTACTTTCTCAAGCCTTAACAACAGCAAGAGAAATGATGTGGTCAAAAGAAGCAAGCAGAGAGAATTTGATGAGTCCGGATGGAACTCTGACTCAGATGGCTCTTGTTCCATGGGTCCCTAGGGGTCTCCCAGGATCTTTTAGGAAAGGCAGAGTAAGAGAAATGGGTTCCTCATTTGGGTCTTCATTTAGGTCATATCTCTACACACTGAAGAATTTCAAGCTACAAGCAGGATATATTATTCTTTGGTTATTTTGTTTGTTTTTTAAAAGGAATCTCCAAGCCATTGGTATACATCATAGAAAAATACTGCAGAAAAGAAAACCACCCTAAGGACTAGTGTATTTATGTAATTTTTCTACAAGGAAACTTTCACGCCTATCATGTTTATGACTAGACTTAATTCTAATTTATCTGTTAAGATAATCATCCTTCAGAAATATGTTTACGAAATGTGCTACCTTAACTGTTGTCATGTATCACATACTGATGTAAGTATATATTCAAAATTATAAGGACAGACCCTTTTGCTCAAATCTGACTTTCTTCCACACATGCTTGAAACATTTGCAAACAACATTTTCCCTTTAGGAATGAAAGACTGCAAGCAAATGATAAAAAATTAATCTTACAGATTTAGATTATTTAAAAACAGAGGAAGAACGCACCAGGAAACCTCCTAGCTTCATGCTCTAAATAAAACCCTTAGATTAAAACAGGACTTGCAATCAGAACAAAGGAAGAATATGACTTTCTTAAAATTCAGACTATCTGTCCTGCAAAACACATCATTAAAATCTTTTCCAGTCTGTTGCAAACGAGATACAGCAAGAAGCACAGAGTGCAAGGCTTTGTAGTATCTGAAATGAGTACCACGAACCAAAACAAACATCTTATCTGCTCCACATGTTTTCCTGGGAAGATGAACAAGCACGTTCTCTGGTGCAGCCCAGCTGGCATGTCTCTCTGCAAAGCCACAGTCTGCTAACCATCATTTCTTCTTTCCACAAAGCTCAGGCTTTGATAAGGCAAAATTATTTAAAATTCCCGATGCTGTTCTACCTCCCCTCACAGTGATCCAACATCATCACAAGTGCGTTCTCCTCGACAGCACTGTGATGCTACAGACTTCTGCTAAATTTTTTGAGGAGTCCTTTCAGTGGTTAACTATAACACAGTGCAGTGGTTATCCTCCTAAATGATGATTATGCTTTTGGATAACATTTAATTAAAAATGTATTGTGAAAATCAGTCTTTTCAAATCAAGGCTGCTCGGTTCACAATCTAGTTGAGTGTGATTCTGTCTATCAGTAATCCATGACAAAGATAGATGAGCTTAATCCTGTCCCTTGGATGACTATGTAAAAAAGCTTACCCCTTTGGACAAATCTCAGGCTCAGATAATTTTACAGTATTAGTTAAGGGTTAACGTGCTTTGTGTTTGTTTCTTTTCTCAAATATTTCACCTTTTCAGTTATAAATAACTTTATGTGATCAGCAACTATACAGTCAATTTTATACTACTAGCAAAATAATTGAACCTTCTTCCCTTAAAAAAAAAAATAAATAAACAACAACAAACAAACAGAAATAGCAAAAAGGTACATTTTCACAGGACTTTCAGTTTCACTTGCATCATGCTGCCCTGTAGTGAAGTGAGGTCAGCAGTGATGCTGGGGACCAGGGACAAAGAGATGACTCAGATGTCCTGAGGAGTCAGGACAGCATAGGCTGGAAAGAGGCTTCACCAGCTGTACTTTCCTCAATCTGAGAAGATTTGTAGCCATCCTCTTCCCATCTCACTGAGTTATCTCCGGCCCTAGCGCATTGCACGGCCTGACAGAAAGGGTCTTGGCAGGGTGAAGCAACTGGTGCTGACAAGCTAGCACTAACCTGGGGCATGACTGCCTTGCAACATCATTTTGAAGGTGGCATCCTTTGGCCAAGCTCTCAGAGAGCATCTCCTAGTTTGGCTTTCTCACAAAGGGATGCAGCATGTGCACTCTGGGACAGCTATCAGTACACAGTGGTAAGCAGAGACATTGGAGAGTTCACTTCAGAAGTGCACTGCTGACCTGATTTAAAATGCAAATCTAGATGGACCCCTGCTATAGTAACACCATAACTGGTAAGACAGCCTTGTGGTCACTACACTTCCAGCAGGTTTCATTTCTTTTCTGCACTGGCCCTGGTTTGATTATTAATTCTATTTTCAGTCACCACTTCGTGCAAATCCAAGCAGAAAAAGAGGATGCCTGTGTGAAGAGTCTGGCTCCATTTCAGAGTAAGGACACAAAAAGAGGCTTGTATCTGCCAGAGAGAGAAATACTGCATACAATACCGAATACCTCAGGGAGGGTGGCTTCTCAGATAAAGTTTACAGTAATCTCATCTTAATTAAAACCAAATGAAATTGATGATATCTCATTTCCCTGCCACTTTATTAATTGGGGGTCACTGTCAACAAACCTGCAGAAAAGACGGCCTCAAGCATTCTCTACTCTAACTCAGGCTGAACTACTCAGTTCATGGAAGGGCTCAAGAAAGAAACGAAGCTCAAGGTGGTGAATATCTTTGTGAAAGGCCACTCTTACCAGAAGTAATAGAAAGCAGGAGACAGAGAACTTTTACTGCTGCAGTGTGAGGAAAGAGAGGAGAAAAGGGCAGAGGCAGACAGGGTTTGAGAGAAGACTTTAAAAGAAGAGAAAGGATGGATTTTAAAAAGCAAAGCTGAGGTATAAGTGACTGCTCTCAGCTCTAAGAGCAAGAAGTTTTTGTCCAATACCAAAAAAGAAGCAAATCAAGCATATGGAACAGGTCAGAGAAGTGGCCCATACTGAGTTAAAGGCTGTAGGAAAATTTGAGAGGATTATTTTGGACACACTTGTAATGCAGTGCAGACAAGGGCTTTCCTTTTTTAATTGAAATGCTACTATAAAAAACCTTCACAACATGATACCAAATTATATTGAGAAAAATGTCTTGCCCTTTAAAAGAGTCAGGATACAGGTGAGGAAATCTATTCAGCTAAATAATTCCCAAGAAGCTCTAGGACAGCTCCCTTTCATTTTAGATACAAATGTAGTTATGTGACACGATTTAGCAAGTGATTTAATGGCTCTTGTCATGAATGCTATTCATCTGCTAGATGCAAATCTGGTTTGCTATTCATATTTTTCAAAAGCTCTAACGCAGCTATTTTTTTTCCTTTCTTTCACCTACTACATCTTTAGAGTGCAATTATAACTTCTGTGCAAAGCAGCAAAGATCTTTCAGTCTTACTTAGTGACACCCACCCAGTTTCCCTTGCTGCTCCCTCTCCTCCTCGAGGCTGAGCAGTAGGGCTGATGTTGTGACTGTCCTAGAGAAAGAACTGATGGAAAAAGGGTGGTAACAAATTCTCCTTATTCCTCTCAAGAGAGGACAGGTGAAAAGGCTGGGCACCATGTAGTTGGTTCTAGAGTGTGCTCTCTTGCCCATAAGGAGTAAAAATCCTTAAGAAATTCCCATAACATTGCTTACTCTCAAGCCCACCTCAGGAGCACTGGGTATTTTCAGAAGTCACCTGCCTCATTATTTAATCGATGGCGAACTCATAATTCTATCCCTTCTTGAACCGTCAGACTGCGTCCAACAAGAAAAGAGTCCTACTACTGCTGAGCCTCTCCTAGAAGCACAGAACTAACTTAAGTCTTATTTACAGCAATTCACACCAAGAAAATGCAATTTGATTTCATCTTGAAAAAGGGAATGCAAACTATAGCATAAGATCATTCCTGCACCCTGGTATTTTCTGTTTTTAGGTTCAAAGACACCAAATCTACTGCTATTTCCAGGAAGCTTCATCAGAAGGGAGGGGGCATACGGCTTGCATACACTATGGGGGAAAATGACAGTGTGCACATATTCCTTGGCATCAGAAAAATATAAAGAAAAGCAGGAATTCTGTTACTACCCTGAAAGTGGAAGAGCGAAAATAGATTATAAAGCAGAAGGTGGAGACTGTAGATTAAGTCTGGACAATATTGACAGTTTGGATTTTTTTTTTCAGCACAATCTGTTTTGGGAAGCCTGGACTGGGGAGGGAGAAGAAAGATAGTCTGGGCGTGTGGTAGATGGATTTTAAAACCCTCTCTCATTCTTTTACTCTTGGCTCTCCTCACTCTCTTTACTCCCGGCACCCTCATTTTTTTCTCTTGATGCACAAAAAGGATAGCTTTAAACTAAGAAATAAGCACACGTCTGGAAAACATGCCCGCTCTTTTCTGGGAAGCGCATGGGAGAGCTCAGCTGCCACCCCCTCGCTCAGTTGCCACCAGACAGCTCGGTGACAAGAGAGATCCCTTACAGCCTAAGTTAGCATGAGGCAGGGAAATGGCGTATGACATTAAAGTTCAAAGCAGCTGATTACACCTCTGATGTGTTGCCAGACTGTTATGCCCAATAACACTCTTCTTTTTTTTTTTTTTTTTTTTTTTTTTTTTCCCCCAGCTATATTGATCTGTTTTCTCAATAGTTTTTCTTAACCCCACTCTTCAACAAGTGGAAAACCTCAGGAAGAAATGTATTATTTGTATTCTGAGGAGAGTTGAGTACTATTTCTGGAATACTTCTTTTATATATAATGAACAGGATTTACCCCCCCTAACAGAGACCAAAACATTCTCTTTATTTCCCCCCTCCCAGTGCTCTCCTTTAGGCTCTGGAAGTAAACATTTAAAAATGCATGCTGTTAGTGGGTTGCATAGGACTATACCGCTCTGTCAGAGCGAACACTGTGATCAATCACATCAGGCTGTTCGTACTTACAATCATCTTCCACTTCCTCATACCAAAGCACGTGAGCAGACATGAAATCTCGCCACAAAACAGAGGAAAAGAAAACAACAGTAAAACGCTTCTTGGCAAAGTATATTCCCACTTTGCTGCTTCAGTCGCTTTCAAATGAGGCTCATCCCTGCAGACTGACAGCCGTGTGTGTTCCCACCTTAAAACCCAGCAAGTTCGCAGGGAAGCATGCAGCGGGAGCCCCGGTGGGATGGAGCCGGCAGGGTCCGTGCCGGGCAGGGAGAGCCGGGGATCCTCGCTGCCACCCAGCCGGCACAGTAACTCGTGCCCTGCTCTTTGGAGGCCCCTACATGTTTCAAATTCCAGGACTTGCGCAGAAGCAATGCTCCGTGCTTCCCTCAAAACGAAGTTGATTTCCCATAATAGGACAGCCCATGCACTCTACATATAAGGCTCTGCTTCTAGGGTGGCATGTGTAGTAGATTTAAATCAAGTGTTGCAGGTTTCCAAAGAGTGTCTAATGCAGCAGAGTGGAGTGAAGATATTTCCTTTGCCCAGCTGCCGTGAGTCTCCTGCATAGGAGATCTCCCCCTCCACAGCCAGTGACCCACTGTCCATCCCCAGCCTGAAGCCTCCCTGTTTAGGAGAGAAGTAGCAGCTCTTTGCTGTTCAGCCGCTCTGTCCCAGTCCAGACTTCTGGGATTCCAACCACTCTGCTGAGCAGAGAAAGGAAAGAAAAGGAAAAAAAAAAAAAAGAAAGAAAGAAAGAAAGAAAGAAAGAAACAATTCTGTTCCCAAACTGTGTAAATACAAACACAGGTTGTGATAAGTCTGTACCAGCTTGGAGAGAAGAAAAACTATTGACTTACATTTGACCTTTCCACTCCCAACAAAACCATGCAGTACTGCTGCTAGACACAGCCCAGGAATAAGCTGCAGAAGAAACAGAGGAGTGCACGGAAACATTCCTTAATTCCCAAATCCCAAAAGCTGCATATCCCAAGCAGGTGGGACCTGGGCTCACCCCTTCCCCTGCATCAGCCCAAGGCCTCCTTAGTTTCTATGGGAAAGGAAAAGCAGGCATCCACAACAACACTTTAGAACTGGACTGCAGCTCCTCGACCCAAGCCCAGACTTTAAATGGCTACTTTCTAGTATACATATACTTTGTAAAGCACATACGGCCGTAAGGAATCATTATTAATTCAGTGCTTCATTTGAAAAGTCATTTGAAAGAACACTTACTTTGCTCATTATTCTTTACAGAATCATCCTTAAAAAAATGACCAATACGTTACTCTGCTTTCAAGCCTAAAGTGTCCTAATGGTGATTACATACATGCAACTAAAATCCTGGATTATACAGAAAAATAAACACAAAAATGAACTGCATAATATACCTTTATGGCCACTGGTATTTTTCTACATCAGTAGTCAAATTAATACCCTGGAGAACTTGGATGTACAGTACATGCCAACAGACTCCTAAGAATTAATTTGCAGTCCACAGGAACTGCAAGTCATGAACTGATGTAGAAAATAATCTGGAGCGAAGCAGAGCACTCTGTGACAGCAGCAGCATTTTGATTATTTCACGGAGAAGTGAACCAAGCAAACTCAAACTGCTTATTGTGCAAAAGTTCTTCTAAAATATTCAGTCACCCTTGATAACACGTACTGATAATAACTGAGGCCTAGGAACGCATGCACTTAATGACCAAAAGCAAAAGTTATCTCGAGAGTAGATCCCTAGTGCTGGAACTGTGATCCTCCTGACTCCTATCCAATTCAGTCTTCCAAGGTGACAAACTTTCTATTCAAAACTTTCCAGGTACCTAAAGCTCTGAGTATGACTAGAGGGTCTTATCCTTGACAGATCTCTGCAGTCTGCCTCATACTTAACTCCAGTCATGGCCCACTGAATTCACATGGAGTATTCATCTTCTTTGACGCTATATTTGAGACCACCAGAGAACATCAGACCAGGCTCTGAAGGAAATATTACTTGATACTTTCTTCTAAAACATGGCTCAAGTAAGTGGCTGGTGACAATACATACAATAGCTGACATACCAAACAATCCCTTACATGCAGGAAACCCAGTTTTGCTTCCTCACTTCTTGATGGGAGTGTACAGCACCTCGAGAGAGCCCCAAATGACCACAGAGGTGCACAAACATTCAGCCCAGAAATATTCCCCACCTGCTACTGAAACTTCATCACTCAATGGGAAAAAAAGTCAATATTTGTTGGACCACAGAATTGTTTGGGGACAGCAAAGGTCAGTATTCAAACCTGTTTTTTTCAGCTGTGCTTTTTGTTGGGTTTTTTTTGTTTGTTTGCTTGTTTTGGGTGGTGTGTTGGTTTTTTTTTTAGGAGAGGGTTGCTACAGAAAATTGAGAAGCTCTTAAAAATTGAAGACTACTTTCAGCACTGGTTTCAACACAGAAACTTCAACTCTGCTGAACAGATGTTTGATATGCATCTGCCAGTCCCCGCTGGCCAACACAGCATACATTTATAATGCATGTATAACCTGGAACTGAGTTCATGATTTTGACACACCAACTTCCCTTGAAAATAGTTGCTGTTGGTGTTTTTTTGCCTGAACTCGTGTTAAAAACTTAAACTGTCTTCAAAAATACAAAGCAAGCCACAGCCCCACTGCAGATCTCTGTCAGATAATTTCTGTATGCTCAATCAATGCTGGGATCAGAGGCTGCCCGTCATGCCATTCCTTCTAATATGGCACTGTAAGGAGCAGGCTCTGACCAGCAGCACTACTTAGTGCTCTGAAATTGCAATGCGTGGGCTACAGCTGTGAAAAGGAGCAAGCCTCAAAGCCACAGAGAGGATGGGCAATCTAGAAAATCTAGAACAATAAAGAGGCATGCAGCTGCAGCTCTATTTTAATGTTGTCTTCCTCTTTCACAACCAGTAATGGGTTAAACGAAAGAAAATCATCTGCTCTGCAGTAATGATTAGGGTGATTTTCTGCTGTCCATTAACACTTAGAGAAGCTGTTTATTTTGCTGCTTGAGAAGTCCTTTCAAAACCCATGTGTTGATAAAGTCGAAAATAATTCCTTTCTAATAGCAAGAGCATGTCAGGAATGCAAAACTGGAGACAATTCAGAAGAACCCAGTAACAATCTGAAAACAAAGCCTAACAATAAACTGCCTGGCCAGGGACTATTTAGGAGGATGGAGTCAGTAGACATTGGATAGAAATGGGAAATTTTCAGTTTGATTCAAGAAATATTAAGATATTACAGTTGTTGGAATAACTTACATGGGAGGACAGGTCCCCAGTTAGACATAAATCAAATAAGAACTTCATGTTAATGGCATACACAGATTAACTCACCTTCCATCTCAGTGCAATTTAGTATAATATAAATGCAAAAACAAAAACAGAAAAAAAGAAAACAAAACAAACAAAAAAAAAAAGCCCCACATAATAGTGTCATTTATATCATCTAACTACATATCCTTGCCTGTTAAGAGATAAAACAAGAAAATAACAAATAGGTAGTACGCCACATGGAACTGATTTACAAATCTCTTATGACTTTTCAGACATCCCACCAGCAAATGTTGTCTGCCAATTCAACATCAGGCACAGTGCTTACAGCATAAATCTAAGACATGATATTTTGATTATAATTCCAGAAAACATTTCAACCTTTATTCTATCATGTTTTCAAATCCTTGCCAAAGCTGACCTAAAAAAAAAATAAAGTAATACAAGACTGTCACTCAGATCAACCATTAAGCTCACAACACAGTCTCTTCTGTGCTCTTGCCAGTATTTGCAAATCTATCACATCAATCTGTGTGGGAAGTGCTTCGCTCTAGGGACCATGGGACTGATGCAAAGGGAGAAGTGGGATGGGAATCTTTTAAGCCCTAATGCACAGCATGTGGTTTTGCCCTGATGGTATATTGGCTCTGAGTCTTTTTATTATTCACTTCCTGTCATGAAAAAATACCACTTGCATGTCAACAACAGAGAGAAAAAAAAATCAACAGCTTTATCACAACAGAAGTAAACACGGGACTTCTGATTTTACTGTGAAAACAGCAAGAAAAAAAACAAAAATCTTCCTAACGTGAGTAACCAAAGCAGAATTTTTTACTTTCATTTCTCAACCTATTTTTACTTCAGAAAGAAATGCACTGTAGAGGTTGTTAGTACAGGTTGCAATGATTTTCTTTTCTCCATATGCTTATTTGATCCGTAGACCAGAACGTAAATGACAAAAAATAAGAAAAAAAAAATCCTTTGCTCTAAATTCTGAAGGAAGCAGTAGGTTTTGTTTTTTTAGATTAGCAGACATTAACCAATGTGTAACTTGAAATTTAGTAGTCAATATAACAAGGAAGGTAAAGGCCTCCCATACGCAAGTGGTTGTTAAAAAAACACCCACTTTTTAAGTCAGTATACTTCTATTTCATGCAACACTTCTGTTTGAAGCAGTACTTTAACATATGAAGCAGCATGCTAATCCATTACTGTGTTCGTATTCTTTCCAATCTATCTCTTTCATACCATATAGCTGCGGAATATGGTTTATCCCCATTCTGGAGATCATCTAGCAAAAAAAAAAAAAAAAAAAAAAAAAAAATGGCTGGACACATTTCTTACTAGTTTAACAAAAACAATTTAACAAAAACAATAATCAGGAAAACAGTAGTAACCATCCTCTTTTGGAAAGCTTCAACTAAACTCAAGTTATTCTATGATTCTATCATTCTACAGACCAAATAGCGCATTTAATTTATGGGAAGTCTCTTCAAGGCCAGGTCCCAAGCAGATTTAGCATGGCTGGATTTGCTGCCTCCACTTTCCCCACACGGAATGCTTTCGCTGTGCAGATCTTTATTCTCAAACCCTGTGAACTCTCTGACATTCAGAAACATCTACCACAGCAGAAGTGAAATCAATCAAAACAGAAGCCAGTTGGATCAGAGTACTCATAAGATGCACTGAATCCTCAAAAGGAAAATGTAAGAAAGGATAGTGAATTATATAAGAACTAATATTAAGAGTATAAAGAAGAAAAGAAGGGGGTTTGAATTACTAATATATACATGGTAGGAGTTGAAGTAATAAAGAAATAGAATTACTCAGTTATGCTACAAAAAAAAATCTGGTATTTATCTCTCCAGAGAGGCTCAAATGATCAGAAAGGAGAACGACTTAGAACTAATATCCCTTTTTTCTAGATGCGTTAAGTGTACCCAAACACTAAAAGCATTCAACATAATCTACAGTTAGGATCCTCCTGCAGAGTGTTTGGCTATCTAAATAGGGCCCCTGTCTCAGACTGCTCTCTGGGGGAATGAGCCTGGCTCTGGCTTTCCATGAGCTTTTTTGGCCCACCTAAGGCTGGCTGTCCAAACCATGAGAGGACAAGATAAGGACTGCCCCTGTACAGCCTGTTCTCTCAAAATCCACAGGAAAAAACTCAAAGCACAGGGACTAAAGGTGAGACAGCACATCACACTGTGTCCCCTAGCTTAGCAGAAAACTTTTCAGTGAAGTTATGTTTTCAGAGCAGCTCCAAAATTTACAGAACCACAGAATACTGAGTGTTGGAATTAACCAAACTTGATGAAAGGATCACTGAGTCCAACTCCTGGCTCCCTACAGGACCTCCCAAAATCAAACCCTATATGTGAAAGCATTGTTCAAATGCTTCTTGAACTCTTGGGGCCATGCAGCTTAGGGCCATGCCTACTGACCTCTGGTGCAGACCCTCTCCCTAACCCCCAGCTGCCCCTCCCCTGACACAGCTCCATGCTGTTCCCTCGGGCCCTGTCTCTGTCACCAGAGAACTCACTCAATTCTGAAAGTGTTGCATTGCCCATACAGAAAGTCTGTATTCAATGTCCTCGTCTACACTGCAGAGAAACTGATGTCCAGACTCTACAAGGAACGGTCATTTAAATAAAGTAATAATGACTTTATTACTTCTATCACACGTAAATAGCGAAACACTAATTCCTGTGCAGACACTCACATGGATGATGTTACCGAGAGACCAAGTGAACACACACAAACAAGTGCTGGTAATGGTAAAATACATACATGCATATCTATTTTTTATTTTATTTTTTTTTTTATGAGAAGACAATTCAACAAAGTCGAAAACAATTACAAGCCCCCATCAGTAAGAAGAAAGAACTGAAGCAGAAAAACAAGAACGATGATTGGAAGATGTTTGAAAACATTGCCTAGGTACCTACCTGCCATTATCAAACAAGAAATTCCTCTAGTTAAAAACAAATTGCAAACAAAACCAAATTTAGTTCAGTTCAGAAGGGAAACAGGTACTTTTAAAAAAAAAAAAAAAAAGTAAATACAATATTGAAGGAACAGAGCGTAAAATTCCAAGCTGATTGCAAAGAATATCAATAAAGAACTGAGAGCTAATTGTGAACCAGAGTCAGCGATCCATACATAGGAGACAGAGAATCCACCTAGGTCTGCAGGCAAGCTGTATCAGCTCTGCTAAAAACAACTCAAGGTCACTTTGCATAGCAAATGTGTTTGCTGCTAACATAAACACAGATTTCTGTAGGGAAACACAACTCAAACTCCAGCTGCCTAAGCAGTATTCTTGTCACCTCATCATGTACTCCCTGAGCTCCAGTCAGTGTTTCAGCCGTGGCCAATTCTGACACTA
Organism: Alectoris magna; assembly: GCA_030625065.1. NCBI lineage: Eukaryota > Metazoa > Chordata > Aves > Galliformes > Phasianidae > Alectoris > Alectoris magna. The sequence continues at coordinate 82,098,351 of CM060560.1, forward strand.
CACCATGAAAGCCATGGACAAATTAGAGAGCATTTAGCATCACAGATATTCAAGCAGTCAAGCTTTCTTTGTAAAGAAAAACTGAAGGAACTACAGTGTTTAGCCTGGAAAGGAGGCAAAGCAAAGGGGTACACAGCTGCTGCTATCCACAGTACAAAGTTGACAATGCTCTATTATTAATCACACGTAGCAAGAAGGACCTCATTTAGGTAAAGCTAACTTGTCTTTGGTATCAAGAGAAAATTGTGAGAGTATCAGTTTGCTTACATACAAGAAAACATAGCCCTCTAAGTTGAATTTTCTAAGAAAAAATTAAGAAATTCTTTCAAGTGTAACAAAGGGCATTTAGTCTACCTCAACCCTTGTAAGAGAAGAAATCTGATTTCTCTCACCTCAGTATTCCTGTAGCTCTCCTAAACAAGAGTTACAGACTAGTTTATACAACCTGTCACATACATTTCAAATTTGTATTCATCTCAGGCAAAATTAATTGTGCTAATAACGGAGAGCAGTCCAATGGATACAAGAGTACAAAGGCAATCTGGAGACCTACGTTTCATTAGCAGTTCTGCCTGTCACTCATCATCAAACTTCATTTTCTTTTTTTATTTTTCATGTAGATAATGAAGAACATACAAGCTAAACAAGTGCTAAACACTACCATGATTAATTACTGTTTAAGATATGTGACAAGCAATTTAAAATATAGGACTGTTAAGGGCCCACGTTTTAATTACATTGATTTCACCTTAAGTCCCCCACATGACTATTGCTCAAAGACGTAGTTACAGTGGCAAAAGACTGTCACATTAAATCTGTGAAGACTGGGTTATTATGACAGCAAATTATGATGACAAAATTCTGTTAGTTCAAGTCTAATGAGACATTACTACACACACTAGGATGAATGTTAAATTATTTCTGTGCAGGTCTATATGCAGGTTAGTACATCAAGATGATGGCAAAACGAGATTAATGCAAGTCTGCAGAGTTGACATTACAAATGTCAAGATGGTTGCACAATGCTGCTGCTACAAGTGAACTGTGGATAAAAAAATAGGACACTAAACACCAAAATATTCTGTGGGAATGTGAAAATAAACTCATGTAAAATAAAAACAGAATCTGAATCGAGGCAAAAGGCATACTGGATACCACTGCTTCAAACCAAAGCCTTGCCAAATTGGCCAGTGTTATCAGGAGGGTGTAAAGTCAGGATGCCTTACAAGTAATTGTGAATAAATAAAACTGTGAATTACTAACTGCATCACTAGGAAAACCTTCCTACTAATAAGAAGCAAATGACTTTATAATAAATATAATAAATATATCACATCGTATAATAAATATAAAAGAGATGATTTTCCCATTACATTTGGCACTGGTGCAACCTCACTTTGAATACTGTGTGCTGCTCCACAATACGAAAAGGATGTTAGAGTTGCCATGCTCTGCTCCTGAGAGCCGATGGCAGGACATGTGAGAACAGCACAGAGATGTGTCAGGGAATGGTCAGACTGGACATTATGAGAAATTTATTTATACTATGAAAGTGGTCAAACACTGGAAAAGGATTCCTAGCAAGGTGATTGAAGCCCCAGGCCTGTCAGTGTTCAAGAGACATATGGACAAGGCCCTCAGCAACATGGGCTGACTGTTGGTTAGCCCAAAGTGGTCAACCAATTGGACCCCATCTCTGTAAGACCCTTCCAGGTGAACTGTTCTGTCCTAACTATTAAGATTTTTTGAAACAGGCTTCGAGGTTACTGTCCTACAACAGAATCTCTTTACATCAGGGAATTCCTTTCTGAATTAATGTATTTCTCTCTTACAATTTCCTGCAGTTACAAACGTAACTCCAAACACATATTTATCAATTAGGTCATAAAGAAATTAGTCCATTCTCAGGTAAATTCAAATATGTAGGATCTACAATATCCTAAGATTACCTAGATTACACATTTAAAAATACTAGTTATTCACACTATTTTAGGTGATTAGAAAAGTGAAACTAAAAAGCACATTTTCCTAATGCAATGTTTAACTAGGGATTGTAACGTATCAGAAAAAAACTAATCCAAAAACTGAAAAAAGTATTCTTTTGCTTCAAGTCCTTCCCCCCCACTTTCTATCTACTGCTAAATACAAGAGGTGCACTTGATTTCTAGTGTGGCAACAGCAGGTAATCATGTATTCCTTCAAAAGATTGGCATATCTACCAATCTATATTTTTTTTCCATTAAGATAAGAGAAGCACTCTATCATCTTATCGCTCCAAATATGTGATCCCCAATTCCTGATCAATTACAGTGGTGAACTAAAGTGTTCTGGTTAAATAACAGGCTTTTTCAAGGAGTTTAGGTAGTGCCTGACCTTTAAGTACAAATCATGAATAATTTTCTTTCATCCAATACAGAGAAAGATGAAAAATGTAACTTTTTTGCAAATTTAGTAATTTTATTGGGCAAGTCACCCATCTTAGTCAGCAAAACAACAGAATGACAAAATCCCATTAAAAATAAATTAAAAAGGCAGCTAATTTCAGAGATATGCACAGAGTAGCTTGTGCTTTTTTCAGGGTTTTCAAAATAGTTTAATGGCTAGTAAATCAGTAGTCACAGTACAGGAAAGCAGATCAAAATGGTAGGTACAGATTAAGATATCTTCAGAACGAAAATCGCAACAGTCATTATCAGTGTATAAATGCATTAATAATTAAATATATAACATTTTTTTTAATGAAGATACATAAATATAATTTGAAAGCAAGTATATTTTAGAAGACTGGAAAATCAGTACAGCCAACTACCTACTAATTTGTCTAACTGCAGTGAACTTATGTCAAATGAAATTAATTGTGAATCTGAACCGTAACATAAGAAAGGAAACATAGACTGAAAGCGATAAGGGAAAAACCATGCAGTGCACCTTCACATTGTCATCTGATTATAATGTTTTTTTTTAGCATGTTATTTACTGATGCAATGCGTATGCAAATATCTGTTATTCAGTGTGATGGTTGACAAAAATCCAAAGGGATTGTGTTCTGTGAGTAAACAACTGGTTTCTCTAAACACATTTCATTTAAGTTTCAAATGAACAGAACTGGGGCAGCTTTATTAATAACACAGAAAACAGAAATAATTGGCAGGTTTTGTTTAAGATCCTCTTACATGCAGCCTTATTACTTTCATGAACAAAACACCTCGAGATATTTTTATGCAATAAATCATAGATTATACATGTTACATAAGTAAAACTAGCTGGTATATTAATGCTTAGGAGATAAGGCCAAAGTAAAAAATAAAAATAAAAAAATGGAAACAAACGAATCCATGTGAAGATAGAGAAAACAACTTGTCTCATGTAGAAGACAACATCAGCAGAAGATCTGGAAGTATTGGTTACAACTCCTGTAAACTTTTAAGAGAGACACGGGTGTTTGAATTTATTAATCTCATACTACCTTTGGTACTTCACTGTAACTCACCTGTCCTATACTTGCTTCTTCCATAAACACTAAGCAAGAACCACCAACCCAAGCTGGTACCAGCCCCTGGCAAACATTTTAAATGCCCTGTGTTTAAGCACCAGATTTCTTCACTATCTGTTCAGCACAAGTAATAAGTTGCTTTTTCATTTTAGAAACAGAAAAAAATATTTCACATTAAGGAATTCTGTCACTCTGCAATCGATTCAGTGACTTTTTTTCCCCCAGTTTTATAAACAAAGCTATAGTGATCTTCTCATAACGTCACTCTTAACCAGAACATAAATACAAAGTGAAATCAAGGCTACCGATACAATTGGGAAAAAAAAAAAAAAAAAAAAAAAAATACTATTTAAATCCAAACTACACAAATAGAACTTGAAATAGTCTTACCGTACATATTTCAAGTACAAAACACATCTAAAACCACAGTAAGAACATGTAAGAAGTAAAAATGTTTCACCATCAGATCAGTGAAAAGTATCAAATCCAATATACACTTTTTCTCTTGAACAAACGACTATTTAAAAAACAATAAAGAAAAAAAAATAGGCAAAAAACTTTGGCTTTCTCAAACATGTATGTCACCTGTCACGTTTCACAGCAGTCACTGCCAGGGACAGTTAACATACAAACAACATTTAGGTCATTAAGTGGATGGTAAAAAAAAAAAAAAAAAAAATTAAAAAAAAATGAGGCGATTTTCAAGTTTTCTCATGGTCCTAAAGGTATTCAGGAAAATAAAAATGAAAGTTGCCTGCACAGAGATGCAGAATCATCTCAGAGTGTCAAATAGGCAATAAAAAAGACAGATTAAATTCAATATTGAGAATATGTCAAGAAAAAGAAATCTCAAATTTACGTACTCAGCATGGGCTCTGAACTAGTTATTGTCACTCAGGAAAGGGATTGTGAGTTATAAAGGGTCTATGAAAATACCAACTCCATCTTTGAAGCTGTCAAAAAGCAAATCAAATGCTGGCTATTACTATGACAAAAATAGAGATCACCATACAAAATATCATTATAATATTATTTAAAGTCTTCAGATGCTCATTCTTTGAATACTGTGGGTTGTTCTACTTCCCCTACCACCAAAACTATAATATCAGAAAAAGTAAGGACAACAGAAATGATTGAAGACTAGAGAGAAATGCCTTCCCTATGAAGAATGACTTAAGAGTCTTCAAGGAAACGTGAGGGCAGTGTGAATGAGCACAGAAATTGGGTCCTCTCAACCTGACAAAAAGGAAGAGATTGCTCACTGGTGGTACGTACATAAGAGTGCAGAGACTACATACAGGGACCAGTTATCTAAACCATGTCGGTAAGTCCTAGATTGGTTTAAAATACATCAAGAATGTAGTTCTTCAGCCACTAGGTTGTTGGTTTCTGGATCCTGCTGCCCAAGAAGATAATGAAGACATATCTATCTGCTGGTTTAAAATAGGATTAGGTAAATTCATGGATAAAGAGATGTATAAACAGATACTAAATGGCATAGGACAGAATGTAACCTCTGGTGTTTTAACAGAATAACTGCAGATGCTGGGGAAAGATAAAAATAAACTGGCCTCAGAATGTGGCCAGGCTCATGTACTCTGACTAACATATCCTGTTGCCATCTGCTGAAACAAATAATTCTCGATTGACTACTGGTCTGACCAAGCAGGACATTTTGTAGGAACCTAAGTAATTTGAAAAATGAAGAAGTACGAATGAACATAATTGAGATTCACTAAACAATGAGTCTTTATAGAAAATGAGCATAACAATATTTCAGTGTCTCTCATAGCACAAGAAAAAGATAGGAAAGAGAAAAAGTGAAAGAAAATTGGCAATTGGTTCATTCAAAACTAACATAAAGAAGTACTTCTTCATACAGCATGCAGCCAAATTATGGGGCTCTGATCCCAGAGGCTATGGATGCCCAAAGTTCATGTCCTCTATCTACTGTTGAGCTATGCTGAGAGCTGAAGTTTCACCCCAGTATGTAGCAGTGCAGCACCAGCAGCCAGTCATGACGGACATTCCTCAGAATCTGATCAGTTCTTAGAGAAAAGAGGTCTTGGAACTATCCCCTAGTTGTGTCCCACTTTTAAGCATGGGGTGTCATGTGGAAGACAACATCTTACTGATTCTTTTCACCACCACGGACTTGGACATTTCTTTACTGATCTGCTCCAGTGTCTCACAGGCAAAATGCTGCCAATAAGCTTTGATGGGAATAGTGCAACACAGGTTAAATCTCTGGTATTGTTCTCATCTTTTGTACTATAGCCACCTCTGAATTTATGAGTGTTGTATGTTTTAGTATAGCAATGTTTGTGTGACAAAACATTAAAGAGCTTTCAACTTTTTTACCATATATCCTGCTTCCAATAATATAGCTGGAAGAATGCTCAAGATCAGCATTCAAAGTCTCAGTGTGAAGGCAATACTTCATTTCAGTTGAGAGGAAAAACAGTATGTCATTTTTATAATCATCAGTTCTTTGGGTTTTCTGCTTTCTGGATTTCTTTTTTCCAGTATGAGAGATTTTGCTGTTTCAATGTGAACAACTGAATGTACCCGTAACAACCCCGATGAGAGTGTGAGCAAGAAAAAAATAATTGTCTACTAAAAAAAAGTTATAAAATTTGTTCACCTTTTCCACAGTTTTTCAAGAAAGAAAAGATATAATTCTGTAAGACACAGCAATGTAGTCATAACTACGTGATGCAGTCTTGACAAAGCTGTAACTGATTTTGAATATTTGGTTCATACCTTTACATTCAGGAAAAAAGATAGATACCAGAATCAGTGAGACATGTAAGACAGAAGTCCTTGATTTACATTCCCAAAATCTCATAAGGAATCAAAAAATGCTCATCATTTCTGAGACTTCATTGTTTAAAGGAAAATATCAAACTTTGCTTCCCAACTCTCAAGCTGACATTACTTCAGAAATATTTCCTAATTATGCAGTCATTGTACAAAACGACCTTGTTTACTACCATAATATTTTATATGTTCTTCTCCTTTCTTCCTACCTTTAAGCTTTCAAATGAATACAGTTGTCTGAAGTCCCAAAGCATGCATCATGTACACACACATCTCTGTGGAACTCAGTTCATGGCATAGGAGAATAAAATGTTAATTACATTTCCAACATCCACTACCAAAGGAATTGAAATATTACAATATTTTATTTAAAACTGTGTGACTTCCCCTTCTCACAGAGGCTTCATTAGAAGAAATTAGTTAGTTATCCATTAGAAATGACCATCATAGAATCACAGAATCATTCAGGTTGGAAAAGACCTTGAAGATCATTGAGTCCAACCACAACCTAACAATACTACCCTAAAACTAACACCCCTCCGCAAAATCAATGCTGTCCCTGAGCACCACATCCAAATGATTTTTAAACACATCCAGGGATGGTGGCTCAACCACCTCCCTGGGGAACCTATTCCAGTGCTTAACAACCCTTTCTGTAAAGAAGTTTCTCCTGATATCCAACCTAAACTTACCCTGGCACAACCTGAGGCCATTTCCTGTCACGTGTCAGCAGTGAGAAGAGATCAACCCTGCTCTCACTGTAAGCACCTTTCAGATATTGGAAGAGAGCAATAAGGTCTCCCCTCAGCTTCCTTTTCCCCAGACTAAACAGCCCCAGTTCCCTCAGCCTCTCCTCACAGGGCATATTCTCCAAGCCCTTCATAAGCCTTGTTGCCCTTCTTTGGACCTGCTCCAGCACCTCCATGTCCTTTCTGTACTGAGGTGCCTCAAACTGAACACAGTACTCGATATGAGGCCTCACCAGCACCAAGCACACAATGAGTAAAAACACACAACAAAATTAATAGTAAAGTGTATATACCTGTTTGGGTGTATGTGTACATACACACATTCAAATATATACACACATGCACACATAACACAACAAGAGTTTTAAATCAGAGTTGATATTTTAGAATACCTAAACAGACATGGAATGCGGAGAGAAACTGTAAATATTCAGAACTCATTGCCATATAAAGTCTGACAGAAATAGGGTAACTATATGTGGTGCTAGAATTGGCTTCTTGGTGCCTCAGTTTAAACGTATTTAGAAATAGGGAAAAGCTTAAAAACACTGAATTCTTCTATGCAGATACAGTCCAGAAAAGTACTCAAGTGCTTATTCACTAAGGGATAAACATATTGTCCTTCCCGGTTGACAAACTGCATAAAACAGCTAACAGCTTGGAGCTTCTTAATGCACAGACATCAGCCTGGTCACAATTCAGTGATGGATAATGCAACTCATGAACTATTTTATGTGCCCTTTGAGCCGACAGTTCTTAAATTCCTCTTCTTGGGAAACTGCTAATCTATCAATCCTTGAATCATCTGTGTCTAATCCTTGCTCAGGAAATATTTTCTGACATAATCAACTTAATCAATTATTGCACAATGGGCAATCACTTCCTACAGGAGAGAACATTGAGAAAGCATGATGGAATATTTTGCTACTATAGGAATATTACTATAGGAATATTTGGCTTTTCCCCTGTATCATTTCTGACCTATTAGGCCTCAGTGCCTAATACAGCTCAGAAAATGTCACTGATGGGCATGTCTTGGCCATTACTACTAGATGATTACCTGACATGTGATCACAGGATACATTATAAACAACAATTGCTTGAAATATATTAATTGCAATATATGCCCGTCTCTTAAGATGTTACCAGCATCTATTTCAAAATTAAATCCCTTCAATATTGTTTTTGTATACATGTTTCAGCAGAATATTCATGCAGCAGTCTGAGATTACAGCTGTGTACTCATCTTCAAGGCAATCAAACATTCCAGTTATCTTGGTTGTTTGTCTGCATGGGGAACTCTGCACAAAGTAAAGCTGAATTTGAATTTACTGACAATTACTTTCAGCAGACTCCTTATGTGGACACCCTAGCACGAAGAAGTTCTTCTGTCTTAACTTAGGGGCAGGTGTTATCTTACACAGAGGTGCTTTTTGGGCTCAATAAAAAGCTTCAGATGAGCGTTAAGCTATTTGTGTACTGTAAAAAACACATTAGTGTTTTGTTTGCCTTTCTCCACTTGCAGATATGCCCTTATGGATTATCTCTCTCTGTCCTTCAGTTCCTTTCCCCTTCAGCCTCACATCTGCTATTTAAAAATAAATAGCCTGCCATTGTAAGGTAAAGATTTACAGGCTCCACCGAAAATATCCTAAGTTTCAAGTTCAAGAGAGGCCGAGGTTGTCATGCATTAAGCCTGTTTTCACTTCCCTGATCCATTCTGCAAGAAGCGTATCTTAAGAATTTCTTTTCATGACAAAAAGAAGCTGTAAACCCTGTGTCCTAAAGGCATCTGTTAAAAATGGTTTCCTCAATAACTAGCATTGCCAATAATATGTCTTATGAACAAAGAGCTGTCAAATGCAGTAGGAAAACTTTCATGAAAGAGATGCATCCTCGAGACAGAAAGCACGAGACATTCCAGAACTTTTCAAGAAATACTCTGTGGCCAATTTTTAACTTTAGCAGAGGTGCCTCATTTTGAGCAGGCCTTACAAAATTATCAACGGTTAAAAAATTCCTCCAAGACCCAAAAAAGAAGAAAAATTTAGAATTGTCTTTATATAACACAGAAATAACTTGAGAAAAGCATATAAATAATGGGAGTTTTGGATGATAATTTGACCATACATGACATGCCAAAGCTCATCAAATTTTCTATTAAATGTAGACCAACTTTGATAGTACGCAGTGGTATGGAAAAAAAGAACACCCCTTACCTCTGCCACCTCCTTCCATACAGACATGCATGCTTTCACCTGTAATAGAGGTTGATAAATGCACAGACACACTCGGAGCAGTCCATGTTAATGGGACTTAAAAAGCATGTAGAAAGAAAATAGAGAAAAACAAATACATAAAAAAAGATGCCCAGGGGTTGAGAGAGTATTAATAAAAGTCACTATGCTCAGTTATGCTGTCAAAAAGACTATCCATAGAAAGGAGAGATGTAATCATGTTTTTACTGACTTCAGGGAAGGTGATGGCATCCATGCCCAGCTGCCCACCAGGCTCATTACAGTGGCTACTCTAATTTGTTCTCCTTTGATTTGTTTTTCTTTAGCATGGCCACAGGACACCTAAGAAGGCTCCAGAGTCTTTGTAAAGCCAGGAGGGGACCAAGTACTATGCAGGGGAGGATGGATATCAAGAGATGCCTCCCTAGGGGCTGCCCAGAAAGGCTGGGGGCTCCCCAGGCACTAGACCCCTGGGACCACAGGTCCACTGGCCGTTGCCCATTTGGCTTAGTTTTTGCTTAATACTGTACAGCTGCATGGTGTAAGGCCTGTTGCAACACGTACTGCTGTAAGAGGTGGTGATTAAAAGCCATCTTGGCCAAAGAGTTACACACAGCATTATGGGGTGAGGTACAAGGGTGGCAGTATGATTAAGCAAAAATGAGGACAGATCTGATCTTCATCATCTAATTGAATATAAACCAGGAAACAAAGAAGTGGATTTTTTGTTGTTTTTTTTTCAGAGCCACTGAGAGCTACACATTGTAGAAGTCCTCTCTCCTCTTCCAATCGTATAATTGCAAGGTTATTTGCGTTTGTTATAAAGTACCTGCAGCTAATTACAGTAATCAGGCAGAGATTTATTCTGCGAGGAGGAAAAACACTGGAGCTGGTGCTGTCTGTTAGATGCTGAAGCTCCCCCACACACTGCAGCTCAGGCATACCAGCCGGGTCAGAGCCACGCTTTGCTGTGTAATGAAGCAACCCAGAACTACTTATTCCAAGTCTTGAACTTAATTAGCGGTAGAGCAAGGCAACTAACTTGCAGTGAATAAGTTGACAGTTTTGCTTCTTTCTATTCATGAACCCTCCATGATTAGCACAAGTCATTCTACTAATTATTCACATTTAATTCACTTTATTATTAAAATAATATTTAGTCCACAGCTCATTCACCAGGAGCACAAGTGTTATAAATGGGTTTATGAATTTTGAATATATGAGTAGATCATGTGTGGAAGGCTCAGAATCAGAGTGCACAGGCAGTTATCTGCAACACTGGACCTCAAGTCATATTCCCCGCCTTATATTCTCAATATTGAACAAATATTGAATAAGTCGATCGTCACTGGCCTATTTAGTCACTTTTGGAAAAGAAACATAACTGAGGTAGAAGTAACACATGCAAGAGTTTGTAAGGGCAAACAAAACACAGGAGAAATCTAGGAATGGAAAATACGAGGGTTTTTCAAATATCATAGCTTTCATGTAGGCTATGCTTTGAAAAGCTGACAAACTCCCAGCTAGTAACAGATCTACTGTTCCGCACTGGGCTCACACAGGGATGCTTCACCTCAAAAGCATACTGATAAAGACATTCATAAATCCAATCTGGCATCTGACAATCTGGCCCATTCAGTGCAACTCCTTCACATGCACACTTACAGGAACTTCACACTGAAAACAGGTTTCTGCTCTGCTCACAAGCACAAACACTTTCCAGATCTCTCTTCCTAAAAATTTCCCATTCTTCCACCATATTTCTTGCTTACAACTGCAACTCTCCAGTTCCCTAGAGGCTAACAAGATAGATAAATAAAACTATTTCCACTGGAGGACTTAGTTCTGTAAAAGACTATCGATGGCAGCTGTGGTGCCCCTCCGGTGCTGCTGCTCCCCATCAGCTCCTGCAGCACGTGAGGGAAAAAAAATCTGAGTGCTGATGGAACAGCAATTGCGGGGTAAGGAATAAACACCTCAATCCCTGAGGAAAAAGCACAGAGAGGACAGGAATGCCTCTAGAGGGTTCCCAATGGGCTAGAGAGCACTCTATGCCTCAGAGCAGGTCCCAACCCAGCATGCACCACCCAGGAAGTCCTCATGTCGGTGCAGCACAGGCATGGGCCAGGACATGCCTGCATCACCACAGGCCTGCTGCCCACAGAGGTCACCTTTGGAAAGGATCTTCTACTAATTGCTGTCAAACAGGCAGTACTGCGCTATGAAAAAACTTCGGTCTTGCTTGGGAAGCAGCATCTGCACTCTTGTGTAATTCTTTCCAATTTTTATGCTATTTTATTTGCACATTGTATACATTATTTACAATATTTTTTTCTAGCTCAGAACTAACTGATGGAAACACCATAACATGTCGTAGAATAGATTTTCTCTCGCTGGAAATTGAAACGTTTTTTACAAAAGCACGAACACACTCGGGCATATTCTCTTTTAAAAATCAAGACTGTAGGCAGAGCACGTACAACAGGATATAACGAGAAGTGAAAGGTATAAATGCCTACCTGCTTTTAAATGGAAACCACGTCTGTCCCCCCACCAGGTACAATACAGGCCAGAGAAAAGAAAAGCTGCTGCTGTTGCAATGGGCTTAGTTAAGGGGACAAGCCCTTTTGTTTGAGGGAAAAAGCACATAGCCAAGGAGCCCAACCTAGTGGTCTTAGAGGCACCTGTCTCTAAGATGCCCATGGTACCTCTTGCCATCAACACATTACCATCACTTTAATGATGTTACGACTGTTATGATCTGCTGTATGGGAACTGCTGAATCACAACCTGAACCACTGACTAACCACCCAAGGCAAGCAATAAGTCAGCCCTGGAGCACAGGTGAAGGCAATTCTCCTGTGCTACTGGAAGGGGTGGAGCCTGGCTCCACCTTTCCTAGACCCCATTTAAGAGCTACCACTAAGGAAGGATCTCTTTTGGAGATCACTTCTGATGGAGGTTTTCAACAAGCTCATGGAGACTTCAGCACCTATACAAATATCCCATCGCTTCAGTACGATTTTAGTTACCACTACTAGCCCTGGTCAAAGTTCAGCCCTCTGTAAGCCAAAGTAAAATTATTTTCCAACCAGTCAGTTGCATGAATTATGTGATACCTAACTATGCTCAAATGTGCCATGAAAACACTGTTTCTGCTAATATACTAATACAAGATGGCTGTTCAGTTGCCTGTGTGAAATGAGTTGACGGCTGTGAATTAATTTACAGAGAACAGGAGACCATACTATAAGGAACATGATTATTTTTGCTTTTATTGGCGGAAACTAAATAGAAATGAAAAGTAATGTGCCCTAAACCAGCTTGGTTCAGGAAATGACCCACAGGTCAACACAATAAAGTCTAATTTAAAAAATAAACAGATTTTAAAAAGGAGGAGGGAGAGAAAGGAGGGTGTCAACTGTAGATGAATAATAACCAGTCATGTCCACAGTGATCTAAATAATTTAGTACACAAAATTAAAGTATGTTTCACATCTGCCACCATAAAAGATAAAGGTATCAAGTCTGCTTTAAAAGTATAATGATTATAGGAGAACACTTCTGATTCACACTTGAGCTTAGTTGGAGTGCTATCCCTGTGGTCCCCACAAATAAACATCTCAAAGCCCTGGATTGAAAGAGCTCCAGCTGCAAAGGTTTAATTAACTCAATACAAGCGGAAAACTTTCAAGTGCCACCTGTTACCAGTATACCGCTGTGGTGCCAAGTGATCAGTCAAGGTTCCTGCATCCCTCAGCCACCTCCACTAAGCAAAATACACAAAGCTGTTGATTCTATTACTTTTCCTACTTCTAACTATCAACAGTCCCACAGCCACTCACCCCTCATCGTCCAGCACTGCCCCATCTTATTGTACCTCTGAGCTTGGGACAATGGTTTAAAAAGCAACCCTTCCAGGATTCTAGGCTTTCTGTGTGGAGTACTGTGACAATGCACCACCTGAGACATCAACTGGTTCCAAGCACATGTATTTACCAACAAACGCTTCTTTTCAAAATGAAGAATGATCAATAAAAACCACCAACCGGTTTTGGTGGGTTCATACAGCACTCATAACAAAGCAACAAGAGAAGAAATGCACTAAGTAGGAAATTCCTCCCTATCCTGTGGCTAGTAAGTGACAGCCAGGGCTTGCGGACACAGTTACACCATGTATACTTTGCCTGATGCTAACTGGGTCTGCCTCATCCTGGGAGGCCACCAGAGAGCTGCAGCCATAGCTACAAGGCAGTAATTTGGGCCCGACGATAGAGTAGCAGTCCTTCCTTTCCATCGCCTAGTGCTGCCAGACCCTGCAACTGGCTGGGATGCACCGGCTGTGGGCCAGGCACTGTGGCTGTACTACCCAGCCAGCTGGGGAGACGGCTCCATGCCTGTCCTTAGATGAGCACCAGGAGAGATTCTGGAGCCTCTGAACCATTGCACATAAAGTAACGGTATGGTTACACACATTGCTGTCTTGGCATTTTGTATCAGGAGGCCTATTACAAGCAACCCAGAAATGAATTTTATTAAAATACAGCAAAAAGCCCTTAGTATTTTTTTCTTTTGATAGGAAAGTGTTGCTGCTAGCTAGTTTTTCAGTATAAACTCTCTAAAGCTTTGATGGGGTTATGGGAAAAACAACTCATTTCCTCTAAGTAAACCACCACAAAATCTGCAGCATTTTTTTTCAATTTAGAAAGTTAGCTATACTTGTGAAAAATACATTCTGGGCATTAAAAAAAAAAAAAAAAAGAAAATGCTTTTTAATCAAAATATGGAACTCACTGTGTTTTTCATCAGTGAACCACCAAATCCTTTCTTCTTTTGTACTCTGGAGTATTAACAGGTGGCCATAGCCCCTAGCTGCATGAAACTACCATATGCTGCAGAGATCAAAATTAATAAACTAGCAGTACAATATGCCAGTTTATTGTGCTTGTATCTCATTTTAATTCTCCCTGGTGTTTTTATTACTAAGGAGTCATGTTTGGTGATTTTTAGCTTTAATTTCAGTAGCTTCCTTATTAACAATTTTCAATTGCTTGTTTTATTACCATACCATGTAACTTCATGTACAGAAATATATTTTTGATACCAATTGTGCTACTCCGTGACTTCCTTTGCTAAAAATTTAGTGGTTTCATATACACTGCATGTCTTAACAGTGGAAAAGTTAGTTAACAAATTTCCTCTAATATATGATTATGTGCATGGTGAAAAACATTCAGAATCTCATTTAACTGTACAAATTCAGTTATTGTTAAATACTAATCAGCCAAAACAAGGCATCACACAGTCTTATAGTCCATTCTTCACTTGGCACCTTTAATGGTTCTTAAATTGTTTTCCCTCATAAAAAATGTTCTACTGTTGACAATGAAAAATAAACCCACTGATGCAAATACTATACGCATATGGAAACCACAGAGCATGTCTGCACGCAGAGGAAATGAGCAGAGGTGCCTTCAAACATAAACAGGCAATGCTTATCCAACTCAGCGAGCCTCAGTGCTGGCTCCTAAACTGAGGTTTCTGCCAAAAACTACTAAAAATACCGTGCCCAAGAACAGGAGGGAAACATTGTCCATATTGTAAACCACTTGCATGACAATTATAGCCTTGATTTAGTAACCATTTATTCATGTGAGTAATCAGCACTCCAGTGAGTAGTTCCATGAACTTCCCTGCCACTGCTTGAATAACAGCAATCTGTAGAGGGTTTTCATCCTACTGTGCTTTAGTCCACGAGGTGACTGTCGGGGCTTAGAAAATTCAGCACAAGCTTTACCTTGCGTTCAAACCATCTTTGATGCTACCAAATTACAGTCTCAGCATTCCTGTTTAGAGTATTGCCCAACACCAGCCTCAGCTGTCCTCTTTCCCAGACCTTTCTGTAAGGTCCTATGCCTTGGAGTCTTTCCTCTTTTTGCTGCTGATGGGGTATGCTGCTTTTCAAAAACATTATATACATCATTTTGCCCTTCATATTGCAATTTTATTTTCTCAGCACAAGCAGACTGTGATGCTGAAAAGGGTCTCATTATGGTTACAAGCAGGTTCCATGTGATTACGTGGTAGTGGCAGGGAGAACTAAGGTTATCACCTGGATCCAGGGCTATTCCCTCAAGCATATGGCACTAAAACTTTAAAAGAAAATGCCAGATACTTTTTTTTTTTACCCTATCCCTACAACCTCCCAACCACCAAGAAAAACAAAGAGCTCTATTCACCCAGCTCCTTCTCCAAAATCTGTCTCAATTCTTCTCTCTGTTCTCAAGGGCTAGGAGAGGATGAGCAGAGGCAGCAGTATTAATCTTTCCTAAAGTACTTGCTCAAACCTGCCGAAATCAATAAAAGACTTCCAGTGATTTTAACAGACTCAGATCACAGCCTTCAGCAGACATGATCCAGTTTGAGCACACGACATCCTGGAGAGAAAAAAAAAAAAAAAGAATTAAAAGCAAAGTGCCTTCTGCTTCCTTTGCAGGTATGGTTAGTGACTGCTGGATAAAAACTGCTCAGGCATGGGGACCTCAGAACTTGCAGGCAACTTCACTGAATTGTGTGATTAATGCTACCAAAAACAGGAGCTGCCTGTATCTGTGGTTTTTGTTAGTTGTCTTTCCTGAGATTATTTTGATGTTTTCTAAATAAAGCATCTCCATGTTTTATTTGTAAATGACACTTCTAAGATGGACCAAATTATATCACTGGAAAACTTTTTTGTATGAAGCTTTTCAAAGGATGCTAATTCTTGATTTTTACAGGGGGAAAAAAAAAAAAAGTCAAAAAACATGACTGCCTTTTTCATATTTTTTATTGTGTGACACAGCCAGGAAGTTAATTTAATTATATGGATCTAAATTGGCTGGAATGATTGCAAGACATTTTTTTCCATCTGTGATCCACTAAAACTTCTCAAGGTATCACTAAATTTAGAGCCTACTCTCCTAATCATTACACAGGACAAATTCTAAGGACACAAAACTCAAATGCTACAACAGAGAAGGTGGTAAACTCTATATGGATCTTCCCCAGTCAGGCCATTCTTTTAATTTTTATCTCTCACTTTTGTTTTGTTTTAGTTCCAAAGTACATCGGTATAGGCACTACTCAATTTTATTGTCATGCGCATACACCAGAATGCTGTTGTGAACTGTGTAAGAACACAATATAATTCTGCTAACCAAAACATTTCTTATTTAGAATCAAGTTAATGCTCAGCCCGTAAAATAAGACAGGCACTTATTGTTAATACAATTGCAATAGTTAACAAACAATAATAAAATCAAAACCAAAATAACATGTTTAGAGAAAGCATCTTCTGTTAGCTCAGCCTCGCGCATCTATTTCAATTTACATTTAAGGAGATCCGAGATATGATAAAATAAATTCAAAAATTAAGTTTCCAAGAAATATAAACTGAATCGTAATGCTATTGCACATGAACATATTCCGTCTTCTCAAAGAGCTGAACTGTGGTTTCAAATGTTGGCAGAAGGCCCTCTTATAATAAAATTATACATATACTGTAGTTCCCCTGATGTCTCTCATATTTTTTCATAAACAAAATTACAGTGACAGTGCAGTTCATTACAGGAGGTTTCATTAAAGAACTGGTTTATTTTAAGAGAACACCAACAGAGAGCTGTCTTCGGGGATGTAGTTGAGTAAAAGTCTGATTATGCCTCCATGAAAATAAGCCAGAAATTATGCAGGATTCTGACACTGTAAAACAGGAAAATCCTCTTAACAGACACATGGAACAAATTGTTCTGCCACAGCACTGCATTAATAAGCAGGTGTGGCAACATCAACTTGAAGGTGCCAAGTTCAGCCCCTGCTAGAAGTGGCTCTTGCTCTTCCCTTGGGTTTAGCAGTGCACCAGTCCCAGGTGCTGGAGAAGGACACCAAGGAGGAGCTGTGCAAAGGAGCAGCAGCTGGGAAGTGGGAGCTTCTCCCTCTCTAAAGGTCCATGCCTTACTGGGAGAAACCACACCATGTAGCCTGGCCACCCTGCTTTGCCATTAGGGTTGCACCTGGCTCTGAAGAAAGCCATACAGCAGGATCTCCTATCAGTTTATTTTCTTTTTTTGCTTTCTTCTTTTCTTCTTTCGGTGCCATACTGACCAACTGGCAATTTTTTTCATATTTTGAGTCTGCTGCTTCTCTTTCACACAAAATAATCTTCATTTGGGGATTAACCAACTGAAAGGTCACCCTGCCGTTCAGCATTTTCAGAAACTTAATCCAAATAAAGAAGATATGGTAGTTTTTTAAACAGTGATTCTCAGTTGAATCGGATATGCTGTCTCCTATTGTTACTGCCATTTACCTCCCTAGTATATGGTGCTAAGATAAGACATAATCAACACCATCTATGACTTCAGGGGATGGGTTGATGGAAGAGTAATTTCTCATTTCACTTTTTTGTTGACACTATTTTCACTTTGCTCTCTAGCATGACAGCTTCGAGGTATCTGTGATAAAGATATGCAGTCCAGAGCATTACAGGCTCAAAAATAGTCTCCTTTCGCTCAGAAAAGGCTGGTTCCAGGATTCCAAAAATCTTATTTTTAATCATCGCCCAGAAGGCAAACATTATTCCTCTTTTCTACCCAGGCTCTTGGAAAAGGACTCAGTGTCACACACACACACACACACACACACACACAGAAGCATCTCTCTGCTGTCATTTTCCCTTAAGGCAGGGGCAGCGGCTGAAGAGAGGCACCTATCTTCCTGTGCACTCAAGTTCAGACATTTTGGGCTACATCTGTAACCCAGCCAGCAACACAAGGAACCAAGCTATTACCTCTGAGGTATGACCACGAGACCTTTTAAATGTGAGGTCCTTCCAGGCTGCTGTGTTTCCTTTTAACAACTTCAATGAAAGAATAGAAAAGGGCCATAGGATGGATTTTCATTATTTCCTTCACTTGTCAGACTGTTTTCTTCTAATGACACTATGAATACATAACTCACTGTGTCTTCAAAAACATGTTTAACACCTTGTATTTTAAGAGCTGTAGAAAATACAATATTAAAATTCTAACGTGAAAAATAATGGCATTACGGCTCATTACATTCTTCATTGCAATCATCTAAACTGTGAGTAACATACTGTCATCCTGTTATCTAATCCTAAAATATGTGCTATCATGTTTTAAACTAAGTCATTTATTTCACAGACATAAGAATGCTAAAACCTTCAACTTCTGATGTAGATCATAAACGTTTTCTACCAGACACCTGAGAATGAGGTGCACTCAAAACTAGGTCTTAACAAGCAAAAGACACCAGAATAAATAAAGTCATAGGCAGGGGACAACTGAGCCAAAGCCATATGTATACAGTTAGACTTCTGTTTTCAGTAAGAGTAGAGATCTTGCTTACTATTTCATTAAGAAAAGCTCACATATCTCTAGGATGTTACCACAAAGGTAGCTTCCACATTCCAGAACATTCCAAAACACCTGGAAATGGCATGGGCTTTCAATGCCTCTGTAAGTCATATAAATGCATATCTACCTAGCAAAAAGTTTTTTCATTGATTGCCTCAGACCACTCCTACAAAAGTAGTATTTGGCACGTGTTTTAGTCATGCTGATATTTAGACAGAACTTCTCATTACATTAAAACACGGCAAGAAAAACTCCTAGGTTTGCAATGACAATGTTCAGAAAATAAGCTGGCACTCTGGCATCTGCACAATGCTGGCATTAATTTTTCATCATTCTTTTGTTCTGCAGAAGCAAAGCCAATCTGGTATCTCACAGCAACTGCCGAAAGCATGCTAACTGCTGTCTTCTCCAGTTAAAGCGAAAAGCTGCTCGGCTCCAACCTAACCCCCTGCCACCAGCTTGCAGTACCAAGATGTCCAGGCTCTGTACTGCCAACAGCCTCCAACTCTCTGGGCGTCTCAGGGACAGTGCTTTAGGAACCTAGTAGGGTCATCACAGTTACCCTTAGGCCACAAGAAGACATAGCAGCTGGGCAATGACTCAGGAGCCAGGGAGTGCACCTGGGCCCCAAGGCCTCCCTGCTGCAGAAGAGGGCAGGAGGCCTGGAGGCCTCACCTGCATGTTGCTCCTCTTCCCCTCCCCACAACAGAAAGTATCATTAAAGAAACCATGCACACACACATTCCTGGCCAAAGGGTACTGCTAACTTACTTAGCCAGAGCCCTTGGTTAGCTCAGACTGCAGTTCACTTGTAATTCAGCTCTTCCCATGTACTTCTTTGGGGTTTACTGTACTGGTAGAGGGAAGGTGGGCTTAGATGCTTATAGGCACCAAAAAGCCTGTATCGCATTTTCTACGACTGCAAAACAATACCTTCTCTTTAAATATCACAATCTTTGAAAACACCTGAAAGAAAATTCTAAGTCAAAGTTATTCTCTCCCTGAACCTAACAAATGCTTCAGGTCTGGAGGGCAAACACACAGTGCCAGTACGTTTCTCTGACTCGTTAGTTTGCTTCTCTCCATAGGATTTAGATTGACATCTCCTGGCCTACCTCATGACACAACAACCTAGTTCTTCAAATGTCAGCTCCATCATCCCTACTCCGAAAAGCTTCCCTTGGTACAGCAGCTTCAGAAGCAGTGTTTTAAAGCAAAATGGTTCAGTTTAGCACTAAGGCAGAGACTATAGACATGAAAGAAATGTTCACATTATTTTATACCTTTTAGTCATAACATAAAAGAGATCAAAGACAAGGAATAGGACTTCAGGGTTTGTTTGTTTTTCACCTTTAAGAGCACTAAATATGTTATGGGGGCTTGATGCTGGGTCAGTTGTCTCTTTTAGGCCAAAGTAATAATGGCACAGCCATACAGCCATTATGCTTACATTTATTTAAAGTGAACTTATTTAGAACTATTGTCTGATGATTACATGTACTCAAATAATGTCCACGTACAAAGAATACAGCTGTATGTCTTTATTCAAGTATCTTTTCTTTAATTTTTCTCACCCCAAATTTCTAGTACATAAACTGTTATGCCTGTGAAGCTCCAGGCAATCTTAATTACAAGAATGCACAGATGTGTTCAATCAGAGGCCCACAAATGGCTATCTTCACATCAGTTTTGAGGAAAACCATGAACACGGAGATCTGGATTTTGCTACTTTTACTGTTGGGTTCTTTTGGCCATAAAAGGCAAATAAATTAGCCCCTGAGTGTATCTGTGGTTTGGAACAGACTAATTTAATTATAGAGTTAACTTTTAGGCGGAGGTTGGAGATAGATAAATAGATCAATAGAAAATGAATCAAAATAGGCAAATGAGCATAGAAGATATGATACATATATCTTATATATACTTTGCCTTTTCTCAGTAGATAACATACAGGTCAAGAAAGATTTTACTACTACTAAAATTAGTAGTTCCTTCTCCTGAAGATCAAAATAACCCATAACCCCCTGATTTCCTTTGGGTCATGTGAGGGGAACAAAAGGAAATTCAGAATGTTACACAGGAACACAGTTCTTGTTTCTTAGCCGCTGGCAATGTAGTAGAAAACAGATTTTATGGTTTTGTTTCCTCTCTTAAGTGCATTACAGACAAAAGTAGTAATTGTATAACCAAGTTCCTTTAAATTTTGAGTTCCTATGGGGAGAAAAAATATATATATCTTTAAATGTTATGGTAAGCAAAAACCATACATATTAGATTGTACAACTTTCTCCAGTAAAAACAGTCAGTTCAATATCCTGTCTCTTGCCAGAAACAAAAGCCCTATCACTGAGATTAATTCATTTCACAGGTACCCATCCTGTTACACTTACAAAGACTGAAGCTTTGTGCTAAAATCTCTCAGCCCATCAAATTACCAGGTACCTCAATAAGGCTTTCTAACCTCAAAGCAGGAAATGGAGACTCCTAATTCAACAGCTTTAGTCTTTGCTAGCTCTAGAACTGAAACTATCCCAGCACAGGCTGACCTCATTAATACAAGTTACTTAATCAATTTGTCACAAACCAGTGAGTACAGCTACAAGAAGTGGTTCTTTGTTCAATTTAAATTAATTAATTGCTGGCAGATGCAGCTAACACTTTGCAAATGGGTGTCTTGGTGCTCTTAAATGCTCACAGTTATGCTGGACTTAAATTTTTGCCAGTTTTAAGATAGGAAACCAGGTTTCATCTTACTTTTCTATAAATGAAATGTAGAAGATGCTAGAAAAAAATATAAGCTATGGAGACAGTTCAAAAAAAGTTAACCACAGCCATGCCGAGTGGGAGTGTTGTCCCTAGGTCTGAGGTTTTACCTATCTGTAAAATAGCTCATCTCTAAATTATTAACAAGCAAACCAAGTTCCTCTTAATTAACACAGAGAGGTTCACCTTCGGGAAGCTTGTATTCCAGTCAACTGAAAAAGCCAAGATCAGGACCCATTCAACTTTAGGCAGACCTGGCTGATGCTAAACCCTTCGAGCAGGGATTTGCTTGGCCATTCAAACTTATTTTCACAACAAGCTGCCGCTCTGTATTCCTGTGCAGCTCCGCATTTCAGCTGATACCTAAACCCCACCTAAATCATCACATTAGGCTCCATGTCCCCTGCCCCTAACAGACTAGCTACAGCTCAGAGACAACAGGACCTGGCTCCCCTGCATTCGAAAGCCCCATCTCACAGAACCCAGGGACAGGTGTAAGCTTTCTCTCACTTTGTCTGAAAATTTTCTTTACCTCAGCTTTAACTGTTGCTTAAACCCCATAACACTTAGGAACAAAAAGCTAAGATGAATGTTTTCAAGTAGCAGTGGAGAACTGGAGGCTTTTGCCTCCCGAAGAAACCACTGTTTCATATGCAAAGATGTACTTAAGACAAGGCTTTTGTTTGCATACTTTTTGTTGTTATTTAATCTTCCACCGACATCTGCTATGTCTCACCATCTTTGATGAGAACAAATATATCTCCACACAAGTATAACTTCCAACAACAAATCCAGGATTGTAATGCAAGCAGTAATGACTTTTACCATTTATATTAAGTTGTTGCCTTTTTTAATTTCTCAGTGAGAAGTATATTTCTACCTTTCTACCCAGATATTCCTAACTGTTAGTCTCCCTGTCCTTAAGATCAAAGTTGGGTGTTTTGAACAAGCAGCACATGGTGGGAGGGTGAGAGACCGTGGGCACCAACATGTGATAGGAGGTTTTAGCTGTATGTAGGGAGTAACATCTCCAGGAAGCTGAAGGCTCCAAAAGCATGAGTCCTCCCAGGACCCAGCCCTGAGCAGACAGGTCCTACCCCAAGCAGACCCATTCAAATTAGCCAACTGCACTATGATCTCACCAACGCACACTGCCAACAGCTTTACTTCTTAAAGTGAAGTAACTTCGAGTTGTCAAGCTGCCGTGTTCATGCTGAAGCACGCAGTACGCTCCTCCCTGAAGACACAAGAGGGATTGATTGCATTTGTGATTTGTTCATTTCTACAACTATCGTACCATTAATATCCCTCTCTCATCCATTTGCAACACCTGCTAAGAACACAAAATTGATTATGATGTTCAATTCAACAGGTAAGATCTGGGATAGGTGTTTTTTTTTCCCCCTTCAGCCTGCATAAGGAGGGAAAAAGCAATAAAAAAAAAAAAAAAATTAAAAAAAAAAGAACAACACATAGGCCTTCACAAATAATTAGTAAAAAAAAAACAACAGTCTAGTCCTGTCATTACTGCCTTGTGCCAGTGTTAAGAAATCATGTTCTTTCCTTAATGTGGGTTCTAATTCACCTATCCAAAAGAGTTGTATCTCTGAGTAGATTAAGATAGCTACAAGTTTCAGCTTTAAGTGCTCATCAAGCCAAGAAATAACAGAACTGATGAATGGGACATTTCAGGTCCTTAGAGAAATGAGCACTATTACATAAAAAGTGTGATTTGAATTTGTCTTTCTGCTTATGCTGTCCCATCCTAATAGCATTTGTAATGGAAACAGAACCTTAAAAATCAAGAGCTGCTGTAGCGCCTTTTCATCATCATCCGATCAGTGAAGTATAGGACTTCCAAATCCATACACTTGCACTGAAATAATCTGCATGTTGTAGTCTCTCCTCCCCAGATCAATTTATTACTGAATAGCAAATGGAAAATGAAGTTATTATTTCAAGCTGACAAAAGTGAGTTTCTTGGTCATTATCCTATGAATACTGAAAGAAACCAAGTTCCTTCATTTAACTGTTGAGAAGCTTAATAACAAAATAACTGTGCACTCTGAAGGACGAGTATGATATGCCATTAGTTTTTAATAAAGCAGTTTCCTTAGACTTGCGTGATTTACAGGCTGAGAAATCAACTGCTGTTGATGAATCAATCCGTTTTTCCCTGCAGAGATGTCAGAAGAGACAGGGCCACTCTAATTGGGAAACCAGACAGCAGTGGTTCTGTTAAGGCAAAGGCTGGATCACACATATGGGACTGTAAGTCTTCATTCAACCTTGCATCATGTTCTGCAGTACAGCTGTTGGCAATTCAGTTTAAAAGTACATTTGAATCTTTAATGGACAAGGAGGAATAAAAACCAAGGCTCCTTTTGACTGAAATTTGCAAACTACAGAAAACGATTTCAGAAAACATGAAGGCTCCTCAGGGCATTGCTCATTTGCAAAATATTTCATGGCATGGGACAGCCCTGATGTATAACCTTCTACTGAGCCCCCATCTCCTCCCTTTATTCAGCACTCACTAGGCCAGGGCTGGAGGCCTCCAGATGAGGAGGAAATCAAGCAAATCGTGCTAAAATTCATATGGGAAGCACACTGTTCATAACTGTCAAATAATCACTCACAAACTCCAATATTAATCTCTCAAACACTATTTCAGCTACAAATGTATGGAAATTATCTGCTATTTCAAGCGTGCTTATTGCAGGCAATCATAACAGATTGTCGAGGCCAGCATTTTCAAGGTTTATGAGAGGTTCTTAGGTACAACTCATCTAGGAAAACATGGGCTCCAGCTTTTTGTCTCCATGACCTCCGATTACCCTGGTTCGTAAAATCTGTTCTACACAGAATTAGTCTTAAACAACTCCTATGTGCATAACCCAAATAGAAAATATGTACTTTTTTTTTTTTTTTTTTTTTTTGACATTTAAACAAGATAATCTTAGAGGTACAAAATGATCCAATCTCAGACAAACCACAGAAGCAGTACCATATGTGCATATTTATCCAGAATGTTAAGCTATGTTGTACCCAACATCTGAATTCCCAATGTAAAATATATATGTATTAAAAATTGTATTATTTCCATGGTTAAATACTACAAGAATAAGTATTTGGCCACTTGGAATTCCAGGTCTGCCAGGAATGAAAAATGTTTTAAGACCTCAAGATGTGAATTCAATTTCAGTTCTAAAAATAAGAAATTGGCCAGGACTCAGAATTGATGTCCTTATCGAGTCTGAACTGGTTTACTCAGCACTAATGTGAACTAACGTGACAGCTTTAGTTTACTCCTGTATATGTCTAAAAACATTCTATAAGTTTGCCTGGAATTCTGTCAGACGGTGCAGAATTACTGAATGAAAGAGAAGAAGGTATTTCTTTACAATCTGAACTATTTAGGACATAAATACAAATAGAAAACTATGTCTCCAATCTAACAAACTAACTTAGTGTTTACTAGACTGGCCATATTTTGTAATTGAAAGCAAATGATTTTTTTTCAGTCAATTTATCTCTGCATACTTAAAAGACTTTATATAGTTACAGTGATGATAGGGAGTTATTTCCCTGGAAGATACTTGGGCTTCAAGTTTGAATGCTTCCACACATAAACAATTGTCTATGTGAAAAATTTTACTTAGCCTAAAAGGGACGCTACTCTTCTCAAGATACGTTCTTAGGATACAGAATGTCAACACTGCAGCAGTTACCAAGGGGAAAAGGCAATGCATACACAGGCCCAGTGGAACTAACTGAAAGGATAAATAAAGCCCAGAGCAGGGCCTTAGGCAGAAACGCGAGGCAAATTAAGTCTCCCATGATAACTGAATACAACTTTCAACTAATACTTCATCCTTGCTGTTTCACTGAAACTAATTCTCCTGTGTTTAGGAATTAGTCAGAAATTACAGTGAAACAAATAGAGTAACTACAGCATATAAACTTAACATCCCATAAAGAGAATACCCGACAGTCAGTCATGCAAAAATAAATCTCCATAATTAAATTTCTTCTTAGAGAGCTCAATCTGGGTACTGCTATTTTTTTTTTTTTATTTTTAGTTTTTTTTTTTTCTTTTTGTGTGTGTGTGTGTGTTGCAAACTGTACTTTTCAAATATTTATTGTCAACCCATTAATTTTAAATATCGCATTCAAAGCATCTGCACAAAATCAACTTTCATTGTAAACATTTTGCTTTTAGTAAGTCTTGTTCCCCAGACAGTATAAAATCTTTCTCAAAACATTTATAAAATACTTAGTTGAAGGCCAGGCGGAGACTTAACAGAGCAAAAGAGTCATAAGCTTTTATGTTTCTGGGTTCACTTTTAAAGACATGTTCAGTTCCAACCAGCCTCAGAGAAGTTTACTCACAAAATGTATCAAGTTAGGGGTCCTTCTTCATATTCATACGCAAGTATGACCCTCTGTTGCACTGCTAAGACATACTAGTTGCCTGAATCCCTAGTTATCCCTAGATATATATCTGAAAATCAATTTTAGACGTTTTACAAAAGCTGCTATTTTTTTTTTTTTTTTTCATTCAGATGAACTTTATTCTCAAAATAGTTGCTTGGTAAAATAGTTCTTTCATTTTAGCTATAAACTCAGAAATAATGGCTGCTATATTCCAGGAAAGCTAGAGGCAGCGTTCCAGGAATAAGAAAATTACGTGCACGTATTGGAAGCTTGTTCATTTTTAGTGCATTTACAAGTCTGTCTTTGCAATTACTGTAATCTGGTGCAACAGCCTTATCAGAGATTTATTCAAAGCACACTAAATTAGCTCAGATTTCATGTAACAGAAGAAAAGTCGGGGGTTTCAAGTCTCACAAAGAGATTTGTAAACGGCCTTCATTCTTGAATTTCAGTAGTTTTCACTGTGAATGCCACTGGGAGGAAGGGTAGCAATACTGCTGTCCCAGCCCTCGGCCTTCAGTCCTCCCCTTCTCAGTTTTTCCTTCACCTTTACAAACTCAGCTCTAATTACCTCATGAGAAATTGCATTTGTTTACAGAGCAGGAATGATACTGTGTGGTCTTAGGCAGATTTATATGCAGGTCAAGTAACACCTACACACACAGCTGAGTCTGTGAGAAAGGGTTGGCAAAGACAGCATCTTCACCAGTTCTTTAAGACAGATTCTTAAGATGATACTTCACTGTTAGGTTAATTTTGCATCACTGCAAATAAGCAAAAGTCATACAAACATGGGTGAAGTTAAGCTTCAGTACTCTTTGAAATTACTGAGAATCACAGAATGATTCTGGCTAGAATGGGCCTCTGGAGCTCATCTGGCTGCCAATCTGCTCAAAGCAGCATCAAATTGAGAAGGTTGCTGAGGGCCAGGGAAGGCAATCCCACAGCTGTTCAGGGCCCCTGCTCTGCTGTTTGACCACCCTCATAAAGAAATGTATTTTCTTTACTACTGATCTCCTGCATTTCAGCTCACATCCATTGCCTCCCATCCTTTTGCTGTGCATTGCTGGACAAGAGACTGGCTTCTTCTGCTCCAAACCTTTCTGTCAGGAAGATATAGATGGCAGTAACTTCTCCACCAAGCCTTCTCAGCAATTTTCCACCCACTTCCTAGTCCACTAACCTAGGTCATATCTCACTAGTCTCTCTGTAAGGGTACTGTGGATGACAACACTGTCTGCTCTCCCCTTATCCACACAGACAGTGAATCCATCAGAGAAGGCAATCCAGAGGGCCAGGTGTACTTTGCCCCTAGTAAATCCATGCTGGCAGTTCCCAACCACCTTCTTGACCTTCATGCGCTCAGACATGGTATCCAGGAGAATTTGCTCATTTATCTCCTTGGATTCTCCTTCTTGTCCTTCCTGAGGATAAGTGCCTCTTTCCGGTTATAGCAAACCTGAACACCACTGTCTCTGGAAGATGACAGAATGCAACTTCACAGTAACTTGTGTCAGCATTCTCAGCGTTCTGATGCAGCCTGTCTAGCCCCCTGGACTTACACATGTCCAGTTGGCTTTAAAGCTCTGTGACTTGATCTTCCTTTACCACAGGTACCCCTACAGACTCTGCTACTTGGCTCAGAGGCTGAGAAGAGCGGAGGGCAGAATTCAACAGGGAAAACCAAACACAGAAAAAGCTGAGGTAAGCAATGCTGTAGTCACTAGATTCTCTACTTCTTTGAGTAATGGATCTACATTTTTCTTGGCCTTCGCCTGCTTCCCCATTTTAAAACCAGCTAAGCTCTGGCTTTACTGTACTCTTCTTGACCCATGCATGCTTCTGCAAAGCCTCTGCACCCCTCCCCCCCCCGTCTGCCTCTCCTGCCTGTATTTACTTCAGTGAATGAGCTCTGCCCAGAGCTCCCTTCTCCCCAGAGCCAACCTTCTGCCAGGTTTTGATTTCCTGCATGCCAGAAAGGACCACCTTTGTGTTCCAAGCCCCTCTGCCCTCCAGGGCAGCCTCATGAGATCCTGTCAAGCTGATATCTGCTCTCCTCAATGTTTTTGGTGTTTATAGGATTTCACAAAATTCCCGACATTAAATTACCGCAGTACTAATTTATGATAAAATGAAAAAACAAAAACAAAAAACAAAACAACAAAAAAAACAACACCCACAACCACATTTAAAACAGATTAACTATGCTGTCCAAGTATTTTGGTTGTAGCCACAACCTAGTCTTCCTCGGAGCCTCAAATAAACCAGGAATCTCTGTTTGTTAGTCATTCAGTAAACAGCACAGACTCAAGTGACGAGTACTAAGGAGCAGAGAGTAGAACTGAAAAAAAAGAGACAGCAATATTATGCTAGGGCTGCTAGCTTGGTAAAAAATGACATGGACATGTGTCAATTCTGAGCCCTGGACCAGTTGCTTTCATATAAAGTTAATTATATGAGACTGGGCCAAAGTTGTTAGAGAGGCCGGGTCCTAAAATCAGGATGAAATGCAAAGTCATCCAGGAAGAAAAGCCAAATCTAAGTCATGCTAAAACACACAAACTAATTGATATTTTTATTGGTTTCTCTTCAATCAATCTTCAGTGGATAGTATCCAATTGCAAAATTCTTCCTCCCTATACATCAAATGATGCAAAGTAATTTTCAAAACTCGATCAGAAGTACAGAAAGTTAGGACAGTTTATGTACTGCTATCTCTTCCAGTATAGTTGCAACATCTACCTCAGAAACATAGCATACAGTTTACACTAAATGTAGACACTGAAAGTAGTATTTTTTAAAGGATATGAAAAAAGCCAGAAAACCTGAATAACAGTTTTGCAGTTGCCATCAGTTTCTAGTTACACACTTCAATCAACATCTCATTCATATTTACACTAAGCAAGGCTTTAAGGAAAGCCTCTATGATTAGGATCCCTTCCAGTCAGAGGCTGTGAGTACCAAACAATGCAACAGTGCAGTATCAGAACACTCTGCCCACATGGATGAGACTGGCACCTGCTATATTCTGCCCCTCCGTGGTACTGCATACTTCCTAGGACAATGTGGTCATTAATGTCACCTGCTGTTAATGATTATTAAGGATTATTATTAATGATTATTATCTTACACGTCTGCAAAAAAAAGGGGAAGCTTTTTCATATAATTCAATTTATTTTTATTGTAAAGATCTGTGCATACAGTCACACTTCCAGCATGAATACTGGTGATGTGTTGAAATTCAGCATCTCTGCAAATCGAGATTTCTCTTAAGTATTTTCTGAATCTGCTCTAATGGAAAATTCTCAAGAATTCCATGACTATGCTGAATCTTTTGAGAAGACTTTAGAAAGCTCACTTTGAGCTGTACCAGGATACAGTTGGAGCCCTGTAATCTTCCTATCACACCCAGCTGGAAACTGCCTGATACATCAATCTAATGTAGTTGGAGCCTGCTGCTTACAGCTTTTCCCTACATCCATCTATCAGTTGTGCGTCCAGATCAATGAGACAGAGACTGCTCTCCTGGGAAAAAAAAAAAAAAAAAAGAAGAAGAAGAAGAAGAAGAAGAAAAAAAAAAACATACAATAAAATAATTGCAATAGGCATCTGATGACTACAGCAGGCTGGTCTACTCTAATAGAAACCCAGCTTCACAACAGAACTTTGATATGTTACAAAATGCTGTGGATGGCACATACTATCTTGCTAAGTATCCTGGATACAGCTGTTACAAGAAAAGAAATGATACAGTGCTGTCTAATTTCTAAAGAAACATTGAGAGGAAAGGAAAAGCAGAACATGAAAAATTCACTTTTGCAGTAAGAAGTCAAGGTTCATTGGAAGAATTTATCGTTAATGTTTGAAATAGTGTCTTTACTGGACAAAATATTATGAAAGTATTTTAATAGTCCGCTGACATTTAGTATTAAACTTCACTCGGTGCAGCCTGAAAACACTATTAAAAATAGTTTATCTATCTGAAGAATAAGCTATCTCAGATAATCTACACATCTGAGAATAGAAATGCATGAATCACAAGAAAAAAAAATGACAAAGGCATAAAAGACCAGGATGGAAATTGAGCCAAAATTCTGGGCAGCTTTGGAACCAGAGGGCAGAGGAGGAATTACAAGGAAAGCCATAGCACAGGTTATGCATGAAGGAACTGTATGCTTTTCTGCCTATAAGCCTAGAGCAAATGCATAGTGAAAAATTATTTCCAGACAATAACTGCCATGTTAATCACAACATGTAACAGGTTAATCACACAAAACACAGTAACAGGTTAATCTCAGAGCGCTGTAGAATTAGTCGAATAGGGAATTAAAGTTATATTTATCCTCATTTGTCCTAGGGTTTCTATGGAGTCGATCTATTTTGCACTTCCCAGGTATTAAACTGTTTGTTAATTTGCATGCTTCCTTAGCGTTGCCCTGCAGGGCCAATATAAATACCACATCCATTAATTCACACATAGTCTTTTCCTCCTACTTATCTGCTATAAAATTGAAATATATAAGCCAATTCATTAATTATTACAACATCTTCTGTAATGGAAAACAACTGAAAACATGAAAACCCATCAGAAGCTACCATTCATTTGGGTATTTTTGACATGGATAGAGAAAAATTAAGTCAAATCTAACTTCTGTAAGGTTGTGTTAGTAGTGTATATTCTATCCAGTGGCTGTGAATTAATTCTTTTAAATGTTGTCACCTCTTTCAATCACCCTCTTTGAATCCTCTGATGATCTGAATTGCTGGAGGAGCACCATTTGTTTCCTACTTTCAAGTCAGCTCTTCTACATACCAGACCCCTTTCTATTTTATTTTTCAGCATAATCTTTCCTCAGGCTGCTTAAAAAGGTAAACAGTATTACTGAATAACTGCTCTTAGTATCTGGTCAGATGCATTAGTTCAAGGCTTTGCCTTCTGTTCACATATGGACTACCAGAGATCGCATCTGGGTCTACTGACCTTAAAAACAAAGCGCACACCAACATGATGAAGCAAACCTGTACATGTGCCTTGGGTGCTCCTTCTTCCTTTCCAGCACAGCACAGCCCTTTCATCACTGAACTGCCCCTGCTTTACTGCTACCAGCACAACTGTGCAGTTGCCACTGATGTAATTGGTTTTGTGCACTGCTACATCTTCCCATGACAAACAGCCTCCTCAGCATCCTCATGCCCTTCTCCTGTCTGCAGTGCAGGTGAACAACCCCAGAAAGGAGTTTCAGCCTAAAGTTCTAAGTGCTATAACCACAGGTTCCTGTGTCAGGTGTCACCCTGTCACCACAAGCCCAAGTGTCTTCTGACAAGTAAAAGAGGAGAGATTTAAACTGGATATGAGGAAGAAGTTGTTTACAATATGGGTGGTTAGGCGCTGGAACAGGTTGCCCAGAGAGGTGGTGCATGTCCCATCCCTGGAGGCCTTCAAGTTCAGGTTGGACAGGGCTCTGAGCAACCTGAGGTAGCTGTGAGTGTCCCTGTTCATTGCACAGGAGTTGGACTAGGTGACTTTTAAGGGTCTCTTCCAACTCAAATAATTCTATGCCTCTATGATAAATTAAAGCCCAAGTAAACACAACAAACCACATGTGCCTCTTCAGTAGAGCTATCCATAACAACTTAGACAGTAAGACACTGATTCAGTGTTGCTGAAGGACACACCAGTATTCACTAAAGAGCGAAAAGGTGTTTGTGCAGCAATGGTGCCTCCAGCATCCTTTAAATAGGACTAATCAAACAGTTGGGTTTCAGATAAAAGAACATCTAAACACGTGGTGGCTGGATGTTAGTGTTCTCAGCTACTATTGCTCAAAACTGTTTATTTCCAAGCATCTTTGAAACATGAAAATCAAAACTGTATTATTCAAAATGATATTCATGTGGCAACAAAAGAGAAATTGGGGAAAATCTCTTGGTTAATATTGAAGCACCTGGATACATCTGGAAGAAGGCAACAAATTATGAATAAGCAAATAATCGTGAATTAATGGAAATAAATTATGTGTGTAGAATGCTCAGCTTTGGCGTATTTAGGGTAAAGGAAGGAGAAGGCAGTTCAAATACAAGTAAACAACAATACTTCATTGCAGAAGGCCTCCTCTAATCACATATAGAAACAGAGTGAATCTACTTTAATATTTATACATTCTTTTACAAAATCTATTCTGGCGCCTTCTGATTAGTAATATCATAATCTGCATAATTCATGGCTTGATAAATATTTTACTTTTTTATATTATGCTTACAATTCTTACACAACTGAAGTTAAGATGCAGACTCTGCTAAACCACCTTGGCCTTATTATAACCATAACTTTAAGTCCAGCTGAGAAAGCTCTGTAGTCTGCAGACCTCCGATGAGCAGCAACGACACATGTTCTGACATTCTTCTTGGCTACATGCTGACAGTGACTGACTGCAGGAATGATCTTTTTGTATTATTTTTTTAATAAGAAACAGGACTGAATTAATTGTTTTCTGTGCTGGGGACTAAAACCCCTAAGTGTTCACACTGAACTTTTATTCTTTAGCCACAAACTGTTGCTCCAAAAACTGCTCAAACTCCTCAGCATGATGGAGATCTGACCATAATATATGCTTTTATATATAGTACAAAAGTCTTTGTACTTACGAAATGTGCTGTGTTTTGTTGTTGCATTTTAATATTTTCTCTGAACATGATCACAGAGCATTGCATCAGCTAAGAGAACTCCTACCAAAGCCACAAGTCATCCTCTCCTATGCAAGCAACTGCAGATGCTCAGGAGAAAATACGCTTCTCACCTCTCTACCGGGAGAGAAAACCTATGGGTCAGAAAGACAAGGAAGGTACAGAGAAAACGTAGTTCTTACAATTCGAGTTTGCCTCAATTCCTGCTCTCACACACCAGACTCAACAGTTCTCTTAAACAGAAGCCCACATCAAATTATTTAAAGAAAGCAAGCTACGCTATGCACCCTTTAAATACATGTGCATATGTACTGTACACACACACACACAAATATAGGTCACTCCAAAAGTAATACCTCCTATTTCTATGAAAACTACAATAGATACAAAAAGCATGGTAACACTATTTGATAGAGCAAATTCTCAGCTACAAAGCATTATTTTTCAACCCAGTCACCACCACGAGCTGTGCATTTTCACCAACAATGAACAGGAGCCTGCATGCCATGCTTATAAAAATCTGCATCAGCTGAGGTGACCCGTTGTCACTATTGCAACTGCTGAAAGGCACCACCCACCACCTCACTGTGCTCACATCCACTGGCTGGTCTTTGTAAACATTCAGCAAATGTCAATGAATGCCAAAGAGTGCATTTTTTTCCATAAAGAGGAATTCAGTGACATGCCTTTGCTTCCATGCACTTCCATGTCAGACGTTGTTGTGTCATCTGTCTCTGCTGCCATCTGTCACACAGCAACAAAATGTAATGGAATATTGGTGGGAAGGCTCTACCCCTACTGCCACACCACCAACATCTGCCTCTGGTACAGTGGGCCAACAAAATAAAGTATAAGGCATTACTTTCAGAGCAGACCTTGTGTGCAGATATGTACAAATATATTTATATATATTAATATATAAAAAGAAATTATGACATTAGTTCATTTCTCAAATAAGTATCCCTTGTGCCTACTCTCCCAATATGCATAAGCAGTAATGGTCCAAAATCTGTTACACATTTCAGGTTTTAGGTCACTGGACAACAGCCCACATAGAGCAGAAGGGATTGAAAATTAATAGCGCTGCTGGAGAGAAGAAAAGAAAAAAAAAGCAAACAACAAAGCCAAGTAATGATAATACTATCAAAATATGTAATAGCCTACTAAACAGCATTTCTTACCAGCTTTTCTTTTTTTTTCACACAATATCAAATTCCTTAAATGAACAGTATGCAAAAAGAAAAAATCAAAAGTTAGAAAATGTTTTTCTCATTTGTTTGATAAACAAACAACCTGTTCTTTTTTCTAGCAACTTCATATTGTCTTTTTTGAAGATGGTCAACACTCACATGCCAAATACTGCCAATGACAGCTTATACAGAAATCAGTATCGTTTATCCCCTATTGCAGAGGAGATGCATTTATATTAATTAAAAGCAAGAACCATCAGCCTTGGCTATATTTCTACAGAACATAGATATTGTACTCAGTAGCTGCAAGCTGCAGTTTGGGGGTTGTATTTTTTCTCCTGTCTCAAGTAGCTGTTGAAAGATTATGCTTGGAAAACAATCAGCTCTTACTAGATTAAATGTTTGTTTTCATTCTGGGGGTTGATGGCTTTTTTTTTTTTCAGTACCCATCATGCCTGTAATAACTTTCAACCTACAGTTAAACACCTATCTCTCTGCTCTCGAGCTTCTAATTTCTTCTTTGAAAACAGAGGCACTGAACAATATGCCTTTTAAATGCTTAATTTGTAATTACCTACTGAAATGTTTTCCCCATGTAAGTGCAATGAGAGTGTGAATACGCAGCTCAATTTACTTAAGAACTCATTCCTACATTGACACAGTTCATCTCGCTCTGCCGATGTCTTATTGTTCCCCTGTTGTAATACTGAGACTCTGAAAGACATACGATCACAGTGGATGATGTAGCCAGTTTAGGAACCAAACTTCCTTGCAGTGTCACCAAAGTCATGAGGCCTGACATCACCCTACGGTGGGCCTGCACTTGTCCCACCTGGAGGACTCTGCTGCCAGGCAGAGGCAGTACTGACACTATTCTGAAGGAGGGTGGGCAGAAGCTCCAAAGGAGGTCCTAGTGGCACTTCTTGCTCCCAACCACATCCCAGTGAGAGTGCCTGAAGCTAGGCAGACTCCGTCTCACTCTCTTTGCACATCCCTCCCACTTCTGAGCTGCAATAGCCATACACATCCTCCTTCCTTCTTAGCAGAGGAGGAGCCAAGTTGGAGGAAAAGGTTTCTTGTTCCCAAGCCCTCTGGCCAACAATGATGTTCCCGTAACTCCTGGAAACCAGGGTGAAACTGCTTGAAGAGAACCACCAGAAAGAACCGCAGAAGTCCCAGAAACAAAATGTTATCACATGTATTCCCCTGCCACACGTATATACCTGCAGAATTCAGATATCAGAAAAAACAATCAACCAAAATGAAGTATTGCAGCCTTGGTGCCCCCAGGCATCCAGCCCCAGCCAGGTAAGGTGGGGTTGAAGCACTGCCAAAGCCACTCGCATCCCCAGAGAGAGAAGATGGTGGGGGAGGGGAGAAATCAGGCAGCTGCTGCTTGCAAGGCTTCATATTAAACTAAAAATCAACCTCTCATTGCCAGCACTCTGAGAGCAGTGTTCGTGAGCTCTGCAGGGTGTCATTTTCATCTCTTCTTTGATGTGAGAAGGGTGGAAGTGATGGTGCATTAGAAACAGGAATGAAAGGGGCAGGTTGGGAATCATTAGGCAAGCTCCCTGTCTCTTAAAAATGAAATGTTCTTGAATTTATTCAGCAATTCATCTAATCTGGTCATATTAAAGCCAAGTATCTACGAAGAGAAAGATGCCCCGTGTTTCAGTCTCACTTCACTTTTGGATATACCCGTGGTATTTCTGTAGCCTTCAGGTTTGAACAAGTGAAGTAAGAGCTATAGTTTAATTAACCATTACAACTTTTATAAGGCGTAATTGGCCTTACATCTAGTTCATTAAAGTAACAGTAGAATAATTCTGACAGTCCAGCCATGAGACAAGTTCACACAGAGCATTAGCAGCTCAGCTCCCTGCACATAAGTCAGTGCATATTTTCCGAAGAGATGAGATGAAATGGTGCTAGTCATCTGCTCCCTGTCAACTGTGCACCCAGAAAAAAAAATTCGAAAGGGAGATGACCAAGAGCAAATAGACAGTTTCCAACCTCATTACTCCCCATTCAGCTCAACATATGTCAAGTGTTTGCACGGGGCAAACTGACATTTCAGCTTACCGTGGTCTACCCTGGAAAACTGGTATTTATAATGTAATCATTCTATATCTGGCCCTGGAGCAGCTGCAGTTAAAGGAAGATGATATATTAAAGAGAAAGTCTCCATTTGGTGGCTATTTGGTAGGTGGAAGTCCTGTAAGACTGAAATATTCACAGTTTCATTCTGCTGAGACTCTGAGATAAACTGAAATAAGACACTTTCCCCTCTGCCTTATCACTGATTGGAATTTACTTAGGTTTATATAGGTTTTTCTATGACTCCTGACATTCTCAGATGCACAATCTACTTGTGGGTGGCAAAGTGGCCCCTGGCTGGGGCATTTTTTCCACCACTCTCACCTTCTCCTACTTCACTGGTATATATATTTTTTTTATTATTATTTTTTTTTCTTCAGCCATCCCCACTTCTCCCTCCTCTGTCTTCTTTGAGTTATTTCCTGCCTTTACTTCACTTGTCCTTGGGAGAAATTTCCTTCTCCAACAAGAACTAATTTCCAGTAATGACCAGTAGTGACCTTTGTAGCCAGTGGATCTGTCTTCAACGTTAATCCAGATGTAATTTTTCCTTTGTGCTGACAGGCAGAGCACAAGGAAACTCACTGTTGGGATACATTAGCATGGTCTTTAAGACAAATCCTCACTGCCTGCTCTCCAGGCACATGCCAGCTCCCTCGACCAGTGCTCAGAGCTAAATACAACTTGCATAGTGCTGGCTAGTAGCTGAGATACTCTACTACAAAAATTATTAAAATAGACTATTAGAACCAAGCTACCAAGCCTAAAAAGACCTATTCATTTATCACAGTGTTAGCATGCCTAGTTTTTGGTGTATCAAGAGAACTCTGTCCTAGAGCCCTCAGCACAAGAAAGATGTGGAGCTGTTGGAGCAGCTCCAGAGGAGCTCCAAGGATGATGAGAGGGCTGGAGCACCTCTCTTATGAAGAAAGGCTGAGGAATGTGGGCTTGTTTAGATTGGAGAAGAGAAGGCTCCAGTACAACTTCACCGCAGTCTTTCAAACTTTCAAGTGAGCATATAATCAGGAAGCAGACTGACTTCTTGCAGTGTAATAGTGATAGGACAAGGGGGAATGGTTTTAAACTAGAAGATGGAAGATTAAGGTTAGTTATTAGGAGGGAATTTTCTACTTAAATGGTGGTGAGGCTCTGGCACAGCTGCCCAGAGAAGCTGTGACGCCCCATCCCTGGAGGCACTCAAGGCCAGGTTGGATGGGGCCCTGGGCAGCCTGAGCTGGTGGGAGGCAGCCCTACCTACGGCAGGGGTTTGGCTGGGTGGGCTTTGAGGTCCCTTCCAACCTAAGCCATTCTATGATTCTATAGTCACAGAAAACAAATCTTCACTCAGAGTACAGAGTACAGTGAGCAAGTATCTGCCTCCAAAAGAATATATACAAACAGGCTGATGCAACTGATTACAATCCTGCTGAAACTCAACAGAGGCCTCAAAAGACTGGGGAGTTTAAAGGCTGGATGGTGTATCAGTAGGTCTTTTTTCAGGATACCATCCCAAACAATATTTCTCGTCAACAGCCAAAGCTTATGTCCAAAGACATCCCTGACGTTTAATGAACATAACTGTGTAACAAAAAGAACTTCCAAAAGAAAAGAAAAAAAAAAACAACAAAAAACTCACAAAAACCTTAATTAGTCTTGCCCAGACTGAAGAACTTGTCAGCTTCGATATCACACAATACCTGCACTAATAAGATTTAAATCACTTC
The DNA here is from genome assembly GCA_030625065.1 of Alectoris magna. NCBI lineage: Eukaryota > Metazoa > Chordata > Aves > Galliformes > Phasianidae > Alectoris > Alectoris magna. The sequence goes on from CM060560.1 coordinate 82,135,961, forward strand.
AACGAACTTGATGAACTGCTTCTGTGATAATGTGGCCCAACTCTGCACTAACTTTTATAGCTGAAACCTTGCTGAGGTGATGCCCTAATCATCAAGAATACAATGTGGTCAAGTATTTTTAAAACAGAAGCATTTTGCACACAAATTCTTTAAAAGATGTGCTAAAGGTTTTTAAGTCTTCTTGAACACTCTAATAATTTTTGAGCACATTGTGACCACCATATCAAAGCACACTACATTAGATACTGCATTATGACACAACAAATATAAGAGACTTGATAATTATTTGGACAAGTGAGAGCACGAATTAAAAAAAAAAAAAAAAAAATAGACTGCTGAATTGGGATGCTGCATGGCTTATCTGAGAATAAAGCCTCTGAGTTGTAGGGCTTATAAACTTTATGAGCCTAACAACCTCAGCAAAAAAACAAAATTTCTACCTAAAAAATGTATGCACCCAAGTCAAAGCTCATGTCACAGATGGAGTTTTCAAATACTCAGGAGTTTTGTTGCATCAAGACTTGACATGAACAGTGAGCAGCTGCAAGTAAAACTTTGGTCTCAAAACTCTGTTCAGGACAGCAACCAGTATTCAAAACAAATTCTAAGAGAAGGAAAGCAAACAACGGTGCTGCTAACTCTAGTAGTCCTTAAGCCACCAGTACAAGTGAAAAAAAAATCTGCTAGTCTTTTTCTCAAAAGCATTAGCAGTAGTATTAGTCAACAATATACTATACTAATGATAACACGGGCTTGGATGCTTTCATTCTTAATGAAAGTATAACCATTACCTACCTGAAATATGTATGCCAGGACAGTATTCCTATTCATATTCAAGAATGGAGTCTATGCCCAAAACAGACTACCACATGCTGATTCTTTCACCTCCTATTGAAATGTGTGACCAACAATAAACTGGAACAAAGAGACACTCATAGCACTGATGACCAACAGTGAAGAAATGTACACAGGGCTTCACAAGGGATCATCTTATGTTGTCAAGGGAAACTATATATTTTTTTTTATATTATTATGCTACAATGACTAGCAGCAGTAAGAAATTTGAAATGCAGTGTGTAACATCGCACGGAATGAAGGGAAAATACCATTTTAAGAGGTATTTTTGATATATCTGTGTGTTCAAGAGCAGAATTAACTGATTTCACCTCAGAAGGTAGGAGTAGTTCTCAGAGGGAACAGACACTGATAGAAGCAGGGAAAACAAATAAGGCTGCTAATCCAAAGCCAATGTGTCAGATCTAACTTGCCAAACAAACAGTAAAGTCATATCTTTTAGGAACTGCAACCTTCATTAAGAAATAGGCAATTCAGACTTTCTGCCATCCTTCATAAGTCCTTCATGTTGACTTCTCCAAAAAAAAGATGGCCACTGAAAGGAGTTCTTTCTAATTTTCTCAATCAGTCAAGTCATAGTTTCTTGATGAGAAATTATTTTCAAGTAACAGTTACTAAAGTGTGTTTCAAACATCAGATCTCTAATATTGTTATAATTTGAATTGTTGGTATGCCATCACAGGAGCAAGTTTGAGTGGCAGAGCAGCATATTTATGCTGAGCATGAAGTGGAAGGTACTACTTGATGTGTGGCAGACACAAAGTGAATGTAATGAGAGGAGAGGAAACCTGCTCTGAAGGGATGGAATACAGGGAAATCCACATTTGAAAAATGAAAACAAATGCTGGGAAGATCAGTCTGTGAAGAGCTCACTGTAAAACATTGGCCTAGTGCATGGAAAAATGACAGTCCTCAACTAATGCATCAGTCAAGAAGGTCACTGAATGGATGAAGTCAAGCTAAATCTAGCTAAAAATAAATTGCAAGTTTTATAGAAAACTGTGCCAGCTGAAATACTCATGTAAACTTTGAGCTACAGAAGGCATACGTGTTTAGAAAAGAATGACAACCAGCGCAAAAAAACACCAGGAGAGGTCATGCCTTCTGTATTTGTTGTTGCCTTCCTGAATGTCTTTCCGAACGCCATGTTTTAGGCTGGTAGAAGTTATCAACAAATGTAATGGTCTGTATTTTACAGGAGGTCAGACTGATCTAATGGTCCTCCCTGGTCTTAAACTGTCTGAGTCACACAGCAAAAAAACTGACAGAGCTTAGGGAAAGAACACAGTGCTGCTGTAAGCCTCTTCCTTGCACTTCAACTGCAAATCTGTCTGCCATCTATGAACTCAGAAGGAAAAAGAAGAGTGTATTTCAGAACAAAAATTCAACTCAAGGGATTCCCTGCAAATTTTACTTACTGGATGCAGAAGACTTGAAGCAAATATTCCACAATTTACTGAAATTACTGAAGATTTCCTTCACTTCTGAGTTCTGTTGAAGGGTTTTTGTTTACTTAAGAAAATGAATTAACATTAACTTTCCTCAGTGTATAGAAGCCATCACTAACTAACAGAGTAAATGTTTATCGACATTATTTCAGCAACAAAGAAACAGATCAGCAAATATTTAATAGCTTTCTGTTCTGGCTTCTCCACCACCATATCACCTTTCCTGACTCCATAATTTGGGGAAAAGAATCACAGTGTTTTTCTTCACAGATTATATATATTTAGCCTGGCTTAGCAGAAGACAACCACAGCTCAGACAAATCTCATCTTACATCCTAGAAGAAATGCACTTATCTTTAGTATGACAGAACATGTTATACAACATGAATGAAACTCAGTTTATAGACAGACAGACCTGGAATGTGTGGCCTTTGAGAAAGATCTAGTTCACATTTCAGACAGAAGCCATGTTCTGCGGCTCAAACCAGCTGTATCCAGAAACTTCAAAGACTCATACCTATTTTCAGCATTAAAGCTATAGACTTTTTCTATAAAATAATACAAAAGAATAACTACTCATGCTATAAAGACAACACAAGGTTCTCAGCACATTTAGATTCAACAAATATCACATTGGCCTGTTTTTAGCTATGTATAGCTAGAAAAATCAAATTTCATCTGCCACTCTGTCAGGCTGCATTCTGAAGTCAGTTTATCACTGCACAGAATACCGAGGTATTTATTTTCCCTGGCTAGGTTAATCTTCTGTTCCATAATTATCATGTCTGCCAGAAACACATTCAATTCTGTTCCTACTTTTGCAAATGTTGCCAATTTGGGGAGAAGCTGGGCTTAAAAAGAAATCACTCTTGTTTTCAACTTAGAGGCAATATCAGAAATTGAGAAATACACTGCCTTGGAAGCTGTATTCCTTGGAATGGCTGAGGTTAGAAAGGAGCTCTGGAGGTTACTTGGTCCAAGCAGGGCCATCCAGTCTCTTTTATCACCCGTATACTTACTTATTCCCAGACCTCTGAGCGAAGCTAATTTTTTAGCCTCAAACTAAATTAATATCTTTAAAAGATTGTCACATTTGAAGTATTACAAGCAACAAACAGATACAGATACAGATAAATGTAGTTGATTGGCAATATGTGTGAATGAAGAATTTTCTACATTTCTCCCATCATCTGAAAAATCCTTAGGATGCTGCACATTCTAGGAGTCTGAAAACAGGACTGAAAACTTCAGAATCTCTCTATGCAACATAGGTAAGTAGTTTCCATTTCCAGATTTAGCTTATTTGGACCCGGCACGGCTCTCTTCACTGCACAGACCAGTTATGCCCTTAAGCAGTTGGAAACATGGAGAGCCAGGGATTTTTCCTGGTAGATGCACTGCCATTCTTTCTACAGATTATCAGCACTATTAACACCTGCTCTCTTGCCGCTTCAAGTAAGAGAAGACAACACCTTTGTCCCTGCTTTCTGTGGCAATCACATGAAACCACAGGCTCAGAAATACGCAAACCAAGAGTGCTTTTTTTCCTTGGGATATCAAAACAATCTCATCCTTTTACTTCCTGAATTCCACTGAAATGAACCTGCATGTTAATTGGACAGGAGAGGACATGTTTATTATCAGGAAAGGAAGATAAGTATGGACTCTTCTGTATATTTGTTAATGTTAGATCAAGATGAAAACCTTGAATTGTTCCTTGTCAAAAGACACAGTATGATGTGAACAGTTCTAACAAAAGACTGAACCAAAAGTTTTTATTTTGAGGGCTGAGTGCATCCTTTAGTCTAGAGCATGGAAAAACTCCATCAAAGCCAGATCCAGAACTCCTTAGTTCTTGATTGGCTTTAGTTTGAAGAAATATGGCATCTCTCACTGCAATACATCAGAAGAAGAGAGACTAATAATACAAACTTCAGCTAACTTTAGCAACAATAAGCTACATTTTACAATCTTAATGGAACTAAATTTCATGCAAAATTTAGTAATGCTCTAGCTAGTTTGCATTCACTTAGTCAGCAAAGGGATATAACATAGGCAAAAGCAGAGTTTTTAAATCTTACTCCTCTCCGTGCTTAGCACAGTATTCTAGATGAGAACAAGAAAATACAAAAGCAGACAGAAGTTCTCATTCCTCTGATTGTGATGGATTTCTTCTATGACCACTGGCTCACTAAACGTCCCTCCCTGTGCTATTTCCATTTCTAGAACAGAGGTAATAAGGTACAAAAGAACGTAGAATCTGTAGAGCTCAAAATGCACTCAAGTTTGCAAATCACCTGAGTCATGCAAAGACAAGATCCTACTGTGATATGAAATATATTTATCTCATTAGATGAGAGCATACATGTGTATGTGCACTTGTTAGTTTGTATCAGTGTTTCCTTATTTCAGTTTTCCAATCTCCTGAAAATTACCACATTAAAAAAAAAAAAAAGCTTTTATTTCTTCTATTTTTTTTATTTTTTCACTCTCTTACCAAGTTTACACAAGCTTTCTAGAAAATGCGTGAATTAAATAAATCTGAGGCCACAGATCTATATTTCTATGATGGGATCGAGACAGGCATTATCAGTTCAGTTCACTTACAGAGTTCTACGGTTACTCCAATGGAAAAGCAAAATGTGCTCAAAGACCATCTCAGGTGAAGCGGATAAAGTCACCTTTGGCTTCTGCTGCAGGAGTGGCGTTATGCCAAACTGAAACACAAATCTTCAGAGCTGCAAGCACCATTAGTATAAGTAACAGCAGATTAACCTAAGAAAAAATGCCACAACGACCCACGAATTCCCCAGCTGTACTAATAACATCTAAACAGAAAAGGCAGAAAAGGTATCCTCCAAATGTAGTAAAAAAAGCTCAGGGCCCTAGGGAAACCAAATACCAAGATGCCTTCTTCCTCTTTTTAAAGGCTTCTTTTGTAACTTGAAAGTACACGATCAAATAACTAACTTCCTGCATGCATGAGAACATGCATGCAAGCTCGAAATAAAGCTACATGTTAGTAAAGGAGCAAATAATATGTTAAAGTAGAGCAATCTTAGCTGTTGAGAGCCCTCCAGCAGAAGTAATTCCAGCCAGGACATCAGCAATTGCTGCGAGTGCTCACAAGGAAGAGGAGGATGATTCAGGATATAAAAGCAAAGACAACAGAAATACATCCAAGAGCTAAAAAATGACTCATTTTCAACAATGATATTAATAACAGAGTGAGTAGGTGGTAGAGGCTGGTCAGTGTTACATAACAGTAAATGCTACCACAGCTGTTGAATATGGATAAGAGGTGATCAAGGCTGTCCATGCAAGTAGAACACACATCCACTGGTTGTTTTCCCATTTAAGTATATCTGACAGAAGAGTCAATGTGATGCACATAGTTCAAAGTGGCAGCAACATACCTGTCCTGTTTGTTTTGCATGGCTTGAATTTAATCTTACACAGTTCCAGGCAGGGTGACAGCAGCATGAAAAATAGGTTGACATGATACATAAAATAGATATCACTTTAGTCTTTATTTGAGAGCTTCAGGACTGAACACTTTCTTTTACATCTCTGGAAAATGATAGGTGTTAAGTTTAACATAAGTATTAACAGGCACCTTCAATCTTGAATATTACCCCCAGACAAGAGAAGACAGCTCAGAAAGCAAATGAAAAGGGAGTCCAAGTGCAAAGAAAATGTAGCTAATATTAAGAAGTAAAATAGGATGCGAAAGAAATAACACAAAAGACAAGAAAATAGAAATACTTGTGGGTTTTTTTTTTATACTGTAAAAAGTATCAATTATCGATTAGTAAAATGAATTCTAAAAAATACTTATACCAAAATAAAGAAAAGAAATATTTTTAGGTTTTTATATTATAAAGACCGTAAGAATCTTTAATAACTGTTAGACAAGCCATAAAAAGAAAATGTTTGGTGGCTGATTTAATACATGTTACTTGTTGAAATACTGACAGCCAGAGGAAAGAAGCCAGCTACGCAGGCGATGGCAAAGGGATGAAAAAATGCCAATTAAATGATGAATAAACTGATTTTGTTTGATCAAACCTGAACCTATGCAAACCTCATGAAATTTTGCAACCATGACTCCTTTTTTTACCTCACATCTAATGGCAAGGAGTTTTAAAGATGAAACATGCAGCATAAGAAGAGTCCTCCTCCTTTGATATTCTCAGTGCTTTTCAGTTTCACCAATACATTCTTGTTCTTCCATTTTCAGAAAACTGATAAAGGCCAGAAACATACTCACGCTATAATACTCATTATAATACTATTTCAGAGGGAACAATTCTAGGCATTCAATCACCAATTTCCACAGATGCTTCGAGACAGCAATATAAAGTGAGCTTACTGCTTCTACCACTACAGTCTGGCATCAACAGCAGGATAGGCTGAGGGGTCCTTCCTCCCTAAACCCCAATCTTTTTAATGATCCCAAACAGATTTGAACACTGAGAATAACTTGTGTTGTCCAGGCACTAAGAATCAGTGTAGCTTCTTCATATGTTGTCCATAATGTTTTCAGGAGTTATATGCATTCATTTCAGCGTGATGCAGCATCTCCCTATCTGGGAAGTTTCCTGTCAATACTGCTGCTCACTTCACCATCCCAAACATATGAATGCAGCATTTCCCAGCATGACAGAAGCAGAATTCTGCTGATTGTTCTGCTGGGGGTCACGTATTGCTCAGTTTTCAGAAACACAGAATAAAATAGTTTAGTAGGGAAAGAGGAAAGTGTTTCAGCAGCGTGTGGAGACAGGACAAGAGGAAATGGCCAGAAACCAGAGCATAGGAAGTTCCACACGAATGTGCGCAAGAACTTCTTTACGGTGAGGGTGACGGAGCACTGGAACAGGCTGCCCAGGGGGGTTGTGGAGTCTCCTTCTCTGAAGATATTCAAGACCCGCCTGGACGCCTACCTGTGCGACCTGCTGTAGGGAACCTGCTTTGGCAGGGGGGCTGGACTCGATGATCTCTGGAGGTCCCATCCAACCCCTACAATTCTGTGATTCTGTGAAACAATTAATTCTCTTCATTATTTTACTCAAGATTTTTCTCTCTTCCCGTATCCACATTCCTGAGGGGAAAAGGCTCACCAACTCTCATGCTGTTTATTTCCCAAGGTTAGCAGCATTTACTTTAATATTAAACGTCAGTCCTGATCTTAAATGGCCTCAAATAGGATTACAGGAGAGCAAGTCTTTGAGGGACTGAATCTTCATTTTCTTGCTCTGAGCTGAACACATGCACCATGACAGCACCATGCTGAGAACCATTTGAAATGCACAGAGACAGACGTTTTCTAACTATAGACAAAATATGAACCCCTTTCATGTGCTCTTTAGGCCAAATTTCCAAATGTACCTTTTCTCTTAGGGACACCATGTTATTCAAGCAATGATTACAAAACCAACTGAAAATAATTTAATTTTATGTGTGCCTTATCCCACACTTACTTTTGCTGAAGGAAAAGCAACCCCTCTCTGCTTCCAATTAGTAATAGTACTGATAGTAACAGTCAAGGCGTGCAACCTTGCAACCAAGTAAGCAATGCCGTATAAAAAAGATAACCAATCAAACAACAAACAGACAAACAACCTAGACATTAGGAAACTATGCTAGCAGAAGAATGTGATTGTGATTCATGCACACATTAACTTTCCTTTACTGAATTTTCAAGTTCCATTATTACACACTGAGTATCTCTAATGCTGTTCCTGAGCAATGGAGCTCATTACTTACTACAAGGAATTTGACTGTTCCAGAGTACTTGTGGACAATTAGTGAGACAGATGACTCACAGGTGCTACACATCATGCCAGAGTGCACAAAGAAACATCACAGATCTTGTCTCAAAATGCATCTGTTGTGAAGATTAACATTTTACTCCAGTAATGGGGTGGGGTAATTTCATTTCTTTGTTTACAAGGAGAGAAAGTACTGGCAGGCTTCCATAAATAGTCTTTGACAGGCCTGCAGAAGTAACAGATGAAGACATGAACCTGGCCTTCAGTAACCAGTTCACTCACTCCTCCCCAAACCTTTTTCACTGAAGGCAAGAGAGATACCCAAGAACATCCAGATTTCTCTTGAGTGTCTCCACTGATATATGCTTTGACATCCAATCCTGTTCTCTAACTTACTTGTAAGCCAGAAATAATATCCACCTCATACATTCAAGAAAGGAGCTAAAATGACTCCTGGACTGCCGTACAACCTAGACACCAACAAATAAAAATAAGACCTCTCTTACTTTCAGCAAGGGAATTGTGACCCTTTACACTTCTAAAGACCTTTACATTTCCATTGTATTGGAAGGTCTTCGTTTCAAAAGGAAGGAAGCCTACAGTCCTAATGACTGAAACAAGGCTTTTCCCACTTTTTTGTGAAATACTGGAAAGTGAGTCCTGACAGTGCACAGGCAGACAGGAGCCTGGTGTTGACAGATCGTCAATGTCTGAAGCTGAGAGCTGACACTGGGAAACAGAGGCTTTTAATTCCAAGTCACATATTTGAAATCAGTAATGAATAAGATAAAATGGTCCCAAAGCAACACTCCCTGAACATAATATCCTCTGACCTTTTACTTATCGCTCCAAACAAGTCTCCTTTTTCTTTTTCATTTTCTTTTTTTTTTTTTTTTCAGAATTTAAACAAAGTTGTTTTTTTTTCTTTTCTTTTTTTTGTTGTTGCTTTTTGTTTTTTGAGATATCATTTGCAGAAGGCTCCAGCAACACAACTCTTAAACCCAACAAGCCTCTGAACACACCTCATTCCACCTCCATCCACGCTTCTTACTTAAAACTTTCATTTTACAGAAACAACTGAATTGTTTCAAACTTTGGTCATGCTAACAAAGTTGGAAAGGAACACAGTCTGCAGAAAACAATCTGTTATGTTAGCTTTCCGCATCCAGCAAATGACAACTTGTTCTTCCTCCTGTCTGCTAGCAACACAGTAAGACATCTTAAAACCTACTAAACCTGAAGCTACAATGTCTTTTCTCATCAGTGATAAACACAGAATGACAAAATAACACAAATGTTGTAGTAACTTCTTATTTTTAAAACTTCATTAGAAACAATAGATAACGTATATAAACCAAGTATTGTGAAATGCCATAAAACTTAATTTAAATAGCCTGTTCTTTCTTCTGTTTGCTTTTCTTTGTTGTTGTTGTTTAGAAAATAAACTATATTTAATGTGGTTATTTCTATGGCATATCTATTGTTTACATGTTTTACTATCTTCTTTTAACTCTTTGAAAGGGCAGCCTACCACAGCAACAGGCTTCAGCAGGTCTCTGTTTCTTGCACCAAATCTCTTTCACTTGTAAGTACTGAGAAGGAAAGATAAACCATCAGATATGGTTAAAACCCAAGTTTCAGTTGTACATTATGAGTAAAACTAATGAAAAACTTGACTGTATGTAATTTCTCTAGTACACAAAAACATTAGCAAAGCCAAGACACGTGATGGTGCCCAAGAGTTAATTATGCTCCTGATCAAGTTCAAGTGCACAATGTATAACACAAGCTTTAAACTAGTAAAGATGCCCTCTCTTTGATGGTCTTCACTTTTTTAATTCAAGTTCAGGATGAGTATCTCCTAAGTAAGTTACTACTTCAGACAGGAGTTTCATATTACAACATCTTTAAAATTTATTTTTAAACCAAGTAGGAGCTGTAATCAACACTCATCCATTCTATTACTAGTTATCCCTTCAAATAACTTAAGTTGAGTCACTACCTCCTGACCATTTGGAAAGCTCACTTGGAATAATCCTGTCCAAAATCACTGTGGTGGGTTGATGTCTGTCAGCGGCCAGACACTTACCCAGCTGCTCTCACTCCCTCATTAACAGGATGGAGAAAGAAAACATAATGTAAAAGCTCACAGGTTCAGGTAGAGATAGGGAAATAATTACCTGTTACTATCAGGGACAAAACTAATTCAATTTGGTGAAAATTAAATTAATTTATTGCCAATTAAAATAGATTTCAATAGTGAGAAATGACAGAAAGACTGAAATAATACCTGCCTTTCTTTTTCACAGGCTCTACATCATTTTGTAACTTCAAGCTCCTTCCCATTACCCACCAGAGCAGCACAACGGGATGGAGAGTGGGGGCTGCAATCCGGTCAGCTCATAACACTTTGTCACTGCAGCTCCTCCACTGTCACCCTCTGCCTCTGCTCCACTTGGGAGTCCCTCCCATGGGATGTTGTCTTTCAGGATAAACCTGCTCCACTTTGGATACCCCATGGTCTGCAGTTCATTCATTGCAGATTCCTCCATGGGCTGCAGCACAGATATTTTCTCTAGTCCTCTCCTTAGACAGCAGGGAAATATCTGCTCCTCCATGGTATCTTCCACAGGCTGACAGGGGACCTTTGCTCTGGCACCTGCAGCATGCCCCCCATCCTTCTTCACCACCTCAGTCTTCCCCATGCAGCTTCTCACTCCTGTTTTCCACTCTGTGCAGCATTCTGCTCTTCCATAAATACACTTCTGCAGAGGCATCAAGAGCCTGGCTGCTGGACTCAACTGTGACCTGCAGTATGTCAATATGGAGCCAGTCGCATCCAGCCTGGCCCAGCACTCCTGCTCCCCTCGTCCCCCAGCAGAAAGCCCACAATACCTATACTCAACTCTGTCACTTAGGTAAATGGGTATCACTACTCACAAGCATCTCCATAGAGTTTTTGCTCTTCCTCATGCGAGGGAGATCTGACATGAGCCATGCTACCACCCCCTATCTATCATCCAGTACCCATGCTGCAAGTAGATGGAATTGCTTTTCAGTCATGTTGATAGAGATCTGTCCAGCAGCACCAATATTAGTTTCTTTCTCCTCTGAACTCACACAGAGCTGGGACCAAAAGAAATCCCACAGAACAAAATAAAATCGACAATTTCAGTACCGATTCACCTCTCCTCAAATGTTTGATTGCACTTTCTGCATTTCTACAAATCCTGGGGCAAGGTATTAAACCAGAAAACGATACTGCAACAGAAATTTAAGAAATTTAAAAGGTTACCATCTTTTAAATTATGATAATGAATATAACTTTTCTGAGACGACTGCTCACTTGGGTAAAATCCATTATGTCCTCAGTTGGCAGATATCAATATGTTACATAAAACAACAGAAGAGAAAACTGGTCCTATAATATGGCATGTCTACTTTTCCCACATCTAATAAACTAGGCCATATTTTCCTCTTTCATATGTTTCTTTTTCTCTCTCTCAAATTTAGTGTTTCTGCTGAAGTACAGGCTGTGAAGGATTCCCAGTGACATACATACTTCTGACTCAGAGAGAAACTGCAGCATCTAACATCAGTACCTCTGTGTTTCTATGGCATCTCAGAATTATCAGTGTATGGTATGTCTCAGCATGATACACTTATCTCTAGCATCCAGTGTAAAATCCTGAATCTGTGCTGGTTACAAGAAGGCCACAAAATACAACCCCAGTTCTGCAAAGGGTATGTTACAGCTTCACAGCTGGCCAGGGCTTGCAGCTGTAGTTCTGTGTCTGTTTCTGAGGAAACAAATCAGGTACTTCATGTCAGTTATATATAGTTTCCTGGGGCAAAGAAACCCCTTCTTGCTATACACTTCAGGAAGTGCCATATACACTGTTGTCAAAACAAAAAATAAAATACTTTGATTAGATAGGATTAATCAGTGTCCTGCTGACTAGGGTTATGTGGGCTTATAAGAAACTACGGAGGCTGCTCCAAAAATCGTGTTTCCCATACTATTATGTCGGTCTACAACGTCAGAGGCAGATGCTAGTGGTATGGCAGTATGGGTTGAATCGCACCAATATTCCGTTCCATTTTGTTGCTGTGCAAGAGATGGCAGCAGAGGGGCAGTCTCACACAATAGCATCTGACACTGCAGTGCAAATGAAGCAAAGGTGTGTCACAGAATTTCTCCATATGGAAAAAATTGCACCCATTGATGCTTGCTGTACATTTACAGAAACAAAACAGTGGGTGTGAGCTCAGAGACACAGTGGGCGGTGTGTTTCAGTAGTGGTGACGACAACATGGAAGACAAGCCACACTCCAGATGGCCAAGCACAGCTGTCGCACCATGAAATGAAGAGCATCTTGATTAGCTCATCCACATGAATCAGTGGATTATGACCAGGGAACTGTGTACAGAGCTGAATATTGGCTTCAATACATTGGAAATGATGGTTGCAACGTTGGAATATTGCAATGTTTGTGCCACCTGGGTCCCACAAATGCTCACAGAGGAACAGAAAGAACACTGTCTGCAAGTCTTTCAAGACTTACTGAACCAACACCAGGCTGAAGGTAACAGTTTCCTGGATCAAGATGTGGTGTAACCACTAGAAGCCAGAGTATAAACAGCAGTCCATGGAGTGGTGATGTGAATTTGGCAGTAAAGAAGTTGTTCAAGACAAAGCCCTCAGCTAGTAAAGTGATATGTAATGTCTTTTGAGATAGATAGAAAAGGGGTGATCCTTCTGAATTTCCTGGAACTTGGACAAACCATTAACTCTGACTTCTATATCAAAATGTTGACTAAGCTGAAGGCTCAAACTTCCAGAGTCAGGCCAGAGAAGATGACAACCTCCTCTTGCAACATGATAACACCAAGCCACCTAACAGTTTGAAGACCGGAGCACATTGCCAGTCATGGCTGTACTGTCCTACCACACGAACTGTATAGTCCAGATTTGGTGCCTTCTGACTTCCATCTGTTCAGGTCAATTAAACGTGGTCTGTATGGACAACATTTTCCTAGCAATGACACCATTCTATCAGATTAGAAACAGTGGTTCACTACCACTGGTACTGATTTTTACAAGCATGGCATTCAAGCTCGTGTTCATTGCTGGTGAAAATGCATAGATAATGGTGGTCACTATGTTGAAAAATAGTATTTTGTAGCTGATGATTTCCTCTATGAAACACTGTTATTGTGCTCTTTGTATCTGTTGTAGTTCCCATGAAAATAAATAGGAGGCATTACTTTCAGAGCGACATACATGCTTGATGCATCTTGGCCAACAGAGCTCTTTGAGCTATTGTGTTTTTTTTTATAGGGCAGCCAGACAGTTTGATTCCACAGTAAATACTAATTTAACTACAGATTCCATTCATTTGCAACATTCATTTGCTGCCAGAAGAATAATCCTAACTGATACTCTTATGGCAACATACTGTTTTCCTACATATAAATCATCTTAATTATCTGTCCTAACGCTTTGGTCAATGTTGATGACTAAAAGGAAGCCCCATCCAGGTTCACATAGTTTAAAACACAGTGCCCCTGAGGAAAGTGGGGGATTTAGGTATTATGACCAACAATCAGGTATTACTACTGAAAGCAACTTGCTAAAAGAACTTAAAAGAAATTAAAGCACAAATTCTCTGAAGGAAATAAAACATTTGATTTTTTGCATTCTGAGGATTTAGCAGCCTGAATCCCTCCTTACAGCTTTGTCTTGGATATGTTTGATCTTGGTTCAGGTTGAATCATAGCTGGCTGATTACCTAATCCTCATTATTTTTTCACGTTTTGAAACAAAACATAACCTGGGAATAAATATAATTAGTTACTAAAATTTACCAACATCTGTGACATGCTTTTTGTTCTCAGCTTCTGAAGACATATCTGAAAAGACGTGTGCATACAAAGATTTAATCATAGGATCAACTGGGCTGGCAATTTTTTTTTTTTTTTTTTTTTGAGTGTTTTCCTAAATTCAAAATTCATTCATGAGATAAAAATCCCTTGTGGTTTCCAGTAGTCTAAAACAAGACCACTAAAAACGATCAGTCGGGAATTTTACTATTAACCTGAGAATCACCACAGATATTGAACCATAAACATTCTCAAGTTCTCTTAGCAATCTAAACTTTCATCTTCAATCACCAACTATTTCAATGGCACAAAAAGCATTTCATTAAAGCATCCATCCAAAAATTTTCCAACCATCACAGCTGGGAAAAGTACATATATAACATTTTCCAGGTTCATGCAGATATCTAACACCTTTACTTTTCTATTCTGCTATCAAACCCAAATCAGTCACAATTCAAGACCTGAAATCATCGCTGAAGACAAGAGATTGCATTTTTCAGTGTTTGCAGTCCTTATCTCATACGGGACCAACAGCGAATGAGAAGCACCCTGGGACTGCAAAGTAATAAAATCTGGTCTCCGTTAAAATCCACCCGTTTAGATGAATAGGTGAAAATTTCTTCTTAACCTTTGAAAGAGTAATCCTTGTATGTAGGGAATATTTATTAAATATCATTTGTGACCATTAGTATCAAATTATACAGCTCCAATTACAAACGGTATTTTGCAGTAAGAGGAAATAAAAAAGAAAACACACAAAACACAAACACGCTATGGGAATATGTAAATAGAATATGTAAATTCATCCAAATATGGATGAAGTTGAAGAATCTTTTCTCAGTTTCTTTGTTTGTATTATGTGTTGCAAAAATATATGTGACACACATAACGGCAATATAAAAATAACAGGCTGCTCATGAGAAGAAATGCTAAGGGAACAGCATATGGTGGTTTTATTTAGTGTGGCTTTTGAGTTTCAGGGAAACAGATCAATATAAGTGATCAGGAGTGAATGCTAAAAGAAGTTGACCCTGTAAAAGAAATTCTACATGCTCTTTATTCCTAAGCATCAGAAAGACGCAGAATGAGAAGGAAGTAGATTAAGGAAACAGTTTCAAAGCAGCTCAGTTTTTGTTCAAATTTTGGTTTGACATTTTCTGATCTACCTTTTTTCCCCATTCATGACAAGTCATGGAGGGAAAGGAGGGAAGGAAATGGAGAAAAAAAAAAAAAAGAAAAAAAGTCTTTGTGAGCACTGGTCAAAACCAAAGGCTTCTTTGACCACTTCAGTATATTGTGCTTCTGTATTATCAAGGAAGTCAGAGCACTGGTTGCAGCTATGTGCAATGTCTTTCGGGATATGTAAATGAAAGAAACACCTTGTAAAGAACAGTGTGTTGTAATGTAAAACACTAAGCTGGAAACTTGGGGATACTAATGAAAACACTATGTGCATAATCTTCTTTTATTCTTCTGATTTTCCTCTTGCAAGATTAAGATCTCTCCTACAGATAACAAAACTAAAAAAAAAAAAAAAAAAAAAAAAAAGCAGTGTAGATGGAGTTTTAAGATTTTTGTAAACAGGTACGTCTTGAATCCTACAGCACCTTGCAATTCTGACACACAGATGCTCAGATCATAAAGGAAAAGAAAGAAAGAAAAATACAAGCAGAACTGTTATTTCCTGTTTCTCCCATTTCTGGTAGAGTCCTGATTTACAGACTCCCTCCTTTGAGTTCTTCCCCTTTCACAACTGCATTACTGGGTCTACCACGTCCAGAACATTTCTGCGAGGACTCCATGATGACACTATTTACAGCTCCAGTTCTGCAGCAAACATTTTGGAGCACAGAGTAAGAATAAGGAGATGGGCTAAACCCATCTGCTACGACATATAACGGAACACCAAGCTTAAGGCTTTTTTTGTTATTTCCAATTTAAATTCAGTAATCTTCTGGTCTGAGCACTTAGTGATTTCACCAAAATGAAAAAAAATAGGAAGACAGAATATCAACCTTTGGAAAATCCTCTAACTTTTCTCTGGATGTCTTTACTGAGCGAGTCCAGGAACTGTTCAGATAGATTAAACTTCTCCCTGCCCTTCACTCCTTCCAACATCATGAAGGAATTTAATGTGCTACTCAGCTATTACCAACAGTCTCTGGAAATCTTGGCATTTCCTATGGAGATTAAAACTATACAATTTCAAGGATATGTAGTCTAATCTTTTATGACCTTGGTCTGGAGAGGAGAGAAAGGATTTCCTTTCGCCTTTACTATCAAATACAACCCCAAAATTATTATTAATAACTTAAATTCTTTTATATGAAAAAAACAACAGCAATTACAGCAAAACCCACAAAAACTCAAACCCCTATCAGCAGAACTTGAACTCCAGATCTCAAAGGAAAAAATTAATTAGGGACTTAGTTTATTAATACACTCTGATTAGGCACATAATATGTGAAAAGTTGGCAGTGCAAAACCACATTCGGTAACATCCCTTGGAGAACTTTCACCCCCACACATGGCATTCCTCAAATATGTTCTACAGGGTGATGACTGCCCATTCCTCCAACGATTGTCTCATGCAACAAACAACTCCCTTCCATTTCTCAACTTTACATGTCATTTTTACTCCTGCTCCAGTAGATTTCAGAAACAACAGATTTTAGCCATTGAGAGAAGAAAAGTCTCCCAGTCTCCTTCTCCTAGGTTAGCTTCTCTTGATTCTTACCTGAGATGGTCAGACATTTCCCAACACTGTGTATTTCTAAAACAGAATTTCTTCTTTATTCAGCAGGAACAATAACTTGAGTGGAAACAGCAGCTGAACAGCATCAGAAAGCCAAGAATAGCAGCACAACAAATGTGTCTCTGCTGTCAGAACAAACAGTCACAGCACGTGGGCTTAGTCTCGGGATGCATTCATTCTGGGATAGTGGCACAGACAACTGTACAGGGAGTAGATATAGAAGTAATGGCACCTTAACGCGTTTCAAAAGCTCTGTTTCTGGTTAAGAATATTTATTAACAAAACAAAGCAAAACAAACAAACAAAAAAAAGCACACACACACAAAAAAGAAAAATAGCTAGTCTCAATAAAGTATTGAAAACCTCCGACCAAAAATAACCATCCCGTCTCTACCACATCTGATCTCCTGATATGTCAGCGAGGAAGTCTCACCAGCTTGACAGAGGCAGCACTACTTTCTTGCAAGACTCCTCTAAATGGCAACAGACTCAAAAATCTGGCTTTGTCCAAGAATTCTAGTACCTTTTAGGACCATTCTAACTCACACATCCAGCTACACACTGAAGTTTCATGTTTCTCTGGCCAATAAGGCCAACATTCAGTCCTCCTGGAGCACCAAGCATCTTTCACTTCTCTCCCACACGTTTTCCTCACCAACTTGAGCTGCTCTGTATCCCAATTCCCTTTTATTGTAGTGAGAACAAAGCACTGACTGAACTTGCAAGTATTTCACTCAACAGATGTTGGTGACAATTAGCATTACATAATTTGGTCAGACTGCTCCAGCTCTAATTCTTAATCTTTGTTCTTTCTTGTCCCTTTCCTTGTACTCATCTCACACTTATTTATCTCTTTTTCTTTCTTTAGTTCATGCACCTAAACATCAAAATATATCCTGATTTCTCTTCCTCTGTTGAACTAATATATGTACATATTGGAACTACATGTCTGTAAATCTATGTGAAAGTGAGTATATTTCCTCAGGTTGTCACATGGTCTGGGACTGCAGATTTCTTATCCTTAACTGGGATTAATAACCTGAATCATGTGAGAGAGTGAATATAATCAGCTACCACTCCATTCAATAAGTAACCCTTTACATTTTTCTTAATTATGGCTAGTCAACAAGTGAGTGAACTACCTGTATCCTTATACACCTTTTAGATCACCCTTCTAGAAATGATTTTAAAATATTGGTCCCATATCCACATATAAAGTGAAAGATACCAGCTATAGCAATTAATTCAGGAACACAGAATGGAAAGAGGATTAATATGCAAGAGAAAATGTGCATCAGGCTTAAGTGAGACAAATACACAATCGGATATCTGCATGTATCTACAGTAGAAACATCTGCTAGCTCTTAATGCTACTTCTCTCCTCTTTTCTTCTATTTCCGTTCTGTTGCTTCCCAAACCTCTCTGAATATAGATGTTTGGTGGTTGGTTTTTTTTTTTTGTTTTTTTTTTCCTATTATTTTTCATCTTTGATTTCTAGCTTGTAAAATAATGAAAAGAAAGCTAAAAGAAGAAATTGCTTCCTTTAGCCCCACGAGATCTAGAATTTCATGGCTAAGGTCCAACTCAACACTTTGCATCTTTTAAACTGTGATTTTCAATAGTCCTCATTATACACAGGGGCTCGTTTATTAGACAGGCCTGCATTACTGTAGCTCTATAATCAACAGCTAGCTCCATCTAGTGTCGTCTTAATCCATCAGAAAAAAAAAACAAAAAAAAAACAAGACAAACAAACAAACAAAAAAAAACAAACAAAAAAACCCACCCCAAATTCTAGAGATAAAACTATAAAACTGAAACAAACTGTAAAATCGCTTGTCAGATGACAGCCACACACAACACACAGGCGCTGGCATCAAAAGGAAAAGACAATTTCAAGTAGCTACAGTATAACAGCCACACAGCACTCTTGTCACAGGGAGCGACCAGAGCTCCAGAAGAACACATATAAAACATGCGATATGAAACAGTTTTAATGCTACCCTGGAAAGGTGAATGGCACTTCAGGCTGTTTATGTGGGTTATTCTCTCTCTGTTGTTTTCATCATCGTCACAGACAAATTACTATTAATAGAGCTTCCCTGAAATAAAACTATCATTTTTGTTATCAAAACCACAGAACTACTTTTGGCTAGACAAACCCCACAGTAATTCTGTCCATTAATAAGTGCATCTCTCCTCCCAGCAGTTCTAAAATAATTTAAAATGCCTCCCAGAGGTGATCAAAGCAGAGAAACATTCCTGCTACCCAACAGTATATCAGTTTTACCGATCTTTACCTTCAAACTTCCTCAGGGCTGGTTCACTGCTGTGTATCTAGAAACATCTATCTTTCTGAAACTGTTACAGCTTTACTCAGCAACATTTAGTGTTTAATAGCCTGATCCTCTTTTGACAAAATTACATAGCGTACAGCCAGCAAAGTCATTTAAAATGAAGTCAGAAAAGTGAATATCTAGTATGATGACAGACTTATTGGGGGAAAAAAAAGGAAAAAAAATCTTGGAAAAAGTGATATAACTGGTGAAGAAGAGAGCTTATGTTGAAAAAAAAAATCATTTTGTATGGCACAATAATGCAAATAATTTAACAGTTATATCCTGTGAGTGATCAAGAAGAGTTTGGAGGGGAAGAGAGGTCCTGCTTACACTTAGAAAACAATACTTTTACTTCTTACATCCAGGGCAATCCAGCCAACAGAGCTAACATCTGTTTTAAACCTGTTCAAATCACCTGTTCAAAACTGCCAAGTGGTTTCACCCTAGTGGCGATAAAATATATTTCAATACATACAGTGTACATTTAATGATCTGTTCCCCCTGGTACAGAGGGAATATACGTATTGCAAGGGGGAGGTGGACAGGAGGAAGCAGCACATACCAAAAAGATGCACCTATCTTTCCATTTTCTCCAACTTTCTAAAAATAGTCAGCTGGAAGTTATGTTCGTGACCTATCCACTTTAAAGTACTCACAGCTAAATTCAGTGATTACACAAAAACCTCCCTATAATACACGAGTTTAATAAAATGCACGCCAAGATTTTCTGATGTTTCAAAAATAAGAATACTCAAATTTTCAGTAATTTAGCAGCTACTGTCATTTCTCATTAACAGCCTTCAAAATCCTATCTGAAACAAGCTGATACGGATAAATTAAGAGCAGTAATCAAGCGAGAAATGATAGACCAGCTGGGTAGACATCAAGTTGGCAAAACGTGAATACAGTTCAATAGCTGAAACAGATGCTGGAGTTGTTGAGAAAGCCTGCAGGAGATATTGATGTATTTTCTTTATATAATACTGAACAACCAAATAAATGTCAAGAGCTAAAAACTGATGGGGAATAAAACCTGTCAGCAAAACTAACTATAAAGCCAAGACCTGCAATAATGTTTTTTTTCATTATACCAGAACATTTGTGCATGCATCTTCATTTCCTTGGGATTCCTCAATATGCCAATACATCAATCAGAGCTTGCAAGTGAATCAGAGGGAGCCTCTGCCAGTCTTCTCTTTCACATTTGTTTCTATCTACCTGAGGCTTCCCAGACTTAGAACAGACTTTATTCTTCAGCCTCATCCTAACACAACACTCTCGCAAGCAGGCGATTCCCCGAGCTCGGAGGCGAGCAGGAAAGAAAGGGTAACACAGGCAGAAACGAAACTGCAAAATCCATTCTGCAAAAGGAATGTTGTTTTCAGAGTTTCCGGACCTCGGCAACAAATCCTCTGCCGTCAGACGCAGCTCATTCTAGCATATGCTTTGTCATGGTCAGTTTCTAATTACATTCATAATGATGCAATAGCTTTGATAATCCTACCTTCCATGCCAGCTGCTTTTCTTGTCACTCCATCACGCCAATAAGTTGGCTGCCGTAACAAATCAAGATAGTGCAAAACAGCATCTTTCCCCTGCATCTGTCATCTTCCTGAAAGCATTCTATTACTGCCGACTGCTGGGAACCAGAAAGTCTATTTGAATTCCAGCAGCTCCCCTTTCGCATGATTCAAGTTAGGTTAGGTGGGCATGCCTAACATGATTCTCTCCATCATTTATTATGCAGCTGCTACACCGTCAGTGTGGTAACCACTCTGACTTTATCTGATACGTCAGCCTTGCAAACCTATACCTCTGAGCAAACGCACGAGCAACAGAAGCATCTTGCATTTAATGAGCATTCTCTCTGCCTAAAGAGAGTGCATCTGCGAATCTGTTTCAAATCCTGCTGCTTGCATTGTCCTCTAAGGCTGATGCAAATGTTTGAAGATTCTTTTAGTCTTGCATTTCATCTTTTCAGACAGCACCGTTCTTCAGGCACGCTTGAATTATTCACACTTCAGCTAAACGTTTGTTGATTTCTGTCCAAACATCACCTTCCCATTGAAACTCTCAGCTCGAAAGCTACTTCTGAATAACAGCACTGGATATTCAGGCTCTCAACTCCGTTTCGTTTTAAACATGGCTTTTATACCCCCGCCTCAGCACCCGTTTTTAGCTCTTTCTGTGGTAATGAATGGCTGTCTAATGAGGGAACGGCAGATTTTAAAGCAATTTAACTAGACCTACCTGTAGGTGACTTTTGCTTTTTGTTTTTGACATTTTAGCAGTAAGTGGATAGCTCTGTTAGAGCGTCCTGATATTCTTAAAGTGGTAACAGCACCACCAGGAGCTGCTTGTCAGCAGCCGGTGGAGGACACTCCATAGCGACAGAGTTTGCCTAACTGCCTCTCAGCATTACAAATTAAAGTGATAGGATTGTTCTGTTGTCTTTATTTTCTTTTGAGACGGGGTAAAAACATGCTTGCATCAGTGATTTCAAAAGAATATTAATAGAAGTTGACATATCCACATCAATCATCCACCGAGCTGAATTAGCTGCATCTCCTCCCACCACTTCTGCCTGAAATTCAGAGTCGAGGCGGTTCATCTTTAATGCATCTGCTGCTTGCTCGTTATTTGAATTAACAGCACCAACCCCACACTGGGAAGTTTGAATACCCGAGGCAGAAGAAAAAAAGGACACTTCAAAACAGGCAACAGACTGGCTAAAATCTGTCAGAAAAGAGGTAGGGAGGGAGCAGAAGTATTGACACGAGAGGAGAACATCTTCAGCCTCTACACAAGGACAGTTAAGGAGTGAGGAAGGGGAAAGGGTGCAGACCCCAAGGAGAGTTTTCTCTGGTGGCAGCAGCCAGCTCAGGGCTGCTCAGCAGCTCTCATACTCCTAGCACAGAAGACTTTCAGAGTTTTACTCAAAGCTCACTTCTTCACTTAGGTAAGTTGTGCTCAGCTCCTCTGTGGCTGCCCCAAGATGCAACACTTCAGTCTTTCCCTCCCCTCCTCCACAATCTCCCAGTCTCAATTCATTCCTGAACCTCTTGGTTGTGGAAGAGAAAGCTAGAAAAGGTGAGTTTAGAGGAGTTCTAAATCACAGAAAATGAAGGGAGGGAATTAAAACATAATAATAATTAAAAAAAAAGGGTAGGGGGGAGGAAGAAGAAATGTGGTTATCCTCTA
Organism: Alectoris magna; assembly: GCA_030625065.1. NCBI lineage: Eukaryota > Metazoa > Chordata > Aves > Galliformes > Phasianidae > Alectoris > Alectoris magna. The sequence continues at coordinate 82,158,214 of CM060560.1, forward strand.
TCTTCTACCTCCCTGAGCAGCATTACCACCGGGTGGGACCACAGGGCACATCCCTCTTCCCACCTGAAGAGCTGCAGTGCTGAGGGCCAGCAGTGAGGTCCCAGCCAGAGAGTTCCGGCACTGCAATGACGGCTGTGACTTCCCACTCTCGCCCATGTCTAAATGGCACAGCTGACACCTGAATGAGCTAACAGCACGGCACGGTCTATATTTGATACTGTATTTATTCCTAGCATGCTGCCAGAAAATGTCTTTTTAGAGATTTCATGTAAATAAATGAGAATTACTACATCTGTTCCTCTGTCTGTAGCAGCACATATCAACAAGCTAATTTGGCATGCAAGGCAGAGACAGGCCTATCATAGAGTTGCAAAGTGCACAACTATAAAGTGCCTATCTGAGAATACTGTCAGCTCCTTTTTGTTCACAGTTCAAGTCATTTCTGAAGTGAAACAAACCAGACAATAAATGAGGACTGACTTTGAAGTCCCCATAAATTCAAAGTACATAAAAGGATATGCTTAATATTTCACACTTCTAGCTGCATTATGATTTCTAAACCAGAGAGGCAGCAACAAGCAATTTACATGGTATTTCACAAAAGAGGAGTCTGAATTCATAGCTCATATAGCCCATAGTTGTGGGGAAGACCTACAACACTCTGAAACTTATCATATTCTGAAATTCATCAGTGAATTCTGAGTTATGCAGGTTTACAGATGGAGATATCCAGAAAAAAATATTTCATGTATAAATAACCCAAATAATACTGGTAAAAGAATGGGGACATCTGCTATAGGATAAACATGGTTAAACATAATCCTACCCACCAGAGAAACTGACACCTTGAAAGCACAAAAATGGAGTCAGAAGTAGAAAAAGACAGAGTTACATAAAATATTTCTGGAAAGATTACCATGGCATCTGCTGGGGTATATCACTCATTATTACTCCCCTCCAGCAGATCATGCAGTGGATGCGATGTAGTTCAGCTCCTCAGACCATTCACATTCAGATCAGCACTATAGGGAGTAGCTTCCTTTTTTTTTTTTTTTTTTTTTTTTTTTGAACCAGGGGAAAACAAACATTTTTTAATTTTTTTTTTTTTTTTTTTTTTCCTTCGAGGAGGGAAGTGAAAAGCACCAAGGTTTGGCAACTACAGCATCCACTAGCATCCACTAGCTGTACAGAAAACCAGCCCAGACACAAATGGAGAATCTGGGAGGAGAAAACAGTATCAGTCATTCTGTCCACAAATAGGGCAGATTAATAGCTAGCTCCAGTTTTTCTGCATTTGTCTGAGAAAACAACAGCCTTGGCTTCTGTTTATTGTAACTGGGTTCAGCATCTGCATAGATATAATTATAGCAACCCACCCACATATGGAATCAGTTGCTTTGGAGAGAAAGCTCCATGGGTAGCACTCCCAGACTCTACAATAACAAAAATACATTATCTTTTGTTTCATATTAAATGTCCCCAATTTGGGGGGGGGGGGGGGAACTCAAATAAATGACAAGTGGAAAAGCACTAATCAAGTGGTATTCTGCTTTTTACAGTACTGAACTCAGTAGGAAAAGAAGTTCCAGTCTATTTGGGTGATGACAGCATGAGAAACAAAGGAAAGCCACCTCCCTTTCTGTCTTATCTACAGCTTATGGTGTGGACATGTTTATTCATTGTAATTGCTCCTCTGCTACTTGAGAGACTAATTGGCTTACTCAGTGCGCTTGAGTTTGATTATGGCAGTATATGCACATTACAATGATAGCTAAGATACAATGTAGAATCTCTTCTCCACGGCATTTCTCTTTCTTTGTTTTTCTTTCCTCTTTAGAACTACTAATGACTCCAACAAGGCAAAAGTATATAATGGATCACTGGCAAAAGCAGCAAGCAGACTGGCCTTGACCTTCAGCCCTACATGATGCTCTCTCACTGGTATGTAAAAATTAATGCTGATTTTACCTGGTAAAACTGTTCATTCTTCTGCAGGCATTAGCCAATTTCTCTTCCTTTTGCTCTACCTCTCATTATTCTTAGGTACTCCTGCCCTCCTCCTATAAATAACTAATTCAATCAATCATGCAAGAAATTACCCTAATGATATACTGGGCATGTTTAGATTAATAAACCTCTCCAGTGGGAGCTCTGGAAAGTTTGTTTGGGCAACTCAGACAAGAGCAATTATTTATTTCTTAATGATAATCATTCTACATTAACTATTTATTAATTTCAGAATTCCTTATATATTAAAGTAAGCTATTCATGAAGAACTGTTTTCCCACAGACTTAAGAGTCACCACTAGTTTTTGTTTAATTAAGCTCCCCACAGTTTAGAGCGAATGCTTTATGACAATTAGGGATCATATAGCTTGGACTGCTCAAGATTTAAAAAATTGCCACAGAAGAGTATGCCAAAATAAATAAATAAATAAAAAGGCTGCCTGAAAGTGAATGGTGCTTATGAATCGTGCATACAAAGTTCTATCTCTAGAAGCTAAAAAGCCTTGTCATATCAATAGGGATACTTACAAGCTGTGGGACTCAAATGGAATAGTTAAAAGGCACTGTCATCAAACAGAACACCTCCAGAGCAGCCAGAGAGGTGGGCGTGTCTTTAGTCAGTCAGCCAGACATCTGGCAGCAATCTGAGGAGCTGAACTTCTCATGGTTTCGAAAGTTTTTGCTCACCTGCAACATAGTTCATTCAAACATTTCATGCCGTAGTAGTCCTCCTTGCACTAATTAAATCTCAGGTGTAGAAAAACTCCACACAGAGTTAGGGATGTGTTACAAACCGAAAGCTCAGAGCTCACCAATGCCATGTTTGGACTCATGACCAACCTTTCAAATAAGATTGATCCCATTTATGGAAAGTAAGATTTGTAAAGCTTTACTACAGACGTGCTTAAAACAATACCAAGCAACCCTAGTATTTCATATTATAGGATTTAGAAAAGTAATTACCCATTAAAGGTGGTACAGAAACAATTCTCTTTGAGGGCATGACTAATGGCAGAGCACAGCAGACTAAAGCATGGATACGCTACATAAAATTAATATATTCCTCTCTGATATTGCCCAGTATTCACCTGAACACTGCTACAAAAATGAATAATATAATCTCTCAAAGTGACAACTGTAGAGGATTTTTAATGGCAACCTCTACTTATATCTACAGGTAAGCCAACACACATTCTACGTTTAAATCCCACATAGCAAATGTAATTCATTGACAGTGAATTTAAAATACCAGGTTCTAGCAAGAGAAAAATATATAGTTAACTCACTCTTCAAATACTTAACACACATCAGAAAGCAGAAAGATACAGACTTCCAGCATTTATCACTAAGAACTAGTGACCTTGAACTCTCCAGGAAATACCATTAGTCAGCTTCCTTAAGCAAACGTTGCATGTCTTGCTAGCATAAAACTGAACAGAGAAAAAGTGTTAAGGTGCTAATTCCATAAAATGCATTTCATTCTCTTACAGATCCTTTTAAATCAGGCTGACTGGAGCTACGCAGCTCTAACCTTCATCCAGTTGTACCTTTACTTCTTTGGGAAAAAACACATTGTTCAGGCTTGAAATAATCACTGATGCATGCACCTTAATTTGTTCATTCTTTCTACAGCTGCAGCCCATGTATAAGATGTTGCATACCAGATGTATTGGGAATGGGAGAAAGAAACAACTGAACATTTGCATCTCAATCTCCCTGTAATCAGCGTGAGGTGGTTTTGAGCTCATGAGCATTCTCACCTGGTATTGCTCTTCAGCACAGTACTAGATGTTTCACTCCATTCTCACCAGGGAGATCATCACGTTAGCTAAATTATAGTTAAATTATTATTATTATTATGGTTAATTATAGCTAGTTAAATTATAGTTGATCTTTACAAGTTTTGGAGTATATAGCTCACACACATTGAAGCGGTTTCTGTTAGGTGAATTCTCCATATTGCAATCTATAATACTATCCATGGATACTCCATCTATATTTTGGTCTAGCAGTACTTCCAATTCATGGCACCGGTTTTCTGCTATATTGTTAACTATTTAATATCATGCATGACAACTGTGGGTTATAAAACTAATGAAATGAAGTTCTACCAAAAAGCTAGACTCCCGTGTTTGGCTGATATTAAGGCCTTTATTTTTTCTAAATTCATCTAAAAACCATGAGGTGGATAAGAACAATCATCAGACATAGCAGCCTTTCATTAGTCTGACATCCTTCCATTGTGGGAAGTTCTAATGAGAAACATGAAACATCTCCAATCCAGTTTCAGAGGCAGACCACAGTAAGAGAGGGCACTGCCTTGCAGGGCAGTTAACAATAAATCCAAAGGCACCAGTAAACTACACAAGTCAGGCAGCAGAAAAGGGACCATTATCCAAGCTGTGGGACAGCCCAACTCCTCCTCAAACTCTGGTCTGTCTTCATTCACTCTCAGAGCAGCCTCTTCTACCTCCTCATACATAGGGCATTTATATGTATCCACAGCATTTGCATCTTTCTTATTTTTCAATATCTTGAAAAAATATTTATGTTAAGCCTGCAGACTGGCCAGAGCAAAATAACTTACTTTGTCTGCCCCACAGGTGCTAGTTAGAAAGGTATAAAATATTTAGAAGGAACTTTAGCAAGAAACATTTCTCACTCTATCAGAGGATGAAAGAAGAGATGACCCTTGAAAAGGCAGTTCACAGGCAAAGGCAGTAAGCAGAGAATCTCATGGCATCAGCCCCTCCAAACTTCACACCTGTTGTGGCCTGGAGCCACATACGAAACCATGACCGCTTCCCAAATAGATAGGAATAAGAGAGGAAGAAATAACATTCTGCATTGTGTGGGTGATTGATGTGTAACTCCCAGATTAGTTGAATTAGTAAAACTGTGGCCTAATTAAACCTTCTCTCTTGCATTTTGTCAAAATTCCAGCATATTTGGGACTCTGAATGGCACCAGTGAGCAGAGTGAAAGCTGCCAAGCATCACTTTGTTTGCCAGGCTTCATTTTTAACATTATTTTGCATAATATCAGGGTGCAATCAATTTGGTATTGTATCGGTACAAAAGCTGAGATTTTGATGATAGCAACAGGGAACATAACATAGCCCTAAGGCTTGTTAAAATAATTATGAAAGGTGAATTCTTAAAATAGGTATTGTATATGGAAACAAAGTGTTTGGGGAATATATGTTCCTTAAACAGTTAACATCTCATTTTTTTCACTGTTCAAAATTCAGCATGCATTCTACTAAGCTTATTATACGGTATTACTTTACTTGATTTGCACTGATTTACATTACCATCTTTCTTTATTCAAAAACAAAAACAAACAAACAACAACAACAAAAACAGAGCTCAACAACCTCATTATCACTAAGAAATAATAATCTTGCAAATTTCCCAAGAAGCGCTGTCTTCATTTGGTACAAACAAAACCAGTTCTGTTGCAATGGACACCTGTACCAACCATCAATTTACCAGGAGCTGTGTGTAACACGGATGCCGCAAGCAGAAACATCCCTCTAGGTAAGTCTGTAGCCAGTAGGTTTGGCCTAAAGTATAGCAAGTTGTACATGAAAAAGCATAAAAAGTGTATAAAGGAAGCAAACACAGACTGTGTAAACATTCACAGCCAATGTTGTAACCAAGTTCCTGTATGCAGTTCAAAAATGTCATCAACAGCAGCAGCTCCTGGCAAGGTTTTAGTGATCTCCTCTCATCAAGATACTCAGCAATTCCACCTCTCCTGAGCCCTCTCCATTACAAAATAAGCATTCAAATTTGGTCCATAATCAACAGTCAAACCTGTTCAGAATGCCAATGCTGTAACTGACATTAAGCTTGCACATTTGTGGTGGACAGGACAGAGCGAGGAGTCACCATTAGTTAGTCTAGTCTTATCCTAATGCACGCCTTTCGCATGGCATTATTTTCTCAGTTTTAAAAGCTTTGCCATTTTCTTCTGTGTAATTACTGGGACCCATTTTAGCTTGAATTAGGAAGAGCCGTGGAAGAGAAAGCTAATGCTCACGCAGTGTGGTCACACTGGTGTCATCTCCAGGAGGATGAAAAGCTCTCTACTAGAGGGGTCTACTCACATTTTCCCAAATGGGGAAGAGGGAATCACCAGCAAAGATGCAACTCTGGTGCAGGCAGAAAGCTTCTTCATAACTGTTTTTGGCTTTTCCTTGTCGGATGTTAATATATGCACAGTTGGAGTAGCTACCACTGCTGCCATCAATATATTCTGAAGCAGCCTCTGTGCCTGTCAATACCTCCCAGTTCAACAGACTTGAGTAAGAGCATCACTCTCACACTTCTGCTCCGGCTTGCAAAATGGGGCCACATTACTAGTCAGAAAATGTCTTTTGAAAAACACCAAGAAACAGTCATATCAGCACTTCTGTTAGCAACAGAAGTCGTCTCGTCTCTTGATTTCCAAGCACTAAACAGTTTTGGCCACGAGCCTAAATCAGCATCCATTCCAGACAGAGAACGTGGCCAAAAAAAAAAAAAGTATGCCACATGGGGAAAAACAGCCCTAAGGAATGCCAGGAAGAAAGTCTCTCCCCCCTGCCTCAAGTGAAAAAAAAAAAAAAAAATTACGAAATGCTCTGAGGCCTAAAATCGTGCTACAAGTTTATAGATCTGCCCTTGAGTCATATTAAATAAAACCAAAGCTACAGGTGCTCTTATATCTGCACGGATTTGTTACATAGTAGTTTTCTAAGACTACTCAAGCTGAGATCTATATTTGCCTTATTAGCTAATTACATTAGCCCAGTATGGCTATGACACAAGTTAAACCAAAGGCAGGACAAAACTCAAAAACAAGTCTTCAAAGAACTTTTTTTTTTTTTTAATCATGGTTTATCACTTAATGGAAAATACTGTTCAACTGAATGTATGTATTCATCCTGTGAATAGATCAAGTTCCCTTAATTTTTCAGCACGCTGTGGACTGACAGTTGAGTCACCGCTGTTGAGTGTTCAAATAGTTGATCTTTAAGAAGTCTTTGATGTGAATGGGAAGATACAACGAGACACAGTTTCCTTCTGCCCTATGGGATAGGGGTAACACAGTCACTAGGAGACTTTACAAAAAGCCCTAAGGCTCTCAGTTTTACTGTGAAAGATCTAGCGTCTTATGGTGAAGCACAAGACAAAGAGAATCATGAAAACTTTTTTTTTCTTTTTTTTTCCTTTTCTTTTCCTCTTTTTTTTTTTTTTTTCTTTTCCCCTGGGTCATCTTGCTTTGCCTGAGGCTTCATTCCAGGAAAAGTTAGGCTGCTGTAAGATTTATTGGCTGGGACCAGAGTTTGAATGCAATTTTCTCTCGTCACATTCACACAAAGGATATTGCATCCTCCTGCACTACCGTAGCTAAGAAAGGCATATTTAATTGCTTCTGTGCCACGGCTCTGGTTGGGGGTTTGGGGAACTCGCTTCTATCACTGTGTCAAATCATACCGTGGCACTACGTACAGTTTCACTCCCAGTGTGCAGACTCAAGTGTGGAAACCTAGAATTTGTTTACTGGGAGTGCTGATGTGTGCAAGATTTGATTGCTTCAGTGCTCTCAGAAAGCAAAACACAGAAGCTGGACAGTGTCTACAGTAAGTTGGTTTTTAAATTCAAGTAAGCAATCTAAGAACTAGGAAAATGTCTAACCTAGGTAAATTAAATCCAGTCCCGTATGATATTTAAACTAAATTCAGTAAGAAAGACCAATTATGTCCTAGAATGCACTGATGCCTGACAGTGCATTAAACCGGACCTGGATACCATACCAACTCAATGTAGTTACTTACGTACATCTATTTATCTACATAGAAACATAACGTGTCAACATTTATAATATAGACATATTTCTTCCTTATCCCTTGGAGCCTTCAGTTTCAATACTGATCACAATCATCTCAGCTTTACAAAAAATGCTGAGTTGACAGACCAAGATCATAACTAACTGCATCCACTGGCACCCCAGGACCTGCGTACCCACAGTTCCAACCGATTTCCTCTTAGCCGATGAACAAAAAAACATTCCCAAAACAAAAAGAAACTCTGGTGGGTCTACAATACACTCTGGAAGCATTCCCCTCTCACCTGTACTATTAAGATACGGTGAACAACTGAGAACTATAATCAGGCAGACAAACTGTATGCCCAGACTATCAGATGCCAGAAATACCTCACCAGAAGGAAGTCTGCAGACTTTCTTGAGTACAGAACAGAATACGGAGGTGGAAGTGGCAATTATTAAAATGTGTCCCTCCCCTCAAGCACTGCTTCAAATTTTCCCAAAGGCTATAGATAGTAGGTAGCAAGCAAGAAATTACAGGTCTTAGCAACCAAAACCAAACATTTATAAGACTTGTTGTTGATCAATATCTGAAGCATCTTTTCTTCTTTTTACATTTAGAGCTATCCACCCAGAAAATACAGAAGATAACAATTGGCCAGGCAAAACTGAAAACATTTATGCACTTCATCTGTCTATCATATCTGACTGACAGGAAGTAAAACATTAAAAATGTATTACATCTAGAGTAAACACTTCACTACAATGAAATTATACAACAGGAGGAAACAGTTAATGAATATTATGCCCAATCCTTCATTCTTCCTGTCATCCATGACTTGAACTAAATCAAAGCAACATCTACAAATCCTCAAGCAGCATCCCAACAACGTGTTATGAAATGTCTTCTTCATATGATCTGGTTTATATTGATAATTGTCCTCTGTGAAGGGTGTTTAGACGGTTATTTTCCTGATTGCTAATGAGATGACTACCCCTATATATTCTGATCTGAAAATACAAATAAGTTTTTATTACTGCTGTTGTTCATCCCTTGAAAATTCATGGCCTGTGATGTATTTGAATGTACTTCTTTGGAAACTGCTTCAGCCTTAAATTGCATCTCTCCTTCTCTCAGGTCAGAAGACCACATTTCCAGTGAGACCAAACAACACAGAACTAACCCTTTGGCAATGTTAACATGATTCTCCATCAAGCTCAAGCTCAAGGCTTTCCCCTCCCAAGTCACACCTTCATGCTGTCAGGGCTTACCAGTCCCTGTCAAGAGGAATTCTTGCCACTGGCTCAAGTGAAGTGTGGATTTTTCTTCAGAGGTTTTCTGAACAACTCAAGTTTTAGGTTTTGAACCCAAAATCATAACAGAGAGCACTACACAGCCAGTACTCCTATTTTGACGGCAAGAACACAATAACGTTCTCTGTAAATCTGCCGGGGAAGCAAATGAAATAATATTTTATTATATTTAAATATTCATATCAAAACAAAAGAACAAAATGATACATTTTAATTTCCACATCCCTAAGCGACCAACATATGAAATGCATCTTATCTCCCAGTACTTGGTGATTCTAGACAAGAACAGATGAAGAAAAAGCCTTGGAAGAAAATGGCAGCAATGCAATCCTTCTGATCCAGCCATTTGAAAAGCAGTAAAGAATCTAATCACAGCACTGCAGGCAGAAATTAAAAAAAAAGGGGAAAAAATGGACCTGAGCTAGTCCCTTTTTGTAGCTGCTCCTGGCTGGAACAACTATGGGCCAAATCCTGCAGCCCTGCCATATGGAAATACATCGTTATGAGCTCTCCTTCAGTAGCTGAGGAGCAGTGTTTGTATAAATGCTTTCACTCACTTTCAGTTCTAAATGGGGTGAAGAACTACAGGCAACTGATGATATTCCTAAAACACTGCTATGTGGAAACCTCAGAACTGTGCTCAGATTAAGCACTGATGACCTACAGCAGGCTGGATTTGTCCATCAGATTGAACCCCCTGGTATTTTTTGTTTTTTTGGTTGTTTTTTTTTTTAAGCTAAAGTTGATGCCTGAGTAGATGAAATCAGGTACTTTGTCAGCAGATTCCTCAGTGTAAGAAAGCAGAGCCATTTTTCTGAAAGTAACTTCTTTAGAGAATATCCTAAAGGAATCAGGAGTTATTCGCTCTGATAGAGAAACTACCCTGGAAAATTCCACAGGATCCTTTTATATTTCATAGTTTAGACTCAGAAAGTATAATAAACAATGACCATGCACTTTTCATAGAAATATCAGAGACTTCCTCATTTCACTAAATCATTAATTACATAATAATGAGTGTTTTACTCTCCATACAGAAAGTAAAGTTTACTCCTATTTAAAACAAAGTAACTCTCCCCTCTCCCACCAAACCCTTCAAAAAAGCATGAAGAAGAAAGAAAAAAAACTTATGGACCCTGGCTACACAAACGAGTAGGTGTACTAAAATATTAGATACATAACTCATTTACCTGAGTAAAAATCTAATTGAGATGACTAGAGGAGTGAAGAGCAGGGGAGAATCTTAACAAGAAGTACTACATACTACATACCCACAGTATTCAGAAAGAAAAAGAAAAAAAAAAAAAGTCAACTGCCAAGTAGATAAAGAAAGATTGATTAGACTAAACTAGACCTAATCTACACAGTATTTTGATATCTCTGGCTGCTTTGTGAATCAGAAATGTTGTAAGAAAAACAACTGCATTTTTCTCAAACTAAGTGAAATATGTAATCATAGGTATTCGTATGCTCCACATATATTACATATTTATGTAATGTGTTGGAAAAAAAAAATACACATTGAACACATTGGAAACAAAAGCAGAGGAAATAAAGGCATTAATTCATTTCTGGACTTCTTATCTCAGTAGCCAAGGTCATTTGAGCGACTAAAAGAACTGGAGCTGCTTAGTCCGGTGAAGAGGAAGCTGGGGGGAGACCTTATTGCTCTCTTCCAATATCTGAAAGGTGCTTACAGTGAGAGCGGGGTTGGTCTTTTCTCACTGGTGACGGGTGACAGAACAAAGGGAAATGGCCTCAAGTTGAGCCAGGGTAAGTTTAGGTTGGATATCAGGAAACATTTCCTTACAGAAAAGGTTGTTAAGCACTGGAATAGGCTCCCCAGGGAGGTGGTTGAGTCACCATCCCTGGATGTGTTTAAAAACTGTTTGGATGTGGTGCTCGAGGACATGATTTAACTGAGGGCTGTTAGGGTAGTATGGTTAGGTTGTGGTTGGACTTGATGATCTTTAAGGTCTTTTCCAACCTGAGCAATTCTATGACTCTATACCTGGAACTCTCCCTCATGCTTTAAGCTTGGCAATTTTTCATTTGTTCAAGTGGGCATTTACCAAAAATCAAAATGAGTAAAGTCTGAAAGTTAAAAACTCAAGTGGCTAAGATAATGCAACCAGTGCAAATATAAAAAGAGACAATTTTATGTAAATGTTGAAATTATAAAAAATTTGTAAAACTGACTGTTGAGCATACAAAGGAAAATATGGACTATTAAAGTGGTGGGAGAGGTTTTTTTGAATGTTTCGTTCTACAAAATTGGAAACGTTTTAGCCTAAAACAGCAGGGTTGTTTTTTTTCTCTGAGGATATCATTCTGGCTTCAGATTTATGATGAAGGTTCATATAATATATGCTCTGAGTTTATCATTCTCCTTACATATGATTATCTATGAAACTTTTGAAATTCAGTGATTACGGCTTACAGTAGAAAAATCTTAGGCTAGCTTTCTTTATGTGAAGCTTGCACTTTGTCAGTTCCTTCTTTGCTGAACTACTCAAACTCAGCTGAAAATTATGCAGAAAGTCTCCCTTTCATCCCTTCAGGGAAAACTGGGACCACTTTCATAATGTAACAACACAGACCATAAAACATACTGGTTTATTATTTTTAGAATTTTCTTCTTGTGTTGATGCCATATTTTGCATGCAAGATTTATTATTTTAGTTTCTCTTAAACAATGAATCAAAATTTACATATAGAATTTACTCAATACTACTACTAAAAATCTGACTTAGCAATTGAAAACAGATTTTGCCCCAGGAGTCTTAAGTGTTTTTTTCAAATTGCATTCAAATGCTTTTTATATCTGTTCTCTAACAGACAGAGCAATAGCAAAGCTGTAATCCTGCTGCAAACATAACCGTGACACCAGAAGGCAAACTGATTACATCTTACAAGATGTACGCTTCCATCTAAATGTGTTTCAGTAGCAAAACTCACTTAGACAAGTTCTGAGCCTGCTTCCCCTGTAATTTCTCAGCGGGAATCAACATAAGCAATACTCTGATGATCATATTTCTGCAGGATAACCTACTACAGGCAGTGCCTTTCTTTGCCTCTGGACAAAATAAAATAAATTAACACATTCTCAGGCAATTCCAAATGACTGAAATATATCTTGCACCTTTGTGGGAATCAATGCATTCCTAGCTTTTTCATACATATATAATAGAATATTTCTGGTTTTGTTGTTTTAAAGAAACAAAAAGGTAGTGAGGCTTCTTCCAGTTTGAGCAACAATGATCCCTTTGGGCTTTTTTTCATGCATCTTTCTTCTACTCTCATCCTTTCATGACCAATTCTACAGTTACTTCTCCCCACCAAAAATAATTTTTATAGCTCTCTTCCTCCCCAAGAAAGAGTCCCACCTAGTGGATGGCACTCAGAATCTCCAGTGCATTAACTCCTCTATGCCAAGCACTGCTCCACCAAAGAGTTCTTCTAAATCTGAAGAAGTCGTTCTCTGTTTGATCTCGCTCTGGCGGGCTGCTTGTACCATTGACTCAAATGGTGATTGCATCTGCTTGCTCCACTTGCAAATTAGGATTTCACTTTTTTTCTGCAGCAGTAATATCTGAGAATGGATTAGTCTTCTAAGATCAGCCCCACTGAGGTACAGATGCACCTCTCCAAAACCATGTGATTACAGCTAATTACAGCTAATATTGACAAATTATTTCATGTTTCAATGAATTTAATTTGTACAGTGATGTTAAAACAAACATACCGCATGGGTCAAGATGTATGGTAGAAGTCCCAACAACCCCACTCCAGCATAAACCACTGTCTCCCACCACCCTCTTAGACAGAAGGAAGGAGAGCAGAGTTCAGTCATCTGAACTCTAAGGTTAGTTTCCCAGCATGGAAGGTAATACCCAAACAAAATCTACCTCTTGCCAGTGCTACTTGATGCAGGCTGTGGTCTGCCTGAGGAATTGTCATCAGCGGGCTGCCCTGGCATCCCCCACAGCCCCACACCAGACCAGCATCTTCTACACTGCTTTGCAACAGCTTTTTCTGTAATCAGAAATGCCCACTGAATTTTGGAACACATCCAATCCAAACAAATAAACACTTCCTTAATACGAAATGACAATGTTTGGCGTCCTATTTTGGCACAGCACTAAGAATTTTGAACTTCCTGAAAAATCGGACATAATGAAGTTAAATTCAGTTCTCTGTTACACTTTTTTTTTTTTTTTCCCCACCCCAAGTAATTTAAAATTTACTCTCAAAAATATGGGTTATTTTTTTGTTTGTTTGTTTGTTTTCCTTTACATGTACCTTCATAGATCCAGGACAATCCTTTGATTAAATTACTAGGAAAATTTGTTCTGTCATAGCAAGATGTCTCAAAAATTATACTTGATTTTTCTACCTCATTGCATTTAAACAGGCATTTAAGAAGATGAGAATAAAAATCCTTCCTCCTATATACATACAGCTACATACGTCTATTGCCAATAATATGTGTTTCACTGGCATTATTTTGGAGTCTGTGAAAGTGTTTGTAACCAAAGCTGTTGTACACGGTTTGATAGATCTTTTGCAAGTCCTGATTATGTAAGTTCTAACAATGAATGAAAACAGATCTTAAGCAGAGCTCAAAATAAATGCAAGTTCTTGGAACTAATACCTAAGAAACTCCTAAAAGCAAGGTATTATCAACACTCAAAAAGTACATGCCTTTTTACCCTGACAGATTACATTTTTTAGCTGGAATTCCGAAATTTCAATTTCATCATAGAGCTAACATGTATTCAATAATTTTAAAGAAAGTTCTATCTAGGAAAGCAATACTAATATAAATTCATTTAACAATTCATGTCATGGATCCTTTGCCTCATAAAATTTAAGGCAAACATTTCTGATGCTTTAGTTTCTAGGTTGCCAAAGTATTACAGAATTCCAAATTGTAACAGCACAAAGCTAAACAGGCATTCAGAATAGCCTCTGCTACTGGAAGACAAGCTAAAAAAAAAAGAAAAAAAAAGTATATGACAGTATGAATTGTTCCTGAAATTACTTTCAAACATGATGATTCTAGAGTTACATGCTACTGTACAGATTTGCTAGAAAAGATTCAACTGTCACCAAGGCCACTGCTAAGCATGAGAAGTAATCATACACTCAGTTAGTTGTACTCTGTTAGCCAAAGCACTTCTAAGTGACTCAGAACACAAAGATTAGAGAGAGACTACAGCACTAAGAAAAACAAAAAACAGCCTTGACCAAAACCAACATGATGCTTTTCCTATATTGCCATTGTCTTGAAAGTGAATGGATGAATGATAAAATAGTGAGAAAATGGCTTGTATTGTTTCCAGAAGCAACTATTAAGAAATACTAGCCAAGATTATGGCTAGTTCCATTACTGAAAAGAATTCTGAAGTCACATGGATTATGTATTTTGACAGTACTGTAGAACCTTTGATAGCGCCTACTTTGATAGGATGCAGAGTGAAATTGGAAACAATTTATTCTGTATTTTCCCCACGGCTAGCACAGTAGAGCTCCATTTCCCGCTGACCTATGTTTAATCTCCTAATAAAAATAACTACTAGCAGTAAAGCAATTAATAAAAAATAACCCTATTCCTAGATACATCATCACAGATTTGTCATAAGGCCAGGTCCTCATCTAAGTTTTCTGCTTGAACCTCTAAAGTAAATACAGTTAGAGAACAAATACATGTGGCATAACTGAAGGTAAAGACTAAAAGATTTAAGACCATCTAAGGAACCTGAAGGCATGTAAATCCACGGGACCCAATGAGAGTCATCCATGGGTTCTGCGGGGACAGATGGATAGCTAAACAATTATCCATCATCAAGTAAGCAAGTTTGTAGATGACACCAAACTGTGTGGTATGGCCACTATGTTGGAGGAAATACATACCATGCAAAGGAACCTTGACAAACTTGTGAGGCAGGCCCACGTAAACCTCATGATGTGCAATAAGGCCAAGTTCAGGGTCCTGCAGATGGGTGGGGATAATCCCAAGAGAAAACACAGGCTTGGTGAAGATTGAGAGCAGCCCTGAGAAGAAGGACTTAAGACATGTTTACTGATGACAAGCATAAAAGAAGCCAACAATACATGCTTGTAGCCCAGAAAGCCAATCATTTCCTAGGCTGCATCAAGATAAGCATGACCGGCAGGTAGGAAGAAGTGATTTTCTCTGTCTGTTCTGCTTTCACGTTCACCTTTGGAGCCCCCAGTATTAGAAGGGCATGGTGGTGGGAGTCCAAAAACGGGGTACGAGAATTACCAGAAGGCTGAGTCCAGTGAAGACAGGCTAAAGGAAATGAGGTTGTTCAGCCTGGAGAAGAGAAGGCTGTAGGAACACTAGCAAATTTCTAGTACTTAAAGGGGGCCTAGAAGAAAACTGGAGAGGGACTCTTTTTCAGGCTAAGAAAAATGATATGAAAAGGACAGAATGGCTAAAAGCCAAAAGAGGATAGATTTACAATAGATTTAAGAAATTCTTCACTATGACTGTGGTGAAACACTGGAAAAGATTGCACAACAGACTGTGAACGCTGCATCCCTGGAGATGTTCAAGGCAAGGCTGGATGGAGCTTTGAGAAGACTGGTATAGTGGAAGGTGTCTCTGCCTATTACAGGTAGATTGGAACTGGATGATCTGTAATGTCCTTCCAACACAAGCCATTCTATGACTCTAATTGAAACACCTAGCCTGACTTTTCTAGTTCTATTTGTAGAAACTGCAGATTTGCTACATTCTTAAAAATCGTTGTTCAGGGATACAGCAAAATACAGTTCTCAAATAGGCTTTTGATTCTGAAAAACTCATAGTTTCATCTGTCAGATGAACACTGAAAACAAACAAAAAATTTACAGGTTGAGATGCAAAGGTTTATTCACAGAAGAATTTTCAAAACAAGCATACTGAAAACACTTGAGAATGCACTGGGTATTGTAAAGTATGTCTCATATCCATTTCAAACCATTTCCAATTTGAATAAAGTTTACAGAAATGGATGCTTATTTCCTTATTCTCACCAGGCTGATAGGAAGCAGCTTTTCTCTTTTTCCCTCTTTGCTCTGATCCAAATGTTTAATACTATATTTTCTCCTTCTTTAATCTCCTTTTCAGATAATCCTTTAGACATACATTATACGTCTCAAAGTTTTTCCCTCATTTTTTTCTGTTTCAACTCTACAAACGCAAACAGTTCTTTTAAGAAAATGACAGCTTTAAAACAATGTACCAAACCATTCTGGTCATTTGGATTGTTACCATAGCAGACAAGTAGCAAAGATGAACAATAAGCCACACTTTTTTGAAGTCAGGAGACTGTACTCCTGAAAAACTTACATGTTCATGGCAACAGTGTATCTAGCTTTAGATTTCAGATACATTTTTTTCTGTACCTTAACTAGTCAGGTATATTGACTCAGGTAGATTCCCTGGCTTTAATACGTGAACAGCAAAATAGTGATACAGATGAGATGGATGAAAGATTTAGAAGTATTAACTATTAGTGTCAGCTTTAGAGCCAAATGTCTGTTAGGTTTGTAAGATACATCTCTGACTGAAAGCAGAAAGTTCCTTAAGGAGAAAGCAGAAGACAGCATATTAACTACAATTCATTATCATATTATGATGTATTTACCACCTTTATGTACTCACCTATCTTACATATTCTTCTCCCCTGATTAGTATTAATAATATAGGAAACAAAGGGCAGGGATATTTTGCTCTTTAACCATCTACCCACACTTCCAACTGTCTTCTCTACTTTTAATTGCCTGTTTGTTTTCAGAAGAGCCTTTGATTAAGAGAAACAAATGCCTTCTGGAAATCCAAGTAAGATTCATCCAGCAGATTAATAGTATTGCCAAGCATGAATTTCCTTTAAAAAGTCCATGTTAACTCCTCTCAGGTGTATAGCATATAGCCTTGTATTTCCACATTCATTGTTTGCTATGGTTTCTCCTTATCTCACGAACTCTTCAATCTGAACTGGTGGTTGTTTCCAACTCTCACATGGAGCCCTGGTACGAGAGATACCAAAGTTTATGTTAGAAGCTTCATATCCCATTTCAATTAGTAGATTATCTCAGTTGCTTCATCTTTGAGTTACTTATAAACTCTTCAGTGATTAATGCTTGATCTTAGCTATTCACTGACATTACTGTGCCCGTTTATTCGCAATTTATTCTACCTGCTCTTCAATCAGAACTTCTAATAACCCACTTATAGAGGACTGTGTTAATAACAAATAAATTTACAGCTAAGCTTATTTCCAAGCTTCTCCAAATTTTTCTCCACTAGCATTTCTATACAAAGACAATTGAGATTTCCAAACCCACTTCTCTGAGAAGTTGAAAACAACCCCACTGCTAGGTGGGGTTTCCTATTTTCTCTGTAGTAAGTTTCCTATTTTCTCTGATAAAACCAAAGCCTATAGAAAATCATAGCAAAATCCCTAAAATAGGATTCTTTGTGAGCTGTATTGCCATCTACTGGATGGCAAATCTAAACTGTAAGTAAGGTACCTCTTTGCTACACACCTAGCAGTGTTTTGGAAATATAAGTAACTCATTCATAACACCTCTATTTTTTTTTTATTTTTTTTTCATACTACCATTTTATTTTCCATCATTTGTCTGTTCCATATAGATTTATTTTTCTGTTTGGCCTGTAATAGCTGAGAGTAAGAGATGCCCTGCGAGAAAAGATGTTGTGTAGGCAAAGCTATCAGAAATGGCTAACAATTGTGGATTCAAATTTATCTGAAGTTTAGAGGCCTCAAAAAAGAAAAAAAAAAGACTGCTTTTCAGATGGCAGGTGCTTAACTTCTTAAAGCCTTTTTAAGACATCTTAAACTGACTTCTCAGACACTCAGACTTACCATTTACTTTTCAAAATGTCAGCTTCAGTTCTGCAGATAGCTTAATGCCAAAAAAAAAAAACAAAAAAAAAACCCCACAACCTTTTTGCTTTTTAAAGCAGCTCAGATTAAAGTTATACACTGTAGCAGATAACCATGAGCACTTCAGGAAAAGAAATGCTTTGTAATGTTTCAATATACTGTGATTTTCTTATTTTTTTTCTTTTATTCTTCTGGTTTTTTTTTGTTTGTTTGTTTGTTTTGTTTTGGGTTGTTTTTTTTTTTGTTTTTGTGTGTGTGGTTTTTTTTTTGTTTTTTTTTTTTTTTGCAATTGACACAATTCCTTTTACTTCATACAAACAGTGGTTTTCTCCCATATCATGGTCAACCAAGGGCATGGCAAATCAAGCTTAATAGCTTTATGAAGATCAAGTATTTGCATTATTATCAATCCATTAAAAAAGAGAAAAAAAGGAAATTAGATGCCAATTGGGCAAGTATCCATTAGACATAATTGATTTTTTATTGGAAGCCAGAGCATAAATATACCAATGAATTTCAGCTTGAGAACTGGCTTGAATTTCAGATATTAACTGGAATCAGGATTATTTTGAGTGACAGAAAAAGAAAAAAAAAAAAGTCCAATACTAAAAGCATAAGACAACTGATCAGTGGAAACAGGGATTTTATTTATTTTTTTTTTAAATAACCGTATTGGTAAAATGAGGACAAATTAAGTTAGGTCAAACCGTTGAGATGAAAAGCCAAATTGAGTTAATAGATTTTAAGAGTTCATTTTGCATGACAGATGATCATGTCATCCTTTAACTCTGACCACAGAGACATTCTGCAGCGAAAAGCTTTTCATATCATATTACAGTTTAAAGACTCCAGAAGACACCTGCTCCTTAGCCTAGGCTCTATTACATGAAGACAAAGGAATTATAGCATGAATAATCTGGATGAAACCAACATCTACCAATCTGATGGGCCAGAACCACTGCACAGAAAGACCATGACACTGTATCTAGAGTAAAAAAATGGAGAAGAACTCAGACTTTCAACTAAACACACCATGAGAAACAAGAATGCAGGTCCTTTCCTTTGGAGAATGGAAGTCCTACACACACTAGAGCTCATTTCCAGTACTGCATGAAATTGGAAGAGAAAAAGGATACTAAGTTCATGCTCCACAAATCTCTCTCTGACATGTGGACTCAGATTCCTCAGAATCCATATAGGCTTGCAAACCCAATAAAATTGTATTCCCAGCAAGCAGCTCACACCTTAAAACTGCGAAAGCAACACTCTTTTACAACCAAGCAGCAGCACTCCTTTTAAGCCTCAAGCCTGTGAAATCCAATCACTGTGCTATACTGCCATCTTAAATAAAAGGAATGCATAGCCTCTGTTTTTATAGGAAATCATGTTACTGGATACGGCACTAATTATCTGTACCAAAGCGTAATAAGAAATGTAATCAAAACATTACACAAGTTCTGAAAAAGAACTAATTACTGTAAAACCTTGATACTTTTGTTGGTAGTTTCAGTAAGGGAAAATGGATATTCATCATTAATATATCTCCTGGCAGGTTATTCAGACAGAAGAAATATTCACAAAAGAAGCCCTGAAATAATTAATACACAAAGGACCTTTTTGGTGAAATACAAATACATTCAGCTCCAATGAGATGTTGCGTTCAGATTTAACTGTAAGATACCCAGCCAATTTAACACAACCAATACAACCTTAGACCAGATACAAAAGTGCAGTTGCTTTTAGTGATAGCAAACAATACCTACGTACATACCAGTATACAATGGGATATAGGGCAGTCTCATTCTGACACACTGCATCAACAGAAGTAACTGTGTTTTTGTTACAGGCTCAGAAATATAAACTAAAGACAGCTTCACCTATGCTATTAGTTAAGAACAGTTTTCAGAGGATGACATGTCTAACTCACATGACTTCAAAAGCCACGGACAGAAGATGTAGTAGGCAAATGCTGTAATCAAAGGGTCCAACAATTTCCCTCCAGGAAAGGATTCCTATTATTCTCAATGCTTCTCAAAATATTTACCTTCAAGCAAGCACCTCTAAGTGATTTTTTCAGTTCATTTATGCCTCATCTATTATTTTTCTAGTGCATCAAAGCCAGGCTGCATACACATGGATCAATACATCACCCTTGGGTATGAGGAATTTGGCTTTCTCCAGTCTTGCATCTGGGAAGGAATAAATGCAAGTATCAGTACAGGCTGAGACATGACCTGCTGGAGAGGAGCTCTGTGGAGATGGACCTTGGGGTCCTGATGGATGGATGACAGGTTGTCCATGAGCCAGCAGTATGCCCTGGAAGCCAGGAAGGCCAATGGCATCCTGGGGTGCTTTAAAAGGAGACTGGCCAGCAGGTCAAAGGAGATGATCCTACCCCTCCACTCTGCCCTGGTCAGGCCTCATCTGGAGTATTGCATCCAGTTCTGGGCTCCCTAGTACAAAAAAGACAGGGATCTCCTGGAAAGAAGCCAGCAGGTGGCCACAAGAGATTATAAAGGGCCTGGAGTATCTCCCCTGTAAGGAAAGGCTGAATGACCTGGGTCTGTTCAGCCTTAAAAAAAGAAGACTCAGAGGGTATGTGATTAATGTTTATAAATATCTTAAGCGTGGGAGTCAAAGGGACATGGCCAACCTCTTTTCAGTGGTCTGTGGGGACAGGACAAGGGGAAATGGCCATAAACTGGAGCATAGGAAGTTCTGCGCCAATACGTGAAGGAACTTCTTCACAGTAAGGGTGACAGAGCACTGGAACAGGCTGCCCAGGGAGGTTGTGGGTTCTCCTTCTCTGGAGATGTTCAAGACCCACCTGGACACCTACCTGTGCAGCCTGGTCTAGGGAGCCTGCTTTGCAGGGGAGCTGGACTCGATGGTCTCTAAGAAGTCCCTCCCAGCCCTTACAATTCTGTGATTCTATCTACATTGCACTTCCAAGATCTTTGCCATGACTGTTCAGGCTACAACACATTCTCATCCTACAGACTGATCTGTGAAGTTCTGGTTTTCAGGGTACTTTATTGTATGTAAAGTACATACAATACGAGACTTTGTTAGTGGCATTTAATTACAGCAAAGCTATTAAAAGCACATGTCTTTTTGGTTCATAGCAGAGCTGTTACATCTAAAGTTTATCAAGGAAGACTGGAACCACCTCTGCCTGCTCATTGGTACCACTCAAGGAATTCAAGTCATCCTAAAAAGGTTTTTAGAGAAGACAGAAAAGGGGTTTTCTGTCTTTAAACAGCACCATAGTTTCCACGTAATAAAAAAGTAACTTTCACACTTCTTCACACTTTTTCACACTAAAGAAGATACTTGTGTGCTCATGAGCAGGCTGCAAGCAGTGCGCAAAGTCTGAAATGCTGGGCCTAAACTCTGCTCATGTCATTTTCTGCTTGCTACGCTGTTCTACACTCCAAAGGTAGCTCCTCTCCAGACACAGGCTTCCCTGATGGGCGACCACGGGGGAACCCTCTAGGGGCTGCTACAGCCAGGACAGCCCAGGTTGCAGCAATGGATGAGAATGTAGCATGCAAGCACTGGGTGAGCAGACAGAAGTGGATTTGGTTCCTATTTTGTGTGCTAATTGGTTGCTAATTTGTGTGCTATTATAAACAACATGCATCCTCGACATACACACAGGCTCATTTAAGTTCTTAAGCATACCTGTGCTTTCTGATCTCTAATGATACTATTGGTATTAGGAAACGAAAAGAAGTTTGGGGTTGTTTCACTAATAATTAACAGCATATTTCTCTGATGAGCGTCTGACTCACGCATAAAATGCCAGAATGGTAAAAGTTCATTTCAGCACTGCCACATCTACCAAACAATTTGCTGCATAACTGCAACTGCACGTAAGAGTACCACTACGAAGGTCATGTCCTCCCAGTGAATGTGTCAGCACCTATGAATAAAATCTCACAAAACTCTCGCAGGAGAAGCATTTTAGTAGCATGCATTCAGACGCAGTGTACTAGATCAGTTCTTCAGCTTTTTATTTTTATTTTTCCTCCACCTAATTCCTCCCCTGAGCTCCCAGCCAAAGCAGTGCTGACGGTCGAATGAGAAATCTTGTAAGTGGGGATAACATTTCCAGCAGCATAAAGCAGAGAGCTGTTGTGTGCCTGAGTTAACAGCATCTAAGCACTGCCAGCAAGGTAGCACATATCTGTTGCCTACTATTTCTTCTCCCTCTTAGATTATTTACTTCAACAGAGCACTTGTTTTAGTTTTTTTGTTGGTGGTGATGTTTTTTGTTTTCTTTTGTTTTGTTCTCCAGTTGTAGAAAAACTCTGCTAAATGAAAGCATATTGTCTGGAAAACACTAAATTAAACTGACCTGACGACTTTTTGGTTTTTGCTTGGCAGCCAGAACATTACAACTGATTTGGGACTGTGCCTGACTTCATCCATTTGCAGGGAGAGAAGAAAAAAGCAAAAGAAAAAAAAAAAAAAAAAAAAAAAAAAAAGAAAGAAAGAAAAAAAAGAGGCAGGCTTACTGGAGCATTCAGAACTCTATTCACTGAGTCAAGTGCATCATAAAGAAAAGAAAATTCTAGTATCTATAGCAAAATAAAAAAATGACTGTATAGAACCATCATTACATTCATCTCTCAATCACAACAGTCCCACACTAGCTCCTATGAAGCTTTTCTGATCTGGAACAGCCTCTTATATTTTGATAGTTAAATGGAAATAAAATGATATCACATGACCAAGCATTCACAGGTCATTCTACAGCATAAACGTTTCATCTAATTTTGATTCCAGTTTTGAAAGGGGGCATGTAAAAAGGAGGGCATTTCAGATTTTCCTGATTATCCCATTAATTTTCTTTATACATGACTTCTAAATTAGGCAGCTGTTCATACCTCTAATCATAACAATAAATGCAATCTACCAGCATAAACCACTGAAAGAGCATTGCAAGATGCTTAAAAAAAAGCAATCAAATGAAAAGAAACCCAAGATTTCTTTAGTGCTTTGTATTTTTGAAACCATAAATTATAGATCAAAGTAAAAAAAATAAAAAATAAAAAAATTAACAAAACCAATTGATGCAGTCTTCTTCATCAATTCTTAATGTGAAATAAGGCATATAAACTTTTTTTTTTTTTTTTTTTTTTCCCCCCACTATATACTCTGATTCCACTTACTCTCCTAGCACAACTCATTTTGCACTGCATTTTGTTTTGGGTTTTTGGTGGATTTTTTTTTTTGTTTTTGTACACAATTCATGAGGACCTCCTGACAGATGATAGCTAAGATACTGTCCATTAAATATTTTTCTTTTTTCATCTTTCTTTTATTTTATTGACCTTCAAATCAAGATATAGGAAATAACTGGCCTCTGTAGTACATTTAAGTACATATACTCAAACATCTGCACAAATGTTAAGCGCATATGTTCCCTCCAACTCACAAGCTTCCTATATTGTATTCACAGAAGAGATATTTCAGCTGCTATTTTTAAAGCTGATCTTGTGTATTACTTATTAAGACATACTTAGCAGTTATTTGCTTTACTTGAATATCCCACTGTTGTTCTATGTTACTCAAAACCATCAAATATTCTTAGAACATCAAGAGAGAAACATCAAAATGACATGCTCTGTTGTTTTTCTTGTCCTTTTGTTATGCGTGTTAAATCTCATCTGGTATATATCTTCAGAAAAGTGAGCAGATACAACCAAATACCAGTTTGGCCTGTATCTAAGCTAGCCAGAATAAAGAACAGGCATAAGAACAATTAATCATTATATTTTGCTTGTCTGATCAACAGTAAATATTCACGTAGCACCCCTGATCTGAACAATATTCATCAACACTTTTAAGAATTCAGGAACATCATACAGCTTGAAGTGATTCCTGAAAACAAGGTTTAGACGTATTACCATAAATCCTTAAAAACATATTACAACTTCCCTATCCTTACAAGTTCTTCACAAATTTCCTGTTGCTGCCTAGCTACCTGTTTCATGTGGACTCAGTTTTTCTCTACTCTCTATGGAATTTAGCAGAGCAGGTATTACATAGAAAGCCACAGAGTATCATCAAAATAAATTCCTTTTTCCTCTAAACCCAAACTTTTGCCATCATCTCCAACAGAGTCAAGGTACCACTCTTACCACCCTCTTGTGACTTCCTAATTGTCACCATTTCTCCAAGTTCAGCCAATGCAGACTCCCCTCATCTTCTCGAGGAGATGAATATTGACTACAAAGATCAAATGAAGAAAAATACGTGCGTACTTATATTCACAGTTGTTCACCAATGTGTTCTCCAATTCTCCTAGCTAATAAAAAAAGTCAAGAACATCCTGCAAGATTGTCTAGCTCAAAGAATTTTGCTCTGTCAGAGATGACAGCTATTCCTGCTCCTAGTGAACTAAGCTTCCTCTTTGAAACCTGAAAGCATGCATTCATAGATTTAGATTATACTGTTCCTATAAAATCTGTTGGGTTGTTGTTTTTATCCATAATGATCCCATTTCTATTCACTCTTGTTACTTAAAATGAGAATATGTCACTCACCATCTCCTCTCTCTGTAAAAAGTACATGGCCTCCTGAAGCAAAATTATATAATTTATTCTGCAAATAAGTAATGCAGTGACATGCCCCATCAGTGCAAACACTGAGAAACCCACCACTCCATGAGAGCTGGAACAGAAACACAAAACCTCAGCCACCTGCAAGCAAAAATATGGGGCAAAGTGAAAGTGTTGGAGTATTTTGTTGAATCCAATTTTCCAGGAGAAAGAGACTTTAATATTATGCACCCAACAAAAGTTTAATATGTGCATTGGAGGACTTTTTTTTTTTTTTTTTTAACTTTGTTTCTACCAAGAAGGAAGAGACGTTAGCTACAGCTATAGCCTACACAGTTCAGTTTTGAGTTACTCTTCCAGCTCATCCTCTGTTTCAAACCACAACGCCACCACATCTATCCAGGAAATTTTGTCTATCCAACAACATCAGTTACCATAACGCAACATAATACTGAATAAAGATGAGGCATCATTAGAAAATATGATACATGCTTCACTTCCTAGAGTTTTTAAAAGTGTACTTTGAGAGCATGTAAAAGTTCTGATAAAACAAGGGCACCATCAATCTCCCTGTTTCAGACTTTAATAATGCTACTTAAAACATTCTCCATCTTTGCTTATCTGATACCCATTTAAATGTTTTTTGTTGGTTGTCAAAAATTCTTATATGTATTTGATAGTACTACACACAGTATATATCATTAATATCAGCAAGTCTGTCTGCAGTGCATCTTTCACAGCAGGGCATCCTTTCAGCACTCTTCATCATCATATATCTTAGGTCTTTCTGATTCCATCCAAGTTTTACTCATTTTTAATGACTCACTCACGTGCAGTCAATTTTACACTAGGCATTTAGTCATATTTCAGAAGTGGTACCCGTGCTGTACTTATTCTAGCATTTTTCCATTCTTCCCTTGGACATGGTTTTGGGATGGAATTCAAATTTGCACCAGCTTGTTTCACCAGCAGCATCTGTAAATACATTTCTGTTCCCTTCCTAAAGATATCCTCTGTTGGGGAACAACAAGATTAACTGAATGATGGAACTTAACTGAGCGGAACTGAGTTATTGCACAAGAGTTGTCAGACAACAAACAGTTAAAGCAGAGGAACACCCTGGAACAAGTAGCCACAGAACAAGAATGTGGTGAAGTAAGCAAGATAAGGACTTTGGGCGGGGGGACATACACATATGGGGTTGCATTACAGCTGTATGGAACGCGCTTGTGCAGAATCCATGCCAGTATTAAAGCAGTGTGGTGCAGCAGTAAATTTGAGAGTTGACTCCACAGCAACTGTGTTTATGTCTCCCTCCTGATGGGGTCCAGCCTGGGGGTCAGTTGTCAGTAACAACACCCTCAAACAGAGGAAACTGACAGTTTATTTTCATAAATTGCCTTTTGTTGTTGTTGTTGTTGTTACATAAAAAAGCATTTGAAAGTTTTTGTTAGTGAGCAAAATTGAAAATAGAAAGCCACAAACAAGGTACTGAAATATTATGCTTTTTATTAACAAAATATCTTTGCTAATATAGAAAGAATACTTAAAGCAGCATACAATCATGACTGTATTCAAATTGATTTTCCAAGTGTTAAGCTGTCAGTATTATCTGCTGACTTCATCACAACTGAAAAGACTAGCAGGTAATCAAAACTTTCCTACAAATATCACTAAGAACAGGGATTCCTTTTTCTGGCAGCTTAAGCAAGCAATTCTAGCAAGAATTGCATGCAGCTCCTTCATTAGACATAGGGCCAATTTGGTTTTTCAAAAATATACATATACATATTTAAATTAACCCTAAAAGAATTGTCCTCCCTTGTTTACTTGCAGTAGTTTATTTGTGAGATTTCTGAAAGAAATGATCACAGATGTGTAGTTCACATGACTTTAAAAGCAGCACCAATTAAACATCTTAGTATGCTCAGTTCTCACTCTTGCAAGAGGTGAAGAATCTGAATTAGCTGCACTCTGTATTGTCTAGATTAATACAGAAGGACATCACCTGGAATAATGCATGAGTGTTTGAATTTGAATTAAAACAAGTATAGACGTGTTTTCTATATATATTCTTATACATCTATACATGTGCCCTGTTATACATTCAGTGTTTTATGACAAAATCCTGTTATGCTTTGCCCATCTAAAACTGAAATTAATGCAAAATTCACAGATATCTTAAATGATACAGCGTTGGATTTGGAAAGAGCCAGACAAGTCCCACCCCATATTTTCTGGGAGCAACAAAGTCTCCCTAACTTCCACAAGCTTGAAGATGACGCTACAAAGGTAAGCCAGGAACTCAGCCTGGACTCCATCATTGAAGATGAGGGGCAGTAGCTTCAACTGCTTTGTGCTACCTCTTCACTCATGCAAGCGTGCTCTTGGTCTAACGCATACCCAATGCGTGTCTCTGCTCCAGGAAGCTCCGCAATGCATTAACACAGTACAACCAATTACATTAGGAGATAATATTCTGTACTTTCAAAGGAGACAGGGGTACACAGTTTTCTAGACTTTTTTTTTTGCCATACAGTCTAGCTCCTCAAAGCGTCATTTATATTACTAGATAGCAGGTTCAAGTCATTTTTCTGGATTCAGTGAGGTATGATATGATATGAGTTTGATACATTCCTACCTACCCCAAAATGAGATATGCATTCAATCATGCATTTTATAAAACATACTTTATGCTTCTGTATTATTTGTACAACTTATTATCAGGTTTACTGTCAGACACAACAGAAGAACTGCTCGACTAAGAAAATAATTCATTTTCCCTTTTGTGAGGAAGGAACAAAGAGGGAAAAACATGAAGAAAAAAGTGTTAAGCAGGTATTACTGATTTTAATATTTAAAGGAATTTATTAAAGGACTTTGAAATGCCACAAACAGCAGTCTGCGAAATTATTATTTTGATACCCTATACAGTAAAATATAAGAGTGTATTAGTGCTGTGCTGTATGACATTTCCCAAGCAATTACCTCTCAAATACTTTAACAAATGGATTTTTTTTTCCTAAATATTACTTACAGCTTTTTGTTTCTTTTGTGTATTTGAAAACTATTAATAGCTTTCTCCCTGAATCTCCCCAACTCTGTAACAATCAAATATATTACATCTTGATTGAGCGTATATTTTCTTAAATGAATAACATACTTGAAGAAAATAAGTTTTTATTTATTTCCACCTATTCCTCAAAGTTACTAATTACTTAAACAAGAAAATACACATAGGAAGTCTCTTTTGAAGACAATACAGGACAATAGGGAAGTGGAAAACTAATATACTGAAGATGTTCTCTAAGGAAAAATGCTTTCATTGGTCATAACGATGCTCTTTCAGAATGTATTTTAAGAAGAGTTAAAAATAAACAGGTAGTTCTAATTTTAGTAGCAAGATCTGTCTTTGCAACATAGCAAAGGCATACAACCAGGAGAGTTTCAACCACCAGTCCTTTAATCAATGTTTGAAGTCAACCACAAATACTTCAACTCCACATCCCAGAAAGAACTGGTTCATTTCCGCCCTTCACCCCCCCCCCGGCCAGGAGATGTCCACTGAAGTTCCCTTAGCATAAGCCTTCCAAGGATTTAGCCCTGTGAGGGTGGGTCATCCCCAACTGAACCTATTTGCCTCACCCTGTGATATCTTTACAAGACCCATGAAGCTGAATCGCACAGATGAGTATTTTCAAAGCACTATGTCCTGATATGTACTGTCTTTGTGTTTCTGGGCTGCTGGAATTTTTCAGCCCCACATTTATTATGCCTGAGCCTCTATAAGGTTTCCTCAGTACCCTGCTCTCCTATTTATGAGTTTATTTGAATAATACAGGAAAACGCTTAGCCTTATAAGCTATTTACAGGTAGCCTACGTGTACTTTCATTGTGCAGTATTATAACTTATTGTGGAAGTGATTAATACATTCAATATGCATTTTCTACATATGACTACTTAGGAACTCATTCATAACACCACTGCGGTGTTTTCCAACAAAATGCCGGCAGAATCACGGGGAAATTGACTCTTACAACTGAGCATTTCAACATGTGATCACTTATAACTGCTTTGCGTTCCACTTAGGCAATAAGCAAACACAATATTGTGTAATAAGTCATGCCTGCTGTGTTGCTAGGCATTATACTAATGACTATTCTTCACGTACGTATACATTATTATTACACCCTAACTCAGATCCTGCAGAGCTGTTTTACGGTTTCCCATTTTTAAGTACAAGTAGAAAAAATTAAAGGAAATTCTTTACACAACAGCACAGAGGTTGTTAGCAAACAAAGCACCTAAAAACCCTGAAATGCTACCACTGCTTATAATTTACATAAAGTACACAGAATATAATAGAACAATAATTCAGGGAGTGACTAGCAGCATTTAATAGAAGTTCCCAGGCCGGGACCCCACTGTTCTAGTCACAGCCAGAGTATGCAAACCCTTATATCCCCCACGCAAACATTTTTGAGCAAGGACATGATTAGAACATAAAAATAACCCTCATTCATATGACTAAACAGAGTTAACAAATGCATGCAAGGCTGTTCTAGTTGCTCAGCAGGATGGGTTCGCTTCTTCAAGGGTTTAAGATCCCAAGATTTCCCCAAAAAACAAGACTGAAAGGTAGAAAACAACAGTTGAGATCTAATCAATGTGGTTTTTTGTTTGTTTTAGAACAATCTGTTCCATCCTTCAGCACCTTAAAAACTACAGCCGGCCACCGTAACCCTCTCCTCTAACTTTGATCTCCTCCATGCTCTAATTACTAAACGACAGGGGTGTGCTTCTCATGTCTGTGACAACTGTCCAGAAAACTGAGGCAACCAATGAAGGCAGAGAGAGCATGACCTCAAAA
Organism: Alectoris magna; assembly: GCA_030625065.1. Taxonomy (NCBI): domain Eukaryota; kingdom Metazoa; phylum Chordata; class Aves; order Galliformes; family Phasianidae; genus Alectoris; species Alectoris magna. Next base: position 82,187,710 of record CM060560.1, read on the forward strand.
AACAAGTAAAGCAGATTTTATTGTTCCAAACAAAAAATGAAAACAAATGTTTGCATTCAATCAGTTCAGGCAAACAATAAAAAAGTTCATAGAGAAAAACCTACCTTGCCACTTATATTTTCTATTAAAATAAGGTTTTGATGCCAAATGAAGCTGTGTAAATACCATGAGAACTAGGCCTGAGAGAATATGTGCTTGGGAGATCAACATGTGAACAATAGACTAAGTCACATGTTGCATCCAAATGAGAAGCAACATCATGCATAATGCATCCATTACCCTTCCACAGAAAATAGACAAAATTTGCTATGAAAAAAACAAGCTTTCTTCTCACATAACAGGCAAGTAAACTATTTGTTCCAGCTTATGAGTAACTAATTTTCTGTCTTTCAGAAAACCAGTTGAATCCACAAGTAGCATGGAAGAACTGACTTCTGATGTGTATTCCTGAACATAATCAAGTGAGAATCCAAAAGGAACTCAGACCACCTTTGCAGCTCATATCTATAAACAATTTTGGAAATAATCTCTAGTAGGGGAAATAACAGGTCTATCCTCAGTGATCACTGTCTCGTAGAACTGGAGCACAGTTCTTCCCACAGTGAACGGATGACCTCACAGCACTGGAATAGTAGTTTGAGACATGCCTGACCACTTCGTTAGCAGTTCTCTTTTTGCACACAACTGCTTTTAAAATCTTAGACTGAAATACTGACATGCACTAGCTGCTACAGGTACTCTGCAAAGATCATTAAGACATCCCACTTCTTTGGATCTCAACTCCAAACCAGAATATAATTTTGTTTAAATATTTACAAGACAAATATATTACAGCAGAATGGACTCTTCTGAACAACAGGGAAGAGCGCTAGTGCAATAATGTAAATAAACAACAGCACATCTACTTGCTTAAGAAACAATAAAAAGCACAAGTTGGAGTAATTTCATCTCAGATGCATCAAAACAACATGGAAAATGTAAAAAAAAAAAAAAAAAAAGGACATAGAGGACATAGATGTCATGAAGTAAATTCAACAGTGTTTATTCAGAAAAGAAAACAACACCAAATGGATGGATGATTCAATACACTGGATAAGGATTAATAAGACAATGCATTTTTAATTATAATTCAGTAGATGTTATGTTTGCTTCACTAAACTAAAAGAAAGAAAAAAAATGTATTTACTGGAAAAGGTAAAGAAATTTTCTTTTGGTCAAGAATGCAGCAAAACTCCAGGAAGCAAATACTGCAGAACATTTGTTCGTGGTAATGCAGTTAGCCTGAAGATAGGAAGCACTTGAATATGTCTGGTGATGATCACCAGACTTCTACTGGAAGACCTCGAGGGAACAGCAAAGAGCAGGAACTGGCTGATGAAGCAACGTCCTTCAGTAGGAGGCTTATGTAAAGCATAAAACATTTCTTTTGCAAACTAAGTATGAGTAACACCAGTGAAATATTTCTTTCTGCCTGCTTTTTGCTGCTCTGGTTCTGGCCATTAAATTTGTTTACTATTTTCTTGTAAACAACACACCATTTAGTAAACAACATCCTCTAAGCCTCTAAGCTCAGATACGTGCTCAAAATTTGTCTGATTCCAACCTCCTGGTATCTAACTCTTCGTTATTGTCAAGTGGTGTTTATTTTAAGGTACAGGCTCATACTTAGCAGCATACCATATATCCTTAACTTTATTTGAATTCATCAGGCATTAAAGGTTCTCAATGACTCTGGAGATTAAGGAGGCATTCCATAGGAAGACTGTTACATATGCTTGACTGCATAGCTCTGACTGATTGAACCACAGCCTTCAATATGCTAAACAAACTCCTCCACTACCGCATGTTTCACGCCTTGTAAGATTCTTGCTACCCACCTGCAAGAGCACTTAAACATGTTTGCACTGAAATGTTTTTGTCATAGCATGCTCAAGCAGCAACAGAATCCAAATACATTCTCTCTCAAGGCTACTTTACAAAATAAAAATAAAAAAATGGAAAGGAAGTAGGTTCTGCTTTTTTGTTGTTGTTTTTTTTCTTTTCCTACTGGGTATTTCCAGTAATGCAAGACTTGCATCTGTGTTTTTCCCAGTCTCTCGCTGCTCTCAAGAGCAGAAACATTTGCTTTAAAAACTTAGGAATAGATGGCCATTCATTTGCTTTGCATTTCCAACTGCTGATAAATGCTTTTGCACAGGGAAGTATTTTTCAGACAGCGCACTTTCAAAGTATGACCTTTAAATATTTATGCTTTTTGACTCTGAAGCTACAGAATTAGATATCAGATTGTCAAATGGTAAGAAGCAAACTTTACTATAACTGTGCCAGCTCCCTGAGTAGCAAATCTGCCAGAAAACTACTTACTGCTTTTTGGAAGGATTCTCTGGAATTCAATCTTCCTGGTCATGAAGTTTGCAGAAAGAGATGCTCTAATCTTTCATTGTGAACCATCAAGTAAATGAAGCTCAATTTTTCTTGATCTAACACAGTAAGTAGGACTTTCTTGGGATGTATTTTTGAAATCCTATGAGGACTGTTGTCTCAGGTGTTTAGATCCACTGAAGTTAAGAGGCCCACAAAGAGGTGCAATTGATGCCACTTTGGATAGCAAGAGCGATTGCATTTGTTTAAAAACACTCTATCTTTTACCTGACTCTTTCCTGAATTCTGGACTTCGATGTGACTGTGCAAAGAAAATCCTATAGAACTCAACCAGAACACTGTGAAGTAAAGCTGCTGATCTTTAAAGAATTTCTCTAGCATCTCTTTAGACTGTTTTTTAAAAAAACTGGCAGTAAAATTCACAGTTAAAAAAAAATATATATTTCTCAATGAAGAGCGTTTTATTATGCATCCAGCAGTCTTTCTACAGAGTATTTGCATAAAAAGAAGCTATTATATTAATATGTCTGGTTCGTGGAAGTATTATTAAAAATGTACTTTTTCCTTTCCCTCCTTACAAATATGCTGATCATTCGGTCCCACCTTAGCCAAGAAATTCAAACCCTAAGTCAAAGCAATGATGGATATTAAACTGATACCTTATATTGGAAAGTAGCAAGGCCCAAATATTTTAAAGTCTAAAAATCCATTTATCTTTATTCAAAAAAAAATGCAACCCTTCATTCTTTAAATTCAAGTTTACTCCTGAAATTTATGCCTTTTAAAGAACAAATTAAAAAAAAAAAAAAAAAAAAAACAAGAAAAAAACCAACACCTTAACTTCCAGGGCTGACAATAAAATGCTTAGTTTAAAAAAGCTGAGAAAATAAAACTTATCAAGAAGTTGCCAAATTAATTGGCTCATATAACATATTAAAAGTGACAAGAAATATCAAGAAAAACACTGGAGCTCTACCATGGAGATTTTCCATCAGCTAATAAAAAACAAGAAAAACAAAATCTAAACAAAAATTAGAATTGATAACAGTTACAATCTGTCACTCATTATAGATATATATATCCTATTTCTGCAATCATCTGAAAATAAGATAGTGATTACAAATTAATGAGAAGAAATTAGATGTTAAGACCAACATAATCACAGGCAGTGGACCCCAAAACTATTTATTTCCCCAGTAATGGACCAGTCTGGGCACCTACCCCTTGGATCCCAACAAGGAGGCCTTACAAGTCTGCACTTAAACTGCCTTTAGGCAGATATACTGAAAGGTAGAAGAAGAGAAGAAGGGGAGGACACCTGTATTTCTGACATCTTTGAATAATGCTGCTCCCTGAAGATGTAGTGTTATATTCTCTACCTTTCATTACACAGGAGCTTGCTGGAAGAGACTATCCTGAAGAATTTTTTATGTACTTGACCATCTATATAAAAATATAGGAGAGAGATCAGGTAAAACAAGGGCAAGAGATGACAGTAAGGAAATCATAAGCATATACCACCAATTACGATTACTGATCTGAAAGAGCACCACTTCCAACATTTTTTCTGTAATTGCCATGATAAGGCTTACTGCAGTGGGACTGATAAACATCTAAGGGTACTCTCACTAAGGGAGGGGTTAAGTGGAAGATTCTGCTATTTGGCTGTGGCCTAGGAAATGCTGACAGCTGCAGATGGGTGACAAGGTGTGAAGTAGGTCTGAAGAGATCTTCCAGGAAATAAAGAAATATCTCGTGCAGAAAGGGATAAGGAAAGGAGGGGATTCAGTTTTCAGAAACACAAATGTTACTAGCAATAATACTGGAAGATGCACATGAGATACAGAACTGACGAGGGTGTTGGGGTTTGTGGTTTTGTTCGTTTTTATTTTTTTTTTAATTAATATTGCTAAACATTTAATTTGGGGGGGCAGATTTATGTAAAGATTAACTACAGAAACATAGCATGACCTGGGTTGAAAAGGACCACCAATGATCACCTAATTTCAACCTCCCTGCTACATGCAGGGTCACCAACCACCAGACCAGGCTGCTCAGAGCCACATCCAGCTTTTCCTTGAATGCCTCCAGGGATGGGGCATCCACAGCCTCCTTGAGCAACCTGTTCCAGTTCATCACCACCCTTCTGTGTGTAAAACTTCTTCCTAATATCTAACCTAAACCTCCCCTGTCTCAGTTTAAAATCATTCCCCCTTGTTCTATCACTATCCACCCTTGTAAACAGCCATTTCCCCCTCCTGTTTATATGCTCCCTTCAAGTACTGGAAGGCCACAATGAGGTCTCCCTGCAGCCTTCTCTTCTCTATGCTAAACAAGCCCAGTTCCCTCAACCTTAATTAATTAATTTAGATGAGAATTCAATAACACATTAAAAGGAAAATAGTTATTAAGTAGTAGTTGAGGAAAAATCAAAAAGCACATGTAACAGAAGGGGTTGGACTCGATCTCTGGAGGTCCCTTCCAACCCCTACAATTCTGTGATTCTGTGAAAAGGAGGTTTTGGGATGTTTTTGTTTTTTTTTTTCTGGGTGGGGGGGGGGGGAGGGGGACAGTCAGTTTCAGCTTGGCAAGGAATACATGATCTGCTTATGTGTTTTTTTTTTTTTTTTAAAGATACTGAATCCTTGCATGCATTTCAAATAGCTACATGGAGACTTTTCAGCCACTTTTTAAGCCACATGTATGATCTAAAAGTTACCAAGTGTTGCTGTCCTGAGCCAGTTAGACTCCCAGCCACTTGGCAGGCATGTGATTTATTCCCTCGACAGTAACTAAAATAACTGCCACATAGAAAGTGAATTCAAGATTCAATGCCAGTGAAGTATGTAAAGCAAGTTGCTAGAAATCTCAGTGTTAATAAGTTGTTACCAACACAGGTAATAAAGACTGTGCACTGCCTTAATATACTCAAAAAGTATATAACACACTGAAAAGAGTTAAATTAAAAGCACATGTCAACATGAATCTGACCTAGGTTACAAATGCTAGACTTGGAGCCCCAGTAAGCAAGAGCACAGATCTGACAAAGTTGGAGGGAAAAAAAAAAATACACACTCCGGATCCCAGCCAGCTACAGCAGATCTTATTGTAAGAGTCTTGACTACCCTATTTCTTAAAGTTCATGGTAATTTAATCATTTTCTCACACACATTCATTCTGACTCTGCTCTGATGCTGTAATTTACATCTTGCTTCCAGCTTAAAATACAAAACCCATCAGCACCTTGTCCATCCCAATATAACCCTAATGAAAATTTCTACTCCATTGTTACTGAGGAGCTACTAGCAAAAAATGCCCAAGGCAATGCCACGTTAGCTTTCTAATACAACTGACATTTTGGTAATTTAACATGATAATGAACAATAATTAGCTGCAAGCAAGTCCCATTCTCCTCTCATATCTCACTGATAGAACAACACTCTGCTGCCAGCAGCAGTTTCCATCAGGGAGTCCCATACAGATACTTAACAGTTTTAAACTGAAGACATTTCCATAGAAATTGTTTTTTTATTATTATATTTATTTAGCCCTTGTTAATTCTAAATCAATATCTTTAGTGGCCAGGATCTATCACAACAATGTGCAATCCCAGTGTAAGATTATGTCTGAAAGACTCAAAAAATATTCTTTCCTTGAAAACAGTCTAAAAAATTTGGATAAGTTAATGTTGAGGTGGCAACCCAGAGGCTTTCACTTTAAGGAAAATAGGTCACTAACTAGCAGTTTTCTTTAACTCGAAAGACAGCCTTTGATTGCTTCCTCATGAGTTTTTAGTCAGCAGACCTCTTGGAAAAAAGATCTGATAGAGTTGCTTAAAACATAAAATTCAGGTGGAGGCTTAACGTTGGTTTGCTTGTAAAACTTACAAGGAGGAAAAGAAATGTATGCTGCCCAAAGAATACCCTTGATAAATTCTGAGATGTAGCAGTAACACAGTATTATAGCAATCAGGAGAAATACACTGTGGAATGTGGCAATGCAGACAGCCATACATTTTACGGTTTCAAGTGCTTTGGTCCATAAGGAACCAAATATAGAAAAAGTTAAGATTAGCATGAACTGCACATGTAGGACAGGATCTACAGATTCTGCCCACAGTTTCACTATGATTTTATACCACGCTAAGAAAGTGACCTCACTATTTCAGCTGAACTGCTGGTAACAGACTACACAAACATCCATAATTGTACAAATCTTTCCCAATTAAAATATTTTGCTACTTTGTGCAAAAATAACTGCAAGGAAAGAAAAAAAAACCACTCCGCTTTAAACTTTATGACAAAAAATCCTCATGAATTAGAAGAGTAGGCACACATTTACGCAACAGCAGTTACCTATTTATACTGCAGCCTGTAATACTTAACATAAAAAACAAGCCAACCAAAGGAATCCAAAATCCCTCGAATTTCATGATCATTGTCATACACGTTCACTTATCCGCACCACTTCTCAGAGTATGACAAATGATTACATCCTAAATACTTTAATCACAGCAAAATAATTCATCCTTGCCAAACTGGCAAAGTAGTGATGTGCCACACAGTTGTACTGAGAAATCTAATAAAAATTATTAATAAAAGAACAGTAAAAAGTAGCATAGGTACTGAACTGCATCCATATATTATACCCAGTTATTATCTACCTGGGAGGTAAAAGATGCCAAGTGACACAAGCACTTACTACATTCTCAGACCACAGTCCCTGTGCTCTAGGATTAATATCCTTGATATTTATGACTGCTATCCTATTGTCCTGCCCACCCTTAAATTAACAGCTCCATAAAACAGGTCCCAGAACATCAGCTCAGAACATTTGTGCTTATGAGAGCCTCTGGCATGACTGCGCTGGTCTCAGTGTAGGTTGTCTTGGCACACAGCGTGCAGGTACCAACCTGCAGTGGGTAAAGCAGGAGTACAAGGGGTCTGGGTACATCTCCATTTTATCAGTGTTAAGGTCATATCACCTGTGTCTAACTGGTGATTTTGTTTCGGTTGTTTTTTTTTTGTTTGTTTGTTTTGGTTTTTTTAATTCACTGAAGTCAATAAAAGACTACATCTAGACTTTGCCTGCAGCCCTATATTAGGCTTCACATTTTCACTGATGTATCCATTTATCCCAACTACCTATTGAAATATCAGCTTTTCAACACCAACAGGTCTGTCTCCTTATTATCAAAGCAGAGAATAAGGAGAATGATGTAGCTGTCAGGACGAAACACTTCTGTAGGTAAACTTGGACATATTAGAAAAACTAAACCCAGGTAAGGCAGTACCAAAGGTAAGGGACTTCTCCCATGAGCCCAGCTCTGCCGCTTCTGCTATGGCAAGAGGAGCCTCCAGAAGGATGGGTGAGTCACGTCCTCAGGGCGCACGAGACATCATATGCCGCTGCACTGGGTGGGTGTATGAGCAGATAGAAGAATGCAGTTATTTTAGGCTGCCACCAACTCAGGTCAAATTAGAAGAGAACTCAAAGGTTAAAAGATAATAAAGTAATGGCTAGTCCCTTAAATGAGAACTGATGAACACAAAGAGAATGAAATGAATTAGAAGATAAATAATTACATTAATTTCTAGTAATGCCAGTAACTGTGTTTTGTTGCTTTTTTTTTTTTTTTTGTTTTGTTTTTCTTTGGTTTTGGGTGGTGGTGGGTTTTTTAAATACACAAAGTGCTTTTGGGATTCAAGCCTCTGAAACATCATACCCCTTCAGAGCTTCTGTCCTGTTCAGCAACACAGATGCTGGAAGTTTGCCAATATTCCTGCTCATCAGCATTAAATTCTTAACACACTTTGCTGAATCATGACCAGGGTGCACTCAAACCAGTAAGCGTTCCCTCCTGAAGCATAAAGCTTCTTTTTCATGAAAGAAGAATGTCAGGGTTCACTTAATGCAAATCAATACACAGCCATTAGTGCTACCATGTCTGGGCTTTTTTTTTTTTTTGTACAATAATGTATCCAATTACTATTTCTCATTACCCAATGCACCTCTCCCTCTCCAAGTGAATTTACAGCCAAACTTGCTATTTCATTTCACTCCTCCACCTCTTCAAATAATATAACTATGCTCTTAAATGAGCCTTCCTGAAATCTATGATCGTTAATGTTTCAGAACAGTTTTCTCAGAAAAAAACCTTTAATTAACACCTTACATATTTCTAAATAAAAGCTTTCTTAAAGTCTCAATTTAAAAAAAGATACTGTCTGCTATCTGTTCTTGCTACCAATAAAGACAAAAAGAACTCCAATTTTCAGAGTGTTTCTACATCCAAATGGCCTTATGCACTACCTCACCAAGAAATTGTCTAGCTTTTCATTTCAGGGGGTTCTGTGTCCCACACAATTCAAGTCACTTCTCCAAAGAGTCGCTGCATATTAGATGTTGCTGAGCGTGAAGTAAGAAACACCAAAGAAGCACACACTACCCCCAAGACACGGCATTCTTCTGACATAAGTTTCGCTGACCGCTAGGAGGTCTGCAGATGACAAATACTTCACATCAGAGGATTTGGGGAGGCGTAAGGGAGCTCAGGGACAAGACCAACCAATGAGAAAGATGGGGAAAGCTGAAGGGCATGACTTGGTCTTGAACACGCAAGTGTAAAGGCACGAGGGACTGGGATCCTAGCCGATGAGACAAACATTCACTACTTTGATAACTAATTTACGTTATTTCTATAGCTATTCTTGAGACTGAAAACTGCCCTGCTCATTTTCAATTCTTCCAACTGGAAAGGAGAGTGAAGAGAGCTGATTATGCATTTTTCAAGGCATTATCTGGTCCTGCGAAGATGTAGAACAAACACTGAGATAGCCATTTTCAGTATTTTTTTTTTCCATACTTCCAAACTAGGTAATGGGATTTTCAGACTTTCTTTTTCCCAAACAATTCACCAACTAGGGGATTAAATAACATAAACAAATAGAAAATCAAGTCATGAACAAAACAGGATTGTTTTTTCTTTATTGCTGCTGTTTAATTAGGTAGCATTGAGGGTTTTTTCCTTTTTTTTTTTTTTAAATCTGAAACACTGTGAAGGTTTACGTAGGCTTTCCACATCCTCTGGAGATAACTCCTTTTGTTCTATAAACATATATAAATTAAAATGATTTCATCAGGAAAAAAAAAAAAAAAAAAAGAAGCCTGTATGAAAGTGTTCTCATGAATTAAAGAAAATGCTTCAGTTTAATTGCAAATTTGTGACCCGATCACCTCCGTATAACCTTTTACATGTGCTGTTTTTAAAAGGAAACCCTAGCTGGATCAGAGCAATTTAGTCTGAAAAACTGTATCAGCAGAAGCACTATTATGGAAAACATAAATTTACAGCTCAAGTTAATAATGACCTTCCTGGAATACATCAAGTAGCTCACACAAAGAAGGTAGCAATATATTTTTCTGTTATTCTTGGTAGCTTAAGTCTCTAAATCAATAACTCACTCGTTGCTAGGTACCATTTCTCTAAAACACCACACAAATTTAAAAGAAATTAAATAATGACTTTACTAGTTGACTTCAGAAAAATCAGTCCTTTTATACTACCAGGCAGATTAATACCATAAGAAGTACCTAACTTGAACCTTTCACTAATTGTCTGATCATAAGAAGTACCTAACTTGAACCCTTCACTAATTGTCTGAAAAGTTCATTTGTGTTTAGAAATACCATTTAGTTGTCTAAACATTTTTTCCATCAAAACTATTTTTCAAAATCTATTCCTTATTGATTTAACACGAAGATGCTAAAACTACGCCTCGAGTCTGTCCCTCCCTGCATGCTAAGGAACAAATACAGATGTTTAATCCCACCACCTCTCTATGTCCTAGCTTCTGCCTGCAGTTCTGCCATGCTTCTGTCACCATGGAGGGGACCACTGGCCATCAGGCAGCAGAGGTTGGTGACATACCCTGGGCATCCCCAAACAAGGATCAGGGTATCACAACTAAAAGGTTCCTCTGGTGCTCATTTGCTGTAACCTGGAGGTGATACTCAGCCTCTTCATCTTTGTTTTCTGAAGCTGTCATAGCTAAAATGAAAAAAAGCTTCATTATGGTATTTTGATGCTTTCCTTCCTTAGGAAATAACAGCTACAACAGTATTGGTAACAGTTCAGCCTGGGTGCTGTTTTACTAAGTCCTTGCATAGCTTCTGTATCTGCATGACAACCCTTCCCCCAGCAATGAATTCCATTACCTCATAGTTTCAATAAAGATAGTGGAAAAAGATACTGTTTCTTTTGAGCAGAAGTACAGTTACATTTATAGGATTTCAGATAAAACTAGTCATACATACACATTTATTATTGCATATGGTTGCATTCAAAAGTTGCATTAAAGAGAACATCACCAAGATGAAAGGTATGATAATTCCAATATTAATATCAAGAGTTCAAGTAAACATATGGGATGGAGCGCTTAAAGAATTTTTGAAGACTGATTCTACAAAATACAGCAATAGCATTCAGGACACAATAATTCAGAGGTCTGAGCACCAGCTTCCATACTGAAAGTTTGGCAGGTAATCTGTTAGCAATGTTCGCAAATCCCATTAGGCATCTGCTCAAATTCCTTGTAGGATTTTAATTCTGTGCCTATGGCTAGGAATCTCTGTGTGAGTAAATTATTTCTGGCACCTTAAAAAAGCATTTCACTACTGACTGGAATGTACAACAGCATCTAGAACCTATCTCCCATTGATTTCTTTAAGTGCTAAAGCATAGCTCTAAAGCTCTAGTGATATTGCTTTACTTTTGTTGCCCCCATACGTGGAACCAGGAACTTTAAAGATGATCTACCAGAACAACAGTGTCTACTGTTAAGTACACAAATCAAAGTACGTTGAACATATATACACATAAACCTTTACTCTTAATTTCCTGCTGAATAAAAAATATGAATAAAGAGACAGCACAAGCACACCTGTGTTAAAGAGCTTCAGAACTCTGCAGTGAAATCCACAGGAAATTTCTCATTCAAGTCAGTCTTAAAGCAATGACATATAAGGGCCAGAAGGTTATGCTCAGGCATGACGTGAGCAGTGGGAGGAAATACATATCAATAAATGCTTGTACGACTTTTGGAAGGAAGAAAGCACACTGACCACTTATCAGCATTAGTCTCAGCAGCACCCAACTGAAGCTGATTTTGCACATCTCCGCATCTCCCATGGTCTGGTTTATGTATCACAGAGCACTTTATTTGAAAGTGAGCTGGAATCAACTGAATAAAAATAGATGAGCATGCTCTCCAAAAAAGCATGCCAAGTGTTCTTCATTGCCAAATGAGTGTTTAGGTCACCTGAGAGCTAGCCCACTGGAAATCTCTTTGAAACACTGTCCTCGTCACCTGGCATCTTGCCCTACAGACCTGCACTTGTGCTAAGGTAGGCACTGTTTAACTGCCAATGTCATGGAAAAAGATTCTACTTCATACATTTTCATGGGAAATCCGCTGTTAAAGTCCTCTAAGCTTCATAATCAATCCGTTACAAGCCTTAGACAAGGAAAAAGCTGTTCTGTTCATACTCTCAAAGAACATTAAAAAGTTGGCTAAAGCAGTCTATTAACAGAGATGATTGGAGATGCCTATCTCTACTGTTAAAATTAAAAAGCTTTACCCTTAACGCTATTCCTATTATTTTTCCATCTTAAACACTGTCTCTACTCCTGATTTATTGTACGGCTCAGTATCCTAATAGTGGTTCCAATATTCTCTGCTACACATTTTCTCCTCATGGTCCAGGATATTCTTATCTGGTGCTTAAAACCGTTTAACCAGTTTAACTACTTTTCATAGTAGCGCACATCAATAAGCTGAAGAATATCATTTTTGGGGCTCCCACTGAGAAGATAAATCCAGCAGTCTCTTAATGGTGCAAAGACAAAACATGCAGTATCAGTCAGGTCTGAACATTGCAGAGCAAAATTATATTTGATGTCCTTCACAAATGCAGAGAAGTTAATGCCTAAAGCCTGATGCCTGCAAGTCCGTGCATAGCCTCTATCAGCAGGGGCACTACTGGAAAACTATGGGTCAGCAGGTAAATGCTGCTAGGAAGCCTGTAGCTGAAATAGGAAGCATTAAGCATCATTGACTTTCTGCAAAGTGCCTGACAGGACATCATCAAGATCAGCCAGATTACAGACATAAGCAACCAAGGAACTCACAAAGACGAGGGCTTGTGTTTCAGTCATAATGGCAAGATGATCTAGCCTGTAATGAAGGTCTAGCTACAGTCAGGAAAAAAAAAGTCTACTTAGACAGTAATTCAATCCATGAATTTAATCCATAAAAATCACTTGTGAAAACACAGGGGAGAAAAAAAAAAAAAAGAGCCAAGAAGTTGTTCAGTGGATTATGTTTATATCCAGCTTCTCCAAGAAGCTGGCAATTGTAATAGCAGACAAACATTCCAGAAATAGACATTTTACGAAGCAGCATCCTATAAAATTAACCTGAATTTATAGCAGACTTCTGAACTAAGACGATTTCATTTAACCAAGCCTATGGAAGTCTCTTACAGATTTACCTAGTCAGTTACTTTAAGTTTGAATGACACCTGTAAATATACAGCAGAAAGTAATATGCAAGTAATATCTGTGTGATGCGACGTACCTTGGCCTCCAGGATCCTACCCTACTAAGTAAACATCACTCATACTCTACTTTGGATGAAGATCTCAGTGCTTTTTCTGCCAGAGCTTGCCCATAAAGGGTTAAGATGGTAATTGCTGAAGACACCACATGGAACATCAAAGTACTGTTTCTTAGAGACTACCCATTTTCCCAGTAACATACAATTACTCTGACAAAGCAAACTCCATGGGGACTTAAGGGAAGAGGATGGATGAGAGACTCACCAACTCACCACAAAAATCTAAACTTAAATCAGGAGGAAAAATATTGTTTGGAAAATTAGAGGGGGTAGAAAGGCTTCATAAAAGGGATGATCATAATCCTTTGACTTTATTTAATAGAGAACTCAAAATGTTGTGGTTTTTTTTCTTGATGGATGTTTCGTATTTTGGCAAGCTCTGCAACTTACCATCGTTCAGTTGTTATTCCCATCAGATTGAGACCTTAAGAAATCAATATTATTTGCCTAATGCATCAGAAGGAATGAAGGCATTTCTGTCAAATGAAAACATTTAAATAAAAAAAGCATGCATAATTAATAATGTTTTAGGCTTTTGTAATCATTTTTGTGTGGAAATTAAAGCCGCATAACAGGACTAATTTTCAGACATGCAAAATAATAATGAAAACAGCAAGGAGGAAAAGCTAGAAAGAATTTGCTTAATATTATTGTTTATCAAGCTAATAACGCTTATCTCTCCAGGGTACAATTAAGATGAGTTTAATATTAATATTATTAATATTACTCACCGAAGCCAAAAGGTGGTGTTTAAAAGCAGCAGGTAGGAAAATATAGGTATAGCTAATTCTTAATTTAATTTTCCACTTGTATAGTAAAATTTTACAGGTCTTGTATTCAAAGCAAACGCCCCAAAAACCCACAAAACAAATTCAGTTTCGATTACAGTGAAAGGAAGATCCTTTTATTCAAAACAAAAAAAAACTCTACTGGCTACACTCAACCTGAATTGTCATACTGATAAAACCAACACCTTCCACAAAAGGAGGCTGAATAAGTCAAGACATTTGTTCCCTGCTTGCTAACACTATTGCAGCTGTGCCATCCAGGTGTTCATTTACTCTTTCATTCTGCTTCTAGGTTTGGTGTTTTCATTTTTTCCACTTACATGTACATAAACTCCAAGGAATGGTGGTAGCATATTCAACATAATCTGGAATAGACTTTGGGGAACTGCTTTGTAGGTGCTGGGAGGGAAGCCAACAGTTTCAGCTGTAGGGAACATTTGGCACAGAAAGCATGTATTCCTTCTACTTTCTTACCCTTACCAGCAAGGGAAGTCTGCAGGAGTTCTATTTCAGTAAAACTTTAAAAATCTTACAGAAACTCTCCCAACAGTTAGTAGCTCAGACTTGCAGATGTATTTGGACAACGAATATGCTACAAACTATAAGGCCTCTGCATCCTATTTGCCATTTTCCAAGCCATTCTACTAATACACACTGCCCCAAACGCCAGTGTCATCTCAGTAAAGCTTTCCTGGTCCTCCAGGTAACACAGTTCTGCATGAAAGATGTAATCTTTCCTACCAACGACGTCACCTTAGCCCTATACATGAGTTGTGTTAAAGTTCCTAAAGTGGAAACAAAAAAGGAAGATCTGTTCTTCCACCAGTCCTCCCAAACTGCCCCCCACAGCCTACCTCTACCTTCAGAGGATCCCCCCACAGCAAAAACCTGCTGGCCATCTCAGCTCCAGGCATCACACTCATTTTCGAGCTGTCTTAGGAAAACATCTGCACATTACCTCCTTCTGCTTAAGACCATTAAATGCAATGAGTAGACTATGAAAGGCATTGCAGATTATCACACAGCCCCCAAACTCAAACTTCCTCATGCCTCAAACTCATGTTTCCTTACCAAAGCATGGATCAGAGCCATCATACAACAGTGTGGTCCATTTTAATCCAGACAGATATTCTGAATCAATTAAAGACCCATATTATTTGCCCAAACCAAAATTAAAGTTGTCATGAAATGAGATAACTTTCAGCTTAGATAGGCTGTTATAAATGGCAAAAAGATCTCATGTATTTCCACATTCCTCGGTCCAGACAAAACACTTTCCTCTCTCAAACATGTACGGACTGAGATAAGAAAACAGAGGGCTCATTAATCCACATTCATATAAACAAAGTATTAATTTTAAGAGTTTCCAGAGCTACTCAAGCAACTGGTTATAAGTTCCATTATTAAAAATGATTCGCTTCTTATTGCCCATGAGGACTGAGGGGAATTAAAGTGCCTAAAATAAAGCATCCTCAACACAGAAGTTGCTTTTTTTGTATTTATGAGGGTGAGATATTAAGGCCTGTAAAAAAGAACTATGTCTGCCCATTTTACTTTTCATCTCAGTCTCCAATATTAAATCACATTTTACAGTCTGGAGACAGCAGTCCAGGACTGGGAAGAAACAGGATATTAAATCTGCCAGTTCAGCTCAGGACTAACAGTATTTCAGTAGGTCCATTCAAACAATGGAGAACTGGAAACCATGAAACATTAGAGAATCCACAAAAGCAGAATCCAAGATATTCCTATGGCACTAGTCTGGGAACAAGTATGTGAGTATGGGAAAAATCATCCACGACCCAACTTCTCACTTTGAACCTCCCAGGTGAATCAGACATGATCACATCTCTGAGCTGAAATATAAACAGCTTTAAAAAAAAGCAACAACCACCAACAAAACACAACACGCACACACCTGTTTTGCTTCATGACAGTCCAGGAAAACTCTGGTCAAACAGTGAGTTATTTTGCTCCTACTGCATGAACGCACAATGAAAAACATAAGGAAGTTGCAGAAAGTACAGATATGTCCTGGATTTTAAGGACACCTTTTAACACAGAATCAAAGTGGACACAAGAGAGGATGTGATATGCTTTCTTTGAGAATGGAATAAAAAAGAGAAGTACAAAAAACCCATTGGGAAACTCCACATATTCAAAATTATTCTGCTCCAAGTCACAACGTGTACTACAGAGGTGCTTAGCTTGATAAAGGTGAAATTTTGTTTCAAACTCAGCATGCTACTCAGACCCAATCTTATTTTAAAGTAATAGACTGAAACTTAATCTCTGGCTTCAGTCATGTAGAAAATAAGTTTGGACCACTAAAATTAGTAGCAAGTCTGCCCAGAGCTTTATGTTTTATAATGTTTTAACAAAAGTTTCTGATATTACATCTCAATGGACTGAGAACTCAATAATATTGTCCAGCTCTATTTTTAATAAAAACTACAATTCTATTCTTCTTTATATTCATAAAGGAGTAAGTAAAAAGTCCTGGGGTTTTAACACACTGCCTGCCATACACAACCAAAGGAGTAGCTTGTTGCTTTCCCTTCCTTTCGTCATAATACACCAAATTGTACAAGCTTATTGTCTCCAAAATGAATATGTAACTAGACAGCTGTGTACTAATAGTACTGTTTGCAGCATAGTATTTCTAAGGAAATTTGTCCTTCCTAGGTGCTTACAAAGGAGCTGTTAAATCATCCTAAGGATAATAGAAAGCGTCAAAGTAAATTAAAAAATTAAAGTGAATAACAACTAGATTTAAAAATAAAATAATGAACACTCATATTCGCCCCTGGCACAAAAGTATGAAACTAGAGGGTTGTTTGGTCCTTCTCTAGAAAGGCACTATTTGTCAAGATAAAAGAAAAAAAAAGTAGGAGTAATGCAATGAAAGCTTAACTGGCAAAACAAAGGAAATACTGGAAATACATAGGTGATTTTTGCCTGCTTTCAAAGGGGATTGTATAGAGACACCTGACTTTGCACAGACATTAGATCAGAGATCCCCTCCTGCAACACAGCCCCTCCATAAGCATTGGTTTAGAAAGCAGATGGAATTCTGAAGCCTAATGAGACACGAGGACAATGCTCAGAACCTACTCTAATAGATCCTACAGTCAGATTTCTGACAGCAATGGGAAATTGAGTCTAAATAAACTGCTGATCTAAATCGATTACTTTCAAAATAATACATCTCTGAAGAGGACTAGAACACAGTCTCACATCAAATTAAATAAATAATAATCAGCTATTCATCTTAAAGCACTGCCCAGAAAAGAAAAAGTTATTTACATTCTATTATATGATATGCAGTATTAAAAGCTTTAGTGTTAGTATAATGCAAAGTTACTGTAATACTTTTTTTTTTAGTACCAGAAACTGCTTGCAATCTTCAATATCACCAAAAGGTGGCATTTGCAATATCACAGAAAAACAAAATTTTACTTAAATTTCAAATAATCAAAAGCTTCTTACATAAGTAGATTTATCTTATTTTAGTGCTACATAAAAACTTACCTGGTCAAGTTGTTTAACAACATACAGAAGATGACAGATAGACAGATACAGCATGCAACAGTACATTTTTACTGAGTCTTATAATATCACTTGAATCAATTACATAAAGTATAAAAAAAAAAGTGTTAAGAAAGAAGTCACAAAGCTACCAGACAGGCAATAAATGGCTAGGAATAGTATCCAATAACCAATTCAATACATAACAAAACTGTTTAAGACAGAAAAATAAGTTGTGTAGTAAATTTACTTTGCAATTTCAGAAACGGTCTTTTTCACTCCTGCTCTACTTTCAAACGTGTTTTTCTTAAAAACTAATTAAATAAAAAGAATTAACTGAAAGTTGACGAAAATTATTTAGAACACTTTTTCTCTGGTGAAGATGTGTATATATTTATGAGCTATAACTAATCGATTACAGCAAAGAAGGTAACAAATTTTAAAAACAGATGTCTAATTTTAAACCCACATTATGTTTTTATTACAGTTTGGTTTATTACATAATTTTATGTCATTGCAAGCAATATCTCAAATGAACAAGTGAAAAAGAACAGTTCCAGAACCTGATATATGCACAGATCTATGAATATGATCACCAATTATTCCATCATTTTCCACAGGCAACTGTTATCTCTGCTATACAGGAACCAAACTCCCAAGGTTCCCATAGAGCCACAGAATGACTTAGACTGGAGGAGACCTGAAAGATCATCTAGTCCCAGCCCCCAGCCATGGGCAGGGCTGCTGCTCAGGCTGCCCAGGGCCCCATCCAACCTGGCCTTGAGTGCCTCCAGGGATGGGGCACCACAGCTTCCCTGGGCAGCTGTGCCAGCGCCTCACTGCCCTCTGGGGAAAGAATTTCATCCTAACATCTGACCTAAATCTCCCCTTTTTCAGTTTAATCAGATGGTGCAGAAGCTCTTACATAAGCTCTCTTCAATTACTGGAAGACTACAGTGAGTTCTTCCTGCACCCTTCTCTACTCCAAGCGGAACAAGCACAAGTCCCTCAACTTTTCTTCATAAGAGAGATACTCTAGTACTCTGATCATCTTCATGCCCTCCTCTGGGCCCATTCTAAAAGCTGGTTACAGCTGTTCCATAAACCAAGCTTTTCTAAGCAGCCATTTTATTTCAGCTCAGATTAGACCAATACAAACATTACATTCATCACTGCAAGGTGAGGAACAACAAAGGAGTGATCCCTCAGGCCAGCTGCTTTCACAGGCCAGCAGAGATAATGTATTTCTAATCATCTATTGTAGCTAAAATAACAGACTTCAGAGACTATTTTGGAATCTGTACCAAAAAAAATGTACTGTGGGAATGGCATAAATAAGTAAGCCTAAATGAAAGTCACTCATACTGATCCCCAGATTAGAGCTCTGTCCACTTTGTCTCACCCAGGACACCCCAGCCAAGCTACAGAACGTAGCTCTTCTTTCTAAAGGAGTTTCTAGAATCAACAGCCTGACAAGTTTCCTTACACTGCTTCCACAGACTGTGTTTTGAGCAACAGCTGTAGAGATAAACATACCATGCTCAAGGAATTTTTGATGTGCTTTCAGGAATGTTTTACCCAGACAAAGAATCAAAGCAGTCATTAGTTTAGAAAACTATTTCCAAGAAACCTCTACCATAGTACAGTACAACAGATTTTATGAGGTTTGATTTTTACATATTCCAGTAAGACTGAAATTACATCTAACTGTATGGCTTAGAGGCTTGCTAGATCCACTCAGCTGAGTCATGAATCTTCACAGGCAGTATTTAAATTCACCACTCATTGCACATGTTGATAAAAGATGTAATTCTCAGTCAACATAGGACAACTTGAATAGGAGTTGATGCAGTCTCCTAGCAAGGAGTTAAGGTAATTAGAAGCCAGACATTTTTGAGTATATAAAAAAATTGACCTAGATTATAATACTACATTAAATGAGAAACAGAGCATGAAAAAAAAAAAATCTAAGTTTCCAAAATTTCTATACCTAGAATTCACGGAATGTGAGACAGGAGAAAAAGTCTGTCCAAAAACATATGCAAAATTCATGTTTTTCTTCATAATTATATTCCTGAGTTATTCTTCCTTCTCAGGTGTACAGTGCACTGCACTACACTCCTGATGTCATCACATGTCAAAAGAGGAAGCAGCACTGAGCAATTATTAAAGCATTGCCATTTACATGTCAGTCTATTGTAAGCCTAGGTGAAAGACACAAGTATGTGTTCCTTTAGCCAAGAGACACCAGGGAGCAGACAGGCCCTAGGGAGACAGGTGCACAATGTGCAGCACACCCCAGTTGGATTTGCTCCGTTTCCTCTGGGCTCACCCTCAGCTTGAGGGCTCTGCCCACATCAGTCAGTCAGTGGGGCTACAAGTTCAGCAACAGAATTCATAGTACAAGGGTTCAGACAGATGCCAGACCTCAGAAATCCCATATGTCAGCATATCCACGCTCTCACCTGTTTTGTTCTCTCCAGCATGACACAGCACAGCCAGCTCTCAAAAGCCATCCATTACAAATGGAGCTAGAAGTTGCAGGACAT
Organism: Alectoris magna; assembly: GCA_030625065.1. Classification (NCBI taxonomy): domain Eukaryota; kingdom Metazoa; phylum Chordata; class Aves; order Galliformes; family Phasianidae; genus Alectoris; species Alectoris magna. The sequence continues at coordinate 82,207,633 of CM060560.1, forward strand.
TTGTAGAGATCTCAATCAGGCTCAGACCACTTTTGTCGTACCCAATTTCACTCGCAGTCAGCTTGAATCTGGGCCCGCTGTTTCTGCCATGCTCTCCAAAGAGCACAGGAGAGGGGTGCTGGTGGCTGACCTCCCTTTGGAGCAGCAGCACATGTTCAGGAGAATATGCAAGCTCTTTGGAGCCACTTCTGGAGCTTGAAGATGACATAGTGTCACTGATGCAACCACAGTAAGCATGGGCCTGCCACACCTGCAGCCACCAAGGCCTGCTGTGCTGCTGCCTCCTACCCAGGGAGGCTGCATGGGAAGAAATGCTGCCAGAAAACACATGAGGTGATGGCGACACAGATAATGGAAGATGACAGTGGATAAAAAACTGCACATGGAAAGAAATACAAGCTTTGGAATTAGAAGATGTTTTCAGGGGAAAATGTAAAACTTCTCTACTTAAAGAGATGTATCTCAAACACAGATGAAGAGAGAACAATTTTAGTCACTTTAAGAAGTTTGAAATAATTACTAGAATACTAGAAAGTGCATCCACAAGCTAATAGAAAAGGTGGAGTCCACATCAGTAAGGCATATTTTAATCTTCAATCCAAACAACCCCACCGCAGTGAGCTGTGCGGTCAGAAACTGAGGAGAACTCAAGCTACTTGCAGACTTCCCAAACTTAGTATACTCCAAATTTACATCTAATTGCAAGACAGGCTTCCAGTTCTACTTACTATGAGTTTTAGCATCTGTAATAGTTTCAGTGATATCAACGTCACATCCACAGACTACAGCAATTCCTGGATGGGTGCCTGAAAAAAGTGCTAGCACTAAGGAGATGATTCAGTAGCATTGGCACCAACTTTCAGCAGTAACAATTAAAAAGAGATTGAGTTACAAAATATCAAATCTAAATTTTCTGTGAATACCTTCTGGTTGTTGTTGTTTTTATTAGAAAGCCATCTTCCACTTAAAGCAAATTATGAATTAGATAATCTATTATATCCCACACAGTCATTTTTGTCGAAGACATTTGCTGTCAACTGCTTATGCTAGCATACTTCACACAGCCTGCAGTAAGAGCCAGGCTGGAATTTACTGAAAATTTTATATAAGAAAGCTCCCAGACTTACTTCTGACAGACTTGATTTAAACCTTGACTCCGCCACATTTCTGTGGAAATGAAGTATGCTGTAAATCATAAGAATACTTCTTAATACAACAATAAAGCAAAACATTAATTGTATAAAAGCATTTTTAAATTCCTCAAAGACAATTCTGTTAAGTGACATTCTCTGAGGAAATTTAAAACATAGCCAAATGAATATTTTCAGCATTTTTGGACGCAAAGAGACATTTATCCTAATTCATGTATCTTCCAGTCACTCCACCATTTTCAGCGTTGTTATGCCTCACTGCCTCCAAAGCCAGTCAGCTTCCAGAACTCAAACACTGCTTACTTATTAAAGCTAAAGATTTACGCATAGCAGACATCTCCCCCTCACAATTCTGAACACTGCTAATTGGTCTGATCCAACACACACATCTTTCCAAGTCAGTTAAAATACATAACCAACAACTGCAGGCTTCTAGAAAGCAAAAAATCAAAAAACAGGTTTCAAATTATCAAAACCTTTTTTTTTTTTTTTTTTAAATTAAAAAAAAAAATGTCAAACTGCCTTTAGCTTTCCACTCATCCTATTCCATGGCCTGATCCAAAGCTCATCTAATTCAATGGAAAGAGTCATCAGCTTCAGTAGCATGGGACTTATAACACACTACATGCAAAGCATGAAACTACCCACCGTTCACTAATCCGTATCCTGTTATTGTTATGTGCATTACGTCAATGAATTAGTCTTCTAAGAGATGAAGCTTGTAAAGGAGCTGCTGAAGGAATTTCTAAACAAGGCTTTATAAACACATGAGTACAGGACAGCAGAGGCTTGCGTAACTCAAACCAGCACCACTGCAGCATTGATTGTCTGACAGCATCCTGTATACACCTCCAGGGTTACATGGAAAGCATACCACTGACCTGCTAGCTCAAGTCTCCGGCTCTCTTAGGTCACAGAGAGATTGAGGAAATAATGATTAGCTCACAGTAAAGCCAGCATCAAGCTGGAGTAAGCATAACCTCAGCACACAGGGACAGGGGATGAGGGCAGAGCCATGTGGCAGTGACCAGGGTCCATCATATGGACCAGGGTCCATAGTTTTATATATGTTTTAAGTAGTATTCATATGTTTTAAATAGTATTCAGCTCAGCTGCACAGACACCAACCCTGCCCTAACACACCATACAACCACCTAGCTGATGAGCAAGGGAGTAACACTTTCCCATAGCACAGAAGAGTAGCATGACAGTACAACCCACTTTAAAAGCATGCTAACAATAGTACAGAAGTTCTCCAGCAATTAAAGATCTTGTTTGTTTAGCAATTACCCTTTTCAATGTTCCCTACATTTTAGAGAACATGCACAGCCCTCAAAAACACAAGAACAGAAGGTGGGTGCTGATCTGCAGATCCCTTGCTGTTGCCCTTCCCTCCTAGATGAATCAGCTGCATTTGAGAGCCTGCTGAAGACTCATATCATAGACCCGCCTCTTATGCTCAAAAGTTGAGATATGCAGAAATGAGGCTGCTCTGAGAGGCACAGTCGTGATGAGCAGGCTCCTATATTTAGGCACTTACTCAATTCACAGTACACCCCAAGTAACCCTGTCAGCCTCTTGCCCTTGAACCCACTCTCTTACACCCTTCACCCAGAAGAGGCCTTATCAGAAGGCCCTGGTCCTTCTTACATGTAGCCAGAGATGCTGGCCAGCACGAGCCTGTCATCACATCCACCTGTCCCACACATCCTACACAGCCACCCTCTAGTCTCCTTCTGCCTGCCTGGACCTCCTGAGCATCCCCTCTCATTACTGCAGTAACACAGACCCCCACACATCCCCCTTGCTATTTATTCCCTGGGTCTAATTTTGCCAAGCATTTGCTGAATTCTGATTGATGCCTCAAAGAACATACGTGCAAAAATCTAGAAACTTCCATTAGTGCAGGCAGCCATCACAATCAAAGAAAATTCTTCTGACCAGAAGAGTCTCCATCACAGTAGAACTTGCCTAGGCATGCTGCTCCTAGCACTTCATCAACGCACAACTTAAGCACTCCAGAAAACTCAGAGCTCAGTTCCAGTTATCATAGAATCACAAGGTTGGAAAGGACCTACAAGATCATCTAGTCCAACCATCCTCCCTTTACCATACCTACAGAAAACCACTAAACCATATCGCCTAGCTCCTTATCCAGATGCCTCTTGAACACTGCCAGGGATGGCAACTCCACCACCTCCCTGGGCAGGACATTCCAGTGCCTGACCACTCTCTGAGAGAAAAAGTTCCCTCTTATGTCTATTCTAAACCTCATCTGATACAACTTGTGGCCATTTCCTCAGGTCTTGTTTGTTGCCTGGGAGAAGAGGCCAAGCCCCTCCTCATCACAACCTCCCTTCAGGAAGTTGTAGAGTGCAATGAGGTCTCTCCTGAGCCTCCTCTTCTCCAGGCTGAACAATCCCAGCTCCCTGAGCTGCTCCTCATAAGACTTGTGCTCCAGACCCCTCACAAGTTTTGTTTCCCTTCTCTGGACTTGTTCCAGGGCTTCGATGTTTTTCTTGTAGTGAGGAGCCCAAAACTGAACACAATACTCGAGATGCGGCCTCACCAGAGCTGAGTACAGAGGGATGATTACCTCTCTGCTCCTGCTGGCCACGCTATTTCTTATACAGGCCAGGATGCTGTTGGCCTTCTTGGCCACCTGGGCACACTGTCAGCTCATGTTCAGCCAAGTATCAACCAACACCCCCAGGTCCCTTTCCTCTTCACAGTCATCCAGCCACTCAGCCCCAAGCCTATAGCGCTGCATAGGGTTATTGTGGCCAAAGTGCAGGACCCAGCACTTGGCCTTGTTGAACCTCATCCCATTCACCTCAGCCCAGCGATCCAGCCTATCCAAATCCCTCTGAAGGGCCTCCCTACCCTCAGGCAGATTGACACCACCTCCCAACTTGGTGTCATCTGCGAACTTACTGATGGTACACTCAATCCCCTCATCTAGGTTATCAATGAAGATATTAAACAAGATGGGCCCTAGAACCAACCTCTGAGGGACACCACTTGTAATGGGGCACCAGCCGGACTTAACTCCATTAACCACTACCCTCTGGCCACGACCCTCTAGCCAGTTCCTTACTCAAAGAAGGGTATACCTGTCTAGGCCGCGGGCAGCCAGTTTCCTCAGGAGAATACTTTGAGAGACCATGTCAAAGGCTTTGCTGAAGTCTAGGTAGACTACATCAACTGCCTTTCCCTCATCTACCAGTCTGGTCACCCAATCGTAGAAGGAGATGAGGTTGGTTAAGCACGACCTGCCTTTCATGAATCTATGCTGACTAGGCCTGATTCCCTGGACACCATGCACATGCCATGTGATCTCACCCAAGATGACTTGCTCCATAACTTCCCCTGGTACCGAGGTCAGGCTGACAGGCCTTTAGTTCCCCGAATCCTCTTTACGACCCTTCTTGCAGATGGGAGTCACATCGGCAAACCTCTAATCCTCCAGCACCCCTCCAGTTAACCAGGTGCTCTGGTAGATTATCTGGAAGCATTCAGCATTTCACCTCTGCAAGAGCTTGCAGGTTGATATACCATCAGCTGACCACCAAACTTAAGTTCTTATCTGGGATCATGTGTTCTCCAAGCCCCCAAATGATGTGAAAACAGTTGAAATCATAACAGCCCATTCCAAACCTTAATTCAACTTTCTTCTTAAAAGTTACGTAAATTATCTAATACTTAAACATATTTAAAAAGTGACTTCAGACTGAAGCTGAGAAAAACTTCGCATTTATAAAAACTAAACCAAATTATGTAAGACAGAGCAACAGTGTAGACCAAAGTTATTGAAGACAGTATTTGTTTAAACTATTAACATTCAGCCTTTCAAAATTGTAATACACACAAACATACAGAAAACTCAAATAAAAATGTGTGTGCACATATACACATATGTATACGTATACATACACACACTAAGGTTACTCCAAAAGTAATGCCTCATCTCACCCATGATATCACAGCAAGAGCTTCAGAAGTATGTAGCGGAGTGAGGTTACCCCTCCCCTCACTGCTTCATTTCTCAGAGTAACAACAGATTTTAGAATAAATTCAGAGAGTATCTTTTCTTTTCTTTTTCTTTTTTTCTTTTAAATCCCCAAATTAAGTTAATTCCTTCTTAATTTAATTGTTTATACAGGGAAAGTGAAAGCAAGCTACTGGCCCATATTTAGAATACTGGCATTGCCGCTCATTCCCCTACTAAAAGTTTAATCTTTCTTACAGGAACACGCACCTGACATTATATTTACCATATATCTAGTTCAGAAATCAGAGATAAAGTTGACTGTACCCTCAACTGGAGGGATCTTTAAAAGGATGGGAAAACCGAATCTGAAGAGAAGAACCTGCCTGAATCCTACAACCTGGCTTTAGATAAGGAGATTGTTTTGTTTAAAAAGAGCTTCCTATAAGAACCTGAAGAAGCGTCTTGTTTTCCTGAACTTTTCACTAGAATCAAGAAACTTTGAAATTTATCATTACATAGTAAACAAGCTTACTGAAATCACACACCCAAATGGTGATATTATTGCATCACAAATGCCACTGTTTCCCATAGACGACATCAAGCTCAGCAATGTTTTTAATCACTAGACTTGAATTCTATTGTTAGATCACAAGCATAATTACACTAGAACTGGCTCCTAATGGATGCTTAATGACATCTTCCCCCTGTTTACTTGCAATGAGCGGCAGTGGTCTACATGCTCAATGTGGATTTCATCGTTGAAATTTCCTCATGGAAATCGAGTAAATAGCACGTGTGAATCTGAAAAAATAATGCTTGCAAAGCATTAGGCTGACACAACAAATGCAAACTTTTCAGCCTGCCCTTACTACAGGATAGATATTATGTCAATGGTATGTTCCATTTAATCGTTTGTTCGTTTCTTTTAGATGTTACTGAAACTACGCCTTTTATTCATACAGAAATCCTTGCTTAGATCTCTCTGTGCTAGGCTTTCACAAAATACAGATAAAAGATGGTTCTGGATCACAGAACTTACAGCCGACAGTTGAAAAATGTGTATAAAGAAGACTGCTTTGAGAAATCCAAGTGCTCAGCATGCCACTAACTGTCTCTTGCCACAGTGATTACTGAAGAGGTTAGACCAGTTCTGATGCTTGTTTCGCCTCGGATTTTACTGACAGTATTACTAAGTGCTGGGTTTTTCCACAAAGAGTGGATTCCTTGAACTATATCTGACATGCACCCATCTACAAAACTCCCCAAATGCAGTAGCATAAGCTGCTAATTAGCCTTCAAAAAGACATTACTGCAGTTACTACTTAGCTCATTTAGATTTGAATTAGTGACACAGGAAAAAAGGAAGTGCGGTAAGTTGTTACACTACTTATATGACAACTTACCTAAAAATGTTGCTGTTTCTCCCCTCAATCCCTATCACTTGGGAGCTCCCAACAGAGCTTTACACACTAAGTTATTACTGTTCTCCGCTCATAGTTTGTTAATTTTATAGACTGAAAACAACATTGCTAGTTAGTATATTTCATTATTTTCTAACATTTATTTTTTTCTTTAATCCAGGAAAAAAAATAAAAGGAAAGAATGGTTAAGTGCATTTTTCTTTCCTGCCCTCTTATGCCATAACATCAGAGAAAGCTACAATAAGTCTAGGGCAGGCAATTATGCCTCTTGAAATTACACATTAAGCCTTCATTGCTAGTACATGGTTACCAGAGGAAAAGAAAGAAATAAAAGGGACTCACCACTCCTTTCTCTTTTTTGCTTTCATTTCAGAAGGAAAGTCTTCATAATGGGTTATACAACTAACTATTTAATTAAGCTATGAGATCAATGTCAAGCTTCAATTTGATTTCAGTACTATTGACTTTTTTTTTTTTGTATTTGCTCAGGATTTTAAAATTCAGCATTTACACAACCAGTCTGGATGGCAGCGCACCAGAACAGTTCTAGGGCTTTGTACAAGGTTACAAAAGTAGCACGCCACTGCCTACATCTTTGTAGAAGAAGAGCACATTCCAAGGGAAAGTCCATGCCTTCCATGCACAACTCAGTTCCTTCCACTCTTTCAGCATCATTTTTCAAGAGAGTTAAGTGGTATATCATCCTCATTCCCCCAAATTCTTTTCCAGGAGAACACAGTTTCTGCATATCTATGGTTTTATTAAGGCATCCTCCCTTGAACAGTGTTTACTCTGTTAGCCGAGTAAAAATGATATAAAGAAAACTTCCTGACTTCATCCTCAAGAACAGAAAAACACTCTTAAAAACACCTTCTGGCAATATGGGAAAAGCACAGTCTCTATTACTCTAGATGGCTTTGAAAAACACTTTTTTTTTTTCTTCTTAAGTACTACTTCCTATCATACTTTTTAAAGCTTTTGTAACATAACCAAATATATGTTATTCGAAAAACAGAACACGTTTCATAATTGAGACTTAATGAAGTGTTTCATACATAATTAAAAATGGTTAAAGAAAGAGCAACATTCATTTTTACAATGATTTCTACTTCTAGTTGGAAGTAAGGGATCGTTTTCCCTACTTTCCAAAATACACTTCAGATGAAGAAGCACAGTCTTGCTATACACATTGCCTATCCTTACTTCCCTAATAATGGAAACCATCTCAGACTACTCACATCATCCAAATACATCAGAAATGATGACAAAATATGCTTTTCCCCCCTCCCCTTTAAACAAATAAAATCTGAGAACACAAATAAGGCCAGAATTTACATTCCCTAATATTTTAGGGTTTCTTTTCAGTGGAAGCAAGAAAAGGCAAATCGATTAACTTAAAGATGGATCATTTTATTTTGAACTGTCAGTAGTTTGGAGTCATTTCTTAGGTCTTGTTCATTACTCTAACACAAACTTATTCAAACAAACGATCTTCCATGAGCAGTATCAAGTTTTATTGTGCTTGTTTTCTTTCTGCAAGGAAAAGTATTTGTATTTCACCTAGCTTTATTTGAAATACATCATAAATAACTCAACTCGGTAGGTAAAATGTCGTACTCCCCCCATTAACTCAACTCCAGCTTTGGGATGCTTACAAAAGATGTTATTTTAACATTTAATAAGCGTAAATCCACTTTCCAGTGGCAGTGTTATACTGAAGACAACATTGATATTATCAAGAGGGTTCTAAAATCCACAGATGTTTCTGCACTTTGTGTATGCTGTTTGTGCTTTAATAAACTGAACCCCACAAGCCCCTTTATCACTCCTCTGTAAATCAGATATGTTATTGCAGACACAGTTGCCTAGATACAGAGTAATCAGAGTAAGTGAATAAATCAAATTATCAATAACATACACAATTGCATCCTATTATTGAAACAGGCAATTGGGATAATTTTTAGATTAGTTATAAAATAGACATTTAAAACTCAATGGATATTATGATATGTCAAATAATTAAATGAATATTAGTACATACTCTCAAATTTGTTCATTGCAGATAAACAGATCATTATTACTCTTAAGGACAATAATTGGATGTACTTCGCATATAAAGTATCTCTCTAGCAAGCACTCAACCAAATGCTTCATAAAATGTTATTTTTGAAAGTCGGTACCTTGTATCAATGTGACCATCTGAAATCCTTTGTACTTACACTGATTTTACTGCCTACAACAACGTAAGACTGAAAAGACCGGGATGGTTCAGCTTGAAGAAGAGATAATTAATAAGAGAAAGAATAGAGGTGGACAAAATAACATATGGTACAGAGAAGGCAAATTAGACACTTCTAATTGCTGTACCTCCTAATGCAAGAGCAAAGGCCAATCAATGAAACTAAAAAGCAGATGTTTTAAATTGATGAAGGAAATCTTTTTATACAAGCTATAATTAGTCTGTGAAAATCATTTCCACAAACTAGAAAGCCTCACAGAAAAAAATAGATAATGGAAACATCTATTTGCATTTAATAGGATGATAAATAAAGTGAACTGATCATTAATTGAGGGGATCTATAAAGGTAGATAAGGAAACCAATTATATGTTTTGGTTTTTTTTTGTTTTATTTTTTTTTTTTTTTTTAATAAGAGCAACTTATTCCAACCACAGTAAGGAAGTAATTACATTCCTCTTGTTTTTGTTTTTTTTTTTTTAATAGTTATCACTGACTAATGGCTACTTGACCATATAGGTAATTCTACTGAGTTGAAGCAACACTTCAGAGCTCCCTGTCCTCCAGAAATGACATTGATTTTGCATTGATTTACTGAGTGAGATCCAGAGAGAACCACTCTGGAGACTTTGCAGCAAGTTCTATAATTGCACTGATAGCTGTTATACTTAAGAAAGCATCCTGAACTCAGAAACTAAGTGAAACAAATACTTATTTATTGCTCTGATGCTTCTCCCAGATACCATCATCCCCCCCCCCCCCCCTTAAAAAAAAAAATCAAATTTCTATTTTCTGGAATGTATTGATAACCTCCTAACATGTTATCAGGAAGCTAATGAGAAGAATCACTCCGCTGGACATGACAGTTAAAAATGAGGATGAACAAGGCAATGTGAAGGCTGAAAACTGCCTTTGCAGTAGCAACCATAGCACAGTAGAGTTCAGGATCCAGCAAAAATGCAACAAAGCAAAAATCAGGAACCCAACCCTCAGCTTTACAAGAGCAGAGGTCAGCCAGGTCAGAGATCTGCTCAGAACAATCTCACAAGACACATCCATAGTGAGAAGAGGGGTCCAGGACAACTAGTTTGTTTTCAATTATTACCTCTCCTCCAAGCTCAAGGACTCCCATCTTGACAAGCAGGAAAAAAAGCAAAGGTTCTGGGCACCCTATGCAGATGAAAAAGGAAACCCTGGTAAAAGCACAAGGAAGAAGACCTGGGCAACTGCACTTTTTGATGCTTGGGAAAAAAGTGATTCAATAAAGCCTGGAATCAATTTCCAAACATACTGGAGAGATACATACAAGGTGGCTGGGAATAGGCAACAAGTGTTTACAAAGATGAATACAACTTAAAAATCTAATACTCTTCTACGGTGACAAGGCTGACTTACTAGGTGAGAGGATACCAGAAGTTTATCCTTACTGGATGAAAAGTGACCAAAATGCCAGGCTCAGAAAGTTGCAAACAGAAGCACAGAGGGTCAGTCCCTAATGACGTACACCAGGGTTTAATACTGGGACCAGTATGTTTAATGTCTTTCTGCATGACTGAGATAAGGAGAAAGAGCACCTGCAGCAAATCTGCACATAAAACTGTGAGTAGTGGTCGATACACCATACGGGTGTGATACCACTTAAAGGGTCCTTGACAGGCTGAATAAGTGAGCTTACAGGACCCTCCTGAAGTTCAACCAATAGAAATGTCGAGTAGTACAAGCTAAGGTGTAGAAAAAGATATAGGTATTCCCAGTATAGACTATAGGACACGAGGCAGCAATGTCTCCTCATGAAAGATGACTAACAGCCTCCTGGCCTCCATTAGTCAGTGTCACCATTAGATTGAGGGAAGTGATCCTTCCCCTCTCCTCAGCCTTGGTGAGATACATCTGAAGTGCTGGCCTTGCCAGTGCAAGAGAGACACAAACATACTAAAGAGAAGCCAGACCAAGACAATAAAGCTGATTAAGGAATTGGAGCAACTTTCAAACCTGGAGAGGCTAAGACAGCTGAGACTGGTCAGTTGAGGGAGAGCGCTCAGGGGACTCTTAGCCAAATACTGACAGCTATGGGCATGTATATAACAATGACATTACCAATCTTCTTGATGGCAACAAGTGATAAAATAAAAGGTAGGGGGTATAAACTAATACTCAAAATTTAACAAGTTTCAGAAGAATTTTTTCCACAAATGGTTTTGTTTTGCTTTTTAATTTAGTGAAGGTCATCAAACACTGGAGCAGGTTGTCCACAGAAGTTGTGAAGTCTCTGCATTAGGAGATTTAAAGTCATAGCCTGACCAGCCACAGCCCTGACCAAACTGGACTTGCTGACCCTGCAATCTACAACTGTCTGTGATTCTAAGTTAATTCTAACAGAGTACATTGTGCCTTTCAAGTATACTGTATGGTAAAAAACAAACAACAACAACAATATAAGAGCAAGGCCTTCTCACCACATAAGAGCCCAAACCAGAAAAGATTAAATGTTTTCCTCAAAGAAAGGAAGGGAACTTTCCTTTGCTGGCCCAAAGAACCTCCACAATTATGTCACCTGTGACTCAAGAGTAAGTTGAAGGTTCATTTAAGCACACTTAAGTAGAAGGAAAAAAAGAAACAAAGCAATTAAAACTTAATTTTAAAAGATTCATAGAAGTCTTTATGAATCCATACTGAGATAAGAGCAGTTTTTTACCCAGCTACTAGGCACAAGTTGGTGTATCCCTGACCTGAAATCAAAGCAGTCTAAGTGATGCTCTCCAGGGCAAGAGCAAAGACTCTGTCTCAAGCTTCGCAGAAGGCTGCTTGCTTCATTGAAAAGCAAACCAAAGAAACTTAACTCTCTTCCTTGTGGCATGTGTCATGGAGCCCAGAAACACACACCACTTGCTCTCTCCAGGTTTAGCATAGCACTGTATTGTCCTTAGATACACCAGTGATGAGGTACAGCTAACCATGTAGGAAATACAACAGAGGAAATCCACTGATTTGACACATCTTCTTTAAACAAATTAGTGCGTTCTTTGACTAAGCAAAGCATGCTCTGCTGATCTTGTTAAAAGTGACCTTAGCTCTAGGAACTGGAAGTAATTCTAGTCAGCTCTCTACTTGTGCTTAAAATAAAGGTCTTTCTGATGCCTTCAGAGGAGTACAGCTACGGAACTATTAACATAACATGACCCTACTAACAGTTAAATACTTTGAGGATTATGATGCGTACATTTAAAAATATTGACTTTGTTTTGAAAAAATACAATAAGCTACTTTCTGAAACATGGTTTAATTCAGCATTTTTAAAAGATATTTCTGTTTCAGTGGAAAAGCAAGTAGATTTTATTCTGTTTTTGACAGCTTATTCTAATATATTTATTTAAATTATTACAGCTCACTATAATTAAGGAAAATAGAACGCAGTATGGTAAAAGTACTTCCTCTTCACTCACATAATCACTAATCAAAATATACAGACTTCGTTATTTCCATAGCTTTATTTCCTTGCCCAGATATAAGAAGAACGAATTTTGGGAATTCCCAGGACTTTGAATCTGTCACTTTTCTGGCCTTCATCAGGCATATTCTGGTTATCACTCAAGGAAGACAGAGAAATTACCTTACAGAACACAGATTTCAAAAACTGTGAGCGAATGGAAGGAATGCATTTGCAAGATTTTTTCAGCACCTTCACACTTTAAACCGGCACAACAGATGACTTAAAACAGCTTAAATTGATTAGGATACACAGGTGAATAAAGACAAACAATCAAATTAATTTAAACACCCAGCTGAAACTTTGTTACTTTAACAGTCTGAATATTAATGCATCCCTAATGCTACTGAGTGTATGACTTAATAGATGGATTTGTTGTGGTTGATTCATGTTTTCATGAGGAAAACTTAATCTTCCCTTGAGAGAATAGGAAGTCCCTTAACTTGGAACTTCAGAAGACTTCATTTCCCCTTTGCCTCAGGCAAGATAATCTACCAACAAAATCTCAGATCTAGTTCTGAGAAGCTACTCTTTTGACCGACGTACTTAAGCTTGTGCTTCAGCTACTCCCTAACCTGCCATCCAGGCAAGAGGATAAGCAGAGACAGATAACACCAGAAATATTTGCTAATATGTCATTGATCATTCTACCATTTAGTTCCACACCTGCCTCTGCAAAACAGGCTAGTCAATTTAGTTGCATAGTCAAGCAACATCCTGAATTCCTCAGAGTGAAGTGGGAAGCCTCTCAGACTAACAATTCTTACAGAACACGCTTTGACATCAGTTACAAAATAAATTACTGTGAAATATTTTCATTAGAACGAGCTCATAATTTGTTATATTTCACTGTTAGCAATTCCACTCAGAACAATCTCCCCATTTCACAAAAAGAGCTGTCTCATTTAACCACAGAGAACATGATAGAAACATCTAGGTCAGAAAAGACCTTCAAGACCATGAAGTTCAACTGTCAACCTTACTTCACACCTCTGCCCCTGAGCAGCCTGTACCAAGAGGATGATCAAGCATTGTGCTGTGGTGCAGCCCAGCAGCCATTCCACACCACACAGCCATTTGCTCACTTCCCTCAAAATGGGATGAAGAAGAGAACTGGAAACAAAATAGAACTTGTATGTTGAGATAAGAACTATTTACTATCACTGAAGAGGAAAAGCAAAAACAAAAATATGGTGATCATGTATACAGCCGCAATGCAATCATTCACCACCCAATGCAAAGGACTCACCTCTGCTGGGGGGACACAGCAGTCCCCAAACAGCATTCCACACCTGGCCAAGTCTGACAGCTTTATGGTCTTCCTGGTGGTGTCAGACGGTAAGGAGAAACCCTGGTCTCATTCAGGCACCTGTACTGGCCCCAGCCCAACCCCCGCTGCACTATAAAGGCAACCACAGGTGCACTCCCATCACTCAGAAACAATCAAAACATCTGTGTGCTGTTAATGCACTGTTTTGGCTGAAACCAGAACATGTTAAAAAATATTTTTTCTTAATATCTGATCTAAACTTCCCTGGGCATAGCTTGAGATTGTTTCCTCACATCCTATTGCTTGTCACCTGAGAAAAAAAACCAAGAACTTCCTCTCTGCAACCTCCTTTCAGGCAGTAGAGTACAATGATCTCTCCCCTCAGTCTCCTCAAGACTAAGCAACTCTCATTCCCTCTGTTACGGTCCTCATAATTCCTGTTTTCTAATCCCTTCATCAGCCTTACTGCTCTTCTCTGCACACATTCAAGCAATTCAATACCCTTCCTGTTGTGAGGGGCTCAAACCTGAACACAGTATTCAAGATGTGGTCTCAGCAGTTCTGCCTACCAAGAGACAATCACCTCCCTAATACTGCTGGCCACCGTATTTCTGATGCAGACCCACATGCCATTGGCCTTTTTGGCTACCTGGGCACACAGCTGGTGCACGTTCAGTCCACTGTCAACCAGCATCCCCATTTTGTTAGGCACCTTCCCAGCCACCCTTCCCCAAGCCTATACAAAACATCTTCATCTTCTTTTATTATCTCAATTTAAAATTTAAAACAAGCAAGTTGGCTCTATATATCTTCATCCTGCACGTTCTTCCCGAAGACCTTTACTGCTTCGTATTGCTGTTTAATAGCAGCAACACCCACAATGGTGTCCCAAATTACCACATATAACTAGAAACATTAAAATTATTTGCTTTTCCAATATTATGTTTTGTTTGCTAGAAGCCAAGAAAGGACAACACTATTCCAAGAGTTCACTAAGATCACTAGGAGAGGAAGGTTGCTACCTTCTTTTACCACAATTCTTCCTTCCTCTTAAAGAAAGGGAGTGAAAGATTATGCCAAGTTATTCATTTACAAATGCTACAGAAGCAGAATGAATTCCCTTAATTTTACAGGCAACATACCTATACACTACAGAAATATCAGACCACTAGGCTAGTGCACTCTCATATTTGATAAGTAAAACTTAAAGGGAACATGTCCTTCAACGGCAGCAAAGTTACTTATTAAAAATAATAGAATTTAAGTGATAAGTTTAAGTAGTATAAGCTTTTTCTACCTGAAGAAGAAAGGGTTTATTGATTTTCTCTGATAATGACAGTTACCAATCACTTAAAAAAAATCATTTTTCAGTAGCACTTAATATGAGGACTTGAGAATGAGGTAAGACCAAGTTCTCAAGAGTATTTTCAAGAAGGTTTTTTCACCTTGTGTTTCTGTAGGACAGCAAGATTCGTTTCAATTAGGGAGACGCACAGAGTTCCACAGCAGGTTAAGAATTCCTGCCCCAGAAATGGACTCTGCCACATTTTCAGAAAACTGAAAGGAACAGAACAATGTATAGCCTTAAAATACAGTAAAATAACTTGTAAGAAGGGCAGGACAAAGCACCAGACTAGAAAAGCAGCGCTGTATTTCTACAGTAAGCCATTCAGTATAACAAATTAGGAATAAATAAAAATGAACATTAAAGCCTTACGTAAACTGCATAAATGTTAAGGTAAAAGGATAGAACATTTCTGATGCCTAGTTTTCAAAATATAAAGTCACCACTGCCATTTTTAGATGGAGTTCAGATTTGAGAGTGACACAATACTTATCTGTCCCAATTGCACTGTCAATGTATCTGACCTGGCTTCAAGGATATCGATGAATAAACTTCATCAGTAATGGCAGAATTTGACAGAGTCTGCATTACTTCAAGATGCCCACGTTGTCCTGTTCAAATTACAATTTGTCATTGCTTTCACCAATTCACATTTATTTCATCTCAAAATTTAATTTCAAAATAATCTACCCATAGATTTTAGAATTTTTCAAGTTCTTTTCTGTGTAGCTTTACACAAAACACTGCCCAGGTTAATATTTAAATCACACATACTACTGTATGACAGTAAAGAGCTCTCCTCTCACACCAAACTATATGCAATGACAAGGTACAGCATCCTAAAAAGCATGCAATTCTGCCAAACAGTCACTTTAGTAAATGAATGAAACCTGATACACAGGATTATCAGTTAATTCTTATGGGACAACCCTAGCCAGACATAACAAGAAAAAACACACTTCTCAATTTACAGTGTTACCATAATATGAATGCATTATGAATGGGATATAGCTTTACAAGATGGCATATTACTTATTCATTAGACCAAAGGGGATATTCATAAAAGCAATGCTCTGTGAAAGCTGCTTTTCTTTTCGCGCTATCATGCTTGATAGAAAAAAATAACAACAAATGCTAGTTCATAGGGAATTCAACAAGTTAACAATTTATTTTAGAAGACGTTTCACACCGTGTAGGGCTGCCAGTTTCACAGTAGATTTTCTAAAAGTCCAAACTTCATTTTATTCTTCTAGCTTCCTTCATTTTTTATTAGAAAAATGCCCTATGTCAAAGAGATGGTTAAAAAATAAGTCCCAAAGAAGCGACATCCTTTGTACAGTTACTGTCCCACTTTACAGAAGAACATAAGCAAAGAAATCTACCGCTCAGAGCTGCTTTAAGCTTTCATTCCTTTCCTATAGGATAGCATTTAGATGTTTTTGCATAATAAATTGGCTTAAGTTGGATAAAACTAGCCACAGCACATTATTTATTGTCATTTTCTGTGTAGAATGTACTTACTGGTCAGAACAATCTTATCATTTACCTCCAAGGCATTTCCTCATGTTTGTGCACATTCCAGATTACAGAACTTCCAAAATCTTTGTGCTGAATTATATCAACAAATTGCTTTCTTTCATCATTAGGAAGTTCATTTTATTTTCCTAAATACACTGAAGATGGGCACATGAACTTGGTGACTAGAAAAAGCACAGACCTTCCAGGATTATTCCTCAACATTTCCAAAATACACAAAGGATAACGCTATGGACTATGACATTAAACTCTACCACAGCAACATTAAAAGTAGCAGTTACATTTGTCATGATTTTATGGTCAGCAGTATTCCACATCATAACATCACGTAGTGCACTGGGAATTAAAGTGTTAATGTCCCAGTTCAACAGACTAAAGAGAAGACACTACGTTCCCCAGAAGACTGTTCGCTGTGCTGATATCATTCTTGCACAGGGGGGAACGCATATAAGACACTGTCGGGTCATCTGACTTCCTTTTTGCTTTCCTTCCTCGCTCTTCTGCTTCGCCTCTCCTCACTGCTGCCCAACCACACGTGCTGCTTCAGCATTACTATAAGGCCTACAGCTTTTTTTTTTTTTTTTTTTAGATACTCTCTCACATTATATTTAGTAAACTAGTTTGTTCCTCCTCAGATCGTTGCCGCTGTTCCTTTCTTTAATTATTTTGGGGTCCCCTGTTTCCCTTTTCTGGAGGCGTGGACTTTGCGAAGTCCCTCCACCCCACAAGTCACGGAACTGGGCCAAACCAGCCTGTAAACTGTTGACAACATTCAAGTTTAAAAAAATAAAATCAAGAGAATTTTTAAGCAACGGCATTTATTACCACCACCATAATTCTTTTGTTTTTCATTTTAAGAGAAGCCACAACATTTTTAATAATCCTGACACTTTGGCCTAGAATAGAGCACCACCTTTTCAAGGTACAGCTTCTGTAGGCCCACCTGAGGCAGTTAAGACAATCTATCAAAGTCAAAACTGGATATACAAGTTTATTGGTTTATATTACAAACAAGAACTATAGACCACTGCAAAACAGTTTTATACAGGATCTCCTGGTAAAGTTACTAGCTGAAACATTTAAAATTTTGATTGATGCTTATGAAACAACAGATTGCTAAATAATTCCACATTCAATTTATGTCTGACAACCCTGAAGTAATGTCATTAATTTTAGAAAAAACAAAAAAACAAGTAAAGTCCCTTGGAATTTTATAGACAAGAACTGAAAACCAAATGCACCACTTTGCAAGATGGAAGAATCATGGGGTACAGTTACATAGTTGTAGAAATCATTGCTTAGTTCTGTATTCTTGTGTTAGTGCTGCAGTATTGTAAGCAGCAAATGGAGAGCAGGGTACCAACAAGGGAGGTGAAGGAACACTTTTAAGTTTTACACATTCCATATGCTGTGAGTAAAATAAGAAAAGGAAAATTCACAAAAGAAATGAATTCTCTGCATGTGCAGAGAGCTTAAGAGGGTGGATAAGCACTGTTTCTCATTATACTAGTCATCTCCAGGCTCAGCTTTCTAATTGCATTAGGCTCTGAGCACATCTAACATACCAAGAGAATTAGGATTTGCAAGCAGAAGAAGAAACAACCAAACTTGTATTCCCCTTCTTTTTAAATGTGCATCATACTGCAGTCTTTGCTACAAAATCTTCCCATCACAAGGTTACAGCAAGTATTTGCCACCCTCCTGTGTAGCAGCCTTACTATCTCTAGGAAAGAAATACGTTTCATCAGGGCTAGGAGGTAAGTAAAATAAATAAAAATATGCATATATAATTTTAAGTGTAAGAAAATCATTCTTAAGAGCACTAATCAACAGGTAAGAAACAGGGTACTTATATGTAGATCACTTTGTTCTAGAGTGGTGTCTCCCTCCAAAAGCACACCTACATTTGACATTAAGTACATGAATCACGGGATTAAGTTTTCATTGCGGTTTGGATAGATATGAAACATCCTCTACATGCAGCAGATAAAAAAAAAAAACAAAAAAACAAACCAAACAAGCTCAAGTTCAATCTGCCAGAAAATATGTAACTAACTACAAGATTTTTAACGTTGAGGTTTCTAAGTATAACCAGTAAAATTTGAAGAAGGAACAAATTGAAGTGGGATGATACCAAAATATAATTAAGGAGAGGAAAAACAGGCAGCACTGCTGGACAATGGAGAAAGCTAATCAACAGGCTACACTTGAGTTCCTTTCCAGTATTTTACATTATTCAAATGATGGCATTTCTCTATTTGCATTAAGAGCTGTCATGCCCAATAACAGAACTGGCCAGACTTATTTTCTTGGGTTTTTTGTTTGTTTTCAAACTTTTTTTTTTCCTGCTGAGTTTTACCTCATGCTTCTACTTTCATTTTAACAAAATCATGTTCTTCATTTTAGAAGAAATAAATAACCCAGTTATAATAATAAGTAACTGAATAATAAATAACTGAAAATAACCCAGAAAACCACATTACCAAACTGCTCATTTCAGAAAGGCCAATAAAACCATGGGCTCAAATATGACAAAGAGTATTTGTAAAACCATCCAAAACATGGCACACTTAAAAGTAAATTATCAGAACAGCTCTAGGTTCCTCTCACCCAATGCCTCCAATGAGAAACAAAATCCACAGCACAGAAGCACTTGGTTAAGTTAATGTAAAAACAGAGGTCCCGTTTAACATAAACTCTGTAACCCCCACCCTCTTATAAATATCAGAGATGGTATTTCACTGCATGTTGCATTACCAATACAGTTATACTTATAAGACCTCCTATTACTGGTACCTACAAAGAATAGATTGTTTTGTAGGACTACAGAAATAAAAACTGGTCTCCAGACAACTACAACAAGCTACTTCATGGAAAAATCAATCTGATGAATATACAACATCACATCCCTGGATTCTTCAGTGAAGTCTACAATAATTTACCGATCCTTTTAGATGCTACATCACATTTTCAAATCTACATACACTATAGCAGTGACACAAGCTTTTGCCTTTTTTCCCCCTCTTCCCCTCATATTTTGTCCAGTCTGAGATACTCCGAAATTTTAAGTTCATACCTTGGTTGCTCCGAAAGTAATGCCTCGTATTTATTTCCATAGAAACTAGAACAGATGCCCAGAACACAATAACACTATTTGATAGAGAAAATTTCCAGCTACAAAACACCATTTATTCAACAGTCACCAGCACTAGCTATGCACTTTCAGCAGCCATGAAAAAGAATTTACATGCCACAATTGCAAAAGCCTGCACCAGCAGAGGTGACCTACTGTTTCGAAGCTGCTTTGCCAACATCATTGCAAGGAAAATACTGACTGCGCAGTCCATCTTTGACTGTGCTCACATGCACTGTTTGGTCTCCATAAGCATTCAGCAAATGGAAATCCATGTCAGCACGTGCCATTTTTTCCACCTGGAGGTTTTCAATTCCATACCTTTGCTCCACTCACACTTCCACGTCAAATGCAGTTGTGTCAGACTGCCACTCTGCTGCCACCTGTTGCACAGCAACAACATATAACAGGATACTGGTGGGAAGGTTAAGCCCCAACTGCCATACCACCAGCATCTACCCCCTGATATCATGGGGCAACATAATAAAACAGGCAGCATTACTGTGTGAGAGCTGCACAAAAAGTCTTATTGCAGTTTCACAGCAAAAAAAAAAAAAAAAAAAAAACATTCCATCAAATATATATATATATTATTTAAGATATGAGGACAAGTCCACCAAACAACTGCTTAGCTAAAAAAAAAAAAACTACAAAAAAAAAAATCCAGTCTACCAGAGGTTAAACGGCATAATTTTAGCATACAATCAGAGTTAAGACAATTGCTATTTTTGGAAGCAAAGTCAGTTTTAATTAGACTGCCCCAAATTTAGAGCTTCAAATTACACAAAGTTTTATGGTCCTGTTCCCAACAGATTTCCAGCACTAATCTGTTTTTTTCAAATACACTGTGCCCTGTAATGTACATGGAAATTCAGCTGACCTCTTTTTAAACTGTGATGAAATTGCCTCATCAAGATTGAAAGAGCATTCACCTCTTCCAACAGTTTGTTCACTAAATATAACTTTTAAACATTAATACCTCCATTTTAATTTAAATCTGCTAAATTAATGCTGAGCACGTCAGTGCAAACACTTCAGTAATACTGGTGCAGACGAGACATGTTGACTTTCAATTCTGAAGTCCTCCGGAGCAGACTTTCTGAACCACAGGGTATCCACACATTCTAGAGTCCATAATCTTCCCCCCCCCCCCCCCCCCCCGCCCTGCCCTCCCCAAATAAGCTCTTAAAACTTGCATCTCACTTAACAGAATGCCTTATAACAACCCTTACTACCAGGGTAGGGGAAAACTTTCATGTCTTATTTGCGAGCTAAATTGGAGGCACACTGAACTGTAAGCAGTGTTGCTGCTTAAAGCAACAATGAATTACTTATCTAAGAGCAGAACAAACTCATCTCAAAGGCAGATAAAGGCGGTTTACAATTTTTCAGAATTAAAAATAAATGTAGCAGTAAATAAGGATCAAAGAAAGCAATGGTAAAACACGGAAACATCGGTGTCCTTCAACATGTTAGCAGTTGCATTAAGCTTCAGAAGAAGCAAACAGGAGCATACTATCAATTTCAAAATAATTTGCCATATGGAGAACAGTACAAGTTGCCATTCAATATCTTAAAGAATCACAACTTGCAAGGAGACAATTATTTAGAAGAATTAAATCTTGACAGATACAAGCATCTCAGTTCAGCTAAGTATAAAAATAAATACCTTTTAAAAATGAAACAATAAAACGCCACTTAACAATAGGACAGATTTTATTTTCGCTAACTAAACAAAGAGACCACAAATCCATATTGCGTACAGTATCACTTTTTCAATCATGAAATTAGATGATAAATTTTCTCCAACCCTGGACTGACAAATTGAGTAGATTTTTTGTCACTTTCTAGTTCATCTCAGAAATTGACCTAAGAAGACAACTGTCCCAAGAACAGCCACTACACTGAAAGTAGCTGCTCCAGATTAGGACTACAATGGGAGATGATACTTCCTACAGAAGTCTCTAGAGCAGTATTATACATAACTCTACAAAGCCTGGATCTGCACTTGTGCTTGAGTGCAGATTAGGTTGAAGATTCAAAACCTCTTCAGATTAGCTATATTCACTTTGCTCTGCATTGAGAGATGTTCTCCAGCTCATTCAGTAACTGCACCACCAGTTCAAACTTGAGATATACTTATGCATTCACTTTTCATTATGGTTATCTCATAATACTTTGATCAATGAAGCTTTAACAAATCCAGTATATTATTATTAAGTTTGTCACAGTAGGAAAGTTTCTCCCCTACCTATTTGCAAGGTATCTAAAATATGCCTAAGGGAAGCAGCTCTTAGGAATCAACAATATTTCAACTACTAACTTCAGGTCAGGCTAACAGTGGTACTACTACCCTCCTTATAAATGGAGTATTTTGCATCTCAAGACGAGAAGGCTACTCCCAAACTGCACATACGTGCAGAAACAAGCTCAAGGATACTTGGCTTTCATTTTCTTCAATATCAACAACAGTACAGAGAATAACCTCCTTTCCAGAAATCATGAGATTTTAAGGACAAATACTGGAGGACTGCAATCAGTAGCAATTCATGCATTATGAGGTCCCATGAATACTGGGCAACATTACCACCTGGAGATGGAAAGTGCAGGTTAGCTGATTAACAAACAGATGGATTTCCATTGATACTGATTAGTACCCTTTTGATTACTCACTAAAGCAAGCTCTTCAACAGGCAGATAAATGAAATCCACTTGAAATTTTAACTAATGTTTATATGCTTTCTCAAGTGTTCGGAAAGTCAGCTAATATTCCTCAAAATATCACTTAAAGGTAGCTGAATTCAGTCTTCAACTACTTTAATGCACAAACTTCAGAATTTGGACGTAGTTATTGTGTGTAGTGAACAGAATCCTAAAGAAAACTTATTAATACTTACGAAGCGAGCACTGAGTCAACAAAACAAATGGGAAAAGCTCAAGAAGGGGAATTTACAGAGAGATGCTATTAACCATGAATGACCAAAAAAAACCAATGAATTAAGAAATGTCATAAAAAAAAATAAACCTGTCTGATGTCACGTAACAATGCAACAACACTATTTTTTATGAGCATCTCTTCAAGAAGCCAGGCATCTTCAGCTTCCATTCATGCCAGTAAAAACTCAAGGAAAGTGCCATGATATCATGCTAGGTCAGGAAAGAATAAAAATTCCCAATCCACTACAGCATAGAGATTACAATTATATATTCAGCATCCCAAATGGCTCTCATCAATACTGCAAGTTCCATTTGCAACTTGTGGGTTGTTTTTTGTTGTTGTTGATTTTTGTTTTTTAAACAGTCATCATGTGGTAAAAGGCTCTGACCTAGAGACTTTTACATATCCCCCATAATTATAATAATTTATTAAAGATCAGTACAAAGATCAACACCCGTAAAGACCCCAGAGCCACCTGGATCAGAAGCATGTTTCAATTTTCAATATTGAAATCATGTTAAATATTTCAGATGTTTAAAACTACTAAAAACTACTAAAAAACTAAAAACTACTTAACTAAAAACTAAAACTACTTAACTAGTTCATTCTGATCATTGCTGGGACTGCTCTTACATCTTCAAGATTTCTGGCAGAGGATAAGCGCCTTTTTCTTGTTATCCTTCCTAGAGTTAATGAGAATGACTAAGGCTGGGTTTTGTTGCTATTTGTCAAGTCTGTTTTCAAATTGATCAAGACTATGAATTAAACACAAGTTCACTGTTACGGGTCCAGTGCACCAAGACAGAGAAGACACGCGCTTGGCATACAAGCAGTTTTATTTAAAGGCTACAGAAATGCTCAAGCATATGAATAAGTGCCTCGCTCTTCTAGAACAAATGCATAAACCAACTGTAAAGATTTCTTTTCCCCTTCTTCTATACAGAGAATAACTAAAAAGTTTGTTGTTATTTTTAAGGAGCTTAAGGTAACATTCCCAGTGCTGGTAAAGATTGGAAGAAAAAAATCAAAATATTTAAGCTATTCACAATCAGGTGGGAGCATCTAACAATTAAGGAGTGCAATTCCAACTTCTTAAGCACTTTGCAAATATTCAGCAAAGAACACTGTTTAGAGCTGAATGGAGTAAACTGAAAGATAAAAGAATAATACATACTTTAGGGGGATGCATTTTTTTTTAAAAGCTCAAGTGGTCTAAACTCTTATGTCCAATTAACATTTAGGTCCCATAGCTCAGAGAGAGCATACCACTTCAGTTCAGAGGAGCTGCAAGGAGTCCCTTAAGACACCAGATACATTTCCTGGTGAGCTAAGGGCATACAGGCTTTGGTTTTGCATTTGTCAGCCACTGAACTGGATATTAGCTGCAGCTGCTAGTGGCTCCTTATTGCAGGAGAGGGGCATGAAGGAAATGCAGTGATGGAGTGGTTTTGTTATTCTTTTTTCTTCCCCTCCTCACAACAACTCTTCCCACCATAGTCATCACCCATCTCTCTCAAGGTCAGAGAGGACAGGTCTGTTTAAGAGCATGAAATTACAGAAAGTTTGCAATTTCACAGTATGGAGTGTGATTAACTATTCTCTAACTTCCCCCTCAAAGGAAGCATTACCAAAGTACACGAAACCTGCACTGTGGGCATCATAGCCATGAGAATAAAACTGCTCTTGCTGAGAGCCAGCTTGCCACTTTGCGCTCCACCTATGGTTTTCACATAGATAGTAAGCAGAGGTTCAAAGAGTCGGTGGCTGGGGAGAATATTACTGCTTTAAAGTAAAGGAGGTGGTGGTTTTCTTTTCCCCTTCTTTTCTTTGACACCCCTCTGAAAGAATTACAAGCCTGAATAAAGGCTTGAGATTCTTCTGTATCTGTTTTAACAGACCACATACTACCAGTCAGGAAGACAGGACCATTTAAAAAGCAAGGGACTGCATTTAAGCTCACCCTTCAAACTCCCTGGAGGAGAGAAGCCTCCCCAGCAAAGGATTTATGTTTTGATTTTCCAATGAACTCAGGGAACCTTAGTAAAATTTGAGCACTGAGAAACCTCAAAAAGAACGCAGCAAAATGAACGGTGAGGCAAGTAAAGCAAATGACACAGGAATGAAGGGTAGAAGATATGTGAACTTCAGATATGCTCTGCTAGTGACAGGCAACAAACATCCTAGCCAGCTCAGCACAAGCATCCCTGAGGAGCAACCAGGGCATTCTCTTCTGAGAGGATAAATCTGAGCCACTCTTAACGGACTTCTCTGCTCCCCCCACCACTGCTTCCTCTCTTCCCATTCTATTCCTCATCAGTCCCTGATGGCAAGATTTTGGGTCTGTAACAGCTGAGAAGCTATCCCTTCACCTCTTCTACATACCATCCTGTCCACTAATGCTTCTTATTAAGAACATTCACACTTGGGTAAGAACTGCTGCAGTATGAAAAAAAAGTGTCCAGAGAAAAATATAAACACAAGTTTTAGTTTGGGTCTTGCAAAAGAACTTCAGTTGATAGCAGGAATTTTCACAAAAGTGGGAAACATGAGAGAAAAAGGGATACTAGGACCAAGAGGGGGAAAAAAAAAAAAAAAAAAGGAAAACCACCTCAGCTACCAGCCAGGTACTGACTACAGGAGAAACTTGGGTATTTGTAGTTATGCCACAAGGCACCTTCTAAGACAAATCCTGAAAATCCCATTGCTGAGATGAACATGAGGTAACTTTTAGATACGTCTGTAATACAGCTGTGTTTGTATCCATAAATAAACTGAGGCTAGAACAGGGATAAATAAAGATGCTAAATTTCAGCACAGCACACTGAGGACAGGTAGAAGAAATCTGACAGAAACACAAACAGGGATAAAGCAATAGAGGGAAAGCTACAGAAAGGAAATGGAAATTGTTCAAAGATAAATTCAACGACGCCTCTGGCAAGTATTCTAGCAGTGGAAGTAACAACACTTGGAAAAGGCCAACATACATAAACAGGAAAGTGCAGAAAGCAATCAAATTTAAGGGACAGGCATAAGAACATAAAAATACTGGGTATTCAAAAAGAAACCCACAATAAAGTGACTGAAAAGCAACAGTTGAGAAGGTAGATCACAGAAGTACACTCTTCCAACACATTCTGAAAACAAATATTTTCAAAGTACTTGAAGTACAGTAAATAAGTAAGAAAGGATGCGTTGAAAGGATGTTTGAGATGACAAACAGCTTTGGCAGAAGTGGCTGGACTTACCACTCTTAAAAGGACAAAGATCCAACCAGACAACGTAATCATACTCCTTGCATCTCTACACATTGCAGCTTAATTGACACATGTAAACTGAGGGCTATGAAATATTTCCATACCACGCACTTCTAGAGGCTTCCTTTTAATTCACTGAACTGCAAGAGTATCCTTTACTGAACAACAAGCTCCAATAATCAAAATGTAGAACTATATTTCTGATATTTACCAGAAGAATTTCTGGAAAGGACAAAAATTAGTTCTGGATTTAATTTAATCCTGCCCAGATAATGATAATATCATAGTAATGACCTTCAGAGTCATAGCTGTCAGCTCTCCGATAATTTCTCTACTTAGCTGTTTGCCACTGGCTTGCCCTCCCACCCTCCAACCCCCTTTTACCTTCAATGAAATCTGCCTGTACAGCTGGATATATTGTCCTGGAAATACACCAGATTCAGGTATTGGATTTTCTTTTTACTCTATTAATCCACTGCTTATTTGGGTTGAAATCTAAAACTTTTTAAACAAAAAACACTGTAAATAGCATTTGAAAGTAAAAAAAAAAAAGTTATATCAAGTCCTTAAACACACGTTATTAGCATATTTTGTAAATCTTTATCAGATTAAAGAAGCAAATACAAGAGCCAGCCAGCAGGATTTTATTATTATTATTATTTATTTATAAACCTGGAAGTTGTACCTCTCTCTTCTTAAACACTCAGTTTCCTTCAGGGCAGGGTGATGCTCACCAGGGTGTCTTCACAGTATTTCCCCCTTGGTCTTAGCATTAGCACCAGGGGATTAGCAGCATGTTTTGAAGAATCTGATACATGGCACCCACCAAGGGTAGAAGGGAGAATATTTATTCAGCGGCAAGCAACCTTGAGAGCTGCATGTGGTAACACTGAAGAGCAGAGTAAGCACATCCTAATTTTCTGCAGGTACTAACTGGTTTATTTGTCCATCTTGTAAATGTTCTAAAAGATTCCATTTAGCTGGTTGAGAACCTGGAGCACATTTCTCCATGTTAAGAACTGATTTCACCAGGGGCCTTGCAAGGATTTTGATGTGTATGTGAATGCAATAAGAATTCTCTAGAAAGGTCTCTGATTCTTAACAATTTCTTTAGCTCCAAAGAGAAGTAAATATCATGAAACAACATTCAAAATGCATTTTCAAATCTTTCTGAAACACTTTTCGGGCAGCTTCAAAACTTAATTCTTATAGAATCCATTGAGGATTGCAAACAAGCAACACATACGACACTAAAACCAATGTCTGAGGTCTCCCCCCTGCCCCCACTTCAAAATGTGGCCATGTGCTTTGGTTGCCTGTTAATGCTCTGGTCTGCCTGCCTGTCTTAACAGTCGGACTAGAATGAATGGCTTTCATTGCTGTCAAAAATAATTAGGGAAGCACACATCCAGCTAGTTGACACATTTCCTTTGAGCTGTCACCACTCCAGAGCTTCTTAAAAGCTTACTGCTGTATGCCTCTTTGGCAGATGCTCGTAACATGGAAGAGCCTAGTATTTTTTGGATAGCCATCTATAGGTAATAAGCGGCATTGCTCAAGTGTTACTTTTCCCCTTTTTTTTTTTTTTCCTCATCCATAAGAAACAGCATACCTGCTGAAGAGCCCTACTTCTCTTCCCTTTGCTGTAGCAGCAGCACCCCTCCTCAAATAAAATATGGAAGGAAACACCATTTACCATACAAATTTCTACATTTGAGGCAATGCACATAATTTATGTTGGCTTAAAGACTTAAGATTTAAAAATATTCTAGATAAACATGGAAGAATTGCTGATAATTCATTGTTTTGACTTCCCAGTAAATTTCTCAGCCCTGACCCTGCTGAGTCAACCAGAGGCTGGGAATTTATAGTACTCTAATTATGAATAACTAAATGAATCTATCTGAAAGCCCTTTGGGTTATGCATAGGACACCCTCTAACATTTGTTTTCCAGACATCAGAGGTCCTGGCTGTACCTTGGACTCCACTTCTTGAAATCTGTGTCACTCTTTCAGAACCAGACATTTGCTCAAGGCCTAGTGTATTTGAATGGACTTAAAACATCTTTATTTCAGGAAAAATAAATTGAACAGAAACCCATGATTTAATGCTGATTATCTGTGTAGTTTTTATCTTCAGCATTCTATTTGTCTGATGTTTTTAATGGGCTTAGCTTTATTGTCACACTGCCTAGGAACTCAGACTATAAACTTAATTGAATTGTTATTTACCAATATGATTCTCCCCTGGGTTCACTAACAAAAGCATCTACCTATGAGAAGCTGATTAAAAGAGCCAGAAAGCTAGATTTTGTTCCCAGTTTTAAAGGAGAGCAGATATCTAAAATGACAGTTCAGAAAGAAGGCAGGAAAGCAAATATTCATCAGGACCTGATCCAAACCATTAAAGCTAATTGACTATATACACGGGTTTCAGAGGCATTTATTTGTGCTTGGAAATGCATTAATATGTCTTGAAGGTAAGTTAAATACACACCTCCTTGGGAAGACAAGGAAGAAAACTAATGAAAAATGGAAATTGATATGAAAATGCTTTGGACAGGTCCTATAGTTATATGCCATTCCTGGCAAGTATTCCTTTCTCCCAAAGGAAAAGATGACAACTGAGAAAAGTTTCTACACATTCATGAGAAGCAAGCAATGAGTTCACTGTTCACTGGACTGGATGCATATCAATAGGATCCAGTAAAGGGATGAAGCAAAATCAACAAGGTAGTGAAACCACCCGGGAGTAATTGTTTCAGCCTCAACATCAGCAGCTTTGGCACCATGCAAACTCCGATCCACCTGGCTCCTCCAATCACTTCTCAGACAGCTAGTGGGTGATCACCGTAACTCTTAGATCTCTGTCCATTCGATAGAGATCGAGGAAGACAAATCTATATCTACATTTTTCTTTTCATATTTCCATTAAGACATTTTCTCACCCTTTTTCAACCAACACAGCCCAAGCAAACTGTCAAGCACAAAAACAACGCTATTATCAGTTAGGCTCAATTCCAGAAGTGCTACAAAGGACTCCGGACTAGAGAACATGACTATCCTTCAACAGAAAGGCTTGCCTCTTCTCTACCCCAGGCAATCTTTTCATACCCATCCCAGTACCCATTTGTGTACATCTCTATGCTTGAGCACAAATTTCTTGATTTTTCCCCTTCTCTCCACCCTTCCCCTTCCACCCTCCTGAACAAAAAAAAACCCACCAGAGTGGGACCCAACATTCCTTGAATTGAAGGGAAACATCTTAAGTCTTTAACCTAGGATTCCTAGCATTGCACAAAACTCACAAGTTTACAATGAAATACCCAAACTGGGAGAAAAAAAAAAAAAAAGCATTACAAAGAGACGGATAGGAATTTGGAAGGTAAGTAAAAATCCAGAAGATAGTTATTTTAACACAGTATGTTGAATTAAGAGCAGCACTCTAAGGGATGAAAACGTTACCAGAACTTCTTAGTTATGAAACTGAGGATATATTCAAGGAGTTTAGCAATGTGTGGTGAGAGTTCATTAACTATTAACTTAATCTTCCCACAAAAATAAGTAGTAGACTAATCAGGCCCCAGGCAACTTTTCATTCACAGGCAGGTAACTGCACATGAATTTCCAGCTTCAGCTGTTAACAGAAAAGTTGTTCCCTTTAAATCACTCCTGCCCCGCTTTAAGTGGTAGTCCAGTATCTTGAATCTCACTCAGAATCAAATTTAGATCTTTTAACATACAAATCCATTACTGGCTTAGATGGGAATAAGCTGATGGATTTTTGATCAGCTGCTGACAAACAGAAAATAAGGATGCAGTTGCTTTTCTTTCCTTCCTACTCATCTTTCACCCTCATATTCCCAGCCTCAAAGCTGAAGATGACTTACCTTAGGATTTCTCCAGATACCGCTACTTAGCTTCTAAGATCTGTGACAGCATTAATAAGGGAAAAATATATATATATGTACACATATCAGGCTCGAGGGTGTTTCAATTTACACACCTCGCAGATTCACTCCAGCCCTCTGTAAGCTTTCTCTGCACTGTATTATTCATCAAGACCAGCATATATATATTATGGCAACCGTGATACTGTAATAGAAGACAAGCAAATACAAAGACTGAACAATCATAGCTATGACCAGCTTCCAGAAAGAATAGATCCATTCCCTTTAAGAGCACAAACTGGAGGCAGACTTAATTCGGTCTCTGATGAGAAAAAAAAAGAATAAGAGCAAAAGAGGCAAGGATGGTTTGAGGGACTTTAAGAGTTTTTATTTTCGTTAGTTATGTACACATAACTACAAGGTTAAAAACCTATACACAAAACCCTACAAGCTAGCAAAAGCACATATGAATTGTTATTATGCAAGAATAAGCCCCAGCAAATATTCTGGCAATGTAGATTAAACACAGGAGGGTGAGGGGAAAACATTTCTAAAAAGTATACGAAAAATGAGACGAGTCCTTTTTTCCCTCCCCAGCACTGATTTTGAGGAAACAAATTATGATTAAACTAAGAAAGTTTGTTCTCTAGCCTTATAAGTAAACTAAATTTCTACACACACCAAGAACTTTTTGCATCTCCTTTCTTTACCTGGGAAAAAGCAAAAGGCCATGAAACAGAAAACACCATACTGACAATCATGATAAGCTACAACCATTGGTAACCAA
The DNA here is from genome assembly GCA_030625065.1 of Alectoris magna. NCBI lineage: Eukaryota > Metazoa > Chordata > Aves > Galliformes > Phasianidae > Alectoris > Alectoris magna. Next base: position 82,238,073 of record CM060560.1, read on the forward strand.
ACACTAGCCTGCAGTCAAACATGCATATATACCCCTCAGCTCTGCTGTACATCTCAGGACATTAGAGTATGCAAAAAATAAAATAAAATAGGTCCTGGCTGCTGCTGGAGAGCTGGGGACTTAGAAACAGCTGCTAAAACAAGCACCTCTCCCTTTCCTAGAAGGGACACATGCAACACCAACTCCTTCACCAGCTCTACCCATCTCTGTCACAGTTGCTTCTCATCCAAGCAGCAATATTCACTTTCACCTAAACAGCTCTGAAATGAAGATATCTCAAGGGACAATGAGCAGGAGTAGGGACACAGACAGGGATGAAAGAATTACAAGTTATGAAAGTTACTGCTGTATTATGTTCATGCTGCACTGATTCCCCACCTAATAACAATCTAGCAGCAACATCACAAAGCTCAGAAAGAAGCTGCTTACAGGCTGTAACAGATGACTCACCCACCAGCAACTCTCAGCTCTGCCACCCTTCTAGAGGAGGATGTACTACTAGGGCAAGCATGTCTTTCTGGCTATAGTAACTGCAGGATAATACCAGCAGGCTGGTGGCAGCACTGCGTCCCAGTGTGCACAACATATAGTGATGGTGAAGAAAATAGAGGAAACCTGCATTCTGTCTGCTTCACTGACCTTAGTTTACCAGCAGTCACAATTCACTCTGACACACTGACCAACAGCAGATCTCTTCAAGGGTTAAAAGAAAAAGCAAACTATCTGTAGAGTGAAAGCGCAGAAGACTCTATCTGCTATCTGCCACCACTGACTGGTGGTCATTTTTAAGATACCTATCTCAGACCTATCACCTGCCTTTCATAAAAAAAAAAAAAAAAAGAAAACATTTCAGTCTGTAAGAATGCTAAGAATAATTTGACAAGCTATTAAATAAAATATTGCCAAAACATAAATAAGTACTCTAAAATTAAAGACAAAGACTAAAAACCATTCTTTCTCATATCACAGCTGGGAGAATCATTATGAGGCAGCTGGTGGCTGAGAGGCATGCCAACATCAATCTATCAATCCCTGTTTAACTGTATTAATATGTCACAGGTCTTGTTATTCGTATTTCCTATACCCAAATAAAGGGGTTTCAAACTGCCTGACATTTAGCAAATTGGCAACCTACTGCCTTTACTTACATTATATATTGCCTTCTCAGAGTCCACGCCAACAGCAATTGTGTTCTGATGACTGCTGAAAATCAGCTGTGATATTTCAATACACTTTGGTCAAGCATGCCAGAAAGCACGGCTTTGAACCCAAGGGGCAGTAAATCTTGTCACATGCCAGACAAAGCAATTCACAATTTGCTGCTGTTGTGATCAGCAGTGAAAGACCAGATACTCTAAAACAGTCACTAGAACAATCTGCAATACTCAAGAGCTTGGACATACAAGCATCCCAGTCTAAGATATTCACAGTGGCCATTGTGTCATTTGGCTCAACTAAGCTCCCTAGCATCAAGCTGTGTTTATTCCTGCTTCTTAATCTTGCAGTGCAAGACATATCGATAGTTTTGAAGCAGTGTACAAAATGGCAGAAGGATTTGCAAGATAATCAAGAGAAATTAGAAAACAAATTCCAAGAACCACTATGATTATGTGTTTTGGTGCTTACTCAAATTCTTGGCAAAGATTTAATCCACAGCTTTTACAGTGGCCATTAATAGCAATGGAAAGAACACTGAAAAGCAAGCTGCATACAAATAAATGCAGCTAGCAAACAATTCTTGACTTATAGCACTTCTTAACATTTAATGCAGGCTGTAGATCCTGGGCAAGGCTGTATTGATGCAAGCCTACAGAAGCACCACACTGTAAAATGCCTTCTACCTTCATCCTTGCTAACACAGCTATGTGGTGCACATCAGACACTGTGAAACAGTGCAGCAAAGCTATGCTTTCCTAATATAATACAATTACAGAGTACTTAAGGAGAAGATATATCAATTATATATCATTATAGATGAAATATTTCTCAGGATGCTTCTGCAGGGCGCCGCTTAGACTGCTGATGTCCCACGTCTGCTGCAGCAGTATGACAAAAAGAGGCCAGTTTTGAGAATAGCAATGATTAGTCTTTGATTATTATTATTATTATTATTTTTTAAGAAAAGTTCATATTCCAGACGCATCCCCTCTGTAAAATGCTCCTTCCTTTTAACATTTACCCTAGAGCTGCAAATGACCAAACACCAACCCAACAGGCCAAAATGTACTTTCAAGAATAAAAAGTATTGTAAATATCAAATTAATTATCCCCCCCCCCCTTTTTTTTTTGGCGGGGGGGAAGGGGGGAAAGAAGAAGGGGGAGGAAAGGGAAAGAGGGGATTGTCCTCATTCCTGACTGAGAAATACATAAAAGGAATGCTTTCTCTCTGCTGATCAGACTTATTTTCTTTTTCCATGTGAGCCTCTCAAAGCCTAGCAACACAAATACTGCAAATCAGTTCCCCACACTGTGTAGGTGGGATCATACTCATAAACATCTTATTTTGTAGGTCCAGTGCCACAGGCACACTATTTTGGACAAAACCATTGAAAGAAAATTCAAGATAGTTAAAGAACCAAGCTGGTTTCAGCACTGGCACAGGACCTACTATCCCTGCCTCTGGCTCATTCAACATTAAACAAAATTCAGTTGGCAGGCAGTCAGATGGCATGGTTATGGCATTAATTTACTAATAGAAAGTAACTGTTTTCACAGTGCTTTCTTGCTGTTGCTGCTATGTGATAATTGCACCTGAAAAATGACTTGTGCCTGCATTAATTTTTGATGGTTCCCGCTCTTACGAATATCATGGTCCTAATATTCTTTCTATTAGGTCTAAAGCGAAAAGGTATTACTATGCAGGTAAAAGGATCCTTGATGGATCCATGTTATATTTCTGGTTTCTTCAGAGGCCACATACAGCCTTTGGCAAGCCAATTTACTTTCTCATCTATAAGGTAAGGCAGTAATAGAACAGCAGCTCCCAAAGGTGTTCTATGTTGCCTAACTTCTGAATAGTGAGTGCTTCATAAATATTAATACCATCCAACAGAAATGCATAACATACTAGTCCCTAATGATGCAAGCAGAACTGATTCAGGATCTGGCAGAAAAGAGCCCTGCTCCTATAGAAAGTCAGGCACAGGTACCAGGAATCAGGTTGATCTGAACAGGGTCCTGAGCCCCCATGGATGGGACTGACACTTTTCTTGCCTCTCAGGCACCACCACGCAGAAGCCTAGATGACACAGATGCTCCCTGAGAAGCCAGAATGTAGTTATGCCCTCAACAAGAGACAAAAGAGTTGGGGTTTTGCTGTTCACAGGACAGTTTCCTCTCATCTACTCTGGAATAAGAGACCGATTATGAAAAGTAATACTTAGCTGGGCTTCACTGTCCTGGCTGGTAGTTCTCATGAGGATGAGATAGTGACTCAAGAGTAAAACCCCAACCTGGGTTACCCAGCCCCATGAGAGTGATAAGGGCTTAAAGCTGAAAAGCCCCAAGTGTTTCAACAGAGGCACAGTACCGTGATACAAAAGCCCACTTGAAGTGTGGCGGTTAACAATGGATAATCATCTACTAGGTGTTTCAACACCTTCCTTCACAGACTGGCAGCTTGAAATCAGGGCTCACTTCCTCCTTCTCAGCCATAGCAAACCACATGGAAAACAATACCCCAATCTAGCTAAGAACAACATCACAGATCTATATGGCATATCACATTCTAGATATTTTGCTAAAAAAAGAAAAAAAGTATTTAAATATTTATAACTTTGCATTTGTTTATTTTTCCTGTGTTTCCTTTTAAGCTCCACTTTAGACCACTGCAAACTGCTGATTACATTCAGTGCTAACCAGTAAATGCATCAACCAGAGCTAAATAAAGAAATTATTGTAAATTAGAAAAATACTGAGTTTTTAAAGAAACAGGGGTGCTTTTGACAAGATGAAAAGCATACAAGAGAAACTAAATTTATCATTTTGCAAGGACAACTTGTGTTGTCCAACCAACATTTTGATAATGATCCTCATTGTCAGTGGTCCAGTCTCAGGGCAGTCTTTAAGTCATTCCCAGTGATTAGTAATTAAATATGAACAGCAGAATATCCCTACCAAAAAGCTAAACTAAGCAAACCCACAAAAAAGTTAAAGAACAAATACAGCAAGTAGGCTACTACACCAACAGCCTACAGTACCAGTCAAGTCAATTTTCATTTGGCAATATCCCATCAGAGTACTGTGAACTTCCTGCTTAACATAAATCATATGTTAGAAATTATAATCTATAAGTGCCTGAGAAAACAAACGTTACAATATATAACAGTACCAAAAATAGAGCTCTCAGATAGTTCTTCTGGATTAAAAGAAACAAACAGAAAACAAGATGTTCCAAGAATTAACAGATCTCTCAAGCACAGAAGTTAAATAAATTACTTTAAAAGCTCCTTCCCATTATCAGGATTTTATTTGACATCTATTTAATTTGTATTTCACAGAAAGCATTGCTACACTACTAAGAGGAAGAAATCAATAAGTGTGAAATTAAGCACAAAACTCACAAGGGTACCTTCTGTTAAGCACAGTGTAGACGGGCAATAGGTGGGGATGGGTGGAGGGCAAGCAGAAAGCTTACATTGCCTATTTGAGCCCCTAATGTCACAGGGCTGATAATTGCTGAATGACAGCCCTGATATAAAAACAAAACACAAGCCCACCCTGATCAGTTATGCAGTTAACCAATACAAGAACATTAATTCTAGTACAGAACTTGACTTCACCCTTCTTTTAATTTCTTTCTCTATAGCTAAGTTAGACTCCAGAGGTACAGCAAGTGGTAACTGGGGGGAAGGAATACAAAACAGCTTTGAAGTAAAAAAGTCCATAGCTGAGCCATTGCAAGATGCAGCTGTCTATGCACAGCACCACAGCTTGCTGCTCCTCCACTTCTCCTATATTTTGTTCCTAATTTTAACCAATTCTAAGGGAGTAACTAAACTATAGCAGTACCAAGTATTTTCTGAGAGGAGAGTCAACTGTAACATATCACATGGTATTTTCAGCCTAAAGACTGTCCCTGAAGGGACAGACAAACTGAAATGAATCCTAGAAGGAACCAAATCAGAGAGGTTGTTCAGGGAAAGGAACATTTGAGAAAGCAGATATACAGAATACATGACATACAGGACACGAACCTTGAAAAAACAGCTTCTCATCAAGATTTATAGCCTAGGAAATTTCATTAGATTGCAAGTTACACTGCTCAGGATAGATTCAACTGTGTATATATGTATGTAAGCTTAAGAGTCACAGTGCAAATATACTCCTGTGTACATACATTAACTTACAATGTGTGCACTATTTAGTTGGAAGATCTAGAAAGAATTCGCAGGCTAAAAACTTACACATCCATTTGCTGATCATTTCCATTCTTTAGATAAGTATCTTCCAGTCCTATTGTGATGTTATAAAACACATGCATCTCCTCTGAATAGATATTTTATGAGTATAATAGATATTTTATGAGGGTAAAATAATCTATTTGTTTACCCTGCATTAAATATTTAAGTAACTTGTAATAGAAGAGCACTCAAATCTTTCTGAAGGCAGATAGATTTTTCCACATCTTTCCTCCTAATCTCTTCCAGCAATAGTTATTAAAGTTGAATTGCTTGCACTGCTATGTCAGAGCACACATTTTGTAAGGCAACACAGATAGGTGTATCACACAGATAAAAAACAAAATTGTAAAGCAAACCCAAAACTGAGCAGTTCTCCTTTGCATTCCTCTTCTGAAACATCTTAGACCTATTCCGCCTCTGAACAACAGAGACCATACCCAGCCACGAGTTACAATCTGAATCATACTCATCATCCTGCAGGTAGCAGAAGGCTCCATCTCATTACCTTCAAAACTACTTGGCTTTAGCACAAACTAGCTCACTAGGTTTTAATTTATCATGCAACATAATGAAATGAACAAAAATCTGATTAAAACAAACAATGAAGCCTGACTCTACTATATTAGGAAACTGGAAATCACACAGTCTTATCAAGAAAGATTTGTTTCATCCCAGAACTCATAGGTGCAGGAGCAGAAGTTAACCTGAACTATTTGGAACTGACTTGAACAGACAAACTGAAGTTATATGGAGGTTGGTTGTGGGGTGTTTTTTTTGTTTGTTTGTTGGGTTTTTTTGGTGACTATTCCCACTTTTTTTTTTTTTTTTTTAAAGAAATGGTATCTTGACAGGGTTACTTACCTCAATGTAGCACTGAATTAAAGTTGAATACCTTTTAAGTTTCATGCTCAGTTGGAATATACTCAAACTCTACAGTATAGAACGGATCAAAACCCACTAAAGTAAGCTGTCTGATAATATAATAATATCAAATCTTTCTTTAAAAGTGCAGGCTCATAAAAACCTTACTTGTAACACACTGATATTTTAATATTTACTCCACAAATCTCTGCAAGAGGATATAACAGTAAATCAACCTTAAAAAGCTTAGCCACTAAGCAAATTACTTCCAAACATCAAATAAGATAAATGCAACATCAATTACTGACACAGCATTCATGAAATATCAGTCTTTTATGATCTTAAAAAGACCAATTTTATCTCAGAAAGTCAACTACAAGAAATCTACATTGTTTATTTCTAAAATAAAGAAGCTCAGTTGTTTACCATTAAGCATACCAGATATTCGCTCTGCAAAACTTATAGTTCTTATTTTATTGCCACAGAAAAATTAGTGCCAGTAATATATTGGTGTTTATTAGCAACAAAGAGAAGATCTCATACTTCAACATTATAAAAAGATATGCAGAGGAAAGCAACCAAAATTCTAATCTACAACCTCAACCATACAACCTTTTCACTTTATAACACATTGCTTGAATACTGAACTCTTCAAAGGCTGCAGTGAGCTGCTAACACCTACCACTAATTGGTTACATCACCATTTAAGTAGGATTAGTATCATAATCTGCTCCGGAACTTGACAGCAGGAGATGTGGTTCTGCAAATAAGATATTCATTTACAGAGACCTTTTTGAAGTTACATAAAAATCCAAAGAACATAAACCACATAACTTAATTACAATTCCATACTCCCCATCAAACACTAGGAAAATTTAAACTAACATCCATTGCCATAGTCCCATGTGCATGATTTCTCCCCCCTTTTCTCTTTTTGTTTTTTGTTGAGAAGTTAAATCCAGAACACTAGAAGTTCCTGTAATGTTGTAATGTGATGGAAAGTATAGCAATAATAGCAAGGTGGCAAAGTCTTTGGCTACACAGAATGAAGACAAGCCCAAATGCAGCAGCCATGGACACTGAAATGAAGGAAGAATTTGCTTACCTTTAGAAGGCCTCGAGTACACAGGGATCTCCAGCAAGACAACAATCACAGAACCACCAAGGTTGGAAATGACCTACAAGATCATCCAGTCCAACCATGCACCCATCACCAATAGTTCTCACTAGCCCATGTCCCTCAACACAACATCCAAATGTTCCCTGAACACCTCCAGGGTCAGTGACTCCACCACCTCCCTGGGCAACCCATTCCACTGCCCAACCGCTCTTTCAGAGAAGCGGTATTTCCTAATGTCCAGCCTGAACGTCCCCTGACACAGCTTGAAGCCATTCCCTCTAGTTCTATCTCTAGTTATGTGGGAAAAGAGGATGACCCCCAGCTCACTACAACCTCCCTTCAGGTAGTTATAGAGAGAAATAAGGTCTCTGAGCCTCCTCCAGACTGAACAATCCCAGCTCATTCAGCTGCACCTGTACTCCAGACCCCTCACCAATTGTTGCTGCCCTTATTTGAACACGCTCCAGGGCCTCAATGTCTTTCTTGCAGTGAGGAGTTCTCACCTCCACCGCCAACCCTTAAATGGGTTGGGAAGGGGCGAATCCTGGCTGCACACCTTCCTGTCACTCAGCAGCATTGCATGCACCTGAGCTCCCCTGGGCTGGCCCTGCCTTCCCACCCAGTGCTCAATCACTGTTTCAGGCCATGACTTAGCATTTCCACTACATTTCTGTATTCTGTACATGTTGCAGAGCAATCTATGATGCTACATGCTGTATCTTACATATACACGTTGGAAGCTTTCAAGACCTTTTTTTTGGTTGGCTGCATAAAGTCCACTCCCGTTATTTTCTTAGAAAGCTTTCACTTTGTGTGTGTATGTATGTGTGTGTGTGTGTGTGTTCCTTTGAACTACAGATATCACAGCTCTTACTCTACCCCTCCATAGAACAATATAAAAATCATGAAGATGTTGCCTGAGGGAGAAGTCCATCTTGTGCACTTCTATGTAGAACCAGACAGGACACAGGCTTCTGCACAATTGTTTGTGTTCCTCTTCAACAGAGATTGCTTGTTTCCATCCATTTCCCCTACCCAATGGAGTTACCGCTACTAAATGTTGGTAGAGTATTTTAAAGGCTGCATTCATAAACTGATGAATCTCTTTATCCCTTGAAGTATTACAGAAATGGTCCAGAGCTTTGCTAAAAATGCGGTACTTCATTACCAATCTTAAGTACTATGGTATGGCAAATTCCCCTAGTTCAAAGCTTTGCCCTATATACACAAAGCAGCATAAAAGTCATCTGATTGATTTTTACTTTTTCAGCTTTATGAGTATATAATAAGATCAAGATTCTTCCATTTCATTCTTTTAAAAGGAAAAATATCTCAATAGAATAATGGTTTGTCTTGCTGAAAGAATGGAATCCATTAGCTACACTACCTTTTCTGTTTCAGAATATCTTGTTTCCTCTAGAGCCTATTGGCTAGCTCCTTACCATATTACAAAACACAATACAGCTGTTATCACACCTCTAACGTGCTTTTCTTCTACCAGTACATCTCATCACGTTCCTAACATGTTACCTCTCCCAATTTCACAAAGAGGGAAAACAGATCATAAGACTTGTCCAATCCCTGCTAACAGATGAGAGCCAATTTCAGAAGCAAGCAGTAACTCCCTACACCTATCTGATGGCTGTTACCATCGCATTTTGTCCCTCTGTATTCTTCTCAGTTCAAAAACTTATATGCAAAAGGAAAACGCTGCTGAAAAGCCTTGGATCTTTTTTCCTTTCCAGACATTTCATTCTTCATTTCCGCAGTATAAATCAAGGTTAAATGGCTAGATACTTGTTTTCTCCTAGCCTTGGTTTCTGTACTGACTGGCATGCAGAATTCAGAGGGTAGAAAGAGTGCAGAAGCACACACATATGTACTTTCTTGGGGCTATGGCTTTCAGCCTTAAGTATTTTTATAGATGTGTTTTTGTAAAGTATAGTCAAACTGAAGAATCATTTACAGTGCAGTCTCCTATTCTGAAATGAGAGAGAGCTTAACATAAATCAATTTTTCTGTCATTAACAGAAAGAGCTGAATCCATGCAAAATTGAAACAAACTGTCAGTAAGGAAAAATCAGTATTCTACATGTTCTGATCAAACACTGTATTAGCAAAGGGCAACTTGCATCTTTCATCAGTACCTCCTCCTCTGACTCCACTGTCACCTTTTGGTGAAGACTGGATAAGCAAGAGGAAAGACATGCAGAACTAGTACTCTGCTATCGGTATTACTGTTGTGACTTTTCCTTTTAACTATGATTTCATTATAGCTGTATCTTTATTTTTTTTATAAAAGCATGTACAGAGATATCCAAAAACATAATAAACTACTCAGAATTTCCTCTGCTAAGCAAAGAAGCTTGGTCCACTGCTCTTTTAAGTAATGGATACTCTAGAATGGAAGATGCATTTCTGGACCATTAAAATGTGACTCCAATTAAAGGAAGGTATTTTTTCATGCTGATCTTTTATTATTTAATTATCTTCGAGGAAAGTTAATTAGATACTATGTCTGAATTAGCATATGCTCACTTTAGCCTTCAAAACACCAGATTATCCCTTGTAATTAGGATGCATTCACATAAAAGAAAGGTATGGTAATTAGTGCCTTATGGTATTTAATAATCTCCTGTAATAAGAAAGCTATGTTATCTTCACCAGGAACCTACTGTATTTATTACTTTGAAACATATACCTGAAAAACAGTAATATACTAGATCACAAATCACTAATCACTATTTTATTCTTGCTTTTGAAAAATAAATCTTGCATAGATATATTGAGCAGAGGAGTCAATACAAATGCACTCATTGCACAGAACATTGGAGTTCGGAATCATACCACAAGGGTCATAAGCAAGACTATCTGTAGGAAGTACTGTATACTATGAAACATTTCATAGTTAATCCAAAAGCTGTAACTAATATATTTTGAAAAATGAGTTATCCAAAAACACTGCCAGTAAACTTTAATGAGCTGAAATCTGTCTCAATGTTCAAATAATACAAATATCAAATACAAAATTTTTCATGATATAAACTTGATCTGTTTGATTATTAATATCAAGCTTGTTTCCTATGTTAAATAAATAATTTTACATTTAAAACACACACACACTTGCAAATGCTTTTGATAATCAACTCCAGTGTCTCTTAGCTCATACTTAAGCAATCTGTCATTGAACAGATATGTACACTGAAGCAGCAGCTACATTCAGCTTTCCTAAGTTCTTTTGAAGAACAGTGAAGAATCAACTTGCCATCAAGGCTAGGAGAAGTAACAGACCAAATCCCATGCATAACTTTATCTAGGCAACTCACAAATTTTGTTGCCATTTGGTTCAATCAGGTCTACCTACTTGGATTGTCACTTCATTAAATAAGCTGCATACACACAATTTATGGCTCAGAACAAACTTGTAAAGGGATATCCTCATTCAAGTCACATGCCTGCATAAAAAAATTTGCAATGTCAGTTCCTTCACAGGTATGCTCTTATTCAAAAAGAAAAGAAGTTACTCAGGTTTAATTCCAGTGCCAATTTTAGGATTAGATTGGATTTAAATAACTTGGCACTTGAAGATCTGAGAACAAAATATGCCAAGTTACTCTTTACTTTGACAAGTGTTCTATAAACTGCTGCCAACAGCATCCTAATTGAATTACATGAAAATATTTAATAAGGAACTTGAAAGGAAATTGGATTTCCTTCCCACCACCCCTCCTTCAGAGTATTCACATGTATGTATGTATCTCATATACCTGAGACATGAGAGAATTGCATTTTCCCATCCATCCACTCGCTCTCATCAGTTTAGATTTTAACATGCTAAAAATTTCTCCAGCAGTGACTCTTCACAAGTTTTGTACTTTTCTAGATACAAGCAAGTAGGATACTCTTTGTTTTAGTTGTATTTAGCTGTTAGTTTTATAGCAAAACACTCAACTAACACAGCACTCCAATAATCACACTACCCACCACACATTTATGATATTATATACAGGGAATACATTCATCTATTTTAAGGCATCATCCTTCCTTTATTAACAGCATTGTCACTGGCAAGGAACTGCAGGCAGAACATTCGCAGCAACCAAGCCAGCCTTACCCTTCCCATCTAGACAGCCACCATGCACCCACTGCAATACACAGCCACCCCCGCCTTCAACTACTCAGGTGCTACTACAGCCAGACTTGGTTTTAGAATACGTTAATATTCACATGCTACTCCATTTCCAGCAGTGCCAACACTTTCTGGGATATGGTATAGTGTGACAAAGTGCTGTACGGTCAGTGTATGGATCAGGCTGCTGGTATCCATAACAGCCAAGAGCAGCCTGTGCTTCAACTGCAGCTTCACCTGTTGCAGTCAGTTAGTCACCTCTAGGTAGTTTCCAGTAAGCTGCATCAAGTTCTGGTAAAACCCTCACATCCATAGAAAGGAGGTGTAAGAATCAAACTCTCAGGTACACAGCAGGGATACATCTGCCCCAAAAGGAGGTGCACCTGCTGAAGTATCCTCCGAATTTGGAGGAAAGCCTACTCCAGAAGTTAGGCTGAGAATGCAAATGTGAAGTAAAGCTGCATGTGACCAGAGAATAGGTGTTCACATTCTAAATATGATTAATCTTGTTCAATTACAAGCAGATTTAACAGCAGTTAATTAACACCGCAAAGTCAGAACTTCTACATATCACGCTACTGTTATCAGGATACAATTAGCCCTTCTGATACATCCTAGGAATCAAAGGCCATCTGGTATGAGAACATGAAGTTTTCCAGGTATTTTATATTTTTTCCACACAAACCTATATTGAGAAGGTTCTCCATCAGTCACAGAATCATAGGGGTTGGAAGGGACCTCCAGAGATCAAGTAACCCCCCCTGCCAAAGCAGGTTCCCTACACCAGGTCACACAGGTAGGCGTTCCAGGCAGGTCTTGAATATCTCCAGAGAAGGAGACTCTACAACCCCCCTGGGCAGCCTGTTCCAGTGCTCCGTCACCCTTACCATAAGGAAGTTCTTGCGCACATTCATACGGAACTTCCTCTGCTCCAGTTTCTGGCCATTTCCCCTTGTCTCCACACACTGCTGAAAAGAGCCTGGCCTCACCACTTTGCCCCCCAGTCCCTGTTATGGGTTATACTCTAGCAAGTAGCCCCTAACTTAGCTGAAACTGGACTCTGCTTTGTGGCTTGCAATTCATGGTGAACTTTGTTTTTCTTACTAAAAGAGAACACTTACTAAAATGAGAATTCTTTCAGTTTCATATAGAAGAATCTTTTTTCAGCCAGCTACAAGAGGAATACTCATGAATGACAAAGCACAAATTTTAAGTACTATTTCTCTGTAGTTTGAAGTACAACCTTTTCTATTTAGGGTACTGGAACGTTTAATGTTTTGGAACAAGAAGGACTAGGCTAATCTTTCATTACAAAGTTGGGATCTTATTGTTCATACAGATTCATACTTAAAAAACATCCCTATCATTACTACAACCAATGCCATGAACAATCTGCAAAACAATTTCATGTAGTGAAGAGTTTCCTAAATTCAGAAGCATTTCACAACAGCTATGGGAGATGAAAGACACTGTTAATATCAATTACACAGAAGTAATTGTTTTTAAAAGGCAAGACACAGTAAATACAGTGCTTTTACAACACTGGAGCTTTAAAGACATTTGAGATTTGCAGAAGCTTTAAATGTTTCCTGCTGAGTGCTTATATCTTGAATAAGAATGTTGTTTGAATGCAGTGGTCACGTGTCTATGCACAGTACCTCCTCTTCTTTCCCACAGCAGATGACTGGAATCCTGACACATCACATCACTGAGCACTTTCCAGCAGAATGTTTTACAGAAGTGTGTATTAGTCTAGGATTATTTTAGGGCCAATTTCAGGAAGATGAGGAGGGAGCAGGAATCTGCTGTAGGTGACTTTTCTCCAAAATATCCTGAACGCGATAATATTAAGATCTTATTAAAAAACAGAAATAGCTTTGCTATTCCATTCTCAGTTGTTAATTTATTATCTGGAGGAAGTTAAAGGACTCATGAAGAAAAATGTGATGAAGAGTTTGCAGCTCAGATGTATAGAGTTTGACTTCTCAGTTTTGTAAGAATGCATTAGTAGTGTTTGTGCCCCTGATTAACCATCAGCCAAATGGCAATCAAAACAACGAATTAATTGTCTTCACTACCATGCAAATTAGCACTTCACCTGCCATTTGTGGGCTCATTCCTCCAAGTAGCAGAACTTGGAGAAACCTGTAAGAATATTATTCTAGGGAGGATCACACAGAACTACTCAGCAACAAGGCAGAAGACTGACAAAGCACCATCACATTTACCCCCCTATTTATATTCAAAGGAAAAAGACCTCTGGAAAGGTTTTACTAAGAGCTGGGGGGCAGAGAAGAAGTTAATAAACTTTTACTGTAGGATTTTAGAACACAACTAGTATCCTATGTTTCCTTTGATTACCCCTTACAACCCAAATTCTCCAAATACTTTTGGTACCTAGAAAGGAAAGAAGTCTGCCTCAACAGAAGCAAAACTGGATTATGTCCATACTGCACAGCTCTGTGGAAGTCAGCGTGCAGATGCTAAGTAATACATTTCAGTGCAGCAGTACCGGTCCTCAGCCAGAAGCTCTATTCTGCACTACTGACCATCTTTAGAGCTGCAAAAAGAAAAAGCCACGAGGTCAGGCTGCCCAGGGCCCCAGCTTAACTGGCCTTGAGCACCTCCAGGGATGGGGCATCTGCAGCTCCTCTGGGAAGCCTGTGCGAGGCCTCACTGCCCTCTGAATAAAGATTTTCTTACTAATTTCTAACCTAAATCTCCCGTTTCAGTTTAAAAACATTCCCCCTTGTCCTATCACTATCAGACTATATAAAAAGTTAGTCTCCCTCCTGTTTATAAGCTCCCTTTAAGCACCGGAAACACGACTGCACCAGCATACATTGAACAAATTCAAGAAGGATTAGCACACAGAACATGAAGTTCCTTCATACGCACCAGAATTGTTCTTCACCTGCATGACAGTTTCAGGAAATCCTGAGCAAAGAATCCACAACAGGCAGCTAATCTCTCTTCAGATTCAAACATATTTTGCAACATAGCAACATTTCAGTCAAGACGAAGCCCTACAGTAACCAGTAAGACTCTTCTGAGACTGACGCTAACATTCCTTTGAGCAGTTTGATATTTTGAATTGCATGTTTCTAGTCCTTCACTCTTTTCCCCCCATAGTGTTCATCAAAACATTAGATTTAGAGAAAAGGCTAAAGATCATACAAATCTAACAGAATTAGCCTAATCATCAGGGGGGAGAAAGGACAACAAAAACAAAGAAAACTATATAGGTTTCATTCTTCCATTTGCTAACTTTGCTAGGAACAGAAATGCATGCTAGACAATCTAAAGCAAGGATGTCCCTAGAATTACAAGGTATGCTTGGGACTAAAGAGATAGTTTTCAGTCTAGGCTTAGGTCACAGGTGTAAAAGATTTGTGCTTTGTACATGGCCCGCAAGGCTGATGAGACTTCATGGAGATTGTTCTCAACAGATGGACCATGAAAAAATTCTACTGAACATAAATTCAGTAGACAGCTTCATTACGCTTGTCTACTCCTACCAATTTTGTGACATGAAACCAGAATGTCCCTTTGTAAGTTTGCATCAAGTTGGGATAAAGTATGAATCTACCTGAGAACAGGAAGGCCCTCCGCAGAGATCAGTATCGTTTGGATTAGTGGGCCAACTCTAACTGTCTGAGCTTTAACAACTCCAAGTACCAGGTCCAGCATTTCAGTTAGAAAAACCATGCATCACTACAGGCTTGGGGGTAAAGCGGCTGGAAAAACATACAAAGGAAAAAGATCTGAGGGTCTTAGTTGACAGCTGAATATGAGCCACTAAGAAGGCCAACAGCATCCCAGCTTGTGTCAGTAACAGTGCAGTCAGCAGTAAAAGGGATGAGATCATCCCTCTGTATTCAGCACTGCTGAGGCTGCACCTCAAGTACTGCGTTCAGTTTCTTGTTGACCTCCTTTGATTGAGTGACCTGCCTGGAGGATAAGGAAAAGGCTGTGGATGTAGCCTATCTAGACTTCAACCTTTGTCTCTATCTCCCACTGTATTCACTTAGAGAAGCTGGCAGCCTATGGCTTGGACGGGTACATTTCTTGCTGGGTAAAGAACTGGCTGAACGGCCAGGCCAAGAGAATGGTGGTGAATGGAGTTAAATCCAGCTGATCACAGGTACGGAGGAGGCCTTACTGCTCTCTACAACCACCTGAAAGGAAGTGGCGGCCAGGTGAGGACTGGCCTTTTCCCCCAAGGTCATTGTGGTAAGACAAGAGGGAAATGGCCTCTCCCCTACTAGGGGAGTTTCAGGTTGGACGTTAGGAAAAATTAGGACATTAGGAAAAGAGTGGTCAGGCACAGGAATGAGCTGCCCGGGGGGCAGTTGAGTCACTGCCCCTGGAAATGTTCAATAAACGTTTAGATGTTGTACTAGCGGACATGGTTCACTGGGAACACATTGGTGGCAGAAGGACAGTTGGACTGGATGATCTTGTAAGTCTTTTCCAACCTTGGTGATTCTATATTAAAAAAAAAAAAAAAACCTTCTCAGAAAGAGCAGTGAGGCAGTGGCACAGGCTGCCCAGGGAGGTAGTGGAATCACCATCCCTAGAGGCATTCAGGAAACATGTAGACGTCACACTAAATGATGTGGTCTGGAGCAGTCACGTGCATGGGTTAATAGCTGGAGTAGATGATCTTAGTGGTCTTTCCAACCTTAATGATTTTATTTTTAATCTATTGCATCCAGTCTGATAAACCCCAGGACACAAAATAACAAGTTTCTCTTGGTATTAGAGAATAAGAAGGGCAGACTCCATCACCTAACAGAAAGTTAATGTCAAAATCATGAAGTAACAGCACGCAGCTTCGCTTCAGTTGATTGCTCATTAATATGCTGCTTTGAGATAAAGGGATTGCTTTACAAAAGTGTTCTGCTCTTTGAATAGAAAAGTGCCAGACAGTCGTTGCAGCAAGCTGATTCGGGGCCACAGCTCAGCCAGAAGTTTTCACTAACTGGCATTCTTTATAGCTGTTACTCTTCCTCTCCATCATTCTCTTAAGCTTAGGTACAACCCTAGCTTTAGGTAAAGTGTTTCACATTGCTTTTTCCCCTTTTTCTCCATCTACAAGCTAGAAATCAAAACTGCAACACGAGACTAGAGTCTTAAATGCCTGCCAATGTGCTCTCTTTGTATAGTAGGCTGTTTGCTAAGCACTCCGTACTGAGCAACAGGCAAAACAGTTTTTACAAGCTATGAGCAAAATAAACCCGTTGTACTTAATGTACATGTCTTTACAATTTAATCATCCTTCTAAACAAGAAAGTAAGTTGCTAACCAGTGTATTATCTACCTACTAAACAGAGTGATATTTTAAAATGATGATCTAAACTACAGCTTCCACATCCAAGCCAAAGTGCACTTTAGAAGCATCTCAGCAACCACGTCCAAGACGTGTAGATAATACTATTTATGGTATCTGATTGCATGCTGCAGCATAACTCAATCACATCACACTCTTGCTATCAATCATATAGGATAATAAAGACAGCAGAAAACTAACCTTGAAATTTAGTACAATACCTTTGCCAGATTACAGATGACAAGATTGCTCACCAAGCACCAGAAATATGAGGTAGGGAGTTGTGTGTTGTTTCTTTAAAGTAATCACAGATTCAACAATGCATGGAACACTACACAGCAACACATTGGTACACAGTAGGAATAAGTTGCTTTCACAAAGAAAGGATAGTCATACTTGTAAATTAATTAATACCAGTTTCCCTCCCACACACACACTGCTGATGACCATTAATAAATCATTATTTTCTTCAAGTCAGTGATGATTCCTACCTTAAAAAGGCAGAAGACAGGAGAACCGCTGAATTGAGCTCTCTCAGTTTGAAATTCAAATTACAGAAATGTTTCTAAATCTAGTTTTCAGAAACCTATAGTGGCTCTGTAGATTTACATTTGAAATATCAATTTCTTACAGTACAAAAATATTGTTACCAAGGCAACAGTACACAGAAGACAAGAAATTCACAAAACTACAGATATTTAAAGAGCAAGATGTTAGATTTAGCATATTAACTTAATTGTTGTTTAGATGACCTTTCACAATTGCTCAGGAGTGAGCAGTTCTCCTTTCAAAGAGACTATTGCTTAACAGCAGTTAACTTTTGAAGCCTTTTAACAGTGGTTTCCCTCCTCCAGTTCTGTTCAGATTGAGATGACAATGCTAACAGAAGCTACAAGCAATCATACCCTGTAGTTTTTAAATGCACTCAATAGATGGCAAAAAAACTCCGCTTGAGTATCCAAAGGTCACTTTTCAACCTCCAGAGTAAGGTTACTAAGAGGAGGAAATTGTACTGTGTGGTTAGATTGTCCTCGTGATGAAAAGGCACAGTCTGCCAAGCATAATGGAAATAATGGGCATATCTTGAAATAAGGAAAACGAACCAGCCTGGAAGCTAACTTCCAACATGATAGAAGTACAAATATTCTAATCTAGTTGTACTGGGGCCTTGATTTGAACACAATATTTCACAGCACAGGATGAAGTAATGAATTCAGAACAATCCTTTTGATTTCACTGAAGAAATTCTTTTACAGATTTAAACCGGAGAGTTAAAAATTACCTCCTGAACCTTACAAGACACCTTTACAAGCTGCAATTGCAAACATTACCAGAAGCCTCAAGTTGATAGACCTTCAGATACAGGCTATAATCAGCACTTCATTCTGCTTCCAAGACCAGTAATGCTATGACCTTCTCTGACACAAAGTGGGATGAACGTGAGCATGAGGATATTGCTACTTCATTGCTATCAACTTGTTCTACAATTGCTTTGCACACTGCAAGTGTCCCACAAAGCCACAGCTGAATAGGTAAGGTCAAGAAATAGAGTGCAAATACTTTACATCCATATTTTTATTTCATTTAGAGTTGCCAGCAGTCTTTTTCTTTTTTGATATGCCAGTATATCCATCCAAATTTTTAAAGATATAAAAATACACATTTATATGCAAAGACATAATACACAGTCATTTTAGTACATTTACAAGCTTTAAAACCTTTCACTTTGCCTCACGGGGCAGCTTGGCTCAGCCCTTATAGTCATTTTGGACAAGATCTACAGTTCTTCCCACACACGGCACGTTCAGAAGTACAGATATCACATACTAGTCTCCCTTTCCTGCAGAGCACTGGCTGCAATTCATCAGAACCAAATACCCACCTTTCAGCAGCCACAAAGATATTTCTTTTATTTTTGAAGGGAAGCTCCTTGCAGCTTGAGCAGCAATGCCTTGCAAGCAATGTCACAAGAGCTCAGATTCAGAGATTACTCTCATCTTTCCACCCAGAAGCATTCCCTAAATGCCATTTCAGCACCCTCACACAGTGAGTGGCATGTGCCCCCAGATACAGCAAACACTATCCCAACCCACTGGCACGCTTACATCACAGCACTGCTATGGCACACCTCATCAGAGGAAGCCTCATGTATGCTTTGTTGTTTTCCACCACGCATACCAACAGATGTAGTCATCTAGAAGGGAAAGTTGGGCACGCCCTACTGTCAAACAAGATGAGGGCAGCCCTGTACTTTCTGTACTCTTCAGAGCAGACATGTATGTGCTTGAGTATGGAGGGCAGAAGCATTCCTTAGGCTACCTAGTCTGGGACAAGCAAACATCAAGAGCTCCCACACTGATAGTGCTCAGTGAGAGTGGATGGGAACAGGTAGGAGAAAGAAGGGGAGAAAGCATCATCATATACAACTCTCTATAGATGCTCTATATACTGCATCTATACCTTTTTATGGCATTTAAGTGCAATAGGAAACCAACTGTCCAAAATAGGTACTTGCTTAACTCTGCTTAACACTAATTCCTGTTCAACAATTACTTTCCTGTGTATTATGACCAGCGGTCTTGCAGTTAAAACCTCAAGTCACAGCAACATCCCAATGGGAATGCAGAACTGGAGAGGATTGTATCCTTACTCACAAACCCCCAATCATGCCAACCCATTCCTCTAAGCAAAGTCATCACACTATAACAGCAGCTTGATCCAGATGTACACTTTTTTTTTTTAAGCAGAATTCAAGAACAAATGAGGTCTTAAGCCCATGTTCTAAAAGCTGTGTATGAAACAGTGACAAAATTAGAGGGCTTTTAGTGACAAATCATGACTGCAGTTCCTAACTTCCAGAATAGTAACAAGGAAGCCTCATCAATTTAATGAATGATTTACAAAGTATTTATTACATGCATATTTTCATTGCAGAAAGACGCCAGAATTTTATTTACATTCATTTTTAAACAATTATTATAAGTGCACTTTACAAGTAGTGAGCATCTAAATACATTCTAGACATGATTGTGATACTTGACTATAAAGCCAATAGAGAAATCCTAAGGCGATGGAAGCCACATGCTCTTCAGAGAAATTCAATTAAAGAAAGGTTTTATGTTTCACAGCTTCCCACTGCAGCAAGTAGTACTGTATCCATGTGTTCAATAATCACAACATTAAGCATGATGCATTGAAGACCCACACTTGCCAGACAGGATCACTTAATAAGCATTTGGGAAATGACTGCAACTTGTTCCATGCCATGTTTGCAGTTACTCTACTGCCCTTTTGCTAATACTAACTTAACATCTACCTGGATCCACCTCAGGCTGCTCCCAGATGGAACCAGTCGCCCAGAGAGGTGGTAGATGCCCCATCTCTGGAGACACTGAAGGTTAGGCTGAACAAGGCACCAAACAACCTGATCTAGCTGTAGGTTTTCATTGCAAGGGAACTGGACCAGACTGCCCTTGGGGGTCCCTTCCAACTCCAACAACTCCACAAACTCTTTTTTCCAGCAGTGGTATTTTAAGCATTGCCCCATACAGGGCACAGGGAGGATGCTCAGCAAAAGCCTCATACCAGCAAGGAGCAGGGTGCTCAGTCAGCTCTGGGGAAGGCTCAGCTCTGCAGCAAGCATTAAGCTGAAGAGCTCTGTAAAAAACCTCTTTCATTAACAGAAGTTTCACAAGTGAACACAGCTATGGCCAGAACTGCTCATGAGACAGATGTCTGTGCTGATGATTTATGACCAACTCTTAGGCATGGAGTCCAGTAACCTGCACACAGACAAAGCTTAATTTGGAAAGAAGTATAAACTGCTAGTCTGAATACCTCTAGAGATGGGAGATCTAGCCCCAGAGGTTAACCTTCACTGCTCAACACCTTGCATGCTTTAATTTAAATTTGTTAGCTTTCACTTTTTGGTTTCTGCTATGCCTTCAGCATTCAGGATATTGTGCCTATGAACATACTCAAACTAATAAACTCAATTCCCAAAGTACTGGCTGACCTCCACAGACATTTGCCATAGTTCCTTGTTTTTGTGAATGTGTTTTTTTTTTATTGTCGACTTTAAATACATATATAATTTTAATATATACTAAATATATATTTTAAACTGTTTAAGGATATATCAGAATCGCTGGTTATCAGCCAGCCTCAGCATACACGTAAGTTAAAAGCAACTTTCCTACACCCATTTTGCTGTTACTGCATTACAAGCATATATTGAACCCACAATAACCACTTCAATTTTTTTTCCTATGCCAACCCTCATACCAAAAGCACAGCCTGCATTCTTCATACAAGTAAAAAGTGTAGGAATTAATCTGCTTGGAATATCCAGGCAACCCAAAACCATCTGTGTGAGCAGAAGTGAAAATGATGAGTTAGTGTTGAAACTAGTGATTATCCCTGTGGAGATACAACTGAGATAACCAATTCCATTACTATTCCCCTATGGTAACTTTCACAATGTGACTGTTTCAAGGGTTTTAAACAATTTACTAGGGGTTTTTTGTTGTTGTTGTTTTTTTTAATATTAATTTGTGTTCTATTATAGTGAAAAAATTATCAAGCAAGTTTGTTGGTAGAAGTATTTGACAACACTTGTTTTCCATTAATGTTCACTGATCACTCTGATTTTAACTTTTCTTCTCCACATAATTGGAAGAAATAAGGATTTGATTCATTTTACCTAAATTGACAGCAGGATGCCCAGATAAACATTACCTGCATCATCCCATTCACTTCACTAAAATACTGGTGTTCTGAGCTTTTGAATGAGACCTCACAGAATGTGGGAAACTTCAGTACAGCCATACATAAAATATTCTGCCCCATATTTTCTCTACCTTTACAAAAAGGCAAATCCTACTCCTACAAAAGGTTATGTCTTATCTTCAGGAGGGCAAAAATTTCCTCCGTACCATTTCGGAAAGCAGCAGACCCCCAAAGCATAAAATTAATACAAACAAAATGAAAAACAAGTGGGATAGAATTTCAAACCCCCTTTGGTTTTCAGTGTCTCAAGTCTCCAAGACCTTACTGTACTAGCTTTGTTTTCAGTCACTGAGATCTTCCCTGCTGGATCACAAAATATTTTCTGCAGGCCAAAGAAGGGCCAACTGAACATAATTCAGCATCTTTATTATAGAATCATTAAGGCTGGAAAAGACTAGGATCATTTATGTCCAAACATCATCCTTCTTATTATCTAGTTAAAAAGGTTGTTCCAGCACTTCATTATCAAGAAGCCCTTTTATAATTTTCAATCCAAAATCTTTTATGATGAATGCAGGTCCAAACAAATGAAGGATTACAACCACACAAGTGCCCTACCCAGGAAACAGGTTACAGAAAACTCTAAAATAAAATGAACCTATCCACAGGCTTACAAGCATGAGCTCACCAAGCTGTTCTTAGCTTTCTTGCACAAATCCAGTCTTAGCTTATTATTTCTCTTAAAGTTGGAGTCAAATCTTAGAAAGTTAGATTAAAACAATGAAAGCTAAGCAGAAACAAGAGATCACCGTAGGGTATACTGCTTGGGAAAGAAAAAGAGGCATGCGCCTGCAATGAAAATGGCCATGGAAACTGCATGTTTTCATCTCTTCAGGCTTATAAACATCTGGGACAATTCTATGATCCCTGAACTGATGCTGTTTCTGATTAATCATACAGAATAGACAAGGGAATTGTGACCAATTAAAAAGAACAAATGTTTTTGTTTTCCCCCATGTGCACTGCTAGCATTTAAATTCTAATGCAACTCTATAGCAGGAAACCTGCAAAAAGTCAGAGCCATGTGGGATCTTACACATCTTATGATACTAAATAACAGGCACATTGGCACCAAACTCTGTTTAGAAACTGTTCTTTCAAAGCGAAACAGACTTTAAGAGATAATTGGGAAATACATAGGTAAAAACTACACTTATCAGAGAGTGCTTGCTCTCAATCATGACCTTTTAAAACAGTAAAGCCAGCTGAACCCTGAATGCAATTGTTAGCTATAGAAGAAGAAAAAAAATGGAGGAAAAGAAACCTCTATTAGCTCACATGGCCATAAACATCCAACACTGAAGTTATTAACTACACCTCTACTTTCTAGAAACTGCAAGGACTTAAAGGCCACTTTTTTTCCCCAAAAGTGGCAAGTTGCCACTTTTGCAGTAACACTGTACGCTAATAGGACACCCTTTGAAATTAACAGTTCTTTGCTTTCTGCTGCATTTATCCTGCATTCCATACCGCCCCAAACTATAGTGCGCTAAGTATGGAACTGGGATCATGCGCTGCTGTAAAGGTCATCCCTGGCAGCTTAATTAGGAATGGCTGAGGGACAGCTCACCACGCAGGAACTGACTCAAGAAGACATACCCTGGGAGCAAGAAGCAGACCTTCAGGAAGGTTAAAAAAAAACAAAAACAAAAAAAACAACAAAAAAAAAAAAAAACAGAAACAAGGTAACAACAGAAAATAGGGCAGCCACCCAACACTATACCACGGGTTACTCCCACCTGAGCAACAGGTGTGCAACACTGGTGGTACATGGACATTTGGACTGGAAAAATCTTAGTGGTCTTTTTGAACCTTAAGAATTCTATGAAAACACTGCCCTCTAAATGCTGCACTGAAAAAGCGGTTGTGATGAGCAGCGCAGGATGCTTAGAGCATGTAAGGAAGCTCCTTGCTACAGGAGCAAAAGGTCTTCAACCCAAGAACCACACCACTGACGCTTCAGTATGCAAGCACAAAGCATGGCTGCAAGAGTGCCTTTACCACACTGGGATAAAGACAATTCTTATACAAAACCTCTCACAGAAAGTTGAAGTCCTGCTCACCACTACCCCAGCACTTTCAAAGTTCAGCTTCCCACACCAGCTCTGGCTATTCCATAGAGCATGACATGCACTGTGTTGTCACTGCTGTTTCTTAGACAAAACAGAAAACTTTAAGATGTTATCCAACTGCACGAGAGCACCGTTATAGTATGGCTTGCTTATTGGACCAGCACGTACAGCTTCCAAAGGAGTTAAATTCATTGCAGCTCCCTGAGCACTTGCGTTGCAAACGAGCAAAGGCTGAATGGTCTATAAATACCTTTACTACCACGGATTTGGTTTCTTTCCAGGACTAAGCAAAAAGAGTCGTGGCACCTGAAACTTTATCTTCTCCCCTCTGGGGGAGTGGTACAGCTGCTGCCGCTCGCAGCTACAACACTGCTCGCACCACAAGAGCCGCCACCCGGGCTGCTCCCACTACAGGAAAAATCAAATCAACAAACAGTAAAAAAAAAAAGCCCACCTAAACTAATGCTGTGCGGAGCAAGGTAAAGTTGAATTAATAAAGGAAAGGAAAAAAAAAAGAAAAAAAAAAAAAAAGTAAGAAAGAAAAAAAAAAGAAGGAAAGAAAACCACAAGAAAAAGCCAGCCCGCACCCCGCCGCACTCCCCCCTCAGCCCGCGGTCCCCCCACGCCGGGACCGACCCCGCCGGGCTGAGGGGGAGAAGCACAGAAGGCGGGCGCCTACCGGAGCGGCTGCGGATGATGTCGCGGAACTCGTCGGCGGCGGGGTCCCCCCCGGCAGAGGCAGCGGGCCCGGGGAGCCCCGCGTCAGCCATGTACGGGGCCGCAGAGAGAGGTGGTGGAGCGACGCGGGATGAGCGGGGCAGGGGCGGAGGGAGCGGCGCGTCCAAGAGGACTGGGACGGGACAGGGCAGGTGCCCGGCGCCGCCGTCCGCCCTGAAATAGAGCCGCCGGCGCCCCCCGCCCCCGCCCAATCGATGCGAGAGGAGCAATTAGCAAGCAAATGGGCCCCCGGGGCCGCCAAGGGGCAGGCAGCAGCAGCCGCCAACAACCCGCGAGAACCGAACCGCTATCCATGCAGCTTTTTCCTCGCTGCGTGCAGACCCTGGGCAGCAGAGCGTGAGGGCGCAGAGGGGGCAATTCGGGTTCCTTGACGGGGGAACCTCGCAGCTGGTAGCCAAGTGTCTCGTAACAACTGAAAAACACCACGGTGGTTATCTTTTTCTTCTTTTTTTCCCCCTTTCTGAGTGATCCTCACGACGGTCTGAGGATGATCCTTATGAGTGCTAAGGATCCTGCACACCTTAGTGAGTCCTTACTTATGGATCCTGTAGGCTTAGTGAGGCACTGGTGGCAGCACACGGAGCTGGCAGGCACGGGGAGGCATC
This sequence comes from Alectoris magna, assembly GCA_030625065.1. Taxonomy (NCBI): domain Eukaryota; kingdom Metazoa; phylum Chordata; class Aves; order Galliformes; family Phasianidae; genus Alectoris; species Alectoris magna. The sequence continues at coordinate 82,263,120 of CM060560.1, forward strand.
TGAAGGCAGCCTACTGACAACTGCAGTCTGCTCAGATCTGTTTTCATTAACCTTTGGCAAAAGAGGATACAGTAAAATGTTTCCCCATGTGTTTGATAAGGAAGAGGGACAGCTTACTCCCCTGTTGTCATAGATAAGGAATAAAACACTTAATTCTGGACTTGGTTCTTTGCTCCCTTCTGTTAAACGTCAGCTTGATTAACTGCCTTCACCCCGCCTTCATAAAATCATAGAATATCCAGAGTTGGAAGAGACTCACAAGGATCATTGAGTCCAACTCATAGTTTCCTGCAGGACTATTCAAAATTATACTTAGCTCCATGGCCATTATGTTAGCATCCAGCCCACAATCATGACTGTGACCATGACCCCAGCCTCTCCACCACAACTATGAATGACTTCCAGCCCATGCCCTTTCATCATGAACCCAACTCTGTCCCCATAGCCTCCAGCCCCCCATCACAACTATGACTTCTTCCCTACTACCCTCACATCAACTTCTAACTCAGTAGCAAGACTAGGACCAGTCCCAGCGTCATGACCATGACAGCTCCAAGTCTTACCATCATGACAGTGACTCCACCTACAGCCCGTCACCATGGTACCAACCCAGAGTCCTACTCATGACCATGACTCCCATCACAACATTACCAGCCCCACCATGGTCAGCATGTCCCACCCACCATGGCCATGTCTGAATTCCTCATTGCTGTAGATATTCAAGGTGAGGCTGGACAGGGCTCTAAGCAGCTTGATCTAGCTGTAGGTGTCCCTGTTTATTGCAGAGGAGTAGTTCTATATGACCTTTAAACATCCCTTACAGATCAAAAAAATCTATGATTTTGTGTCCCCAAAGCTTCAGCCATCAACACACATCCTGCTCCTACAGCCATGACTCAGTCTCAAGAGACCTTGGTACCTGCTAGGCCTCCCTGGGTAACGTGGCCTCTGCAAGCCTGATGGAGGTGCTTTCATTCCTCTCCCTTCAATTTTCTTTCCCCTTTGACACTCAGGATGTGCTTTCCACAGGTGCAGCTTCCTCACCTCAGCAGGCCCCCACATAGCTGGCATCACCTCATGGGGGAAGAAACCAGGCACAGGAAGTAAATATGCTGGGATGTGTTGACTCCCTGTGACAGAAACCAACCTCTTAAAACCTGTGCATTACAGTATGAACGCTAAGAAGACATAATCCCCTATTTATATTTGCCAGTTTGCAATACAACAATGTGGCATATTTAATACAAATTTAGCTTAACTGCTGATCAGCTTTAATACCAATTCATAGGCAATTCAAAAGCAGATACTTATAAGGAATGGGAAATTAAGGATAATCTGTAGAGAGGATGCATGTTTTCATTTGTACTTTGCATAGATGTAGAACTTGAATCTCCTTGTGTATGCCAGAGTATATCAGAAGAAATTTACTTGTTTGAAGGTAGTAGAATTAAATGGAATAAAACAGAATAAAACTAGGTAAGAAAACCAGGTTAGACACAGTGGAAAGAACAGCTGGAAGACTTTTTATAGGCACAAACATAGTGTTAATTAGACACTGAGGAAGGGCCTTGTCCCCATTTTGAGCAGTGAGGCATACACTCAGGTATTACCTAGTGGCTGGGGCCTATTCTCTTATTTTTCATGAAGACTGTTATGAGATGAAGTAGGTGGGAATTTTGAACGTTGTGGTTTTTCCAGAATATTTTTCAGCCTTATATTTTTGATCATCAATGTTTATTACTTTAACAGAGAGAAGGAAAAAAAATAAATCATTGGCAACCTTAAATAATAAAAAAGCATTAATCAGATTCAGAAAAGGCATGAAAGTGTCCTCAGATTGTTCAGGGAAGAGAGATCATATTTCTTTGTTCTCTTTTTGAATTCCCACTGTTCATCCCTGGAGTGTTCCAATGCTCAGAAACCTCCAGTGATGTCATGTTGGCTTGCACCACAGGGGTTCTTGCTAGAAAATCAGTCTGAGATCAGATTACAGGCTGGGTTACAGTATTGCTGCTAGAGAGGAGAGCCTGCAGTTTCTCCTCCAGTATTACAAGTCTCTTGAATAACTCCCCCCAGTTTTGTCCCAGTGTGTCCTCTAGGTTCACTCAGTCCTATGTCAATCCAGACTTTCAGTAATTCATGTCTGTCTCTTTACCTTGTTTTCTCAACTTCTTTTTATGAGGACTTTCTTTTTGCCCTCTTTAGCAAAGGTGGCAGTTTGTACATGCCTTCCTCTCCCCTATAATAGCTATAGCATTGCAGAATTTAAAAGTGGGACTCACCTGCTCCTAAACAGCTGATCCACAAGTGTTACCTGTTCTGCCTTTAAGGTCATGTGGGGAGCTTGTATAGCTGCTTCCCGCTTCTTATTCCATCTCATCTTTTGTCTGTTTCCAAGTACAACATGGAGGGAAGATAATTTTGCCTCTTTATGGCTACATTCTGAACACTGTTATTCTGTTAGAGTGACGTAGAAGGAAGCCAATCAGGATGGAGACGAAAATTTCATGACTGACACTTCTGTCACTCCAGACTGTCTATATCAGTAGCCAAAATCTCATTACTGTGATTTGAAAATGGAGCAGTATCTTAACTAAATGCCAAATCTGTTCCATGTGGTTTTACAAACCTGTCAAGTTTGTCTGCAGTACTTCAGTGCTAGAAGTCTCATCAGATTTGGTTTGCTTTATGAACAGGCGTACTTTCTTAGCGTGCTGTACCTGAGAATTAGGGCTAAGTAAGATATCTGCATTACATTTCTTCAAACACCAGCTGCTCCACCCCACATACATATGTTTTCAGGGCCACTCTCAATTCAGTTCTGATTATCTCAAAAATTCTCAAGAATTCAATGCTTTTTTGCAATACTTCACATGGCTTTTGTTGTTATTCTGTTTATAGCTCTTTTTCGTTCCCACAAACAGAATCCTGGAGACAGAATAGATATCTGATAATATAATCTAATCATAGATCTTTCCTAAGTTTGTGAACCTCTGTGGTCCAAACCAGGGTAAGGCATAAAAGCAGTACATATTCCATTCTTTCAATAAGGGGATTCTATTGAGTTAATAATAATAATAATAATAAATAAATTATGCACTCTCTTCCCAGAATAATTTTTCTAATCTTCAAATGAAAAATTTTTTCTAGTGAGGAATTAGGTTTCTAAATGTCACAGAAAATCTTGGTCATGTCAGAACAACCAGGTAGTCCAGAAATTGATGTGTTTTAAGCTAAAACACAGAACAGGGCTCAGAGAAGATTATGCTGATGCTTGTACTGCTACAGAACTGACATACAGTACAGTTTAAATTTTGAAGAATGTCAAGTCTTTGAACCTTAATTATCATTTCTAAAATCTTAGGAGCATACTGAGTGTTTAAAATTGGGAAAAAAAAAAAATAATTTTTTTTTTAAAAAATCAAACTCAGCACTAATCTCTTGATTTTGATAGCCAATGCTGGGCACATTACTTCAGAAATGTTGTTATTTAAGCCTCCATATGTATGTGTGTGCATCTACTTGTGCATACGTATGTGTATATATAAACATACATATGTATGTATGTATACGTAGAATGTACTTTGCTCATTACTTAATGTTGGAGAGAACATGTTCAGGATGGATTTCACTAAATGGCTACCAGCAACTCCTATTAGTTCTGGGGGACATATTATCTGTACTAAAGGCTTTGATTCCCCCTGAATATACTGGTTTTTTGTCCAGTTACATGCTCAGAGGTGGACCTGTGGCTAGTAATGTTGATGTTGCTGCTTAATGTCAACTGTGAGTTGGAATAAGCATTTACTTATTCAGAAGTAGAACTTATCCACCATTATATCCAACTTATCCAACCATATATGCAACATAGTAAATATTACAACATGACCAAAAACACAGATGGGAAGTAGTTTTCACTTTGAAATTGGTAATTGTACTCTTTTGAGGAAAGATCCAAAAATTCAGTAGAAAATTAAAAAAAAATGAAATCCTAAAAAATCGTGCATGCCTTTTCCAATGGCTGACATTACATTCCAGTTTTGTTGGATCATTTAGGATATTGCAGCACTTTTCCTGCAGTTTGACTAAGTTTGGTAGGGAAGTTGTGGATAAAAATTAAACGAGAAAAGCACTTTCTCCCTTGAAAAAAAGGTTGCTAGCATTTATTCTTCCCAGAATGTGTGACCCATCCCATATTAAAAACAGTTCTTTGGCTATCCAGGATTCACTACTCACATTATTTTTTCAATTATTTTATAAATCAAAATGAATAAACAATCAGTCACAAAACATACATAAAAGCTCCCCATGTGGTAATTTATGCTTTAAAATGATTGCTTTGAAGCAAAAAGGATTTGTGACTGTATTACAGAATTCATCTGATACTAACTAATTTATGTCAACTCCCTCAGCTAACAAGAATCACATGATGTAAATGGAAAATGATACCCTACTGGTATTGAGAATAAAGAGGTAATTTCTTTCCATCTTTCATAACTGCCTTTCAAGACTGCATATAGTTGTGTTTTTTTTTTGTCAGAGCTGATTAAAAAGCTTGTTTTTCATCTTTGAATTAGTTTTATAACCTATTCAAGCAAAACTGAAAATCAGCACTCTAAACACAGTGACAAAAACCTGCAAGCTTATTTACTGATTGGTACTTACCAAACTGGGGAACTGCTTACCTCCTGGGAACAAAACTACTGGTGCAAACTGCACAAAATCTTATCTCAGGGTTTATCATGAAACTTGCTCATAGTAGATAGTCTTTTGCTTTTTTTTTTTCTGCCTTTTTTGCTGCTACGATATTTGTAGAGTTGAAGATTTATTAGAAAGCTACACACACAAATCAACATAGTGAAATGCTTACTTTAGGCTTGATTTTTAGGGTACTTAATTCTGGAGAAAAATGTGTGTTGAATCTTTAATAAAAAGGCCTTTAAATAACTGAAACTAAGTGAAAAAAAATGGCAAAAAGAATTATTTATTGCACAGTGACACATCCTATATTAAAACCCTTGTACTAAAAGGTTACAGAACAACCTCTCAGTTACAGGAGTCATAACCATATTTACAAAGGCAACCAGCATTGCCTCATGCATAGATTTTCACACTCTCTGTGAAGTAGGGCCTAATTACACTTTCATGGTGATCATTAGACATCTCTTGGCTTCCACTGTCATATGCAGTAAATGCTTGAATATTTAGGTCCCTATCCTTTATAGATATTTAGGTATCTATTTCTCATTTCTAATTCATAAGAATTAGGGATCAAGTATGTTATTCCAAATCTGGAACACTTGAAATTTTCTGCTTGGAAAGCATGTTAGAAACTTTTGTGGACAAAAGTAGATTGTCACATGTCAACAGTTTATGGGCTGATTTAGCCCGGTTCCGTGACTAGTGGGGTGGAGGGACCATGGATCCATGCCCCAGAAAGGGATAAGGGAAAAGCATAGAGAGATGGGCCTAAAACAAAACAGCGGCAACAATCTGAGGAGAAACAAACTAATTTACTAATTAAGATATCAGAATGCAAGATAACACACTATAATAGAGTATAATACAATATAATTAGAATTGGAGCTAATAAATCAAATAAAATGAGTGTCCAAAAACTGAAGGCCTTTCTCTAATGCTGAGGTGAGATGTGTGGCTGGGTCGAGCAGAAGGGAAGAGAGCAAGGTCCTATGACTTTGCCAGGGATTTTATCTCTTCTACGAACACAGAGTCCTCTGGGAGATGTAGTTCTTCTTCTCTTCTGGGACAGGTGCCCAGAACTGGAGCATTAACTTTTTAACTCCCAGTGTACTGACATGATGCTATGATGTGGAATACTGATAACCAAAAATCATAAAACCGTGACATCACAATAATCTGATTTCGACACTGCTGTTTCTGCTATACAGACTTCAGAAAACCAGTCTGTTTATGGGAAATTTTTGAAGTACTCTCCATCAATTTTTTATCTGATTCCTATTTGTGTTTCTTATGGAGACTGCAAGGGAAAAAAAAGGAAAAAGGGAAAAAAAAGGAAAAAGGTAAAATTTAAATGTATGTGGCTGAAAAATGAACTTCTTCTATCCAAGTTAATAGCCTTGCACACGTGTAAAGACACTGTGTAACTTCAGGAATGTTAGTAAAAACAGAAAAAAATATGCAAATAGTAGTGTTGTGATAACCTCTGTATTGAAATTATAAAACAAACATTTGAACACAAATGAAATTACGAAGTCTTGATCTGAATACTGTGCACTTGAAGAAAAATTGATTCATAAGTATTATTCTAAATAACTTTATTATGTATAACACATTATATTATAACACATGTATTGTGTTAAGAATAGGGCCAAATTTTAGATATGTTGGCAAAGGGCGCCAAAAAATCTAGTGATCAAGCATTTCCCTTTCACCATATCCTTAGTAAAATTCCACTCAGTTTATTTTTTTAAGCTGCATTGCTTAAGAATGAAAACGTAATTCTGAGGCACAGCATTAAGAACTGGAGCCTTTGGGACATACAAAATAGTTGCTAAAGAAGCATAATGATTAGAGCTTACTGAAACACTTTGGATTAGATTCAGCATGGGGTGCGGTTTGAGAAGAGAACTTAAAATGGATATTATATTTTCTTACATGGTTAAAATTATGAAAAGGAGAAGAGTGAGAAGAACTACATTAGTCTATTTTTCCATTGTTAAAATTGTAGTTACCGGCTCATGTTTGTATGAGTATACAAATAGGCCTTCTTAACATGAGGTTAATTAGCAAGGCTTCTCAATGACTTTTCAGTTTTCTGGTATAACTCTAGCCTAGCTCAGCAACGGCTGATAATCATTGTCGGTACACGACTGTTCACTTGTCTTTTTGAAACTAGTGTGCAGCTGAGTTCAATTCATGCAAGTCATGTTTGCATGTAACTGAGCCACTATATAAATGGGAACTGACTGTCTCTCATACTGGTTCTGTCAGCAAAAGCCAAGGACTGCTATATATTTATGTAGACTAAATACCCGACTCTTTCAAGATTAGTCTTTGTGCAAACTTAGCAAGGCTTCACTTGGAATTTTTGCTGTCAAGTGCTTCTTCTGTGGAGAAAGTCAGACTTCATCTTATTGGACTGACAGGGATTTTCATCAAGCACTAATCCACATTCAAAATATATGCAACGAAAACCTAGTTTTGAATGACATTTTTTCAAGGGCTTTTTAATTCTTGTCATCCTCAAGCATATCTATAGATTCTGTCAACTGTGAAGCAGTTGCTCTGATAAATCATTGTGATTGTAGAGGGATTTCTACAAAAATGCTTTAAATAATTGCATTGAGATTGAAGGGCTATCGACTAGAAAGGATTGGGGAAGTTAGAAGTATTTGAATCTTTCCTCTCAATAGAAAAGACGGAAGAATGAAGCAAGAGGTCATTCTTTTCTAGTAAAATTCCTCAATTACCTGCAGAGGTAAAAGGCAGCTCTTAGTCAGATCCGTTCATTTTTAGAGTACATTAACAAGCCTGGCTATCTTATATATGAATTACATTATTTTTATTCTTAATACTATATAATGTATTTTGCACTTTCAAATATTTGTAAAGAAATTATGTGTCTGGTACATTGAATCCAATTTCTTATAATTGAATACTAAGGGAAAAACACACACTGTTGTACTTCTGCAAAGCACTGCTGGCAAGCTGAAGGCATGCAGTCAGAAATCTCTTTATATATGAATCACTGAGTATGACCATCATCCTTTCACCCTTTGGAACATTCCTAGTTTTATCTACCCCCTTTGCTGTTCTTTCACATCCCAGGGTATAACAAGAGCAAGGAGGCTCCTGTAGGGCTGGGGACCATGGGGGCTCCCCGTAGAGTTGGTCAAGGCAGGCCCCAGCCCCCACCACCTCCCTGAGGAAGGCAATCGGCCTGTGCTGGGCTGCAATGTGGGCTTGTGGGTAGGGCCCAGCTGGGCACGACCTGTAGCAGCTATGGGGAGCTGAAGCTCAGCACTGCTGTGGCCTTGCTGTGGCAGGGGCTGGTGGCCCTTTGGTTGATGTGGGGTCCAGTGTGTGGGCAGGATGGGAGAGCCCCAGTGGCCTACTATGGGACAGTCAGGGCTGGAGTGCCTGAAGGGCTCTGTCCGTGTAGAAATGGCATGTTAAAGATTGTTTCTGTTGTTGTTGTTGTTTTAAGTAAGCTGCTACATATATGGTAATATTTATCTGGATGCAAAGTTTCAGGAAAAAAAAAAAAACTAACAAGGTCATCTCATAGTCGATAGAAACCTATGTACTCCTTTAAAACCTGCTTATCTGTCACTCTCTGAGCTTCATGTTTCAGCAGATATTTGAAATTAAGAGCTATGGCCAAATAAAGAGATGGAGAATGAAAAACGTGCAACAAGCATTGGCCTGCAGCCAACCTCCTCCTGCCCCCTCTGTGCCATCACACTGGTGAGAGACACTATCCTAACTGCTTTTGCCTTACTGCTGTGCCCTTGACATACACTGATGCCATCCTGATGTCTGCATCTAGCAATTGCATGGACTTGCTGTCAGCACACCTGTGGTCAGGCAGAATACACACTTCAGCTTCACTGAGAGCAATAGCCAGGTTCACGCAACTCAGGGTTGTGTTTCACAGGGACTCTGCAACCCCCTGCTGTTATTCTGCAGGATAAGTAGTAAGAAGGGTCTTGTCCTCTCTAGAGCAAGGCTTAGTCCTCTACAGGAAAACAATTTTCTCCCATATTTTTCAATGGGCTGTGAAAGAAAGACAGCGTGGAATTGTATTTCTCTGATGTTGGAGTCAATGCATCGTGCCAAAGAGTCTGATGTCTACACTGCAAAAAGTCTAAGAAGGCCGTGTTGATATGACCTGTACGGGGAGCAGCTCATCCAACACAGTCATCTTTACAAAGTTAGCATCACAAATAAAAACCTCTGTTGCATCAGGAGACTTCAAGCCAAAATCATATGAGGCTCTGAGTCTACTGTCAAATGCATTATGCACATGTGAGCATAAGCAGACCTTCCAAGAGGAGCAGTGGGAAACTTGAGTAACCAACCTGCAACATTCTGGTTTCCCCTAATGCAAATTTCAATTTGCTTTTCAGGGAATAAAATTGTTTACTTCCATATATTTATTGTCCCACTATAGTGAAATAAACACATGCATCTTCAGGTGTATGATGATCACTGAATACTTCTAGCATACACGTGCCAATATTTTTCTCTTCATTCTTGCCAGTTATTTTTGGTGGAACATATAAGATGTTGTCATCAAGATGAAAATGAAAATACCTCTGGATGTGCTTTTAGATTTTTATGTGGAAAAGATTAGTATTAAATTACCATTGTCCCAGGTTAGTTTCTTGTGGAGTCTGCCAAGGAATTAGGAAATAACCTTTTCTCACATTAATTTTCTACTATTATTATTATTTTCCTTAGTATACAGATGCTTTTCTTTTTGAATGTTAATGAAAGAAGTTGAATGGAGTAATGAACACTGCATTGGAACTAAGGAGTGATGGCAGGCAGATAACAAGTGGACAGCATTCAGCAGTTTTACATGCCTCCCAGTGCATGGCAGGGTGGTAATGTAGGTTATATGTTCAACTTATTCATCTTCTGTGTCTTGTGTAGTTCAGCCTGTCAGCTTCAGCTTATGTAGTTCATCATTATGACTGCAAAAACAAATAACACAGGAATGGGGCTGGTGAAAATATAAGGATAAGTAGAAGGACATCATCCTTCCTAATGGAAACAGTTATGCCATTTAAGTACAGTGGAGGTGGATAGACATTGACAAGCAGTAAATGCAACTTTTTGAACAGCTGTAAGAATTCTCATTTCAACTTGTTACTACCCTTCTATCAGCTCTGTAGTATTTTATTCCTCATCCAATCTTCCTTTGCTATTAACTGTTATATTATTTTAACAGCTTTCTGTATTTCTGGTGATGAAATTAGCAACTAGGTTCTCACTCACACTAATGCGTTTTTAACAAATGTGTTTATGCATGGAATCAACTTCAGAAAATGCAGAGTCCAGCTCTGTTTTCTGGACTAATCAGAGGCAAGAGTACAGCGTTAGTCAGAAAACTGGCTGAAGGAGAGAATACACCACACTGAATGAGGTTTACACTAAACTCAGTTTTCATGAAGTGACTATATTTCTACTACATTTCTGTTCACTACTTCCTCTGGCACAGAAGGTCCCTGAAATCAGCAATAGTGTCTGATTTGCTTTACTCATTTGACAACAGTGTTCATGAAAAAACAAATCCATGCAAGACCCACTTCACAGTAATGACAAAACAAAAAATAAATTGAAAAAAAAGGAAAGAGGAAACAAAAACAAACAAAAGAAACACAAATTAAATCCAGCAGAATATTACTTTATTGTTTCATTTGAATTACAATTCAAAACATTTTTGGTTGTGCTGATAAATTCTTAAATTTCACTATTTTTGTCTCAAACTGTACTAAAAAAATGCAGCTCTTTAACCATTTAATGTAGTGGAAAGTTTTAAAAGTCTGGATACGAAAGCTCTGCAGTGATGTTACCAAGATGTTTTTCTTAGCTACCATTCAGATATATTTCATTGTGAAAAAACATTGCAATAGAATGTACCAAAGTAACATTTTAACAGTACCAGAATGAAACATTTGGACATTACTGAAATGAAAAGAGAAAGTTCCAAATGAGAAAGTAAAAAACAATTGTTCTGAAACTCATAAAATCAGAAAATGTTCTCTGAAAAAACATTTTCATTTAGACAGAACAATATTTGCTGTCATGATATTGTTCTCTTAACATTTTTATTTCAGCAAGCCCTAGGAATTATTTGCTTTTTTTTTTTAAAAAAAAAAGTAACGAAAATCATACATGTGGTCCTGAATGTGATAAAGCTCTGAAAATATGGTACTATTTAAAACATAAATAAATAAATAAAAAACATACAACACTTCCCCCCCCCCCACACACCTCTTTTTTTCTGTTCCCTCCCTTTCCCCTTCAGCTGTCGCAGATTCATACCAATTTTCTCTCTACCCCAATGGCCACATGATTATCCACAAAGGGAAGCCAGTGACAAATGACATCCTACAGACCAGTTGCTTGCTCAACAAACTGCTTCAGTGTGCACATTTCCCTCTGTGCCTGGCACTTGGTACCTCAATACCCCGCACCCTCCCCATAACACCCTCATTGAGGAGGGAAGCTGGGGCAGACCCACCAGGTTGAAGGAAAAGGGAGTGCATAGTCTTCATGTTAAGAATATTCACAAATTGATTGCCTCTGCACAAGGAGACCTCATGGACACAGGGGGTCATTTAGAGAATCGGTGTATGGAAGATCACTTTTGTTCATAATATGGGTTTAAGCTTTCAGATTTCTTTGTCTTACAGAAGGAAAAAAAAAAAAAAAAAAAAGAAGAAGGAAGAACTTCACACTTTTTATGTTCAGCTCGGTGTATTTTTGGAAACATAAATGTTTTAAAATGTACCAATCTCACATGTGAATTAATGTTATCCCTTTTGATGATGATTAAAACAGGCTAGCAAACAGCTTCCCCCAGGAAAGGAACAAGAAAACATTCTGCAACAGAATATATGAAGACAAAAGTGAGGATTAGTAGATGAAATATTTCTGTGCAAAATTTAAGAGATGCAGCTCTCTTAAGTAATCAACTCTGTGCCCAAGTCCATCATATTAAAGGAACTGGTATGAAACACATATGTTTCACAGGTGGAGCTGACAAATCACTTAAATATAGCAATGTATATTTGTAGTAATAAAGGATCTGTCCCAACATAAGTAGACTGAACTGGTTCCTAAATCTTTGTGGCAATGACATTCAAGGTTTCAACACCATGAATATGCTTTTGTGTGTCCTTCCCTTTTACCTTGTCAACAGAGGGATAAAAGTTATCTGCAACAGTGGAAATAAGAAGAAATAAACATAATTTCCATGTCATTTTTATCAGGGATGTTTCTCTTACTGGTGTTCTTCTGGGCAGTTTTTATTTAGACAACTTGCAACACTGAGTTGGATGCAGTTCCTGCCTGGATAGGGGTAGCTTTTGTTAATGTCATTGCACAGTCTGTAATACAAAGAGAAGCACTGGAGCCCTCTGGAGTGAGCTTTCCATGCCCACACCTGCCTGGACAGCAAGAAACTACCAGAGGTAAAGTGGCTTATCCTGCATGTTTGTGTCTGATTGATGCCCAAACAGTGCCATTTTTTAGGAATATCCTCCTCATGTGCATAAAAGAAAAAAATATACATTGGAATTATGATGAAAGAGCAATAAAAATATTTTGAAGAATGGAACGTATTTGCCACATTTTTAACATATCAATCTCACATTTTGTTCAGTTCTGAATGTTTTACTCAATAGTTGAAATAATTAAAAGCAGATTATTGTTCTTTCCTGTCTTCCATGGCAGAATGAGAATCATTGCTGCAAGATATTTTTTAATTATCAAGATCATAAGAATGCAAACAAAATTTATAAGGGAAGGGAAGGGAAGGGAAGAAAAAAGAAAAGAGAAAGAGAAAGAACTTCTGTAAGATTTCAAGTTCTAATGTAAATGAATCCAGAAGGTGGACCTTCTGTGCAGACAAAGTCCACACTTCTCCATATGTAGGTCTGTCTTAAAATTAACCATACCTTTTCCAGCCCTGGAATGGTGCCAAGGGCACTGCCTACATTTTGCAGTGCAAACCATTCACCACAGACCTTGATCCTTACAAAAATCCTCGTGAGTCAGCTGGAAAATTTACCAGGCAGGAAAGGTAGGGTTCTCCTCTAACATATTTTCTTTGTATCACAGCCGCATAGCATGAACAGTGGAATTGAGCTATCAGAATATCCATGTACAACTAAACCTATACATAACCTTCTTTTCTGCCTTTTCTCCAGTCCTCTAGTGACTGCGGCATAGGTGGAGTCCGGTTGGAACCAATAAGGATTAAAGGGAAGACAAAGCTTCACCAAAATGCAGCTTATTAGCTTCTTTGCTATTTTTGGTTGGCCTAATTAGAATTTCTGCATCTTTCATTATGGCTTTGCTTCAGCGAAGTGCAAGGCCATAGTAATAATAAACATGTATCTCAATGAATAAATTATATTGTAGTTTAATACAGACTTCACTTATTTCCTGAATGGATGTTCTAACACTTTGTATTTCTAATTAAAAGGAAAAATGTATGAAAGGAAAATGCAGTCAGGTAATTTCACAATTATTATGTTGCACAACTCAGATGATAAAGCTTAATTTAATCTTATCTGGTGCGCCTAATAACTTCTAGTTAGAAATTTCTAGTGACCTAGGCAATATATCTTAAAATTGTAAGGGAATACTTTTTACAGATGATGAAAACTCATTACTAATGAATAAACATTTAATTTGCATCATTTACTTTAAATTCATGTAATTCTTCCTCTCTGGTGTCTATTCACATGACAAATTTAAAGTTCAACTGGTTTTGAATTACCCATTGGAAACAGAAAGGGGCAAAAAGAAAAACAGAGGGACAATGAACTAGTACACATTTTTGTTCTCAGGGTATTCAAATACAAATGGAGGAATTAATTTACACTTTAGAAAATTTAATTTGCATGTAAATATTCTATGGAATATTTAATTCTGAAGTGGATTTTTAAAACTAACAAGGGGACAACTGTAGTACTTAATAACATTTTGAAGGACAAATAGCACACTCTTGCATTTCCTTTAAGGCTCAGAATGTGTCTTTTTACTTTAGAATGTGATACTTGCTCTCCTGAAAATATGTGGAAAGCTTGACTTCTGTAAATAGCAAGTGAGAAATTAATCATAATACTAAGATCATAGGAATGGCCTTACTGGCTCAGAACTTCATACATTATTTGCAGTATCTTGGATTCAGCAATGACTAGGAATTGATTTTAAGAAAAAGCACAAACACAGCGATCTTCCTCCTCATACTAGTCCAGCCACCCAGAGCTAGAATTTAAATTGTTTCTAATATGTTGTGATGGCTTTATCATTCAGTAATGTCTAATCTCACTTTGAAGTTACCAGTGTAGGTCTCTGCTGCTTCAATGAATTCCATAGCTTCACCTGTGTACTCATATTTCTTTGGCCTGTAACTTTTCATCTGAGCCCTCTTAATTCTTGAATTATGAGAAACAACAGTTTCCTCTCTTCTCAGTTTTGCTCATGATTTCATAGTTCTGCCAGAAACTCACTACAGCATCTCTTCTCCAAGCTCAAGAGTTTTTGTCTGTCTAATCCTGTCTGTTGGAGCTGTTCTGTATCTTTTTCATCAGTGTTGCTCTTCTCTATACTTTTTCTGTTAATGCCCTGGTAGGTACAGGGAATCATAGAATCATAGAATCACAGAATCATAGAATGGCCTGAGTTGAAACATGATTGTCAGCTGTACTCAAGATCCACATGCATAAAACACCATTATGTTTTCAGCTCTGTCCTCACTTCCCGATATTTCCTAGGAATTCCATTTTCTCTTTTGACTGACATGGACTACTGAGCCAACAAAGTCTCCAATCCAGTTATAAGACCCCTTGCAGCTGTTTTTGCAAACTTGGGTACTCCCAGTACCACAAAAAAAGCTGTCATTTCACTTTCCAGTTTTTCTCCAGATAATTTATGTACATATTGAAAAATGCAGGGCCCAACACCAATCCTTACAGGACTCCAAGAGTGATTTCCCTACATAGATATGGTAAAACTGGCTATTTATACTTAGCCTTTCCTATTTTTTTTTTTTTTTTTTGAGTATTTATTTGCTCATCTGTGAGTCTTAGAAAGAAATGATGATTGGAATACTTTGATGAGCTGTTGAAAGATTTTTTGAAACACAAATGTACAGTAGCAACTGATGATTGAGTCTTTAAAGGAATCCTAATAGATGAGCAAGGCCAAATTTATTTCTACAACATTCACATTGATTTTTCTCAGTGATACCATATTTTTTCCATGTTCTTACTGACTGCTTTCTACATTATACATTTTACTAATTTGTCTGATTGGTAATCTCTAGATCACCATGGGAACCTTTTCAAAAAAAATTGGTGTTGTATTTTCCACTTTTTCCTTTGGTACCCAGGCCTTTTAAAGACGAAGTTAAGAAATCACTGTTAGTAGCATGCTATTTTAAAATGTTCAGTGCCCTGTAGAACTCTGAAAGCTTGTTACTATGATATTAGTTTTTCCTGCTTTTATCCAATAAGATATATACTCCAAAATGTCTTTCATTAAGTTTCTATCATGTTCTCCTCAAAGAGCAAAAATGCAAAGAACTGATTTTATTTCACTCAGCTTTTACACGGTTTCTTTCACCAATATCTCTCAAATACTTCTCAAACGAGATAAGTACCATCCCTATTATACAAAAGAAGATGGAAAAAAAAACATTGAGAGATGAAGGACTAGACTCCATAAAGGACTGGCAGCAGGACCAGTTGTATAAATACCTAATTTCCACTGCTCTTCTTCAGAGGTGGTTTAGCACAAGCCAGCTTTGATATGTAACTCCTGTAACTGTTTAGCATGTCATTGAGCCTGACACGCTGCACAACCCCTCAGTGCACTGGAGATCAGGTACTTCTCCTGACTACCTGCCTAGTCCAGGTTGCTCAAAGCCCCAACCAGCCTGGCCTTGAATGCTTCCAGAGAGGGGGCATCCACAGCCTCACTGAGCAACCTGTTCCAGTGTCTCATTGCCCTCACAGTAAAGAATTTCTTAGTAATATCTGGTCTAAATCTACCCTCTGCCACTTTAAAACCTTTTCCCCTTGTTCTGTTGCTACATACCCTTGCAAAAAGTCCCTCCCCAGCTTCCCTGTAGACTCCCTTCAGGTACTGGAAGGCCACTGCAAGGACTCCTCGGAGCCTTCTCTTGAAAAGCCCCAGCTCCCTCAGCCTGTCCTCATAGGGGAAGTGCTCCAGCCCTCTGAACATCTTTGTGGCCCTCGTCTGGATCTGCTATATTGCCTCCACATTTGAGTCTATTTTAAAGGGTTCTTTTAAAATAATTAAAAATTCAGGGTTTACTTGTGCTTGCCACAAACAAAAAAAGATAGCTGAAAAAAAGTAATCCAACATATAAGCAATTACATTATATGCAGCTATTTTTCACAAATACTTACAATCCCAAATTGGTCCATGCATTTGATGAGACTTAGGCATGTTTCATGACCCTTGAAATAACTATTCAACTCACATAGCAAGTGAAAACATGAACCTGGGGGCAACTACAGAGCATCTTTTGTTATATCTTCCTGATGTTTATCCCTGGTGCTTCATGTTTGTACACTAACTGATGAAAACACAACATAAATTAATGCTTCCTTGTCTTGCATAAATAGACTCCAGTAATTCTGTAGCTAGCAAACAAGGAGAGCAAGAGAGGCTAAACAGGATTAGCAAAATACCAAAGCGTCCTTTTTAATTACCTGCTACTTTATGCCTGATCGATCACATAAGGAGGGGACTGGGATGTAGGACACACTGTTCATTGTTTTAAAGGTTATTATAGTAGGTGATCTTATTAATCAGTTTTTCAACAGAAGAGATGCAAGTTCAGCTACTGCCATTCAGGAAAGCAGTGTTCAAGAAGACCACCTTAGGTAAGTGCAACCTGCACTGCAAGATCAGCTTATCTAACTGATGACAGTCCTGTTAACTTGGAAGTGAATGTTAACAGCCTACAGCACTGTATTGTCTTCACTGCATTCTTATTACACAGAGATTTCATTCATGTGGGAGGGTAAACACTACCTAGCATTAATACCAGAATTACGTGAAAGTATGTAAGTTGAAAAGTGATATTTATTATTAAGGGTATTTTAGTTCCAGAGATTATTTAACAAAAACTGCATATAAGCACCTGAAAAACTTCCTCCTTGCAAAGGAGTGATTTAGAGGTTGAAATTAAGGATTAGTATTTGTGGTTGCTCTTCAACCACTGCTCTGTACCATTTTCCATTTGGAGTCATTGAATATGCTTTGCTATTCTTTATGTTCTAGATATATGTGTTTATATAAATGTTAAACACAACACTTGTATCCAGTATGGAGCATCAGAAAATGAAAGAGTAATTATATACTGATGCTCTTCTGTGCTGCTTCTCATACTCCTTTGCACTGCTGACATCATCCGTGGGTGAGGTCCATAACGTGAAAGAACTTATGGTCAAGGAAGCTGATATTTATTTATTTACTTTGTGGCTTAATGATTCTGGTATGATATGTCCAGAATAGTTTTTACACATTTTCAAACAGATGGGTATGATTTGTCACATCTGGGTTTATCCTACTGATTGCACAGCTTGGAAAAATTCTGGCTGGGTTAGGGTAATATGAATCATAGTTTCTCAAAATGATTTGTCACTGTTGTAAAACTAAGGGACAATTGCTTCTGATTGGCAATTTCTGCTCAAAAAACCACATTTGTTTTGAAGGAGCAAGACTGCTGCAGATAAAAACTTTAGGGTTCATGTAAGAATTGCTTAAGCTGAAGAAGCTGGGTCTACGTTTCAGTAAATACGAAATCTCTGCCTATTACATAATACTAAAATCGCTGTCTTCAGGTGATCCTGTTACTGTGGAACTACTGTACTGTGGAACTACTTCAGTGCCAGATAATAAACATGAAAAGAAACATTTAAGAGGCAACTTTTTTACAGCAATACTAGGATTTGGCCAGAATATCCTCTTTGTTTTCATGAACAAAATAGTACAGTAATAAAAATAGTTGAGGAGAAGGAAGGAAACACACCCTCTGTATGTCTAGACTTACATTTAAAATTCATGTTTTGTGCAAGACTTACTTGATACCATCCTACTGGACTATTTCTGCTCTCAGATCATCACCTTGGAGTTACGGGTGAAACATGCAACTGTAATTTAGGCTTAATTTAAAGTTTTGTCTTAAGGTTTCTTGTCTATGATGTTATTCTAGATCATTCCACTGTGTAAACTGTGATCAAACCAAGTCCAGGTAAACTAGCTTGGGATAGCTCAGCCATGCTTAGGACTAGTCACAGTGGAGTTACACATCCATGGACCCTGCTGTTTCTTCAGAGAGAGAGCCAGGTTTCCATCAAGACTAAACAGAAAGCAAAAGGCTCTTACATCGATTGCCATCTTTAGAGAGCTCCCGTTCTACAGAAGTTGCTGCTTGTAATGCAAATTTCTGCTTCTCAATCTAGAACACATTTTGCTGCACTTCTTCTGCAGTTATCCAGTCCTTAACAAACTAGAGCCAAAGTTTATCACCCTTATACATTACAAATAACATTTTACATTAAACAACAACAAACAAGCAAACAAACAAAATCCCGGGTAATGATCTGTCGTCAGCTTTTCTGTCAAATAACAAATGACACCTTATGGTTCCCGTTTTCCACCCTGGAGGGATTGGCCACCCACATCTTTTTCAAGGGTGGTCCTAATAGAGTGAGATGCAGCTCTCATGAATATAATTCTGAGATCAATGTATTAACATAACTCTACCTTCAAGGCCTTCTATTTTGCCCTGAAGAAAAGTATCATTGCTGTGCATTGCTCTGTTTTAAATACTTCAGTAAATTCTTGCTCAGTTGTATTTGACTGCTTCCAAACATAATAAACAATGCCACTTAACATATTTCAAGTTAGGTAATAAATGAGCTAATTGCTGAAATGAAGATTTATTCTTTGAACAAGAATCTATAGAAACAAGGATTTCATATTCATAAATTCATGGTATCTTCTCAGCTGTAGCACATCAGCATTTGCACATCAAAAGCTGAACCACGCTGCACTTCTCACAAAAGGGAAATAAAAAGACTACTAATATGTTTATGCAACAAGTCCATGTCTTTCCATTGCTATCTTGATTAATAGAGCACCTGTAGTTTAGGCTTAATTTAAGCTTTTGTCTTAAGGTTTCTGGTCAATGTTATTCTAGATCATTCCACTGTGTAAACTGATCAAATCAAAATAAAGAATTTCTGTGGTTTTCTGAACCTAATGGCTTGTTTGTTTCTTTTACTTTCTCCATTAAACTAGTGATTCTACATTCATACAAGGACACATAGTCCACATGAGGTTTACGGCCCTCTTAAAAGTATTTTGGCAGAACACAGCAGCAGAACAACCCCATCCCACTCCATCCCCCCAAGGCATCCAAGGTCCGGCATTTATCCTCAAATCAAGGCCATTCTGGAGTTGTATTACTGAGGCCATTTAAAACTGTAGTTGCTTATTATAGCCTTAGTCACATGGGATCTATTCAAATAAGAATTCAGGCCTTAACCATATAATTTTTTTTTTCCAGTTAATATTAGGATAATTTACAGCTGGGGAACAAAAGAGATTTAATGCTCTCAGATTCCCATCAAATTACACACCCTTGCTCTCACATGGATCTCAATTTTCACAGAATGTAAAATGTGTTAGAGAAAAGTCACAGAATTTTTCATATGTATGTCTTTTGGGTCTGATATAGGCCATTATTATGATTTATTTGTTATTTGTTGTGCAGTGACGGTATGTTTGACTTTTTGTGAGCAAGATGGATGACGTTACCATTGTATGACCTTGCAGCCTACACTAGTGAGTTGATATAAGGAACAGGGGACCCCATAATGATATGCTTGCAGACTTGAGATACCACTGAATTATTTGTGTTATGTCTCAGACACTTACAAGGTAGTTTTGTGATTACTACCAATCAATTTCCAATTAGTACCAATTAGTACCTCAGCTAAATTGGAGGTGGTGCTGTCAAACTGCCAAAATACTTCTCACAATTACTTCCTCAGAAAAACTCCCATCTGGGAAAGAATTAGATTTTCCAAAGCTTTTCTATCAGTAAGTCAAGAAACAACTGCTAAGCTAGCTGACATGTTAATTCAACTGTATTGTAAAAAACCTTCATTTATATCATATAATTTTGGCTGATTTTTTTTTTTTTTTTTCTGTGGGTTGTAAACATAGGTAGCTCATCAGCATGCAGGGTTCAGTGTGCTTGCTGCAAAAAGAACAGTCCCAACTGGTATTCACTTCCTCTGCAACAAAAGTGTGACACTCAAACTGGAGCTGAAATTACTGGGCCTCTGAAAGGAGCCTCTGTCTTTGTGGATGGTATGACACAGTATAGACCACAGAGATGAAATATCGTGATGTACTCTTATATTGTTACGTTTTCCTATAGTACAGAAGACTCATTTATAAAGTCTTAGGTACAAGCCTAAACTGAAACATTAAGAAGCTCTTCAATGCATCTGAAATACATAAATGAATGTAAAAGTGTTTAAAATTTGAAACAAAAAAAAAATTGATTAAACTCTTTGATATTATTTGATATATGATTGATTACTGAAACTATGGTCACCATTTCTTGCTGTGCTTAGAAAAGCAAGCCTATTACTTCTCATTCAGTATAAAAATATATACTATAGTGATTGTTATATCCCAGTACTAATGGAACAATACAAGATAAGATAATATTCAAACTTCCTTTGTGCTGATGTAGCCAACTGAAATAAATGATTGTGCCAGAGAGCAGTTGAGGTAAAAATGCAATCAATAGATAATAAAAATCCCTGTGTTCCACTATAAGCACTATTTCTTAACTAGTTTTTCTTTTGTTTAAAGTTGAACATAATTTCTTCTGTTACAGCTACATGGCAGAGATGAGAACAAGTACAATTATGATTGAGAATTGTTTTTATGTTTTCTTTCCCTGTCTTGATAGAATTTTGTACATCTTCATAACACATGCCTAAAGCGGTTTCTTTTTCCAAAAAAACAACCCTTCAAGTAACTATTTAACTAGAATAGCAACAATAGGAACTGGAGCTCCAAGTTCCCTATATGAAGACTCAAGACTTTCCATTTTGAAGCTTGATATTCCAGTACTGATTCATTTAATAATTGCTTCTTGATATTAAAACTCAGCTGTCTGCTTCCTGTATTATCAATATGAAATAGATATTTATAGTTTCAGAGTTTTCAATAGTTTAATAAAATTAAAATGAAGGAGTCGTTAGATGGAGACAATGAAATGCATAGTGGAGTACCTTAATCTGCATAAACTTGTGTCTGTCCAGCTTGTCAATTGCATGGTGATTCTTCCTTTTTTTTTTTTTTCTTTTTTTTTTTTTTTCAGTATGACTGTTAATGACTGCTGTATTAAATAAAGTCTTAAATAGCTTGCTAGGATGCTCACTGGTCTCTAGCAGGCAGACTGAGTGTCTGCCAACTCCTTTCCTATTACATCTTAAGGTCTTTAGCTGTCTGAACAGCTGGATGATTGCATATAGTGCTGGCAAGCAGCCATGCTCCCCTCCAAACCCCAATTAAAACTGCTGTCACAGAGCTAAGAAAGCATAGGCTGCAGTTTTATTTTATGCAAAGATCAATCGTAGTCATTTTTTTAAAATGATATAGAACTATAGTTTGTTATATGGCTGAACAAATATTTTTCTGTCTGTGACTGGTTAACAAACAGCCAACAGTCTTCCTCAACAAATTTGTGGCACATTGTTGACATAATTACCTTTCAGTCCATAGATCACGTGCAGCAATTTTTTACACATAACTGATGCTTGGGATTTCAGTTATGTTTATTAGCTGGAACTGGAAACAGAGTACATGTGGTTGTTTTTTTGTTTTTTTTTCATAGGAAAAGCATAGTTCTCAGGAAGTAAAGAAGCATCTTTAGGGTATGATTCACCCATTCTATATTAGGGGATGAATCACCCTCTAAACGTGTCTATGAAAGGAGCCCAAATGATTGACTAATCTAGACATCGAAATTTCAGACAGTTAGAGTAAGGTGATTCCCACTCTTAAATACTTCTGACAGACAGTATACAATTGTTAATGTTAGAGCTGTTAATGGTTACTACAGACACATCATGACATAGTGTACCACTGTACCATGTCTGATTATCATTCAGCTAATCTTTTATTAGGGCCCAAATCAGACTAAAAAACAACAAACAAACAAACAAACAAACAAACAAACAAACAAAAACAGAAAACAGCAATGGTCTTAATCCTGTCTCAGGATAAAGATTATTACCTTGATAAAGCTAAGATAGATAGAGAATCATATACAAATTTACTTATATTTAGATATATTCTTTTCCTTTACCATTTTTATTTTTATTAGCTCTTCTTTCGTATCTGTCCTTGATGCTGTATGAGTCATATCCTAACCCAAGTTAACAAAGTTTTATTCAGTGCAAAACTGCTACAGTCTGCAGTGTCACTCTTCCTTTGATTATATTATAATATTGTGTATGTGTCTAAGCCCAAATTACTTCCCTCATCTCTGCTTCTGGCAAAACTTTAAAGGCCCTTGATATTGTTTAATCCAAAGTATCTTTCCTTTACCTTTAAAAATTAAACAGTCATCCTTCAAAAGAATTCAACTAATTTAAAGATTATTTTTTGCAGATGATTGCATTTTCTTTTCTGCGTAGGCAGAAGCGTCTACTTACGCAACATAAAACCTTTCCCATTGCCTCTTAGGAGTGAAGATACATTCAGGTACGACACACTACTTAACAGGAGGTCTTTAAAATCTTCAAACCCAATGCTTCCTGGTGATGACATGAATAACTGCTGACGCATAAGTAATTGCTGCACTGTGCTGATGTCCGTATTAGGATCTGCCATTTTGAGTCTGTTGTAACTCAGCATAAGCAGAATCAAGCAAGTGGTAGTGGAAGTTCTTTTCTACAAAGACGCCAGTGTTACATCACAGCCTATGAGAAGTGACTGTCTCATAGCTGGGACAAGGGACAGTAGTAGCCATTTTGTGGGCATTCCAGTATCCCATAGTAACTCAGAATTACCTTCTACAACTTTTTCCAATATCTCACAGTAACATAAATTACCTCTACTACAAACACACACATAAAATTGTAAAAAGCAAGGAAATACATATGTTTTTAATTCTGCTTCATTGTATTGCCTTACTGTCACTTTGACATATAAAGAATTAGAATAAGACATAAAACATGTCTAGAAAATAAAATAAAACATAACAAAAAGCCAGACATGCCTCTTT
The DNA here is from genome assembly GCA_030625065.1 of Alectoris magna. Lineage (NCBI taxonomy): Eukaryota > Metazoa > Chordata > Aves > Galliformes > Phasianidae > Alectoris > Alectoris magna. The sequence continues at coordinate 82,286,197 of CM060560.1, forward strand.
CTTTTATATGAATTGTGAATATGGCACTATTTCTGCTTCTCAATAGTAGGTCAGTCTGAATCATTGAATGCTGTTTCTTTTTTACCCCTTGGAGAGACTTCATCTTGATTGTCTGCTGTTACTTGTTCAGGAAAAACTCCCCTAATGGTTTCCAGTGCCAAACTGACCTTTACATTGTGTTTATTATCCTGTCTGTCTGCTATAGTACTTTTATCTGCCATATCCTTTATAGTTGTCTGTTTCTTGTGAGAAAGGTATGGTTGCTTGGCTTTGATTTTTTTTTTTTCTTTTAATGCTTTTATTGAGAAGCATAACCTATGAATAAAGTAATCAATGATGTAGACTTCTGAGATTAGTTATAAAAACCTTCCTATAAAAATGCATTCTCATACACTTAGTTTTGTGATCAAACCTTCTCCCAAAAATACCTCAAAGCAATTTTCCATGCTTCATGTGCGTCAAGAAAATGACCTTTCGGAAATGAAAACTTTGGCTGAAAACATGTTATCAGTATTAACATTTTAGAAGATACTTAATTACAGTGATGAAATGAAAAAGGAATAGGAAAAGGAAAAGGAAAAGGAAAAGGAAAAAAAAAAGAAAGAAAGGAAAGAGAAAGAGAAAGAGAAAGAGAAAGAGAAAGAGAAAGAGAAAGAGAAAGAGAAAGAGAAAGAGAAAGAGAAAGAGAAAGAGAAAGAGAAAGAGAAAGAGAAAGAGAAAGAGAAAGAGAAAGAGAGAAAGAGAAAAAGAAAAAAAAGCCAGACTGTCATGCGAACAGACTTCAGACTTCAGTGAAGTACCTCTACATTAAAAAAAAAATAGTTTGAATTACTGGTAAGAAAGAGGATAATTCACATTTTTTTTCATACAATTGAGAAATTTTATCTTTCTGAGTGTCCTCAAATGCTAATTTAGACTGAAAAACTCAGTGCTAAAAGATTCCTATGGCAGCAATGGTAAAAATTATAATAATACTAAATCAGTTTTGAAAATATATTTTAGTTTTCTTATTCATTGTTCTATTTTATACTACCTTATCAACTTAAATAGAAGTATATAATGACCTATAGAAAAAAAATATATACTTAATCCATTGGATAACACTAATATTCAAGTGATCAGTCTACTTCCATGCCAGAGCATGCCTATTTGTCTCTGTTTAGTACTGATATTGCTTCTGTGCAGAACAGTTATTTCACAAGCTAGGATCTTACTGTATCAAAATGTGGGAAGGAAATTCCACAAGAGCAGGGTGTTAGGGAAAATTTCTGTTGCTCTTGCTTCTATACAGACTAAAACAAATACCAGGTGAAACAGGAGGGACAAGAAAGACTTTCATTACCAGGTAAAAAAAAATGGGGGAGTCGGGAAGATGAGAGACAGAATGAAAAAATATGCAAATTCTTTCAAATCTCAGGAGATGGACAATTTTTGGATAAATGTTTCAAGAGTGGGGGTGGGATGCAGAGCTGAAATGCTTTCTGTTAATCATCTCTAATTTCATTCCCTACCTCACATTGTGATCCAGGAAGTCTGTTCTTCAGCATGAGTCATTTTGTCACATTCCAGATCTGAAATGAATAAAGCTATTAACATTTATTGTATGCTGCAGTTTTGCCATATTTCGCAAATGTCTATTTTTTGTATCTGTTGTCATTGACAGGAGTAACAGCTGACAGGGGAAGAATATATGCCTGTTCACAATATAGAGAAAAACAATAGTACTCTTTACTCACTTCATAATAAGAGCTCGTTCCCGTTTAAGGTTGCTTAAAATGTAATTTAATCTGAGCAGGAACACAAGAAGAGTCCCTTATCACTGACTTCTGCAGTGGAGATGAACTGCAGAGACATTCCATAAAGGTTTATGAATGAAATTTACTTTATGTGGTCTTGGCTGAATCTGAGCATCAGAATCTCTCATATTTTTTTGGATACAACCCATAGGAAAGCCTGGTCCAAGAAGGCATTATAGTTGATACAGGAAAAATATGAACTAAACTTAGGTAACTTCTCAGAAGAAATTATCTTGGGAGGATGAGTTCTTAGAAGTAGAAGCTACATTAAAAAACAACAAACTCGGTCATTTATCTCCTCAAACATTCCTTACTTCTATATATATATAGTATATATATATGTATATATAAAATAGACTATATGTGTATATATATATATATATATGCAGTTATCTTTTTAACAGTATTACTTATTAACAATATTACCATGACAGAAAGGTCAGACGTCTGTTTGTTGTTTTTGTTGTTGTTGTTTTTTCCCTTGGGGAAGGAGATTGCCTAAACTAAATAGGTCTTTTTAGGGATCCAAAAAGATAAAAGATGTGATTGTCTAACTGGAGAATTAATTACATAAGAAAATGAAGGTAATAGCACTTCACAGAAGTCAAAATTCCAATAGTTCATACAACATGTAAGCTAAATACAGCTCCTGCTCTCAGATCAAAGAAAAGATAGACCTAGTTATCAATGTTTTTTTCAATGCTAATGAAGTAATTGATGTTTTTTGGGGGTGGGGGGAAAAAAAAAAAAAAGAGGCAAATTTTGCAGGGCTTCCTTTATAGATGAGAGAAGTTGAGGTGAAGATCTTGAGTAGATGGGAGCTTGTTAACCAGAGAAAATGGAAAAATTACTAAAACAAGAAAGAATGATTAACGTAAGAAGGTTAGTTAAGCTTTAACATAGTAAGATTGAGAGGAATTGAAAATAATAAAGGCGAAATTCTGTACTTATGTCAAAGAGCAGGTGGTCTGTCCAAACCTAATTGGAAAAGAAGAGGAATTTGCTGCCTTGATGGGTGACATGTAACCATACCACAAGTATACCACCTGCAGAAGGAAGATGATGGAAACAAAGCATGGTGCTCTACACATTTAATGAAAAGTCATGTGATTCCTAGGAGCTCCTTTATGCATCTAAACATGTAGCTCTATCTACACATTCTGAGTCTCACTCTACTCTGTAGTCTCTTTTGATATTGAAATCAACCAAACTGATTTCAGTGGTGTAGATATTTCTTTAACATTTGAAAGTTCATCTTACCTGAAGGCACTACTGCACATCATTCAGATCTTGCTGTAAAAGACTAATTCTTATTTGATCAATAAATATAGTAGCCCAAGCTGCAAGTACCTGCATCAGCAATTTTAATATTAGAACATTTTGTTTATACTTTGAAGTCTAATTTCTTTACTTTTGGACTTAACAATAGCTTTGAAAGAGGGAGAATATGTCTACCATGGAAGCCTAATGGACTGCTGTATAATGACAGTACAATAAACATGATACACACCAAAAGTGCACCTATATTACAATGATGCAAATTGTCATAGTAAATGCAATTTAGCTGAACATCCAGATTGCACTATTATGAATTAATGTTAAGGAGATGTTTTGTTTACATGCTCAATAGGTTACCAGTTTTCTTCAGAAATTTAATATTCTGTAAAGATCAATACAAAACATTGTTTCTTTACTTGCCACTTTGTAGGTAACCATGTTAAATACTGCCATTAATAAATGATTTTTAATGAATTATGATTAAGTTGATTACTTACTACACTAAAAATTCATGTAGATATCCTACGTCAATGAGCTTTGTGGAGACACCTGTAGAGAGAGAATTCAACTGACAGAGAGTAAAAGGAGTTAGTTCTGTCCCAGGGTGCCACTCTCTGCTGTACCTTCTTGTCAATCACACTGCTGTGCATGTGGGAAATGAAAACATATCTTATAGCCTCTCTGTTGATTTGCTTCCTATGGGTCTCATACTGAATAGCCTTGTTATCCAAACTGAACAAGTGGGATATTTTCATCACTGATGACCTCTCCTTCGTGGTCTATCTGTTCCTAGAAGTCTATTACATCCAGTGTTTTATTAAAATAGATTAAGCCCTCTCCAACTTTACCCTACTGCTACCAAACTATATATCTCTAATCGTAACTATTTTATTTCTGCTGTCCTCTGTGCTCTGTTAAATAAAAAACTTCATAAAATGCAAAGCTAATAAGATGGATGAAAACTCTCCTGGGGACTTTTGTGATCTGTCAGAATTCAGCATATGCAGAGGACTGATGATAAATATAAATCTATAAAAGTGTTTGAAGAAGAAAAAGAGGTCTATTTATTTGGCAAAGATTTGGAAATGTTAATGAATTTTGTTGCATGAGAGCACTATCTACCATGGCTGGTTAAAGCTCAGTATTGCACAACTAAGAGTGATAAATGAGATTCAGCTACAAAATAATTGTTACATTATGAATGTCCCTACAATCCATGTATGGGTTTGATAATATTAAATCTATCTCAATTTCTTATAAAATATAAGAAATATATATATTTCTTATAAAATCTATCTCAATTTCCTGAGAAGAGAGAGATCAAGCCCTCACAAAATTATCTAAATAAAAGCTATTTTTATTTGTAATCAGTGACAATGAACTCGCTGTTTTAACAGAAGGAATATTCTTAAACTTCACTACCAGTGTTTCATTAGGACACAACTTCTCTAATTCACTCTAAACCTAGGATTTTCTGCACTTGTGGGATAAAGGTTAGGTTCCTTAAGAATTCTTCAGTTGAAGTGGAAGCAGCTATCCATGTTGTAAGGCCACAAGTGGATTTTTATTGGTATTTTTCCCAGATCTGCAGCCACCAATTACCAAGAGGGATTAACCAAATACTACTAAATACCAGCTGCTATTAGGTAGATATTACCGGAGAGCTTTAGATATCTGGCAAGGCTGTGTTAGTTAATTAACATGGTAGTCATTGAATATTCATTCAGTAGATCTGTTTATATTGCTGGAGTTTTGATATCTACGTTTTCTTTAAACAATTCATATGTGCTATTGGAAATGTCCAGATTCACACTTAAAAAAACCCACAAAACTACTCACCCTTCTCCAACACTTTTAGATATCCTTAAAGCAATGCTATTTTACAATTTATCTGGTTTTGAAAGACACGTTTAAACTGTATTTTTCAATTCATGAGGGAATGTGAGCATTGGTAAGGATATTATTTTTCTAGTTTAAGTGTAAAGCTTTTTCAATTGCAGCTTGGTCTAGTTTTCAAATATTGTGTCTTTTCCTATGCTCTATTCCAGGTGCTTGTTAGTACTGCTAGAGTTGGAGAAGCCCACATCCTTGGGATGTTGAACTGGCAGGGTGCGTAATGCCTGTTAATACTGCCTCTGGGGCGGTAATTTGTAATTTTTATGTTTGAATTAACTTACTAGAATAGGAGAAGGATCCAAGTCAAGTGGTAAATGTCAATTGGAGAGCCAAGACAGCCTGGATCTCTTTAGAAACATGACAGTATTTCCTGGCTTCAATATACACTGGGAAATTTAAAGATATGGCACATGTAAAAAGCTTTCTAAGATTTAAATGTATGCATTTCATCCTGAAGAGAGTGATCTATTTTGTGGTTAATTAAAGTCCATTGGCAGAGAATTGTGATCTGTTTGCTATAGAGTATTGCTTTTCACAGGACAGTCTCCTACTTAGCCAATCCCATTTTAGAAAATAGTTACTTAATTATCTCTCCCAACTACTGATTTCCAAGATTAAGACTTGCAGCTACTTTTTTAGTGACAACTGTTATATCTTATACAAATAGCTTTTATATGCGTTTGACACCTTTAGCCTCAATCCGTTGTGTTAATAAAGTGAAATTAACCATTTGTTATTTAACAGCTCTGCTATAGTTATCTCAAGATTCTTTAAGTGAAAGCATATCTATTAATCAGAACAGGGTAGGAGTACATTAAAAGAGAAAACATAAAGAGCAACTGAAATCACAAGAGCTTCAGTCTTTTCAGCATTTTTTGCATGACACAGTCATAGCACAGCCACATTTTGTTACAGACTCCAAATGTGCTTCATCTTCATCCATCTCTATGACCTAGAGACAGTGGAAATCAGCACCTTGACCTCTCTATTTAAAATTCCTAGCACATGCTGGAAAGGAATGTTTTAATTTTCCTGGTTAATTAACAATTGGACAGAAAAACTGGGAGATTGTGAGTATTATGAATAACAATGTAACAGATATATGTATATTTCTATATATATACGTACATAAAAACCTAAGAAAACAGTATATTTTCTATAAATGTTGCAGCTGAATTTTGATCCAGTTTATCCAATCCTCTGAATAAATACATTGATTTAAATCATTATCCACTTGGGTCAATGAAATGAAAATACACCACTAGTAAACTTACAGAAAGGAAAATATTACAAATTACAAACTGAGCACAGCTGGGAAACATCCTAGTAAGAGCTAAACTCTTACTAACTCAGAACTAACTCTTACTAACTTAGAACTCCCTAAAGAAGGACTACAAGCAAGCTGAAGAGGGACTCTCAGGCACACTGGTGATAGGACAAGGGATAATGGTTTTAAATGAAAGAGAATAGATTTAGATGATGAGACATTAGGAAGAAATTCTTTACTGTGACAGTGGTGCAGCACTGGCTCAGACTGCCCAGAGAAGCTGTGGATGCCCTGGAGGTGTTCAAGACCAGATTGGATGGGATCCTAGGCAAACAGTTCTAGTGAAAGGTATCCCTGCCTATGGCATGGGGGTGAAACAGTGGTTTTTAAGGTCCCTTCCAACCAAAACCATTCTGTGATTCTACAGTTCTGTGCAAGACAGATTACAAAAAGCAATACCAACATTAGAAAACTCTTGCTTACTAAGTCTTGCCTGAGAAATGGGTGGCAACAGTGATTGATATATCAAGCTGCAAACACTAATTAATGTGAGTGACATATCTCTAGACTGCAGGGAACCAGCTGCTGATAAAGGTGTTTTGTCCTGTAGGAGATGGTAACTGAGATTGGGGCTTTGAATGAATACTTTGCTCAAGGCATTCAGTATCGCTGTGGTAAGTACAATTCCCTTGCCATACAGCCTTTCACATAACCTCTTTTATGCTTCCAATCACAGTCATCAGAAACTAGTAGTGGTACTGAAGGGAATATATCATATTAATTCAGAAGCTCATCACCTAATATCTCACTATACATTTAAATGGGTTCGTGATCTTTAGCAACATAGCTTTGCTAATGTGAATATCTTTTCACGTTTGTTTTGTAAATGGTTAAAGAGAGTTTTAAAAAGAAGAAAATATTAAAGGCAGTGACATTATTAATCTGTTCACTTGGATTAGTGTTCCTACAAAACTATCATATCAAAAGCCAAGCTTTACTGCGTACAGTACTGTCACTTTCTTTCCTGTAGTATGTTCTTCTATTGAGTGATAATGTATCTCAGATTGCCTCAGTAGGTGTATTCCAGCAAAATTAAATAGATATCTGAGAACCTAGGCTATCTGTATTCTTTCTCATCTTTTTTTTGATAACCACTACAGTGACATAGCCTGAATAAGGACTGATTCCTTCTTAAGTATGTTACATAAAATGAATGTACACCTGAGGAAACACTGCTGGAAATTAATGTTTAAAAAAGGAAAAGAAAAACTTAATCAAGACGAAAAAGTTACTCTCTCTGGTTCATGGATATATAAAAATCTCAAATAACTGGCATCTTAAGCAGTATTTTGTATGCAACACTTCTTCTAAGTCCTGCTAGATAATGATTTTGAACCTTAGTTAGAAGTTCGATCTGCCTGGTGTTTTTTCTTTGTATTTCCCTAGAAGCATAAATATCAAAGTACATGTAGGTTGTTCCGAAAGTATTTCCTCCTATGTATTTCTATGGAAACTACAACAGATACAAAAAGCATGATAGCATTGCTTGATAGAACAAATTCCCAGCTACAAAACACTAATTTTCATCATATTCACCATGGTTAGCTATGTATTTTCACCAGTGGTGAACAAGAACCTTCATTCTGTGCTTGTAACAATCTGTGCCAGTGGAGATGGCTGTTGTGCATGGCCACCCAAAACCTGGCTTGTCTTTCACATCATTATCACTGCTGAAACACACCACCCACCACCTCACTGTGCTCACATCCACTCTTTGGTCTTCAAAAATGTTCAGCAAGAGTCAATAAATGTCAATGAGTCCAATTATTCCACATGGAGGAATTCAGTTCCATACCTTTGCTTCATCTGCACTTCCATGTCAGGTGCCACGGTGTCAGTCTGACTTTCTGCTGTCATCTGCTGCACAGCAACAAAATGTAACAGGTTATTGGTGAGAAAGTTCAACCTCAACTTCTATACCATCAATATTAGCCTCTGACATTGTGGGCTGACATACTGAAATAGAAAACATTACTTTTGGAGTAGCCCTTGTAGTATGTCTGTGGGTAGCATGTCAGGTATCAGAATCATAGAATCATAGATGGCCTGGGTTGAAAAGGACCACAACAATCACCTAGTTTCAACCCCCCTGCTATGTGCAGGGTCGCCAACCACCAGACCAGGCTGCCCAGAGCCACATCCAGCCTGGCCTTGAACGCCTCCAGGGCTGGGGCATCCACAACCTCCTTGAACAACCTGTTCCAGTGCGTCACCTCTTTTGATACAGGAAATAATTTCCTGGCTAGAAATGTACTTTATTTCAAACACAGACCAACATAAAATACTTCTAGTTCTTTGAAGAGTCTCAGAAAGATCAAAATGATGACACTACTTTATGTATTTGTGTGTGTGAGAAATAGTCTAGTGATCTAATCAAGCAAGCAAGTGAAAGTTGATTCATGGGCTGTTTCCATCCTGAGAATGTCTAAAGCAAAAGTTTCCATACCTCAGGAAGTGATACTAAACACCGTTCTATAGGTAGATGCTATCTGACCATGCGTTTCAAACTGCATGGTTTGCATAGTCCAGTAATGAGTCATGAGATAACAAGTGGAGCATACAGTATGTATACAGAACATGTGACTGGAACTGCTGCAAGATTTTCATACATAAAATACAAAATCAGTTATACTGTTTAATACCCTTCTCAGAGGTTTGACTGCTGCTGCTACCAGAGCAGAGATTTCAGCAGAATGTTTTTACAGAGTTGTGCCTTTAATTCCTACTCATTTGTCTAGCCTTTCCTCATCACTACCTACTTGTAGCCATTTCCAAGAAAGTGTATATAAACTGCCAGTTAAGTTGCAAGGGGCGAAATTAGGAAGAGATTTTCTACATACAGATGGTTGGACTAGATGATCTTAAAGTTCTTTTCCAACCTTAATGATTCTGTGATTTCATTTTCAAATGACAAGTTAACATTAAGAATTTAAGAAACACAGGAAATAACAATTACCAAAAGCTTATTTAAAATAAAGTATAGCATTTGATGCTGAGATATAGGAAACCCAATTTACATGTAGCAGACTTCACATCTAGTTACTCCTTCCAGGATAGTCTGAGTTGTTTATCCAGTATTTGCTTTCATATGTTGGGTCACAGAAATTGGAATCCAGCTCTTCAGTGAAATTCAGGGTTCTTCCTATTAATTTGCCTTCTGCCTCATTAAACTTGTCATAAAAGCGACAGCCTAAACTTCAGTGTAGAAAGTGTCCTCCTCTTTCAAGTAGCTCAATGTCAAACTATGTGTGTTTAAACCTTGGGTAAAGAGTAACTACAACTCCCTAGGCAAGAAGCCGTTCTTCCATAGCTTTACAAAAGGCTGGCCCATATCCTTTTGTTGCTTTTCTTTGGAAGTCAAAGAAGCAGACTAGATCTTGCTAACATTCCTTGTGAGTTTCCTGAATACTAGGGATAGGACACTAGCTAACAAGAGTGACATGGACCATGGATCATTACGTGTTGTCCACGGTATTGAATTTATTCTGGTCCTTATATCAAATGCAGCACCCAAAGGATTGCAGTTAGGGGAAGAAGGAGAATGAGAGGAGGAGCTGGAACTGACAGAAGTGAAACAGCAGCTTGGAGTAGTCCTTTCCACACTGTCTCCTGTGGTAGAGTTGCTCTTCACAGTTGAGTTGTGAAAGAATATCTTTTTGGCTTTATTTCTTTAGGGTGAAGGAAAAAAGTAGCTGTTAAACCTGCTTTGTTGGTCCCTTTCTTTTTTATTCATTCATTTCACTGGAAGAAGGATGAGAGAAAGTAACAGCTGGAACCATGCATCCATTTCTACCCTGTGTTTTGGCATGGCAGATTTCAGATTTCAGATTTTGGGAGTGCTTTTGGCAATCACATGCTTAATCTATAAAGCCCAGAATAAAATCTGCAATGACTTTCAACTTTGATTTTTGAAGGTGTGCTCAGGCACACATTGAAGGTGCCCTCAGCTGGTTCATCCTACACAGGGAGAATAGAGTAATACTGTGGAAGGAAGAGAGAGGCAAACTAGTGAATAGAAAAGAGGGAAGAAAAGATCTAAAACCAGTTCACAACTCAGGGTTGAACAGATTTATAACACAAGTATACTGAATCCATCTCAGCAACTCAGAGCTTTGTATTTGGCTCCACCGTCTCTAATGTTTACTTTAGAGAGATTGGATTATTTACCGTTTCCTAACAATTTGATGCTTAACATGTATTTAACTGAAGATAAACACGCCAGATCCAGCTCTTTTTTTTATTAGTAACTGATATGAATTCTGTAAATCTTATTCATGTTTTCACCATGGCAGTGAACAAATTATGACAACAGTGACCACAGGTTAACTAGCTTGTGTGCTCCAAGTGACTGAGTACAGTAGGTTACAGAAACTGCTAGAGGTGACTTAAATTTCTCTTTTAATGTGAAGAATAAAATTTCTGTTTTCTGCCAACAGATATGACATTGGTTCACTGTATTTTTAATCCTGTTACCTGAAGGTGAATGTCTGGAAGAGGCAATGTTTGTTTTTACTTCTTGTTGCAGAGACCACAGCTGCTTCATAATAATACACAGAGTCTCTAAATCACTTACAGTAATCTTTCAAGCATTAAAAGCAGCAATTTTTTTCACTGGTCTAACATTATGCTGTTTCCAGAAATTCTTAATACTGGAAATCAGAGGCCAGATGGAATCTAATGGCAGAACTGGCTCTGGTAGAACAGGGAAGCACTGAATTCCCACCTCTGCACTGGGTGAAATTGATTACCCATAATCTGTTCATGCCAGGCACCACTGACACAAAACAACATTATAGGAAAATAGGAGCTGAGGGAAGGAAATCACTTCCCTGAAGTTGTATGAATCTTAATGAGCAGCTATATACTTAAAGTTAAGTCTATCTGGTGGGCATGGAAGTATCAAAGGCAACATTATCCTAACATAGTCTTCATTATTTTGTGAGAGGCTCCTGCGTGCTTGCAGCTAGGTAATGTGTCTGCTTGGATCTGAACTTCAGTGAGGAAACTTGAGTTTCTCTTGGGTAATCACGGAGAAGATATTATAGATGCTGTGATAATATGTGTACACTTGAGTGAGTTAAAAACTGCTGAATTACTATCTCTCCATTTTCAAACCAGGCTATAGAACAGACTGTTGGAACTGAATGGGAAGAGCACTTCAGGGGGAAAAAGAGAGAGAGAGAGTGAGAGAGATTAGGATAATAATGATTGTGGAAATGAACCTGAATAGCAGAATCCTCAAGTAGCACACATTGAAAATAATGTCAATGGCAATGAAACTAAGAGTAGAAATGCCAGCAAGGAAAATGAGCAGAAAAGAAAGAGGTAAGAAGGCAAGACGGCTGAAAAAACGTGTGTGGAAATTGTTGTAAAGTCATTGATTGGTAAATTAACTATCGATTGGACATCAGTTGGTATGGAAATTACTAATGAAATTACTGGTTTGTTTATGCATACTGAACTGAATTACAATCACAAAGACATTTTCACTTTACTTAATGCAAGTGCAGAAATTTCCTTTCTTGTTAATTCCACAAAAATCAGCAGACATCCAAATCAAGTAAAAGAAAGTAAAAGAAAGTAAAAAAGGATTAATGATCTTCACTCAGAATGTTGCTTATATGCCAGTGATTTTTTTTTCCCTTCTAAGCAGAAATATAACCTATTCTAGACGTTACAGTTTTTCATATGTTCATGCTAATTGCACTACATTCTGCACTGGAAAAAGTTGCTGGAAAACCTCATCCAAGATGCATTTTTCAGTAAGTAAGACTTAGATAAGCTCTATCTTCAAAAATCCCCCAAATCAGAAAGTAATCCAGAGAACTTGAAAGATTTATGCAGAAATAATTTGCTCGTTGGCTTTTTTTTTTTCTTATAAATCCCCGAGATGATATAGTCTAGGGAAGTGGACTATAAACTAGAAGAAAGGACTGCCAGCAAAAGCCAAGCCAATAACGCAAGAGGGAAAGAAAGCATATCTAATTTTTTGCAGTCCTAAATTAATCTTAATACAGTTACTGAGATGTGAAATCACTCTGCTGGTGTCTGTCTATACATCCCCCTGGTTTGGCTCATATCCATCCTGGATAGCTCTTTCTGAAAGGACTTGTGTTTTCATTTAGTGTTTGTAAAGGATTCTCAAAGTGGATTTCAGATTGAGAGTGTGGGCTCCTAGAGGATGCTGAGAATTTGAATGAAAGGTTTTTAGTAATAATACTAATAATGGTATAAATAAATAATGTTCTAATGTTAGAACACTTAAAGAAATAATCAGGCTACATTCAAAAGGTAAAATAACTAATTTTCTTTAGATCTGGCTTCTTAGAAGATCAGCATCTCTACAGGAGAGCCGTAAAGAAGATCAAGTTAGACTGTATTAGGTGAATATACCCTGTTTTATCACTCTAGAAACTTCTAAATAGAAAATAAAATTCCAAACTCTAAAAACACTATACTTAAGCATTATACTTATAAGGCAATGGTCACATAATATAAGGGCTGCTCCGAAAGTAATGCCTCCATTTTATTATGTTGACTCACAATATCAGAGGTGGATGGTGGTAGTATGACAGTAGAGGATGAACATTCATGCCAATATTTCGTTACATGTTTGTTGTCATATAACAGATGGCAGCAGAGGGGCAGTGTGACAAACTGGTATCTGATGTGGAAGTGAGTAGGAAGCAAAGGTGAGTAGCTGGAGTCCTCCATGACCCACTGTTGCAGTCTCCACTGCTGAAATGTACCACCAACTGCCTCACTGAGCTCACATTCACTCTTTGGTCTCCACAAACATTCTCCAAGTGTCAGTGAATGTAAATGGGTGCCATTTTTTCCACATGGAGAAACTCAGTGACAGAAATTTACTTGATAATGATGGAAAGGTTCATCCTCACTGTCATAACACCAACTTCAGCCTTTGATAACATAATAAAATAGGATGCATTACTTTTGGAACAGCCCTTTTGTATACCAAGTTATTGCTACAGCAGTATCTCTACCATTTTATGCAGTCAAGTTTGTGAAAGTTTCCAAAGGGTCTTTAGTGTGTTTTACTGAAATAAATAGAAATTAATGAATACACAGTCAGAGTTCTAATTAATGACACAGAATAGCTAAAGCTATTTAACCAGTGCTACTTGATGCCTGAGAACTCACATATAAGTTGTATAGAAAGATGGTGATCCAGTAACTGGAAAATACATAAATTTATCAATGAAAAGCACTGTGAAGACCATTCCCTGAGAATGTTAAAAGTGCTTTCAATTTAGAGATAATGAAGCTGCAACCAGGTGATACTATCTGGAGGAATTAAGGTATCCACATTTTTAGAGAATAAATTCAGACAATGCCAGCCCCTAGGCTGTTTCAAGACTAAGACAAAATCAGTTTTTCAAGGAAAATTCTATTGTTTGTTTTCTTTGTGTCAGTCTTTTGATTTTCTTGTTGGTAGATAAATCCTTTGGTCAGTAGTATTGACCCATGCATCACAGGAACCCATTAACAGTATACAGTACCTTCCAGCTCTTCAATCTCGGCACCAGTGAAGTCTGTGATATATAGTATTTAATGGCAGACACAAAAAATTAAAGAAAGAGAGATGGCCAATCTTTCTTATGACTGAGATTTTATAGCTTCTATTTCATTTCTCTGCTTGACCTGTGATCTCTCTTTTAAATTTTCTATCTCTAGACCAAACAAAACCATAATTCATAAACTGTATGAGAGACAGTGTCTTGACATCAGATACTTAAAAGCCTACTTACGTGTCTCATATCAGTTAAGATGGATTTTTAAATTATATTTATTAAAGTCTTAGACCATATTTTTAAATTAATCTATTTAAATATCCTACCAGATTCACATACAGTATGCAGTTACAGTATGCAAACAATACAGTGGAGGTTTTCATAAAGACTGACTTGTCGGATCTTAACAAACACTTCCTATTAGGGTTTTGATTTTATCTAACACAATTCCTGGATATTTTAATTAGGCACGCATGTTAAAACTGAACAGTTTCACTTCTTTTTTTTTTTTTTTTTTTTTTTTAGTGATGCTACTTTCTTCTAAAGGCCAGAAAGCCAACCAGACTTCACAGCATTTTGTAAAAATCACCAGCAAAATAAGAGATGCCAGATCGAAGACTAACGTACTCAGACCTAAATATAGTCCCACACGGAGCAAAAGGCTGTAAGTTCCAGCATCTCTCTTGCTGATATAATCACCATAGTGGAACTTCCCTTCCAAACCATAAGATTTGAAAAGACCTGTATTTGATTTTCAAATGTCTTTCAGAGCTTTAATTACAGTAAGTATTCCTGGCATCTTACAACATTATCGTTAGGGCTTTAACATTTTTCTTTGGTGCTCCAATCCAGAATAACTCTGGATTCGACTGATCTGTTTCTCTTACTTTCCATTTTTTTTTTGTTTTAATCATGCAGGCTTGAGCAGAGCAGACCATCAAAACATCAAATATTTCTTCCCTCCTCTCACCTGGGAATAAACAAGATTCAGACTTCCTTCTGCCTTTTATCTTTGTGGAACTTGTCTTTTTTTATTTATTATTATTATTATTATTACCTCTTTGAGAAATTCCTTTAGTGAAAAAGAATAAGAACAATTCCATGAGCACCAACTGTTAAGTTGGGTTCCTCAAGGCACTTATCTTTTGAAGTGTCTGCTTAGTAGCCCATATTGCAGGGTTTCCATATATGAGTAACACAAATATGTAATCTCTTCCTTATCTGGTCACCCATTTTCACAAAACTTATAAAAGTTACTGCATCTGAGATCAGCAGATTTGGTAGGAACTGACTGTTGAATCCAACTTGTAAGACAAAGCTAATACAGTGACTATGCAAGCTTCTTGGGAAATGCGTTAGCAAATACAAACATAAGTTGGCTTCAAGTTATTCTCACTTTTCAAGTACCAAGGCAAAATTAGACAGAACATGCACATACATGTATACACAAAAGAAATTCTACATATTGTCTTCCCTTACTTAGCACAGTAAGATCTTTGCAGCCCAATGTTATTTCATTTTGTATTACATTAGCTGAACCCTCTGGAGCTTAATGCCAGTTAAAGGACCTCCACCTGGAAGCAGCAGGGGGTTCATAGCTCAGATACTGTGCTAACCTTGCTCACATCTGACTGGTTGGCTTAGTTGCTGAAGAAATTGATTATTCTTTTTATTCTGTGAAAAGACTGTGGGTAACCTTAAGTTTGGGCCATTCTATTATTTTTAGCCTGGTTTCCTAAGAAAACAAATACCACAGTGACTGTCAGCACCGTGATAATGGCCTGCACAGTCCATCTCCAATGTCGTGGTATTATCAAGACCTGGTTCTCTCAGCGGCTTGTATTAATCAAGCACTATGAACATAAAGCTGGCTTTAACTCCCATTTTTATAACTTTTCCCCCCACTGTGCTCTGATTGCTTCAGCTTTTTGGCATAACTCAGCATGACCTGCCAGATGGCTTGTTCACAAAGAGAATTTCCTCTATATCTGCAGTCAGCTTTTGAGATTTTTCCAAGAACTGTGTTTTAGTTCTGGGTATTTCTGGGTTCTTCCTGTTCACTTTTTGTATTTTCCAAAAAAAGAACCCCAAAACGAAAAAAAACAACCACTGCTAAAATACACATGTATTCTTCATTAGTTCTACCCCCCTCATACCCCTTCCAAACAAAATGCAATGCAATATTTTATGTCATTCAGGTTACATAAGCAAATTTCACTGTGGTCACTTTTGCAGTCAGTCAATATTTATTTCTTTCTGAAAGGCGTTAGTAATTAAGAGTTGTGAAAACTTTGATATGTTTAAACTTGTTTCTTCAGAGAGAATTAAATCTTTTTTGTTTTTTTTCCAAGAAAATTTAAGAAATGCTTATACTTCTGTCAGAATTTCTGCCTGCATTTTCTTAGATCTCACTTCATGCTAAAGACTTTTCCTCATTTATTTTTTTAAAAGCCCCACTGTGCTTTAGGTTTTGCAGATGTTTTTCCTGATTGGAAAGGGATATTTGTAGGTTTTTGTTAATAGTCACAGGAGTTACTATTGTTGTTTTGAGTTCAATATCAAAATATGGAGTTTGAACATTTTCTTTTTTTCTTTTTTTAATATTACTGAAGATACCTTTTATATGCAGATGTATCTTTTTTTTTTTTTTTTTTCCAGATTTAATTATCAAACATCATATATACATGATGAATGTAGAAAAGGGAGAAAGTTATTAAGACGACAACTGGAAGAGAATCTTAAAATTTATGTGTTTCCATGGTTTAGTTCACAAGTAATCCCAATCTTTCGTATTCCCTGGGCTTCCATCAAATCTGCACCATTTTTAATTTTCCAACCTCCCTGCTGTGGTCAGGGCTGCTATGTACTCCATCAGACTGCCCAGGATCCCATCCAGCCTGGTCTTGAATACCTCCACTCATCACCCAGACTGTATTTATGCTTGTCTTTTCCCTGACCTAGGTGCAGGATGTTGCTCTTGGCCTAGTTGAACTTATATGAGTTTCACATCGGCCCATCTCTCAAGCCTATCAAGGTCCATCCAGATGACATCCCTTCCCTCCAGAATGTCAATAGCGCCATGCAGCTCGGTGTCATCCACAAACTTGCTGAGAGTGTACTCAACCCCACAGTCTACACTACCAACAGAGACGTTAAATAATACCAGTCTCAATACTGACCACAGAGGGAAACTACTCATCACTAGTTTCCTCTTAGACACTGAACCATTGACTCCAATGCTTGGAATGCAGCCATCCAGCCAATTCCTTATCCACTGGGTGTTCTGTCCATCAGATCCATGTCTATCTTTTTTAGAGATGAGGATATTATGCGGGACAGTGTCATTGATGTTTTTCAATGGATTACATGGATCTTTCAGAAAATTCACATTTTATTTTGTTATGCACTCCTTTCTTTTTTAGAAGAAAGCCATAATGAAATAATTGGTGGAAGAGAGGAATGGAAAATATAATTTATACTTAGGTTGAAGTTCTGCAGCTTAACAGCACTGTCTGAATTATCTCCATTTTAAATAATAATAATAATAATTAATCACACATCTAGTAAGCAAAAATTGATGTGGAAATTAGTCTTTCAAAAAAAGTATTAATAATAGTGTCTGACAGTCATAAAAGAGACTCAAAATCACAACAGTTGAAGTGAATTCTTAGTCTTTAACTACTGATGTGTTATTATATGACTTCAGATAATATTTATTCACATATGTCCATTTTTTACTTTATCAAACTATCATTTTACTTAAAGGAACCTTTCCTTAAGGGAGAAAATTAATATTACTTCCAAAACTGAAAATGCATCTTACAGCTTACAAATTACAACTATGGATATTCCATCAAAAAATGGTTGTTGCTTTGCCAATATCATGCTTGATCCCTGAGGACACAAACAGATGTCATAAAGACTTTTAAATATAGACTGTATGCTGCAGAACCCACTGTACCCTTGTTCTAACTGTTGGGGTCTCATCCACTGGGTTTCTTGTT
Source organism: Alectoris magna (assembly GCA_030625065.1). Classification (NCBI taxonomy): domain Eukaryota; kingdom Metazoa; phylum Chordata; class Aves; order Galliformes; family Phasianidae; genus Alectoris; species Alectoris magna. Next base: position 82,304,030 of record CM060560.1, read on the forward strand.
TAAAAAAAATGCCTGGAGGCAGAAGTAAATAACATGAAGCTTTCCTTCCTTCAGGAAGTCCATTGGGAATGTAAACCTTTTGCTAGAGGAGAGATGAATGGTTTCAGTGTGATAAGGGGTAATCTTTTCTCTTTTCTCTAATGCAGGTAAAAAACTAATTCTTGGCCATATCTAGGCCTGGTACATACCTGACAAAACATCTAGGCTTTCTTACATTTTGCAGGCTATATAGCAGTTTTCAATACGAAAACTGGTAAATGTTGGCTTTAGTAATCTAAGCAGTCATAAATAACAGTAAAACTTTAAGATAATTCTGTCTGCTCAATTTAGAATGTTGTAGGGTTTTTTTGTTTGTTTGTTTGTTTTTGTTTTTGTTTATTTTGTTTTTTTTTTTGTTTTGTTTTTCTTTTTTCTTCTTCTTCTTCTTTTTTTTTTTTTTTTTTTTTTTTGCTCTAAAGCCTTTATCTAGAAGCTCACTTTTTAGAATAAAGAAAAACAATAGCTGAAAACAGTAAATATACCTAGAAGAAAGAAACACAATTAGGAAAATGTTAGAAAAGGTAAAAAGGATAGTAGTGTTTCTTTTCCATATCTAAAATGTGCATTGTGAAGATTTGTTCCTATCTCCAAACATACGGCTATTCTCACCATTTGTATAGCTTGTGTACACCAATACCTAAATACATATGCACAATTCACTTACAATATTGATATTAAAGGAAAAAAAGCCACTTTTGAATATTCTGTGTTTCTTCTATACAACATTACACCAGTAAATAAGTTAATAATATTAAACAATATCTGGGATGATGGGAAAGAGTTTGAACTGAAAAGGAGCATGCAAAAATGGTTATGTCTGCTTAAATTTGGCAAACATATTTGCTTTTTCTGATCTGAAGAAACTCCATACATTAAAATGTGATCCTTCACAGATGTACAGGAAGCAATTATACATATGGCTGCTCTCTGTGTGAATATCCATATTTACATGCACAAAAGAACAGTCATCTGCTAACAAGAATGCTTGTCATTTGTCATTAACCTGCCTAAAAAGCTAATATAGTTCTAGCATGAGAAACAAAACTGATCTTGTAAATTTCAGGAACCAGCTCTAGATGATTAAGAATAAATTTGGTTCAGAATTAGGTATGAGCCTGTCATGCTTGAACTCCAAACTAGGTAAAAGCTGGGTAGCCTATTTTCTGCAGCACCGACCTTGAAACAATCTGTTCTGCTTCTCAGACTTAACAAGCTCCAAACGTTAATCTTGACTCCAAGCTTGTTTGAAGGATATGCAAGCTGACCTCCCATCCTCCTGCAAAAGACCTGGAAATGATGTCAGATTGTCTGGTCTAGACATGATGCTAACTGCTCTTTTTTGGGTATTTTTCATTTAATCTGATTTAACACGAGACTTTTTTTTTGTGTTTAGTATGCCAAATAAAATACACCAACACATTAAGTAATAGCATCAGAATTGCCACATGTCTTTGATATGCACCCAAGATTATGTTTGTTCTCCTAATGCAAGATGACAGATCTCAATTGGCATATTGGGCTAATTTATGAAAGGTGTCCTCCATTTGTCACATATACCTAGCAAACTTATGGAAAAAATTTGTGGGCATTATTAATCAATCTAGCGTATGACCTTGATTTTATCTAGAACACTTCAAATTCTGTTACTCCAGTATGCAAAGTATTCTAGATTAGATCATTTAATTTTCTAGCTCTGCAGTGTATTGTCATTGCTTTCATATTTTGCATCACTAGAATGTTTAATAATTAAATGATATTTTTGCCTTTATTAATCAAACGATTAAGTGTGATGAGATCAATAATGGCCACTTTAAAAGTTTCATTAGTGATCATTTTCCATATTAATCATTTTTTTCTAACGTAACTCTTTGTTTTCTATAGTAGATTTCATTAACACTGTGTCAAATGCATTTTTTTCCCTGAGAAATATTCTTAATCTTTTCTTGTAGATAAAGAGAAGCCCTTTCTCCGTTATTTGGAAATACTCATATACACTATCGCATCTGGTTAACACTGTCCCAAGAGCAGCAAACGTATTTGCATGATCAGTGCTGGGAGGTGGTGGTAATGATGGTGGTCTTAGTTAATGTTTGGATTACACATAAACATAATCGGTAAAAACAAAAACACTGCAAAAATCCTTCCAATCCATGTAAGAGTGTGAGGAATAGAGGCCATATGAATGAACACTCTAAAAATGGCACTATTTCAATTTTATTTTTGCAGTACCTCATAAATTTGAATCATGATGGTTAATTTGTTACCTGTGCAGTCACAAATGAGACAAGATTAAAAAAAAAGTCTTTTTGGAAAAAAATCAGAATTTTTCCTACATTCTTTATTCAAATATGACATATCATACCCTGATTCCTTGCAAAAATTCACAAATCATTATTATTGCTCTTACAGTAATAAATCCCAAGAAAGTGGCACTGGGGAAAAAAAAAAAAAAAAAAAAAAAAAAAGAAGAAGAAAAAAGAAAAAAAAAAGAAAAAAGAAAGAGAGGCTTAGTTATTGCAAGAACAAGGGATAATAAAATTTCCCCCTGTAGATCTGTTATTATATTTTACTTTTAATCATGTCTCATATTATTCCTCTTCCTGGCTTCCCTCAAATTCGGAGAGACAAATCACCAGTGACCTAAATCGGAGGCCCTCTAATAGATTTTTCTTGTGCTTTCATGAAAATATACAGTTCAGTCATTAAAGAAAAATAACATGTTAATCTATTTTGCTGGCAAGTCCAACTACAGACCTAAACTTGTGTCAGTGTTGAATATGTCACTCAGAATCTACATAGCTGATCTATTAATGTAATATACTGCCAGTTCAGGAGAGAAACATGGTAACTGACTCAGACAGCAATCTGTATAGCATATAAATGCAAATGTTTTGCTCTTCCATCTTATACCAGCTCTAGTTGTTCTGCGATTTCATAAATGTAAGCAGATTCTTCTTACAGCTTAATCCTCTCTTGGACTTTGCCTCATTGACCTTTTCTATAAATTGATCATCTTTCACGGTAGTACAGCATTAATTATTATACCCCTTTCTGCCCACTATATCCAAAAAACAAAACACTATAGAAGCACTAATTACTGCTTTCTAATTAAGACTGAACTGAGGATTTAGCCTCATTGTTATATATAAAAAAAAAACCAGCATGTGTGTTGCTGAGTGCAGAATGAACTTTCTGATCATTTCTACGTAAACCCATTAATTTAGGAGTAAAATAATTAAAAATATTGCTTTAAAGAAATTTAACACCTGCTGTACTTCTCCTCTTATCACAGTATCACAGAAGAGATTCTTCAGCATTTCTTATTATTAATCTTATTAAGTCTGTCTAAAATCATATATAAACCCTTAAAAATCAAATATCTTTTTTTTTTTTTCTTTTAATCCCCTTTCACTGTTGGCTTATTTTATCCAGTCAGCTGCACAAGAAATGTCTTCGCCACTGCTGCTGATATCACAGTGACATTATTTCCCTCTTCCAAAGACCAGTGAATGCTGTCTTCCCCGAAGGCCACTGAGCACCACCACTCTGGGGAATGACAGAAGGCTGAAGGTTTTGGCAATCAAATTTGGGAAGCAGTTTCTCCAAGAGGTCAGTGCTGCCTGAGCTCCCCCTACAGAAGACACTTTATCCCATTACGAACAAAGGGCATTACTGACTGGAGGTAAGAAGCAGCAAAATCTGACCACCAATGCAAACTGCTTAGATTCAGAAACTTGCTACAGCTGAAACATACAACAGGAGGGCCGAAGCAGAGCACGAGGACCAATGGTCACTTCTGGGGATTGCCACAAGAAGGAGATGGCAAGAAATAAGTAAAGCAATATACATCACAGAAGTATCATATCTTCATCTAAGTCTTCAGATAGTAGCTTAAAGCACATCCGACCAAGGCACAGTGAGAGCCTGCAGCAAGACAGAAACATTCTCAGCAACTCAGTCACACTGTGCACAGAGATGGTGACCAGAACTGGGATGGGGACAGTGACTAGAGCTTGCTGCAAACCTAGGACCCCTGCGGACATGTTGGCTGCAAGTCTGGTGCAGGTGTTCCAGGGCCAGGGCACAATTTTCCACCTCTTCAAGAGTGTAAAAGATTCTTTAGCATATGGATGATTTTGCTTACTGTGTAATTGAGCTGGTCTGATCACCTCTACAGAGGTGAGAGCTGTACAAAAGCAGATGGTAAGTAGTTTTCTGGGAGAGGAAAAAGCAAATAACCAAGGAAAGTTTTGAAAAAGAAGAATCTTAAGGTATTTACTGCTACATAGCATTGACAAAGACCTACTGGGAAGCTATATCTGCCAATCAAACTAATTGGATATAGCAGCAAATGATGTATTGAAGATGTATGAAAATAACCATCAATGTGACTGAAAAAATGAAATGCCACGGAAATTTACAATAGCAATCTTATCTAGTATATCAGCCTTCTGTCTGCCTAACCTGTGGCAGAGAGCATCAATTATAAATTTTGGGCTCTACTGACAAGATGGAAATATCAACCACGTGTAGTCTGCAAGTCCTATTTTGAATAAATGTAACTGCTGACGTAATTTTGGGTAAAAGCTGCAAAATTATATATGTCAGAACTAGATTTGTAGCCAATGTTTGTTCTTGTCACAGAAAGTATATCACAGATAATTACATTAAAGTACTCTGTCAATGAGATAGCCTGTTTTCTCAGTGGCTCAGAATTTTCTGAGTTTTCCTTTTACTTTTTTACCATATTACTGCATATTTGAATGTGTTCTGAGAAAAGGAATATATTAGTATCACTATGAATCTAATTTTATTTTTAAAATGGTAATTATCAATTTTAATGTGGCAACTATTACACTTTTTTACACTGAGTTTCTTGTAGAGGTTCATTAGAGCAACTCTAATCATTATGCTCTCTTTTAATCAGAAAATGGAAATGAGAGATATCGTTGTTTTTCTAAGAGAAAAATCGTAGCTCAATGATTGTTGAAGTGTTAGTCTGAAATAAGTCGTTTGGTTAATTCTCTCTTTATACAAGCCAGTATGCCTTATTTCTATGATCTGAGATTTCTTAGCAACAATTCTAGATCAGTACAGATTCTAACTCATTTTTACTGAGCTTCCAGCTCTATATTATTTTCAGTGTGCCTTCGGTATTATGACTAATCTAGCTTTTAGTTCCTATTTTTCTCATCAGCATTGATTGATTTTTGACAGCACAAGAAGAATTTTTAGAGTTTCACTTAATTACCTCTTTATAACTAAAAGTTCAAGCAAGTATTTCAGGAATATATTTGCTAGAAAAACTCCCAAAGTCCCAATTCTTATTATATTAGTTTTATTTCTTACTGTATTTGTTTATTTTTTCCAGTGTCTTTTCTCTTCCAGTGCAAAAGAAACTTCCCAAATGACTAGAGGTACAGTGAGCTGTTCAATGAACTGTCATTACACAAAACATTTCTGAATAAAAATGTTGTTTCTTGCTGGAGAAGACTTAAAATTGACTTTCATATTTTTGCTAAGAACTTAACACGTTTGTTTCCACTGAATTTAATAATTTTACAGAGGTTACATGCCAGTTCACAAATTGAAGTTGCAGGTGTTCTTATTCTTTTTAAAAAATATTTTACTTAGCAATATGTTCAAGAAACTATTATTTTATATGTGTTTCTTATATGTGCCATGTTTCTTCATGGAAATTCAGTCACATATACTACATGTAGTCAAAGGCAATACTGTATGAATACTACATAATATATATACACTATGCATATTATGTGCATATGTTTATATGCTGTAATAGACATATTCATGTATTATATATTTTATAGTGTCTTTATATTATATACAGTATACACTGTATATAATGTGTGGTTCCTCCAAAAGTGATGCAGCCTATTTATTTCCATGGAAATGACAACAGCTACAAAGAGCATAGTAGTACTATCTAAGAGTAACTTCTCAGTTACAAAACACTATTTTTCAACATAGTCACCACCATTAGCTATGCTCCAGTTCCAGTCTCCAATTTGGAATTTTGTGTATGGCTTTGCACTCTTAAAGCAGCAGCACCATAGATGATATGTACTGATTTTGACTAGAATAGTTTTCTACGTAATAATAGCTTTTATGGTGCCACGATTTCGATTTGTAATGAAAACAGTGTTGGCAATACACCAGTGTTTTAGTTGCTGCTGAGCAGCACTTGCACAAAGCCAAGGGCTTCTTTTGCTTTTCATGCTTCCCAGCCAGTGAGGAGGCTAAGGGTACACAAGAAGCTGGGAGGGGCCAAAACCAGGGCAGCTGACCCAAACAGATCAAAATGTTATTCGATACCATATGACTCCCAGCTCGACAACTAAAACAGAAGGGAAAGGAGGGGCATTTGATATGGCATTTGTTTTCCCAAGAAAACATTTATTAGGAAGTGGTTACAGCACCAAGCCTGCTGGAGTTCAAGAAAAAATTGGACAATGCTCTCAGAAATGTGGTTTGATTTTGGGGTATTTCTGTATGGAAGCAAGAGATGGACTTTATGTTTCTTATGGATCTATTTCATCTCAAGGTGTTCTGTTATTTTCTGACTATGTGTGATGAAACCTTGCTTTCCTGGAAATCACTGAACAACTTCCTGCTGATGGGAGGTAGTGAATCAATTATTTGTTGTGCACGCAGCTTTTGCTTTCTCTGTTAAACCGTATTTAACTCAGCCCATGTTTTCTCACTTTTACCTCTCAGATTCTCTCCTTCTCTCTCAAGCTGGGGAGGGAGGGGGGGCATGAGTGGGCTGCTGTGTGGTGCTTAGGTGCCTACCAGTGTTGAACCACAACAAAATAACATTGTACAGGTGGTAATATATTTACTGATTAGAATATGTACATAGTATTTGAATGTCACAATCTATATAGTTGTTGCTGACCATATCACCAACTGACAGCAAATGAAATGGTATGAGGAAAAGAAAAATAGTAAAGACCGTAAGGGTGCTGTATCAGTCGTAATGAAGCTCTAATGGCACTTGAATGGTGAGCTGTGATTGCCTGTGTCAGACCCGCAGTTCAGTTAATGGATATGAAAACTGAAATATCAGTAGTGAATGCTTCAAGAAGATAATTCTAGGCCATGGGCTACGTTGTCACCAAAATTACTGCCAGGTCAGCTGCTGCTGTGTAAGGAGTCAGGATAGTCAAATGTCAAAGGCAGACATAAATGAGCAGTTATTCTTGCAGTTGTCTTTGCTCTTTTGCTTCTCCACGTGCTCTGAAAGAATTTAAGAACATGTTCTACTCAACTTGGAATGAGTTCATCTAAATTTTTCTTGTCATGCATCAGACAATTTTTCCCTTTCATGAACGGTCAGATTTTGGATCTGCAATGAGATCAGAAAGAGAGACAGTAAGCCACAGGCAAATGTGCTTTATATTTAGTGAGATAGATGGTCTCAATTACCATATCTCGTTTCTTGTTCACTATATTTTCTACCCTGCTAGACACCTCATATGTTTCTAGAGAGAAAATTCGAAAATTTTTATTTTTATTTTTTTAACCTTTATTTCAGTAAAAATCTTTAAATGATTTTTTTATAGGAAGAAAGCCAATATGGTTCAAAAGCATTTTCTAAGGCAAGAATTGAAAAAAAAAGTCAGTGAAGCAATCCAATATGCTACTGTTACTGAAGGTTTAAACATGAGTTCAAACATTCTCCTTATTCAGTGGTTAAGATTTTGGTTAACATCTTGATGTAGCAGTTTGATCATGGTGAGAAAGTTTTGGTTGTTTTTTTCCCCCTCTAGACAGGTTGAAGTTTTGCATGGATTTGAAAACTAATAGATGGCAGAACAGTAACTCCAAGCTACATCTATCTGTATGTGTCTGTATTTTACGTAACATTGTTTTTGCCAAATAATTTTGACTAAGTCTAGCCCACAAAAAAAAGAATTATGTTACAATTGTATTTATTAGCATTAGTTTGTAAGTCTTCAGTGGTAAACATTAAAAAACACACACACACACACACACACACACACAAAAACAAACAGTAGAAGTTTCTGGATATGGCAAGGCTGTACTCCAGTGAGAATTGAAGCTGATTGTGATTTGCAAGTACTCACTCCGTGGTATCTTGGTTCTTCTAGTTATAATTCATTCATCATTGACTGATTTAGGGAAAAAAAGAACAAATAACAAACAAACAAACAAAAACCCAAATATTTTATATATTCATTTAAATATATAAATTTTAAAAGACGTATAATTTTCAAATAATAAGAAATATAATAATACTATCATTAGGTGATCTAGCTAGTCTATTATCAGAAAAAAAATTGCGCAATAGCCATTAAATACCTGTTTTTAGCAAATAGTTCAGGAATTCTCCTATTCTTATTTGAGTTTCTGTGAATTTTAGTGTCCCTTGCAGATGTGTAGAACGGAGCCTGAGATAGATACGGGTATCTTCCTGAGATACAATCCTTCAGGTAAAAAAAAATTAAGGAAACAGATATTCTGAGGCTTTTCCTTCTGTTTTTTGTTAATTAGTTATTAAGTTATGGTTCTGACCTTCCCCACATTTATTGTAACATGTTTTATGTAACCCGTCTTCATTTTGAATTAATTTAACAGAATAATTTGGAAGGACCAGAGCTCCAACCAGAGCTCTGTTCTATTATAGTTTAGTAGTATTCAATATTTCATAGCTTTTGCTTTTCAGAAGTTTTCTTCAGAGGATGAAGATGAGAGCTCAGGGAATCAAATAGAATATAAAAGCTCAGCTTTGAGCCAGTTAGAAAAATCCACTAACTATAATCACTGTAGCCATTATTTCTGAACTTTGGAGGACTCTTCATTATATGAACAAAATAATAACAAGAGGCAAAACCTGAGAAAATACTCATTATTACTGCTTTTATTACATAGTTAAACACAGAAGGTTTGGCTGGTTAAGTGCAACTCTGAAACTGGAAAACACACTTTGAAGCCAAGTAACTTTTTCTCAATTCTTAGCATTTTATTTATGATCAAATATAATATAGATATCTGAACTCTCTGTCTGAAATAAGAACATCAGGATTCTTCCTGGATCTGATAATTTTTTGCTTGTGACACCTGAAACTTGACTTTCCAGCAGATCTAGCAGATTTCAGCCTTTCATCTCACTATTTGAGATGGTTTTTATGGCACCATGGAATTATATGGTGAAGTAAGTTCTTCTCTACTGTATTCTACACATACATAAAATGAGAAAGCTGCAACTTCTAGTCAATTAATGTTGGATGTAGCAGTAATACTTTAAAAATTTTGTTTAATGGTTGCAAACAGTCACTTGAAAAATAGCTTTTTTGTGTCACAGTGTAGAAAGTTGTTGAGGCAACTATTGAGGACAATGAAAAAATTACCTGTATTTAATTATAAAGCATCAACTTTGATAAATCCATAGTCCAGTTTTGATTGATTGATTGATTGATTCTTTCTGTAGACAACACACAGTAAATTCACTCGGTAATTCTAGATCTGACACTTTTTCATTACATAGCTGTTCTTCAACTGTGTGTTTTGCAATTGCTCGTGCTCAGCCTTGGAAATGGAAGACACTAGGAGAGAGCAAATAAAAATAAGGTAGGAAATTAAGGTTGCCTTTTATGGCTTTTAAAATACATGTAATAGCATTTCTATCTTCCAGATAGACAACTAGACAGCCAACATTTCATTCAGAGGAAAAATTTCCCAGAATACTACATTTGAAGAGTCATCTAAGGGAATTAGAAATTGGACGTAGAGCAGCTAACTGAATGGTGGTTCAGCAAATCTAAATTTGACTCTTAGAGAGACTGGAGTATATATTTCAGAAGAAGGCCTTATGGTAAGAGTGCTGAAGGGCATTATTTTCATGAACTTGTAGTCCTTTTTTGCTTCTTTCTGAGGTGAATTTGTACCCAAAACCTTGATCTGAATTTTCTTTCAAATTTAAGGTCACTGGCTGATAAAAGAGATTATTTTCTAGTTATAAAAACATCTAATATATGTTTCCATATGTAGAAACCACACAATCTGTAGTATTTCTTGAGAATGAATGGATATCATATACTAAAGGATTACGCTTTACTATTTCTGTAAGTATTCTTTTTATTATCATTAAATCTTCCTTACCTATTTTCCTCAGAAAGTAAGTGAAATAAAATGAATACTGAGACTCTTCAGTTACTAATGACCATAATATATTCTAATCAGGATCTCTATAAACACTACTGTCCAACTTTGAGATGCTGAAGATAATAATTTCTCCTGGGATCTTTCTAAGTTGAAAGGAAAAAGTAATGGAGTTTGAAAAGAAGTCTGTCATAACACCCTGGTAACTGTTATGAAGGATGCATCTTTCCAACAACAGTGCCTGGAGACTATACTTTAGATACCCAAGCAGTAGCAGCTGCACAGATCAGAGCAATATGGTGTTGCCTGAGAGCATCCAGTGCATCCATAAGATGCTAAAGAAATGTTTGCAACCCTTTGGTTGGGAGTATCTTGACATCTCAAACAAGATGTTTGTCTCAGTGGTGCAGTTAACAGTTACAAAAGGTGATTTAACCAAAGAGTATCTATTATAGACCAATTAATCCCAGATATACTGTTCTCATCGCACCTGGAGGTCCTGACATGAACCATAAGAGAAGGCTTAGAGACATAGTCCATCAGACTTATCCAAGTCTTTTACAATCTCTCTCCCTATCATTTTTCCTGTATGTTAGAATTAGCTTAGTCTTCTTTGGCATCTCTCAAGCCAAACTGCTTGAATACAATTTCATTGATTAGTTGAAGGTCAATTTAATTATTGCTCTATTTATCTTTGAAACAAAATTCTAGCTTTGAATTCTTTGATTGATCTTGTGTTCTTCTTGATTTTTTTCTTTCCTGCTGGCTTTACCATGTGAAATTTCTGAACGTTATTTCACAGTTTTTGAAGAGGCAAAAGTTAAGGAGTTGGATGTGTGTTTGACAGGTGGGTTCAAATGCTTAATCTTCTTCTATCAGTGGTAAGCAGTTAGGCTCACAAGTGACTCAAGAGCACAGCAAAATAAGATTCTAAGCCAGGTGAATGGAACTGCTTATTGAAGTAGTTACTCAGATAGAAGAATAAGGATCAAACACTGTCCCATAATGAAGCATACCAGGATACCTTTCTGACTAGATAATAAGCTTTCAGAAGTGATTTATGCTTTTTCAATGGACTTTTTTTATATTCTACTGCCTGGGCTGATGTGTATGAGACATCTTTAATAAAAAAGAAAACAGAAGGATATGATCTCAGTTGCTTTTGATCACTCCTTAAAGGGCACCGAAATACATATTCATAACAAGGCAGTTGTTAATTCATCTTGCAACTGTACAATGCCTATCTTTGCTCTTAAAAATAAGTAGAAATATGTACGTTGCAGTAGCTGGTATAATCAAGAACACCATGAAAACCAAGTTGATAGACTTAAATTATCCATGCTTCAGTGAATTTCCTTATATCTAATATTGACGAAACTCAGGACAGCAGCATGTTAGAAAAAAATCCAGATTAACAGCTAGAACTTTCTTCTTCATTTTTTCTGTCAGCTTTTTACTTTCTGAAGCACATTTATTTTGAAACATTCTCAACCAAATAGTCTTTTTACTCCTTGAGATGGACTGTGCTCCTATAATCATTTCTTTTCTTGTCTATGGTTCAAACCCTGATTTTATTCTGTTTTAAAACTTTTCCTAATAATTTGGTTTTTCTTCCTCTGCCTCTTAATATACTGCTTTTTTCTTGTTCAAGTAATTATTATGCAATTACCCGTACTTTGCCTTATTCTTCATACCTTATTTCATCATGAAATATATTGAACACATTGTTAGTCTGCTTTCCTGAACTTGCTGATCTGGAGGTTTGCAAGTTTAGTTTTCAAAGTTTCTGCCTCCCCACCCCCAAGTAACATTATTCACATAAGGGCTATTAATTCTCTCTTCTCTCTTTGCTATCCTTGATTATTCTTCTGCCTTATCCAAATCATCTCTTGACTGATTTTGCCAATATGGCTCACATGATACTGCACTTGTTTGCTATTCTTTGGTAGCTATAATCATAATTTCATTGTATCACTTGCCAGTAGTTTTTCAGAGTTTCTCTTCTCACAGGCATACCACAGTTTTACTTCTGGTGACCCAAATTTGATCTCCTGTCTTCAATGCAATTAAATTACCTACAAGATGCCGATTATTTGGAGAAAAAATGGCATCCGCTTTATTTGTTTTCACTAAATCTTCAACAAGGGCTTACATACTTATAAAAAAAAAAAAAAAAGAAATTGAAATTTGAAGGAAAAAAGAAGGAACCTTTAAAGAGAGGCCAGTTAACAGAAAATTTTAGGTAATATTACTGCACTAGGTCTGGTTCGCATGGAGCTAATTTTCTTCCTAGTAGCTTGTAAGTTGCTGTATTTTAGATCTGTGACCAAAACAGTGTTGATACTACACCAGTATTCTAGCTGTTGCTGAACAATTCTTGTATAATGCCAAGGACTCCTTTGTTTCTCACTCTGTTCCTCCAGGAAGTGGAAAAGAGGTTGGAAGGGTACATAGCAGGAACAGCTGACCTGAACTGACCAAAGACATAGCATATAGCATCATATTTGTCAGTAAAACTGAGAGGGAGGTGGGGGGAGCTTTTCCAATGTAGCAGTTGCCTGGAGACGGTCTGGGTATCAGTCTGCTGGTAGGCGGCAAGTAATTGCCTTCGCATCAATTCTTTGTTATTTTTGTTTTGTTTTGTTTTTGTTTTCCCTTTGACTTATTAAACTGACTTTGAGCTTTATCTAGCTTTTGCTCTTTTGATTGTTTCCCCCAGCCAGGAGTGCACAAATGACTGGATGAGCAAAGGTCAACCCACCATGGTGCTTGTATGCACCAATGTAGGGGCACGGCGAGTTCAAGATAACAATGGATTTCATCAGAATATGCTAGACTGAATGTAATGCTGTTATACTTGTTTTGCTGTTGCTTTGCAAGCTCATACTGTTGCTAGTTGCAATGTTGAATTGTTCATTCTTGATAGTGGTTTATTTGTTTTGTTTTCTGCTTCATGGTGTGCTCCCTCTCTTGTTGTACGTAAAAACTAATGGGTTGTGAATGGCTGCTTTTGGATTTTTCACTTTGGATTTCTTGGATTTTGTTTTGTTTTGTTTTGTTTTTGTTTTGGCCTGGAAGAGCTGTGATGACAGCACTGGCCTTCAGCCTAATTTGGACCCTGCCTTGTTACTGTCCCAGTACTCCAGAAATCATCCCGTGGAGACAATTAACAGTTAGACTTTTCTTCTCTTTTTCTCCAGGAGCCACTCTGTGGGGGAAATTAAGAATGACATCCTCCCTTTCTCCAGGAATGTTTTCTTCCTTGTTACAGTAGCTATTCAGTTTCTTGAACATCACCCCAAGGCGATGCTCCCTTAGGCAGCTAAGTCATGAGTGACAAAGTGGGTAGCAGACTTTGAGCACGTATCCAGAGCAATTCGTCAGTCTTGTTGGCATGGAGTTAAACTTCTTCACAGAGGCCTATGTGTTGCTATGTTTTAAATTTGTGACCAAAACAGTGCAGATAACAGACCAGCGTTCTGGCTATTGGTGAACAGTGCTTGCACAGCATCAAGGCCTTCTCTAGGTGGGGGAATTTTCCCCAGGTAGCTGTTGATAAGAGACTCCACCACAATTATAAATACCTGAAAACCAAAATCTAGTAGGAAAGCTGTTGGCTAGTACCTTTATAATAATGTGTCATTATCACATGTCATGATGTAACAGTGGTTTTATTTAATTTCCATGTAATTCATCCCAAACTTTTATTCCTGTGTTAATCTTTGAACAATCTGGAACCAAACTCAAACATTAGTTTTCCTTGTAGGTTATATAAATATATAAATTATATATATATATATATATAAATTTATATAAATAAATTTTGTCATATATAAAGTAATAATTTCCTAGTAAACTAACTTTATAACGTATATTTTTAGGTCCAGTGAGGTGTCACAAAATTCAGCATATTATCCATATTGTACATGCTTTCCCAGAGATGCCAGTCCAAAGTACCCATATTGAAACTCATTAGAGGCAACATCATAAGAAAGGTGATTAATGTAATTTTAACGCAATTAGAAGTTTTTTTCTTAAGAAATAAAAATGTTTTGACTGAGATTTGATTAATGAGATACAACATTTTTCTTGTTTTCCTCATAGAGCTTCTTTAAATCGGTAAAATTGAATTTTGCAACACTTTTAATTGCCTGAAATTATATTTTCTATGAGAAGGTATTACCAATGGAAAACTAAGGAAATCTTTATTTGGATCCTTGACCGGGATCATAGACTTTAATCTTTCAGATAATCAAACAGCTCCTATTTTAGATATGAAAAAGACTCCTGTTGCTAAACTGACACTTTTGTGATTTTCAATACTTCACACCCCTGTATCATTTTCTCTATGTAAACATTTTTTTTTTTTAGATTGGAATGAAGGTTTGGAATAGTCACATTCACTAATTAAAACCAGTTCATATTAGGTGATGTTATTGCTTATATAATAACATTTTTACGTCAGAACAAAACTGTTAGCAAATACCTTATTACAGAGCTCCCAATTCTGTGATGGCTGTTAGGCACACCAAAATTTCACTGGGTTCCATTAGGTTTTGTGGACAGAATACAGAAGTTTTTGCAATACTCTTGTATTAATTTCTGCCATTTCTGCACCTACAGTAAGAGCTAACAATAAAACAGGAGAGTGTTTTCTTTCTTGTTCTCATTTTGCCTCTAATCTGTATTTGAATTCATTGGGGTACTCTTTGATCAGTTGTTTGTGCTTTTTGTAATAGTAGCATCTGGGCTTCTTTGATCTTGCCAAATTGTTTTTATTCTTTACAGTACTCTTTAAAGATATAATTAAAAAACAGAACCAGACTCTAAAACCATTAAAAAGTGTTATCCTCAAACAACTATAGTGAGAGTTACTCATGACTTCTTCCTTGATATTCACTGATAGGGTTTTATGTAAGATTTCTTACCTCATCTCGTCTTGAAAGGTAGCTCTGTTTTCCCCATTTAACTAACAAATTCATAATCACGTCCAAAATATTGCTGCTTCCAAGTTCCCTTTTGTAGAAACTTTGTATTTTAAAGAGTATTATTGCTCTCACAAGCTAGAATCCTCTTTTCAGAATCATTAATCTTTTTTTAACACATAAGTAACCATAGTTTGCTATTTGGAAATCCCATGAAGATCCCTTTCACCTTGGAACAGGACAGTCATAGAAAATGGGGATTAGAGTATCATGCAAAAAGGTCGTTGATGGAAGAACAACAGCAGTACTTAAGGTGCTGCTGTAATATATCCTGAACTGTAATATTGGCAGATTTGGCAGATTTGTACTGCTTATTCTCTGAATTCCTACTGCAGACAGGGAAGTTGGTCCCATGTTGACACTGGGGGCATAATCTGTAACCAAAGAGAACATTTTCAATTACAGGCAACATCTTGAATTTTATAGGCAAAACAGAGTTATTTTCAGATTTGCTCCACAGAGAGCATATGTAGTTATTCATCTGACTTATACTTTCAGAAGATTCAGAAATATATTTTACACTCACTGTCATTCTCTTACAATTCCCTGCCTACCTGATATACACACGTAACTGCTATACAATTTGTGTTTTCATTTGCTCTTGCTAAATAATATCTGCTACAATTTTCTTCCTCTCTTTGGCTATGATGGACTTCACAGCTAACAGGGAAATTAGCAGCAGCTGCAAGATTACTTAAAACTATGTGGAAGCCAATTTTTTCCTCAACTTAGTAGCAAGAATATTTTCATTCTCAATACTCTTTCATTATTCTGCTAACATTGTTTGAAATACTTGCTCCTCTTAAACAGTTTAATCTTGGCTTGCTCAGCATCCTAGCATGCAAAAAAGCTGTTCTTAACTACTTTTTCCAAAACTTACAAGAAAAGTAAATTGGAAAGCAGTCTTGAGGCTTACATTATAGATAACAGGCTTAATTTATACTGCAGTCTGGACTAAAAGAAGGATTTAAAGTTCTCTAAGAAAAAAAAAAAAAAATAAAAGATGATACTAATCAGAAGACCAATTCTATCATCTTGGACAACTCCCAAAGCTTTCATGATTTGAAATTCTGATTTCCAAAAATACAGAATATATTTGTTTGGTTTTAAGCGTGCTTCAGAAGTAGTAGTTTCTTCAAACTAAACATAGTATCAGAGAAAGCCTGAGCAATTCCAGTTACTTATTAAAAAAATAAATGTAACAATTATTAAGAAAACTGTTGTTCTTATTTATCTGCAGCATATAGGATGCGGCCAGTGACACAAAGATGAAAACTTTAACTAGAATGCAGGGGAAAAATAAGCCATGTCTGAAAGCTGAAAATACGCCTGTTGCAAGAATATGGAATGTACTAGACGCTGCTGGTGTTTTTTCTGCATCATCATTTCCATAATGCCCCTTCTAAAACAGTTTTTTAGTTGTCACAGGCTTTGCACAAACAGCAAGAGACCCTGAACAGGTTAAATATGTTCTCATTCAAATTGGTAACAAACAATAGAAAACATGATGTTGGTAAGTTCATAGAGCAGCAGAGCCTCTCTTCTCCAGCTGCTTTACAGCTGCCCTACTTTTTCTAGGCATCACATATCATTATTTTGTTTAAGCATATATTTAATATTTATTTATTTATTTATTTATCAAGACAACTGTGCCATCATCAGTACATATTTTTTAGAAGAAGCATTGCCATTTCCTAATCTGGCAAGACATAGCACAATTTGGTTTGTAAGAAGCAGTCACAAATTCATTGACTTTATTCTTCCTTACTGTAAAATGGATGAAATGAGGAAACATCAGAGGCCGTGGTTTAATCCAAGACAACAAAATAAAACATCCTAGGCAATTCTCCTTGTAAGAGGAAAGCAGTTTATATTCTAGCACATCTCTAGCAAACAAAATGGTCTTCAGCCATAGGGTAAATCCAAGCAAAAGGTTTCTCAACCAGTGTTTTGAACATTGAACATTTATAGTACTCTAGTAGGTACAATAAATAAAGGAAGATTTGCTGGCAAGAGATAACCCACATCTTGGGTTTTCTATGTTTAGCCTTTTATGTCCCATGGAATAATTCCAAACAGAGTTATTTTCCTTCAGTAATAGCTGGTTCACATACTTGTGTGAAATAAAAGTGTGTAGATGAATACTGCCAATATCAGGACCTCCACTTTCAGCTAAGGACGAACAGCAGTAAATAGTGTACAATTGTTAAATTAAAGATTATGTCATAAAGGTGAGTTAATCATAAGGGAGAAGAATCAAAGTTGCATAGACAGTCTTCTTTAAGACGTATCAACAAAGAACAGTTTGCCATAACATTCAGCATAATTTACATTTTTGTTCAGTAATATATTGTGTATTAATAAGCTCATCAGTTAAATTTTTGCTCAGTATTGCATCAGGTGTTAGTCAAGCAACTGCAGCATCAAGTTCTTTTGTTAAAGCTTCTTATAAGATACAATTTAGGTTGAAAAAATCATTTGCTTCTTTGATTCCTCAATTGCAAAATTTTTAAAATTACTTTCACACTTTTCTTTTTTTTTTTAACCATGTAACTTCCTGGAATAAAGCACAACAGCTGGAAGAAAATAACAAACTTATTTTATATGACAACATATTTTGAATGTGATTCTGTCAAAAATGTCACTATATTCTGTTGCTAATAGTAAGCAAATACAATAAGTGCACATGTTGCTGTTGAGTTCTATCTGATGACCAGACCCTTGCATTCACTTAAAAACCTGTTACGAAATGTACAATGTCTGAAATACATCATTCCTAAGTTGCTGTGTGCCAAACTAGTACTTTTTAAGTAACAAACATATCTGTCTTGTGGTGTACATGCTGCACTTGAATTCAAGTCCACCTTCTCACACATTTTCCTCATGCATCACTTTTACCCAGCTGACATAATGATAGTGTTTGGATCTTCTCATTCCTCTGTTTCTCCATCATTACCTTTTTCTGAAATGGCATTTGGTGCAGCTTGCTGATTTCTTGTTCTTTGACATCAGCAGTGCAAAAATGAAACGTCAACAGTGGCAAGAATTGTAATTATTTTTATGCAAAATTAAGTTAAATTTTCATTTTCATTTTCATTTCATGAATGTAAATTTTCATTTTCATTTCATGAATGTAGATACTCTTTTCACTATTCAGTTTGCTACCTTTAATTTTAGATCATGTTGGTTGGTAAAAAAGAGAGTTAATGAACATTTTTAGAAATAAATAAACATTTAGCTTAAAATTGTGATGTGAACTGCGAATTTTCTTATAGTCAGTATAGCTCTTTTGCCCAGTCTGGCTGTGGCAGTCCACAGAAATGCGATTTGTCTCTCATAAGCTACAAACGATATATTATGGTAAGGCACATTCATTATCGATCAAGCATGCAGCAATTAAGGCTAAGGCACAAGAAGCCAGGTTTCAGAGTCATGTCAGCAGGATAATTTAATTAGGAATAGAGCATAAATTAACCAAGGCACCTAAAAGCCAAAACTTCAGTACATGCTAAAAGCAGTGAACTGATGTTTCCTGTTATGCCAAAGTACCCTATTCTCCCTTGGTGCCTGATATCATTATTGGTGCACAGATGGTGAGAGCATGCAGTGTTCAAATTTACTCTGTTCATTCACAAGAGTGTAAGCTTAGAAAATGGTGTTAGTCTAAGCATTATAGCTTCATTTATTCTTTTTCCTTTTTTTTTTTTCCCCCCACATTTTTCTTTAGCAGGCTAAACAAATCTGGATTTGCAGTTATCAAAAAGTTCCATGCACTTTATAATGAAGGAAAGTGCATGACACCTGGTTAGCAGACATTACAGTCTCTTACAGAACAAGGTAATTAAAATTACAAACCTTAAAAACACATGCAATTTACTCAACGATTCCTAATGCTCTCTGGAGAGTCATTGCAGCTATTGTGCAGGCATGTTATTACAGGGTTATTAGATGTGATCTGTACTTGATCATCTCAGATTACTCTTCTCTGACATGTTGAGTTTGATGAAAATATTTGATAGCTTACTGATTTCACAGGTACTAAGAGCTACAAAAGAATCTTGTTGTCCAAGTTAACAATAGGAATGCAATATTTTTTTATCAGTCATTTAGAAGATTGATAAGTGATACATCAATAAAAATTGCAGGTGATATTAAACGGTAGAACTAAGAAGACAAGCCAAAAGTAATAAAACTTTACTACATCTTTTTGTAAAAGAAACTAGAAGAGTAGCTAAAAAAAATAGTCAAATATTATCCTATAATAACAATGACCAAAGGTCCCTAAGAAAGCCTTTTGAACTTGCATTTAGCATACCATACTGCTGTGCTTTAAACCCGGTATAAGTTAAGAGCCACATTACAAAAACAATGACACTTACAAAGATTGTCTGAAGCGCATAGTACTAACAAAAGTCATTCTTTGTATACAAATTTGAAATGGAAATTAATTGAAGGGATATGTGTTTGAAACCCTCATTACAATAGTCTTTTTCTACATCTATATTATGCTAGATAGCGCCCAAAATTTCATTCTATATTACATTCTGATAAACTTAGTCCTTGCTTTGCGTGTGTTGATGTAAGTGCTTATTTATGTATCCCAATCAGCATTTTCTTCTGCTTACTCCATATTTTCATCACCTGCAAACTGATATTAATCGGGAAGCATTAGCTTAGATTTGAATTCAATTAGTCTATTTCTACACTAAATACTGACAAATACTTTGACACCAGTTTTTACTTCTGTCTTCCCCTTGAGAATTTTTACTTTTTATTTTTTTCCAAAATGAATAATGTGATATGTTTATCGGATCTTGCCTGCTTTTACCTTTCTACATTTTCTTATTGTATGCTGTCTAATTTTCATATTTGCTTTTCTTTTTATTTACATCTTTTTAAAAATTATGAAGACTTCATAAGGACTTACTAATCAAAAAGTGGAAAAAAATCGTAAGACACAAGTAATGGGGCCTGATTTCTTATTTAAACATTGCTCTCAGTCGTGTCATCTGCCTTCTCTTGGATGTGCAATTTACCACACCATCAACACAATGAAATACAGTCCTGGGTGTAGGCTAGTTGGCTGCAGAAACGTCATGATGCACATTTCATCTGGAATTAGAATACACTTGCCTATTCCATTGCTTCTCCAGTATTTGGATAGCAATATTCATTCATCTGTAAACAGAAGGGTGTGTGGGCAGCCTTGTCCAGTACCACATACCCATTGGCAGCCAGTAAGAGTAGCTGATCTGGGATTACTGAGCAAAGAAAACAAACTATCACACTTTCCTAGCATACTCTCCCAGGTTACAGCTTGCACCTGAGCTAGCTGTGATATCTTCCTGACAACATGTCTTCTGAGAATTTTTTCGAAGGTGCTTTTCATTTTTACCTTTTCTAAAATTCTTAGATGTTCTTTAGAGTACTGGAAAATGAATGTAGGCCAAACGGAAATCTGGATTTTACTTGCTGCATGTGTAAAGTTTGGATAGTAGGAAACATTTCTTCTCAGAAGAGTGGTGAGGCAGTGGCACCATCTCTGGAGGTGTTTGAGAATTGTGTAGATGTGGCACTGAGGGACATGGGCAGTGGGCATGCTGTGATGGGCTGCTGGTTGGACGAGATGTTCTTAGAGGTCTTTTCCAGCCATAATGAATCTATGCTTCTATGACAATAAAGCATAACTTAATTTTTATTATATAACAATATATAATAAAATACATCTTTTAGGAAATATCATTTTGAATTTCAGGCAAAAAAAAAAACAACACAAAAAACAAGTGCTGACTACTTTGTTGTTTCCCTTTTCTTAATGGAAAATATCCATTTACTTAGCTACTTCCATCTTTTGCACTACTTATATATTCTGAAAATAAAATGGCAAACCCACAAAGTGCTGAGAGCTGTAACAAATAGATAATGATTAATCATGTGAAATGGGTCAATAAGGAGCTAGCATACACTCAGGGACACTTTTTACAGAAGGATTAAGATTTACCTGAGTTACTTTCCACAGCAGCTCAATTTTGGCAAATATGTATAAATATGTATAAATAAATTAATTGCAGCAGAAATATTGACTCACAGACATTATACACCATATTATGGGAACACTATCAGCACCACATTTGCCATTATTTCCCACATTCTTCTGCAATGTGCATTCAATTCATTTGGAAGCCCAAGGAAGAGGAGCTGCCAAATTATAGTTGCAACTTTTATCACAGTTTATCAGAAGGGAAACTCTGGGATCATGGAAAACTTCACACATCTTCTTTCAGATACACCAGGCTTTGTAGCTAGAATGCAGCTTTCTTGTTCAAATAACCCCAAGGACCAGTGGTTTTGATAAACGGAAGTTTTGTTGTGTTGTCTGTGGCTTGTGTCCTTCCTTCCTCAGTCTCATGAGTGGCTGAGAGAAAAGATGTCACTGAAGCCCCTTAATTACAGAGCCAGAACCACACAAAATTCATACTTCCAAAATAACAAGGATTACATAAAAGCATCAACAGCATGAAATTACAGAATATTGGAAACAGTGAGCATTACAAAGACTCAGTAAACAACAATTTCATTTAAACAACTTTGCATATGCACAAAAGGTTAGAAGGTAGACAGTTACGTAGTTGACAGCAAAAATAATCCCTGTCCTAAGGATAATGTTGCTCCAAAATTAAACCTTTGTGGAAAAAGCCGTCTTCTTGAAAAAAATATGGATTATTGTTAGTTGCATTGTTCTAGTGCTGTTCACTCTTACTGTACCAGAATGTTGCTCAGGGGAGCTTCCCATGTCTCATGGAAACCCAGAGCAATACAATTCTTTGCTAAGTCATACCTTAGCAGTGTTGGACTTGAGAGAACTAAAGCTGCAACAACAAAACCTTGAGAAAAAGTGAAAAAGTGTCTTTTTTTTTTTTTTTCCCCTTTACTTTGCTTTTGGGTCAAAGGAACATAAATCTTCGGATCAACCCTGCAGTACAACATCACATAAAATCAAAGAAAAACATGAAATTTCTTAATGTGATGTCACTGAACAAAAATTGAAATCAGTACAAGTTGGGTATATTTTTGAATATAAAATGAATAGAAACTAGATGGGTTTTGCTTTTAAATTCTGAAATAAATGAAGTGAATGAAACTTTGTCACGTTTTAAGAGTTTAGCTCAAAGAGAACTTGGATGTTGAGGCACTTTACTCTGATATTATCTTTTGAACATCTGCCTTGGCATAGTTCTAACAGGAACCGTTCAGCTGCAGTTGTTGCTGTTGTAACAAAGCAAGTGGAGCTCATGGATACTGTGGTGATTACAAATCCTATGGCATGTATTCAAAGTATAGAATCGTTAACTTTGGAGACTCATTCAAATTCCCATTTAAGTGACTGTCATTAGTTCAGTTTTGACCAGTTGCTGTTCTAGCTGGCTGTCATATTTCTCTTTTAACCATCATAAAGACTATCAGGATCATTTTTGTTGTGATTCAGTCCTTGGGTATTTCATACATAATACTTGCAAACACCATCACAACACTACTGGTACATCTTTTGGTAGGAAAAGCTTTGTCAGAATTTCTGAGTTCTCCCCTTTTTAGAATTCCTGTTTCCACATTTCCTGAGAGATTATGCTCTGGAAAGGTGAACTTTGAACACTTACAGCCCTGCTGCTGTCTCCTGGCCCTCAAACCCTGCACTGGTACTTCATGTGCATGCAGAACAGCAATGCAGCCTCCTTCTGTTCCTCAGAGCAGCTGATGAGGAGGGTGGCAGACCTCAGCGTCTAATATGATGGCTTCCCATATATCCCATGACTTGATACAGCTGCCATCTTATATCAGATACACGCTTGGCAGCTGACCGGCTGCGCCCCAGCATGCAGAGTATGTGCAGTCTCCATAGGGCTGTACGGTATCTCCCTGTCAGTGTGCTGCATGCCTTCTACTGCTGCAGCACTGAACCAACTCAGCACAGGGTGTGCTTACAGTATCAGTTACAAGTTAAAGATAAGCATCCCAGACATCCAAGCAAATAAACCCCACCCAGCTACTACTGTGTCAGCTGAACATAGATAAGAGCTCCCTTTTCCCAGGCTGCCCTTTCCTGGTTTTCTATTTCAGCTAGTAGTTACAGGAGCTGTAGAGACTGCAGAGGATAAGTCTTGTCCTACACATCATTGACTCACACAAGTATTCAGGAACTTCTAAGAGTGAGATTAACAATAACAATAGAACAAAGGGAAGTGGTTTCAGGCCAGGTGAGAGTGGTGAGGCACTGGAACAAGTTGCCCAAAGAGGTGTTGGATGCCTCCTGTCCCTTGAGACTTTCAAGACAAGGCTGGATTAGGCCCCAGGAAACCTGATCTAGCTGTGGATGTTCCAGTTCATTGCAGGGAGTTGGATTAGATGACCTTTACAGGCCCCTTCCAACTCTAAGGATTCTATGATTCAATGAATTAAAAAGCAGTCTCACTACATAACAAAAGTGTACTATGTTTTAGTCATGCACACACAAATAGTCTCTGGGCTATTATTGTCTTGAATACAAAAAGTGCGGCTAGTTGCTTTTTCAGGTTTTGAGTACTGCTGACTTCTGTCACCATCTCAAGGAAAGAGTTTGTTTATTTTGTTGAAATATAAGAAGCTGAAGGCATTTTCCATCATACAAAAAAAAGTGCAATATTGAGCATATTGCTTTGGGATAGCCTTCAAGTTACTGCAGATCTACTTCAACCTGAGAGTGCCAAAATACATGTGTCTCATTGCAGAATCTTGAGAAAAGACAAAATCATCAGTGCTGTATCTCAGTATTTTTCAGAGACAGACACCTGCTTTGGCCAATCAGTTAAAAAATGAGATTTATATAAGAAAACAATTCCATTCTCCCCCCAAAGTACCAAGAAGCTCATCTCTCTTTTGCCTCAAGACAGTGTTGTTTTCCAAGAGGTGTCCTCCATCAGCAGCTGCTTTATGTGGTTATGGAAGAGCATTACTTTGCTGTTTTACACTGAAGTAGGGAGCTATGTATCAAAACACGTATGATATTCAATTTCTAGTAATGAAATCAAGATCCACATTACCCCAGAAGCTGTATCCCTGATTGTTAATCTCAGATTTTTAAATATTATTCCACACAGAACATATAAAATGTCAAAGGTGTGGAGAGGACACATTTGCTAACTAGAGCTAAAATAACATTAGCTTGATTCTGTCTGGGCTATTTTTTAGAACACCAGTCAGTATTATCTTTCTAAAGGTGTATGAAGGTTTTATTTAAATGAGTAATTCTTGGTCTCTTGATGTGTTTAGGTGAATATATAATATCTTTTTGTAAGAAATATTTTATCAAATGCAAGTAATTATGTTTAATGGAGAAGAAAGTGAATCAACTGTAATAGTCTGTAATACAGAGGAAATGAATCCACATCATCTCATCTGCACTCTAATCCCTTATCCAAACCGCAAGTATCCTCTGCTCAATGGTAATGTATGCCATTACCTGAAGGATACAGTTCCACTCCTGGCCAGACCCAACACAAACAAGCACCTTGGCTGCAGGAAGGAGATCACTGAAGCTTAACCCGGGGACAGAAATGGGATCCTGCACAAGGAGCAAGAGAGTGTTGGATCTTCCTTAACAGGCTCAGGGGAAGGAGACTGCAGAAGTGATCGGACACAACCTGATCTGAGCCTGAGCCCACACAAAGCTTTAAGGGTGTCAGTAGAGCATTTGGGAGGGCTCCCTAGTTCAGGGCAGGATCCACCTTGTGCGTTTACATGAGATGGTAGAGGACATTGTTTTAACTTCTCTTTGATGGCCAAGAGAAAACTAGAACTAGATCTGGATTCCTCCCGTCATTTGGGAATCCGTAACTTTTTTTTTTTAACAGATGTTACAGGTATAAAAGGGATGGGAATATCACTACATCCTTTGGAAGTGGCATGGCTAGAAGTCTGTATGATAGAAAATATTTTTTTATAAATGCCACATTAAAAACTCTACCATATGGCTAATGGAAGGGCGAAGCAGGTTATTTTTGGAATCTCTAGCAGTTACGCTGTGCAGGTCTCTAGCTGTACTTCACACCCCACAGCACCAGATGATGAATATCAGGGATATATGACATGCATGCTATTTTTTAATTCCTGTAACTGAAACATAATGTGAGGAAATTGCTTTGGGAACAATCATTTACTTGAATTACATGTATTTGTAAAATTAGGTATTGTTACTTAAGCACAGATACCTGTAGATTAAATACATAAAGAAATAATCTTTCTGCGATGCTGCAACTCTCTATAGTGTATTTTTGGATACTGCTTTGGCAATTAAAAACTTTATAAGCAGTTCATTTCAGAATAGTAAAAATGTGTTAAAATCCATTAGCCCAGATTGAATATATTCATGAAATGGTTCTTTGGTATGATAATGAAACTCACTTCACTTTTTTACCCTTCTTTTAGAGAGAAATTATACCACTGGAAAGACAAAATAAATTGAGTAAATTGTGAATGAAGTTCAGAATAAATGAAAACAGTTATTTTAAACCAATTCATGCAAGCTTGTCATTTATGCAGAAACTTACTCCTAATAAAAATACACTGCCATTCTTCACTCTTAGGGAAAAATCCCAGCAATATGGTAGATGCGAGTTGGATAAACTTGTACTCCCATAGAAGAATCTGGTAAGTAGCTACTGTAAATGCTTATTGTGATAAAAGGCGCTAATTTGGGGAAATAACAAATCCACATAATAGAATTCAATGACTTTTTTTTTCTATGTAGTTCATCTCTTTCACTGATGAATTCATGCACATTTTATATGTGAACTTCTTTTTCTGTAGCTTATGAACAGTCCAGAATACAGATAAGAAAGTATTCTACAGTGATTGATAAGGTACAATGTGTTGGTTCTTAACAGAAACATGGAAATCCAAACCTAGAAAGGAGGGAAGGTCACTGTGGTGAAGACATTATTTGCACTCCAAATGTTTGAAAAATATCTTCAGATTTTAATGAGTAGCCATGGTCTTGTTAGGATCAGTGCCAATTGATGAATACATTTTAACTAAAAGATACATAAAATTAAGCTATGAAAGCCAATTACAAAATCTTAAATGTCAACTGCTTTGTTTTCCTTGGAACTTGTGATTGCGTGTAGCACACTTGAAATTATGTTGACAAATTCCTTTGGAAATCTTTTCCAGCAACCTGCAAAGCCATATTTATTTTATGTTATATGTTACATGGCCATTAAAATGAAAATTAGAGGCTCAAAGGGCAAACTAATCTATCATGGAAATTTGGTGTATGATATCTTAAACCAAATGAGTAAAGACCAACAGTGCTATAAATATGTTATTACTAAGGTCAGTATGATTGATATGAAATCCAGGTGAATAAAGGAATAGTGGCCTCTCCACCTACTATGGGCATAGATAGCTTTTCTTTATAAAATAGAACTGATTAACTATGTAATTTTGATTTTATTCCTAGGCTGCTCTCTGTTGCCACTTTAATGCTGAAGGACTTCACACCTTTACCATACACATCAATGTTAGCCTTCCTTCTCAGTGTTTCAGAAAGGCTTCTTCCTTCCCTGTGGCTAAATCTTTCCTAGTTGAGGCAACATGTCTCTGGGTACAAGCTGCACCTTCTGGCACAGCTCAGGAACACATCAGTCTGCATACGATAAACAAAATCGGACATGAAAAGTGTGTGGAGATCTGCCACCTCAGGTCTAGCTGTCCTGTATCTTTCTATGATGTCAAATATCTGGAAACAGAGTTCACACCTTTTATTTACTGATAGGTTGTAACTGACAGAACCTGTTACTCCTGGATGGACTACACAATATGCTTAGTACTGGGTGATGAAGGTTAGAACAGTTAAAGCAGTTGGTGGCAAAATTGGAATATTACAAAGTTTATGTCACCTGGGTCCCACAGATGCTCACATAGGAACAGAAAGAACACCGTCTGCAAGTTTTTCAAGACTTATTGAACAAATACAAGGCTGAAGGTGACAGTTTCATCATATAATTACTGGTGACAAGATAAGTTATACTGTCACAACTATGAGCCAGAGTCAAAACAGCCGACCATGGAGTGGCGACGTGAATTCCCCATTGAAGAAAAAGTTCAAAACACAGACTTTTAAACTAGCAAAGTGATATGTATGTATTTTGGGATAGGAATAGGATGATTCTCCTGGATTTCCTGGAACTTGGATAAACCACCAACTCCAACCGCTACATCACAATGCTGATTAAGCTAAAGGCTCAAACTTCCAAAATCAGGCCAGAGAAGAGGACAACTTTTCTCTTACAACATAATAATGCCAGGGCCCATACCTATTTGAAGACTATGGAACGCATTGCCACTCTTGGCTGGACTGTCCGCATCACACCCATTGTACAGTCAGGGTTTGACGCCTTCTGACTTCCGTCTGTTCAGGTCGATGAAAGATGGACTGTAGGTTTAACATTTTCCTAACAATGATGCCATCATAACAGCCTTGAAACAGTAGGACACCTCTGCTGGTGCAAGTCTTTACAAATGAGGCATGTAGGCTCTTATTCATCACTGATGAAAATTCGTAGTTAATGACGGTTGAAAAAAAGAGGTTTGCAGTTGAGAATTTTCTCCATCAAATAATGTTATTGTTTTCTTTGTATCTGTCATAGTTATCATGGAAATACATAGGAGGCATTACTTTTAGAGCAAAACATACACTTGGTCACTGAAGCCAACCAGTTGCATAGAAAAATAAATAGGCTAGAACTCAACCTGAACTGCTTACAGCCCCATTTTACTTGGTTGTCAAATGGATTTGTCTATCCTTTCTTACATCAGTGCCCTATATGTATCATTGCTATGTGACAAAGACTTAATGAAATCGCTTTGCTTTACTGAAAGACTTAAGCAGTAGGTATAATATTGCTTTGCATAAATATATCAAGCCAAAATTTGCCCCTGAGTTTTTTTAAAATCTTCTATAACTGTATGGAATGCTTAAGATAAAGAATCAAGTAGCTTCATTTCAAAAGATTCACAAAACCTCACTTGTTGCACAAAATGTAAGAAATATGCAAATTACTTCTTTCTTTGGATGAAATCATACCTATTTTCATTTTAAAAGGCAGAATCAGCCTGCTAAGTTCTGAAAGTTATAGTAGCTGGAATGATAATATGCTTAGGAAGAACTGTTAGCATTAGTTTTCTTGGAAGCAAGATGCCAGAAGTAAACAGTGTTTTGCAGTGCTGTGAATATGAGTCTAAGCTTTTCATTATTAAGAATATGTATTATTAATCTCCTATTGGTTAGAAGATCACCCATAAATCAATATTTGTTAATCATGAGGATTTGCTGAATACACAGGACAAGGAATTCATTAGTTATTTAAATTTGTTCTGCTTATTCTTTGCTGTCAGAGCTATTTGTTTGCTCATTTATGGCATTTTTATTATTTTTGTTGATGACACATTTGTCAAATATATAAGTCATGCTCTTATAGTAAGATCCTCTGGTGGCTAAACATCAGACTAAGATTGAATTTAGAAAGATTACCTTTTGATTTTCATCCTTCTGACAGCACTGGGGATCCCTGGAGTTTTTGAAAGGTAACTTAAGAGAACAGAAGCTGTTTTTTTGTTTGTTTGTTTTGGTTTGGTTTTTGTTTGTTTGTTTGGTCAATTAAATTTACAAACAGAAAATTGCTAGGAATACGTATTTTTTTCCTTATATTTTTAAGAGGAAGAACACTTACGATCAGAGTCTAATACAGGAACTTAACCCATGATTAAGAGATGTGATTACTTAATTTAGTTTATGAAAATATTCAAATAACAAGTTATAGATTTCTTTCACTTAACTGTTACATTTCCCCTCATTGATGGATGAAGTATATTTGAACTTGTTTTAACAATCTAAAGAGTCTTCTGCATAGCTAATATGCTTAAAATACATTTTCAAAAGATTCTCATTTCCTGAAATGAAAAATTGCTTCTTTTTGAAGACCTTTCCTTTTCTATTGTGCCTGAACCTGATGCTTACTATCATTTCCCAACATAAGTTGGTAACTTTTATTTGTTCCTTTACAAAAGCAGTCAGTCATGTAGATAATGGCACTGAAAAGTACTTCAGTAAGTCAGCACTATTAAGCATTCTGAAAAGTTTTCATTAACAGTGTGTTTATTGTATTATATGAACAAAAGAAAAGCATACAAGGATCACCAAAGCACAGTAAATCCTCCAAAGGAAAAGTATTACATGGAAGAATGAATTCCACAGTAGTAACTTGACAGTTACCTGACACAGTTTTCTAAGTTTTTAGCAAAAATAAAATTAATCAAATATTTCTAAAGAAGATAATTTTAACACTGGTAAGAATGGACTGACATTTTAGAAAATATTGGTCATTTGTTTTTATACCTATATTTACTGATAGGTTGATAGAAGGATGACTTAGCTAAGTATTAAGTTAGTAAACTTTTTCTGTAAAAGAAAAAATATCACTTTGAAGTACCTCATAAGTTACATTCATAAGAGTATCACTTTGAATAGCTAATGAAAGGAGGCCGCTGTAGAGATGTACACCACTGGCCTAACTCAGAGCACACAGAGAAAATCATGGCCTAACCAAGGAGGGAAGGAAAAAGCTGAGTTGAAGAGAAGATGCCTTTGCAGGAATATACCCTAGCTATATAGGAGAGCTCTTAAAAGCAGAATTCAATTAAATAGAGCCTTCAAGAAATCTTGAAGCTTGATAAGCGGACTGCACAGTACCAACATTTACAATCAAAATTTTGAGTAGAGAGAGAAAGCACTGAATACACATGTTGAGAAAACTGACCTGCAACTGACTAGAAATCTGTTATTATGAATGTATTCCTTGTATTCCTGTAAAGACTTAATCTGCTCTACATACATTTAAAAGCCATGAAAATTTAGACAGTACAAACGCTTTTGTGTGTACCTTTTTCTTCAGACTTCAGATCTATTCACTCAAGACTTCTACTTGAGAAGAGTTGCTTATCAAGGCAGACTAAAGATCACTTCCTGCTGTCATCTTTGAAAGAAGACTTAATTGTCTTCACATCCAGTCAATCTGATGACCCACTCTAATATGACCACACACACACACACACACACACACAAAAAAAAAAGAAATCAAAAGATCATATTTACCAACTTTTCAAGAAAAATGAAACTACCATGTCTCACATTTTTATTTTCTTAAATGGATTTTCAATAGCACTAGACATTTAAATGCAGTAATAATTTTCAAACAATTGTGAAGCTCAGCAATATTTCCCAGAATGTCAAACATACATAAACTTGCTGAAAGTTCTTTCTTCTTCCTCCCACTCCCTTTTATGTTTCAAAATCAGGTCTTCCATTAAGTTATTGAGAATAAAATGATGGACTTCAATAGCCACATCTTATACAAAATTAGTGTTCAGCTATTTCACTGTTAAATCAGTTTGGCTTCTGCTACACACAGCAAAAGGGACATGTGAACTTCATGTTCTGCAGTATGAAATCCTGTGGCAGAATAAGATTACCAACATAGAAATTTCATGTAAGCATGTAGAACTAGCAGTTGTTTTAGGAGCCATCAAAATAATGCAGGCAGATAAGGAAACCAGTCTATTCATCCCCACTATTCTTCTTGTAGCATAGCTTGTTAAATGTGTCTTTTGCACTTATTCCTCCCCTCAGTAGGCATGGTTGTTCTGCTGAAGGATTGCCAAAGTCATGGCACTGTTTTCTACTATGAAACAGTTGGTTCTACAGAATGATCCACACTTTTGTTGAAGTAACACAAGTTGTCAATTCACTAGTCGTATATGGGTTTTATTACTTCTTAAAAAAAACCACAAGCTTCTTTAATGCTAAAATTGACTTCTTAAAGCAGCCTTTTCACCTTAAAGAAGTTCAATATAACCAAGTTTAGTCGGGTTAAAAATGTGGCTCCTGCCAGCAGTCCAGGAAAAAGACAGTCACAGGTACACTTATGTTGTGGTTGTTATTGCCCAGAAGTACTCATCAGTGTGGCTGCTGATGTTCCTTAAAATAGTGACTCCTTACTTAGAAATAGAAACAAAACCTGTATATTTGTTTGTTTGTTTTGCATGTGTCTTGATCTTCTTATTTTATTTTAGTTGTTCTTTCATTTCAGTCCTCCAGCATCCTGAACATGCGTTAAAATTGTCCTTGTACTTTCTGCTTTCTGGACCTACGTTTTCTTCCAGACTGTTATAATTTCTTCCAGAGATCCCACACTTCTTCTGTCTTTTCAGTAGTGGGAGTTTGCATCTCTTTCCTTTTAGTCGGTATATGTGCTGATTTGAAATGCATCATGTATCATCTGTCCTCAGCATTTCTTGAAGTAGTTCCAGGACACCAATAACACAGTAGCAGCAGCAAGTAATTTATCATCATGGAAAGACGCTGAGAAATAGGGAGAAGTGTAATAAGAGAAAACAGTGTTTCAGAATTTTCAGGCTTAGGATGGAGAGGGAATGATTAATTAAGCTAAATACATGAAATTCTGCTTAAATGGTTCATAGCTGAATTGGTCTATTCATGACCAACTTGGAAAAAGCTCATGATCTTGCTGACTTTATGCTGCTCATAAAACTTGCTTTAGACACTATTCAACTCCCTGAATGTAGTTGGTCTACACTAAATATTTCTGGACCCTTAGCAAAC
Source organism: Alectoris magna (assembly GCA_030625065.1). Taxonomy (NCBI): domain Eukaryota; kingdom Metazoa; phylum Chordata; class Aves; order Galliformes; family Phasianidae; genus Alectoris; species Alectoris magna. The sequence continues at coordinate 82,335,911 of CM060560.1, forward strand.
AAAGTTGTACCACAAAGTTTCATTTTCTTAAAGTGTTCAATAGTAACCTTTGAACAGAAAGAAATAATTAAAACAACAAAACTAAATCTCATCCTTACATCAAGTAAAATTCACTATGCTGGTTCTGTACAACATGGTGAAACTTCATCCTTTCATCTTGCAGAAATGACTACTGCCAGAATGCTCTCTTTGATGAAAGCAAGGGATCATTTGGGAAATAAAAATCTTTACCTTTCATAAAGTTTGCTACTTGCTTTCGGAAGAAAAAAAAAAAGTTAAATTAGTGAAAATACAGATTTTGAAAATAAGTGGCATGCAAATTGTATTTGCAGACTATGTTAAAGCAAACATCTATTTACTTCTTGCAAGTAAATCAAATGATGTATTTCTACCCACATATCACTGTACGTTACCCAACATCTAAATTGTGCATGTTCAAACTTTTGGCTTGCCTGTGCCACCTTGAGTGAAGAGGAATGATCTTGGGCCACATATAAAATATACACTTAATTAATGTAAGTAACAAAATATGTTTTTAAAATATTTTTTTAAATGAAACATAAAAAAAAGAGAGTAACAAAACCATAAAGCTAGTGGTACATTTGATCTTGTTTTTGAGAAATCAACACATCAGCCTCGTTCAATGGCAATGGCTGCAATTCTCTGTGAGTTCTCAAGGTGTTCATCAGAGATTTTTGATGCAGTTTTACTCTTCCTTGTACTACATCCCAAAAAACAGCTGTTCACAAATGTGTGTACTGTCAAAAGGCGGTGACATGAATGAGCAATGACTGTGAAGGAAGGGCTGTTCCTCTTTGGTAAGAGAGACATTACAGAATTCTGGTATAGAGACATGATCAATATTTTGAGTTGCATATCCGATTGCATCTCTGTACACTCTGTTTGAACACTAGCAGGTAATGTATTTATGTTGGCCAAAAAATGGAGCTGACAATTTACCAGCAGTCTTGAAACCTATTCTCAAAGTCCTGTATCCAAACAGAAAGCACAGATGCATACTTTTCATTGTTCACAGGACTGTGTTTAGCCAAAATATCTGTAGCATCAGCACTTTCATCTATTCCCAAAGTATAAATTTTGAAATTAGCCGCTTTATTCTACAAATTACTTTTGATAGATTTTCATATTTCTTCAATTTGCCTGCTTCGTTATAGTCTGGCGAGACAAACTTATTTTAGAATCCTTTTTTCTATCAGGACAAATTTTATCTGCCACGCTTTCCAAACCTTGCTAAACAAACTCTCCGTCAGCAAATGATTTTTTTGTTTGTTTTTTTTGCAGTCAGATTTGTACATGACTAGTTTTTATGATACAGTCTGTTTGAGTTGTAACTTTAAAAAAAAAGTTGTGATGGCAGACTTTTTTCGGTTCCGCTATTTTGTCATTACAAAACATTTCTTGATGTGCATTGAATTTGGCAGCATGTTTTTGCATATAATATCTTTTCAAATAGTAATCTTTAAAAACTGACATGGTTTCCTTACAAATTAAGCACAGTGCATATCATTTGTCTTGACAAAAGTGTACTCATCTGTCCATTTTTCGCTGAACACTCTTCCATTATCCACAGTTTTTTCTATTTTTGGATTCTATTTTCTTTTGAGACAACATCATGTAGGTTGGAATATTATTATTGGCAATCACCAAGTAGAACAGGTGCATGGAACACTGAATATGAGTGGGTTCTGATTCAACTAAGTGTGTGTGGCAGGCATGAGGTAGAGTTAGCACTGCACCGAGCGCAGCAATGCTTGGTTGTTGCTAAGCAATGGGTGTGCACACAGGGCTGGACCTGGCCGCTGGATTAGGCAAAGACACTGCTGTGATAACACGGAGCATGGAGTGGCCGTTGTGTGCACTGGGCCAGATCACATGCAGCCCGTGAGCAGTGGGTTGATATGCCTGATCTAAATCCTTTAAATTTCACTGTCCTATTACATAAGTAGACTCGAGGTCGTACGGACCTAAGAATATGTCAGTCCAGTAGCAGGAAAAAAAAAAAAGCAGTGGAGATGATATAAATATTCTTGAAGACTGCAAGATTCTTGAAATAAGGAATCCTTTCTTTTAGAATGCATTATTCCCCCCTCCAAATACCCAGTTACAGACCTGCTCTCAAACCTCAAATCAATTTTTATAACAAATGTGAGGACACAGAAAAAGGAATTTAAAGTAAGCAGTCAATAAAAGATATGAAGCAACCTTGAAGTGAAATAAAAAGCCAGAAGAATGTTAGAACTTCAAAACAAAACTAGGCCTCCTCTTCAATGTGAAAAAGGATATTTGATCCTTTCTACATCCTTGAAGTACCCAGGCTGAAAGTAGTGCTTTGCAATGTAATGCTTCATTAGTTCAAAGCACTGTGTAAACATTAGCTAATGAAGTCTCCTAGTATATCTGCAAGGCTGGCTCTATTTCTCTTATATGGCAGGAGAGAAATGGAGACACATTTTCTTGTCCAAGGGCATATTTGAAGACATATACTGCGCCAAACCATTATTTTCTAGTCTATGATTATTTCCTTTACCCTAGTGAGTTTTATTCTACTTGAAGTAGTAGACTAAAACAAGTAAGATAAATAGTAGACTAAAACTAGTAGACAAAACATAGTAAGAATGCCTCGACTGTCAACAGACTGCCAGCAGCAGAAAAAAAAACAAAAACAAAAACAAAAACAAACAAACAAAAAACCCCTCTTTCCTCACTAAAAAAAAATTGTGATTTTTATTAAAAGTATTGCAAAACGCATAATCTAACAACAGAACTAAAATCAGTTTGGTTTGTTTGTTTGTTTGTTTGTTTGTTTGTTTGTTTGTTTTTTGCAGATTTTGATCTATTACAAATTACTACTTTGTTATTACATTAAAAATAAAAAAGGTTAGGATCATATATCAAATGCATTATTTCTATAGTTAAACTTCAGTTGTGCAAATGTTCTGCATTACTATGCAAAACAAGGTGCTTTGCTTGATAGTACATAAACAAATCAACTACAGACAGTCAAGGGGCTAAATATATTAGACTAAGTTGAGTTGATCTTATAGTGTGTGAATCCGGGTGTGGAACTGGAGGGATAAATATTTCTGATAGAAGTTACAAACTCTGCAATACTGCCATGCAAGGTATATCCCAGCTCTGCAAAGTTTCTGCACAGAATTCAGTGAACTTGACTTTTGTGGCATACTTACACTCTGGGGAAGTGGGCCTGAATAATAAGTTTCCTTTGGAGAATTTTGTCAGCTCAATAACCTAAGGCACGGTTAATCCTGAGAAAGACTACAAAAATTATTTCCTTCTTTCTTAATCTCTGTTATATGAATATTTCAGTTGATCAAATATTATCATATTGAAAAGAACTGCTGTGTTTGCTGTATTTGTGGTATAGAAATATCTTCAGTTATGTGCATATGGCCTCGGCCTTTATGAAACAAATAGATAGATATTTCTTATCTATGAGAGCACAGGTTAATTTCTCATATGAAAACATGACAATTTTAGCTTTTTTCATTTCTCCTCTGAGTTTTGTGGGAAAAGTTTTCTGTAATGATAATTCACGTGATTATCTGCGATGAATCACCAGTTGCAGCCACCATTCCTGTCACTGCTTGCTGGAGAAAGAGCAAGAGTTCAACAAAAGCATCAGAAAAAACTTTCCTTGCACCCTTGAATTAGCTTGCAAGTGCCAGGGTTGAGGCACATCAGTGCATAAACACAGCTGCCATCAGCAGACAGATATGTAGAGCACCACGCGGCTTGCAATTTTCTTAGCTACAAAAGCTGCTCCAAAAATAATGCCTCTTACTTCATGATGTTGGCCCACAGTGTCAGAGGCAGATGGTGATAGTAAGGCAGTAGAGACTGAACCTTCTCACCAGTATACCCTTTCGTTTTGCTGCAGTGTGACAGATGGCAGCAGAGGGGCAGCCTGACACAGTGGTGTCTGACATGAAAGGATGGCACCTATTGATGTTTATTGACACTTGCTGAACATTGATGGAGATTAACCAGAGCATGTGAGGACAGTGAGGCAGTGGGTGATGTGTTTCAGCAGTGGTGACAGCAACAATGGGACACCTCCACTAGTGCAGATACTTAACTAACACAACATGCAGGCTCTTGTTCATCACTGACAAAAATGCATAGCTAATCATGGTGTCTGTGTTGAAAAGAAAGTGTTTTGTGACTGAGAATTTGCTTTATCAAACAGTGTTATTGTGCAATTTGTATCTGTTGTAGTTTCTATGGAAATAAATAGAAGGCATTAACTTGCAGAGCAAGCTGTGCATATCCAGGCTTATATGCACATAAATACACTTTAAAGAAAACAACAGTTCAGTATTAACAGATAACTCACAGTGGATTTTGACTGAGGTACTCTGGAACGTGTTAGATTCAAAAATTCACCCTTTTAAAACTAGTAGAGATACGGAGTCTAGAGGGCTTTCTGAAAGAAACATCATTAAAGGGTAATAGGAGGCTGGAGATTGAAACCTGAGAGAAAAAAGGAAATGGAATTTCAACATAAAGGATAGGCAAGAGAAAAGAAAGTGGAATGAAAATTAAAAAGAATTATAAAACATTCAGCCTTTTTTCAGGACATTTGAAAAAATGAAGCTTCTGCATATAAAACATGTGCAATGTAGGTCAGAATTCTTGAACAAAGAAAATTGTTATTTTCATCTTAGTGCATTTTAATTTTCTTTGTTTCTTTTTCCTTGCATTTCATAGGGATTTTTTTTTTTAAGTGGAATTGTTGAGAGTTGCCATTGCACACCTAGATAAACGTTACCTGTGACATTTCCTTTTAAATATATTTATAAATATTTAAATAGGTTTATAAATGTTGTAAATCTTTAAAACAGGGAGAAACTGGGTTTGGGGAGAAAGAGAACAGGCCTGCTACAGTGAACTATAACATAAAACTTATAAATGCAGTTTTTTGTGCAGGAATACTGAAGACGAAACCTGATGCTGGGGAAAAAAATTCAGCGTCAATCCCATGCAACACAGCAGGCTTGGGGCAAAGTGACTGGATAGCTGCACGGAGAAAGAAGATCTGGGGGTATTAGTTGACAGCTGGCTGAACATGAGCCAGCAGTCAGCTTAATTGTCCAGGAAGTTCAGCGGCATCCTGGCTTGTATCAGAAAAACTGCACCCAGAAGGAGCAGGGAGGTGATTGTCCCCCTGTAGTCAGTTCTGGTGAGGCTGCACCTTGAATTCCATGTTCAGTTTTGGTCCCCCCACTTCAAGAAAGATGCTGAAGCCCTGGAGCATATCCAGTGAAGGGCAATGAAGCTGGTGAGAAGTCTGGAGCACAAGTCTTCTGGGGAATGATCAAGAGAACTGGGATTGTTCAGACTGGAGAAGAGAAAGCTCAAAGGAGACCTTATTATTCCCTACAACCACTTGAAAGAATGTTGTGGCAAGGTGGGGTTTGGACTCTTTTCACAGGTAACAGTGATAGAAAGAGAGGGAATGGCCTCACATTGTTCCAGGTGAGGTTCAGGTTGGAAATTATGAAACATTTCTACTCAGGAAGAGCAGTGAGGCAGTGGCACAGGCTGCCCAGGGAAGTGGTGGAGTCACCGTCCCTGGAGGTGTTCAAGAAACATGTAGATATGGCACTGAGGAACATGGTTTAATGGGCATGGTGATGATGAGTTGAATGTTGGACTTGATGGTCTTAGTGGTCTTTTCCAACCTCAATGATTCTGTGTTTCTGTGATCTCTTCTATTAGAGCTTTATGTACTGATGGTGTTTGAGGATCTGTGTGATGAGCTGTATGGTACACCACCACAAACTTTCAGAGCTTTGTTGCCTACTGCATGTTCAAACTGTCTTTAAAATAAGAAGTCTTGTTCTGCTGCAAATTACATATTAATAGGTCTTCTGTTAACTTACTAAGTGTGACCTTTTAGAATCCTTTCAAAATTGGTCGTTTTTGTCTCTTTTCACCATCCAGCCCTCTAAATTGCTGCACATATGCATCTTTCAGATCCTTCTGCAGAATTCGAATGACTTCTGCTAGTTACCATGGGGACATGAGCAAGGACCATGAGATGCATAGCAACACTGCTCCTATTTTTTGACACTTTTTCATTTGTGACAAGGAAGGAGGATCTGCAACATATACAAGATTTTTTCCATTCTGTTAGTTTTCTTTGCACTTGCACACATAACAAAATAAATTCTTTCCCTTTTAGCTAACATGTAATAGGTATGTGTTGAATTTTAAAACCATGAAATCAGATTATTATTTTTTCTGGACCTTAAAAAAAAAGAGAAAATTATTAAGAAAGAATAGTATGCTTTTTTATTACAATCTTTTTCAACAATCTTGACGTAGTAGGAGACAAGTGGATCATGCCCCTAATTAAGAAAAACTAAAGGCAAACTTTGAATGAAATCAGATATGCATACACGTGTATCTTGAGAAAGTGATGTCTGGTCTTTCAAAGAACATGGACTGTTTTACTGTAGGGTTGTGTAAAACAGACAAACAGTGGAATGGATTGAATGTTAAAGTTTTGGTTTAGTGGGGGTTTTTTTGTTTTGTTTTTTTTTCAATATGGTGATCTGGTAATTTTAAAAGTAAGTAGCATGTAGCTTAATATTTTAAGTGAAGAGCAGCCAAATGCACTCTGCAGATTCTCCCTCCTTCAATATCTACTTTGGAATTTACTCTTGTTCTTCTCAGCTCTTTTTTATATCACTAGTAATGAATTTAACCATTGTTACAACTGTAATTTTCCAGAGAGATAAGTCATTCAGTAACAAGACAGAGATCAATGTTGCTTAGTCATGTGCCATTTCTTTATTCTTTTATCTAATTATTATGAAAACCTCAATTTTATTAGGTATCATTATAATAGGTAGATTTAATTAAGTTCTCAAAGGATAAAGACAATGAAGACTTAAACTCTGCTACTTACACAATTCAAACTGTCAGGCTGCCATAGCTTTGCACCGCTCATGGTCCCTCCTCCGCGGAATCCTTAGGCGAACAGATGCTCTGTCATTGCTTTGTTTTGGTGCCACTATTCAGCTGATATCATTTTATAAAAGTATTTCATTCTCTAAGGACAAAACTGCTCTAAAAGTCTTTCAGACACAAAAGCAATACATAACTAATTAGGTCAACAGGAAGAAGCAGTGACTTTTAATTGCCTACACAACAATGCTCATACAGAAATTCAGTGACTTGCAGTTTCTAGAGCAGTGTGAATTGGTTTAGCAAGAGAAAAACTTCTTGTTCTGCTTTGAGAAGTGAACAGAAAAAAAGATGTGCTCCTGAGATGCAGACTAATAGTATCCTGTGAAGGATGGATGGGAACATGATCCTAAAAACCTGTCCTCTGAGCATTTTCCTGTCTAATGGATGGATAGATCAGGAATCCTGTTCCACAGTAGCACACAACAGAGGGAGAGAAAGAGGTTGAGGCTGTTTGTGAAATTGTGGAATATGCAAGGGGCAGCAGAGGACAGGATGGTTCCTTCACTTCAGAGTAAATCTGAATTTTCTTTACTAACAGTATTTGATTAATAACATCAAGAGGATGTTGTAGTAGTCCTGCTTGAAAAAGTGTTTATGAGCACTTATTAGAGCCCTTCTAGGGCTATAAACAATAGGTAGGTCCAGAAGTAAACATGATGTTGTAGTTATCTATCTCTACTATATATCAGGGTTAAAATACCACAGAGTATCACATTGCCCTTCCCTCTGCCTTCTCACCCTCAGCACCCATCCAAGAGGTCCCCTACCTGCCAGCAGCTGATGGAAATTTTTGAAGCCAAAGAAGATAGCAACCATGCAGCTCCCAGGAAAACTAGCAGCTTTCAGTAGTTTGAACACAAATATATTTTTTCCAATTAAAATGTTTTCTGTCTTAGTCTTTATTTCACTTTCTTTCTAAGTGAGAGATTAAACCTCGGATGTCAAGAAGGGAGTCAAAAAGCAGTGAAACAACAGAAATTAAGCTGTTGGGCAATACTGTTTGATTGAAATTAAATGTACATCAGTAAACTATAGATACATAGTAGATGTTCCATCTGTCTGTTTAAATAAGAGCTACATTTATGATTTCCCAAAGAAGATCATAATTATTCAAGGACCTAAACTTCCATTAGTACACTAGCAAGTAAATTTTCAAAGTACTGCACAGGGATTTAACTGCATGAGCCCCATTAATGTCAGTACTATTACATTTACTTTCTATGAACTTCTAGAGAGGGGATTGTGAAGACAAAAAAAGAAAAAAAAAAGCACAGTTTTAACAAGATGATGGAGAAAAGCTTGTTGTCACTTTGGCACTCTAGTACTTTAATTGTTAAAAGAACAAGTTAAATCATATCTTCTAAAGCTCCTTTTCAGGCACAGACACAGATGGTGATATTCCTTCAAGACTTTCTGCAGTATGTTCCTAAACAAGATATTAATAGGCCTTTCCTTTCCTATTAATATTAATAGTAGGCCAATCCTGCTTGTCTTCTGTGAAGAGTTTAGTGGGAATTCTTGGTCTTAAATTTAGAAATTGGAGTCTGTATTTAGAGCCTGGAATTTCAAAGCCTAGCACTGGGATTTTTTTCGGAGAGCTCAGGTCCCCTTTGGCCAGCTATTAAGTTACATTAATGACACTAGAAAACTCTGTCATTCTTTCATGAAAAATTTCTGTTTAATTATTTATTTATGGCTGGCAGTATTTTAATTCAACAAAGATTAACATTTTTGTCAGGCATACTGTTAGCAATGTACTTTCCCTGAAATATGAGTTCAAGCAAATCCTTTATTAGTGCCATATTTTTCTATTATGTTTGAAATATATGAGATCAGTCACAATCTACACAAATATGTACAGTTTTTCTCATAAAATGCATTGGAGTGTGTGGTAATTCATGCATTGCTGCTAATTTTGACATTCACCCAGGAAGGAAAAGGGAAATCATATGAGAAGCCCTTGTGCTGAGGTTAAAAACTTGCAGATTCAAGAGATTAAAGTGGAACAATACTAATCAATATATACTTTGTGTGGGACTCGATGGAGAAAATAGCCAAGGTAAATGGACTTCAAAGACCTCTTTCTACTATGTGGACATTGTATAACTGCAAATTAATGGTTCCCGGTTCATTTGGACATAGGTCTTTGGAGAGAAAAAGAACAATTAAAGAAGATACAGAGAGGATTAACTGTCAATTAACAATTCCTTGTCTGCATCCATCTCTGCTGCAGAGAATGAGTAGCATTTTCTGTGTTGGGCTTGCTTTGCCTGCCAATTATGATAAGGAGCTCTTAGCGAGCAAGTTATCATAAGAAAAGATGCTGACAAAAACTGATAATTGAAAACCTTCAGGTCACCAGCCCTGGATGATGCACACTACAGAATTAAGAAGATGCTTAGGTTTGAGGGGACAGAGCAGCGAACAAAGTGCACAGACTTTAATTAAAATGCCTACTCTATCAGTAACTTAGAGGGTGGCAAATTTTATGTCTCTAATTAAAAAGGCTTCAGAAGTGATCTGAGAAGTTACAGATGAGTAAACATTGCAACTGTATCACAAAAATAATTGAAATGTTCATTAGAAATAGAATAATAAAACACCTGGAAGACCAGGATTTGATAAAGCCTGATCTGCAGTTTTCTGAAGAGTCCCACTGTTGTGCTAAAATGCAGTGGATGTCACAAAAGCAAGGGGTATCAGGCCATTTATTCAGTCCTTTGACAAGGTCCTGCACAGGAAATTAGGAGGGAAAGTGAATATTTGTAAACCAAAGTACTGCTGGAGGTCAAAATGGTGTAAGAGGAGGAAGAGAAAGATTAGAATTAAACAGTTTATGTTGTGGCGAAACAAATCATGCCTCAAAAACTCATTGTAACATCAACATTTTCTGGCATAGTTGTAATTTGGGGTAAGGATTGAGCGTTATATGTCTTGCAGAAGTAATGTTGGTTACAAATGAGCAGAGAGAACAGTGAGGACTACTGGGGAGGTGAGAAGCTGGGCAACACTCCCAAATCAAAGAAAATACAAAAGAAGTGTAGACTACTTAAATACTTTAAACAATTTTAAATTAACTTTCCTCCTGATTCTAAGGATGCAAATTCAAGGAATATTATAGGAGATTATAAATTGATAAGTGGAAACACATCTTCACAATACTTTTAAATAGACCGAGGGCCTCACTGCTGCTGCAAGTTGCCAAGGTTGAGAATTTATCAAGATGAAAGAGGCTCTGACTTGTGCTTTAAAAATCAAATCAAGAAAATAACCCTCACACTAAATTATAGTTGTTACTTCCGTGAAAAGGGGAACAAAGTGATGAAAGGGATTTAACATGGTACTGGCTTGTGCTTGTCTTTAAAATAGTAAATCTTCCCATAGTTGAGTCTTATACTTTTTCACAGGAGTAGTTGGTCAAACAAACAGACTGATGTTTCTTGATCCAGAAAAATGATTTCTGCAATATTTGCCTTTCATTTTCATATTTCTTTTCTGGTTCTTCAAATTCATATGTTTAAATTGTAGAGAAGGAAGTGGAAAAGTCAAGAGAGTTCAGAGACTAAAGGGAGACTTTCTTTTTTCTCCTATTTCGCTGTCTGACTAACAGACAATAAATGTTTGCCATCACAGTTGCAACTACAACTTGAAAACCAAGCAAGTGCAGACTGGAAGGAAGTTCACTTCTAAATTTGATCTTAGAGGAAATAGGGATCTCACTGAAGGAATTTGGGTCTCTAGTTCAATGGATACCTATGAAATATTCTGAAGCAGGCACTAACATCCAGTGAAAGTAGTGATGTGAAGAAATGACGTTTGAGAGAATGAAAGTATGAATTAAGATAGATAGAGAAGGAACTAAGACATGGTATAATGCATATTGAAAATGTTTCCAAGATGATGTTAAGTAGATGTATAGATTGAGAGAAGATGAGTCGGTGGGAAGACAGATATATAGCCATGAGAAAACAAGTATTTTAAATAATAGTTCATTCTCACTTGTGGTTTGGAAAACTTGATTTATTTTATTTTCGTAAGTCTGCTTGTCACCTTCTCTAGCACTTTGCCTGTGCTGTCTGTTCTGAGACTGTGACAAGCATGGATGGTACTTCAATTTCAGGAAAAATGAAGTACACATTTTTGACTGTTTTTCTTCTTCCTATAGCGACTCACACATTTTAGGAACCCAAAGGTGGGGAAGATGAGAGAAATGGAGAAGTGAAAAATAAAAAGGTGTTTTGAATGTATGCAGAAAGAGTTAGAACTGCCCTAGACAAACACAGGAACATTTCCTGACATTAATCTATAGAGCAAAGAAGATTATTTTGCCAGTTTAGTTTTAAGAGCAAAATCTTTCATACACCTCCAGAGAGACTCTTCACTGGCAGAGCAGTAGTATAAAGACGCTAATGTGTCAAATCAAAATGTCACTCCCCTCCCCCTTAAGCAGATTCATTTCTCTCCCTCTCTTTGGCTGCCTCCCTCTGCAGTCTCCAAGTTTAATCTGCAGGTTGACTTGAAATGCAATAATTCACTAGATCTAGACACGTGCTTAAAGGGCTGTGTGTAATTGTGATTCTGAAGAGATCAACATCTTCTATTGATCCCCTATTTGGCAGTATGTAATATTTTTTAGAAAAAGGAAACTGATTTGTTTCAAAAACGATCCTGTTTTATTGTCAAATCATGCAGCTTTTAGAACTCGTGCGCTCTCCTAAAGATACAATGGTAGAACATATAGAATAAATAAATATCTAGATCTGTTGGTTACAGTTGACAGCATTCAGAAAAAGCAACAGCCTAGTATGAAAGCCTGCAGAAGTGTCTATTGATTTGAAAAGACAGATTTTATCTATTAAAAATAAACCTTGCTGTGTGCATGTGTTTTTTGACCCAGTTTTAGACCCAGGCTGCATTATATAGAAGCTATGGGCAACTTCTGTGCTGGAAACTGTAAAAATAAACACTAATTTTCTGGATTGTATAGCATACCACAACAGGAGTGACCTATGTTTTAATTTGGTAAACAGCTGTTATCACTGGAGCCATTTATCCAGCCATTAGGTCAGCAGTTGGGCCTTCTTTAAATAATCACTAAAAGCGTAACTGCAAAACTAATACCAATAAAACAGCATTTATGATAACTTCTACAGAATAAACTTGACATGAAAATGAAGGATACAGTAAGATCTGAAGATATTTTAATGTGTTTGGCTTATACACACACACACACAAAAAAAAAAATAGAAACCATAGCATGAAATTAGGAACTGTATGAACCATTAGGGGAAGAACTTCCTATAAGAGCAGCCTTGATTCTGTGAAATGTTGAATGCTTGTAACTCCCATTTATTTAGACAAATACACAAAACCTTGCATATCTAAATCTTTTTCACTTGAATAGAAAATAAGTAGGTTGCTCCAAAAGTAATGCCTCATATTTATTTCCATGGAAACTGCAACAGATATGGTGGAGCAGCCGTCATAGCTCTTCAGTTGTATAGCATATATCTCCAGCTGATATAAGCTTTTTGGATTTCAACAAAGCTTTCAATACTGCTCTCTTTGATAGCAGTATTGCTCAATCATCAAAAATATGATGTTTGCATAGAAGTCCACATCTCAATCTTCAGTGAAGGAAGATGTTTGAAGGTATAAAAAAAAACACCGCATGAATTCAGAAAGTTGATACTGATGAGTCAAGACCTAGAGAACTTAGGAATATATAACAGAAATAAATGGAAATATGAAAAAAAAAAAAAAAAAGAAGAAGAAGAAAAAAAAAGTGATCACCATTTAATATAGTCTTCTATATTCTTCTTTCATTTTGCAGAGCAATCCCAGCATAAGAATCATTGTTTTTTCAGATGAACTTCAATAGGAATCTCTGATTCAAGTACAGATCTAATGCACTATAAACTCCAATAGGCTTTAACCATTGATGTGCCCTCTGGACAGTTTCAAATCATATGCACAGTGAGGACATTCAGTTCTGCTGAACAGGCTAAATGTAGCCTGAAGTAAAATGTGCAAATTGCATATAATATAGTGGCTTCAGTACCAACTACCTTGATCTAATGTTATGCTCCTACATGCTAACCTGCATGCTAATGTAGGCATAGCCATATATTTGCTTTCAGATCATCAATGGCTTCCCCATTAAGGCCAGAGATGTAAATCAAACGAAAATAATAGAGATTCAGAATTTTAAAAAATCTTCATAGTTTTAGCCACCTTTTTCTTTCACTAGAACTTCATAGAAGCAAGATCAGGTATAATTAATGAAGAACTCTTTTCTCAGCCAGGATTTCTCAGGTGAGGTATAAGCCTAATTGGTTTTCATACATTCTTTAACTCATTTCATTTTGGTTTTGTAAAGTCAGTGTCAAAAATATTTACTGTTTTACCTTTCAATTGAAAAATTGAACTATTGAGTTGAGAAAGCATACATTATCTGGATCCAGAAATTTGCATTCAATAATGTCTCTTATTACCAAAACAAAGTTGAGGGGGGGTGAATTCTTAGGAAAGTAATAGTATGAATCTTCCTACCATTCCCACATGGTAAGCTTAAATGACGATGACAAAACTGAACACAGAAGCTTTTCAATGCAACAGTGAACTAAGAGCCTTTTCTGCATAAGTCAATTTGCAATACAAAACAAGGGAAAAGTGGAGATGTCTTGAGGCAGTAAATTAGATTTTTTTCTTGGTTCTTTTTACATAAAGAAAAATTCCGGTGTCAGTACCTGAAGCTTTTAAACATTAAAGCGCTTCAGTCCCCATTAACAGCATTTTTGTGTATGTTTTTGAAAGACAAAAGCCTGAATAATAAAAGCCTTTTTATTGCAAATTTCACTTTAGATTTCACTTAGCAAGATGATATGAACTGAATTTCACAGATGATAATAGCGACTAACACAGATAATAATAGCTGTGACAATGTATAAGGGCTGCTCTGAAAGTAATACCTCCTATTTCATGATGTTGCCCACAGTGTCAGAGGTGGATGCCTATGATATGGCAGTAGAGGCTGAACCCTCCCACCAATTTTCCATTATGTGTTGTTGCCGTGTGACAGATGGCAGCAGAGGGGCAGTCTGACACAACAGCTTCTGCTATTGAAGTGCGTCTGAAGCAAAGGCATGTCACTGAATTCCTCCGTGAATTAAAAATGGCACCCATTGGCATTCATCAATGCTTGCTGAATGTTTGTGGAAACCAAAAAGTGGGCATGAGTGCAGTGTAGCAGTGGGTGGTGCATTTCAGCAATGACACTGTCATAGCAGCTGTGGAACTGTATGTCACCTTACAGATTGTTATGCGTGGCATGCAGACTCTTGTCCATCTCTGGCAAAGCTCTGCATAGCTCATGGTGCTGAGTATGCTGAAAAATAGCCTGTTGTAGATGAGAATTTTCAGTAAAATAGTGCTATTGTAGTCTTTATATCTTCAGTAGTTTCCATGGAAATAAATAGGAGGCATTACTTTTGGAGTAACCTATGTAGACCTTGTATTAATTTACAAACGATTTATACAGACTGTAAGCTCACATGACAAGTCTAGTTAGTTACAGAGTATGATATGGACCAAAATCAAGAGTTGACAGGATTTGAGAACCTTCAGTCTTAAACAACAGTTTTGCTATCTTTTGGACAATAGTGGTGATTACAGCTTTCAATTACAGTCTCTCATCTTGGTCACATGTATACAGCATATGCTTTTTCTTTGCTATCCTCTATTCTCTTGCCACATTTTGCACTCAGACTCCTTTTCCAGGTCATGAGGCCAGGTGCATAACACCACAAATACTTTTGTAGCTCAAGATGTATCAGTGCAGATTTTAATCCTAAACCTTTCCACCTCAGGGTGGGAAGTCCACTTTACCATCTGCCAATGTTCTTCATGAAAATTACTAAGCTGCCCCTTTATCTCTGTGCCTTAATCTGCTTTCCTGTATACTTTCTAGCCTCACATTTCATTACTCTATTGATTTACATCAGTCTGCTATATTTCTGCAGGACCCATCACGTCAAGGCTTTTTTCCTTTCCTGGGCATTATAACACATCTCTCTTTTATTTCAGATGTTTCACACTGCTGAGAAAACATTTAAGATTATTTTTGGCTAGTGGCCATTGTACTTTGTAGAGGATGTGGTTTTTTGCCAAAAATTATTCTAAGGACCAAATTCATACAGGAATTACATGAACACCAAGTACACGTTCAGTTATTGTTGCACAGGAAACAAAGTGCAATGAGTAAGGCCTATGCTTTACATACTAAAGTTGAAAAAATTTAGAAGCATTTTTGGGACTGACTTACAAGTCATCAGCGAGGCACCTGAGCAAGGGGACTACATAGCTGTACTGAGAGATGTCCAGAGCCAAACTGAGATGCACTCCAAAAAGGCCACATAAAGAAATTGCCTTGCCACAGGCATAATGAGATCTGGCTTAGAATAAATGTCTATGCTTCTTTCCAAGACTTCTGTCTCAGAAGACTGAGAAAAGCTTTGTTGTTTTTTGTTAGATGTAATATAAGATGGCAGTCAGCTATTTTATCAACTCTCAATGTTTTACGCAACAAATGCAAAGGTGACAGGTTATCAAGATGCAGTGGGATTTTACGTAAACAGCATGACACTGTGAGTCAGGAACCTAAATTCTCCTCCTGATCTTGCTCAGCAGCATTTGGCAAAGTAATTTCTTTGCTTCTCTTTGTTTGCAGCACTACGTAACTGTTAGTTAACACAGCAACTGTAGCAAAATACTGCATTTGTGGGGTGGAAGGGAAAAATGTTTTACCTTCCTCAGTACAGGGAAAAAAAATAATCTGGTTCAGCTTCAAGTTTCTCTACTTAAGAGAAAGAGCTGGAAAAATATTCTTACAGTTCCCCATTAAATATATCCTGTGCAACTGTGCTGTACTTGATTAAGAAGTATTTAAGAGTATTAGATTAATATTTTTAGAAAGTCTTATGCATACAAAGTATTTTCTCTATTTATAAGTCACAGTAACCAATCCACATAATTATGTGCACAGAAAAGTGCCCTAGATATTGATTAAAAAGCCTTAATAAACACTCCAGATTAGAGACTCCCTTTGCAACTCTTCTCGGTGCTCTGCATTTTGCATCTTTGCCTCTGCAGGCTGTAGAATGCAGAAGGAAGCCGTCAAAGCTTAACGTAACCAGTCAGTTCATCCATATTCTAAAACATTAGGGGGTGCACTGAAGCTTGATACGTCGCAGCAACCAGACAAGTGTATTATCAGATCTGCTGCCAAGATCATGAACAATCATTCTGATAGCCCATTTTCTAGAGTACTCTTCTAAGGGGACTCTCAGGTTTTTTAGTTACAGTTTTTTCGGGATTTTAAGACATACATTTTCCCTGCCTCTCTTGAATGACATGGTCAGAGATTTCATACAGCACATAAGCATAAATTCCTGTACCTTGTTCTAATTTATTCTTTCCCAATTCTTTTATTTTGACAGCTGGCATATCTGCCACTATGATACCAGAGTGGCTGATGTAAATCGGCTGTGAATACATGTACTCAAGCAAAGAGCAATGAAAAGAGCAATGAAAGAACAATGAAAGTCTTTTACAGTGAGGGTGGTGAGGCTCTGGCACAGGTTGCCCAGAGAGGTGGTGAAAGCTCTGACCCTGAAGACACTTGAGGTCAGGCTGGACAGGGCAACGAGCAAGCTGATCTAGCTGTGGTATCCCTGTTCATTGCAGGCGAGTTAGGCTAGATGGCCTTTAGAGTTCCCTTCCAACTCTAAGGATTCTATGATTCTATGGTTCTATGAAGAATTATTTGTAATTGAGGATAGACAAAGTTCTTTTAAATGGTTGCAGGGTTCTCTGGGCTTTGAAGTTTGGACGAAAGCGAGGGCTGGAATATTTATTTCTTAATCAAAAAAATAATAAAATAAGGCATAAGGATGAGGGCATCTCTAACTTGCTGGGAAAAAAAAGAGAAAAATTGCAAGTTCTGTATCCATCAGCAAACAAAAAAATGAAGGCTTCTGCATCTTCTAACAATGCTCACTCTAACTAATGTAGAGTACGTTACTTTTCTGTTAGGTAGCCACTTTGCCTTTATTTACATATTAAAAAAAAAAAAAAGGAGTATATAGAATTGGAGATAACAGTGATTTCTTTCATCTTTAGAACCAGTGAAGCTACGCATCAGTTGAGAAGAAAATTGACCAAGCAACAACAGATAGCTGAGAAAGCATCTCTAAAGCAGGGGCTGTTAGGACATGCCCTCAGGAGCCAAGAATATATCTATAGGCAGATGAACACAAAGCACTGTGACCTAGAAGTCCTGAACATAAATCACAGCCATACTAGACCTTACTGGAAGCTAATGAGCTGTGGTCAGTGGAGACCAATTGTTTGCTTTGCTCTGTAAAGGTTAGCAATGGAGCACAACTGAAGGAAGATGAAGCCATAAGAATTCAACTTTTTGAGATTCAATTTGTGAAGCTGTTTATTTATTTACAGGAATTTATAGGAGTGGCTGATTGCTTTTGTGCTGTGTTAAATAAATAGCATGCATGTTTCAAGGTAAGAAAAAGACTTGCCAACTCACAGGCTTGTGAAAATGGCTTTGTTAGAAAAGATCTCTTTTTGTTGGAAAGACTTTTCTTTTTGTCCTACCCACTTCTTCCCTTCAGAAATCACACACACAAAAAAATCCCTCTAAATGGTTTGAAGCTGCAAAGTTTTCACAATTGTTTGAAAACAAGAGAGAACAGAGTAGAACAGAGAAAAGAAGTTCTTCCCATGCATCAGTCAGAAAAGAAAAGCCCGAGTCCATCAGCAGGGTTCCCAGCCTTGTGGTATTGCAGCAGTCTTCTAACTCCAGCAAGACAGCAAATTTGATGGTATGATCAGAAACAATTTTTTTGAAATAATCTCCACATGCGATAGTTTCCTTCCTTACATTCAGGAGACTGAAAAGATGGTCTCAGCCCTGTGCAATAAGCATGCCTGTAGGTGCATCCCTGAATCATGGGCACCCCTGCTGCAGTGTTAACAGGTCCAGTGGACACTGGCAGGTTGGATTCCAACTGAGATCCACTGATGTCATCTAAGAGCTGAAGGGAGAAGCTTAAAACTGTTGTCAGAGTAATGGTTTGCAGGCAGCTGGGCTTTTTCAAGGCTGTGGGGAAAGGGCTGAACACACACACACACAGCTTCATGGAGGTCTGTACAGCCAAACAGGAAAGAGCAAATCCTTGTTTCCAAAGCATGAGGAAAGAAAATACAAAGCAGAGAAGATTCTTTCTATTTCTAAGCTTGTCTGTCAGTAGAGTAGAGGAGAGGAAGGTCTTGGAGTTCATCACTGACCATCACTTATGGTTCACCACGGGACCATCATAAATTAATTGGACTGTGCAATGATTCCAATGTGTCAGTTGCATTTCAAGATTTGACACTGAATTATGGTGGACTATGAAGCTGGACAAGACACTTTGTCTGTCAAGACACAGCAGTGCTTTCTCTCACCTGTCAGCCCAGGGATTCTCCAGCCACTATGACTATTACAGTCTGTAGCAACTAGACAGTTGAAGTAGTTGAATTTTACAGGCATTACAGAAATGACAACTCATTTATGCTTATGTGATTTTCCCTCACAGGCGCTGAGAGCAAAGAAGTGGCTGCAGTACAGACACTAGATTGCTAAATTAGATTTACTTTAACAGATGCAGATTGCTGCCACATATCTGTCAGATCTCCAGATGAAGGCTGGTTGGACTCCTAACTGCCTATTTTCTTCTAAAAATGAGTCTTTGGACATTTTTATAAGTATTTTACCTGTTTGGAGAGCACCACAATAGAAGAGAAATAATAATAAATAAGAATACACATAGGAAATGTAATAAGGAAACATAAACATTACTTTAATCTAGTTGTTCTTTAATCATTCTGCCATTACTACCATAGGAAAATAAGATTATATTCCTACCAGGTGAGTCACTGGAAACTCACTTCCATAATAAATCACTTCAGCAGATGAAGTCTGAAGAAAGCTTAGCATTCCTCCAGTTCTGAAATGTATATGCCAGCTATCACTTAAATAGTATCTGGGATTTATTTTGAAAAGAGGCAGCTAAAGACTTATATTGGCAAGAACAGCTGCAGAAACATTTTAGGCTTTGACCTTCAACGGTGATGATGATACAAAGCTGTTTTCTGTACTATTTACTCTGAATACTGTTTGTCTTTCTACTTAGCTATCTATCTCCAGCCATTCCTTCTGTTTTCCTATGTCAGCCATTATACATTTTCTCCACCAGTCTCTTCATACACTGTTCTGCTGTATCATCTCCCTTTCTTCCTCATTTCTCTTTCTAAAGCTGTCATCATTTTGTCCTTCTTCCCATTCCAATTTAAAAAAATACAGGATTTACACATACTGCAGCACTGTAACACTCTGTATGCATATTACGGTTCTTACAGTCCTTATAGTATAAGCTTCTGGGAGCTTGAACTATCTTGTCCAGTTCCTGGTATTATACAGGGCTGAGATCAGAGCTTACATTACTAAGGACTGTACAAATAAAGGCATATAGAATTACAAAATTGTTTGAGTTGGAAAGGACCTGTAAAGGTCATATAGTCCAACTCTCCCGCAATGAACAGGGACACATACAGCTACATCAGGTTGCTCAGTGTCCCATCTAGCCTGACCTTGTTGTCTTTAGGGCCAGGGCATCCACTGCCTCTCAAGGCAACTTATTCCAGTGCCTCACCAGCCTCACTGCAAAAAAACTTCTTCCTTATATCCAGTCTAAATTTCCCCTCCTTTAGTTTGAAATAATTCCCCCTTGACCATTCACAACAGACCCCTGAAGTCTTTCTCCTTTCTTGCAGCCCTCTTTTAGATACTAAAAGACCATTCTGAGCTCTCCCAGGATCCTGGAGAGCTGCTTCAGCTCTCAAACTATGCAGCAGAGTTTCAGAGGCCAATGAGATAAACTCAATTTTCACAAGTTCTAATTTAGTTAACTAGATAATTACCTGTGCCTTCACAGAATGAACAAGTAAAATAACAGGCTATAAATGGCACACCGCATTAAAGTTTTTGGTTATTTCTCTATGGTAAAGGGACATTTTGTCCAGTATAATGCTACATGAAATCATTAAGTACTTTAAAAAAAATTGCAATTCCATAAATATGATTTGTTTATTCACCTTAACTCATCTGGTTAGCTGGCCCTCTACTTGATAATGGAGTTCTCTTCAAGACAGTTATGGGGATAGTTCTCATTGCCCCACCATAGATTGCTATAAGCCTCTAAATATTTAGTACTTAAAGAATTAATCATTTCTGTGGATCAAAACACATTTCTCCTGAAGACAACAGGGTAACATATCAATTTGTTATGCTGAACATCATGCAAAAGATACTTTTGAGGCCCAGGTATGGAAAATGGTTTCCATACCTCTGTTCTGTTTTCTAAAAGATCTGCTGGGATTTGACATTAGCTCAAGCTAGACTTTTGGAGCTTCATCTAACACTGGTGCCCATTTGCACTCCATGAGCTCTCCACATCTGCAGCTCTGGTTATGCCTGAAAAAGACTGCCAGACCATCTGCACAGTGCTTGCTGCACGAGGACACTGATCAGCTGTGGCAGAAAGGAGGTGGAAGGATGAAAAGGAGAACAGGAACACTACTCAGGAGCTATACAAAACCAGCTCTGGTAACAGCCTCCCCGAAACTTAGTCCATAATAGCAATTTAGAAAATTATATGTTATTACTATCACAGTTCTTCCTGTATATTTGCAGTGAGACAGGAACCAGGCTGGACTGTACGCCCACTAGTACAGAGCTGAGTGCTTCTTGGCTTTGCTACTGCAGTGACTGCAGCCATGGACATTTTTAAAAAAAGCACAGAAGACATACTACAATCAAGATGTTTTGGAGAGGGCAAACATCTAGGCTGGCACTGCAGGATGGTTGGGTTTCTGCAAGCAAAGACCGTGTGTTGGAATGTTGCAGTCATGCATACAGAGCAAGGTGTGCCTGCAGTTACCCCAGCCTTGCCCCCCAACTGTGACATGGGGTCCACCTGGCAACAATATGCCAGGGACATCCACCAAATCAGAACTCCAGGCTCTCATTGAGAAACAGTGCAGTTACTGGCAGGGAAACTAAGCCTTTGTTTTGAAAAACTAGAGAATTACCTGAGAACACAATTTTAAGAAATAAGAAATGGCCATAGCAGCATATACATCTACTGAAAGGAATAGCACTGGGGCATTTTTATTGAGACACAAAATAATTCATTCCACATTTTTATACTCTCTGAATAATTTAGGAATTCAACCTCTTTAGAATTTGCTTAATATTCCAACACTTTATCAAGGTTTCCCCTTCTACACTAGTTTACTACAGAGAGAAAAGCCGCGGTTAGAAAAAAAAATATACTACAGCAGCCAGAAGCCTCCTGAATTATATATCTCCATGAAAATTATTTGCAGTCATTTTTATAGATCTTTCTTGCATTTAAACTCTCTCTCAGGTTTTTTGCACCTCAGAAGTCAGGAAATACTTGGAAATGCACTACGTGTGGAAAGAAAGAAGTGTACGTTTTATTAAGCTCTGAATGTCTAGAATACTTAAAATACAAAAAATATTATATTTGAAGAAATGGTGAACTGGGAAATTAGTCTTGACAGCAGGCAAATAACAAGGATAAATTGAATACCAGTATGTGAACATATAGGATACCTGCACTGAGCTTAAAGGCCTGCCATGCTACATGATTTTTCAAACTGCTTCTCAGTTGACCCTTCAGGATACAATGAAATGCTCTTCAGTACAGTCCCCTAGAAACCAGTAAGAGATTGTGCATTCTTTAAATGCTCAAGAGGCTGTTGAACAATATCCAATTCATACAGCAGTTTCTGTTGTGTTGACAGGTGGAGAGGGATGTGTGGACCGATCGTGGTCTTGCATATATTTTCCTGATGCAGGATTATCATCTTCTCCACATCTCCATCCACCTCAATAAACACTGCTGTGAGCAGAACAGGCAGCTCTACTGCTGGGAGGACAGAGCTGCCACAGAGGGCAGGATGGAAGAGAGAGCAATGCAGACAGTGCACAAAAGAGATGAAAAAAGGGATTTATGAAAAGATAAAGAGTAAAAACGAGCCATGAGGTGAATGTTCAAGGTGTTTAAGAACAGGTGCAGAGGTGAGAGGCTTATAAAATGCTGCACTTTTTTATTGTCAGTAATTCTTATTCACAAGATACTTAAAGAAACCCAGCATTTCCTTGGTTCAATTTACTTGATTCACAACATCTGGTTGAAGCATAAATCTCCTGAGTTTTGACAATCTCATTTTATAAACAAGGAAGTCTATGTAGCAACAGTAGAAGCTGCACTCATTTCAAGACTCATGTTCAATTTTCTCAAAAGAAAAAGTGGGTTTTAGACTTTTTCAAAGAGTGATAGATAAAAGTATACATACATGTATATGTATGTGTGCACACACACACACCCTCTCACACTATTTGTTGCATAGGTAACAAGGATCAATAGTATCTGTTCTATATGAACCGGAATTCTCACCAATGCCCAACTCTCCCCATCCCCCACCCCCTAAAAACAAAAAAGAAAAAAGAGAGAGGAAAACAGTCTGACTTATATGACTGTAGAGCAATTACAGGAAAGTGCTTGTACCTTTGCTACAGCCTTCTCAAGACTTACTCCCTAAAGGCAATTTAGAAATTTATTATGTAATTATTATTACAGTTGTTCCTCCTGCACACTTCAGTAACCAATAGTGCATTATTATGGGTCTCCATAAATAAACTTCTGCCTTTTGTATATGCAAACCCCCCATGTATTGCAAGTTCAATTCCAAAGTATGCAGTCACATAGGTGCTTGAATGTCCGCAACACACTGGAGTTTAACAGATCTACAGCGCAGTAAAAAAAAAAAAAAGAAAAGCAAAGAGCAAACAACTAATCTGTTAGAAACCAGACAGAGTAGAAAGCAAACTTCTCAGGCTGTGCACAGATCTTTTGCCTAGACACTGCGCTCCTAGCTTCATATCTATCTTTCCTCTTCATACTACCCAAAATCATATTTGAAAATGGTAGTATAAATAATGCTGAAAATAGGACATCTTGCAAATGGTTATGTCTTGGAGAGGCATATACTTCTCAAACAAACTTCAGCAGAGTGCATTCCCACCTTTCTCAAGTGTAAACTCCCCGTTAAGAACAGCATTCACAGGCTAGTTTTTCACCTAGTTTATCAGGACGCTGTAGTAGGTACTCCACCATTCTCATGTGTTCCCTCATGTACAGTCACAAAGCTTGCCCCGTTCCGTTTTTAAGCGTACCCAGACCTTGTTGATCATCTCAGGCCCACTCCTTCATTTCTATTGTTCTTCTGGCCTGCTGAATAAATTATTCCAGGGAGCAGCCATAGCTTATAAACCCTCAATAGTTGGAAGTAAACACTGCTTTTTTTTTTATTTGATTAAAGACAAATCATGTGTAAGAGGCCATGCTTTTGCACTGCTAATCAGCAGTGAGCACAGGAACATAGAGAGCTGCAGGAACTCAAGCAATAGGAACAGAAAATGCTTAATTTTCATACAACAAGAAATGATTAAGCCATTGTCCATGCTCTGAAACCCAAAAAATAAACTCTGCTTGGGATGTCATGCAGGCTAAATCAGGTTATTGCTTAAATAAAATAGTATAGGATTGATGCTGAAGTGTGAGGGGAAAAGAATTTGGGAATGAAGCAGATGAGAAATTTGAAATCATGCAATCCCTACTGTATGTTTAGGAGTGGGAAGGCAGGATGATGAAGGGAGAGGTTAAAACATGCATACACAGGAAAAGAAGAAGGAGGATGAAAGGGTCCAGTCACACGGTGGCTGGTCAGTTTGTTTTTTGAAGCTCTGTGTTCAACGGCTACAGATGTCTAATTTTGTTACTAAATCCTACTTCTAATTCAGCTCCACTGGGAACGACTGCAAGTGCAGACTGTCAGGGAATTAGGTGTGTGGCAGAGCAGTGAGGGAGACAAAAGATTGGCGCCCACACCTCAGGGGCATCATGAACATTGGAACAGAGGCACAGGCCAGGGTTAGCTGTTACAATAACCCCCAGGACCTGAATGTGTGTGCAGCACTAGTATACTTCATGTTGGAGTAGTGGATAAGTAGAAAAGAACTGTGGAATTGGTTTTCCCATCCCTGAGGGTGGAGGTAAGGTCAAAGAATGGCTGGAGCTGGATCTGAAAGGAACAATATTTCATGACATTGCAGCAGGAAGTGAAGGAACCTGCCGGGTCCCACAGTCCAGCAGGTTTGGCTACTCCTAACAGACTCCACAACAGTGAACTAGTTTAGTAATATTCATCAATCATCACTTAGATACAAGAAGATACATAGGAATATCAAACTGTTCAGCTATGCTTACTGCAGTGGTTGGGTGCCATGACTTTGTTTCCCTTTCCTTTCTAGCTTTCTTCAGCAGAGTGCAATGCCTTTGGCTTCAAAGCTCATCAAGCTGTGATAATCTTAATGAGGGGATACTGTCCACCCTCAGCAAGTAAGCTGATGATACAAAGCTGGGAGGAGTGGCTGACACACTGCAAGGCTGTGCTACCACTCAGCAAGACCTGGACAGACTGCAGAGCTGGTCAGCAAGAAACCAGATGAGGTTTAACAGAAGCAAGCGTAGAGTCTTGCACCTGGGAAGGAGTAACTGCAAGCCATCAGTACAGGTTGGGACATGACCTGCTGGAGAGGAGCTCTGTGGAGATGGACCTGGGGGTTCTGGTGTATGACAGGTTGTCCATGAGCCAGCTGTGTGCCCTGGAGGCCAAGAAGGCCAATGGCATCCTGGGGTGCATTAAGAGGAGCGTGGTCAGCAGGTCAAGGGGTGTGATCTTCCCCCTCTACTCTGCCCTCGTCAGGCCTCACCTGGAATACTGTATTTAGTTCTGGGCTCCCCGGTACAAAAAAGACAGGGATCTCCTGGGGAGAGTCCAGTGGAAGGCCACGAAGATGATAAAGGGCCTGGAGCCCCTACCCTATGAGGAAAGGCTGGGTGACCTGGATCTGGTCAGTCTTGAGAAAAGGTGATTTTATTAATGTTTATAAATACCTTAGTTGAGGGAGTCAAAGGGACATGACCAATCTCTTTTCAGTGGTCTGTGGGGACAGGGCAAGGGGAAATGGCCATAAACTGGAGCATAGGAAGTTCCACACCAATATGTGAAGGAACCTCTTCACAAAAGGGGTGATGGAGCACTGCAACAGGCTGCCCAGGAAAGTTGTGAATTCTCCTTCCTTGGAGATTCAAGACCCGCCTGGATGCCTACCTATGCAACTTACTGTAGGGAGCCTGTTTTGCAGGAGAGTTGCACTCGATGATCTCTGGAGGTCCCTTCTAGTACCTACTTTTCTGTGATTCTGTGATTTTAAGATGAAGGTTCTAAAGATGGAAATATACAAACCGTAACAGTGCCCTTAATTGTGTCTGTTGCTCAAAATATTTGTTCTTCATCTTTGCTGACGAGGTGATGTGGACGACTGAAGAGCCCTGGAGGTCTGCTTAGTTATTCTAACGTAGTATTTTGTATTCTAAAAAGTATATATTACATTTTGATAGAGTGGTTTCTGATGTTTCCAGTGATCTCTTACTGTTGACAATCAGTAATTCAACACCTTTAATTATGGGCCAATTCCTTCATCTCTGAGTGAACTAGAATGTGATAAACAACTAGTGAATTATACAGTGATCATCTTCAGATGGGCTCACCATTCATTGCATCTGTGAAGGTAACAATAGACTTAGGAGGACAGTCCTGACTGCCATGCTAGTAGCGCTATGCATTTGTCTTCCAGTCCTGTGACAATTCCATTGTTTCCATGGCATAGTAGTTTCTCAAAAGAGAAACTGAAGCACAGGAAAGTCAAAAAGCTTGTACATGCATGGATACATGCATGTACAGATATGATATTAAATCTTCCTAGTCCACTAATAATAAGATTTTAACTCCAGTCAATTCATCTCTTAAGGTCCCATTAAGTAAGTTTGGGACAACAGTTGAAATTTGCTGAGTAAACAGAAGGCCAACTTTTTTTGATTGTGATAGTCAAAATGGAAGGAAATATGTTTCAGAGTTAATCTTCTATCCTTGAAAATAGCCTTTTCCAATTTGATTAGGATGCCATTAGGGTGAGTGCCTCTGTCGATTTCAGCCATTATGGTGTTCTAGAGAAAGACTGCTGAAGTTGGAAGAATTTAAAACAATCTATAATGCTCTAGAGAACATTGTATATCCGGAACAAGACTAGCCAACACTTTTATTCTCACTAAAAATTAATGGCTCTGGTCAGTCATATCTAATAAAGGTGAATCTGACTACTGCCTTGCATTACACGATACTCCCCTACAGCACAGTATAACAGAAGAGTTAGCATCCTAGCAACTTCTGTCTTCATTTAAATTCATACAAAATGAAGCCCAAGTTGAGAAAAGGATTTCTCTAACAGTGAGGTGCTGACAGACTCATAAATGTGACTCACTGTCAGCACTGCTTCTGGGCCTGTCTACAAGTGTGAATGTCTTGTTTGCATCCTCTAGACATCTCAGCAGAGGCAAAGCACAAGGGCAACACCAAAGCTTAGATTGGAGCCTGTGCTATTTAGAAACGGAAGGAATGGCAGGAGGAAGCAGAAAGGATTGATTAGATGTTTTAGAGTAACTCCTTGCAAAACAAACTGCTTCTTATAGATGATCCCTCTCATGCTCTCTCTCTGTCTTTCATACATATTTTGTATGGTGTAGAACTGTATCTCTGCTTGTTTCTGCTTCTCTGTGTGAGAAGAAAGAGGAGATTTGAATGTTTTGTGTGAATGAGTTGCAATACATAGTATGTGCCACTTGCACCTTGTGCTTGGAGACCCTTTTTCGTCCAAAGAGACAAAAGTAAGCAGTACAAGACATAAGTTTGCTCTCTGTATTCAGTGATAAGCAGGTGCTAACTCTGCTTATAGGATAACGTTAGTCAATCTGAAAAAAAAAACACCCGTGGTCTCAGCAGTCTTAAGTAAGTAGTGCTGATGACTCTGGATTGGAATTGTCTTCTTCCACTTCAGAACTGTAAAACCCAAA
Source organism: Alectoris magna (assembly GCA_030625065.1). Classification (NCBI taxonomy): domain Eukaryota; kingdom Metazoa; phylum Chordata; class Aves; order Galliformes; family Phasianidae; genus Alectoris; species Alectoris magna. The sequence goes on from CM060560.1 coordinate 82,363,108, forward strand.
TTTGGCCTATCAACATTTTTAATGCATCAGTAATCATCAGAGACTGTGACATAAATATCAAAATCCCCCATTATAATTAATTTCCCTTTATTAAGAAAGATCAGAAAAGCAAAAGTGCAGCCTTATTAAATAAATATATTCATAGAAGTTATTAGTCAATGTAATAAGTCTGCAACCTAATCTGTTCTAAAATAATCACAGCAAAATAAACGTAATTAAAAACATCCAAGCTGACATATGTCAAGACAAAGTATGTGTTAGTAGATAACTACCGCTGATTGTGAGTCATATAACAATGGAAATGAAACTTTTTGTTAACTTTAAGAGATGTCATATCTACTTCTGATTGTAATCAAGATGATATTAAGCTTGCAGTTTAATGAACTCAACCAACAGGCACACCAAGAGGCAGAAGTTCACAGAAGCAATGCAATCTAATTATTTGTTTGCTTTTTATGCTCTGCTGTACATCTGTGAAAGAAAGAAAGAAAGTCAGTTCCATATGCCATGTGGCTACTTAAACACTCCTTATTACATTTTCCAGGAAGACTTGTATTTCTTGGCCACACAAATCCTGATCTTGCTGATCATTATTTCTGAAAGAAGCCAAGAGGTACAGTCATACACTAGACTAAGAGGTAAGTAATCAACAGGTAAATTTTTTTACTAACTCTTTGTTAAAGGGAAATTCAAATTTCATTTGCTAAGGAGATAGTTTTCTTGAAACCAAATTATCCCTCAAATTTTTAATTAATTTGAAGCAAGAAATTACACTGCCTTGTGATGTTTCCTGTTCTGCAGCAGTGCTTCTCAGGCAGCTGGCAACTTATCACTTACATATCCCACAGAAGTTGCTTGGTGATCTAGTGTCTTCCAAGAAAGGCAAAACATGATGCTATTGCTTGAAGCATACACTCTTGCCATTGTGCTTGCTTGTGAACCAACAAACGTCTGGATCTGCTGAAAGCTAACTTTGATGTAGAAGGAATAATACAACCTATATCTTAAGTCAAATCTGTTCCACACATCTCTAGAATGTCACACCACCTTTTCTTTTCCTTTCTACTTCTGGGAATGCCCATACCTTGGAAACCTTGTGAAGTGTTGCAGGTGCCAGAGCTGCAATTTGATCTGAATAGAGACTTGCATCGGAACAGGTGTGTCAGATCAGACTGAAGGTCAAACTGACACAGCTTTCTCAGGGTGTGGCTGCAATGCATCCTGTGCTGTTCTTGGAAAATAGCTGTGGTCCAAAAGTTCCTGTCTCTCCTACAGAAAACAGAGTATCAGAACATCCTCACCAAGTCCTGCTGAACTTGTGTTCTGCTATCCTCTAGAAGAAACACAGAGTAGGACAGGTTAGCATCAGTATCTCAGCAGTACTCTGGCCCTGACAGCTTATCCAAATTCTCATGTTACACAGACCACTAAGCCTCATTGCTCACCCAGGGGCTGGATTTTCAGCTCATTTCCCAGGATTCTAAAAGCTGCACAGTGGACTCATCTTGAAATCATATCTCTTATGCTGACATAGTTAAAACACAATTAGGACGCTACTGAGAATGTTGTATAGGGAAAGCCTTATACTTGGATTTTTTTTCGTGCAGAGATCACAATATCAGAAGCTGTCGGTTGTTTCAGGTATCAAGAAGGGATTGAATATTGAGTTCATAGTGATGCTTGGTACACAGACACAATGTTTGATAGTACTGCTGATTTTTAGCAATGCTGTGGGAAGTCATTTTAATATGGAGACAGAATAACAACTTCACATGAACCTTAATAAAATAAAATAATAATTCACTATGTACACTGCTTGTTTCATACTGTGTCTGCCTTTAGTATGTTAATTAAAATTTAAAATGTTACTTGTATTTTTGAATTAAGTGTGAATCTGAAATGTCACTATGACTGCATTCATTTTGGACCTCATCTCTTTGCATCATCCCTCCTTGCAAAAACTGTGCAGTAGGGGATAAAAGTCCCACTCCTGTCTTTTATTTTCAGGTATCCAACAAAGAGTAGAGATAGATAAATAATTCTAATAGATCAGTGAGACTTTAATGACAAAGGTACCTTTATAATTTGTCTTTCCATATTTTTATCTTCTACAGCATTTATCATTTTGTATTCATCCCTATTAAACTTCTGAAACTGATTGTTAAGTACAAATATTGTTTGCAATTACTTCTTCTTAATAACTAGAAATGTCAGTTTTACTGCTCGAATTCTACTATTAAGTCTGCCTTCCCAACAAAACTCTGCTAACCTAGAGAAGTCTGACTTTCCATCTTCTACTAAAAAGAAACTTTACACATTCTCTGAAAAGAGAGAAATGATTTGCAGGTTGTGAAAGTACAATGTCATGCATTTCTCTCCTTCCCAATTTGTCACAAAAGTATACTAGATACCATGATTCATATACTGAAATGCAATGTATATAAGTTTAATTAAAAAATATAGCAGTGCTTAACTTCCATCAGTGAAGAACTAATACCGATTTTCTGTTTCTTCTTTCTATAATTCTTTCTTTGATCAAGCCTAAACACCATTTTTCTTACATCTACTAATACCAAAGACAAATAGACAATACTTAGTGGCCTACTTTGAGATGTGACTTTTATTCTCATAGGGGGAGAAGACCAGAAAATCCTGAAGGAAAAAAAGAATTGATTTACAGATTATGCATTTCTTTGAAACTGTGACAGAAGAGGAAATACATTTTTTGCACTGTAAGGAATTTAAACAAGCATCAAATTTAGGATGTATTCTAAACTATGCATGAATAGGTGAAATGAAAACCTATTTAACAAACAAGCGCATTCTTATTCTCACCCAGACTGGCAGATCAAAAGAGACAGTTTTAGTTATTGTAATTCAGGAGTATAACATCTATAAAAAGCTGTAATGTAAATACAGAAAATAAATTTTAATATGAATAAAAGAATAATTAAATTATAATTCCTACCAAGACAGTCAATTGCTTAGCTTCAGGTCCATCATAGATAGTAAAAAATTACTCATTTAATCTTCGTTATTGGATTTTTGTTTGTTTGTTTGCTTTAACAAAGAGATGTTAAGGAAATAGTGAGTTGAAACCACTGTATAAGTAGTAGAGAACATAGTTCGAGGCCAGCCACAGTACACTTATTCCGTCTTTTCAAGTAAAGAAAAAAAAAAAATAAATTTTTGCAAAATATTTTCTCACTGAAATAGTTCAGTGAAAAACTAGTAAGAAATAGTTCAATAAACTAGAAACTGAAGAAAATATGTGTCTTGGAACTTTATAACTCTGTAATGTTAACTGTGAAAATGTGAATGGAACGCTCCAATCAAAAGAAATGAAAAACACTTTTTTTACAGAAGGCAGAAATAAAACAACTATCATTTCTAAATAGAGCCCATCCTTGATAAACTCATCCAGCTCTCCCACCAACAGCTATTTACTCGTCACTATCCACTTGACTCTTCTTGACTTTCAATACTAGTTGAAGAAAGAAAAGGCAATATGATAGAAAGTGAAATCTAGCAATAAGAAGAGTGAAACACGTTTTCCCACTCCCACAGTGTGGACCCCTGAGGGGCAAGGTACCTTCCCACCATCTAGTGGGAAAGTCTCCAAATCCTCCCCAAGGAGTAGGAGAGGGACCCTGCCATGCACATTGAAAACCTACTACAAACAAGAGAACTGTAAAGAGCTCTTCTTTAGTTCAAAAAACAGCGATTCTCATATTCACAGGGCTGACTGTTCCTCTCTGTTCCTCTGATTGTTCTAGGCTGGAAGTAATTTGGATTCAGCTTCAACATCAGAAGCCAGAAGTGATGACATAGAGAATCTCTTCCTATTCTCAAATAGTAGCAGATTTTGCATGTGTGTGTGTGTGTGTTGTTGGGCATTTCTACAGCATTTGGAAACAAAATTTCAGGGTCACCTAATGTTATCTGACACAAAGAAAAGAGTGCAGGCATAATGTATCGGTGCTTTTACAGGAGCAGGTAAAAGAAGCAGCCACAGCAAGCTGTACCTCTAGTGCTAGCCTAAAGGTTTAGGTATAAAAGTAGTTCCTCTGGAGACAGGAAGAACTGATTTCACTGTATGAGCTTCATCAGGGGGGGAAAAAAAAAAAAAAAAAAAAGGATTGAATAATATCTGGTGGATATTATACAGCTCTGTTGGTACTTCGCAGCGTAAAATCACGCCACTGTTATCAGGAAGACGTTACGTTACATGATTAGTTCATGAATGAGTAACAGGCTGCTGCCTGGGCATAAGGGAAAAGATAGATAGTTCAAGGAATGCATTTTAAAGAAGCCATTGTGTCAGTTCAGTCTTTCTTGTTTGAAAAAATGCATATCAAATTTGGTCAAATTTGTCTGCAGCAGCAAAGATTTCATACTAGTAACAAATGCTGACGTAGCTACAAGCAGTTTTTTTATTCATACAGTTTGTTACCACTATTCAGAATGAACTTGACCATGACTACATTAGGAAACTGTATGAACATGAATGCACCAGACCTGTCCTAATTATTTCCCCATTATTAATTAGCATGTTATATTCCTCTACTCTGTCCTTAAATAGACCTGGGGCTAGGATACACTTGAAGGCCCAGGCTGAATCAATCTCTTCAATAACTTTGTAATTACACAGTTGAAGTTTTTATTATTAAATAATAATCCAGAGTTGATGTTAAGGAGGGGCGAACAGTCTGAGACCGAACACGCAAAGAAGCAATGAGTAAAAACTGGTGATATAAATATATAGCATCAAGCATAAATGCATAGCACCAAATATGCTGAAAAGTACTTGATTACCAACACACAGAACACTTTGAATGCTCTAAGAGTATATGAATGATCTTGATAAAGGGATTGAGTGCACCCTCAGTAAGTTTGCAGACTACACCAAGTTGGGAGGAGTGTTGATCTGCCCGAGGGGAGAAAGGCACTACAGAGGGACCTGGATAGACTGGATCAATGGGCCGAGGCAAACTGTATGACCTTCAATAGGGCCAAGTGTCGGGTCCTGCTGTTTGGTCACAACAGCCTGGGCAACCCTACAGGCTTGGGGACGAGTGGCTGGAAAGCTGCCTGATGGAAAGAAACCTTGGTGTACTGATGAACAGTCAGCTGAATATGAGCCAGCAGTGTGCCCAGGTGGCCAAGAAGGCCAATAGCATCCTGGCTTGTATCAGGAATGATGTGGTGAGCAGGACTAGGGAAGTCATCCTGCCCCTGTACTCGGCATTGGTGTGGCCTTCCCTCGAGTACTTTGTTCAGTTTTGGGCACCTCAGTACAGAAAGCACATTCAGGTGCTGGAGCAGGTCCAAAGAAGGGCAACGAGGCTTGTGAAGGGCTTAGAGAATATCCCCTATGAGGAGAGGCTGAGGGAACTGGGGCTGTTTAGACTGGGGAAAAGGAGCCTGAGGGAAGACCTTATGGCTCTCTTCCAATATCTGAAAGGTGATTGCAGTGAGAGCAGGATTGGTCTCTTCTCACTGGTGACAGGTGACAGGACAAAGGGAAATGGCGTCAAGTTGCGCCAGGGTAAGTTGAGGTTGGATATCAGGAGAAACTTCTTTACAGAAAGGGTTGTTAAGCACTGGAATAGGCTCCCCAGGGAGGTGGTTGAGTCACCACCCCTGGGTGTGCTTAAAAACTGTTTGGATGTCATGCTCAGGGACATGATTTAGTGGAGGGCTGTTAGTATGGTTAGGTTGTGGTTGGACTCGATGATCTTTAAGGTCTTTTCCAACCTGAGTGATTCTGTGATTCTATGAGAAACTGGATGAAGAAAATATAAAGATGTCTCCCACAGACCTGTAAAAATGTTACTTATTGCACTACTGGAAAGCGCTGAGTAATATGAAGTATTGTGAAGATTAGCAGAGAATGAGAGTTTGGATGATAAAACTGTCATACAATTTGTTTCATTATCAGGGTTTGCTGGAGAACAGCTTAGGTAGTGTTTCCTTAGCAGGGCAGTAAAAAGTTTTAACCAGTGTTTTCATACAGATTTACTGCTAATAAAAGTAATTTTGTCATATAGCATTATTGCTAACGATTTAACTTTAAAAGTGATCTCAGCTTCTCTTTCATATTATAATGTTATCAACCATAAAGGGAAGTAATTACTATTCCTTCAGGGTAAATTATTTTTCTTAAAAATATGATGACACTATATCAATTAAAGATCTTGTTTTTCAATATTTACTCTTATACATGTATATATACGTGCACATATTGATAGTACTGAATTGCCTAATAGATTGAAAATTATGTTGGTCACTCTGAAAGTAATGCTCCTATGACAGGTACAAAGAGCACAATAACACTATGTGGTAGAAAAAAATCTGAGTTACACAACACTGTTTTTCAACATAGTCACCAACATTAGCCATGCATTTTTGCCAGCAATGAGTAAGAGCCTGCATGCTGTGTTTGTACAAGCCTTACCTCCTCACTGTGCTCACATCCACTGGCTGGTCTCTATTAAGCATTTAGCAAGTGTCAATGAATGTCAAAGGGTGCCATTTCTTCTGCATAGAGTTCAATGACAGACCTTTTCCTCATCTGCTCTTCCATATCAGACACCATTGTGTCAGATTGCCCTTCTGCTGCCATCTGTCGCATAGCAAAAAAATGGAACAGGATAGTCATGTGAAGGTCTAACACCTACTGCCATACCACCAGCATCTGCCTCTGATGGCATGAGCCAACCTAAGAAAATAGGAGGTATTGCATTCAGAGTATCCTTGTACGTAACTTTACTTTAGATATATATACAAATATATACGCGGGTATTTTTAGTGTTAAAAACACCTGTATTAGAAATTTGTTAAAACAAAGACAGATTTAAATTCCAAATTAAAATGATAAGACTGCTTCACCTATTCACTGTTTTGAATGCAAAATAGCATATGAGTGTCTAGCAAAAATCAGAAATATTTTGCATTAACTGGTATGGGCTACGGGTTTACCTGTAAATCTGGGAAAAACTGGAAACATTTTGGGGGTAAAAATAACTTTACTTGGCTATAGTTTGTCATTATATTCACACCAGAATGGCCCTTTCAAACCAAGAGCTTTAAGACAGTTTAGGTTATTATCCCATCTCTGTCTCTTAGGTAATGCTGGGACTCAAAAGCCCCTTCCTTGGTCTTTTTTCAGGATCACACATCAGTTCCTCAGGCTTTTTTTCAATCTTGGGCACTTCTCTGCCCTTTGCACCAAATACTATATTAAGACTCTCTGCCAAGATCGTCTGATTTCCTGAGTAATCTTGCAGCAGGATACATTTTGAAAGAAAACATTTGCTTTAAATGCTCATGGCTAATCTGTGGTTTCAGGTACATTTAGGTATGGGGAGTGGAAGCAGCTTTTAGTGTTACTCTCTGGGCAGAGAGAGATTTGCAATCTAGGAAATAAGGTCTTAGTGGTAACATTTAGGTTTCCCCAGAGGCCTCTCTATAAGAAGATTTGTAGTGTCGAATCCCAGCTATACAGATATATATAGTACATGTATCTTAACTTTCTACCAAGGAATTATTTCAGAATTGTCACTTTTGCCCACAAAGGGAGTGAGGGGTGACCTTATTCACAAATCTCCCTGGTTAGGTTCAAAATGAAACTAGGGGGTTCCTTGGTCTGTGAGAGGAATGCAGCAGGATGGCATACATGAAGCAAAACAGTCTCCACAGAAAAAAATAAACTTAGCAACAGATTTGGATTCATCAGTCAAGTTATGCAGTGCTTAAGGAAGGCATCATAGCTTGGCCTAGCTGTGTGTCCTCAGAAATGCCCTAAGGTTCTTGCCACATTGAAAAGCAGTATTCATAAAATTTGTTTTACAGTTGGTAAAAAAACGAGGTGTTAACACTTCACAGCAGTACTGTGCAGCAGTCAGAGATAAGGAGAGAATACTGCACTTCAGTTAAAACCTCAGAGTAAAATTATTTGGGGAGAGTACTCTCATCAACTCTGCTGGTCAAAGGCATCACTGACTTGATTTTCAAGTGCATTGGGATCATTCACAGCAATCAGACATGAGACGAGATGTGCACCACATCTACATCTTATAGGCAAAAGATACTCCTGTTTCTTGGAAAGCAAGAGTCTGCTTTTACTGTGGGGCCCTAGAGGTGGAAGCTTGCTCTAACTCCCAAAGGGGAGAAAGGAGTAACCAGTAGCAGCACTGGCCCTACACAAATGAATCTTGACAAGACCAGAAAGTTGACTGCTGTGCTTTTCCTCAGTGTTGGCATCTGTGTTACCATTTCTGCTTGATCAGGAGTGGACTTCTAAAGTTCATCATCTTCCCTCCCTCTCCTTTGGTTATCAGTGGGGAGAGGTGTCGGTTTTGCACCTAATAATGTAATGGGCTTCAACCCATGGGCGGACACCAGAGCAATTTTGAAGCAAACCAGCCACTTGGAAAGTAAATGGTCTATGTTCTCAGACCTTATTATCTCTTATCAGCCCAATGTTATAGAGTTGCACAGTTTGCTGGTGCAGATAAAGTAGTATGGCAATGTAAGCACAAGATAAACCTTGGTCTCCTGTCAAGAACAGATTGAAAATTTGTCTAGTATTTTTAACAATGATGTCCTGTAAACTGAACATGTGTTTTATTTTACTATATATGGCAGAGGAGACCCTTTAAGAACAAAGTATTTTATAGATTCTTTGGATTTTGACTGTGTTTAATCCGCTACACCCTGTAGCAGATTTGAGCTGCTCCTAAAGATGTTATTTGTTGCTTGCAGCTAGGTGCAGATGCGATCCATATAAACCTGGATTTATAATTCCAAGGTAGCTCAGGAGCATTGATCTCCCAAGAGCAGTTAAGGAGTGGGCTGATAACAACAGCAGCTTACTGAACTATGCCATTCTGGGAATATTCAAAGTGTTCCCAAGAAGTTTTTCTGCAAGTAATACAAATACCGGCTTCACTTACCTTTATGAGGTCAGAAGGAGTCACAGCACAAAGAGGCTCAGCTGATGATATGGTGAATAACTTCCAGTTATTTGTCTGGCATGACTGTGCTGCCTCTTCAGCCTCCTGAGAATAAGTAAATGTCAAAGCATCTTCAATCCAAGAGCTGAGCATTATCAAAAACTGGTGTTCGATATATTCATGCCAAGCTGAAAAGGAAGGGTGACATGGGTAATCTGACTTCATCTGCTGTTCCTAAGGACCATCTGGCAGTGTAATGAAGAAGGACAAACTAAAACCAGATTATACTTACCTGAAGAAAAGGATGCCTGAAATCTAGACCAGGCATTCAAAGGGCAATCCTTTTCTTATTGACTTCAGGCCAGAATGAGTTTATGAGCTGTCTTAATTTATCTTACTTCCCCTTCATGTAAGCAGAGAAATAGAAACCTGCATAAACTGAGTAGAAAATACATTTTGTGATGTGCTGAGAGCTCTCTCCTCTCCTCTGCCCTCACAAGTATCTTTTGAAATAGAATTAACTTGGCTCTCAGGTTTTTAAGTGTATCCAGAATAAGCCCTTACGTGCTGGCAGGGTCATCCTGCTGAAGACATCAGAGACTGCCAAGGAGCTACAAGTTAGGGGGATTAGTGGAGAAGCTGGTGTTGGTGTGAAGAGGACTGGGAGCATCAAGGGACCCATAATTTACCCACTGCTCCTCACTTCAGGAGTCCCTCTACTGAAAGGTGAGAACAGACATGACCTGCTTCCCTTGAAGGTCCTCCAGTGGTCTTCTTTGATTAACTGCTTGCAAAAGATATGTAGCTCTACACTGCTATTTGCTGTTTCTGAACTAGAAGAGATTTCATTCATAGGAAATTAATTGTAAGCAGTATGAGCTGCTGTGAATAGAATTGTCAGGGCCAAGCAGGATTGGTAAGGGAATCAGCATTAGGAAAGCCCACCATACTGAGAAACCTTTTTTCCCTTCTTTTTGAAAGATGTGCATTTAAAGTATAATCTCCAAATGAGATGCTGGGTTTGAAACATTTTTTCTACAACACATTCTCTGCATTCCCAGGGGCTCTTTGAGAAGAGCAGAGAAGCAGTGAGAAGCAACCGAAGATAAAAATAACAATGAAGTTTTGGAGGATATCTTTGCTTCTCACACTGTTGTTGGGTCTACATTAAGTGTTTTTCTGTTGCCACATACTCCTGGGAATAGAGCTTTTTCCCTTAATTAATAGGAGTTTTACAAGAATTGATGCCCCACAATAAATAACCCCACCAAGGTAAAATCTTCTATCACCTGAAAACAGAAATTATTTCTCCCAAACATGTTTGAGGATTAAAATAACAGATCTATGTGTGGAGACTGACTAAAACGGGGAATTCCAGAAATGCTATTCCAGGCAGAACTGGTTCAGTCTCATTATCTCTCCCATGATCCTTAGCCTGAAGAGATTTCTAGAAAGCAGGATTCTTCTTCAACTGATTACAAAGAAATCTAAATATACAAAAAAGTATAATAATTGCTATGTTTTTTTCCTCTGTGTATGTATAGTAATACGTAATTATATTAAAATATATATGGAATATGCAGTACGTCACATATTATATTAATTATATAGTATTAGTGTAGTATTATATGTCTACTATATTATATATACACTATATAACTGTACAATGATGCACTGCTTTCACAGGTATAAATAAATTTGCTGAAGTTATTACTGTTGCTGTCTATATTGTTCTTTTTTTAACTTCAAATCCAGTAGCTGCACATATTGAATGTGCTCTCATCTACACAGTATGATGGTCTTTGCCCAGATACTCCTTGGTTGTCAACTCTCAGCAATCATATTGAGGATTGAGATCATATATTCCCCTCTTACCTGTTTTTTTTTTTTTTTTTTCCATGCTTTTCAAAACATTACAAGAGATCAACAAATGTTAGGGGATGAAGGAAGGTGGGCTATTATAATCTCGATCTCTTCTTTCTTGAATAGCCTGATATGGGAACAAGATGTAGCTCTGTTATTGGCAGTGCTTGATGATTTAGCCCTTGACTTATGCTGTTTTTTTGCATACCTGAAAATAACATATTTAATTTTAAGTTTAAATTGCTATCCGAGTCAAAATATGTGAAAGAAGAAATGGTTGAATCTGAAAGCATTTTTCCCTTCAGTCTGGCTGATGAGCTGGAAAAACACTCACTACCATCTACAGTCTTGGTTATGTGCACACTGAATAGAACTGACACAGCAGTTGTGAAGAAGTCTTAACTTAAAAACAAATTACAAAGCAAAGAAATTCAGTTTTAAAGGATGTATTTAACAAACAAAACATTTGCTTGTAATCAAGAAAGACACCACAGTCTTAAACCTATCCAAGTAGAGAGAGCACTATCTGGAGAAAGGAATACTCAAAGTTCATTACACAAATAGTCATCAAACTATAAATGAGAGCTTGTAATGAAACATGGAATGCAGCTTGTAAAGAATGCCCATAATGCATTTTCTTACCCTTTAATTTTCTAGATTCAAATCCAAAACCTAAATTTACTCACTATTGTGCAAACTTATCAAAGAGAAACAATATACTCTATCATTGTTTCAAAAGACATGCAAGGAGAGTCGAAATTTAGAGATATGTATAATGTACATATAATTACAAGATAGGTACATATTATCACTGACATATGCACACATACACTTTTTCTCTACACTAAGCAAAATATATAACAGATATATAATTAATGTGTTAAAATATTTTAAATATTAATGCATGTGAATATATTCTAATTTTTTTTAAATATAGCAAATATATCTTACACATTGTCAAATATATTCGTACTAATATATTTTGTAAGTTAATCTTATGTCTTGTGCCTAATCTTTATTTTAATAGAAACAGACTGGTAGATTAATACATGCACAAGCTGCTAGTGTATGTGCAGTTTATCTTCATTGAGTGTGTGTCAGGTTTAGGAAAGGAATTTCCTAAGCTGTGAACTTTATGCAGTAGTGAAAGGGTTATACATGAGGTGAAACCTTTTACCTTCTCATAATTTAATTCTAAAAGGCAATTCTGAAAGATTTGCTGACTCTGATTGGCATGTGCAATTTTCACTAAGGCCAGTGGAGGCTCATACACAAATCAGTATCAGCGTGTGTACCTAAATATGCCCTGTACTCAAAATAATTGAAAACTGTTTTCACTGTATATTTCTTGACCATAAAAAGAAAAATATCCTCTGCCTACTATAATTCTTACATATTATTTTTCTGTGAGAAAATGTCAAAAATATCACTGAGATGACTTGAATGTGGCAAAGCATGCTGCTGAATGCCAGTCCTGAGAGTAAAAGAGTTTGATGTGCAGCTATCTAGATCCTACTTGAGAAGTTAAAACAAGGTGGGTTTTGTTTGTTCGTTTGTTTGTTTGTTTGTTTTGAATTCATTGGGAAGAGTCTTTCCATTTTGGAATCTCTCTGTTTTGTAGTTCTTTGCTATGGCATTGACTTCAAACATTTTTTCATGTATATTAATTCATATTATTAATCCCAAATAGACATCATGGAGTCTTCTTCCTCTCTACTATTTCATTTGAACTTGTGAAAATTTTCCATAAAAACTATGACAGATTCAGTGTAACTGTGTTAATGGAAAAAAATTGTCTTTGAGCAGGAACAGAATAAGAATAGATCATACATTATTTTTCTCAGAATGACTCTAAAGCATTTTCTGAGCTTTCTTAGAAAATCCCATATCCGAAAGACAAGAAACATAGTAGTAAAATTGCTGGCTATGAATAATGCTTGCTCACATAGTTATAGATAGATTCTGTACTGTAGGAACAGCTTTTCTGATGGTTCTCTCTGACCTAAAATGCAGTGTCTTAGCTTACAATACTGCAACAGATTCAGAATATTTCACTATAGTTTACTGAGAAAAGTTGTTTCCAAAAACTGGCCAACTAAAAGTTAAAACCAAAATATTTCACATTTTAATAAGGAAAACATACTTTATAATATGCCTTGAATATTTTTTGTTATTATTTTTGTATAACATTTCTGGAATTGCTTATATTTTGACTTTAATTTTTTATCGTATTCACCGTGAAAAAAAAATCCAATAGCTCAGCTTCTCAGATCAGAAGTCAAACTATTTCAGTTTATTTGCATGAATTGTTCTTAAATAAAACTACAATGTTGAATCATACCATAAAATGAAAAGCAGGCAAATGCAAAAAAGACCTGGCATGTTATATTCAAGCGTATCAGTCAGAGGGACTATATGAAAGACTGGTTCAAGAACACAATGTATTCTCCAAAGCCCTATGTATGCTACCATGCTGAAAGAAAAGGAAAGCAGAGCATTCTTTGCAGCAGATGAAATTTAACTCCCCTGGGAAGCAATGGGATCCTTCTTAACTGGATTGTGGTTTTCTGTTTTTATAATTTCAGGTCTCAGGGACATATATAGTAAAATAAAGCATTCAAGGTTGTTCCAGAAGAAATTATTTGGTTTTCTTATTGTTTTTCCTTTCCTGAGGCAGAGCACAGTGGTTGGTCTTTTGACTTTAGTATTGTGAAGTACTGTAAACATATTTGCTTAAAGTATTTTCTCATCTGTGAAAGGAGAATAAAAACAAAAAACTGCATTTGAAATAAGCTAGAGGCATGAAATAAAATGCTATAAATACAGTGTATTTCTATATCACAAATTTCATATTCCCTTCAACGCTTTAGAAGAAAAGCTGTTGGTGAAGGCTCTGAAACTTTCCAAGAATGTGAGCAAAATATGTCTCCCACTCTGATTTACCACCTCAAATGAGACTGGAATCTCTCAGATTATAAGACAAAGAGGACTATATGAAATACAGGAGAAAGAAAAGGTAGAAGAAATACTCCAGAAATTCTAACCTTGATAGAGACACACAAACTTCAAAGAGGCAAAAAGAAAAGAAAAGATGCTGGAATAGAATAGTGTTCTTCAGACAGAAAGTGCCTTTGAACATATTTGTCCTTTAAAGCAAAAATTAAACCAGTATGCAATACTGTACACATATTCTAATAGTGTATTTTAAAACTGAAGGAAGATGAAGAGCAGTGCTAAGGAGAAGCCAATAATAAGGACTCACTCTGTGGAGTTGTTAGCCTCCCTCACCGCTTGGAATCTTTCTTTTTATGTCCAGTTAATAAAGCATAGAAAAAAACTTGGGTTAAATACAGAGAACATACCCCAAGACATACAAGCCAGTCTTGCTCTGTTTGAGTTTTCTTTATAAAATATGCCAAGAATCTAATGTGCAACCTGCTTGCTAACATTTGGAGATAGGTAGGCACATACAAAATAGCACTACTGAAAATAGTTGGCACCACTGGAACTCTCTCTAGGCGCCAGTGTTGTTATAAAGTGCATTGGCCTATGTACCAGAGATAAATCACATGTGCTTTTCCTCATAGGAAGAATCTATCAACGTATAGTGGGCCTGTTCTCATTATCACTTAGAATGCAGCAAAGGGCAATTCCTAAATATCAAACATTGGATTAACAGTTTACAATATCTAAGTAATTACAAACTAGTAGGCAGAAGTTAATGATTAGATGCTATAGCTTTGTACTTTGTATCATGGGGTTTATGTAGCATTTCCTACTCTTTTAAAATTCATAGAATCATAAAATTATAGAATCACCAAGGTTGGAAAATACCTGAAGATCATCCAGTCCAACTGCCAGATTTATATAATTAAATTTCATGATTCAGTTTTAGACTACTAGATAATTTCCTAATCAAAGCATTGGAAGAATTTCCCCTCACTGCAAGAAAGACATTGAGGCTCTGGAACATGTTCAGAGGAGGGCTACGAAGCTGGTGAGGGGTCTGGAGCACAGGCCTTATGAGGAGAGGTTGAGGGAGCTGGGATTGTTCAGTCTGGAGAAAAGGAGGCTCAGGGGAGACCTTATAGCTCTCTATAACTTCCTGAAGGGAGGTTGTAGTGAGCTGGGGGTCGGCCTCTTCTCTCGTGTAATCAGTGATAGAACTAGAGGGAATGGTTTCAAGCTGCACCAGGGGAGGTTCAGGCTGGACATTAGGAAGTATTACTACTCGGAAAGGGTAGTCAGGCATTGGAATGCACTGCCCAGGCAGGTGGTGGAGTCACTGACAATGGGAGTGTTCAAGAAACGTTTGGATGTTGCGTTGAGGGGTATGATTTAGCTGGGAAGTATTGGTAATGGCTGGACTAGATGATCTTCTAGGTCTTTTCCAACCTTGATAATTCTGTGATTCTGTGATTCTGTGAAGAAGAATGCAAAATTTTCACTTACATCCTATTCATTTCTTCATGCATTAAGAGTCTTTCAGGGGTGTTAGTTTTGAATTTAGAAGATCTGCAATGCCACAGGTTGCGTGTCTGCGGTATGGGCCCCTGAGCTTCTTGTGCATTTTTTAAAGATCTCAGTGTTCAAGATAATTGGTCTGGGAACTGTTTCCTGTGCACTGGTTGCAAATTAAGGAAATTAAGGGAACAACAGTTAGAAAGGTGCATCTCTGATTTAATTTGCTTTCTGAAATGACAGAGCTATTCAATCAATTTTCAGCATTAAAATTATTCTGGAAGACTGCCAGCCAGGGACACGTAACTAACTTTTGAGCTGGATTTGAAACAAACAGAACAGGGAAGAAATAGGTACTGTTGTAATATGAGAGAACTGAAGGTTTGCAGAGCAAGCTGACTTCAATGTGTGTTGACTTATAATTAGAGAGGAAGTCACTCTTTTAAAAATATTTTCTTGAAAGGCATTTGAGAAGGTGGACTAAGAACAGGACAATTTTTTTCTGAAAAAGAATATTGTGAATGACTTTATGAAGAAAACAAAAGAAGAATTTTTATAAAGGGAGGGTAGATAACTCAGTATAAAGAAATACTACTTTTTAAAAATTGTTATTACAGAAAATTTGATAGATTAAATAGTAGAAGAGATGGTTGTTAATGAGAATTGTTGTTTAGCATCCATAAAACTAAAACTAAACTGCATAACTTCTGGAAAGGAGTTTGGGTAGGTATATATTAGACACTTGCTTAGTCATTGACTGTTTTCTTCTCTTCTTTAGAAAAATGAATAATAGTACTGAAACTGGAGAACTGTATTAGAGGGCCAGTGATTGAAGTGGGAATGCTACAGTACATAACATTTTCTCTGTACTCTCTGTAGCTCTCTACTTCTCTGTAGCTCTCCTACTTCAGTAACAAGATCCAGCTTGTTTGTTGGAATTTGCTCTTTCACCCATCAATGGAAATAAAAAGCTGCCAGGATTTCCCTGAATTCTCACTAACAAAGTAACTAACAAAGATAAATTTCTTCAAAATTCATAAATAATGAGGCCACTCCAAAAATCACATCATAGGCTTTAAATTTTTATAGAGTCATTATGAATTGATTCCGTTTAAATTAAAAGGGAAGATAAATAGTGCTACATTTGGCATTCTGAAAAGGTGAAACTGGGAAAATTAATTAATGCACTGCACTGTGCCAAGAAGTGCAGAGATGTGAATGATTTAAACCTGACATCTCCATGAGTTATAGATCCACTGCTACCAGAAATCTTTATGCTGAGGAAGAAGGAAAACAAAAATAAAAATAAAAATAAAAATAAAAATAAATAAAATGGAAGAAGGTAAAATGAAAAAGAGAAAAAGGAAAGAAGGAAAAAAGGGAAAAGGAAAAGATGAAATCTCTTTAAGAGATAAATTAAAAACTGGACAAGTGATAAAGGAATGAAGTGTAGTGCTTAACTGTATTGGGACCGAAGGTGAAATATCAAACTGAGCTATTAATAAATATTTTTTTGGCACTTAGTTAAATATTTTTGTAACGTTTTGATGAAATTTCCTGATAAAACAGTTTGAAATACTGGCTGATAGAATCATAGCAGGTACAGAGAAAGCCTGAAGGAACAGTCTGTAGTAAGAATGCCACAAGAGCTATTCACATTTAGTCTACCAAAGAAAAGAGGTAGTGTGCCATAATCTCTCTAAAAATAGTTCTCATAAAAAATAACATTGGGAGAGAAGAACTGTTTAAATATATAGATACATGTGCATATTGGAAACATAAATAAGATATTCATAAATTCATGAACGCATTTTACTGAAATTTTAAGGTTTCTAATTCTCAGAGCTTTGAACATTTGGGATGAAGAATAACATTTTAGCACTCAGCAATATAAACTTAAAAAAGACCCTAAGAGGTCCTGTACAGTCACAAATACCTCAGTGCAATGACATAATACTTTCACTGGCTCTAAAATAAACAATCTGCTGTAGATTGCTGTCAGCTGTGACCTGACCTCTTGCTTTCCAACATTGTACAGCTAATTCTAAAGACATTTGCCTTGAATGTATCATAGGATATACATCATTTTCATCTTTCGACTTCTGTCTTTCAGCTCAGAGTACTGGAACAACCATTTTTTTCTAACAGTGTATATGGTTTATGCACTACTATTGGAGAAGGAAAATTTGCATTTAGAAACTTCCCAGAAGATACAATTTTTGTGAATATTAATGATGAAGACTACAGCATTGACAAATAGGTACAAAGCGTGAATGGACACTAACACATATAAATCAGAAAAACAAGTTGTAAAGTGTAAACCAAAAGCATGTGACTGGTGTGCATAAAAAACAAAAAACAAAAACAAAACAAAACAAAAACCCACACAGAAACAAAACCGAAGAAACAACAACAAAAACACAAGAAGAAATGAACATACAAATCTTGCAGATTAGCTCAGGGAAGCTTTTCAATTAAAATTCTGTATGCTTGAGCCAAGACCAGAAGTTATTAAAGTCCTGTGTAATCCAAGTGATATTTTCCAAATAATTAAAGTCTTAAATTTCATCTCCTGGACAGAGTAAAAAATGATTCAAGTCTTTTAAAACATTTTCCTTTAATGTATTTAGATATGGCACATAAGATCTCTTATTTTTATGTGATCGGCAGCACCAATGAAATACAAAACCTGATTTTTAAAATAAATATTTATTTCAGGTGTAAAACTGATTTTTTAAGTGCTTGAAGGT
The DNA here is from genome assembly GCA_030625065.1 of Alectoris magna. NCBI lineage: Eukaryota > Metazoa > Chordata > Aves > Galliformes > Phasianidae > Alectoris > Alectoris magna. The sequence goes on from CM060560.1 coordinate 82,381,139, forward strand.
TTTTTTCTTAATCTCTCATCTTAATGACAGTTACATCAAGTGCGAGGTTTAACCAGATTCAACGTGCTGCTACCAGAATTATAAGAACGGACTTTTCAAAATACTTTGCCCCAACTCTACAAATTCTGTGCACAATAAGGTTTTCATTTCTCTCTTTCACCCATTACTTTCCTCAGAAAACTAACTAGGCTTTAATTCTGAAGTTGACTGTTCTGTGAATCTGTGTGGTGATGTTCTTTCCAATGTGGATTCACTTATGCTTAGTAAAGCTTACGCTTGCATACCTGTCTTTCACTCACTGGCAACACAAAATACTTTCTCTTCCTTCTCTTTAGCCAACAATTTCAACAAAACTGTCAAATCCAAATGCTTCTGTAAGATTTGTTAGAAATTCTTCAGTGATGTTGTTTGCAGGAGGGGAAGGACAGACAAACAGAAATTTGAGAAAGAAATTTCATACTTGTGACAAATGGGGCTATAAAGAACTCATGTAAATTGGTTCAAATACACAGTGAACCTTAAAATCTAAATTACCTCACGCTGAAATATTTTCTCTACCTAAATGAAGAAGAAAGTGACATACATAATATATTTGGGTTCTGCTTCATGAGTACATATTTCTCTAATAACACAGCTTAGAAGGCTAAAAGTGAAGCTTAAGAAAGAAAACTGGGAAAATGAACAAAAACATTGCTGACAAATATTAACAAGTTGTAAACCATAGCTTGATATTTCCTCCACATGGAATTCTAAATGCCCTAACATGGCTGGACAGCACAATGGTTAAAAAAAGCAGGAAAAAAAAATCTCTTGAAGACAACCTTCTGAAAAATAGCATAGTACTGTTTTCTTATTTCAGAGGTTTAAGCAGACTTTCAGTGGCATTATTTGGGTTATGAGAACAAGATCTTGCAGGGAAATGGGCAGGAAACAGTCCTTTCCACTAACGCTTTGCTAAAGCTTTTTCTCATCTGAAAAGTTCTAAGAGTTGTATTCATTATAATGAAAACATTTTTTACTCAAAATCCAAAGCATTACAAAACAGAGACACAATTATTTGTGAAGGAAAGGGAAATAAAAACAAAACAACAGAGACAAACATGCACAGCAATCTGGATATGCCAAAATGAAGATAAGGCAATTCGCATTTGGCACAGAGTACATGTGGTAAAAAGTGTTCTCCCTCTTACGGGCATAAATTCAAAGACTCATTGCCCTTTCATCCACTTCTAACCAGGAATATATTGATTGTTTCAAGAACTGAAAGGCCTAATGGTGCAGAACTGCTCAAAGAGACACGTGCTCAGAAGTAGTACAGGAACATATGTATAGGATAAGAGCTTGCAGGCTCTACTGTCAAAACAAGAAAAGCTTATTTTAGTTACATGATCTTCTTGCATCTCTTTTTCCTTATGTTTAAAGGCAAACAAGAACTAAATGTGAAATATCCTAGTTTTCAGTTTTGCAACCGTATCAATAAAGCTGCAAAAGCTTCAGTACAAGGAGCACTGAAAATCAGGGGTGGGTTCAGAAAGGGATTGGGAAGGATATTTTCTTAGATTCAGAGTCTCTAACACACACATTCCTTGTGGCTTCTTTGAAACCTTGTCTGCTGAATGCGTAAAGCAGTAGGCAGGGTTACGTTGCAGTGCTGTTCCTTTGCAAGCAGCGGCTGTAATATAAATCTAAAAAACTCAAGTTAACTCATCACCAGAGTCATCAGTATTTGTATCAGGACTATGCAGAAGATAAGAGAATAAGGAAACAAAATTAGAAATGTGGCCCACGCCTCCTTTTGATAATGATAGAAAAACTACAGTTTTAAATGCCTTTTAAAGCATAATATAAACACTATCACACAAAGTATTTTGAATACTGACTTTACTATGCTTGGCATTCTTAGAAAATATAATACCTCCTTTTTCGAGAGCAACCATTGATATGGATTTTACAGAAAACTGAAGTGAAAGACTAAGATAGAAGCCTCCTGCTCTTTCAGATTACTAAAATCTTTTGGAGATATTTGGAAATAACAGAAATAACAGAGAAGCATATAATCTTGAAAATCTTGACACTTAGTCTTCACACTTAAGCAAAGAAATCACCCCTATGAGGAAAGGCTGAGTGAACAGGCTCTGTTCAACCTTGAGAAAAGAAGACTTGGAGGAGATCTGATTAATGTTCATAAGTATCTTAAATGTGGGAGTCAAAGGGACATGACCAACTTCTTTTCAGCAGTCTGTGGAGACAGAACAAGGGGAAACAACCATAAACTGGAGCATAGGAAGTTCCGCACCAATATGTGAAGGAAATTCTTCACAGTGAGTGTGATGGAGCACTGGAACAGGCTGCCCAGGGAGGCTGTGGAGTCTCCTTCTCTGGAGATTCAAGACCCGCCTAGATGCCTACCTGTGCAGCCTGCTGTATGACGTCTGCTTTGCAGGGAGGTTGGACTCAATCGGCTCTGGAGGTCTCTTCCATCCCCTACAGTTCTGTGATTCTGTGAAATAAAATGCTACATGCTCTGACAATTGATCGGCAGCAAGTATGGATCTAGGGCAGGCTTGTTTTCTTTCAATATATTATAACATTTTCTCAGTCATATTTATTCACAGTCTTCATGCTTCTCTGCCTCTAGCAGTGAAAACAGAGGAAAGAGTATCGTTAAAGAAAAAAATAAATCTGGCTCTGATTCATTGCAAAGGATTTCTTGACCATTTATTCTCTGTTTCAATTTTTTTTTTTTTTTTTTTTTTAAGACTAAAACTCCTTTCTATCCTTTGTTTGTTCTATTCAATCTTCTTGCCATCCATGGATGCTTAAACTTTCCCGAGAGGCTTTCTTCACAACACATCAGGTTCCATGTCTGCAACTAAATTGAATAAAATAAAGTAGATTACCTCTGCTGTAATACAGAAAGACTAAGTCTTGTATTTGTAAAGAGCACAGTTGCCCACTGAAACTTTATTCTAGATGCTGCATAAACATCTGCTGTGATTTCTCTCTCAAAAAGAAAAGCACTTAATCTTGTACTAACCTTTACCTTTAGTGGAATTTGAACATCTGTTTGTTGCTCATGATTAAGCACTTTCCTCCATCTCCATGCTTTCTCTCTCTCAGTGCAGTTGCTCTTCAGTTACAGCAGCCATCAGGTATACACCCATTCTAGTGAATAGCTGCATCAGAGATTTGCAGAGCACACCTGCACTATGTCTACATTCTCTCTGCAGCATGTATGGGTTCTATTATTTGCACCCCTGTTGTGTGCTGTTCATTACCTTTAAACTGTAGAGTACTTAATAGTGTGCATCAAAACTCCTGCTGTTCTGGCATACCCATTTTTTTTTTTTTTCTTACATAAAAGGTAAGTGTGCAGGCAGACAGCAAACTAATCTCAAAAGGAAATAGCAACAGAGACAAGGTGTACATATTGTGATAAAGATCCTTGGAAACTCTATAATCTACACCCAGAATGTGGTTCCATTTTCCTTCTGTATTCTTAGATGTTTTGTGGTGGTGTTGTATTTTTCCTCTGTACTTTTACTACTTTGACTTCATTTTCATTTTCCATCAATGTTTTCTTAACGCCATGTGACTTCAATACTTTTGCACACTGCATGCCCATTTAGAATCAATAGATAAATCTCTCAGAAAATTATGTTGACTTCAATTAACTAAAAATCAGAATCTTTTAATTACAAAGAGATATATTTTGAAGACTACCACAAACTCTACATGAAATTATTTATCCAAAGGTTACTTTCATCTTATTTTCCCAGTAGTTACGTTAAATTTCTAAAATAATTAGAAAGAAAAATAAAAGTATTACTAAGCTATTGATGCTGGGGCATGCAGAGAGCAGAACCGTCTTTAGAGACATGCATCATTATAACTCATGAAAAACCTTTTAAATTAACCTAATGTAATTATTTGAAAGAGTTTTCAAGCCCCTTTTATTATTTCAAAACTTGATCTGGTTGTTTTAAAGACCTGATTTAACTCAGTTGTTTGTCTGGCCAATTAATAACTACATTTTGAAACATGCAGTTTCTAGAAGTGTATATTTTCACACACACACATATATGTACATATACATTCATATATATATATATATATAAAACATGTTTATTAATTTATGGATATGTATGTATGTATATATGTATGTATGTATAAGTGAATAAATTAGTTAAGTTCTTGGCTTCCATTCTTTTGTGGGGTAACCTGGCAGCAGCTCAGCACCACATGGCCGTTCAGACACTCGCCCCAAGTCAGATGAGGGAGAGAATTGGAAACAAAATAGATCTCAAGGGCTGAGATGAAAACTATTATTAAGATAGAAGAGGAAAAACTGAAACAAAAGCATTTATAACAGTATACAAATATGCACAGGGCAACTACATTTTGTTTTCAAATTCCAGAGCATTTGAGAATTGTAACAATTTGAACATTCCAACATAGAAGAAAGTATGTAAAAAATGACTATTTAAAATTATTTATTTGAATGCAAAACAAGTGTTTCCTAAGTATTCCATATATTTTAACTTAATAAAAGGTCTATAATCGTGAATTAAATTCCTATCTGTGTCCCTGTGCATGCAGGGGCACATTCCTACATTCAGACATAGACATAGGATAAGAAGAGTTTTATATATTTTGATCCTCAAGCAGAGCTTATAAGAAAAATGTAGTCAACAAAGGCTGCCAATGGGAGGTTCATTACTCCTGTGCAGAGGACCATCAGATACCATTCTGTAGTGAGCTGCATGGAGTGTGTCCATAACCAGAGCTAATATGCTTCCTGCAGAGTCTAGATGTTCCCTAAGGGAAAGTGGAAGAAAGCTTTCTAATGATTCAAACACTGAGCACAAGGCTTGTTTTGGAGTGTTGTGATATCCTCTGAATTTCTAACTGTGATAACTGGACGCTTCTAAAGAACTCATCCATACCAGTTTCAGGTAGTCCACTAGGTAAGGAAACAACCTTGTGAGTTAAAATTTTTGTCACTGAGTCCCCAGTCTGCCAGAGTCCTTACCTTTGAGAAGGCACTCAAATATATCAAAACTTGAGTTTCCTGTCTGTACTGGTTTATCTACTTACTTCCTATATGGATAGATGTTGAGAGTTTCAATGTGCTCAATAATGGGAGCCATTAAGTACCTAAATCAGCAAATCTGCATTGATCCATGATCCATCTGTTAAAAAGAATACCTTAGAAACACGATCAGCAAAATATTTTTTGCTCCACTTTTGGAATACTTATTTAATTCTGAGGCCAAACTTGACAAAAGATGATTGTTTTCCCAAGGTAGGTTCTTCCTTAACTCTTTCAGATATCAGCTAGTATATACCCAAAACATAACTGCTTTTGTCTCTTCCAAAACAAACAGCTAAACATACAAGTATAATTGCTAGTGTTATCTACAAAAGAATCAAAGCTATATCATTATTCATATGGAAGCTTTTCAGAGAACCTACATGCCTTCATAGTATCCCTTTTTTTTTACCCTACATATTATCCAATTTGTCCCAGCATTTAAATTGTGTGATGTCAACGTTTTCCTGTCTTGGCTCATTGGATTAGTCCTTTGTGAAACTATTCTACTTAGCTGAGCTAAAGTGACCAGAACTGGACCCAATCAATGAATATGTTTTATTATTTTTCTTTTATTCCTGAATGAAACCATCTTACTATGTAAATTGTTTATGATCAGTTCAGAAATCTATATAAGCCTAATTTTTTTTTTTTGAGTATTAATTGTCAAAAGCAATGTAAAAAACTAAATCAATTCCTGATTAACCATTTTAAACATACCCTAACCTAAGGAAACTCAAATTGTTCCATTCAATACTTGTCCCTAGAAACAGCTACAGTAAGAATTGAAAGAATGAAATATATATAAATTGTGTGAATACACAAAGATGGTTATGCTTTTCCCAGATATCAGTACCTCACAGAACAATATTTTGTTTGTTTGTTTGATTGATTGATTTTCTGAACAAACTTCAGGTTTTCTCAAATAGTGTATTTAGTAATGATTTAGGCAAACATTCCTGTTCCAGGCAGAAAATGAACTATTGCCTCACAGTTAGGGCCCTTTTCAACTGTGCAAGAAGACAAAGAAGACATTCAGACATTCTGCCATTCAGAGGGACTTCAACAGTCTTGAAAGGTGGGCCCAGGTGAATCTAATGAGGTTCAACACAGCAAAGTGCAATGTTTCGCACTTGGGCCAGAATAATCCCAGGCATGTATACAGACTGCCAAGGACAAGCAGCCCTTGAGAGTAGCTCTGCAGAGAAGGACCTGGGGGTCCTGGTGGATGAAAAACTGAACATGAGACAGCAGTGTGCTCTTGCAGCTTGGAAAGAAAATGGTATCCTGGGCTCCATTAGAAGAGGGGTGGCCAGCAGGGAAAGGGAGGTGATTGTCCCTCTCTACTCTGCTTTTGTGAGGCCCCATCTGGAGTACTGTGTCCAGGTATGGAGCCCCCAGTACAAGAAAGACAGAGAGCTGTTGGAGAGAATCCAGAGGAGGGCCACAAAGATGATCAGAGGGCTGGAGCACCTCCCCTACAAAGACAGGCTGAGGGAGCTGGGCTTGTTCAGCCTGGAGAAAAGAAGGCTGTGGGGTGACCTAATTGCAGCCTTTCAGTACCTAAAGGGAACATATAAATGGGAGAGGAGTCAACTCTTTACAAGGGTAGATAACAGCAGGACAAGGGGAAATGGTTTTAGTTGAAGGAGGGAAGATTGAGGCTGGATGTCAGGGGGAAGTTCTTCACTATGAGAGTGGTGAGGTGCTGGAACGGTCTGCCCAGAGAGGCAGTGGATGCCCTGTCCCTGGAGGTGTTTCAAGGCCAGGTTGGATGGGGCCCTGGGCAGCCTGGTCGAGTATTAAATGTGGAGGTTGGTGGCCCTGTCTGTGGCGGGGGGGTTTGGAGATTCATGATCCTTGAGGTCCCTTCCAACCCAAGCCATTCTGTGATTCTGTGATTATGTGAAGACATGACACTATGAAAGTATGTCTTCAACATTTCATTATAGATCTGGATGACCTCTTGCCTTCAACCTAACTTTCATTTTGGAGGAGACAATGAGAACAACAAAATTTGTACAGTGAAACTCAGCTAGGAAAGTACATTTCCACCTGAACTATTTATATGTCTTACACATGGAATTCTATTGAAGTTTAAATGTTGCATCCAACTACTTAAGTTAGAAAACAGTTACATGTCTAAATAACCTGCTTTTGTTCCAAAACACTTTGAAACTTTGATTTTGAGTCAAATTCTCATTGACTTTGGTTTTCAATCTGGCCTTTGTTATATTATCTTCCAAATTTTATTTGCTTAAAATACTGAGGTCAATCAAGGTATACGTAATTTTTTTTTTTTCAAAAGTCCATAATAGCCTTGGAGATGTTTTTTTGGGAGCTCTTCAACCTAATGCTTAGAGATGATTGAAATCTAGAGTGTAATGTAATACATGTAATGTCAGAGTAGTAAGTCAAAAGTAGCCATCAGAAAGAAACAAGTTCTGAAACCAACCAGAGTTTCCTACAGCCATAGCCAGAATTTTCTGAAGAAAAAACAAATGTGACTTGGAATATTGTCACAAGATCATAGAATTGTAGAATCATAAAATCCTTAGAGTTGGAAGGGATCTTTAAAGGTCACCTAGTCCAACTGCTTTGCAATTTACAGGACATTCACAGATAGATCAGGTTGCTCAGAGCCTGGTCCAGACTGGCCTTGAATATCTCCAGGAACAGGGCTTCCACCACATCTCTGGGAAAGATACCTTGGGAAACTAAGATACTTAGAGTTACCTGACTGCCTTTATAGTGAAATAGATTAGGAACATTCACAGAAACTACCAGGAGCTTATTACTATAATAAAGATGATAATTTCTATAATACTAACTACATACTAAATATTAGTATGTTTCTGAAGTGATTTTTTTTTACAGTACTTATTTTCTCTGATGAAGAAATGAATTTCTTCGTTGTTAACTAGAAGTCCCCAAAGTAAATACACCTTGAAGACAGACATACAAAAGCTAAAATCAGTATGTTAAGTGAAGTTCATAAGACTTTCAAATCCTCTAGTATAAAAGAAAAAAAAACAACACCATACAAAATGATATAAAAGTGGAAAAATTTGCAAGGTCTGCAGGATCCACCATTTTTCTAAAGACATAGGCCATTTATTGACTGTTTTAAAAACTGAAAATTGTTCAGCATTAAATTTACAAGAGAAAATGGTATGATATTTGCTATAAATTAAGGCAATCTTTCATTGTCACATGTAATGGGACATAGTATTTAAATTCACTGAAGGCACAAGTTCAGCTTGCAGTGACGTTCTCCAGTTAAGTCCCTTTCCATTTTAACAAATATTAACATTAGCAATGATAGGAAACCCACAAAAACATAAAGTTTACCAGTAACAAAATAAAAATAAGCCACAGGTTAACCACCTTAGCAGGCATTGTCAAGTCCTGAAGTCAGCCAGGATGTTGCACTGGACAGTCTCAAAGCAGAATACAACATGACAGGGGGAGGGGGTGTGGGGTGTAGAGTCATGGAGCAACTAAGATCTTGTTCCTAAAGCTACGAACATTTGTCTGTGGCACCATAGTCCAGCTCTCCACAAGTCCTTACGTTCCTTGGGTGAATCACAGGCAGTTTGCTACGCTTTCTTTGCTAGTATTGCAAGTGCATTTAATTATACGTCATCCCAGTCAATGAATGTACACGAGGGTTAACTGCAACACTTTCTATTCCCAAAGTCTTCGGCGATGGTCTGTGTTTTAAGCTGTGAAAATAAGTTAGACTGACTGCTCTATAATATACCACAGACCAATTCCCAGGAAAGCAGTTTTTTCTTGGCAAATGGAAATCCCAGTGTTTTCAGAAGAGTATAGTGTTCTGTAGGGGTTCAAGCAGGCACACTGAAGAACCACAGAGAAGAATTACCCAAATATTGTGATAAAACAAGTAAACAAGCAAACACATCATCAGGAAAAAGAAAGATCACAAATTACCAGGCTGAGTTACAATGGGTAGTAGACACTTAGTCATGCAGACATATCCACATCTCCATATTGTGGAGCAGGCCCCTGCTGTTTTCTAGTTCCCAGGGGCAGTATCAGTCCCAGTGAGGTTTCCCTATACCACATTCTTCCATTCAGACTATTTTCCTAGGTTGATTTGCTACCTATGTAAAAAAAAAAAAAAAGAACAACAACAACAAAAAGAAAAAAACTATCATTTTATGCTGCGTCCAAATTACAGTTATGCCTCAACACAGAACAGCCGTGATCTCTTTCAAGAAACCATTTCCTGCACAGGGGAGCTCTGTAAGAAATAACTATTTAAGTCCTTTAAGCAAGTGGTTTCTCATTCTACTAGAACTATAAACAATAAAATAAATACATATATAAATACTGTAATAAGGGACTTCTTAGAGAATGTGGAAATTGCAGAATTTTATTCCACATGAAATGGAAATGATACACAATTTGAGATGTTGATTGTTGATGTACAATCAGATGATGTTTGTGAACAAATACAGCAGATCGTGGACTTTAAAGAAATTAAATTCCTCTAGAATGATGCAGAAATGTGCATATATTTTCACATTTACATGTGCTAAAAGTATTCAAAGAAGAAATGCAATTTGAAACAGTTCTGATCCACAGCATAGAACTGGACAAAACTAAAAAAAAAAAAAAGCCCATTTTCCCTAATAAACCTTTAGTTTCTCTTTTGGCATTATTTTGAAAAAAAATAAAAAATAAAAATAAAAATCATTTCAGCTTCAGGAGTGTAAAGCATAGTCTTTTAAAGGAAGCTGAATGTCAACTGCAGGAAATGAAAACTCTTTGTAAAGTAAAAGCTTTTTCTTTGAGGGGTAAGATAGTAATAACAGAGTACCTCATTCAAAAATAGAAACTGGGAAAAATGTAGAAACCTGCTTGCTATTTGCTAAATTCATGAGTAAAGAAAACATTCACTGGCCACCCCCAAAAACAAAAATAAAATAAAATCTGCCCTACTAATGTTAAAGAGTAGATTTGTGTAGGAAAAGACAAAACCAAAGAAGCTGCATTCAGGAATCCTGACAGGTCACTTAATAGCGCTTGCATGACTGATGGTCTTCTGGTAAGAGGAAAGGAGCTCACAAGTCTGTGCAAATAAACTGAAATTAATTCTTCAACACTGAGTTAACAGTGTTGATGACAGACAGTGGGATGGCTTTGTCTTAGTCAAGCTGTGAGATATTTTAGCTGGCTTTGTAATTTTGTGGCATATTTGTATTTCAATGAAAGCTTATTAACAGAGACTCAGCCAAGATTCTCCAGACTCTTTTATGTATTCAAGTGCTCTTCAGCACTTTCTTTGCCAAACTATAAAACAGCAGAACAACAAAGTCACGGTTTTCTATTTCATTGCCATTTCATCATATTTATCATACTAAAGACAACTTTAAAGGGTGAACACGTGAATTAGTTTGAATTGGGTTTAAATTAAGTGATCAAAATATTATATATGTGTTTCAGTTTACTTAAAAAGGAGGATGTTTTTCTCCATAGTCTGAGAGATGTTATTTATTCTCCTGCATCATTACAGCAGCCCCTCAGTACACATACACTGAAGAAGGAAGAGAATCCATAACATAGCTGTTAATCATATTTAGCAGTCCAACTGCCTGTTAGTTTGTTAGTTTGGGGCATGCTATTCCAACTAGAGTTTTATCTTTAGGACCAGGCCAGCAGCATGACACTGCCATATTTCTGAATTGCTTTCCCTTTTACTTTATAGATGTCCATTCCTGAGATAATTCCTTAGGGCCTGACAAACTCTTGACAAGGGCTAGAGTGCTAGTTGTAAATAAGTCAATAGCACACCAGCTACCTTGATCCAGATGCAGTTTATTTTACTTCTTACTACGCATTGCTCAGACTATATCCTATGAGGAGTTTATCAAAGCAAATGAGAACTGAAGCAAGGCTGGTCTTGGTATTTTCTGAAAACTACTGGGTCATAAAATAATCCTGACCAGACAGGCTGGAGATGTATAATGTAAAATACTGATAGGAGCAAAAGCAACATGCTTTTTCATGCAACTTTAAAAACTTTTTTTTTTTTTTCCCCCCACGTGTTCAGTTCTGCCACATTCTAGGTGGTAACTGAAGTAGATAAACATTTGTGCTCAAAAGAACAGGCACAGTTCATGTTGAACTTTACTTCTTGGAAACTAAGTGGTTTTGATTTTTCTGTCAGGCTCAGGAAAGGGAAAAAGTAGTCAAATCCTACAAAGTGAGCTTGATGTTTCTGTTCTACCTGGGCAATAGTCTTCTAGCTGAGCTCCATGCAATGAATCAGTCAGGACAAGACTTTTGTCATGTTTCCATGTCAACTGTACAGTCACACCTTTGTCATCAGTGTGTTATGTTTCTTTCCTATTGAGAACATATATTTTTTTGTATAGACATATGCTGCATTGTTTCATATTTTCTGCAGAAGCTAACCAGTGTTGCCTGTGTCACTCATGCTGCTACAAGAGTCTGATGATGACCTCTATTCTAGGATAGTGAAATATTTATTTTGTGTTTGTGCACGCACTCAGCCATAACCACTGACATATTTAAAAAATGTTCAACCAAGGAAAGTTACAGTAGAGAATAGGAATTCCTTTACTTTTAACTATACATTCCTTTCACTATAAAGTAGTTGTTTTCAGAAACCAGGTTGTGTAAATTGGCTGAGGAGTAATTCTTATTCTACATCTACAGAAAATCATCCCTTCTTCTCTGTTTCAAAATAGTTTTTTCAATACTGTATTTTGACACCTTCCTCGGATTTTCTATTCAGTGCAGTGACAGCTCAAATACTGTTTGCAGTGAGAGGTAGGGATAGACCTTTCTCACAGACTGTCATAAAGAAAGTACAGTAATCATATATACATATGTGACTCTTTTTCTACCTCACTCCACATTGCTCTCAAACTACCTATTGTGTTCATTAATGATTGTCAAACTACTGCCTTTTTTATTGTTCCTTTTGTTTGCACCATGCTTAATGAATCTATATGCCTAGAACTTAACAACTATAAAGAAAATCCCTCCTGGTTTAGAAGGTCTTGGGTCTCTCAGATCATTCTTTTCATACATGAGCGTGTTTCAAATAAGAGGAATGTTTCTGGAGGAGGAGATGGTAGCTTCAAAGGACCAGAGAGGGCTTCCTAACAAGAAATCTGCTGCATGTGTGAATAGACAACCCTTAAGCCTTTTCTAGTTCACAGTCATGCAGAAAAGAGATACCTATTAGAGAACAGAATAGTATTCACCTGTCCTTTTCCTTCATAAAGAAGTGATAAGTTCTTGAAACTTGAATCAGACTTGATGTGTCGTTCTGCATAAATTAGGGTCCACTGCTGAAGAAAGGACAAAAGAACCAGGGAAATGTACACATGCCACTAAATCTCCTATACAGGCAATGGGCTAATTGATGTACTTTCATTAACTTTGCAGAACCATGTAGAGAATTCATTAAGCAGTAAAGAATATAAGACTGAAAAAAATCCCCTGCTTTAAAACATCTTATTTTCTTTCCACTGCAGACAATAACATCATAGAATTGGTTTTATAAAAAAAACTGACTCAGCCTAAAATGAGTTCATTCACTCCTAGTTTAAAGAAAGCAAAAGGATCTTTACTCTCTCATGACAGGTAATCTACCTATTTCTAGACTAAGTACATTGATATTTTGTCAGTCCATCGCTCTCCGTGCAACATTATCCTTCAGCTTAACTGTCCTCTTACTTTTGTTTATTCTCAAAACACTTATTTGAATTGTTCTGCCTTTTAACATTAAGTAAAATTATTTTAGTGTCATTCCATGAGATTTGTGGAATCATGTGGTCACAGTTGTAGCCTTTCTTGGAACATATTCCTGCTGAGATTTATATCATAATTAAATAAAACCAACCAGAATTTTCTCAGAAGATTCTAGTCCCAGTCTTGCCATGACCTTGTGGAGATGGCACATCTGCTTCTGTATCTACTACAAAGACATTTTATCTTTAATTGTATTTATCTCATTCATTGCATGGCAGATCTCCATGTCCATCCTGTGATGTGGTAGAACAACGAAGGCCTTTCCTTTATTATTTCCAGAGATGAGACCACAGAATGCAAGGATAAACTTTGTTACTATTTTACCTTTTGTACTTCTCATTCTGAAGCATTTCCATGAGATGGTCAGAGATGGGATGTGTACTGATCATAGAGAAACAAACAAACAGAACTTCACTGGTGGGAGGTAAAACAATATGGTTGTTTTTTTAAGATGGATGATGTTCTCTTTTCAGAGACATAAACAGAATGTGAAGATAAAGCACACTATCTCCTCTATAAAGAAAGACAAACTGTAATGCTTAATGGCAAAAGAATAATGTCAAAATTTTTGTCCTCTATCAGGCTCCTCCAAACCTGTCTTTCCATGAGAGAAGTAGTGTTCTTTCCAAACTTCTATTAACTAGCCCATGCATGAAGGAGTTTGCACTGGGAACAGAAGTGAATAACATCAGACATATATTTCCAGCTTGATACTTGACTTTTCATTAGCCTAACTGCACTAGATGGTGAATTGAAATTATATGAAGCCCAGAATAGAACTGGAAGATGTCTTGTTGCAAATTTGTTATCAGTGAAGGGGCTACTGTTTGGACATGCTGCTTGAATTTAAAAGAAAATAGCTACCTGCCTTTTAGCATGCTCCAATGCCAGATAGAATAATTGGTTCTTTGAAATAGAAATTAGTTCTTCATTCACAGATCCTAGAAGAAAGATCAAATTGGAAAAGTTGTCCAAAATAGATGTGGAGATATCATTTTGTACAACAGAATCAGCCCATTTAATTAAAAGCTTGGTTATCAGTCACTATTTTCTTTCTTAGTATGGTTACTTTGAGATTGAAGTGACATGTATCACTAAAGATACTAAAGATAGTAGTGCAAATAATGGTTTCCATTTCAGCTGATAAATTAGAAAACATGTTATGAAATGGATAGAAAGTTTTGTTTAACAAATTCAGGTCTTGTGTGTTTTTGATTTTGCCTGTTTTTGATGGTTTTGGTTTTCTTTTATATTTTTATTTTTTATTTTTCACAGTTTGAAACGAAAATCTGAAAAATCAAAATAAATTATTTCAACTTTTCCAGCTGGGTTGGGTTTCAGATTCTCATGTAGTAGGGCACAACACTAATTTTACCATAAGTTTTAAACACTAAGTTTACCATAATCACTTTTGTGCGTCACAAGCCCAGATCAAAGGCATGGAACTTCTTCCAATAGTTTAGAGGGATATCAGAAGTAAGTAGGTGAAGACCCTTATTCATGTGTTGCCATCTTCTCGTTCTGCTTGTGGCTTTCCTGTCTAACGTTTGTTAGAAAGATTTCTCACTACAGGCTCAATCCTCACATGAAACACAGACTTAGGTGACCTTTGGTGTCACAGCAGTACTCACACATCTCCCACAGTCTCCTTTCTGACCTGTCATTCTTCTGCCACCTATCTATCTCAGACAGACCCCAGTGCTACAGCCTTTCTCCAGTTTTCCTCTCTTCCTCTCTTTCAAGTTTGGTTCAGTTGTTGTTGTTGTTGTTGTTGTTTTCCAGAACACATAGTGTTTAACCTGCTGCAAGCAATAACCTCGAAGTTTTGTGGAAAGTCACTGATCAGTTGTTTTTGTTTTCTTATGCTTGGCAGCCAGTCAGTTTGAAAACTTCATGTAATTACAAATCACTTATTTCCAATATTTCAGTTAACTATCTTATCTCTCTTTTCATGCTATCCTGAACCTCTCTTCTGCTATTTTGTATAAGTAGGCATGCAGGTAATATTTTTCTTATGAAAATTTAAGAATATTTTTCTTTCACTTATCTCCTACTTGGAGTTCTCTAGTCTGTTCTGATATGCCTTCTTCCAACAACTTGCTTACAAATATATTGCTATTTTATTTAAAAAATATTAGAAATCTTTTCCTGAGAGTAGCCAGTCAGAATTTCATAGCAAATGAGGAAGAGAACAGTTGCTTTAATTCATTTCTTGTAACACTAATTACTATAAGAACAAATTGCAGCAAAAAAAAAAAAAAAAAAGTTAAAAAAAAGGTTTATTTGAAAAATTAAAATATTTAAATGAAAGACATATCTAAATGTATATTTCAGATGAAAGGTATTAACTGCTAAAGACAGTGAAGCTTGCCTTTTACAACAGAAGCACAAGAATAGGGAATTCATTAGTGAAAGACTGATTGGTGCAATTAAACCTATAGTTACTGGTATATACCACATAAAAACTCACACAACAGAAACCACTGTAATTTAATTTACTCTCTCTAACTTTATTGTCTCCTTCATTTCTTGCAGCAGTATAAAAATGTTAATGTTTATGTTGTTTTTTTTAAATCTCCTTGTGAGTTTCTAAATCGAATTTATATGGCTGTTTATGCTACCATATGTATCTTAGTTATGTCAATCCTGAATTCTGAAAACTAAACTATTCTCACCAAGGAATGAGTAGAAAGATTTATTTTACTTAATTCTACAATTCTTTGTTAACTGCCTGAGTGTTGTCAAATGAACCTGCTAAATCTTCGCTAGAATCATAGAACTCTGTAATGCCATCAACACTTAAAAGAAAGCTGCCAAATATGATTTTATGCACTGGACAAAAGCATTAGAGAAGGCAATGTAGACCTAAGCATGCCTGTTTTTTTTTAATTTTTGACACACTTTCACTATAGTAACAGTTTCATTAGCTTAGCTAGCACATCTAGCCCTCAGTCAATGGATGTTTTCAGTGACACATCTAGTTCTAAACTTTTTGATAAACAGATCTGACAAGTTTCAGGCTTGTGGAGACAGCAACCAGCAGGTGTTGCTACCAACACCTACATCCATGGCTTTGCTAGTTGCATTGTTCTTCTGTCTCTTCCACTTGCTCCTGGTAGCTGCTGCCCAAAGGTTAACTTGTACTGTGGTGTGAGAGTGAAGGTTCTTGTCCTAACTGCTTGTGTACAGGAGGGATATTGAACAGCCAGATGTGCAGCACTGCAGCCTGCATGGTGAGTACAGACATCATGCTTTTCCCTGAATACTTGCTGCATTTTAGAGCCTAGTGCTGGATACATTTCACAACCCAAGTACTGCAGTCAGCAGCCAAGTTAGATCCCAATGGGTGTGCTAACACCGTGGGACAGCTGTGCTATTCTGGTTTCCTACTTGATGACTTACTAAAACATTGTTGCTTGCTCACGTCTGGCTCACTTCTTAAGCCCCTATTTTTTTAGGAAGAGAATTTGCTGTAAAGGTTGAGCAGAGAAAGACCAGAAAAAATTCATCACCATCAGCAAAGCTTTGACACAAGGAGTGAGTGTTGGCAAATAAATGTTTTTAAGAAGGCTAGATGGAATTAAGCCCAAATCCACTGCTTTTAATGGCAAAAGAAACTATTATGGGAAGGCAAATACTCTAGAATCTTAAATATATTGACTGCTTGCAACTAAATTTGGATGGAGTTGGCATCTGTTGAAGATGATATCTAGTGTTTATGTAAAGCCCTGAAGAATAAAATCCTGTCTCAGACTATAACTTAATATTACTAAGGTATGTGACAATGGAAATATGTTACTTTAATGCTTAGAAAATAACACCTGAATGAAGAATTTCTTTCTTCGGTTAGTATTGCTTTAAGAAACATTGCTTACTGTGCTAAAGCAATAGCTTACAATACAGTCTTACCACAACATTACAGCTTTCTAATTACTAAAGTGTGACAAAACCCTAACCATCTCAGCTTTAAAATTAAAGATATACTTTGAATATTCTGTGAGGGTAAATAGCTAAATGCAAAGAGACATTTACTTTCAGATTCTCAGGATGTTTATCTCTCACGTGTTTTATATTTTGTTCGAGTTCTACTGTGACCTGCACTGAGGTGAAAAGCAGTTGTCAGATTAGATTATGTCTATACTGCCTCTTACCAGCAGTAGCATTCTCTTCGCTCTTGGGATCAGATGACTGCCTTCTTTATCTCCAGGTTGCAAGTGTATATTTCAGAGTAACTTCCTGCATGCCCTCCAGAAGCTCTCTTCGCAAGGCGACCATATAAATGACAGACCAAATGTGGATGTCTGCCTTCCAAAATGACATAGATACGGTTTATTTTTTTTTCATTTGACAATTTGGGTCTAAAGGATTATAGTAAATGTGTTTCCATTAGACCGGTGGCCAGTCACTAGTAAGGCTCTCCAGGGCTCTATTTTAGGACCAGTTCTCTTTAATGTTTTCATAAATGACTTTTTGGATGCAGAACTAGAAGATGTTTTGAGCAAGTCCGCAGGCAATACAAAACGGAGAGGAGCTGTTGACTTCATCAAGGGTAGAGAGAATAGAGAGATCTATAGATCTATAGAGAGACAAATAGAGAGCTGGGCAATCACCAATCTTCTGAAGTTTAACAAGTGCTGGATTCTGCACCTGGGAAGAGGGCTGTGAGACCAGAGGCAAGAGAGAAATCCTACAGAAAGGGAGCTGGGTGTTCTGGCTGCTGGCAAGTCAGATCTGAGTCAGCAGTGTGCCCTGGCAGCCAAAAGGGCCAACAATACCCTGGGGTTGCATCAAGGACAGCACTGCCACCGGGTGAGGGGAGGGGTTGTCCCACTCTGCTCTGAGCTGTACTGCCTCACATCAAGCACTGTGTAGAGTTTTGGGTGCCACAACAGAAGAATGATATAAAGCTATTGGCATCCAATGGTGAGCTATGAAGATGGAGAAGGGTCTATAGGGACACATGAGGCGCGGCTGAGGTCCCTTGGTCTGTTCATCCCAGAGCAGAGGAGCTGAGGGGAGGCCTGATGGCGGCTGCAGCTCCTCACAGGGAGTGGAGGGGCAGCGCTGAACTCTGCTCTGTGGCAGAGACAGGGCCCGAGGGAACGGCATGGAGCTGTGTCAGGGGAGGGGCAGCTGGGGGTCAGGGAAAGGGTCTGCACCAGAGGGCGGTGGGCATGGAACGGGCTGCACAGGGCTGTGGGCACAGCCCCAAGTGCCGGAGTTCTGGGAAAGTCTGGACAGCACTCTCAGACACTGGGTGTAGATTTTGAGTGGTGCTTTGTGGAGCTGGAAGGAACTCGGCGATCCTTATAGGTCACTTCTAATTCAGGATAGTCTATGAGTTATAATTATTTTAGTGCCTTGTATGTTCTAAAGTAAGATTCATTATTAGCAGTTAGTCCTCAAAGAAAGAGTTGGTTCCTTCATACAGATAGATAGAGAACTGAGGCTCAATGTTAATAAATATTTAAATAATTCTTGAAGGCAGAAAGGTAGAAGATTTTTATAAAAACTGCAGTTGAACTGGCTAGTAAATATTGAAAGATAGCCCAATGTGATATCCAAGAGGATGGATACTGTGAGCAGCACATATTTCTAAGTAGCCTGTAATTAGTATTCAGAGGTCTCAAAAGGACACTGCAAATTGACAAGGATACACTTTCATGAAGATAAAAGTCAGTAAAAGAACTGGAATTCAGAAGCCTCTAATCCCAAGGCCATTCTGATACTACATGCATTCTTAAATTGTTTGTTCAAATTAATGTAGTGTATTTGCATAGCAAGAGCAAAAATAATTAATTTTTGAAACAGATTTCAGGCGTGTGCCAGCAAGTCATATAAAGACTGCTTTTGCAGTGTTGTCCTGATGAGACTTTGGTTTGACTTTAATGTCGAGAGGAGTAATTCAATTTGCAGTCTGGAAGACCTGGAACTCTATTCTGCTCCCTGGACTGCAGCCAGGTCACATAGGGTTGTGATCTCATAAACCGCAAAGAATCAGCACGGATCAGAATTTGAGAAAATGAGCATTAAATGATTTAGAAGCAGTGTTCTTCATTTCAAATCAGCAGTGCCCTGAGACAGCACTGAGGGCTCTGTTCCACAATGAAGCCATCATTCAAACTGAATATAAACCTGATGCTTTGACAATTTGTATTTATTAAAGATCCAGTGCCCTGGGCATACAATTCTACCCTATTCTTTAAGCTGACCTCTGTGTGTTTCTGGTGTGGCATCCAATGAACTTTGAAAATGTACTCTTTCATCCTCCGCCTCAAGAGTTTTCTGTGCAGCTTCTGCTGATATACAAAATGTAGAACTCAGTGGTAGGTGCAGCTGCTTCTCATCTTCTTTCTTCTTGGACATATGTTAAAACACACAAATGTTTTGAGTATTGGTGCAGTCAGGAATAAACATAGCAGTTGTCAGAAAAAAATATAAATAAAACTTTACATATCTTTCAGGCGTAGTGAATAATCATCTCTACACAGTTTACAACACATAATATTTATAGGACTCATGACTCTAGAATGTGAAGTATAACTGTGGCACAGAACTGGGTATCTGGGTGAATATCAACTCTGGTGAATATCAACAGCTTCACCGAGGAATTGAGAAAGATGGTAGAGGAAGAGAAGGAAAAGAAGAAGCTGACGTCAGCATCCTTTTGAGAAACAGCAGAGGCAAAGGACGGATGACAGAAGAAAAGGGGGAGGAAGGAGTGTGGTAAAGGAATATGATTAGTGAAAAGTCAAAGGAAGATTGAGATATGAGATGGTATTTATGAGCTTTTAAAGCTTTTTTCTTAATTGTTGGATTTTAAATGAGCAACTACCTTTAAAAAATAATAGGGTCTTTTGGCAAATAGCTTGGCACAGCATTTGAGGCCAGAGACCTCCTTCAATGAAATACTGTTTTGCTGAGATGTTTATCTAATGAGGTCCATGTATGCTGTCTCTTTAGATAGAACCAGAGGATTGCTTTTGCAAAGTTATAGACTGGCGCTTAATGAGATTTGCAAAAATTTGTAATTGGGGGATGCAGTGACCTTACTGGGAATGGCATGATCACCTAAGCAAGATCTATCAAGTGGAGGAAAAGAATATATTTGGTAAATCTTAATCTGTACCACCTACAAGGAAAAATAATCCCTTAAAAAAAGCAGTTGAGTGACTGCCTCGCTTCTTTCTCCATGCAATCTATTTGTTTCACTAAATGCTAAACTTTACTGTCAAGATATAACGGGAAATTGCAAATGTCATAACACAGCAACTGGCCTGAGATGGCAAGGGGGAAGGAGAGGAAAAGACAAGGCATTTATTACAGGCTAAAATACGAAGAATAAAAGTAAAGCTAAAAATGATAATGAATTACAGTACAAAATAAAATTTTGCTGAAAATGATTTGTCTGAGGTTGTTTGAAGCCTGATAACTTTGGGGGCATTTAAGTTAGAGAGGGAAAAGATTTAGCAGTACCATACAGCATCACTTATATACTAGACAATAAAAAGAAGCATAAGGTGATTATATAAATCTTCTTCATTTGAAGATGTTTTACATAAATACAGATCGAGCACTGATGAAAGTAAATAAATGTATGCATAAATATCGTACACACTGAAAGTTACAGAGCTGTGAACAGGTATTTGAAGTAGATATACTGTATACAAAGTACAGGGTTTCTCTGTGAAAACTTTTGAGAAGATTACCAATGTTTTCTATTTTTTCTATGATGATGATCTATTTGTCTTACTCTTCCTTAGACAGAAGTTCTCATTCACACGGGAATAGAAAGAGAGTGAAAAATCTTTCACCTGTGGCATTTTTTTTCCCAGTTCAGCTCTTGCATTATTTTCTATAGAATATAAAATAGAGAAAAGCAAAAGATGTATGTTCCTTTTTTGTTGTTGTTTGTTTGGGGTTTTGTTGTTGTTGTTGTTTTGTGGGTTTTTTTTTGTTTTGTTTTGTTTTGTTTTTGTTCATTGTAGCTGGAACAGGTTTCTTTACAAACAATGAAATAGGTCTTTTTCTTCAAGCAAGCCTGAAGTTTGCTCCCACTTTTGCCCTTTTTCACACCTTGGAGTCTCAACTTGTTATGGAAGCAAACAGCTTCCATACCCAAAGAGCATTCGCATGCTTGGGAATATTCTGTGAAACACTTCACAAGAATGGACTGTGAAAGAAGATTAAAGAAGCAACTACCTCTACTATGAGGCTTCATGACTGAAAGCTGATCCCTGAAATATCTTCATGGCTTAAACCAGTGCATGAAGACCAATCCCAGACAACAACATTTACTTAAAAGATCAAACTTATCTGGTACCATTTTGGTGTTATACAGTAATGGCCTGGATGTGACTCTGTGTTAGTTGAAGAATGTAAAGACTATGTTGCATCAAGATTTGATGACTTACTTAGAATGAGAAATGTCAGTGGTTCCAAACAAATGGCCTTCAGTCAAAAACCTCATGTAGGAGCAAATCATATCATTGAATCCCAAAGAAATATATTTCCTTAAAATTATGTAGATATAATTCTCCATACAATTGGCTTAAGGTGATTACACACTGTCATCTAATTATTACACACTAACAACTAATCTGCATGTAGACTCAGTTCAGCAATCCAAAATCATATTGAACAATAATTGATAGTTCATAAAGTCTCACTGAAAATCAATTAGTAAAACTGAAATGCACTGACCGTGCAACTTACATTGTATAATTGCCATACAAACATGCAAGAAAGCCCTGCAACTGCAAAATAGCATATAATAAGCTGTATGAATTATTTAGAAATAGTTTGAAAGGACACTAAGGAAAAAACAGATTTAATGAAAAGATTCCCTAAGTGTCTTTTTTATTCGGTCTTTACAGAAAACTCTACAATGTATTAGAAAAAGAAACTGTTTTCATTAACGGACACCAAAACTTTTTAGTTTTTTGCGGGTACAATGAAATTTAAAATGCCACAAAGATAGTAGCTTTAGAAAAATATTGAGGATTAAGAAATTTAGAAAAAAAATGTTACTATGAGGCTGTATGAAAAATTCACATTTTTAAATATTATTTTATAGTTAAAATATACTTCCACTTTTTGGGTTGGATGTGATTTTTGAGAGATCAGTTTTTTTTCTCAAACATATTTTGAAGGATTAGTTTTTATTATTAGACAATTATATTAATGCAGAAATACCTTGGCAAAAGACACTGGTGTCATGAAAACTTGATTTTGTCTCATGATAGATAATATTTGAATGCCATAAATGTTTTGTTTTCAGCAGTCACTCTAGCAGTCTTCATTCAGAATTCCTGATGATTACAGAAATGTCTGCTCAGTTTCTGCTGTCTGAACCCAAGTTAAAGAGTCCAAAATTTAAGAAGAATTGATGCTTTCATTTTTAAAATTGCATAGAGTTTTGGGCACATCAGTGCTCTTTCACCATTTGCACACTTTCAAAATGAAAAAACTTCAATCCAAAACTGATTAAGATTTGAACGGAGCAAATGTGCAAAAGCCTCAAAGTTCAAAGTGGGAGGAAGAAGGAGACAGTATGATTGATCACTCAAAGTCAATGAGCAAGACACATGCTTACAGCTTACACGTGCTCAGTGAAATGGAAAGAAAGCCAATAAAATGAAGGAAGCAGGGAGATATTTTTGCTTTCATTTTTTAGATCACTTGTTATTTGAAAGATTTCAATAGTGCTTCTTACTCATCTCTTCTGTAAACTTAATTCTCTTCAGTCTTACTCCCTATGAAAGTTCAACTGCCCCTGCCCCCATCCTTATTTTTGCTATATTCTTTTCTTGTAAGTTAACAAGAACAAATAAAAAGAACTGTATCATTAACATAGTTTAAGGGAAGCAACATATGCCTGCATATATTTGTTGGAATATATCACAATTAAAATATATTCGCATTTAAACCCCATAGAGTTCATAATACGTTCTTTTTATGCAGGCATAGTCAGTGGGACTGAGAGATTCACAAGAGAGCTTCCAACCCATGGTCTTTACATGGTCATTACAAAAAACAGGAGACAAATGAGTTGATTTACTGCTTCACCCTCCCTCCATGGCAGCTATGCAAGAGCTATTTTGACAGTAGAATAGACCATTATGAAATATCAGTTTATATCACTGATTTAGCCCGTGCAACTGTGGCATGACACCTGTGTGCTTGCTCTTCCTTTGTCTCCTGATGCCCACAATGGCAGAAGAGATCTCTATCCAGAGTCATTCTTTCATCTTATTTGTAGTGAAATCCTATGAGTTCTTGTAGGATTTGTATCAGTCTCCCCCCCCTCCTAAAGCATATGTTTGATATATGTGACTTTATTTGCTCCTCTTCAGCTTTTTTTAGGAACACTGCCAACTGGGAATGTGAGAAGCTACAAAACATAGCTGCAAGACCTAAATTCCTTTACACAAAGAATATCTCATTGCCTGTCAGCATTTTCTGACATACAGAGAAATAAAACATAAATATTCCCTATTGAACATTTCCTAAGGCAATACAGTTACTGAAGATGAAGAAATTCCCCACAACTGCTTCACATTTTGAAATATCACAAAGAGATTAGGAAATGTGTTTTTTAAATCAGCTGCAAAGAACCTCTATATTGGCCATTTCTACTTTATTTCTGAGTTTTTTCCCCTAGTGCAGATGTTTACGAGCCTATTTCACTGTCTCCAACTCCAGTAATCCCAGGGAATGAACAGAGTGGGTGAACAACAGCAGTCTGGGTAAATTAGAGAAACAGTAACATTCAGAAATAGCATAGACCCCTTTCGTGGCATCCTACAGAAAATGTTCCCAAAATATTATATTCATCTGTTAAAACAATTCAGTCTGGAGAGCAAAGCTATAGTAATACTGAGTAAACTGATCACCCCAGGACAGGGTGCATACCAGATGCAGTTATAATAGCAACAGTCAGAATGTCCATCTTTAAATATGAACTCCTAATAATTATTTATAATTTTATTACAAGCATAATTATAAGCAAATAGATTAAATAAGGAATGAGCTAGCAGGAAGATCTGTAAATCAGTTTCCTTCAGAGACAGCAAATAAACAATAATGACAGACAGTCGTTGTTAAAGCATGCTGTGATAAAGACAATATGCATCAGCCTTTCATAAGATTTCTCGTGAGTATCCCAAAGAATATGGTTTTTGAAAGAATTTATATAACCTAGCACAGATATTGTATCCAACATTTGAAGAACAAATTTTCCTTGGACTAATATTGATAAAAGTTAGAGCGATATGAAAGAACCTGACTGATGAAAAGAGTTTGGAGAAGGCAATTTTTGTTATTATGGGCAAAATGTCTCTTTTCTGTTTGACTTTTGAAATCACTTGGCAAAGCTAAAAAAGGTGCCTTTGTTAGATTTGTATCTAAATGTTAATCCTGTGAAAGAGATCCACAAAGGAACTGCTTTTTCTGTACTTTTCCTTCAGGAGTAAATTGCCTTCTTCTCCAACATTTCTCGAAATTCAAAACTGTAAAGAGAGATTAAAGTCTTTCCTGTTGATTTGTGCACATATCTATCAAAAACTGTACCATTGATCCCTTCCATCTGTCTAAATCTGCTTACACCTAGCTGAATATATTCACACAGATTTATTTATAAACTGTTATAGTCTACTACTGCATTATGCACTCTTTTAGGCATTCACATACGTATTTAGTTTTGTGTGAATATGCAGACAACATTAATTTGCCACAGATTTCAGCTGTAAGCATGCTAAGCAATTAGCAATAATTTTCAAAGTTAGCTACCCAGGTTCTTGGTCTGTCAAGCTTCTTTCGTTATTGTGACTGTAGAAACAAAGGATGTCAGGGTGGAAGATCCTTGAATTCAGTGCCCTAGGCTTAAAGAACACTGACTATTTTGATTCCTAGGTTTATAGTTTTGATACCTAGTACAATCACACTGAACATCATAAAAAACAAACTTCTGCTGTTGTTAGGTGGCCAAATTCAACACTAAAACTCTTTTAGTATATGTGCAAGCTGTCTGTGTAACAAAAAAAAGTCCATCCAATGTTCTTGATTATGTTTATTTCTTTAAGGAGAAATTTGTACTCTACTAATGAGGAACTTTATTAGGAAGACTTCTGAGACATCATCTCAGTACATATGAGGCTGGAAGGTGCCTCTGTAGATCACCTGGTTCAATCCTCCCCCCACCCCCAGTCAGAGCAGGGTCAGCAGGAGCAGTTTGCTTGGTGACCAGTTGGGTTTTGAACATTTCCAACAGGGGGGACTCCACAGGCTCTCAGAGCATCCAGTGTTTGACTGTCCACTTACGATTTTTTTCCTTCTATTCAGACACAGTTTCCTATATTTCAATGTGTACACGTTTCATCTGCAAAACTGCTGAAGATGCACTCTGTTCCGCAGTGGTTATCTTATCTTGATCTTGGCCTATGAAGCTAGGTGACCTGTGCTACTCTTTATGAGCCAGATCCACAAGATACAGAACCACATGTAAAGGTAATCATGGTTTATTCCCATACCCTTCAGAAATTATTTCTTGCATGATGTGTACAAAATATTCCCCCAGATACTCTATTTGATTAACATCTTTCAACACAGTTAACTATTTTCCCAATAATGTACTATCTGGACTGAGGTAAAAATGTCAACATTTTCAAATCTTAGGCCCTGATTATAGGCATTTAGTGTCATGTTAAAATATTTAATGAAGTTAACAAATTCTATGTTGTGTTGAGTATCTCCTTCTTCCTGTGAAGGCTGGAAGAATTAAGACCAGGCTACTTATTAACATGCAAAAATATGAAGATAAGCACCCATCTTAAGAAATTTTCATAATTTTAAATAGAGCTCTGATTAATACTAAACTTATTTGATACGCCCGTGTTTAGATGAATGCTGAGAAAAATAGCAGTAGAGAGAGGATGACCTTCCTGCATCATTGAGATATAACTTCAGAGGCTGTGTAGGCAACTCAAAATCTAATGAAATTAATCATCTTATGGCCCCTTTGACAGTGTACAAGAAAATGTAGGTTTTTTTGTGCTTTATTAATGCTCCATATAGATTTGTATATTTGAAATGCATAAAAGGAGGAAAATGAGCATTTACAGTTCCTCTACATCAGAAATATTGCGTTTTTTGCAAAATATATTTTTATCGGACTTTTTTTTTTTCCCCTGCAATAAGAAAAAGATGCTACTAGGAAATAATTTTTTTTTGTTTCCTGCCTGTCACATATTTCTATCATTAATAAAAGTTGCTGAGTAGCTAACTAAATGATAATAAAAAGCATTTCCTTCATGATGTGTTTCTGGGCAAATGCTAATGTGCTTTATTTCATCTGAACATTTGCTTTCAGTTCTAAATGAAGCCTCCACTCCAGTTACTGTTTACAATAATTCCTGTATTCCTTCAGTGCTTTCTTAGAAGCACTAGGGTCCCTTTCCTGTCAGTTACATCATTAATCATTATTAATTACAATTATTGCTATTATTACTACTATTTTCAAGTAAGGGAAAACTCAGATGCCTACTTTTTGGAATTGCTGCTATCAGCAATATTAAGAAAAAAGCCTTCAAAGAGAAGTAACTCCAATCTCGCAATTATTATTACTGTTATTTCAGATCCCATTCTCAAGGGGACTTCTTTTTTATTAGAGAAATGCTTCCAAATTTAAATTAAAGAAGGCTTCATCTTCTGAACTAACCTCTGTTTCACATTACGCAGGTGAGTATATGGATTCTTCTAAATTTTTGAAGGAAAAAATATGTTGTTAGCTTTGTATCATAACAGAATCGTGTACATTCACCCACTACCACCCACCCCCCCACCCCACCCCAAGCCTCATTTTTCCAATTCTGCTGGCAGAAAAAGAAGGAAAAAGAAATAAACACAACACAAAATGGATGGATATAATGCTAGATTAGCACAATTAGATTGATGCTTTCAAATCTGGTGGGCTGGCTTGCAGCTTCCAAAATTTCTGTGAAGAAATGTGAGACAGCCTGTGTGATGTTAAATCAAAATCATCTAACATTTTAGATAAAGTGT
Source organism: Alectoris magna (assembly GCA_030625065.1). Lineage (NCBI taxonomy): Eukaryota > Metazoa > Chordata > Aves > Galliformes > Phasianidae > Alectoris > Alectoris magna. Next base: position 82,408,104 of record CM060560.1, read on the forward strand.
ATTTAAAAATTCATATTTCCTGCAATTTATATGGATCTCAAATCCAGAATCTTTCAGTCTTGAAAATTAATTTCCACATTAATAAGTGATCATAAAGATGAAGACACTCGTAACCAATCACAAAAATTTCTTACTAGCGATACTCATCCTTGAGAACCTATTCACACATTGTCAGTGTTTTCATTTATGCAAGCACGATCACAGGAAATGATGAAAGAGCAGTTTTAATAATTTCTTGGTGACTGTCAAGACTTCAAATCCAAATCCAAGTCTGTGATAGTGAATGCTATTCTTCAGAAGCTAAAGGAACTGAACCCAATTATGTCAGGATGAAGTTGGTCCAAAGAGCAAATTGTTACACTCCACGTACCAACAGCCTTAGCTTTGAGGTTAGGGAAAGCTACACGTAACATTGATGTCTCATGAAGTAACAGTCACCTCTAGCAGACTTACTTCCATCTAGCTCTCCTTTTAACAATTTTCTTCTAGTATAATAATCAAATACATACAAATTCAGACTAAGGCATCCCACACCACATCCCTGCACTGAAGTCATAGAATATTTTCTAAGTTATGACAGTCAATACAGTGCTAGACGGTTTGTGGAAGATTTCCTTCAAGCAAAGAGAACAGCAGTTTTTCTTAGAGTATGTGTTTTGTATTGAGTTGTATTCTCAGTTAGGAAAATATTACCATCCTGTTTACAGCCTTGATTAACTTTCATGGCATTAGTTTTGTATGATTTTTCCTACTGTTAATTTACTGAGACTAGAATCAGATTTTAAAGGCAAATTCATAAAATTCAGAATGTACAAAATACAGTTAAATCTGCAGTATTGGCATCACTGCAGATCACTTGGTTTCTGTTAACAATGAGTGATGCTCCTTGACAACATTACAAAAAAAATTAGCCAGAACTGGTTTGGTTCTCAGCCACAAGAGCTTCAAAGTTGAGATTATTTCAGACTGTTGAAAAAGAGAAAAAAGGAAACTACAAAGGATATGAAATCTTGTTATCAGTGCAAGACAGCATACATTTCCTAGAAACTCATTTTACATTATTTTACAACTTTTCTTTGAGTTCTTTATTTCAGTGTGTTCTGTTGCATACACACATCTATTTGCAACCATTCAATCCAATTAAATCCATAAATTAGTGGATTAATATTCCTAAATATTCTAGCTCAGGCATGTTAACATCTTAATCACTTTCTTAGAGCAGAACAGCCTTGCTCTTGCCCCCATTAAAGAGATGGGTTAGAAAAATATTCCCATCTGCAGTGAGAATAGTTTAGTTCAGGAACCTATTGGATACAACATCATTTCTAATGAAAATGTTGCTTATTAATATTCTCATATGTCTACATGTTACACGGATATTTGAATAAAAAATGTACATATTTTATTCTTAACAGCAGTGCTGGCTTCATTCTTCCTCATACCACAAAAACAAAAAACAAAACAAGCAAAAAAATTGAAATGGAAATCCATAGAAAGAGTGGATCTAGTTATTTTTCTGTTAACAGATCTTGCCCTGGCCTTCAGCTTTTCTGTCTATGGAGCAGCTCTCCTCCCACAGTGGTCCAAATGGTGACAGCGCAGCGGCACAGAACATTAATACAAATTTGGAATAACTGCATTTAAAAGGAAATCAGGTTTGTGTCAGAGTGAAGACTTGCCTCTATACAGAGTACATATACACACACTCAGATCCACCCAGCTAGCTATATTTGTACCAGGATACTTTTTTGGTAACATCCTAAATCTGTTTGAATCAACTAATTATTTCTATTAATAATGTCAAATTTATCATAGTTTCCGGGTAGTAAGCTGTCATGGTTTTATGGACATCAGTATTCCACATCATAACATCATGTAGTGCACTGGGAATTAAAGTGTTAATGTCCCAGTTCAACATACTATGTAGAAGACACTACGTTCCCCAGAAGACTGTTCGCTGTGCTGATATCATTCTTGCACAGGGTGGAACGCATATAAAGCACTGCCGGGTCATCTAACTCCTTTTCGCTTTCCTTCATCGCTCTTCTGCTTTCTCTCTCCTCGCTGCTGCCCAACCACACGTGCTGCTTCAGCATTACTATAAGGCCTACAGCTTTTTTTCAGATACTCTCTCTCTCATTATATTTAGTAAACTAGTTTGTTCCTCCTCAGATCATTGCCGCTGTTCTTTTCTTTAATTATTTTGGGGTCCCCTGTTTCCCTTTTGCAGAGGCGTGTACTTTGCAAAGTCCCTCCACTAGTCATGGAACCGGGCTGAACCAGCCCGTAAACCGTTGACCTAAGCCCTTTTCCTGCCTCTCCAAACCTGCTCTTGATCCTCATGCTTTAAGCCAGATTGTTCAGCATTTTCCTAAATATTCTTTTGAGCGCAAACAGACCAGAAATCTAGCTGATCTACTTTAAAAAAAAAATAAAAAAAAAAATCCTAAAAGTATGCCTTACTTGTATTGAAAAAGGCTATTGGAGAGCAACCAGCTTCTCACTCCAAAAGAGAGACACTATAGCTTTACTTCGCTGGGGCAATCTATATCATATGTGCATTGAGTACAACAGCTTATGCTGCACTGAATTTTGTTGGGGTGGGTAAGAAAGAAAGAGCAAAGGCTCCTGGTTCACCTCCAGAAAGGAGGAAGAAGAATGGATGAAATCTGTTGCTTGTCACTTTGATTGATAGTGGATAACCACAGCTTTTAGGGAAACCCCCATCTGTCCATCCTCCCAGTAATATCAGCAGGGTCTGTGTAATGAAAGGTCATTAAACACTTTGTTGCCCAAGACATTTTGCCTGTGTCTAGAGCAGCTCCACATTACTTGAAGGGTGGTCATTGAATTACATTTTACTGATTCTCCCTAGAGTCAAACAGAAAAATCTCATCATAACAAAATAATCTGAAACAATACAGGTTGCTCTATGTCTTCCTTTTAATCTCTGTACTTAAAGACATCATATTTTCAAAAATCCTTAAAGATTTCTAGGAAAAATAAAAAGTTGTGATCATGGCCTACAAGCACTGAGTAAAGTCAGTTGTCCAACTCATTCCTTCGTATTTATGGATACATTTGAAAATGCAGACAATTTCCCCATTATGCTACCTCCAAATATTCTTTTCCATAGGTAACTAGACTGATTGATGACAACAGAATTTGTACAAGTAAGCTCCTGTAAGTAATTTTCATTTTTTTTTTTTTCTAATTAATGAAGTATATGTGGATTAGCTCATAGAATTTCATGTTTCCTACTTCTAATTATAAATTGATAGTAACTCTTAATATAGAAAATGGTATTCATATGTTTTAATCAAGATTGAACAAAGCTACTAATTATAATTTGAGTAGTTTTAAGTGCCACTGAATCATATCTAATTCAGTTGTTTACCCCACTCTAAAGCAGTAGGATTTTTTGTAAGGTACTAAGGATTTCTTCCTTACAGCCCACTGCTCTTTTCGTCCACTCATCCTACCTCATTTTTTCTTCTGCTTCCAAGACTAAAAGTTTCTCATGCATTAAATTTGAAGGTCACTGATTAGGTTTAATTCACTGATTGCTACATAATTTCATTCACTGTTTCCATAATGTGAAAATGGCTCAAAGCCTCTACAGGCCTGATGGCTAACTGTAGCCCTACAATAATTCTTGATGTCTCTACAAATCTTAGGCTCAGTTTGTCAAACTGCTGGATTATCAACTGAAATTTGAAAAGGGAAATTTTTAGCTCTTCATCTCAAGTGAGCACAACTAAACTTCTTTCTCAGAAACTATGAGCCAAGTGTAAAAAAATATATATTGTTAAATCATTTTCACTTTTTTTTTTTTTTTTTTTTTTTTTAATGCTGGAGGTTGACAGGGCTGCTATTGGGTGTTTAGAACTGTACTGTAGGTCCTCACATCATAAACTGTCTTGATGAATATATTAAAAATGATAATCTTTCTGTGCTGCTTTGGATAATAATGGTATTTATCCCTCCCTGAAAAGTATTTGAGGATTTACTTAAGTATCAAGCAACCTGATATCCAAAGGCTCTATAGATATATAAGCATACGTTGGTATAAGTAAGCAATACTTACTGCTTAACTAAGGCATAGATTAACTTCTCAAGGAATAAAATTTAGACACTTCTTGTTCTGTGAATGTTCCATATGTTTGCCCAGCACAACCAGAAAGTGAACAGAATTACAAGAGACCTGGGTGACTCACTGATATTGTTTCATGTTAAATTCCAGTACTGTATTCCAATACTACATTGTGCTCCGAGAGAAAGTGGCCACAACCTGAGCTGTCATTCGGGATAAGCAGTCAGCTTCTCCTTTAATATTACTATCGTTGTGAGTGCCCAGCATGTTTTTGGATGGCCAGAACAAAGAGTAACAGAAGCCTTTAAAATGCTTATTTTTTGTTGTTGCAATTCTCTCAACTTAGTATTTAAAATACTAGTGAAACAGTGAAATCAACAGTTTTCTTACTTGCTGAACTCACTGTTGTGAACCATTCTATTCTGTATATGAGACAGATTTAGGTGCTTTTGTATTTTTATTCTTTTTTTCTTTTTAGCGCAATTCTCTATCAGTGGACCAATGTATCCAGACAAAAGTCTGGTTTGCCTGAACATTACACCCTACAGTTTTAAAAGTAAAGGTAAGCTTCTATGGATAGAAAATAAAGCCAGAGAATAATGGTTTCAAACCACAATACAAGGCTTAGCTTGCTTCTGCTTGATGTCCTGTTCTACAAGATCACTTCAATTTTCCCATGGCCATTTGGCACCTAAAGCTGCAAATGTTCTCCATGGTAATCTTAGGATCCCTTGAGTGCTGATGAAGAAAAATGTCAGCATTCCTTCTTATCCTCAGTGGAAGTGGCACCTTAGAATCATAGAATGACTTGGGTCGGAAGGGACACCAAGGATCATCAAGTTCCAACCTTCCTGCCACCAACTTCCTCTGGTATTAGATCAGGTTGGCCAGGGCCCCATCCAACCCGATCTTGAACAGTTCTAAGGGTGGAGCATCCACAGCACCTCTGGGCAGCCTGTTCCAGCATGTAACCACTCCCTCTGTGAAGAACTTTGCCCTGACATCCAATCTGAACCTTCCATCCTTGAGCATAAAACCATTCCCCCTTGTCCTATTACAATCCACCTGAGTAAAAAGTTGATTCCCTTCCTTTTTATAATTCCCTTTTAATTCTGGAAGGCTGCAGTCAGGTCTCCTCGCAGCACTCTCTTCTCCATGCTGAACAAACCCAGCTCCCTTAGCCAGTCTTCACCCTCTCATCTTTGTGGCCCTCCTCGGGACCCTTTCCAACAGCTCTACATCTTTCTGGTATTGGGGGCCCCAGACCTGGATCCAGTACTCCAGATGGGGCCTCACATGAGGGCAGAGTAGAGAAAGACAAATGCCTCCCTGTTCCATTTGGCCACCCCTCTTTTAATGGAACCCAGGATATCATTGACCTTCCAAGCTGCAAGAGCACACTGCTGGACTTGTCTAGTTTTTCATCAACCAGGACCCCCAGATTCTTCGCCTCAGGGCTACCCTCAAGGAGTTCTTCTCCCAGTCTAAATACGTATCTGGGATTACTCAACCCAAGTGCAAAACCTTGCACTTTGCTCTGTTGAACCTCATTAGGTTCACACAGGACCACCTTTTGAGTTTGTCGAGGTCCCTTTGGATCGTGTTCCTTCCTTCTAACGTGTCAACTGCACCACTCAGCTTGGTGTCATTGGTAAACTTGCTGAGGGTGCATTTGAGCCCATCATCAGCGTCATTGATGAACATGTTGAAGAGCACCAGTCCAAAGACAGACCCGGGGGAAACACCGCACATCACCAGCCTCCATCTTTACTTGACACTTTTCTTCCAGCAAGAGCTTGTGAAGGGCTGTGGACTGAACAGATGGTTTCAATAGCAGTCCAGTGCTGGTGTAGCAGCCATGAGGTCATTCTGTCTTTCTAGCTGTGGCAAGAAAACAGAATGGAGGCTATGGCTGAGAGATATCTAAGACCTATTGTGCTTCTCTCATGGCTTTCCAGAGATGACACATCTCCTGGGCTATAGTACAAAAAATGATGGTTTCTCCATAAACAGTAAAATATTGTTTTTGATCACTTCTTCACTGTATTTAATGACTACTAGAGGATAGGCAATTAAAAAGAAGAGACATTTGCAATACATTTTGCTCTTGCCAAAATTGATGGCAAAAAATCCTTTTGAGTCTAGTAGGAGCAGACTGGGATTAACTGTAAGAATGCTGAGATGAAGTACGATCAGAAACAGAAAGGCAGGTGAAAATATGATCCTTACTGCAGATACCAGTTTGGTCTTTTTCCCCTGCATCACTTTTCTACTTGAATGTGCGAGGACGGTGCAAAAGATTAGCAGTTCTCCATGGAGCCTCAAAAGTACTTGCCAAGGGCTGGATTTCTGAACTTTGCCAGTATGAACTGATGTTGCAAATTAGTGGAATGTATTTTAATATGCATTTTGATGTGTGTTATTTCATGTTACAAGATTGTAAGAGCTAAGAGGGAAAAGGAAAAAGCAGCAAGGCTGTATTCATCATGAAGACCAAAAAGGGAAATGGATATTAAGAGAGGAGAGGAGAATCACAGCAAAAATGAAATCAGCACTTCCAAGAAGAGAATCAGCTATGTGCCTTTACATGGGAATTCATTTCTCGTTAGTCAGTTATCATTAATACCGTGTTAAAATTAGGGCCCGCCACAGCTGTTGCACGTTGTATCTTCTTCCTTCCTTTGGTGAAATTTCCTTGGTGGCAATAGTTTAAGAGCTGTAACTCCTACAAGAATATCACTGTCCTACTCTAGATCCAGGGTTTTCTAGCATTCAAAAATTAGGTGACTGTTCAAACTGAAGTTTACAGCTCTGCTGCTGTCATGAGGAATAAGAAAGCATTTGTGCTAGAGAGATGGCAATACCTGAAGATGGAGATTGGTAACACAAATAACAAAGTAACAAAGAGGATGATGAACAAAGTAAGGCAGACAAAAGTGTTACTGCAGATAAAAAGGAGAAAAAAAAAACAGATTTAAGATGTCACAACAGAAGGAAAACTAGGAAAGCCTTTTAAGATCTCAGTAGCTTTCTACCTATCCAATTTGGCATGTCCTTTTAAAATTGGAAATATTTTGAACAGAAAATAAGGGGTTTATCAACTCATTCTGGTCATTTTTGAAATCTACACAGAAAATTATTGGCTCAGCTTTGCCATCAGCCAAATAACAAAATTCCTGCTATGGCCATCTGAACAAGAAACCTACTCAGAGCTGGAGCTGTGCTCCACACTGTCTCTGATGGAAGCAGCATTTCAAAAAAGTAAATAAAGATCAGGGAATATGAAGCTGCCCAAGGCATTTAAGGTTTTTATTTTTTATTTTTAATGTACTACTTTTCATCTTCACACATGAAAACAGAGTCATTAGTGATAACATGTACTCAGATCTCTAAAGGCTACTGTGCACAACGGACTGGTTTGCTTTTGACCATATAATTTCTACCTGACGTAATTTAGCTTGTTTTAGTTATTGTAGTTCACATTAGGACAGCAAATTTGCATAAAATATTATTATAGCAGGCATATGTGGGTGTTTTTTTTTGTTTGTTTTTCTGGACTGGATTTCCGTTCCTTTTATCCCTCCATCTTTTGAAATACTATTTACATAGCACATAAATTAACTTTTGATCACTTCAGGCTTACCTCTGCTATTATGGTTAATTCACTATAATCAAAAATGAAGATTTCATTCCAATTTTTGTAAAATAACTGCGGTGTTTGCATTCATACCTCAGCTTGTTCAGCTTGTTAGCCTAACAGGAAGATTTCACTGTGGAGATGGCTGCTGTGATTACATTTGATCAGCTGTAAAAGGGATTTCCTAGAACAAGAAATGGAAATGCTTTTATAGCCTTTTAGGTAATGTCAGGATTTTTTTGTTTTGTTAGTAAGAGCTTTTGCCAATCACTAACAGCATGATCCAAATCCCACTTGAAGGCAATGGAAAGTTTCCCATTGAGTTTGATGGTCTTTGGATCAGTCCCTAACTGCATTTAGACTTAATGAGATGTTAATGTGAATTTTATGCCTCTGTGTATATGAGCAGATTTTCCAAACTTTTTTTTCTATTTTTTTTTTCCACTTATGCAAAAAAAAAGTCATCTGGCTTTTATTATTTTTTTTTTTTTAATTTTCTTGCTACAGTTGGTAGCATGCAGGAGGAGAATTAATGCAGCTCACACCATCTCCCTCCTGAAAACCTTTATCGGTGACAGACCGCAAATTGCAGAAAATATTATCCACTTTTGTAGTGATCTAAATGAGAAGGAAATACTGTGCTACTGATTTGTCTCATTATTATGTTAAAAGTTTGGATTGAGGAAAGGGAAACTTGAAGCTTAAATATGCACACAGACACACACACATACAGATACACAAATGCACGCACGCATACATGCACAGAAAAAAAAGGAAAGGAAAAAAGAAAAAAAAAAAAAAGGGAAAGAATCTCAGCAGCAATATTCTTTGTTTATTGCTCCACCTGGTGGGGAATAAATGCATGGTAAGACAATTGCGGAGGACCGGAGGAGGCTGTTTTGGAAAGAGGCAGCAGGAACATGAGGAGCAGACCCATGGGTGTAAAGAGGCTCAAAGAGCTCCAAGAGGATGGCCTGAACTCCTGGCCGGTGGCATCTCCAGCGTCTGGCTGCTTTGTGAGCCACCAGATTGGATTATTTTACTATTTTAGGTCTGAGAAAGACTGCGTTAGAGGTGGTTTGAACTTAGAGGCAGTATGTGGTGGCATAGAGCAGGGTGGGGTAGAACCCAGCACATGGAGTGGCAGTGGGGTAAGGCAGTGATGCTTTTTTGCTGTTCTTCACCATTATCAAGATAGTTTGACTTCCTTGAGAAATGCAGGGACATTGTATGACTCACTTACTTAACCTATTCATTTCAGTGGCCTAATATACAACCTAATGGGTAAGCACAGACATTCTGGATCGTATACCAATTGGGAAAGTTTTTCATATGTGAATATATTCAAACTATAGAAAGAGAAAAATATATCTTATGAATATGTCTCAGTTGCTCTGAGAAGAGAAAAAACAATTCCCTTGACATTGGTGACATTAATGACATAGCCAGGAATGCTCAATGATTGTGGAAAATTAGAGAATAAGCACAACATCTGTTATTTTGACCAATTCCAATACTTACTTCTCAAAAACTGTTATCACACCTTAAATGTAATCTTTTATAAATATTCAGAGCACAGACAGAATTTAAAGCCAATATTTTCATGGCCTTAGGCAGAATGCAAGGTTTCTCTTGAACACACTGCTCTGCATCTTTAGAAATCTCAGCAAGAGATTCACACCGAGCTGAGCTACCACTTCTCTAAAGCCAAGCCATGGCTCCAGGTAGTCTACCGGATGAGTGGCTGAAGTGGCACATTCACCCTAGGACAGCTGTCCCAGTGAGAAGGTGTGAAAGTAGGTTTTACTTTGGTTGAGTGATCACTTTTGTGATCTGCCAAGGATATGGTACTGTGAAGAGGCCTCAGTGTTTCACACCTCAAGTCAGAGTGGTGGCAGCTTTCTTGACAGGGCTAACATGCACAGGCAAGCCAGAGATTATGCTGTGGACTGAAGTTAAAGGAGAGAGAGACCTCTTCATCTGGCTGTGCTGGAGGGGCATAACCAGCTGTGTCATGGAATGAAGGCATGCCACAAGTAATGCATGATAGGGACTCTGGGCATACACTTCAAATCACAAAAAGAAGAGGGCTTTCTGCAGATCACATAGCCTACTTTGGCAAGAGAGGTAGCAAGCTCTGGTCTAAATATTTTATACTACAATGATGAAAGTATCTGCAAAGTTTCATAGCTTATTAGTTTTCTCAGCGACTTACTGAGAGAAATGTTACCAATGAAGACCATTTTATAGAACTATTAGTTATTTTCTCCCCATTCCTTCAATATCTGTTTCTTTGAAAAAGGAGAATTATTTGATGAAATACAAAGTATTCAGCTCATTTTATTGATTGATAATTAGGGTATTTGTAAGTTAATCTCATTATAGTCTGACTTTTAAATACAGTGTTTTCAAAAAGAAGCAGGTTGTGAGTTCATTACAAACCCTCTTTTCTCAAAAAGACCAAATAAAGCCGCACTGTCTCTGTATTTCTTTAAATGTCAGCAAACTAAGTCATTTTATTAAACATTTCAGATTCATCATGAGAGCTTCAACATTCTGTGTTTCAGGAGAGTGGCGATGTCTTGGATCGTCTGAAAACACACAGCTCTTCAGAGAAAATAAAGAACGGTACAGCCTGTATTAAAACCCCAAAACAAAAAACTTGCTTCAGTCATGTGGAGATGAAGTCCAGGTAGATGAAAAATTTAACATGAGACAAGTAGTGTTCACATACAGCCCAGAAGGCCAATTGCATCCTAGGCTGCAACAGAGGAAGGGCAGCCAGCAGCCAGAGATGATTATCCCCCTCATCTCTTCTCTTATGAGGCCCCATCTGAAGTTCTACGTTCAGATCTGGGAACCCAAGCTCAGGAAAGAAGTGGAGCTTTTGGAATGGGTCCAGAGGAGGGCCATGAAGATAATCAGAGGGCTGGAGCACATCTTTTATGAAGAAGGGTTGGGGGAACTGGTCTGTTTCAGCTTGGAGAAGAGAAGGCACTAAAGAGATCTTGTTTCGGTCTTCTAGTACTGGAAAGGAGCTTACAAGCAAGAAGAAGATCAGTATTTTGCACTGTCTGATAGTGATAGGACGAGGGAGAATAATTTTTTTAAAAAAAGAGGAAATTTAAATTAGACGTTAGGAAGAAATTCTTTACCACAAAGGTGATCAGAGGGCTGAAGCACCTCTCCTATGAAGGAAGACTGAGGGAGCTGGAGTTGTAAAATATGGAAAAAGAAGGTTCTGGGGAGACCTTATTGTGGCCTCATTGTAGGTAGAAAGGAGAAGGCTTTGAAATAAAAGATGGGAGATTTAGTTTCTCTGTTAGGGGAAAATTCTTTCCCCAGAGGGCGGTGAGGCACTGGCACAGCTGCCCAGAGAAGCTGTGGGAGGAGCTTGAGGCGCTCAGGGCCAGGTTGGATGGGGCCCTGGGCAGCCTGAGCTGGTGGGGGGCAGCCCTGTCCACAGCAGGGGGTTGGAGGTCAGTGATCCTTAGGGTTCCTTCCAACCTAAGACAACCTATGATTCTGTGATTCTTTTGCCGGAAGGATACTGAGCCTTTGGCCCCAAATTTTCTGATCTAGCTGAAGCCTGAATAGCGTACAGTGTTAGCCGCTTGCAGAAGAGGATGGAGTTCTACCAGGGAAAACCACAATAAATGTAATTCTGAAATCACACTCTCAAAGAGATATTTTGCCAGTTGTGATTGCCCTATCAACTCACACAGTAGCCTCAACCAGATTGTGCTTTTACAACCAGTACCTGCTTCACTTATTTACTCGTGTACCCCATCAGCAATAGACGAACAGCACCAGTGCATCAGGCAAGCTCTAGTAGAAGACATCTTTTATCTACATTCTCAAGATCATCCTGGCTGTTAGGTACGGTTTGTTTACTCTGTGAATTCCCCTTTGTGCTTACCCTCTTCACCCACATCTGTGCTGAGCAAAATAAGTATATAAATGAAAAGGAACTGGGGCTGACAGACCACAAGTTTGCTGCCAAGAAAAGATTAGTTCCCAGACATGTAGAACAAGAAGACATTACATTTTTGTCATAGCTGCGCTCAATGAGCAGAGATTATTTACAAGGTCCCGGGTTTAAGTGTGGCAGATGGATACAGACTAGCAGCTCCCACAAACAAAGATGCTGTTTCAAAGAAAAGGTGTGTTCAGTTTCTGGAAAAGAAGTTTACCTCTCAGCAGGGACTGGCAACTCTAATCTTATTTACATTTCTCACAGCAGCAGTACACATCTCTCATTTTCAGCCCTAACTCTCCCTGCCAGCTGAAGCTGTGCTGTACAGATAGGTAGTAAATAATGCAGGATTCTGCAGGTTGTTTTCAGCCCTTTTCCTTCTCTCTGTACCGCAAACTCCTTTTCAGAAGCAACAGGCAAGCTGTCAGCAGAGTGGGATTACAAATCTGATATTTGGTGCACTTTTGGGCAGTTACAGCTTTTAACTTTTTTCCATAAGAAGATGCCAAATATTTCACTGCTATGCCAGTGAGGCACTTTGTTAATGGTTTGTCATTCTTCAAATGGGGATCAGAGAAATGAGCACGGGAAGGTGAAAACAGACATAATTTGTTACATGCATGGAAGGTACAATAAATGCTAAGGCGGGAAGACAATCCTGTTTTATTTGTAGGTTCTGAATTAAAGTCCCTTTCAACCTTGTCTTATAGAAGTTTCACTGTCACATCAAAATTCCTGAACACTTATTGCTGTGAATGTTTAAAACTCTGCTGTGTGGAAGAGATATATTAGTAAACATAGCATTGTTTCTTATTATGACTTCTGTATATAATGAAATGCTAAAAGCAACATAGTTTCTTGAAAATAATACTAGTGCTTGGAGTATAATGGTGTACCTTGAAGATGTTATTTCACAAAGGTACAGTGTGCAGGCTCTCATACTAATGCCTGTTGTAATGAGACAAACCTGTACTGCTATACATTCTCACAAATGCATTTCTACTTGGAGGGCTGGAAAAAGGTGACTTAATATTGTTGATTTTAACATAAGGGTTGTTCTTCATTCTGCTATTTGTATAGCTTTATTAATAAACGTATCTGTCTGTTGGACAGAGGTGAGCAAATAGCCCAGATTAAAAACCCATAAGACTCCAGCAACAGCGCCTACCATCAGTGTGTCTGAGCACCTAATTCAGCTCAAGAGATTTTGGTTGAGTCCTTCAGCCACTACTCAGGTTGGGAATATCCAGTGCAGGAATAAGGGAGGAACACTCCAGTGCTGAAGAGCATTATGACTCTGTTATCTTTCTCAACAACTGCTCCTTCGGGAAGGAGTTAATGTGTTTCTGAGCAATGGAAGAGGACTAACCCTATTCTACTCTCAGAGGCTGAAATTGTTGGAGCTGGTGTACACAGCATGTTACCAGGGCAACACTGTGCTCTGTCACCAGCACAGTGCAGGGCTGCTGCCCACACAGCAGCATTTGTTTGAGCCTGTCCCACAGAGCTGCTTCTTGAAGGTGTGGGACTTTGAAGAAGAAGCACAAATGCTACTGGTCTTGTGATAAAAAATGTGAACTCTGCAAGTGCTTGCCTTTGTTTTTGATTAACAACACAAACAGTAGTGTGGCAAGGCAGTGACACAACAAGTGGGGCTCTGTGTGCTGCTACCAGACTTCATCTCCGTTAGTCCTTAGTCCTAACTACAAAGGCTACAGTCACAGGATGTGACAAGAGAAAACAATATCTTCTTTAAAAAATAGAAAAAGAGAAACTTCGAAATCCTTGAAATCAGAGATAATTAGCATTTCTGTGATTTTCCTCCCATCAAACTGCAGCCAGGTATCTACATATCAATGTCTCAGATGCCTTACATCCCTAATAGTTCAGCATGATATTTGCTGAGAAAAAAAAAGAGGGGGAAAATGCCATGTCATTTTCCATCAGAATAATTCATTTTCTGTTGGTTTTGCTAAGCTAGAAAGCATGCATTTGTGGCTGCTGGTTTTTGTTGTTGTTGTTGTTGTTGTTCATTTATTTATTTATTTGTTTACTTATTTCTTTTTAAGTATTGCCATTAAATTTGTTGTCTAACATTATTTCCTGAGAAAGGATAGCAAATTCCATAGCTTTAAGGAATACAAAAAACCTCCACAGAAATGTTGTTTGTCTGTTCATTGTATTTATAAAACGAAACAGTCCCCTAAGACTCTGCAGAAAATGGTAGTGGTGAGAATATACCTTCTATAGCCTGATCAATTACTCCAGAGAAGCATGAATAGCAATGAAAACGAATCAGAGAAACAGTTTCAGGGCAAGATATTTGTTTGCCGTCAGATTTAGATATGAAATTAAAATGTTAAAGTGGAAAACCCTTTTTTTTCCCTCACCTTTCTATGTACATACATTTCTACAAATACTGAATGATATCCAAATTGAACTTTCACTCAAGCAAGTCCTACTAAATGATGACACCGTCAATACCCTCAGGGCATAATGGCATCACATCTGCTTAGTCATTCCTTGATCTACCAACACCACCATACAGTCAAAGCAATATAAACTCAAAAGCCCTTTACTTATTTGATTTTGTAATATATAGAAGTCATTCCAACTGCTGGAGTTCACCTAACGTCTATGGAGAAAAACAAAAAAAAAAAGAAAAAAAAAAGTATCACAAAGGAAAGTACTTCAGTCATTGTAAAGCTTGAGCCTTGTCCTCACTCAAGATTTTCTTTTTTTAAGAAGAACATTTCTACTGGAATTTTTCCTTTTCATTTTATCAACATTTTAGTGCTAGGAAGTTAGAGAGATTAATGAAAATGATAAAGCATGGAGGACATTTCGCAGATGCACAACTGGGAAAAAAAATTGGAAGCCTTTGAGCAAAGAAGCTCCTAGTTGACAGCACAGAGCAGAAATGTGAGAGGTGTCACTGAATACCAAAAAGCATGGGTATGGTCTGAATCCAACAATGTGGAAGCTTTACCTCAGAGGTGACTTTTTTTTCTCTCCTTATTATATATCATCTCATCTATCAGTCACCTCATGATCTGCCTTCTGCTGTCAGCTGGAAATCTCTTTACCAATACTGTGGATTATTTTATTAGTGAGAATTATTTAATAGCAGGGTATGTTTTATCTCTGCCTCTCTCTGTTTTAGGTGACCTCAGTGGGAAGCTACCAAGACTAGAAGGAATTTGAAGAAAATTTGTAGGTAGCTGCAAAGGGAGTACAAAGGTAAGTCACAAATGCTCTTTTGAGACATGTGAATGTATTACTAGAGTTTTAAACATGAAACTGAGATGTGACCATGATGTCAAGATTAATACATGTATGCAGTGCTTCAGGGGAGCCCAGGTGGTAGAAACTAGACCATGTTTTGATTTTCTATAAAACAAAATCAGAAAATGTAAGACAAGGAATGGAGTTTTTAAATGTTCTTTATAGACTGATGAAAATTGCAGAAGAAAAAAATCTGGAGATAATTAAGTTAAATGATAATCAGGTTTAAGGGATGAAGTATTTCGCATTCATGAATTCACTGTCATTGCAAGCATGAATATGTTTGCCAACATGTCAGTGATGCCTGGGCTCTCTGTGTTAGCTAATTTTCTTGTGAGCGTTGTTTCTGATCTTCTTCCTTTCCATTACCATTTGTCACCTCATAGATAAAAGCTGCTGATTTTTGAGCTTGATAGGCTGCATGTTCAATACCAAATTGCTTGCTGGTCAATGTAGTGAACTTTGAAGGCTAAGCTGCAACATAATATTAACTAAGGAGAACTGTTTTTTTTCCCCCTAACACAAAGGCAATCATAATAAATCTAAATGCAGATATTTCATTAGCAGGGATTTGGTTTTTTTCCCAGATTATTAAGTAAAAGTTGCGTTCTGTTTCTAAAATATTTTTCATCTTGGTTGAAGATTACAAGTACAGTAAATCAAAATTATTAGGAAGGCTAATATTTCTGTAACTTAAAAAAATAATGTTTTATTCTTTCAAGTGTAGAATGGGCATTTGTTCTGCATATACATTTTGAAGATGCTAGATTTGTCTATCTCAAATCTCCTACAAATTTCTCTCATCTCTGCTGCAGTCCCCTTCTATGCCTAATCCAACTGGTAATAGGGCTGACTGCATTCTTAGAAAGTAATAGGATTTTATTATTAGTTTGTTATTAGATAAAATAAAACAAAAGAAAAAACTACATAGTGAAATGAGTTTGATAGAACTGTCAGTGGTACTGTTCTGCATTTGTTTGATTTTATGTCAAGAATTTGAGAAAATAATGGTTAAATTGTGAAATTATCTAATGTAATATCACTCAATCTAGAGATATCATTCAACTAGTCTAAGATTCATTCTTCATTGCTTTTGATCCTGCTGAGTAGTGTGCATAGTTCCAGCTCCAGCCCTCTGAGGAGCACATACTACAAAACTACTGCTATGTGACTTCAAAACTAGCTAGACCATCGCTGTTAGATTAAAGTAAAATAATACCCATGATCTTTCCTATTAATTTCATCAGTTTTTAGTCTCCTTCTGAAAGTATCCAAAAATTTAACTATAAACTATCCAAAATAATAAACAAAGAGAAAACATAACAGTGTTTCAATGGTTTACAGGCTGATTCAGCCTGGTTCTGTGACTAGCAGGGCGGGAGGACCCATGGACATACAACCTGGGAAAGGGAAAAGGGAAAAGGGGAAAGGGTAGGGAGATGGGCCCAAAAACAAAACAGTAGCAATGATCTGAGGAGAAACAAACTAATTTACTAAATAAGATATCAGAATGCAAGATAACACACTATAATACAATATAATACAATATAGTTAGAATTGGAGCTAATAAGTTACATAAAATGAGAGAGAGTGTCTGAAAGCCAAAGGCCATACTATAAGTAAAATGAGGCAATACAGCTGGGGGCAGAGATGAGCGGGAAGGTTTACAAAAAGGGGGAGTCCCTTGGTCTGCAAACAGTTTCCCTCTAAGCAGAGGGATCAAACAATCTTTTCCTCTGAGGAGAAACAGTAACAGAACAAGGAACAGCCCTCTGGGAGATGCAGTTCTTTTTCTTTTCTAGGACAGCTACCTGGAACTGGAGCATTAACTCTTTAACTCCCAGTGCACTACGTGATGTTATGATGTGGAATACTGATATCCAAAAATCATAAAACCATGACACAATGTTAGTTAGTTTTTTTGTTTGTTTGGTTGGTTGGTTGGTTTGTTGTTGTTGTTGTTTTAATTCAAATAATCCAAGACAAAGCTTCATAGAATCATAGAATCATAGAATGGCTAGTGTTGGAAGAGACCTCAAGGATCATCAAGCTTGAACTCCCCTGCTGCATGCAGGGCCACCAACTGCCATATCTAATACTAGACCAGGCTGCCCAGGGCCCCATCCAACCTGGCCTTGAACACCTCCAGTGACGGGACATCCACAACCTCTCTGGGCAGCCTGTTCCTGTGCCTCACCACTCTCTCTGTAAAGAACTTCCCCCTGATTTCCAATCTAAATCTTCCTTCCTTCAACTTAAAACCATTTCCCCTTGTCCTGCCATTGTCTACCCTTGTAAAGAGTCAGTTCAGCAGAAAAATCTGTGCTTAGTGACAAACTACAAGAAAATTCTACTTGACAAAGTTTTCTGGCTGTACTGACACCATGTGCCTATGCACACATTTTCTGAAAGAACATTATTTCTTTGAGGTCTTGATTTTTTTTTTTTTTTCCTAAGCCACAGAACACTTGGGGAACTCCAGCTAATAGAGAATGCAATAGCACATCTGCTTAGCAGCACTGAAACCAGGAGCACATTAAGCCTGTACTTTGCTCCTCACAATTGCTTCCCTCAGAATATCAAATAAAATTGAAGGTCTCAGCACTTAACTTCAGTGTTTAGATAATCAAGGCTGTATCCAGAGTGAAGAACACAGAGTACATCAGAGCCTTCATGCCCTAGTCATACCCAGTCTTCACACAAGGGTAAGACTGAAGTGTGGGGAAAGACTGACTTACCACAGTACCCACATTTCCATAGGGAAGAAATCTGCATGTGTGAAGCAGGAAGCAGTTGCTTCAAATGGGAAGCAAAGAAAAGCAATGGATGTAAATATATACATAAATATACGCATATATATATATGCATAAACACAGGACTGCGTCTCTTTCTGATAACCATCTTATTCTGGAACTGAAGACCACAGAAATAACTCCCGCACCACAAAAATGGCAGCCCATTAAAAAAGACTCAATTCCATCTTTAACAAAGCCAGCTTTAACATGACTGCTGACAGAAACATGTCTATTAGAGAGAAAAAAAAAAGGAAAAAGAAATGATTTTAAGGCAACAAAATTGTCTATTTAGAGTTCGGGAGGAAAGAAAAAGGGATAAAAGCTACAGCTGAGTCTAGCTAGCTCTGTAGAATGCAGTGCTTATTATATCTCACACAGTTTCAAAATGTTTTTCATTATGAAATATTTAACCGCTTTATTTTTATAATTGCAGACAAATCATTCCTGATGTACTGAATACCACTATATTTTAATTAAGAATACATAAAATTACTGGATAATGGAAATTAACAAGGACTTGTACTTTTGGGTTGTCGCATTTTCAACACCATAAAGTAGTAAAGGGAACACAGTTAAAATGGTTATTGGAAAATATTCCTTTGTAAAATGCAGTTTGGAAAATGTTTCCAATTCCTAAACTGCATTTTAAATGAGCTGATGACATAATATCCATCTCTTGAGATTCTTTATTATTCTTAATGCTATGAGAAGTGTCACTAAAATCATCCAAAACTGCTTGTGTGAATGAAAAAAAAATAAATATGCAGTTGGACTAAAGTTTCTTTGTATTTTTACTTCTGGCAGAATTTTAAATAGCTCTTATTTTTAAATGTGGGCATTTTGTCTGCTGGATTATATCAAAGCTCAATGACAGCAATTAAGACTGGACATATACAAATGAAAATGCAAATTGGAATCAGAACAAATGTTTAGATTTTTAAAATCTAAATGTAATTTATAATGCTAATTACTTCAGATAAAAATTTCTGGAACCAGAATTGAGAATTCATCAACTGACTTCAAAACTGAACTAGAAATGCCTTCAGAAAATGAAGGCAACTGGAAATAAGTACCAGTACTCTGAGTTGAACATCTGATTCTTTGCTTTTCACCATATAATAATTTCTCAGAACTAATGGTGTTTCTTAGTCTTTTCTAGGTGGATTTTGGTTTAAGTAGACTTAAGCAAGAAGCCATAATTTGGCAAAAGATCACCCTGTCAGACAACAAGAAAGCAACAATTTGAATGAGTCACTCTTCAGTTTATCATGTTTGAATTATGAACAACTACGAAAGAAGAAAAATAGATGTTTAGAAGTAGGGACTTTTTCTTTCCATTTCCAAACAAAAGGTTGCATGAACATGCTATGCACTGTCACTTCAGTATTTCTTGAAATTTGTATCACAAACTGAAATACCTTTCGCAGATGCCTCCTTGATGCTATTTCCCTTAAACTCAAATTTGTTCACAAACTTTCACCTTTAAAGTATAAAACCAGAAGAAGTAAAAGACATTTCCTCTTCCAGAATGAAATCTGACCCTTTTCAATATGCCTCCCTTCTTCCATCAGTTTTACCTTCCCAAGGTTGTAGATACATAGAAAAAATCTGCAAGGTATCAAAAAGAACAGGTGCAATCAACAGCCTCTGGTTTGGGATCACCTCTTCTAGGTATCTAACCTGAGAACAGTGGATTATAAATCCTATCTGCAAGGGTTAACTAGGAAGCCTAATGGCTCTTAAATTGATTAGAACAGAAGTAAAATCAGCACCCACTTCCAAGGATTTTGAATGGAAAGTAGAATTTACTGAGTTACCAACTGCTCTGAAGGCCAAGCAAATTTGTGTCATGTAAATAAACAATTAGAAGAAATACACCTATTTAGAAGCTAAGCTGATAGAAAATATCTTTTTGACATATGCTGCAACGAGTATCTTGCTTGACATTCAAAAAATACTGTTGTCTTTTCCTTCTTAGTCTGAGGTGGCCCTGGTCGTGCCAACAGCCAAACTCCCACTCGGCTATGCACTCCCTACTGCTCCTTCCTTCTTCCAGTGTGGATTATCCACGGGCTGTACTGAATATACTTGTGGGTGCCATGTTGCGTCTCACCCTAATCCTCTGACCTTTGCATTACCTCTGCTGCTTCTCACACTTTTTGTTCTCTCTTTATCAGCCAATCTGGCATTTCCTGCCCTTCCTGGATTATTTATTTCCAATATGGCTCCTTACTGTGGGGCCCACTCTTCAGGCACTGCTCCAACATCAGTCCCCATGAGCAGCAGCAGCTCCTCCAGCCCTTCCTTCCAGAGGAGGAACCAGCTTGGCTGATGGGCTCAGCTATGCCCTGTGGTGGGTCCGTCTAAGAAGGGAATGGAACTGGCTGTATGCAACATAAGGCAGCCCCTGAGTTCTCACAGAGGCTAACCTCACAGCATTCAATTACCAAATTTTTGACACCTATACCTGGTCACTCCTGCATTTTTTTTGTGTGTGTGTTGTAAAACAACAAAGTATTTTCAAACTTACTGAAGATCTTTTCAGCTCTGGTAGCTTAGTGGTATGTGATCAGGCAATTCAAGCTGTAGAGACTTAAATATTCTGGGAGACTAACAGTAAGTATTCAGTAATGCTATATAATTTTTCCATGCCAGTATTGTTCTCCAGGGTTTGTTTCATTTCTGTAAACTTGCCATCTGAGAAATTAAATGTACAAAGTAGTCTGACTTTTTATGCTGCATGCCCCAAGCAAGAAGTCCATGAGAAGTCATTCCATTTCATAACTATTTGTACATCTGAACATGTTTTATGTTTCATTTTATAATAAGCTTTTGAGCAAACATGTCATGCATTCTCTCTTTTATTCGTATAGTAGAAACTTTGCAGGCAGACTATCTTCTTTCATCAGTTACTTTAGGCTGCAATACATGGAGTCCATCACTGAATCTGAACATAAAGAAAACTACACAAATTCTCTACACTGTGGAGAGACAGCTGCCAAAATTTCTTTTTTTAATCTTCATGTAGGTTCTTAGACTGGTCAAAAAAAATCTCACAGGGCTTCTTAACAGGGAGTGTGTTCCCCTGTGTCTGGGCAAATGCAGTCCCATTTTGAGGTGGTTTCACACCAGTAGGTAGTTCAGCACCACCACAGTCTGCTCTCAATCCCTCTCCTCAGGAGAAGATGGGGAGAAAATAGGAGAAAAAAATGCTAATGATTTGAGGCAAGAACAGGGAGATCAGTCACCAGTTACCATCATAGGCAAACAGATTCAGCTTTGGGAAGATACATTTAATTTATTGCCAATTGCTAATAGACTAGAGCAGTGAGAAGCAAAAGCAAAACACAAACACCTCTGCACATCCACTCTCTTCTACCTCCTCCCCACAAGCAGCACAGGAGAATAAGGAAAGAGGGATGCAGTCAGTCCATAACACTCTGTGTTGCTCCTCTGTGGTCACTTTCTGCCTCTGTTCCATGTGAGGTCTCTTCCACAGGCTGTTATCCTTCCTGAACAGATCCTGCATGGGCTTCCCACAGGCTGCATCTCTCCCAGCACTGCCCTAATATGGCTCCTTACTGTGGGGCCCACCCTTCAGGCACTGCTCCAACATCAGTCCCCATGAGCAGCAGCAGCTCCTCCAGCCCTCCTGACCCATCCACCACAAACTGCTCTCCACGGCTGTGGCCTGAGCTGCTCCTGCAGGGGCTCTCCATGGGCTGTTCCTCCTTTGGGCATCACCCACTGCTGCCCCATGGGCTCCTCCATGACTGCACATGGAGATCTGCTCCATGCAGTACCCACGGGCTTCAGGAAGATGGCCTGCTTTTCCATGAGCTTCTCCTGGGCTGCAGGGAGCTGCTGCTGTGTACCTGGAGCACCTCTGGCCCCCACCTTGGTGGCTGCAGGGCTGTTTCAATATTTCTCACTCCTCTCTTCCAACTGCTGTTCATAGAATCATAAAATGGTTTGGGTTGCAAGGGACCTTTAAGATCATCTACTTTCAACCCCCCTGCTATAGGTGGGGACACCTCCCCAAAAGCCCCATCCAGCCTAGTCTTGTATGCTTCTGGGGAGGGGGCATCCACAACCTCACTGGGAAACCTGCTCCAGTGTCTCACCACCCTCACACTATCGATTCCTTCTCGATACCTACCCTCTTCCAGTTGAAAACCATCTCCCCTCATCCTGTTGCTACATACCCTCCCCAGCTTTCCTGTAAGCCCCCTTCAGGTACTGGAAGGCTATAAAGTCCTTTCTGAACCTTCTCTTCTCCAGGCTGAAGATCCCCCACTCTCTCAGCCTGTTCTCATAGGGGAAGTCCTCCAGGCCTCTGATCATCTTCATGGCCCTCCTTTGGACTCATTCCAGCAGTTGTTGCAAAGCAGTTTCTCTCTTCCTTAAATCTGCTCTCCCCAAGAACCTTCAGTGTTGCTCATGGCTCAGCTCTGGCAGTGGTGGGTCCCTTTGGAGCAGCTGGACTACTATTTAACTATTTAACTCAGCCAAAATGCTTTATCCAGGAATGTACAGAATTCCTCAGGAACATCCCCAACGTTTAATATATAATAGAATAAGAGTGAATCAAAACTAAGCATTCCTTATTAATGGGTTCTGGTGCAGTCTTCAGATTCCTCAAAATGAAGAAAGATGTCTCAGATTAATCCCAGAGAAATGCTCTGCTATGCCAGTCAGGCATGTCTTTGCTTGTAAAAAGGAAGGGATCACTCACTTGGCGGTGATTCTGAGGAGACAGATTATGAAGAAACGTCAGATACTACTTAAAATGTCCTGATTATGGAGTACTTGGGCAAACAACTTGTTGGGTTTCACCTGAGCATCTGATCTGATACCTGCAATTTTCAATTTTTTTTTTTTTTTTTTTTTTTTTTGAGTCATTGCTCCACCCAGCATTAAGCATTGTGCTCTAATGGTAAACATAGTCTCTCTTCTCTGGGATTAACTTCTGCCCTTGTAGAGTTGATAATTAAGGAACTTTTAATTAAATTCTGGTTGCTCATACCCACCAAAGTACTTGACTTTGAGAATACTTTTCTGTTAGCTAACCTGCCAAAATGCTTAAAAAAACCTACAACAAAACATAACAAAGAAGTGCAACTGAGGAAATGGATCAGCAAGAATGCATTTGCTGACAGTGACTCCAGTTTTCAGTTAAAATACTGAAGTGAGTGTTAGTTAGAAAAGAATGTTAACACTGATATCATTAAAAATCAGCAAAAGCCTGCAAATTTGATAGTGTTTCACACTTTCCTTATCAATTAAAATGCAGGGAGGAGTTTTGTGACTATATAATCTTCCTGACCAGCATCTTTCAAATTGATGTTTACAGTCCTCAGAATTCTGTGTATCTTGCCTTTCATTACCATGAAAAATACATTTTCCCTATTGAGCAGAAGCTCAAACCTTCAAATCCTAACAAATCTTTTTCTCTCTTTTTCTTAAGCCTGAGATTACTGTAGTCAAGTAAGATAGTTAATGCTGAAACAGAAGTCTCAAAAGGTGAAATGGCAAGAAGTAAAATGTAATACCAGTTAACTCGGCCAGCTTGCTTCAGGTGCATCCAAGATTAAAATATCAGTTCTCAGGTTATGACTTTTTTTTTTTTTTTTTTTTTTTTCCTTCCATGAAGAGATATACTTACATTATTTTAGTCACACACACTCTTGGGTGAAAAGTGAAAAACAGCACCAGGGACAAGGGTGCTGGTAAGAGAGCAAAGGATAGCTTGGCATAGCAATTCACATTTACAGTGAAAAGGATTTCCTAGAAGCTACTGAATAAAAAGACTGAATAACAAATTATGTACATCTCTTGATGCACAAACCACTAGTGAATGGCTGATATTGCACAGCAAAGGTATAGTTATTATTTTGTTTTTGCTGGCTTGTTTTTGGTCATATTTTAACAAGCAGTAGAGCTTGGAGCATTTTCTAATAAACCATCAATTTTTAAAATATAGAAAAGGAAGCCTTATTTTTTTTTTTTTATTATTTTTAGAAAATAGAACTAAATGCTTGTTTGTTTTTTTTTTCCTTTTTATTTTTAATGAAATTAAAGCATTTACAACAGATTTAGAGAATTTAATATAGTGCCCCAAAAATAAGCTCTTAAAATATTTTAATTAAAACAATATTTTGAGTAATCGTGCCTAAAAATATCCAGAAGCTTCTAAAATTCCAGGGTAGAGGAAGTAGATGCATTTTTTATATGAAACGCTATGTTGAGAAGTTGAGAAGGATCCATTAAAGAAAAATATACACCCTGAAGTACTAATCACTTGCATCAAACAGACAAAAAAAATCAAATCCATATGCAAGCTAATCCTTTGATTCTCATCTATGAGCTATTTTTTTGTAAAATACATGAAACAACTATAGAAGCACAATCAGTGTTGACTATACCGATTTTTATTGAGGCACAATGTACACAAGGCAGGTGTTGGACTGGCCTCTGCTCAATGAAACCTAATAGTTTGGTTGTTCTTATCCACTCATTTGAAACATCCATGAGGGAGAAAATTGGCAATGGTGCATCTTCAGATTTCAGGAGAAGGGCTGCCCACACATCTCCCTGTAAAGACACCAGACCCAATCTGAGATAACATTATGGCAATATTAACTTTATGATTTTTATAAGTAAAATCAGAGAATATCCTGACTTGGAAGGGACTCACAAGTAACAAGCCAAACTCCTGACTTCACATAGGAATCTGTTCCATTGCCCAACTAACCTCTTGGTGTAGATCTTTGCCTAATACCTAACCTGACCCTCCATACTGTTCCCTTGAGTCCTGTTGCTGTCACCAGAAAGCAGAGATCAGAACTCTCTCTGCTCCCCTTGTAGGGAGTTGTAGGCTGCAATGAGGCCTCCCCTTAGCCTCCTCTGCTCTAGGCTGAACAAACTGAGCGACCTCAGTTGATTCTAAAATGCCTTGACCTCTAGACCCTTCAGTGTCTTTGTTGCTATCCTTCTGATTCTCTCTAATAGTTTTATATCATTCTTGGATTCTAGTGCTCAGAAGTGCACACAGTGCAGAGCAAGACAATCACTTGAGCCTTTGATCAGCTAGTAGTGTTGTACTTGAGGTACCCCAGGATATGGTTGGCCTTTTTACCACATTTTTGATGAAATGGTGGAAAACTGCTGGCTTGAGAAAATGAGGCAGTTCATCAGTTCCAATAGTATCAAGTCGCCATCCCTGTAAGATGATCACAGAATTTGGCCATGAGGTCTCCACACCTCTTCATATTCCATGTTTTTGTTTTTGTTTTTGTTTTTTTCTTACAGTCAGCATGCCTGTCTCTCCTAGTGTTTGCTAACAGCTAAAAGCACAGGTCACATTGCTCAGGGAAGTATAATCGAATGGATTATCTATCACATTCCACCCTAGAGGTTTTACCTTCTCTCAAGAGGTGGACATTTCAGTAAGTCACTTCCAGTAAATATTCCACACTAGGGTTAAATGTTTAGTGGTAGTTTTCCTCATATCAAAGATTTTAAATTCAACAACTTCATGGTCACTATGACCAAGGTGGCCAATAACAGAAAAAGAATCTGGCAAAAATAGGGCTATAATGTTACTTTCTACATGTTAAGATACAGCTTGCTCATTCAGGAAGATAATGTGAGAGATCATGCACAATTCATTGACTAAAAGATAAAAAGTATTGGTGAAGTGAAGAGTAGAAGAAGGAAGTAAAAAAAAAAAAAAAAATTTCAAAACCTCTGCATAAAAAAAAAAAAAAAGAAAGAAAAATAGGTAGTACCAAAAGGTTTCTGCTCAGAATAGCTGTGCTTTTTTTCTTCTGATGAGAAAATGAAGTGTCACAGATAAAAACAACTACTCTACATTTGTATCTGTATCATATCTATAGACATATTCTAGCTTCTCTCTTACAATATAGTGATTTAACAAAGCTTAAATGTAAGTAAGACAGCAACTGAACAAGATTAGAGATAACTGAATACACTTGATTTTTTACTGCATAAAGGGTAGGGTAAACACACCGAGTTACAAGGTTCAGAGTGGACACCCTTGCTTCATAAACTACTTGAACCACAGAGGTAAGGATCCTAGGTGCAGCTGGATCCACTTCTAGTCCCAGACTTGGTCAGTAGTTTATCTCAGGAATTATATGCGCACAATCAAAGACACAACCTTAACAAAGTTTACAGTAAAACTCAGATGTAATCTTGGCAAAGCGAACTAAATCTATTAGTCCCTTACCAAGGCTCTATATTAGCAAAGCATTTTGGTATGAAGGTGTAAGGTATCTCTGCACAGGCATAACCTCAAGAGCCACCACTATTCAAGGAGAAATCCTATTACACAACCTACTGCCATGCAGAAAATCTCCAGGGACTCATGGGTTACTTACTACTTTGGGAGTAATGGTGAGGTAATTGACGTGTAGTCATAGGTTGTTTTATTTAGATGCATGCTCAATTGACTCTCAGCTGTTGAACCAGGTGTCTGCTATCCATTCTTTCAGCCCCTCAGTTTGAGACAGATTTGTGATTGTTGATCTGTTTTTGTGGCAGTGTAATCTTGTTCCTTGTCTCCCTTTGCAAAGTGTGCACTTGTGTGTGGGGAGGAAGCACATGCAAGAATGTTGAAGAATAACAGACATACTAGAGGAAAGAATAAAGAATATAAATAAAACTATCAGAGAACTAAGATAATAAGAAAGCAGTAGAGAATGTTAAATAGGCAAGGGAAGGATCAAATTGGCTTTCTGAGTTTGATATAGCTTTGAGTGAATAACAGTTTGTACTTAGAGTGGTATACACAGCAGACTTGGAGCAGTTTCTGGACTATCTTGAGGCTGCCTCAGTAGTAGAATGTGACACTCAAGAATAACCCTTTGAGGCAAAAGTATCACTAGATGCCAGTTAATGTCAGGTCAGTGAGCACTATACAACCGACTACTAGTTTTCTATTCTCAGCTTAAACAAAACGTTTCACCCTTTTGTGACTACTCCCTTATTTTCCTTAGGTGTAAGAAAAACATCTTTTAATTGTCACTATTTAAAATTTTAGTTCTTTAAGTATACACAACATCATCCAGGTTGACAAGTCTTAGCAAGATGCTCTATGCTTCTACTTTAAGAAAGAACCTTTCTAGAGATAAGAGGGAAAGCATACATTCCCAAAGTGGAAAGTGCAGGGTATCTACTGCTCTAATGATTTGTAACTCCTTCAAAATATAACAGATTTTTTTTTGTTGTTGTTTCTGCTATTTTACTGAAACTCTAAGCTGATAAGTAAGAGGTAGAAGGAAAATGACTGTGAGCTCTACTGAGCCGTCAGTTGTTTCATGGAATTAATATGGAAATTATGTTAAGGGGGATCTGAAAGCATCAGAGAAGCTGTTTGAAGACATGCACAAATAGAGAAGAGGGCTTTGTTCTCCATAAACTGCTTTATTTCTCTGCAGTATTTATGCTCTTAGCAGATGATGTTTGCTTCTTGAAGCTCCAGAGAGTCAAAGGTAAAAAAATGCCATATAGAAGTAACATTTCAAGAGGATTTTTAGAAGGTCAATTTTCCTTTCACTTTTCTTTCACAGATGTTTCCTCATTTGTCTGAACTCACTGTGAGCTTTCAGTTTTTACCAGCACGATCCCGTAATAGCCTTAATGCTAATATGGAATTAGCTTTAAGAAAACAGACCTTGAAAGTATTAGGCCATTTCTATCAAGCACACTGGAAGATGTGGAGTGTGTTTTCAGCAGTTTGAATTTGACTTGAAACCTCTGAAAGTTATTTCATTTCTGCTGCCTTATCCTTAACTTCCATTGTCTCACTGCAAAGCAGAAGTTCCATTCTCATTCTTCCTTTTCCTTTCTATGTAAAACTTGTATGAAGTAAACGTGAGAATGCCTGCATTTCTTGTGAACTCTAAAACAGACAAAGACTATCAGTTATACTGAGTCGTGCTATGAGTATAGTCATCTGTCGGTAGTCGAAATAAGCACAGACCTTAAAAAGGAGAGAGGAACTAAAAAAAATAAATAAATAAAAGTAGAGTTTTCTAACATATCTTTTAAAATTTCTTTAAAACAGAAGAACCTATGTCTTCTTTCACCTTCCTTCACTCTTTTAGCATTGTCTACATTAGCGTATTGCTTGCACTGTGAATTAGTACGCAATACAATCATTACTCATTAAACTTTACGTCCAAAAATTTAACACTGAATTCTGCTTGTGCTAATGCAACAGGAGTATCCATAGTAAAAACTGTCCAAGTTTCCAATAGCAATTTCCTGAACACGCGGAACAGATCTATAAGGAGAAATAGACTCACCAGTGGAGGTCAGAGGAATGGCTCACAGGTCAACAACATATGAGTGTGAAGGGCTTTATTGAAAACAGTGTTCTTAGAAGTATCCAATGGTTTCTGCATCAGTTTATTCATGATATTACTGCACTAAAGCTAAAAAAATTAAGAAGGAATTCTGTTATCATAGTTGAACACAATCATAGCAGATCCTTAGTTGAACACAATATTCTGTCCACTGAAAAAAAAATGAAAAAACATTTTTTCGGACTTCTTTGTTTCATTTTGCACTGTTTCTATTCTGAGGGAAATACAATTTTCTTAAAGATAACATACATAGAATTTTTAATATGCTTTGAGAGAATAGTGTTATGTGTGAAGATAGGGGTCTCTGAGCACAGCCCCAGGCAATGTTAGGGTAGATGGAGAAGTGCTCTACCTGGTATCCGTAATGGTATGTTTATTCCTTCACAACAAGTGGGGCTAAAAGAGCATTTCTTACTTTTCTAATGTCAAGAAACAAAAAATTATTTTAAGGTAATTATCATACTAGAAATTATTTTGACTTTCACAGTGAGTTTGTTATCTTCATACCCCAAAGAATTCTTCCTTGCACCTTTCTGTCTTATGGCAGCATAGTATTGATATAACAGCAGTTTTTAAAAAGACAGAAACAGTATAGTAGTAGAACATTTAACTCACGCATTTTGAGAGATTCAACTATTTGTTTTTGAAAAAAATACTGGATATTATGTTCATTTTCACACTTTTCAACCTGTCTGAACATTCTCTATGAACTGCTAAGTCTTGTGGGCCTGAGGCAGCCCAGGATCCAAGTGGGGAAAGTAATCTCACATATAATAATCCCAGCCTTTTAAGTTCTACTCTCTGCTAAGGTCTTAAGAAGATTTATATAAAGCCTACAAGTTCCCGGTTTGGGTCCTTGGCAACACACTTGAATTTTAAAGCTGCTCTTTTTTTGGTTTATCAGCTGGGCCGGGAGGGGAAACAGTTACTCACTTTTTAAACTCCTACTTCTGTATTTCTCTGCCAAAATTATACCCAGTTTTGCAGTTTTGATTCTTGAGAGTCATCAGCCTCACTTTTTCACAAAGTTTAGCCTTGTGTTCTCTCCAGCTAATCCTCTCTCTGTCTTCTTTCACAGATCCCTAATGCTCTTAGGAACTCTTCACACAAATCTTACTAAGAGGCAGAAGTAGCCCATGGTGAGGACCCTGTTTTCATATTCATCCTTCTTGCTGAAAGTGAAAAACAGTCAAGCTAACATTGCACTGACAGCTATTACGAGTTTTTGAATGGAATTTTCTCTTGCAAAATATTTGTTTAAAAAAGATTTTAATACAAGTGCAACTGACAGAATTTTAAAACAAAAACTGGAAGGAATAGCCATCAAAGGTTAATACTTTGAGCCACAACCTTGCTCTTCTCTGTGCCTCCAACATAAAATTTTGGTAGTTTATTACAACTGATTTATAATGGAAAGGTCATTTTATATCAGTCAATATTTTTAAGCATATTTCCTTTCCATCCCTTGCCCCTCTTTTTTGTTCTTCTCAACTTACAAAGTAACAACATATCAAACTTCCAACTGGAAGTCACATGCACTTAACGGGAACATGAATATGACATCACATGGAAGCCTGTTTTCACATTATTTGTCTTTCTATCGATAGCAGAAGATGTTATAGTTTTTTTCAGAACTGTGAGGATTAACGTCATCATCTCTGGATTCAGGAAACACCCTGGATCAAAAAGCAGATGAACAAATTTCTTTTAAAGGAGTTACCAGGAAATACTTTCTTCTCAGTTTTGCCTAATATATCTGTATCACATCTCTAGGCATAAAAATTCAGTGCTGCCACAATTTCTCTACTGGATTGATTTTCACATAATGTATATTTGAAATATCAAGAGCTGTGTTTTGTTTACTGCTGTTTTAAACCTGGACCTTTTCTGTAACTGTTTCCAGAATGGCTCAAGAATCATAGAATTGTGAGAGTTGGAAGGGACCTTTGGAGTCACCAAGACCGCATCAACAGCCTGACCCTCATCCACCAAACGTGTCACCTTGTCATAGAATGAAATCAGGTTTGTCAGACAGGATCTACCATTCTTAGACCCATGCTGACTGGGCCTTATTCTCCGATTGACCTTTAATTGGTCCACGATGGTTACTGAGATTATACATTCCATAACCTTCCCAAGATTATGGGAAGGTTATGGAATGTATAACATATGCTTCCCATCCAGTAGCATCCTGTCATGCAAAGGTAGCTTTAGGAAAGGAACAGAAAACAAAGATGTGTCATATTTCATTTCACAAATAAGCAAAGGCAACAAAGGAAAAAGTGTTTTAATGTACTGGCAATTAATAGAATTGTTTGCTTAACTTAATGTATAGGTGCTGTGTGTAGGAACTAAGCCTGAAGCATAATATGGGAAAACTCCATGTGTTTTTTCAGTATTAAAAAGTCTTACTGAATTACTGAATTACAGAATTACTGAAGTCCAGGTAGACCACATTGACAGCCTGACCCTCATCCACCCAAACGTGTCACCTTGTCATAGAATGAAATCAGGTTTGTCAGACAGGATCTACCATTCATAAACCCACCCTTTAGATATCCATAAGCATTAACAAGGTCCCATCTCATTCTAAGGGCTCTTCAGGCAAGGATGCAAGACTTTTCATGCTGACATTTCTGATAGAGAAAGAGCTCTTAAACGCTTTCACAAAAGCTTGAAGCTGAATTGGTCTTGGACAGATACGGAAAACTTCATAATAAAGCGCTATTTACCAACATAAGTAAGTTCTTAGCTAGTAGGTACTTCCATAGCTAGACTCTAGTATGTCAGAAGCCAAAGCTTTTTTGTTCTACTGGCCAGGTCCACTTCACTGCAGAGTTCTGGTTTTCAACATTCACTCTTGTAATGTACTAAATTCAGATGTAAAAATGATGCTATAATTGTAAGCTAACCATTACTGCAAAAAATCTGTCAGATTTTTTTTTTTTTTAAGAAAGCTAAAAAATTCCTGGCCTTCCAGTTATAATCCAAAAAAATCCTAGATTTAGTTTAGTATCCTGAATGCTTGACATGTTGCCTCAGCATCGAGTTTCTTTCATCTTAAAGGAGTTGTGATCCAGAAGTTTGCCTTTTACCTCAGCGTTTATTCTCCCATAACTTGTCACACTCTGCTCACTTACAGATACTTCTTTATGTATTATCCTTAGGCTAAGTGCATTTTTTTTTTTCTTGAAGAATATCATGCAGTTCAGTAGTTTGTCAGTTCTTGAAAAATAATTGTTCCATTGTCTGTTAACTGAGAGGGATTTTCTGGCTGCCACCATAACAAACTTACTGGTATTGCATGTTGACAATATATTTTTGAAGTAATGCATGTTTTCAGTTCTGCATTTTCCCTTTCTCTGCAGGTTGACTTAAACTTGTTTGCACTCCACAAACTCTTTCCAAAGGAAAGTGCTGTCTGTCAAAGCATTTCTGTATTTGAAGAGGTGAAACAGATAACAGCAGATGTGACAGCCAGATACTGGGAATAGAACTAGGGTACTCTCAAGCTAAAAGAAAAATTTAATTGGCTTTTACTAACGTGGAAACTTGCATATGCAGGATAGTTGTGCAATTACTTCCCTCCTGAACTGGGCTCAGAAATGAGTAAATAGCACTTGATTTATCAGTTTAAAAACTTATTCCACGTGTTAGATAATCTATTGCTAGCTGGGCATATTGTATGAGGCTGCCACAAGATACCATGCAGCCTATCATCCTGTTGGTCTGCATGAGCAGACTCAGAACTTCCAAACTTTTAGAGTTCTAAAAGTGCTCAGCAATTCAGGATAATTCTTTGTTTAATAAAATGCATACATATTTTTATGTGCACATGTATATATGTATCCATTTTCTCCTTAAGAAAAAGGTAGCCATTTTCTTTCAAAGATTCTTTAGTTTACTACTTTTTCCTTTTGAAAAAATCACACTTCTTTAATCTAAAATACTGCTATCCTGTATTTTTTGGACTCCTCTTGAAAGGCTCATATGATTTTCCTATACTATGTCATGTACTTCATCGCTCTCCTTAAATCTACACATAATAAAACAGCATGCTTAAGATGAAGAAGCAGTATTACTAAGAACTTTTCTCAGGTTATTTGAACACAAACAAAACAAAAGTGCCCAGCTATTGCTAGCTGTCTGAACACCAGACGAAAAAATTTATACCAGTAAAAATCAAAAACTTATTCTAAAGTGTTAGCAGAATAGTATCAAAGAAATATGCTTTCAGTACTCTGAGACACTGAAGAAAAAAACACTTTCTATTTTCTATCGATCTTTCCAAGTTTATCAGACCAAAACCTTTTACCAGCACATGTACAATAGACATCAAAACACAAATATCAAACCTACAGGACATTTAATGACATTCATAGGCCTACTGAGGTAGTTGACTCTCTCATTTATATTTCACTTGTTTGGAAAAGGAATGATACTGCATCAACAACAACCCTGACTGAGCAAGAATAGGCACCCTACACACATCATGTGGGATGTGGGCAGCTATGTTGCATGTAGAGAAAAATGAAGTAAAATGATGACTTGAGGTGGTAGGAGTTTACAAATTTCAAATGTAAGATCCTTTTACATGCTACAAGGGAATCATACCATGCTTTGTTGTATAGTATGCCACAATTCTGTATCTGGGTTTATTTGTATTTCATATGCTTAATACACAGCTAAAGCAACTTTTAGTTTGATTCTACTTTAAATAACCAACATAGACTCAGAGAATAGCCCCCAAAAAACTGAAAATTTGAGCTGTGACCCACTGGTGAATTGAGATCCACATATGTGATGGCAGACTGTGAGAGGTAAATTACAGAAACAGTGACTGCTGCCATCTCTGAAATTTCTATTTAGTCAACATCAGTTTAGCAGATGATCCATAGCAACCTGTCTTTTATCAACAGGGACATCTTGTCTCCAGAAAAAGAATCATTTCTGCTTAGCATTACACAATCTAAGGCAAAAGTCTGCTTTTACCATTTTCAGCATGTCTGATGGCAGAAGCTTAGTCTGTCACCTATCTGTTCATGTGGGAAACACTGGAAAAACTCTATACATTCCCCAGTGTTTTGCACCATGGCAAAGTGATAATGAGTAGAAAATTAAAGCAGTAACAAATCCGGATGTAATAACTTAGTACCTTCTCTATGCTACTAATTTGGGTTAGCCCTGCTTAGAAGCTAAGCCCCACACACAGATGCTTGCTCACTCACTCCCTCCAGGTGGAATAGAGGAAAGATAAAGAGAAAATCCCTGGGCTAAGATAAAAATAGCAAAAACTGTGTGCAAGCAAAACAAAACAAGAAATTCACTCAATACTTCCCATTGATATGCGGGTGCTCAGCCATTTACAGGAAAGTAGGTTTTAGCACGTGTTATAGGTTTTAATTGTGAATGTTCCTCCCTACCTTCTTAATTTTATTGCTGAGCACGACATCATGTGGTGTGGGGTATCCCTTTGACCACTTTAGGTCAGCTGTCTTTTCTATGATGCCCCTTCCCAGTGCATTGTTCCCCCGAGCCCCTTGCTGATGGATGGCACAGTGTGACAGAGTAGTCCTTGACTGTGCAAGAACAACTAAAATATTATTGTGTTCTCACTGCTGCTTCTGTCAGAAATCTAAAACACAGTATCATATAAACTACTATGAAGAAAACTAACTCTATCGTAGCTAAAAACAATACCTCTGTGGAAAGGATCTTACAGTCTGCCAGATCAGAAGGTATAAATTAAATATTAGAATTTTGATAGGTACATCCTCAACCTGATAGGTACAAATTGGAACTCCAAATATGAATTGTTTTGGAGGAAAAATAATAAATAAATAAATAAATAAAAAATTGTAGGGGAGAAAGCATAAACCTCCAGATGCAGCAAGCAAGAAGTCATTTCCCAGGAAGGAGTAGTATGGTTCAGTAGGAAACCTAACATGCCAATAAATTTCCCCCAAATGGATAAGAAATAAGGATGGAGGAAAGGAGTCTCTCTGCAGGGGCAGTCAGTGCTAGGTTATCACTAAGTCATATCAACTCAGGGAAGAATTACTCATCTTTCTCTGTACAGAGAGGGAGACATTTGCTGTAGGAAGATGCCTCCATAAACTCCCTGTGAAATAATGCAACTCTACTCATGTTCCCACTTTGTGCGTCATAAAAATAAAAGAGTCTAGTCCTGAACAAAATACATTCTTTTTTTTCTAAATGTTTGTATGGTCTTTCCAGTGACTGGAACATTAGCCAACCTGTGTTGTATCATTAATGAATTATATTTTAAGACAGGTTTACTCCTAGCAAATTTTCTAACTGGACATTCTATCTAACTATGTCTTTGTACAGACAGATAGCTTATCTGTGCAATGCCTTCCTCTAAGGATCCTTTTTTTTTTTTTTTTTTTTTTTTTTTTTTTTCCTGGAGAGAATAAAAAATGTCTTTTCAAACTGAATTTTATTTCAGCACATGAACTTTGCTGTTCTGTATGCAGCCTCATGCATGACTAAGTAGTGAGCACTGGTGGGAATGGCATTGCTGTTCATCATGTTTTGGGAGAGAGCCATCACTCAAGTGCACTTACTAAGGTCCTTTTGGAGTTGATGACGACCTGTCTGGTCAGGCATAATGAGCCAGTTGGAGTGTCTGAGCAGGTAGCACAGTTCAGAGACCCAGAGACTTACCCACTCTTGTTACAATTTGTCTGAGAATAGGTTCTGATACAAAATAATTAAGTTTTGAATTTCTGTTGCCAGCTTTGCCTTGTTTTCTCTCAAGGCTTAGGGGGACAAACAGCACTTGTTAGAAGAGGCAAGTGGCTGTTTACAGGACACCATTTCTAGAGAAACATGACAACTTGCCTCTGATTTTCTTTGTGTTCTTTAGATGAAGAAAGGATGAACATACATCTGTCTGGGCAAACATTTGTGATGCAGACATTCTTGATATCTCACTTCAAAATAAATAGATAGATAGATAGATAGATAGATAGATAGATAGATAGATAGATAGATAAAACGCTGGGGGCAAGCAAGCTTTGGTTTGAGAACAGTATATTCTGAATACATAAAATTCATCACCATAGCTCTTTGATAGTAAGGCAGGTTTTGGATTTGTTCTTGTTTCTTCCGTGCTTATGCTCATCACTAACATTAAACACTAAACTTTAGATCTTAGGTTTTTAAAGAAAGATGTACTAATTGGAAAAAAAAAAAAAAAATCCACATTCAAGTCAGAAACTATCAGTAATTTACCTCTTTAACCTTCTATGTTTTAAAAGGAAATTCACTCTTTCATCTTTGGAGGCAAAATGAAAGTTAATTTCCTACCTGAATAAAATTTGGAGGTTTCATCTTTAATGACATATCAAATCATGCTGTAAGCAAAGGTTTAGTGGCAAGCTTAACTAGCCTTTACAAAAGAAATTCTGCCTACAGTGCTACTCTTAAAGCATAGGATTGACATTACAAGCTTTTAGTCAAAGAAGAAATACAGTCTTGACTACCAGCTGCTGTGATAATAGCCTGCAGTTTAAAGGCTAGTGGGACAAAAAGACATGTTTTACTACTTGACAGGACTTTTTGGTCTCTGGTTTTGTTTATTTCTATCTATGTGAAGGAAGAGCTAGAGGCCCCCTTCATTGCCACTTTAATTATGGTTGTGCCAACAGAAATCTGTCATTTAGTTGGGATTCTTGAACATGTCCATATTCTATGTAGTTTGATTTGTTTCCCCTTAAAATTAAAAAAGAATAAAAAATACTTTGTCAAAAAATGTGAGTGCTTGACTTCAGGTGGGGAAAGGGGTTACATACGTGTCCCCTGAGATGGATAGGAGGACCTTTATCAATTTGTCTGCCTACTGGAAACTGCAGAAGAACTGAACTTTGTCTAACAATTTGGGTCAGAAGAGATAGAGCTAGATGTATTCAGAGCCTGCGTGCTTTCTATAGCAGGTATACATATGCTGTAGCAGAGACAGATGGCCAGAATACACTATCCAGGGTAATGAGATGTTGTTTCCTCCCTGCTAATTAATTGTGAAAAGAAAGCTTTGCATTCAGCATCAAATTACACAGCACCTATTTTTTGTTTGTTTTAGGACAAATTATAGAATGTGTGAATCTTTTGTGAAAGGAAAATTCTGAAGAAACACAGAATGTATCTTCCATCAGCACTGAACCAATAGTTCTGGACACAAAGATTTCTTGGCTTTCATGTCTCCAGCAATCTTTTAGCCTCAATTAATGCATACAGAGTAGGAAGAGTGAGAAATAATGAATTTCAGGGCCTCTGGGGTTCATAATTGGGCCAAGAAGAAAAAGAAAGAAGAAAGAAAAAGGAAGAGGAGAAGAAAAGAAAAAAGAAAAAGGAAGGAGTATCACTTTGGAAATTTGGAGATTTCTATTGATGGCTGATCTTGGAGGATGCTTGAGTACTAGCAAGGCTCCTCAGATAATGGACGTGGGTGAGACTGTTGCACTGAAGTGTAGTTGCTCTGGTTCAGAAGAACTGGCTGTTGAGAACAGCCTGCAGGAAGCTTCTCTAAGTCACAGGAGTTTCACTTTTGATTCAAGGGGTGGCCTCCTTCCTTCATCCCACTTCTGCTCAGTTTTCCATTTGGTTGTCTGAAGTTCCAATGAACATGAGGTTAACTGAAGCCTGGCAAAGGATATTTTCCAACATTTCACCACCAAATGCTCCCTCACCAGTTTGAAAATGATTTGTCCCTAGGTCAGATGATTTTTAATACTGAAAAAACACATGGAGTTTGCCCATATTGTGCTTCAAGCTTAGTTCCAACACACGGCACCTATACATTAAGTTAAGCATACAATTCTATTAATTGCCAGTACATTAGAACACTTTTTCCTTCATTGCCTTTGCTTATTTGTGAAATGAAATAATACACATCCTTGTTTTCTGTTCCTTTCCTAAAGCTACCTTTGCATGACAGGATGCTACTGGATGGGAAGCATATGTTATACATTCCATAACCTTCCCATAACTTTGGGAAGGTTATGGAATGTATAATCTCAAGAACCATTGTGGACCAATTAAAGGTCAATTGGGGAATCAGGCCCAGTCAGCATGGGTCTAAGAATGGTAGATCCTGTCTGACAAACCTGATTTCATTCTATGACAAGGCGACCCACTTAGTGGATGAGGGTCAGGCTGTTGGTGTGGTCTACTTGGACTTCAGTAAAGCCTTTGACACTGTCCCCCATAACATTCTCGTGAAGAAGCTGGCCGCTCGTGGTCCAGATGGGTGTACGCTCCTCTGGGTGAAGCACTGGCTGGATGGCTGGGCCCAAAGAGTTGTGGTCAATGGAGTTGAATCCAGTTGGTCACGAGTGGTGTCCCCCATGGCTCAGTACTGGGGCTGCTTCTGTTTAACATCTTCATTGATGATCTTGACGAGGGGATTGAGTGCACCCTCAGTAAGTTTGCAGACGACACCAAGCTGGGAGGGAGTGTTGATCTGCCAGAGGGGAGAAGGGCACTGCAGAAGGACCTGGATAGACTGGATCAATGGGTCAAGGTTAATGGCATGAGTTTCAATAGGACCAAGTGTCGGGTCCTGCATTTTTGTCACAACAACCCAGGCAACCCTACAGGCTTGGGGAGGTGTGGCTGGAAAGCTGCCTGATGGAAAGGGACCTTTGTGTACTGATGGACAGTCAGCTGAATACGAGCCAGTAGTGTGCCCTGGCAGCCAAGGCCAATGGCATCCTGGCTTTTATCAGGAATGGTGTGGTGAGCAGGACTAGGGAAGTCATCCTGCCCCTGTACTTGGCATTGGTGAGGCCTCACCTCGAGTACTGTGTTCAGTTTTGGGCACCTCAGTACAGAAAGGACGTGGAGGTACTGGAGCAGGTCCAATGAAGGGCAACGAGGCTTGTGAAGGGCTTGGAAAATCAGCCCTTTGAGGAGAGGCTGAGGGACTTGCAGCTGTTTAGTCTGGGGAAGAGGCAGCTGAGGGGAGATCTTATTACTCTCTTCCAGTACCTGAAAGGTGCTTACAGAGAGAACGGGGCTGGTCTCTTCTCACTGGTGACAGGTGACAGGATGAGGGGAAATGGCCTCAAGTTGCACCAAGGTAGGTTTAGGTTGGACATTAGGAAACACTTCTTTACAGAAAGGGTGGTAAGACTTTGGAATAGGCTCCCCAGGGAGGTGGTTGAGTCACCGTCCCTGGATGTTTAAGATTCATTTGGATGTGGTGCTTGGAGATATGATTTAGCAGAGGGTTGTTAGAGTTAGGGTACTACGGTTAGGCTGCGGTTGGACTTGATGATCTTTGAGGTCCCTTCCAACCTGAGTGATTCTATGATTCTATGATTCTGTGATGTGAAAAAAAAAAAAAAAAAAACAAACAATGAAAATGAGTGTAAGCTGCAGCTGATATACTTATTTCTTAATTAGTACACATTGGACATACATTGCTTAGTTCTCAATTAAATCCTCTTCACGCTCTACATGGCCTTTCTGGTTGCACTAAACTTATTTGGTTTTATTTTAAAATAAGCTCTACAATGCTCTTTTTTTTTCTGATAAAGCAGGTTAGGTATAATTTTTCTTTAAAATGAAAATATACATATACACCAACATATATTCAGTCATGTCTTTTTATTACCAGAAAACGTAATGCTATCACACAGCCCGGATTATGTACACATATGTACAGATCTATTCAAGCAAGCTAGTATACGTGTCTGCTTGTAAATTATTTTGAAAGGTAAAGTTCTTTCTGTGCTCCTTTCTTGATTCTTTGAAAATCAGACTTGTTATCAATGAAGCATTTCTTGAGTATTCAGTAGTTTCATACACCTTCTTTCAACCTGAAATATAGTTATTTATTTATTATAGAAAAGAGCTGTTCTTTTTCATTAGCAGTCTATGTTTTGTTTTTTTTTACCATTGGATAGTGCTCTCAGGATACCGCAGACAGTCAACCTCTGAAGCATGTTCATCTCATATGCTGTTGTTAATCATCATCAAAAGTCATTTCAAAGGCATGACTTCTATGAGGTTATAAAGGAAACTAAATGAAAAATACATTCCACTCCATGCAGCAGCAAGGAAGGGTCAGGAGGGAGGGTTTCATCAGTCATTCCATGGGCAAGTATACTTTGCTGAAAAATATCGCTTTTTTCCAACCCCCTCAAAAATGCATGTATTTTTTACTGAGAAAACAAGAGATGATCAGGGTGATTTAAAGACTCCACATGCATTTCAAAACCAGCTGCCCTTGATTGCTCTACCT
The DNA here is from genome assembly GCA_030625065.1 of Alectoris magna. Lineage (NCBI taxonomy): Eukaryota > Metazoa > Chordata > Aves > Galliformes > Phasianidae > Alectoris > Alectoris magna. The sequence goes on from CM060560.1 coordinate 82,447,550, forward strand.
TGCATTTCTCTCTGGAATTTTCAGTACAGTCAGCCGTGCTCCTGCATCCTGGAGAAACAAACAACCTTCTGCTCTGACACTTAGACTGCCTACAATTTTGGGGAAATTGGGCTTTTTCAGGGGAAAAGGGAAGAATAGCAACATACAAAAATGGAAAAATGTGTTTCCCCTTTACAAATTAGAAGGATGTACCATGTATGAAAAGCAGAGGTATGAAGGTGGTAGAAGTCGTGTTATATTATGCAAAGGAGTTTATTTTATTTTATTTTATTTTATTTTATTTTATTTTATTTTATTTTATTTTCGTATTTGTTTTTGCTCCAGTAACTAGAGAATCTTCCAGGCTGAAGTTTTCTGGGGAACCCCTTCTCTGCTTTTGAAAGGTCAAAATGGATTATTTTTGGTTTGATAGAACCATTTAACAGCAAAGAAACCAAAATGTACACAGAGTTTTAACTGATACCATGTGTGGGAATTTGAAAGGAAAGGTCATTTTGACTGAAATAGTTTTATTGCTATTGCCTTTAAAAGCAAGCAAAACATACTTTAATAGCATTTGGAAGGATATGGAAGGAGTGATGGAAGAAAGGATTTACTATGTTTATATTTGTGTCAGTTGAACAAAAAAAAACATTATTAAGACATAAGGTTTTGTGATTTTTTTGTTGTTGTTGTTCAGAAGCCTTTCTTCTTTTAATAAATAACTTTATATTTACACTGAAAAAAAATCTACTTTAAATGGCAGAAGATAATTTAGATGGTACCAGGTATGTAATACCAGCAGACACTGTTCAGTGTCTTATTTGAGCATGAAGGGTTAAGAATTGTAAACTCTAGTCTAACTTTTCTCTACATTAATTTTTATTTATTGTCCAGGTCTGCTCATCTGTGACCATACAGGTGTAATTCCGCAAAAGCAAACTTTCATTTAAAATTCACTCTTCACTGTTGAACTTCTGTTTGTATCTCAGAAACAGTAACACACGTTGCACAATACTACTGAGACAGAGGGTAGATTTGCATGTATAAAATTTCTGCCTCAGATCAACAGAGTTCATGATAAATCTTTGTTGATGTAACAAATTAGACACAACTGAAGATTTTAAGCAGCTTTATGTGTGCATTTTATGACAGAAATGTGACAACTCACTTTGTGTCTGATATCACAGTTTTTTGTTGTATCACATCAAGGTTTCTTCTCAAAGGTTGACAATATCAGCCTAATAACATAATAGTGTTCACAGAACATCTCTCAACACTGCTGAATCAGCAGAGTCACAAGCTAGGAGAACGTTACTTTTTTGATTGTTTTCCTTAAATATGCATAAAAAGACCAGTATGGAATATGGTATATTAAAGTGTATATAACTTAATTTATGGTTTAATATCTTTCGGGCTTACAGTCTTTCTTCCCTCCCCTCTCCACAGCCCTCCCCCCCCCCCCCCTTTTTTTTTTCTCCCCTCCTCTCCTCTACATGATTTACTATAGCAGACTTAGTTAAGGTTAAAAAAAATAATCTACATTTTCCTCTTTTATAAGAATATCATCTCTTTCTTTCTAATGGAGGTTCTCCTCCTTATAACATTTTCATTTCAGAGAAGAAAATGCTCTGAAGTAGCAAGGAAGGCCTAAAAAAAAGCAAGCTGAAAATTATATAATGTTGAAGTGAGATACAACTGATTCACAGTGCTGGTCTTTGCCACTGTAACAGTGTGTATCCTCCCCAGCAGTGCTACAGAGAGCTTATCTGTGCATGCTGGAAGTCACATGCCTGCAGCATTTACTCTTTGAACACCCCCCGGGGAAGCTACAGCACTGAGTCATATTGTGGGGGGATTATTAATCAGAATGCTTCTGACAGAAGTAAGAAGTCACTTTAATTGGAAACCATCAAATTACTAATAACTGAATAATGGCCATCTCATTTAATATCCTTATTCTCCTCAGTATCTACTTACAGCTCCCACACTTAAACCTTTACTCTCTGAGATTCAGCCTGCAAGTCTGTGTTTCCTCCTAATACGAAGAGTGGCTGATGGAGCTAGGATTATTCAGTCTGGAGAAAAGGAGGCTCAGGGGTGACCTTATCACTCTCTATGACTACCTGAAAGGAGGTTGTGGTGAGGTGGGCGTTGGCCTCTTCTCCCACATAACTAGCGATAGAACAAGAGGAGATGGCCTCAAGATTCACCAGGGGAGGTTCAGGTTGGGTATTATAAAAAATTTATTCTCTGAAAGAATGTCCAGGCACTGGAATGGGCTGTCTGGGGAGGTGGTTGAGTCAGTGTTCCTGGAGTTCAAGGAACATCTAGATTTTGTACTTACAGACATGATATAGTGGGGAAATATTGGTGGTTTGATTGTTGGATTTAATCACCCTGGAGGTCTTTTCCATCCCTGATGATTCTATGATTCTATAACTTCGTGTTTCCCACCAGTTGTTTTCATGATGTTCAGATTTTCCATATTGTCCCTTGGTTGTTAAGAGCTTGCGGCTGGGGTACCAGCAGCCCTTAACCTTATGGATGTTTCTCCTCACTGGATCTAAATAAGATCTAAATAAGTACATAGTTCTTCCTCACAGGAGAGTCTAACAATAGTTTTCCAGTTTACTGTTTACAGGAAGTATTGAAAAAATAAGTTGAGAAGAGGAAAAATACAATTATCTGCTGAACAACTCTGGAGCTGATTGTAGGAAATAAAGGCAACAAACAAGTATCAGCAGTATTACTAGGGAGGAAGAGAGAAGGTAGAAACCGTTTGACAAAACTTTGGTTTTTCTCTTGTTCACCAGACCGTACCAACAAATGCTGTTCAATGATTAAGAGTGAATATTTTTCCTGGATAAACTATTAACACTAGAATAGGTGGAAAAAGATATTGCCTGACAACAAGAAGCTCTGTTGTAACAGCTGAAGCACAAAGCAGATAAGATCTCCTTCACAAGAAAATAAAAATCTACATTCATTGAATAGAAATTAGGAAGATAATTGTCCACATTCACAAAAATGAAACACATAGCAGAACATAATTTGAAATATGAATGTCGGGCCTTGCTGACAATGTTAGTCATGGACTCCATAGCCTTTTGTCACACAGCACACTGATTTTTCTGACACTTCAATCACGATAGTTCTAACATATTGGAAAACACTTCCTCCTCTTTCATTCCTCAGCTTTCCTGATTCATGCTCTGCGAAATCTGTGTGATTTGAAGTAGAAGTAGACATGTACCATGCCTCCCAAAATGTGAAGACTGTAGACACTCTGTTTGCAAAGCAAATGCTTACACTGTTTAATTATTGGGCATATTCTTTCAAAATAGTGAAGGACAGTGCAGGACCACTTGCCTTGTAATCACCTCACTTTTACCTCAGTCAACCTCAGAAACTGTTACTTTGTTACTTGATTTACTGAATCCCCCATATCTACCATTTTATTTGAGTGTGAAGCTTTATGGACTTCATAATTATTACGGTCTCAGTATAACCGTGTCCAATTAGTCACTGAAAATCTATATATACAAATGTTTGAAGAGGTAGTTTCAGTGTGCTTGAAGGAAAAGGGTTAGCTAGCTTCCAGCTTCCTCAATCTGAAGATCTTTGAACAGGTTAATTACTGCCATGTCTCCTCTCAGTCAAAAGCCAGTAATGAGCTCTCTCGCTTACAGGTTTGTATCATATTTTGTGATCTACATAATTCAGAGTTTCACCCTGAATACTGAGACCCTTCACACTGAAAAATGCTCACTGAAGAGAGGAGAAGCATTTTTTCTGTCTCACAGTAACAGGGAGTTCAATGAGATTGTCTAAATGAAAAAATATATATTATCCAAGCAAAACAACAGCTTTTTTTTTTTCCTAAATTAACATGATCCTATCCCCTCCATTAGAAAAGAGGAAGATTAAATCCATCCATAAAAGCTCCACAAAAGAGAGGTGTTGTGCAATAGACACCAAAAGTGTGTAAACTGTATGTGAAGATGTAGTCCCTTTTGTGTCTAACAAGTAAATTACCTAAAAAGAGGAAAAACATTTCCAGCTAATTTAATTCTTAATGAAATTATATTACATAATATCACCTTTTATAAGCATTTGTAACTCTATTGTCTGTTTTTAGTGCTCTGAATAAATTATGCCACTTACAATTACATTTAGTCTGGCTGAGAAAAGAGAATTCTCACTGTAACTGGATAGCAGCAAAATACTCACTGTCCAAGACATCCTTAAACTGGGCACTGGGGTGCCTTAAAGCATTCTTGTTCCTTAGCATATTTTTCAGAGTATTCAAGAATCACATAGCTAATTCCTTTAGAAGCTGCCCAGGGCAAGAGAAATGATCATTTCACAAGGATCAGGAGAAGGAGAAAGAGAGAGGTCTTCCAGCTTCTGGTGATAACCAATAAGGCCCTTTGGCAAGGAGTGAGATGCTGGGGAGCATGTTGGAAGCAACCTTTCCCCATGGATCATCTTCCCATTATTTTCACAACAAGAACAGCTCTCAAAGTAAAGTGGAGACTGTGATGTTATTTGATGAGAACTTACTTACAAAAAAAGAATATAAACAGTGAATGTCAAAACATAGAAAAGTGTGTGAAGAATTTGTGGTATTCTTGTGGTAGTGAGGACAGGAAAAAGTGTAACAAAGAAACAAGAGCAACAAATGTCCCTTAATTTTATCAACCAAAAATGTTGCCAGTTCCAACTGCTGCAGTACTGAGTCTATGAAGAGATCTACTGATTAAGTCTCTCTCTATATACCTATATACCTAAGAGGAGCCTTCTAATTTTATTATTATATAGCAACTCCAACAAGAGCTCTTCTGTCTTCACTGGCTGACTTGAAGCATGAGAAAACTGTCTGGAAAAGCAAAATAGATGGAACCTGCATTCTTGATTGATTAAATGCTTTTTAAGAGTTGATAGGAAAAGTGTTGAATTTTCACACTTTTGTTGTTGTTGTTGTTGTTGTTTACCTTTATGAAACAGCTACACTGTAGTGAAAGGCAGTCTTGTATCATCAGACCAACAATCCAATTAGCTTTATTTACCCAATAGACAGTATAGAACATTTGACAACAGCTGAACTAACACACGCAGAAAACTTTGGCAGCTGAAGGGCAAATAATTCATTGACAAAGATGAATGGAAAATTTGCACTACATTTTTGTTTTTGTTTTGTTGCCAAATAATACCAGATGTTCATGACAAAACTGCTTGTGAAATAGGAGATTTTTTTTTTACTAATTTCATTTTTGTGTGTGTGTAATTTTTTTAATGTGAAAGTTGGGGAGTGAGTCAAAATAAAGAAAATTAAAGTTCAAATGACTCCAAATGGCAGCTCATAAAAAAAAACAAAAAACAAAACAAAACAAAACAAAGAAGATATTTCGGTTCTATCACAATAGTAATATAAGTGGTACAAATAAGCAAGAATTTATTTAAATCCATGAAATGCAGCCAGTAAAAATAAAATTTTATTTCTTCTGTAATTTGCTAAATTGTCAAAAGTAAAAAGCATTCTTAATCTAGCAAAATCTAGAAGTTTCACAATATAACAATGCTTTAAATCTAGTCTTCAGATACTAACTAGGACCATTTTGGTCATGTCTAAGTACATCTGGTCATGCATTTTGGGCAGCTAGAGGGAAAGAAGGGAAAGTTTAACCAGTATCTACAAGTATCAAACAGATATATGTTCTCCTTTTCTAGCTAAGGCCTTCAAAGCTGTCACAAGGAATACTGAAAATACAGTGCTTCTCTTGAAGAATTAATCTATTGCACATTAACTTTAGAGCTGAATGTAATTTTATCTGTATGAAAACTGTGAAGGAATTTGGAGAAACACTAAACCAAATGGTAGGGTCATTTGAGGTTTCTTGAGGCTTTGCTTATACTAGTGTGCTTGAGCACCCCATGACATGCTGCTGATGTTTAGTACTTTGTCTGGATGGGGCATGTGTTGGAACATGCCTATTCCTGTCTAGGAAGCATGGGTGTTCCTTTTATTTTCGTTAGTTACCTTAATGTCATATCTGCACTCATTCTTTGCAGACCTGTGATCTCTCCGTGTCTGTGCATGTGTAAACTACTGAGGTGAGTGCTCCGTGACAAAGAATTATCTTCTGCAAGAGAAAGAAATAATTTTGGGAAACAAATTAAATACAGGAATTATAAATCCCTTTAACAGCAATTCTGAGGTTTCTACTTTTATTTTCATTCAATACAAATATTAAGTAAAACAGCATTATCTCAAACAAGCTGTGTTCAGGTGTCCGATTTTATGCACAAAAACCTTAACCACATATCTGGGTGAGAACTCCTTCATTTCAAGTCTCTGCTTATTGGATTCCAAGGCAAACATTTGATCCCTATTTAGTCTCAAACTAGGAGACCTGTGGTTTGACCATAAATCCTTAGTATGTGAAGGTGTAACTATCTATAAATGAATAACTAGATTGCTAACTTGTCACAAGGCAGGTTAATGGGACATCAGAACAGTTTCTACATATTAATTCCTAAAACAAAGACACCAATCGCATGATCTCTTGATGCTGTAGAATTGAGAAAGGACTGCCGAACAAAAATCAATAGGAATTCTTTTTTCCCATTACTGGCCACTTCTTTCTTTTAAGAAGGTAAATACAGAAATAATCACTTGTGTTGAAAATGTATATTGATTTAGTTTAAACATCTTCCTCTGTTCAAAATTCCCAATGTGTCTAATCAGCAGTGGACAGTCCTCTGAAGGACTGTAGTGTCCTCTATGTCCAGTCTAATCTAGGTTACACCTATTTCATCCCTTACAAAATTTCATTCTCACTTCAGCACCTTCCACCAGAGATGCAAACTACTGTGCTGCATTACAGCATTTTCAGTGAAACATAAGCTAATCTCTTTGAGGCTTCAGTCCCCCTATTTCTTTTTTTAAAATCAGAATTGGTTCTCCAAGGCTGAGGAGTCCTTTCAAAAAAATAATCTCCCTTCACCAAGGAAATTTCCACATTTTGATGACTGCAGAATTCAGCGCAGCTCTGTTAAATCTGCTGCCATATTTTTATCTTCTCCTCAGGAACGTACAGTGAGAGAACTAGGCCTATTGCCTTAGATGAAAATTTTAGTACAAGAAACATGAAACAGCTGGCTATACCTACTAGTACTCTAGGATGTGTAATTAGAAGTGGCTTTCTTGACTGATTCACATAAATATAAACCAATTTTATATGAAAGAAGTGCATGACAGACTGCATTCCTGGCTATACAACAACCTTGAAACTACTTCTGACCTGCTTGTAAGATCAGTTCCTTTGTGTTTTCCTTTTATACAACATCTGCAGCACAACAAATCAGATAAGCTGGGTAATCATCTCAGTTAATCTTCCCATCAATTAGAACATTGTAACAAGAAATGTTGTCTTTGGTGTCAAAGTATCTTTGAGAACATTATGCTCCCAGCCACATGGTCCCATCACAGGACCTGCACACTGACATGCATCATGGAAACTTGAGTGAAATTATACAACTCCTTGTTGTTGGTTTCTTAATTTTCCTTTTCTTATTTTCTAACCTGAATGACTCTAGCGAATTTACAGTATAGCTTCAACCAACACTCATCTGCACAGGGGTCTGTGGTGAGGCAGATAAGAAGGTAGGTGGACTTCTGAGTTTGCTACTAAAAAAGCAATGCCACATAAGCCAGTGTGCCACTAAAGCTCCTCATGTATTCCTTTGTCCTGGTGTACCATTATTGCTGATGCCAGCAGAAATGGTGACAGCATGTAAAAGTGTACCTTCTCCTGATAGGAAGAGATCAGACACAAGGAAGGTAGAGCCATGGCTATAGTTATCAGCAGTCCACTCAATTACACAGATTTCTCATCCCATAAGATTAACAGTTTAACTGACTGGGTCACCTTTTATTTTGCTATGGTTTGACTACCCCTATATCTATATTAAAAACCCACACTGTCACAAACACTTTATACTCTTCAGGTTTATGCAATATGCAGGTTGGATTTTAATTTTGTTTTTGTCTTGTTGGGGTTTGTTTTTCCCCTTAGAAATGAAAAGTGTATTAAAAATACTCCCAAGTAATCTACTTCTGACAGGTTGCATATGTCCCTAATGCATATTGCCCCAAGCAGGTTTCTTAGACCAATTCTTTTTGCAGCTTTTTAAAGATAATTTTCAGATAACACCTACAAATTTCAAGGTTTAGGTTCTCTAGCTGTGAAAGTTGTGTAAACACACTCAAGAATGAATGAGAAAATGGTTGCAAGATTGCACCCAGAAAGTAGTGGTCAGTGTACAAATGGTGATATGTCCCTCAGGGGTTTGTAGTACAATTGATGCTCTTTAATACCTTCATCGATAACGTCAACAATGGGATAGAGTGCATCCTCAGAAAGTTTGTGGATGACACCAAGCTGTGTGGTACAGTTGACATGCTCAAGAGACAAGATGCCATTCAGAGAGACCTGGATAGGCTTGAGCAGTGGGCCAAGGTGAACCTCATGAGGTTCAACAAATCCAAGTGCAAGGTGTTACACCTGGGTTACAGCAACCCCCACTAACCATACAAGACGACTGGCAAAGGATAGAGCACAGCCCTGCCGAAAAAGACTTGGGACTACTGATAGACGTCAAGCTGGACATGAGCCAGCAAAGTGTTTTGCTAGCTCATGAAAAAGCCAACCATATCCTAGGGTGAATTAAAAGAAGTGTGGCCAGCAGGGTGAGGTAGGTTGTCCTGCCCCTTTACTCTACTCATGGTGAGACTTCACTTGGAGTATTGTGTCCAGATGTGGAGTTCTCAGTACAGGAGTGTCATGGACATGTTGGATTGTGTCCAGAGGAGGACCACAAAAATTATTCAAGGGATGGAACACCTCTCCTACGAGGACAGGATGAGAGAGCTGGGGCTATTCATCCTGGAGAAGAGAAGGTTCCTGACAGCAGCCTTTCAGTATCTAAACTCCTTCAAGTTACTTCTGGCTGTAAGACAGAAAGGGAGAGACTCTTTAGCAGGCTCTATTGTGACAGGACAAGGAGAAATGGCTTCAAATTAAAAGGGAAGATTTAGACTGGGTATAAGGAAAACATTTTTTACAGGGAGGGTGGTCAGGCACTGGCACGGGTTGCCCAGAGATGTGGTTGATGCCCTGTCCCTGGGGACATTCAAGGTGAGGCTGGATCAGGCCCTGGACAACCTGATCTAGCTGTGCATGTCCCTGTTCATCACAAGGGAGTTGGATGAGATGACCTTTAAAGATCCCTTCCAACTCAAACAGTTCTATGATTCTATGACACAATTGTAGTCTCATCACAAGGCACTTCACAGCATTTTGCTACAGATGCTTATGGCACCTAGTTGCCTCAGACACCACTGGCAGAGCAGTGGTGCTGCTTACATTCATCCTTACAGAGGATGAATCAAAGTTAGACCCTAATGCAAGCACTCAGAGTCACTTGCTGTCCATCCTCATTGCATTAGGAGTCAAGAGAAACAAACAGATGATGTTGTGTGGCTTACTGGGTACCTAGAGTTGAGCAGTGCTAGAGCTGTAATTCTGCTGTAACTGGAGCTCCATTTTAGTATCATCTAGAACACTGAGTTTAAACACTGAGTTTAGTATCACAGTTATTTTGACTGTCAGTTTGTTTGGGATTATTTTTAGGCTGCAAGAGATGTTAATCAAGTTTATGTGATATTTCTTCCATGGTATAAAAAACAAGCAATGTGATCTTTGCTCTTCTTCCCTTTTGTTACATTCAGAATGATATTTTCATTCTTCGTCCAAAAGCCTGCTCCATTTTGTCCTTCACTGTACTGATGACTACTCAGTAAACAGAAACTTTTCTCCCTTGTTTCATATAAGTGTCTGAAGCATGTCTTATAACTAAGTAGGGCTTCTTCATTGAGGTTTCTAGGGTCCAAGTTTGTGCTGGGTGCTTGGCACAGTGAATGCGTACTAGCACACTTACATAGGAATGAGGTGTTAAAATGGTTTGGGATAAATTTCAGAACTTTCTCTACATTAGTCAGAAATAAGTAAGACAAAACTAGCTTAGTTTCCCTCCCTCTTTGTCTCGTTTGACTTTATGTTTCTCACTTCTGTTCAAGCTCCAGATTTTCAAAAAAATTTTAATGAGGAGCATTTTTATACTGCATATACAGCTGTTTTACAAGTTACAGCCTTCAAACTTGCCTTCCATCAGTGAAACTATAATTCAGATGAAATTTACTTATATGGTCTTTTTAGTCAGGCTTCTGCTAAGTATTAATTCTTCTAAAGAGTTATTAATGATGAGTGCTAAAATCAGTTTCAAACAGAGAACTAACTCACATCTCAGGTCCTTGTTACCAAGCTCAGAGTCCTCTAGGCACAAAAAAAGCAAAACATGGTGCCACAGACATCTTGAGAATACACTTTGCTGTTTGTGAGTTTCATCCCTTTGACTGCACACACCTAACAGGGATTTTTTTTTGTTTTGTTTTTTTGTTTTTTTTTTTTGTTGAGTGGGTGCTCTAACAGCACTATTTTAATCAGCAGCACATTTCCACCTTCCCCACAGACCCTTGCTCCAGGTACATATTTCTGTCTATCTATCCATCTCTGCTCTCTGTTTTATGTTTGTACAACAGTGGGTAGAATACACTGAGATTTGCTTTCCACATAACTGCAAAGCCCAGTGTCAGATGCTGTATTTAGTCTGATGGTATGCAAATAAATTACCTTCAGTGAATATTGTTTTTAATATTTTTCTTTCAATTTACTGATAAAAGGTCTAATTTATGAACTGTTTAGGTTAAACCTCACTGTATATTAGGCAATACGTACAATGAATATTAGTTTTGTGTAACATGCGTGAGAAACACAAGGCTGGCTGCTAACTCTGTTGAGAAGTTACTCCTTCTGGCATACAATTCTGGAGACGAAAAAAGACTTGAAGAGGACTCCAAGAAACTTACTTGCTGGAATCAGGGGGAAGTGTTTCTCATCATTAGTCAACTTGCAACACTTACTAGATTTGAGAATTTAATGATTATAAAGTGTTAGGTTGAGATTTGCAAAGCCATGTTTGAGATGGAAATGTTCTGTTCCCACTGAGATGAAAGATGGAAGTAGTGAGCCTCTCCAGGATTACCACAGTAAAGAGGGTCAAAGAGGACTGTGACTGGGGAGGACACAGCAAAGGCAAGCAATAGAATATTGCTGCCAAGGCAGCAATGGTAGTAGTGATGCTTACATAATTTTAATTTACCACAGGTAACTTTCTGGAACAAGAGGTGTTAACATTTCATGCAGTGAGCACTATAGAAATGAGGATTGCTAAAGAAGAGGCAGGCTATTTATTCTTAATTGGATTTCCCACTGGCTTAATTATAAAAAAAGGCAATTTTCTAGGCAATTAATTGAAGTCTAGGATTCAGCTTTATGTTAGGTTGCTTAAATATTTCAGATACTGTTCTTATAGTGGTAGGGCCTGAAGTAGATTTGTGTGGAAACGGAGTTAGTAAGTATTACTGCCTGTGCAGATCAGTAGTGAGTACTTGTAACAAATAAATACAGTTTTTCATAGAGTGAAAGCTGTTTTCATCAGGCTCAGCCATTATAACTCTCTATATTTCTCAATTTATGTATAGGTATGTTACAACGTAAGTTGAGCTGAACACATGGATCCTCTTCTTTTCAAAGTAAACAAGAGTAGGACCAAGCCTTTCACGATAGATTATTTATCACCTTTAAGTGGGTTCTGATCTGGCATATGAGCGGTGACCCTAAAGCTCCCTGCTGTGCCACGCAGTTGCTTCTCGACATTGAGTTGAAACTGATCTGATGCTTTTTGCTTTTACGCGTTTCTGTTGCTGAACCACAACTTAGCCACTGGATGGAGCTCTCAACACACAGTTGACGTTCCCCACAAACTGCCGTGTTCATTTCATGGCCTCCCTAAGTACAGACTGCAAGGCACGGTGTTTAGTATTGCACATCTGAGGTTAGAGAGAATGACTGAAATCCAGTTCTGAGAGCACGTAAAATAGTGCAGGAAAATAGCTGTTCACATTTTAAAAAGGGTTCATTTATTGCTGCTTGTGTTTACCATACAGAAGGAGGTGGCAATGCTGAAAATGCGTGTTATAGACCCATAGAATTATTTAGGTTGGAATGCGTGCAAGGCCCAAAAACAATACGTCACACCCACTAGTTGGGAGGTGAACAAGAGGTTTCAACAAGCAGAAAAAACAACAAACGGATCAAAAATAAGGAATGTTGGAATTCTGTTCCTCCACTAATTTAAAATTTTAGTTACTTCTTGGAAGGTACTTTTCTAGTTCATATAACGATGATACCTGAGGCATATTTGACTTGCTTCTGTAGAAGCAGGGAGGTAAATCTGTGAATAGACACAAAAGGGAGTGCCCCAATAAAGGTTGCAAAGCAAGTTCATGATGGAAAAACAGTGTGAGACTGCCAGGTACCAGACTCGTATTTACAGCATCAGAACAATCACATTCTTAATCTTCTTCCTAGAATTTAAATAGATGGAGGCTTTTATCTTCAGCAGTAAGAGAAGACTTTCCTTTTGTCACTTCTGTTGCCCATCATTCATTTTCATTGTTCATTAAAAATTAATTACAATTCCAGTTTGACTGTGCAAAGGTGTGCACTGAATCAGTCCAAGCTGCAAGTTCTGTAAATTTACTCTTCAGTGCACTGTGAAGGTTGCAGCTTCTGAGAAACGAATGAACACACGAGGGAGCTGCATGGCCTGTGATGGTTTCTAACATTAGCAGGAGAAAAAAGGGATGGAAGCAGAAACAATTCTACACTGATATACATTTTATTTGTCACACTTCTATTTCTCCTGCTACTGCTCTCAACTAGTATGGAAGAGCTTATTATAGTTATTTTCTGAAGGTTAGAGATCTATGATCTATGTTTCCTCACTTCTACCCCATATATAAATAAATATACATTTTCTTTTTCTTCTGACTCAGACTCCGCTCATCTTTCTCCATGCAGCCTTTCCCATTTTCTGATAAGGCAGGTTTAATACAAGAAGATGCCACACACCTGTTCTCTTTTGTATAGCTAAAATTGCACTTCTTCCCATTGTCATCCTTAAATGTTTTTCCTTTCCAAAGACCCTGCCTTAAACTGCTGCCATTTTGAAGGGGAAAAAAAAGGCAAAAATTTCACTAAACCTACAAATTAAAATTCTCACCTGAATAACTGTCTAATTAGAAATTGGTGTCAAATGAAAGACAGCTGGATTTAAGCTTTTCCCCAGCCGTCTCTATGGAAGTAGTTTGATCTTGTGACTGCACAATAGATTTTAATTTTGCCATTCCAAATCCATAAAATGCACTGCCCCTTCACCATCCATGTTCTCTTTCCTTCTAAACTGTCTTATTGCAAATAAATGTCCTGTTGGAGACCTATATAAATACTACAGAATGCTACAGCAAGTCTTTATACTTTGGGGTTGCGAAGTAAAACTACATGAAGACCCATGTTCAGAACAGCTAGGAGCCTGAGGATAATCTATCAAAAAAGAGTTATTTCCAGAGGAAAAATTAAAGGATCAGATACGATGACTTCTGTAGAAGAGCTGGGAGACCCACTGGCAGACTGGAGTAGACAGACAATATTTATTTTACAAGGAAAGAAAAGTAACTAGAAGCTTTGCCTTCCAAAATTGCCTCAGTAATTCAGCTTCAATAATCAGAACACATTTGCTTTGGGAAAACAAAGACTGTCCAAGAGCTGATGGCAGCCTCAGCATCCACGGCCACAGAGCAGCAGAGCTGCTGGCACACAGTGTTTTTCTGGGACAAACACAGGGATGGAGTATCCTCAGCCAAGTATAATTCTTGGTAGCTGGACTGAAGTTAGCCAACAATGCTGACAAGCAGTGTTTCCAACCACTTAGACAGTCCAAATAATTGGCAATCATCAATGACAGAAAGGCACTCCTCTGAATATTGTGGAAGTGACTGCTGTGGTCATAGGCCATTTGTTTTGATAGCCATTCTTGTCTTACCAATACATCATCTTACCAAAAACCAAGAAAACATCTGATTTGTTTATAAGAAAGAGTCACTGAGCTCAAGTTAGGGACTCTCCTCACCATATGCTATATTTTCCCCCATTATTTTCAAAAAGGTACAAGGTTATGGGCCTGGTATTGTTTCTTTCCTATTCACTGTTGGTAGAAAGTTGAAAAGCTCTTATAACAGGGTGTATTGGATTTCCGAACAATCAGTAGTGTTACCTAGCTATAAAAATGAATAAATAAATGCACACACTATTCACTGAAAAACACTTTGATCAAATGTCTCATTCAGTTACATCCAAGCTCTGCCATGGCTTGTTCCAGGGGATCACGTATACTCCTCAGCAGAGCAGATTTTGACATCTGAAGGATGCATTTTTAGTGGCAGTGTTTGGAATGGTTCAATTACGAACAGTACTTTCCAAGCATACAGCCGCTCAGTGTAATGATTTCATCTGTTTCCTTGGGGGAATTGTGTGATGAATCTACACAGAGCATCTGATTGCATTTACCACCTGCAGGAGGTTTTAAAGTTCTTTTTGGTTGTTTTGGTTTGGTTTGGTTTGGTTTGGTTTGGTTGTTTGTTTTCTAGGGACTTTAGAACTTCACTTGCCCAATAAGACTGATGGTGAGTTTTGGAAAAGGTAGTGAATTGTGTTTCATATGTGGGTATCACTACAGCAAAGTCTACTGCTGTGTATCACTTCGGAAAGTGGTATGATAGAGAGTTCTACCAGTGAGGGAAACATGTTTCTAGTGTGGATATTTTGTTATAAAAAAATGCTGAGTTTCTATATCAGCCTAAACCTATCTTTTACACAGAGCTGATGGAACAAGCAGTCTTCTGCAGAGTATTTTTGGCTTTCTAAGTATTCTGTGACATATTTTGAATGAGGTTTATTTGCACTTGTTCATCATGCCTGCCCACATTAAAATAAAGGAATATATTTTCTTGATACTACAGCTTACATTTCCATCTGTTATTGTGCACTCAAACCATTATATATTATGCAGTTGAGAAGTAGAGCCCCATTCCATCATTTTACACTTCTATGTTAGGCCACAGTCTTTGAGCACAACTATTCCATCAGTTTTAAGATCTGGGACTTAAATTTTTCACTTAGAAGACCTATACATAAACAGAAAAGAATACATTAGTGTGACAGACTCTTCTGGCCCTGTTATTTTAATGATCATTAGGATGTCTTATATGCAAACAAACTTAAACAAGTGCTTTAGACTTAATCTATTGATGAAATCCCTGACTTTTGTGCAGAATTCTGCAAAACTGTAGAAGCGTCTGAAGGGATTTTACCAACCAAAAATGTGCATTTTTGAACACTAGCCTCCTTTTATTTTCCCTTGTTTCACATGATAGCTCTCTGATTTGGCAAACTGTGGAAGTGCAACCACTAAGATGCCCACAAATAACTAGATGGTCTGAACATTACAGCACCTTTATAGCTCATAACTATGGCAATATGCTCAGGGACATCTAGAGAACTTCAAGCATTGTAATCCTTCAAAGGTAGATCAACAAAACTGGTCTCTCACAAAGGTGGGATCTTTTTAAAGCACTTTTAAAATAAACTTGAACATTGCGAGATACAGCAGGAAAAGCGTTATGATTAGCAAACTATATCCCCATAAGCTGTTTACTGTAAGAGACACTAAAATAACAGACTATGGTTTCCTCTGCTACTAAGCAATGAATGTTGATCGTGATTTGTCAGATTCTGAAAATCTGAATTCTCAGATTATGAACTGAGCCTTATTTAATATCTCTAGAAAGAGCAATTTCACTTGAATGCTTCTAGCAGTCGGTCTTTCAGAATGTCATCCATGGACGTGTCATGGTTTGATGGTTTCTCATTGGTATTCCACATCATGACATCATGCAGTGCACTAGGAGTTAAAGAGTTAATGTTATACTTCCACGGATTATTGACATTTTCAGTCTCTTGGTTTCGGAAGAGAAGAATGAACTGCAACTTCCAGAAGACTTCATTTTTCTGTTTCCATTTTCCATTCACAGGGAAAGATAAAACTGACTGGGAGTCATGAGACTGCCCTCTTTGCTCCCTGGCCGTCTCGCCTGCGGTATTCGAGTAAGGACTTCAGTTTTGGAAACTCTCTTTCTCATTTTATTTGATTTATGTTGATATAGGCATCCACCTGACTCTCACAAACATATTCTAAACAGGTACAACTTCTCTCTCTAGTGCAATCAGTCAGCCTGGGTTTAACATAATCTATATAAGCATGGAACAAGCCTATTCCCTCTGACACCAGGGAAGAAAAAACAGGATGAAAGCTAAGTGGGACCGAAATAGGTTCCTGTGTCTCCCACCAAGGTTTCTCCATGTTCTCTTTTTTAAATCACCTTTTCCCTTTTACGTCCATATTTCTTATCAGCTGTGTGTCACAAAGGAGCACGTGCAAGGTCATAGCTCTCATGGATAGGAAAAAAAAATCAAGAAAACTGGTACAAACTCTCCTCAAGATCCTCCTTAATTCTAGTTACTGGTGTCAGTGTGTAAACTGAAAATATTTGGCCTTAGTGAAAACAGTCAAAGACGTTCTGCATGGAGATACAATACCTGTTTCATCAATAAGAAAGCTGCTTTAACTACTTGTTGGCTTATCTGTGCCATCCTACATCTCTGAGGGACAAGCCTATCCAGTCACTGGAACTGGACTGCAGCTTCATCCTAATTCTCTTATCTAGGGGGCTGTGAAGTTATGGTGATAGCTCAGAGTCTTAAGGATCAGGCGATGTGCATGCGAAACAGATGTGCTCAAGTCTCATGCCTTCAGCTATAGGTACAGACATGACACCTTGTAGCTCTCAGTTCCAAGAAACACACAAGCATGTTAGAAGCCTCTTAGGGCAAACTATGAAGCCTATTTCCTCCAAAATGCAGTTTGAAGTCTGGTCTTGACAGTGTGACACAGCTTGTAGAGAGATAAAAACAGAATGCAGATGTCTGCATCTGATATTAATTATGAAAACAGTCTAGAGCGACAGCGAATAGGATCTTTTAGGGCATGATTTACAACATTCTATTGATGAAATATTACTGGCTAAAAAAGGAGCTGAGCATGACCACTTTGGAAGCACATAGAGCACTGTAGTTGTCTTAAGTTTGTGAAGAGTAATCCCCTTTAATTTTGTGTACTTTTATGAAAGCTGGGGGCTAAACAGAAGAAACATGCCCAAACTGGCTTTCCCATGGAAATGAATGCAGCACCAAGAGGTCAACAGTCATTGATCGTCAGGTTGAAAGCCTGGATACTAGATAAAGAGGAGAATTAGCACAGACCAGGGTTCATTACTTCTGCTTCATGATTTGTTTGAATGCACACTTGCAATGAGTAGACTCAGCAAGAGTATAATGTATAATGCAGGTAAGCCCTTTTTTTTTTTTTTTTCTTTTTCTTCTTTTTTTTTTGGAAGTAAAGTCAAACTGGGAATATAATACATAATTACACTTCTCCCTTCAAATTATTTTCAGGAGCACTCAGATCTTTAATCATGATATTTAAGAACTATAGAACCATAAAATGCTTTCTACTTACTGAGCTCCATCAAGCTATGTTTATTTTATTTTTATATTTCCCAGGAGATGTGTAGTGGGTTATTATCTCCTATCTATATCAGCATCTGAATTGTCCACTGCTAATTCCAATTTCTGCATTCCAATAGCTATGACCACATAAGCTAAGCAGTTTTAGAATAAAGTTAACTATTAAAATGCAGCTGATGTTATGTCATAAAAAAGTTATAAAGATAATAGTGCAGAATTCAATCTTGGTTCTTTATTTCCACACAATATATTCCATATTTCTAAAATCCTTATTTTTTGCCCTGACCTAACTTGCTGCATGGAGCTAATCTATATATGAGCCATAAAACATATCAATGCGTCTATAAAATCAGCAAGATACTCCTAAGCTCTTTTCCTCCCTAAGCAAAGCAATCACATGAATCTAAATAAATATCCTCCAAGTAGTAGAGCCTGATTTGGAAGGTTTAATAACACTACATTAGGACAACATATTGCTATTAAGAGAATTAGCCTAGTGCTTCAAAGCTCTGCTTTGTATCCAAAACTCATCTTTCTTCTAAAGCCTCGTATATTCTAAAGTAACAATATTTGGTCTTTATTTCCTCCAGAACCAGAAGTCTCTTACACACAAGCTCCTGTTTCACTTGCTCATTTAGACATGTGCACTCCTCCTAAGAGAGAGTTAATAAGCAGATTTGCTCTAACTGCAAGATGAAACCACTCTAAGACTTCAGCTGTATTCTAGAATTTAGCGAAGAATTATGCACACAACCATATAAGTCAAGTCAGCTCATGCAGAGTAATAAGGCCTCAAAACATTACATTTCTGGAAAGAACAAAGGCATTACTGATTAAAAAGGCTAATAAAAGAAGGAGTTTAAACTGTCAACCACAAAAGCTTTGCATTATACATGGTAACAGTACAAACAAGGCAATAAAATAAACAAAGGACAAAAGGTAATTGGAAGTCATTATACTTCTTTCTGTCTTCTTACGTTAGCACTACTCTGTGACAGGAAGTGGGAGCTGTAGCACTAGTGGACACTAACCATCACGTAAAGGGTCCTTGATGGAAAATATCTACAAGACCCTGCTACCCTTTAACATATTTCAGATGGAAATCCCATCAATGCTTTCTTTAAGACATCCATCTCAGATAACTGAAGTGAGAAGTGTGCCTGCATCACAACCCGCCTTTTTCAGCAAGTGCCAGGGTTTAATAGTAAAGTAAGAATAACATGTATTCAACAAAATATAAGGTCAAACATTTGGCTAAGGACTAGAAACAAGAAAGGAAGGGAAGATTTGGGTTGAATATCAGGAGGAAGTTCTTTGCCTAGAGAGTGGTGAGGTGCAGGAACAGGCTGCCCAGAGAGGTTGTGGATGCCTCGTTCCTGGAGGTGTTCAAAGCCAGGTTGAATGGGCCTTGGGCAGCCTGGTCTAGTATTAAATGTGGAGGTTGGGGGCCCTGCCTGCAGTGGGGGGGTTAAATCTTGATGATCCTTGAGGTCTCTTCCAACCGAAGCCACTCTATGATTCTATGAAATACATAAAAGCATTCTTCACCTCAATTTAACAGTACTGTTTGCATAATCGTGGCTGTGAGAAGCCACTAGAGAAGTAAAGACTCAGGTGGCCTCAGTAAAGACTCAGTCTTTATGAGGTGCTACATGGCCTGTACTCTTTCCTTATGATGTCTTCAGCTTTACAGCTCTTCCCTTTGCCCTGAGATACAGTGATCACAGACTAAAGTATAAATGTAGATGTCCCTACAGTTCTTTTCCAAATCAATTATTTTACAGATTAATATTCAATATCCATCCTTCCTAATATACTTAATCTGCTGGATAAGAATAACAAAGGCTGCTGTAAATGCTGTTAGTGACGCACATTTCTACATAGTTTAAGCAAAATTCTGCCCTGCCTGCCTATAATCTTTCTTTTTGTTACCAACACATCCTCAGTAACATGAATCATGATTATGGTTACATGTATATTTTATGAAGCTTAGCATATTCAGTACATTTTTCAGTTTTCTGTTAAAGCTACTACTCAACAATATAGATACTGTTTATGACAAAGCATTTTATCCAGCCCCCTTTCCAAACAGACACTGCAAGTTTTAGGGTCTCTTTTCAGACATAGTGTAGAGAATCATGTATTCCAAGCTATCAGCTACTCATAAACATATGCTATTTTTCCCTCATTTTTGTCTGATTTGAGGAATTTTTCAGTCTTCCTGAATTGGCTGTCATGAAATTATTTTCCTCTAGATCATGTAAAACAAATAGAAGGTATGATGTATTGCAGCGTTCGAGGAAATAAATTCAATTTCATTCATTTCACTCCCTATTTCTCTTTGTCATCTCATCACAGCCAACCATAATAGTAAAATTTTATTTCATGGGGAATTAAGCATGAGCTATTTTGCACATCTAAACCGAAGAATTTGCATTACCTGAAGTCTGGAGTTGGTGAGTCTCTAGTAGGTCAAAAAATAGCAGTCCAAAAATCCGTGATGCAACTTCAGTTAGGAGGGTCCTGTTAAGGTGTGACCTCAATTAGGATTTTGGAGAAATTTAAAAAATAAAGGTTTTTTTTGTTTGTTTGTTTTTTGTTAACAGATCTTTGCAAATATCTTCTCAGCATTTACTGTTATATTTATTTGTATCTAGATATACACTGCAAGAGAGTAGGTAGCGGTATAGTATGTCACAACAAAAATGAATCACTAATTAAGAATGCCAGTGGAGATAACTGAAGCAGATAAACAAGAACTAATTGCAATTTGTGCATTTATAAGCTTATGCATCCTAAGAAATCAGCTCATATATTTTATCATGAAAACTGACTTCCAGTATTACTAAATAAGATGGATCCAATATGATTGTAAATCAACAGCTCAGAAAGGAAAACAATAAGTAGCACTTCTCACTCAGATTTCTGCTTCAGACTTCATAGTTCTCCACAAAAACAAACAAAAAAACGAACAACAAAAAAAAACCCAACATATTTTAAACAACTAAAAAAAAGATAGAGTATATTTAACAGCACTATTTATATAATAGTAAAATTTAGCTATCTCCTCAATATTTTTGATGGAGAAGAAACCTGCTGCAGCCTACTGAAAAATGAGAAATATCATATCAACCCACCTTCCAGCTGGTAAACATTTGGCTGATCAGCTCCTGTTATTTTAACCAACTTTGAGAGGTTATGCCCACAAAAAAAAGTCAATTCATGGTATGCCAATGACATGCAGTCTACACATCGTTGCAGAATTTGATCTCACGGGTTTATAAAGATCAGAATGGTACTTAAGGCAAGGCAGAGGGTGAGGGAAAGTAAAAATTCAGCAGAAGAGTTGAGTAACTTGAGTGGATTGTAGGTTCATATATTTCATCATCATCTAATTTCATATCTATTCCATCTTCATTGGGGAAGGTTGACCTATGTAATTCACTGGCTAAATATAAAAATGCTAGTAGTAACACTCTGAGCCTGGCTACTTCTCTGTCTTATGGTGGTGATCTCCTACTGCAACACTTTCTAAAGTGTTAGTCTCTCTTGAGATTTCCCTCCTTTTTTTATGATGCAGCCTCACAATATAAAATGTAGACTCTTTCTAAACTGTACCACCAGATCAAACATATTGCATACTTGTCAGTGCTTGAAATCTGGGTAAGAAAGGGAAGGAAAGACCAGAGACCAATAATATAAATCTTTAACTCTGATATCTTTTGGAAAATGAACAAAGGTATTTGTTCAGAAATAAGGGTGGTCAAAACCAAACCGATTAATTAAATAATGCTTAATATCAGGAAAATTATTATTCTGAAAGATCGTCAACTCTGCTGAGCCCACTCTGTGCACAAGCGGATTTCCTGGTGGAGTTTTTTTCTCTAAGATATTTTAATATGTTGAAAGAGAAGAAAACAAAATGAACTAGGGATTTCCATTTCTTCCCATTCTACATAGAGTTCAATCAATATTTAAAATAATTTAGAAAGAACCACAAAGGAACATGATCTGAAGATATACGTACATGCAGTGGAATTTACATCCCTACTAGGTGAGTTTTCTTGTGCTTATAATCCTGATATAACGCAGCATTTTTTCTCCTGTATTTTTGGCTGCATTTTAACTTCTCTTTGTGAGGGATGTCTACAGGAAAAAATCCTCTGGATACTCTCTCATTTGTATGCTTTGGCAACTGCAGGCAGAAGCTGAAGTAAAAAAATACAAGACAATCTCCAGAGAATGTTGTTAATAACCTAACACATCTTTCACTGAAAAGTGAAATAGATCCACCCAGTGTTCACTGTATTGGTGAACAGACCAGCAGGTTGAGTCAGGTTTTGTTTTTTGACAAAGTTTTTGTATAGACATATTCTGGGTTATAGAGAAAAAAAAGTATTTTTATTTACCTTAAATGAGCTTGTAGTAACAAAACATAAAATCACTACTGATCTAATAATCAAATTAATCCAATTAGCTTAATAACCCAAACTAATTGCACAGCACTAAATGGATCATCCAGAATTTTCCATTTGCCTAACAGTAAATCACTATAATCAGAATTTGAACATATGGCATCATAGTAATAAAACAAAAGGTTTCAAGTCCAGATCTGTGAATGTTACTGTACGGTCTAATTGGATAGCTACATGTAATTCAATAGCCTGGGAAATATTAATAACAGATAGTTATGACCTACTTAATGCTAAATTTTAACAACTAGTTGCAAGTACTATTCCAGCAGAGAGAGTGGAGTATTTTTTATTTTTTTTAGTATAGAAAAAAGTAAATTAAAAATAAATTTTAATGCAAAAAGTGTTCAGAATTTGTATGAGAGAAAGCATTTAACAATCAACATACCATGGTCATTCACACAAGAAACCAACATCCACAGCTTTTCACCTACGCTTCTCCTCTGCATTCAGAAGGTTTTGCTCTTGCATACATGGCAAAGAATCATTTCTGTGCCTCAGGAAACATGAGAAGGAGTCCATAGGTTATATCTTTGAACTTGGTATTTAAGTTTCAAAATTCTCACAACACAAATCTTGAACTCAGGCATATATTTAAGAGGATTTTTTTTTTTTCCTAACAGAAAGCTGAGGTCTGACAGAGAAAGCATTTTGCTTTTTAAGAGGTTTAAAGAGAAAACATGAAAGAGATTTACTGAGACATTCTGGAAGTACATGGAATAATAAAACGAGAGCCTGAACAATGAGCATGCCTGAGGAGTCCGGATTTTGGTATCAGCCCTTGTAGCCATATTCAGAAGGTCTAAATTCTTCTCTAGTCTCTAGGAGACCGTTTCTACAGTGCGTATTACTAGCTGACTGCAGGTCTTCAGAGATTCCTAGCCAAGAGTGCATACCATGCCAAATGAACTGAACAATCTGAAGATGTCATAGGGCAACATGCAAGCTTATGTGCTGTGAAGAGTTTTTTAAACAAATAAAAATTACTCTGGTCTAGGCTTCAATCTGTTTGTAGTTTTTTTTCTTCAGGGATGTCAAGGCAAGGCTGACAAACATGATGCAAGGTTTGCTGTTTTCTTTCAGATCTCACAGATGACCTGAAACAACAGTTCAGGCTGTTTGTGACCTTACACTTGGCTTTGTTAAGTCCCATTTGGCTCATGTGGGCCCACTTTTCAAGCCTGTCCAGGTTCATTTGGATGTCATTGTTTCCTTCTTTTGTGTCAACTTCACCATTCAGCTTGGTGTCATCAGCAAATTTGTTTGTGTTGCTGATGTGAAGAGCACTGGTCTCAAGACAGACCTCCGGGTGATACCACTCAAGTCTGGCCTCCACCTGGACATAGAGCCATTGACAACAATCCTCTGGCTGTGACTATACAATCAATTCTTCATCCACCAAACAGTCCAGTCTTCAAAACCGTATCTCTCCAATTTAGAGATAGGGATGTGATGTGATACCATGTCAGAGGCCTTGCAGAAGTCCAGGTAGATGTCATCAGCTGTTTTTCCATTGTCCATCAATGTTTTCACTCCACCATGGAAGACTACTAGATGGGTGAGACATGATCTGCCCTTTGTGAAGCTGTGCTGGCTGTCTTGGATCACTTCCTCATCTTTCACATGCCTTAAGATCTCTTTCAGGAGGATCTGCTCCATGATCTTCAGAGGCACAGACATGAGGCTCACCGGTCTGTAGTTCCCAGGTTTTCTTTCTCCCTATCTTAAAAATGGGACTGATTTTTCCCTTTTTCAGTGTAGAGCCTCAGGCTTACAGAAAAAAACTCAGCCGTGTAGTACAGCCTATAGTGGTCAAAATGAAAGTAAGCAACTTGAACTAGTGAAGTTGAGGTGTGCACTAGAAAGAGCACTAGAAAGGTTACATATGGTTTTACTGTCACAAATGACAAGCTCAGTTATTTTACATGAAGGATAAAGTGCTACTTTAGCAAGGACAGAAGAAGGCTAATAAACATCCTAAGTTACTTCAGAAAGGATCTTATGAAGGAGCAGCAAATTACTTTCCCTTTTATTTGTGTTTTTCCTTCCCCATGCAAACTTCATACACAAGACGAACCTGTGAAATAGCAAACCTCTCATGAAGTAAAATTGTAGTGCACGTGCTTGCAACCCATCAACATGCATTTTTTACTCTGCAAACCAAATCAAAACAGCTTTGGGTTTAAAAATGCCTTCTCTTGACTCAGAAACAAATAAGAAATCCCTTCTCAATCTCATTTTGCAGACCAGTAAATGGGGTGAGGTCAAGAGTTCATCTTTATGTTGCAGTGTGAACTACAACAGTATCATCAACCCTGTTTGAACAAATAAACAGTGCTTTGGGGAGATGGATGGGAGCAGAATACAATTGGCCTTCAGGAAGCTCCACCTTGGCTGAACTACTGCAGGCCTCTCACCTTCATTTCTGCAGATTCCCCACAGCATGCAAGGACATCATGTCCAGGAGTGCAGGAGACCAATAACAGTGTTCAACCCAACACAGTTGAGCCTTTGTAAATATTTACTTATGGTCTACTAGCAAGTTTCTGTGTGAAGGAAGGATGTCTACATTATTTCATTCCCTGTGCTTCTTTGAAGCATGGACCCCTGCTTTTGCCAAACTGCTAAACTATGTAACAAATCTGCAATATCCACAAACAGGGGTAGGAATGAGATACTCCGGCTTATTTTCATTTGACGGGTCTTAAGTAGTGAGCAGAGTGTTTAGAAATCAAAGGCTAATACCAACTCTCTTTATGACCTCTTTCCCTGCCATATGTGGGTCTGTTATACTGAAATTGCCTTTTCAGGATGAAAATAGTAATGTAAATGGGACAGACTTCAAAACAAGTGAAAATTGAGTTTGTAAAGAAATGCTGGCAACATAATTAAGTTTTCTGTTGCAATCTTAGCTTATTGTCCTGTGTTTCTTGCACTGACAACAGAAATGAACTGTGTAAAAAACTATTTTCTCCGTCTTGCAAAAGGAACGCATTTTAACTGGTATTAAAGTAAGATGTATACGTCACTTTAAAATAATTATTTTTTAAATCTACATTTCTTTATAAGGTTATGGAAGACTGCTTAACCCTTCAAAGAACTAACTGATTTAAGACACAGAATTCTGTGCAGGCTGTTCCTTTTCTATGTTCTTCTTAATTTTTGTTGTTGTTGTTGTTTAGTTTTTACGTAAAAAAGATCACTATATTAAAAAGCAAATAGCATAATTCCAGTACAAAACAAAACAAAACTATTAACCAGTTTTTACCTGGTACTTATTTGCATTTGGATAGAATGATAAATCACTTTGCTTTTGAATAAACAAAAGATGCTACTGTTTTAGTAGACCATAATTTTACCCGTAGGCTTACAAATTTTCCACCCTAAACAATTAAACAAAGGAATGTGATCCTGAGCCCAGCAGCTGTTGTTGACAGGAGCAGTCACAAGACAGCTCCTAAATGTGTTACTAAGTGTTCCTTGCAAGTTACATGAGGAGAGGAAAAGAGAGACCTCACCCATATGTGCACATTGCGTTTTTATTTTGTTTTGCTTTTTTAGCTGTCACAGTTTCCCAGGTCATCTTCAATTCCAATGAAAGACAAAATGAGTAACACTGCTTTGGTAGTTTGCCAAAGCACAAATCAGGAAATCTTGGAAAGTAAGTTATAATGCATTTAAAAAACAAATAAATCAAGAATATTGTAGGAAGTGGGGGGGGGGGGGGGGGGGGGGGGTGGAAGATTTTTTGGCTCTGGAACATCATTGTGTACAGATCAGACATATCAGCCTTCTGCTTTGTTAATTAGCTCACGCTGACGGTGATTTCAATGGAACTGTCTCTTTCAGTATGAAGGTGGGATAATTTTTGCAAAAAGTTGTCTCAAGCAAGTTCAGTTTCACTTAAAGGAAGGGCTATAGTAATATTTTACTTTGTACTCTTCAGCATGTGTCACATTAGAAAAAAAGTCTAATTGCTGAGATAACTGCTGTGTGTGAAAGAGGAAACAGCCAGAAGTGGTATCTGGAACACTGGAATCTACCTTCTGATTTTCTTTCATGAAGCCTTCTTAAAAATAGCTGTAGATTGTGGAATCACATTACTGTATCTGTGCAGACAGATTTGGAATGAAGTTCAGTTTGTTCATACAGCTGAGAAGACTGAGAGAAGGGAATTGACTTCACTGTACAGATTCTGCTGGTTTGATCATACTGACAGCTTGCTCCAGCTATTTTGCATTGGATTCTCTAGAATAGTAAAGATTTTCTACCTATTTAATACACTGAAAGACATCACACAGTATGTAGTATGTAAACAATTGTTCTCAGCATACTTCTTTTTACTACCTAAATAGCATCCTACTACTCCATGTCTTTTGTACCTCTACTATAGGTTTATATCCATCTAAATAATCATTTATTTCAGGGGACAGTAGAGCTGGTCCTAGTAAGTGTGCCTGACAGCATGTTGAAAGCTTCATGCAGCTAGAAAGAATTTGACAGTAATTTCACATGCATAAAATGTATATATATATACATACATATATATATAAAAATAAAATCACAGAATCACCAAGGTTGGAAAAGATGATCCAGTCCAACCATCCGCCTATCGCCAGTAGCTATTGTAAGGATACATGTAGTGGTATTATCCAGCCTCAGCAGCAGCTAGAGAAGTGCAGTAAAAACACACTATGAAAATTCTTACTGATTGCTTGGTAAATTGATGGAGTGTAGTGGTTCTGTCACTATTCTGTATGAACTCATGCAGTTACAGGGCTGTGTTAAGATGGTGGGCATTACACATAATGGATGCCGCAAGGAATGTGCAATACTCGAGTTCTCATGACTTTGGGTCTCTATTTTAGCCTCTTTCTCAAGTATCACTGAGGCCTTTTGCATAGAATTGTAGAATCATAGTATCATAGAACCATAGAATCCTTAGAGTTGGAAGGGACCTTTAGATGTCCTCTAGTTCAGCTCCCCTGCAATGAACAGGGATACCACAGCTAGATCAGGTGGCCCAGGGCCTGATCCAGCCTCACCTTGAAAGTGTCCAGGGACAGGGCAACCACATCTCCAGGCAACCTGTTCCAGTGCCTCACCACCCTCACTATACAAGTCTTATCCCTTATATCCAATCTAAATATACAATCTTTAAACTTGAAACCATTTCCCCTTGTTCTATCACCATAGACCCTGCTAAAGAGTCTGTAGCTCCCCTTTAGATATTAAAAGGCTATCCGGTCACCTTGGAGCCTTCTCTCCTCGAGGCTGAAGAGCCCCAGCTTTCTCAGCCTGTCCTCATAGGAGAGGTGTTCCATTTCATGGATCATTTTTGTGGTCCTTCTCTGGATGCAATCCAACAGCTCCACATCTCTTGTACTGGGGACTCCATATCTGGCCACAGTACTCCAGGTGAAGCCTCACCAGTGCAGAGCAGAGGGACAGGATCACCTCCCCTGCCCTGCTTGGCCACGCTTCTTTGGATACAGCCCGGGATATGGTTGGCTTTGTAGGCTGTGAGGGTACATTGCTGGCTCAATTCCAACTTCCCACCCACCAGTACCCCTAGGTCATTTTTGGCAGGGCTACACTCGATACATTCATCCCCCAGTTTTTATTGGTAATGGGGGTTGCCTCAACCCAGGTGCAAGATCTTGCATTGGGAACCTCATGAGATTCACATGCACCCACTGCTCAAGCCTGTCTAGGTCCCTTTGGATGGCATCCTGTCCCTCTGCCACAATGATACTATGCCTGTTATATCAGTTTTGTTAATGATTCTACTTATCATGTATCTGAATGGCAAGATTCAATTATAAATAATATAGGTTAATGGGATCTTAATTTTATCAAAGTAACCTTTGCAAAAGTTTGACATCAACACTCTCTTTAAAAAATATGTAAGGTATCATAATTATTCAGTTACGTCAAATAATTGAGTAATCCAGATACTGAATATCTTCAAAGGATTAATCTCTTTATTAATTTTAACTAAGACCAAGCTTGCAAATGTTGAGAAAATTAATTTCTTATGTAGAGAATAAATGACAGCAGAACTGTGAATGATCTGCTGGATTCCTCCATATATTTAAATGAAATTATTTTTAAATGAAAATTGTAATGAATTTTCAATGAAAAATGATTTTATAAGTGCAGTCTAACTCCAAACATATTAAAGAATGAACTCACTACATCTGATGGCAAGTTGTTATATTTCATAACATTTTGCATCTTTTTCTTTTTTTTTCCCCCTTAATTTACCTACCTTCAACTTTCACATCTTACACTATGAACTTTGCCTAGCAGAGCACCTCCCTGTTTATAAATAATTAGCAGTGAGAAAGGAGCAAAATGATCGTATTCTAAATGCTGTTCATCTACTTTTTCCGTGGGTGTTAGTTCAGCATGGAGAAGTGAAAAAAAATATGTATATGTATTATTATATCAATATTACCTATAACTGCATTTCTTCAGGAAGTGGAAATGTACCATCCAGTTGACTAATCTCAAGATGAAAAGTTGATACTGAACGACCACAGTAGATATGTGAGGGATGAGGGGAGATATCAGTGAGAGCCAATAAGCCTGCAGAGTGAGAAAGAAATTGTCAGTACAAGACCAAAAATAATCTGTAAATTGGTGATTAAGACGTAGTTGTGCTCCATGATGTTCCCACTACCTAGAAACTACTGTACTGAGTGCTGTGCACAAAAGTGCTCGTGGTACCCAGTTGATTGATTCAAGACAGGGTCTTACTGGCAGGACTTCGTTCTAACGGAAAGTGTGAGCAAAGACTTATAAACTGAAATTGCTGCAGGGTACCCAGGACAGCCAAAATGATAGCACTTTATGAAAGATACCCACTGGAAAAAAAAAAAAAAAAAAAAAGAGAGAGAGAGAGAAAAAAAAGAGAGAAAACCTTTTCCTCCAATGTAATTGAAAACATGTCCCGCAGTTTTGGCTAAATATGAGGGCTGCCTCTGTAACAGAAACCAACTTGGAAGGAATTCTAGCAAAACACCTGTGTATATTTCCATAAATCTGAAAAAAAAATAGCGTGAACTGTGAATTTGAACCTCAAGCATCGTGCTCGGTTTAGTGGCTCCCAAAAATATACCATCAGAATCAGTGAAGTTTTTATCTACATATCTATGTGTAGACAAATTCTGTACCAAGATTATGATTCAGCAGCTTCCCGAGTCTTGCCATTGAGACAAATTATTTCATCCTGTAGTAAAGGGCAGGTAAAAAGCACTGTATTTTTTCTGCAATTTACATATATCTTTACTGTTAAAACAAGAGCACAGCAAAATTAACTATATCCACATTATTAGCTGACTATGATTGCTAATTTGCTTGGCTCAAATCAATACAGGGGTCAGGAAGCAAATGTTAGTTCTGATTTATATGCTTGTCTGAACCTCCTACACATTGTTATAGAGTGCTAAAACACTCCAGGAGATAATAAGGCTATACATTCCCCTGAAGGCAGTCTGGAGCTGGCCCACTTAATTCTGGAATTAGAAAATTCAGTTCTCTTTTGTTGTAAGATTTTTTTAATCTGTATCAACATCTTGAGACACAACGGCCAGTGCTTCTTCTCTGCCTTCATCTCAGGCTGCCTCTGCTTTTCAGACTAAATTCCAGCTCATAATAAAGGTATCTTTTCCTGGTTCTCAGCCAGAGTGAGAACCAGGAGTATTTTACTGGTTCCACTGAAGCATTCATTGATTTTTTAATTTTTTTTATTTTTTAATTTTTTGTTTAATACAGTATTTACAGTTATTTATAAGAAAATCTGGATCCCATGCCATCTTGATTCTCATGGATTGCAATTTCAGTTCTTTC
This sequence comes from Alectoris magna, assembly GCA_030625065.1. Lineage (NCBI taxonomy): Eukaryota > Metazoa > Chordata > Aves > Galliformes > Phasianidae > Alectoris > Alectoris magna. The sequence continues at coordinate 82,477,524 of CM060560.1, forward strand.
ACTGCGGTGCTAGGGTTGGAATTAAAAACTGTTAGCAGTTGCCACCCAGGCAAGAACTATTAACAGGCAAAACCTGCTACAGTGGGTAATAAATTATTTAACAAACAAACAAACAAAAACCTACAAAACAATACACACACACAAAAGCAACTCCCGTGCAAAACACCTCCTCTAATGGGCTATCTTAAAATGAACAAGAGACATTATCTGCCCTGACTAATTAGTAAACTCATTGTGTAACATTCAGGAAAGGAGGAATGTGCTAATTTCCCAGAAGGAGGATATATCTGAAGCCCTATTCCTTGACCCTTTAAGAAGCACATTAGGGAGAGAATCAGAGTTGCTGTATCTTGCAATTTAATTAGGCAAGTGTTTAAGAAAAACTAATTATTTGGTAGATCCTTCATCTGTAGTTCTTTCTCATACAAATGAATAACTGCAAGATGGGTTCCTAATTACATCTTATCAACTATTCAATCTATTCAGAATCCAAAAGAGAGGAGTGTATATGCAGTCACTTGAATGCTGTTATCCACTATTCATTGTATTTTTTTCTGTAAGTCTTCTAGAGAAGAAGTGCTAAATAAAGTGAGTTAGAATGGCAGACCTGTCTAGAATAGTTCATTTTCCTATTTTAAATTTTCTATTCTTCTCTAGCCACTTTCCATAACTCTGTATCCGCCTTTCACATTGGTTCTTGTTATTTTGCTTAAACAGTCAAGGAGAGATACTGCTTCACTGAGCAAAAAAGTATTAATAAGTCTACCTCCGTAACAGTTTCACTGCTGGTCACTGGAAAGCTGGCAGAGTAATTGAATCTGGGAGTGACATGAAAATGATAAATTTTTACAGAGAAAAAAAAAGTCAATACTAGAAACAGTAAGCAGCCTTTTTCCAGGCTCTGGTTTTAAACAGAGATAAATATGCAAGACAATTTTTTTTAGCTAAAGTCTCCCAGAAATGAATCATAATATCTGTAATGTGCATATACGTACTGTAATTTAACTGGTCTTTAGAACAATGAACCTCTAGTGTGAAATTTTCCTTGCTAGTGATCAGCATAAGCTATGGTTCTTAATGCAATTATGAATCTAAGACTTACAGTCTATAGGCAACAGAGTTACAAGATGATATCATTTAAATTCTCATTTGGTTCACTGATACCTACAGGGAATAAGCAGCCATTTCTATAAGCAGCTCACTTTTTCTATCAGCAAAAGAGACCCTAGCATAGATTAAATTAAATATTATAGGCTCTTCATTCCATAAGCTATGCAAATACATTGTTCCAGCATTCTTTTTATTTTGAATAACATTAAAGAAATAAAGGCGGTGCAGATAGGGAAAGAAGCTTTCAAGATGCCAAGAGCAACCAAATCCTCCGGACTCTTTGTTTTTTCTACTTGAAGGAAGACCCAACATACAAAGACTACCATCGAACATTGGATAGGTTCATAAACAGGAACCAAGACCTACACAAGTCCACTTACCTGGGAGCCAGAGCCATCCAATAGAATTTCCCAGCAGAACTAGTGTAGCTACCTCCCACAGCCTCCAAAAGTCTGTATACATTGTGGAATGCCTTCCTTCACCTCACTTTGGTCAGTAACCTGACAGGGAAGGCCTAACAGCTTTCACCTCAGTAGAAAAGCTGTACTTAATCTGGGTGGCATTGGGTTGATAAGCCTAGAGCTTTCAGCCACTGCATCAATAGCATAAGCTATTGATTCTCAGCTAATGTCTCTTTCAATAGTACATGGTCTGTCAGCAAAGTAAATGGGCCCTCCCTAAAAGATTTCAGCAATCAATTCACTTACCAGGCAAGCAGGCATTCTTAGTTGCCCTGTAGTATTTTTCATTCTGGCTAAAAAAAAAAAAAAAAGAAAAAAAGAAGAAAAAAAAAAAGGTAATATGCTCCTTGTCTACACTGTCTTACAAGGCAGACATTGCAAGTCCCAGAGCAGAAGCTTCTGTACATGTTAGTTGTCATCACTGTGGCTGGTCTTTTTAGTACCATCAGTTCAGCAAATGATGGGCAGTGTGCTGGCACACCCAGCTGATTATCCTGGTTGAATAAACACTGTTCTTTCTCTTACATCTCTATCAGACATTACATATCCTTTTAAAAACCGGTAGATTTGAGAAAAAAAAAAAAAAAAGAACTTATTCTCACTGGGCTTAGAATAAGATAATCTTTTTCAGTGATAAAACCATAGTTCAGGGCCTACAAAGAGGACTTCTTCATCCCTTCTTAGAGGCACTCCAGAATATATAGCTTTTCTTCCCATAACAAGCACTGAATCAAACAAGTACTACAGTATCCTGAGGGTAGAAAAAGTAACATAATGAGCTTTAGAATACAGTAGATATAAAAAGATAAGAATATTATATTTTAGGTAAAGTATAATAAGAAATGGAAAATTCAATCAATGTGACAAGGTTCATGTCAGAAGTAAACTAAACAAAAGAAACAAGCAACAACAGCAACAAAACCCAAACCCTGGAACACACATTCTTCAATCAAACATTGAGGAAATCTGTTACTACTGTCCAGATAGTGAAAAGTAAAAAGCAAGAAGGTTTTCACAGAACTTATTATTCCGTAGATACTTCTAGATATGGATATATCACTGGAAACAGTCAACAGCATCCACCATCCATTACCACACCACGTAATACTCTGAGGTTTTTAAACTCATACACCTATAGCTAATGAACAAAACCTCAGGAAAAAGTAACAATTTGCTATCTGCCTAATTTTTTGCCTATAACCTAGACAAAATTTTAGCTTAAATTCTACTGTAGTAAAATTATAAAATTTGAAGAAACAATGATCTCAATAAACTTGATCATAAAATGAACTTGAACACTGGGAACCAAAACAGAATATTTTTTCTAATTGAATGTTACAGGATACTTGGTAGAAAATACTTCTTTCATCTTTTTTTTCATTACTTCTGTCTGAATACAGAATTTCAATTCTAAACCGTCTATAAAAAGCTAAATATTCTCACCTTGTCAAAACTTATAGAGTTTATTTACATTTCTGTTATCATATTGTTATCTTAAATTTGCTTTACTCAGGAGGACAACTGGCCTATTTAGTAATTGATGTCACACCTAAAGAAGGCTCTCTACATCCCCTATGATAAAGTTCATGCAAAAGTGAGGGTAACTTCCTCTAACAGAAAAAGAAAAAAAAGAAAAAGATTTTAAAGATGTTTTATGAGGATCTGCTTGAGAAACTGTAAACAGTAGGAGTCTTGGATAAACAACTCTTTAACACAAAACTGCTAAAAAAAAAAACGTTATTAAAGAGGAGCTAGTAACTGCATGGATATGTTCTCATATGAACATATATTCTCATATATGTCCCTAAGCCCAAGATTTCCAAATCAATACCGATAAGTGAGTAAAATCAGAAAGGTACATGTCAGATATTTCTGATGGATAATTGTTTAAAAATTTCTTTAAAATCTCCAGTGACGTAAACTCCATTTCCTTTTCAGAAAGCAGTTAATTCCATTTATTCTCACCCTTACACTCAGCACATTGTCCTCTACTATCCAATCCGAATCTTCTTTGCCACACAAATTAAGTTACTTGGTGTCTTATCCTTTGGAAGGAATGCATTGCCTTTTAACTCGTAACACTTGCTGTATTTATAACTGACGACTGTTATTACAGCTTTTCTCTGTTCATTGTCTTAGACATTAAACAGCTTCAGTTTTATTTTTCTTCATACAGTTTTTTTGCTGTTTTTTTTTTTTTTTTTTTTCCTAGACCTCTGATCCATTCCTTTCTTTTTGCTCTGGATTTGTTAAAAGGTCACACGTAACCTGAACACAGTAATTCAGCTGTGGCCTTATTAAAATGGAAATACTCTGAGTTTTACACACTCTGTAGACAGCATAATCTATATATATATTTTGGAAGCAAAGTGTCAATGTTGATTACTGCTTAGTCTGTGATCTATCTTACTCTCTGTAACTCATGCATTTTGAGCATTTTCTTAATTGTTTTACTGTTTTCAGGAAGATTTTAAGACTTAATCCTTAAGATTAATTAAGAATGAGTTTATTCATGGATGAAAATTTAGGGGGAAAAGAATGTTGATAGATGAGAACATATCCATGCAGTTACTAGCTTCTCTTTACTAACATTTTCATATTTGTAGTTTTGTGCTGAAGAGTTGATAATTCAAATTCTCAGGATGGATCTAACGCATTGAAAAATGCCAGATAAGTGATTATGTACACTGACTATCATGTGGCTGAGGAAATAAGTGTTGGCAAAGGGATCTGCTATAAACCTCGTGTAGTCATGCTTCAGTAATAGAATATTTAAATAAGTAGAATATTGTAATCTCTTGCTGACTTCTACCTACAGTCAGCTTTCCAAAACAGAAGGTAACAATGCTGCTGTGAAGGAGCAGCCACAACATTTATTACAATACCGCATTTAGCCAAAGAGGGAATGCTGTAACCATTAACACTGTAAACACAAGGGTTAAGTTTTCATATTCAAAATGTTCATCTGGCCTCCTGTATATCAATTTACTTCAGACAAAATAGACTTTCCCACAGTATGATGAGGATTAGGTTGTTATTAACGGCTGCAGATTCAGATCTTGTTGCAGTGAGGGACAAAGATGAGATGGGAAAAATACCAGCAACAAAGGCATGGTAGTAAATATTTTAGTACTGTAGGCTACAAGGTTTTGTTCATTGAAATACTTTAAAATGTCTCCTTAACCATAAGCTTTTAGATCTCATCTCCTCTTTAAAATCTCCCTAGCAAGGCCATACAACCCTTGCACAAAACAACACCACTCCTACATGCTCCACGTCCCCACAGCAGCTTTTTTTCTCTATGGGGATACGGGGCACCTCCTGCTCTCCTCTCAAAGGGCAGTGTGGCCAGAGAACAAGATAAGACTCTTTGTGCCAGGGGCAAAAGCACCTCATGGCTTACCCCTGATATTTGCTCCCTTCTGACTGAAATGTGCCCTGGAGTTTACTAACTGTGTTCTGCGATGCTTTGTAGAGGCTCCTGAGTATGTGAAAGACTCCTGAGAGAATAAACAGGGCGAGTGCACAATAATAATTTCTAGATTTACGCAACTAAAGAGTAAACCTTTTCATGTTTATGGCACTGAATGACTGATGCTTCCAAGATCTGTTTTATATCCTCCTTAAAACATCTTTCCATTATTTAATCCTTTGTTTTATTTTACTTCAGCAGCTAGGTGCATATAATCTGCTGCCTTTCACTGGTATTTGATAAAATAAATGTAGATCTATTAAAATACGGTTCATTTAAAACAAATTGTGTGCTTCCATAAAGAATGATTTGCACTATGCTTGTACATAAAATGAGATGAGGTGGCTAAAAGCTAAAAGTATTGCATTCAGAAGCAAGAAGCATTCAGCCTGTGATGTGTTAAATAAAAATATTCTAATAGCTATGCTGAGTTCCTGCAGATAGGGTTTCACGCTATAGCAAGGCTCTGAAAATTTACAAAATGATATTGGTATTAAAACACATTTGAATGCAAAGGGCACATGCAGTGTTAGAGAGTTTATACAATAAGGACAGTGTATATACCCTGGACTGGAGCCTCTGGAGTTTTGGCAATTGCTATGATAAATTTAATACTTTCAATAAACATTTACATCAGTAGGAACTGAGTATACAAAATATCCAACAGAATCAGACCATCACGTAATACTTGTCCTAGAGCTGAGAAATTATCCTAGGAATATTAATACATGATAAGGAGAGAAAAGGCTACATGAACATCCTGGGAAATAGCTCTTAAATGGCTTATAAGTCCCTCCAGTAAAAAATGGGAAGAAGCCTCCTAAAGCCGGAAAGGCCCTATTGTAAGACAACTCAGAGTAAACAATTTTAAGAAGAATTTTGTCAATAGGAAGAACTATAATAAACATTTAGAGTTAAAATAAGCCATTTCATTGGTTTTGTTTGAACTGATTTAGGAGGAAGCAGGAGAATACTCAAGACAGAAAATAATTAATGTAAATAATGCATGGGAAGCTTTTACACTGATGCTTCCAATGCTTGCAGAAATGTGATTAGCATTTCACTTCTCAACTGGCAGTTTTAGGTCACTGGCCTAGTCTAGCATGAATAAAATTAGCGAATGAAAAATGGCAATCATGAAGCAAAATTAAAGAAAGGCGATTTGGAAAGGGAACTTTTGCTACATCAAGTAAAGCAGATTAAATTTAATACCTCATTTAATGTCACCATTAATCTGTCATTGCACTGGGTCAATATGTGTAGAGGCAAACGGAGACAAAGAGGAGACTCTGGGTAATGGGGCTTACGTGCATTTCCTTCACTTTGGAAGTTTGACTTGGTAAAGATTAAACAGACTGAAAATGATTAGTCCCGGCCTTTGCAGTGCCCTTGAGATCTGGGGCCCTCCCTAAATAACTGAGTAATCACAGATGATGACATCAGGTTCGGAGGCACAACACTTGGAAAAGCAATGTTCCAGTTACAGGTAAACTCCTTGACCAATGGTTTTTAGATTCTGGCAGAGCTGAGTACATGGAGCTGCCCTCAAGGTGATATATTAAGTTCCACTCCAAATCAAATAGTATTTCAGTATCAGTGATGTGATGTGCTCTTCACACTTACTGCTCTCATAGTCCACATTTTTAATCTATAGATAGATAAACACATAGATATACACATATATGTGCATATATGCATGAACATGCATATACATAAAACATCTGTTTATGAATAAATCAAAACCCATCTGCACACTCAGGTTCAGGCATAAGTTTAAATCGCAATGAACTAAGTGTGAGCATAAAAACAGCTTCCAGAACTGGGTCACAATGCTTGATTCAGACTGTAGGTGTTGGTGAGTAGTTTCCACTGTTATGTATAGAAAAGAAAAATAATCTACTCCTACATCTTTATAATAGTGTACTTTAAGGCCATTGGTTCTTGTAAGTGCAAGCAAGTATGAATCTCGTTTTCCATTAATTTCCACATAGAATCACTGTTTAAAGTTTCCATCTGATGCTTGATCACAGGTATAAATGACAGCCATGAGACCACAAGAAAATCTTGCAGTTGCATACAGAAATAATAAAAAGATTTTTTTGTATGTCACTGCAAACAAAAGGGCATCAGTTGTAGGGAAACAATGATAGATTGTGAGAGGGATATATTAGTAACTTTTAAAGACTTAAAAACCAAATCTTTTTAGTGTTTGAATTTTGCCTTGCAGATACTGAAAAAATTCTTGGAGTCTGTAGAATCAGGCACCAGTTCTCCAATAAAACAAAAGTTACTGTTTCTAAAAGTATTAATCATTTTCACAAGAAACAGAAGAAATTTCTGTTTACCATTAAGGAACATTACATTATTCTGCAAGCAAGAAAAGCATTAGATAAACAGCTAGATCCATGCAGTTTAGATAAGAGTATAAAGGACATTATTTATCCCAAATTGGAGAAGTAATAGTGGTACAGAAACACACACACCAACACAAAAATCCAAAGGAATTTGCTTAGATCTTGGTTCCTCAGTTAAACCATATTCTTGAATCAAATTAGAAAGATATGTTAACCTGACATTGTTAGAGAGTCTGTCAGATTTAATTAGTATCACCCACTGATTATCTGAGAACTGTCAGAAAAATGTTTGGAGTTGAATTCTCCTACCTTTGTTTATTACAAAGCTATAAAATTTTGTTGGAGAATCTGAAGAAAATAGATGAGTTATGAACATATAGTTTTATTCTATTTCTCAAAACAGAATACCTTCCTGAGCATGAAAATAGGCAACAAGCAATTACAAGAGCAAAGTAGACAGGACATACTAGTAGCCAGTAGTCTCATCTAAGATCAAGTCTGAATAGGAAAAAAAAGTTATTTTTCAGTAGGAAACCTGAAATAAGTGTGTAAGTTACATTTGACTTCTATGATGTCACTAATGTGCACGTAGAGAGGAAAACTAGGTGCACAAGTCTTAGAAGATAGCAATAATAAGCCTGAGTCTTTGGTGTTGTGGTACTCGACAGGTCTGTATGTGATTGCAAAATAGCAAATTACAAACACAGATGATCACAGAAAATGTTTATTCTGGGCTTGAGTTTCTAGGCGTTTATACTCACCAAAACTTTCATTTTTTGTGCCAAAAGCATTGAAGCCTGCTTCTTGTCAAAAGGTAATTTTTATCGTTATTTCTTAAGAATTGGAAAATGGTTCAACTGTTGGAGAAAAAATTCATTTTCCATTGTTGTTTGGTTTAGTTTTAGTGCTAATTATTTTACTACAGGTAGCATTAAGTAAGCTAAGGTGGAGGTGAAAGTAGGGTCAGACTGACCTGTGCTGGTGCAGCCACAAAAAAGTGCAGAATTTTGCTCAGCCATAGCAGAGGAGAGTACGTAAGTATGCAGTGAGGGTCAGGAAAATTGGACTGTCTCAGACACTGGTGACATCTTGACTTCAGATAGTCAACTGCATCGGTGTGATGGAGAGTATACTGATGGTAACAGAGCACCCTGGTTCACTGGTAATAGAGTTGTAACGATCTACTGCTTTTCAATATTCCCAGGCCAATTTAAATGAAAGAAATAATATTGAGCTCTTTTGAGACAGCAACAGTTACTATCTCATAGAAATAGTATTACGATTGGATCTTTGTTACTTCTGAAAATTTATGTAGTTAGGAGACTTGAATTATAAAAGGAATCTTTAAAAAGTGAAAATTAACTATTCTAAACATAACCTTGTAATTGTAACATAAAAATAAGTAGGAAATACAAACATTCATATTTCTTAATTCAACTTTTGTGCTGATGCACTTCACTTATCAGATGCATTTTTGTTGTGAAGTAGCGATATAATGAGATCTAAATGTTTAATGTGTTGAAATGTTTCTGCCATTTTGCTTGGGGATGAGCCCTCCACAGGACTCAGTGTTTGCAATCCATTAAGCTCCCCCCCCACCCCCCCAAGTCTTTCTTGGGCTGCAAACTACTGAGAGCTACACCTGTAATAAGATTTTGACACTCTGCTGAAATAGATTACTTGGCTCAACTAATTCTTCCTGTGCTGAACTATACCACAGCAGCTGACTGCAGACTTCCGGAGGAAACTACGCAATCCTCTTTTTAGTTGCTATATCCTTTTGGGTCCAAGTAGCTGAAGGTAATGATGCAAGTACTGAAGGTTTCTGAATCAATGTGCTTGAAGTACAGACTTGCTGAAGCTCCTGTTAGCTGTCTGCATTTAGGGAGGCTGAAGACTATGAGCCAGCATTACACATACAGCTGGGGTGCAGTTCCAGGGTCTGCATACATGATCACAAATAGCAGAGAGAATTTATCCAGGTTTGTTTCTGAATATGACACATAGAAAACAAGATATTCTTGTATGAAAATTCCTGTGTGGAGGTAACAATGCTTTAATTCAAACCCTGCATCCACCCTGAAGCTTAAACAAAGATGAAAATTAAAGAGAGAATAACTCACAGGATACTCAACTAGAAGTCTGTAGGGCAACAGGTGTTTGGCAAGCACCATGCGACTCTCATTTAGGTGATTCTTTATTTTGCAAATGAGCAGAAGAAAACGAATTATCCTAGGTAAATCTGTTAAGAAGCTCAAACAAAGCTCTGGGACAAAAGCAATACACTGATGAATTAGAAACAAAGATCAAAGAAGCAAACAGCCAGAGGTGCTCAGCTGCCAGGAGCCAGAGTATCTCATCCATTACCTGTGGGTGGTGAAATACGGGGAATTATTGATAGAGGTGGGAAAAACTGTCAGGCTTAAATATTGAAAATTAAGGTTCTAAATGTACTTAAGGTACTTGCACGATATGTCAGGCTAACAAAGGCTGTGAAGGCTTAATTTTGGAACTCTTTAAAACATGTAAATCGCTAGATTTCATTTCTTATGCTTTTCCGTTCTTGTTAAAAAAAGCACCACAACTGTTTTCAAGTTGTCACTCTTGCAAGTACTCAATTCTTTAATTTAAAGATTAAAACTGGAAAAAAATGTATTACATTATATTTGATGTAGGACTGAGATTCAGAAAGACTTTAGGAGTTTAAGGATCACTGAATTTCTTGAGACCTGTAGTCCAAAACATATTTGTGTCTCTGTGTGTCAAAACATCAACTCTGCTACTGAACAGGCTGTCAAAATATGCAAGACACTTTAAAATTTTTAATTATTCAGATACAAAAATCCTTTATCTCCATTCCCTTAGGTCTCTTAGACATAAGCTTTAAAATATGATTTTATTATTGAAAATAGTAATACATCATAACATTTCCAAGAAACAGCCCTTTTCTTAAATTAAAGACAAAGTTTTATACCTAAGATTTTAAGGACTCAAGATGAATAAGAGATCATGAAGACATTTTTGTCTTGACTGTACTTCTTTGGCCCATACTTCTTTCTCTGTACTGCAAATGACTATTTTTTCAACTACTGCATCAATTATAATGAAAACCTCTGGAGATTGAAGTATCTCTAAGAAATTCATAGGATTTATTTATTTTTTTAATAAATCACAGAATAATTGAGGCGGAAAGGGACCTCTCCATACAATCTTGTCCAACCTCATATTAAAGCAGGGACACCCAGAGCTGAGTGCCCCAATCCATGTCCAGGTGACATTTGAAGATCTCCAAGGAGACTCAACAAAATCTTTGAGCAACCTGTGCCAGTGCTCCGTCACCAACACAGCACAGAAGTGTTACCTGATTATTGTGGAAATCAAATCAGCACCAGCCAGCTGTTTGCTCACTGTCCCTCCCCCAGTGGGAGAGGTGAAAGAATTGGGAAAAAAAGAACACAGAACTTGTGCATTGAGATAAAAACTTTTCACTAAGACAGAAAAAGAAGTCAAAAGGAAAATGATAGTAGTAATGATAATAGTATAATATATATTTACAAGACAATTGATGCACATTGATACAAATTGATACAAAGGCTCACCACGCACAGACTGATGCTCAGCCAGTCCCCAAGCAGCAACAACTTCCCACCAACTCTCCACCATTTTTAAAGCTTTTTTTTTTTTGCATGATGTTATGTGGTATGGAATGTCTCTTTGGCCAGTTTAGGTGAGCTGTCCTGATCCTTCCTCCTCTCAGCTTCCTGTGCCCCCCGCAGCCCCCCTGCTGGCAGGACATAAGAAGCTGAAACATCTTTCGCTCTGTGCAGCGCTGCTCAGCAACAACTAAAACTTCAGTAAGCTTTTGCCATTGGTTTTCTCCCAAAGTCAAAATACAGCATCATCCCAGACACTATGAAGAAAAACAGTTCTGTCCCAGCTGAAACCAGGACAGTGATGTTCATATGGAACTTCCTGTGTTCCACTTTGTGCCCATTGCCACTTTTGTCCTGGCAATGAGCACAGCTAAAAAGAGCCTGACTGTCTTCTTTGCACCCTCCTTTTGGATATTTATAGATATCGATGAGATCCCTATCAAACATTCTTTTTTTCTCAGTTCCATATTTCTGTCTTTCCTCATAGGAAGGATATTCTGCGGTGCTTTCTCCAGTATGTTCACATCTCTCTTGTGCTGGGAAGCCCGGAACTGGACACAGTACTATAGATGTGGCCTCACCAATGCTAAGTAGAGATCTGTGCAGGCTTTGAACCATGTGTCCAGAAGTAAGCCAGCTTGAATCCAACTCAGTGCAGTAAATCCTATGAGCACATTCCACGCGCATATTGTACTACACAGGAAGGAACTTTGTTATACAAGAGAAATGATGCAGTCTTTTCTTAGAGAACAGGTCTGAGGAAAGCTCAAGAAGCCCATTAAGGTATTTATTTTACTCATATGCTCCATTGTTTTGATAAGTTCTAGAGTATTACAGTGTGGATATGCTGTTTTTGTCGAGACCACAAAAAAATACATTCTTCAGAATTTCCATTTTCAAACTTCAACTGTCTCCTGTTTGTCAAGATGCTCTGAAACTACTATTTCTTGTATATAAGTGGGGAAAAATGTATTTTGTGTGTGCTTTTTTTCCTGATTCAAAATGAAACCAAATTAAGCTCTATTCATCTCAGCTGTGGCTGTATCAAATGGCTGTGAGAAGGGAATTGAAGGAGGGGAAGAAAGGATTATTTCATGCATATGACCACCTGTTTCTGACTACAAGCTGTATCTTGTAGTCTGTATGTCTGCAAAAATGAACAGATTTATCTATAAAACGAATACAAGAATTTCAGAAATGAAAGTCTTACTATCAAGTTTTCGATTGTTTTTACTTGACATTTTCTCTTCACGTATCCAGTCCATAGAAGTTCTCTGTCTTTCAAATTTAGTCAGTAGGCATTTGTCTATTCATTAATGTCTACACTGCTGCATTTTAACAAGCACAGAAAGACAGTAAATCAGATAAACTTCTTTTCTGAATTCTCTGTGATTATCATGATGCAAAAGTACAATAAATCAAATTTCATGTGCCATTTACACTGGAGGCCAACATCAGAATTCTACAGTTTTATTGAAATAAAATAGTATATTTAGCAAGATTAACAAAAGAGACAGAAGAAACTTCGCTTGTCCTTTTGGCCAGATAATGCAGGTAAATTAATATTTCAGTTTTAAATCGTATTTTATATTCCTGTCTGCTGGCTCATCTCCAACAGTCAGTTTGCCTTTTGAAATCATATGAAGAAAATCTCCAATTTGTTTTAAATCATACCCAATAAACATTGTACTTGTTGAGATATACAGCCAAGTACATGAAGATCTGTAGCATCACTCAGTGAGGTTCTCTTACTCCAGCTTGAATCTCTCCATAGACAAAAAGAGTTGTGAATCAGGCACAAAAAGATTTACAGCAGCCCTTTTTTTTTTTTTTTTTTTGCTTGCCTGTTTATTGGTATCTGTGGATACTCTTTCCAGAACAAGAGTTATCTCTTTTAGAGCCTTAAGCCACTGTCACGAAGGCTATTGGCCTTAGAGCAGCTCTTGAGCTCTGAGCGGCATTTCTTATTTAAGTGCATGTGAACAATTCCTCTGTGATCTTAGCTTCACTTGTGACATATTTGGGGAAAGTTAAATCTGACAAGTAATACTGTAGGCATGTTTTTCAGTCACTTTATTGTGAATAAATAGAAGTTAGATCAGAATCCTTGATATTTTAAAATATCTCGTGTTCCTATATGCTAGTACTAATCCTTATGTTGGCAGCCATCCTGTTTCTCAGTTCCTTTAGAGAGCTGGTATGTCAATATTATAGTTGCTTCTCAGGAACTTGATCTATAACCCACATTCTTCTGTAAATCCTAAGAAATTTTAGGGTTTGCTTTAGTCAATAAATATGCAAGACTCCCTATATATTCATGGATATTGTTTATCTTAATGATTTTTTTCTTTACAACTATCATCTTGCCCTGCAACCACTGTTGACATCACACATCCTGCCTTTACTAACACAGAACAGAATGTCAACGTCAGTTCATAGTCTCTCTTCAGGACTGGCTGTTTTTGGCATTCCTTCTTCAACCCGTTTTCCTGATTCTTCAGAAAAAGTTTCCACTTTTCTTTTGGCTGCAGGAAACAGGAAAATCTACCTAAATTTTGTGACATACTGCCTTATCAAGGAAATTGAAATTTAACTCTATGTATTTCTACTTATGTTACAGGTCCTTTGAACCTGATACTTCTTTCTTTCGTCTAAGGCAGAACTTTCCACTTCTGCTGACACTCTTGTTGAATTAAAGTTGGGACAGATTACCACTTACTTACACAAAATTATAGCCATAGTTTCCACTATTTCCTTCATCTCCTGCTAGCCTATTTTTATGTTCCTGTGCACTGCATTTGCAATGTAATTGCAACACGCTCTTGCATTTTTCTATGGGAATGGTAACTAGTGTAAAATCCCATGCCCTGAAAACAGAAGAATTACCCTGTTGCAAAAGAGATTTAGAAATACTAATCAGTCTTTGATTAATAGTGAAAGATCTATAGACAATTCACTTATTCACATTCTAGATTCATGTAGTAACAAAAAATATTAAGGTTAGTGGGCACAAATACAGACACTATATCTTGCAAATGCACTTTTACCTCCTCTGTGCTACCTACCTGCTCTGTTTCCTGGCCCAACAATACTTCTACATCCATTCCCTTCCCCCCTCCTGACTTCACTTCAGTGACAATGCTGAGAGAGGCAATCTATTTCATGCTTTAAATCCTGCAACGATTGAATCACAAAGGAAGAAGGCCATGTAGAGGGAATAAATAAATGCAGAAATAGGTAAATATGTAATAATTAAAAAAAAAAAAAGACCCATGTTCTCCCCAAGAAATAATTAGGAAAGCAAGCAGCATCATAAATCAATATAAAAACCAGACACATTTAGTAAACTGGAAATGTGGAACATTTCCACAAATTTATTGTTTGTTCTGATGGAATATGCTGCTGGTGTTTTTTCTGTTGCTGTTGTTTTGTTATGTTTTTTTTTTCCAAAACCACCTCTTACATGACACGAATAATTTTTACTACATTTATCAGGCCTTCTGAACTATTAGACATCTGTACTATCTAATGCATGTAGTGCTTTTTCACTGATTCGCCTGCTATTTATTCTGGGTTATGATGGCAAGCTAAGGATTTCACTGGCTTCTCTGCAATTTTTGAGCATCATTAAATCAAAAGATATATCACGCTAGTTTTCTGCAGCATGCAGTACTGAAAAAAAAAAAAAAAAAGGAAAGAAAAAAAAGAAATACAAAAATCAGAAATCAGGTTTCCTAGGTCTTGAGAAAGCTGGCTGTGGCATACAAATTAGAGTTTTGTGTCCTTTGAAAAAAATGGTAAACGCTCCCACAGGAATACAGTTAAAATGCTAGAACTAAACAATATAATATGTCAAACTGTACATGCAATAGCATGTATGTTGCACACTCCTCAATTTACTCTTTATCCTTTCAAACCATTTCTTCTTCGTTGTTATATTTTTATGTTTTTCTGATTTTCTCAGATCCAAGATTTATTTCCAAACCAACAAAAAGCCACATTTACACTGAAATAGTTTTCTTATAGAAGCAAAATCCAAGTAAGTCCAACACTTTTCAGTCCAGAGTAATAATAAATAAGAGTACTTATAGCAGTCTTCCATTCGTTCCCACCTCTGTTACACTTCTACTGTAACTTTACTGTACTTTAGTGTAAAACAGTCCTTACCTATGTTTCACATTTGTTGGTTTGGTTTTGGCTAATCATTATTTCTCCTTCAGGAGGACAAAAAAAAAACCAAACACCTTTTATTTAAAACTTTTCCTAGGTTTTTGGTCAAAGACTATATGAGAAATAGATACAATGTAAGTTATGGACTCCACAGCAGCTCTGGATTTTAGAATCCCAAGTATAATAGAGAATGCATACTGATGCTGGACACAAATTGCAAGGAAAAGCATAAATATTGTGATTGATAGGCTGATATTGGTAATAAAGTGATTAAGATACTCCTGGAGAAAAAAAAAATATTAAAAGTGGTATCATGTCTCTGCAAGTCTGTGTTTTAGCTAGCAGAGTTTAGCAACTGTTGGACTTGTGTTGGAAGATGATGAATATAATCCATGTTGCCAGGAGATAGACAGTTTTCATTGAGTTATAGGGAATAAAACTTTTGGTCCAGATAGTATTAGTGGGGAAAAAAAAAAATGCTGGAAACACAATACAATTAGTTGATGATGGAAAAAAACAACAATTGTCCAAAAAATTACCAGTATTTTCCATATAGATAATAAAAGCTAAAGAACTTACGTAAAGTGATAGGTGTGGTCTATGAAAATTGGGTCTATTTATGGAAATTCAGAAATAAATTACAAATTCCCGAACTTTAGAGCATGAAAATTTTATTATGAAATTCTACTAAATAACAACTGGAAAAGGAGTAACCCCTGAATTGTTAGAAAAAGAAGGGAAAGAGAAAGAGAAACTGAAAGGAAATGTCAGAGATAGAGGTAGTGTATAAGAGGGAGGGAAGGGTATAAAAATAAATTCATGAAATATAAAATTACAAACAAACACTGTTATTAACTCTTTTGGACATCTTAGAAAAGGTGACATTGCGTAGCTTTTGAAATCAAAAATTTAATTTATTTTTGCAGTTCTCCAAGGAAACTCGCTGTTCTGATTTCATAATAATCCTGTGTTCATATAACAACTATTATTGTTGAAAAGTTCTCTACACCTACTACAAGTAAGTAGGCATATACTATATAGATCTGAGAAGATAACTTTGTACAAAACCACCTTTTGATTGTAATGGAGGGCTTTCTATTTCTATGCTCAGGGACATGAATGAGCTGAAGGTTGTCAGTTAGGGTAGTATGATTAGGTTGTGGTTGGACTCGATGATCTTTAAGGTCTTTTCCAACCTGAGCAATTCTACGATTCTATGATTTATTTGGATTCTAGTGGGGTGAGGAGTGTTAAGCAAAAGTAGCAGGTGTATTCAAAATATCAAGATCTATGATCTAAGGTTTATTTTCATGATCAGTTTTCTGCTTTGGAAATATTAAAGCTCATCAACTCCAATTCATGAAGTGTATAAACCAAACACTTGATTCCACCCAGATTCAATTAAATTACTTGCAATACAAGCCTTTCTTTCTAATGCTAATCTATATTGACATAGATCCTTACACTAGTCCAGCTGGTGCAATAAAACATACGTCCTTCAACCTTCGCAATAGATACATAGATGAAGCATCGTAGTCTTGCAACATGTTTGTAATATAGCAGAGCTCATAATTTAATCTTCATTGTTTATCTACAGATTTTTTTTTAAACAGTGTAGTTATTCGAGAGCTCATTCTCCCTGAGTTACTGTCTCATCTAGGAACAAACAGCAGCATAACACACCAGGAATAAACATCTAATTGTCCAAGTTAATTAGAACTAAACCTAGTCAAGAACTCTACTGGCATACAAAGATGAAAAATGAAGACTTTTGAGCCTTCCCATCCATTTGCATCATTCTGTACAGTCAAGTATTTTAAATACACACAACTGCACAATTTTCTTTGCCCTGATGGGCATAGCACTGATTAAAAGATGTAAATGCAAAGGCCAAATCCATCAAGCTTGACTTTAACTTCCTAACATGCTGTAGAATGCCATAGATCACTTCACTGAACAGGATTTAAGAGATTAATTTGTGCCAGCAGTCAATGACAGGCATGTTAGGAGAAAATAGTAATGATGCTAACCCTTCAAAAAGCTGGTTATTATCTACACTGATTACTGACTCCTCATTAAAGATCACTATTACTGTCTTCTATAGTATTTCCTCTTCAACCTGAGTGGTTAGTAAGTTTTCAGGACTTCCACAGTTTTTGTCATAAAGAGGAGAAAGTAATCTGATGACAAATATTACTTTCCTTGAAAGCATCTTATTTCAAATAATGCAAATAATCTGCTGCTTCCCTCAGCGCAAAAAGAATCAAAAAGTCAGGAAGCAGTTCATCGACTCACCATTTTTTACAGAAGTCACTGACTTTCAGCTTGCTCTCTCTCCTAATGCAAATTACCTTCAACCAACTACATCAACATTTTTTAAAAGCATACACAATAATACGCTAAACTCAACATTTTTGTATGGATCCGTGCAACAAATCCTCAATGCTTTTTTTAGAGTGACTAATTTTTCTGCATGAGACATACTCAACCTTGACATTAATCCAACCAGTGTAGTTTGCCTAGTAAAATTTAGTTACTCACTTTCGAGTCAAATACATCTACTCTCCTACCAACTCATAGAGCAAGAGTGCCTCTTTATCCATTTGTAAGGACGATGGATTGGAAGAAAGGAACATGAGGGCAAAGTAGGTTATTCTGAATGGCCATTTTTTGCTTTTTTAGTGGGCTGTATTATAATAAGTAGGCACCTGTCCTGGGAGAGCTAGACCAACTACGTGTCTATGTAGAGGACACACTCTCCTCTCCTCTTACATTACTATAGTGACATCACTTCCCTGAGGCCTGTCGTAGAGCCCAGACTTGGCAAAAATGGCCAGCTCTCAGATACAACCAGAAACAAAGAAAGCAAAGCTCTCAGATTAATGTGCTTGTAGGGAAAATGGGCTGAATTTGAGAGGAAAGCCATTCTGGATGGACTGAGTCAGGAGACAGGACAAGTGTTAAATACTTCCATTAACTTCATGCCAATCAGATGTCAGTAACCTTTACTCTAGTCTAGTATTAAACATCTTTGTTTTCCTTTCTCAAAGAAAAAGACTCTATTCCCAGAGCCTTGAACTTTTCACTTGTATTTCAGCCACTCAATCCATTTTCCTGAGGAGGCTCTGCTCCTTACTTTACTTTAAAATCTTCTTTGTCCAGGTCAGGAAGAATAAAGCCCTGGCCGACTGGACATTGAGCCAAAGACTCAGTAACAGGTAGGCAACAACTGAGGTGTTTTCCAGCTGGGGATCTGTATTCTAAATTCTAAATTAACAGCTGCATAGAAAGCTAATAGTCCAAGACTAATGATTACTCATATGTTAACCTAGAATCTTTAGTGATAACCACTGCTTTTTACCCACTCTTCTTTTCTGCCAGCTTCTCTTTCAGGCTGATCTGATCTCATAAGTCAGTTTCTCTGCTGAGGACTGCATTGAAGGTGACGCAAAGCCTCCTCTTCTCAGAAGTCTCTTTGCATCTATAGATACACATCTCTATAACAATTTATGCCCTGGCTTACAATTCACACTTTTTCTCACTTCCCTCTCTACAAGCATCCATTTCTGAGGCAACAACTGAGCGTAAGAATAAAAGGTTACTTGGGAAGATATTGAAGGCGACAAGAGATCAGAATAAGCAATTTTTTCTCTTCAAGAGAGATTCAGTGCTTCTCTAAAAAGACAGAAAGGGAGAACAACAGACTAGGACAGAGCAGTGAGTCCCTGCATTGGTTAGAGCTGGTCAGGCTTGTCTGCTGCACAAATACTTCACTGAAATGAAGTGCAACACTGAAATGAATGAACCTTATGGGTTCCTTGCAACTCAGGATATTCTATGATTCTATGCCCTTGTTTAACAGCACTGTTTTGTCAAGACTTTTTTTCCAATCAGCCTAGTGTCTGATATGCAGTGACATTAGGGAATGGATAGAAAAATATTTCTGTCTGAGTTCAGAAGCAAACCTGTCTTCTCCCACTATTGCTTTCAAAAACAGTTGCTAGCCTAAGCATCCCTTTTGGAAGAAGCACTACTACCCCTGTGCCTTCCTCCACAGTAGAAGGAAAGCAGGCATGGGTGAAACAAGTTGCAAAGATGAGGAAAGATCTGTGCTGGAGGTCAGAGCAGCAGTGGAATCAGGAATTTGTTGGACACTGCAGTTGGATGATAAATATAAGCTCCTTGCCCTGTCCGTCCCAGTGGACAAAATATATTGAATCAGGATCACAGGTTGCTTTCAGCTATTGGTTTCAAATAAGTATTCACAGAAACGATGGGAGATGCAGCACTAAGGACTACTCACTCATCCACAGCATACCAGCATGTTGTCTTGACAAGTAGTTAGCAGGTGTTGCCCCACATAGGCACTGAGGTTTATCTTGCTCAAGCACTCACTGCTGGGAAGAGAGGTGATTTTTACTGGCTGTTGGCACCCTGCTTTCAGATGCCACCTACCTCTAGTCAGATGGGGTCACTTGGGATCCCCCTCCTCTTTAGACATAGAATCATAGACTCACTCAGGTTGGAAGGGACCTCAAAGATCATCAAGTCCAACCGCAGTAGTCGACCATTCTGTGCACAGAAAAGCTGGCACAGCAGATAATGCTGACCCCTTAAGCCCCGTGCAAATGCAGTTGCATCTGTATGAATCCTTGTGGATAGTCTTCCTATCCAATTATACCAGTGGACCAAGCTGTAGCTCCAATTTATAACTGTCACTAAATATAAAGAGAATTAAAAATGACAATCTACCATTTAGGAGTGTTGGAGTCTGAGAGCAGCGAAGAGGAAAAGGTCAACCTGTGTACAGGTGTTAGACAGAAAGCACTGACTTAGGTCTGTTTACAAGGATCACCCTTTGTTCCACAAAGTGTAGCATCAGTGTGTTAGAAGGGGAGAGCTGTATAATTTCAGAATACTAAGGCAGCCAAGCTGAAGAACAGCACAAGCTGCTAAATGAAGTAAATTCAGCAGTATAGTGTGAAAGCAACAGCATTCCATTGGGACCAGTTTGTGAAGCAAACATAAAGCAAATAAGTGCAAGTGTTTTTTAGCTGTACATTTTAACATCTAATGTTAAAGCTGTGTCAATTTATAAATCTGTATCTCTGAAAACAGAGGTTGTGGCTGTGGAAATGAGCCTAAAGTGAAACTCAAGCTATTGTCACAGAAAGATTTTGTTGTCATTGGTGTTTCATTGTTGAAATAAACAAGGGGTAAATACACGTAGAATTACATCAGTTTCAAATGTAATTTTTTTTCTGTGTCATAAAAATGATTGCTGTTTGAAATGGAAATGAAGTTCAGCAACTATTGCAACAAATATTTTTTAGAAGAATTCACTGAAATTTTAGAATCTTACCTAGTCCCAGAGCCAGCCTCTCACTGAGCTGCAGGACTGCACAGAACAGCTGTACTCTTCCCATGCTGTACAGCGATGCAGTAGTGGCTGTCACTGAAATGAGCTTTTCCTGAATCCTAGCTCAAGGACAAAGGAGCCACTGACCTCCTTCTCTTGTGGCTCCCTCCCCTTTAGACTGTTTCACTCTCCATCTCCATTTGTTGGGTGGGCTCCTGTGTTACCAACTCTCCTAACAGGACCAATACCAAAAAAGAGTCTATAACTTTTCCCTTCCATAACAAGTTTTGAGAAAAAGCTGTATGTTGATTTCATTTTTTTTAATGGAAGACTTTTCTCCCCATACTTTCAAGCCAAGTAAACCATGAGAATAAAAATTAAATCAAAAAGCATAAGATCCCTTTCCCCCAAAGCTCACAAAGTTGTTTCATTTTTTGATGAAAAATTAGCTTTTTTTTTTTCTTTTAGAACTTAAACTTTATAATTTCTGAGGGATTCCAATACAATGCCTCTATCCCCAAAACTTTCATAAGTGTGCATTGAATTTACACTTATTTACTTCACTGCTGCTTCATGTTCTGTGAATCTGCACTTTACTTTCAGGAATGTTTTTCAGTGTAAAAGATACTATATGAATATTCAAGAGTACTTGTAAGAAATACATCAGATTCCTGTTCAAGCATTCACATTGAAAACATGGCACTAGGAATTAAGCTCATTCAACCAAGAAGCCAAGACCACAGCATGAGATCTGAGTGCAACTGAAAAACTCCTCTCAAATTACTAATATTTACAGGGAATAGCTGGGGAACAAACTGCCACTCAGAACTATTTGAATAGAAAATCCATTTGAGAAAACTCAGTATTGTTTTGCAGAGCATTCACAGAGAGAAAAATAAACATAATATAGTAAATATACTGCTAGTTCCAAAAATATACTCTCAGACCTAGAATCTATTCTGTCTAAAATAGTGCCCGCAGACAACTATTCCACATGAGTGGCATAAATGTTCTGGAGACCTCATGGGGTTGTGGAATATATTTCAGTATACATGCAGGTACAAATACAGGAGTTCTCAGCCTTAAAACAATGGAACAATGGCTTGAACTTCATTATCACTGCAATTTCTTTTCTCTCTTTCTCAATTCTAGTTGCAGTTCTGTTCTCTTTGCTATGGTATCCAAGTGCCTGGGAGGGTACTCCATTCAGAACCATGAGCAGAAGCATTTCACTGTGATTGTTGAACAGTGTTTCCCACCTCTATCTTGCTCCACTGTATCCTTACATCAGCAGAAACTGATATCAATCTTTTATGTGTCAGCTGAACACTTTTCTTTTCCTGAATAGAATCATTTGAGATGTTCTTCTTGCTTTAATTATGTTTCTGTATCCTTCCAGCTTAGCAGATTGTGAGGATGAGGCAAAAACAAAGGTTTTCTCCACAGCATTGTTAATGTTTAGTACTTTATTTCTAAAATTATTTGATATATATATATCAAATAAATATATACATTTAATATCTTTTAGCTGGATATTAATACATTGCATCTTTGATATCTTCCATATACAAATCCAAATTTCTTAACGGAAGTTATTTGGACAGTAGCCAGACCATCTCTGTTGGGATAGTGAAGGCATGTAATCATGAAATTATAAGTCATAAGCACTATATTAATGGCATAACTCAGTGCTCTTGTTTCAGCTGGGATAGAGCCTATTTTCTCCTAGCAGGTTGTACGGTGCCGTGTTTTGCATTTAGGATAACACACTGATGTTTTAGTTGTTGCTGAGCCATGAATATACTAAGTTATGGACTTTCTCAAACTGCCCTGCCAGTGAGGCACTGGATGTGCACAAGAAGCGGGGAGAGGATAGAAACAGGACAGGTAGATCAAACTGGCAAATGGTGTGACCCATACCATGCTGAGCAATAAAAACTGGGGTGTTGGCCGGGTGGGTGGGCATCAGTCAGTGGGTGGTGAGCAATAACATTATGCATCATTGTATATTCTTTTATCACTATCATTACTATTTCTTTCCTTTCCTGTCCTACTAAAATGTCTTTATCTCAAGCCATGAACTTTACCTTTTTCCTGATTCTCTCTCCCATCCCACTGTGTTTAGGGATACAGTGAATGGCTGTTTGTAATGTAAATGTGCTGAGCTTCCCACTGGGCTAAACCCCAACACTCGTTGAACCCCATACTAAAGTCTCTTCTATCTTCTGTTTATCAGTTTCACTAAATAAAGTCTCCATATATTTGTCTTTTTTTTTTTTTTTTTTCATTTCTAAAACATAAAAAGTGGAAGATTTTTACAATTTTCACTTGCTATTTTCATTAAGTACTACTTACAGGGATAGACATGAATAACTCTCTGATAGTAGCTTTCTTTAGCGTGATTTCATTCTAACCGAGAGGACAACTTTCTTTCCTTTGAACAGCACTGCAAATTACTTTCACTAAGCCTTCACAAACTGTTGTTTACAGCCATGCCTCCTTCTGCCTCTCTGGTTTTAGAAGTAAAATCCCCTGTTGGAAAGTAAATTTTTAATGCTTTCTTTTTTTTCCTTGTCCTTTTTCTTCTTCAGAAGGAACTGTTAAAAGAGAAAAATTGAATTGGAGATTTCAATAAACTTCTAAGGTTGTTGCTGACCCTACTTATTCAAGTACAATCTTTGTCAGTAAGCTCAGAAAAAAAAAAAAAAGAATGGTCAAGTTCTGTGTGAAGGATACCGGTATAGACTGCTACAGGCTGATTAAAACCCCCCATGGAATAGATGAAATGACAAAATGCAGAATGAAAATACAACTTCAAAAAAGAACTGTCTGTTTGGCTACTGAATGAGGATATACCAATAAAACATAGGTTCTTCAAGAATCAATACATTTGCAGAAGTCAATGCAAATGTTGCTGGTTTTCTAAAATTTTCTAAGCTTTTAGTTTACCCAGATATGGAAGATGACAGTGTCTTTATTCAGTGTTATTTGATGCCAATACTCCAAGGCTCTGTACTGTTTTCAAATATGCCATAATGCAACTGCTCTATATATTTTGTTGAGAAGCAGTGGTCCATGACATGCAGTTTAAACAGTAATTTTGGTTAGGCTGACAATTTTCAGAGAACTGTATGCCTGACCTTTCTAGGAAACAATAAACTGCATTTCTTCTTTTCACCATTAGTGCATGGTCTCCTTCCCACTCAGACTGTATAATCTCTTTTCAGAGAAGAGCCACGAACTACTCAGTTCTGCTGCTGCTTTCCAGTTCTGGGGACAGGTTCTGTAGTTTGCCCTAACTGTTCATTTGAGAGGTTTATTCTTGCATGAGTCATGCAACACAAGGAGGACCACTAAACATTTGTTGCTACTTGGAGGTGGGAAAAATTAGAGCAAAACTGAAATAGTCTGAACTTTGCTTCAATATCTGCAATTAGCCTTGTAGGTAAAATTTCAGGTTGACCTGAATAGCATCTCATGAATGTTCACAGTTCTGTAAAGAATAAAGAAGAACAATGTAAACATATAGCAATGAAGTAAACTAAAATAAGGAAAGAAGCTCATCTTCTGAATTGCTTTACCAGAGGCTAAATTCACTATGTGCCCTTTTGTTATTTTCAGATCTTGTAGCTACAATAGGTAGCTTTCCTGATACTGAGAAGGCCTACAGAAATCAGAGAGTGCAGAAAGCATAAAGATTTTTTTAATTTTTTTTTTTCCTGAGTAAAATGAATCTCACAAGGGAAAATGACTTGCATAGTGGAAATTTACATAGACTTGCTAGAAGCCATCATATTGACCTTAAGATACCTCTCTTTTCTCCCCCGTCTCTGACATCATTATGTAATTATCAGAGATATTTCTAACTAATTATGGCACTTCTTAAAGCAATTGCATTGATTATAGCAAGGATGTTCTTCTGGAAGTTTAGCAAATGAAGCATTGGGTAATTGTATGAAGATGTTTACACCACTAGATCATTATTAACATGATCTGGTCAAACACATAATGACAGAAAAATGTTGCCATCTAATTAATGGTGCATAGTGACCTATATATAATGAGCTAGTTTAAGTCCAGATCCTGTTCACAACAAAAGAAACAATCAATTTAATTGGGGATTAATTGGCACCTGGCTTTTCAGTTAGGATAATCCTTAAGGCATAGTCTACATTTTGACTGTAAATGCCTTAGGGGAGGCATCGTTTATTATTCTGCATCATCATCTCTGTGTTATTTTTATTGCAGATCCTAAACAACTTATTGTGCTGTCCTTGCCACTGGAGGAAAACAGATGAACTGATTTTAAGAACCATCAACCTACTGCCTTTGAAGAAGCATACAAAAAATGAACATTATCCTCGGGTTAGTCAAAACCCACACTAAGGGCAGAGGTTCATCTTTCAATTTGGAGATTCCAGAGCTTGTTCCAAACCAGTCTCTCCATCTCATCATGTAGAAAAATCTATTTGAAACAAACAAGTCTCTCTCTAGCTGAGTATAAAGGAGGAAGTAAAAGTCCCTGTCTCCAATCTAAGGGAGATAATGAAAAACTTTGATCAGACTTTTGTCTCAGTATATCCCTAATAGCATTACAGGGAGCCGACCATGAATACATCTGTAGGGCAAATGACCCCCGATTTTCAATGAGTAATGCCCGTTACTATTAGCCACAAAATATACGTGACAAAGTAATTAATTCAAACTGACTAAAATAAATAGACACTATAAATCAGAGAAACTGAAAGAAATTACTTTCCACATGTGTGGAAATTTCCTCAGAAAACATTTGTCTTCATCTCTACAAAATTAACTACATCATCTGAGATATACTTAGTTTCACTGGGCATGAGAGGGAATAATAAACCTAAATATGCTAAGCCTTGTAGGATCTATGTAAAGAGATTTTTCTCTCTTCAGAAGATCTGATGAGGTAAAACCACACTGGATAAACATGAACATATAGGTTTGCTTTTATACTTCTAGGGAAAAAAAAAACGGGGAGTGATTGAATGAAAATAAGTTGGGGGGAAAAAAGCAACTATTTCCACACAGTCAATATATCACTTCAGGAATCTTAATTTTTGGAGGGTGAGTAGCAACTAACTGAAGAAAGAAAGTCAAAGTTGTAGTAGGATAAGGAGGGCAAACACTGAGTGAACAGGGCCCAGTGGCAAGAGTGATAAGCTTTGTTGATAGCCAGGACTGCAGGATACTCCAAACTCTTTTTCTTTTTATATCAATCTTCTGCTTCCAGTAATTAAGGTCACCACACTGGGGCATTAACTGTTTGCCCTTAAGAAAACCATTCTGAGTTTGACAAATAGCATTTTGTGTTTACCTTAATGTTTCATCAAACAAGACCTCAGCTGCAGGAACAATTCTACTCGCCTGTCTGAAAACTCAGCAGAGCAGATATTACCACAAATTTTCAACATTTCTATGCCCAGGAATATCAGGAGATACTTTTCCCAAAGACATTATTTCAGTACCACAGATCTACCTTTGGAGAGAAGAAAGTCTAAATATATGATAGTGGATATGATTGCAAATGGACATGATCCTCATAGGCTGACGAATTTTAACACATGATTTGGAGCTGGCTTGTTACTCCCCAAAGTAAAATGTGAGCAAAGAAAAGTATGTACATGACCTTGTTTTTAATACAGCTGTCTTTCTTTTTGCTACATTATTGTTCTCACTTCACACAGGCAGGAGAGAAAGATGGCACCAGATTATAAATGGAATTTTATTTGTGAAAAGTAGCATACAGCAGTTCCAGTTTCTCTTAGAATAAGAGAGGTCCTTAGGAAACAAAGAGAAATTGCTTCTTAGGATAGAAGGCTCTAAAGAGCAGCAAGGGGACCACCTTCAACACATGTAAAAGATGCTGGCATTTTGTGAGGGAGATCCCCTTATTTTTTTCAAATTGTCTTTTCTTCTGTCACCTCCATCAGCAGAGAGCTTGTTCACAGCTCAGCAGCTTCATGTGAAGTACTACTGGCTTCTCAAAACCCCATGGGGAACAGAGGTCACCCTGGGCAGTTCAGAAAGAAATATCTTTTGAAAAGAAAATTGCATCAAATGGTAAGTTAATGGCAGTATTCAAGCCAAAAGCAATGGAACATGGACAGCCTTAAAATAAGTCTTGCACCAACCTACAGAGTCGACTAGACCCATAGTCACAGCTTTAGGTTCAGTTGGAGATTTTGCTAAGCACGCAGAGGATCTCTAAAAGACATCTTTCAACATGACACAAAGACAACATATTTTAAATTTTTTCTACAAAGGAAAACTCAGCTGCTAAGGAGGAAAAGATTTACCAACCACAGAAGTACTTCCTGAATCATTAATGAAAAATAAATAAAGAATGTAGAGCAGCAGTCTTTATGTTAAATACAGCTTTTAAAAATATATTTTTTTTCCACAAGTAGCAGAAGTAATGAAGCATGGTAGATGCACCCTGTCTCCCCGGCAATCCCTCTAGCTGAAAGGAACTGCAGTCAGTCCTGTTTTCTTGGGTACTTTGTTGTTGCACAGTATGGGCCTGATATTCCTGCCAGCGTGATGGGAAACAACTCAGCTTCCCCCACTGAAAGCACTGGCTCACACCACTGCTTTCTACTAGTTTTCTTGATAGTTGCAACCATTTAATTATCCTTGAGATTTCTTTCCTTCCATTCAATTTTATTCCAATGAGATTAAAATTTCAGCAAGTTAAAAGTGTCTTGAGGGTGATGGTCAGATAGCGGCTGTAGTGAAATTATCTCAGCCTGATTTCTTCAGGGAAGTGAAAATTGTACCTAACAGAAATAATTGCTCCAACAAGGATAGGGGCCTAATATTAAGTCTTGATCTGAGATATTCTTCTTGAATAAACGTTATGTTTATTACTCAAGGTCACTATATCAAATTGTATTACTCGTATAGACGTTGTGCTATTGTTCTGTTGAGGGATTTATGGACTCCTATCAACAACCTAAAAAAACAGAGATTAGTAAGAATCAGTGCCAGGTTAAAGAATAGTCAACCTTTTTTAAATAACTGATTTAGTATTATTTTTTTTCTGAAAACATTAATCAAGAAATATAGCAAATTATCCAAAATAATAAAATAAGAATATCAAAGAAAAAAAATATATAAGTATACTGATGTAATGGAAATAAAGATTTTCTTTCTGAAATTCTTGTGCATTCATAGAGGTTAAGAAACAGTAATAAATAGCTGCCTTGCTAGGACAAAACAGCCAAGTTTCATATGTTAAGTTTTGAGAAGAAACTAACTAATCTCCCTGGAGAGTGGGAACTTCACCATGAACAGTTGAATGCCAAAGGCAGATCTCTTCAAGGCCAAATCTCTTCTGATTTTATAACCTTCAATATAAAACCTGTTTTTTCAAGAACATATAGGTGTATGCGCTTAATTTGGCACCTTGCTTCTAGGCATTGAAATTAAGGTCTAATATGATAAGACTTACACATTGAATGCATTAGGTTTCTTCTTTCTCAGTGTCTGGATAACATGGAGTCTAATGGAATTTTTTAGGTCCATAATCTGGATCCTTGGTTACTAGGCACTGATGACAGATAGATATTATCAACTAAGCTGGTATCTGTATACAGCCAGAATGAACAAAGTGTTCTGGTTTAAGAAAGCTCAAACTTAGTAGACTGAAACCTTTCATTAAAAGGACTGTTGTGAGGACAATGAGGTGAAAAGTTGCCTGTTTGCATTTGTTACTGAAAATGGATATTCTTTAGATTAGCTTAAGCATTAGTCTTAAATTCTGCCTTGAGCATACTGAAAGATGGAGGGATAATAAAATTTCCATTATAATACTCAGAACCACCTGCAGATGATATCTTTGAACAGGATGGAGCCCACAGACTTGTGGGCTGATAAGTCAGCGCCCTCATCTCTACTGATTGTTTTTCTTAATACTCATTTTCCCTTTTAAAAATAATTCTGCCAGAGTTCCCTCAGATCTGATTTCTAAGTTTACAGACTGTGGCTCTTCGCTCTGGGCAGAGCTCTGCTGGCTGAGGTTCTGACACAGCTCACTGTCCTGTTCTGTAGGTGCTCATTGTTGTGCCATCCACACAGCAAGAGACTCTCTGCTCTTCCCAAGTTTGTTAGGAAGTAATATACAGAGAGACTTAATGAGCCCTACATCTTGTCCGTGATTTCTATCAACTTCCTACCATCCATTCTTCCTTCCACTTATTTTCGCTGGGGATTTTTTGATGACAAGGAGAAGTTAGGATGTACCACAAAGTACTGGCTGTGCTCGCTGCAGACAAAAGGTTGGAGAATCCATGTAATAAAATTTTGCCCAGTAACAATCATTTCTGCAATTTTGCTCTACCTGCACACCCCTTAATACCCCATTAGAGTCTGTGGGAGGTATTTGACAAGCAGTGATGTTCAGACAGCTATTCCCTCCTCTCCTTTCTGTTCCTCTGAAGGTGGCTTAAATAGATTTCTCAGCACAGCACTGGTCTCAGGCACCCACTCACCATTTATCTTCCCAAGCCATTAATCACAATCACGAACAATTTAGAGCAGTTCCTGGTCTTTTTCCCTGAAATGAAAGAGTTGCTCTTGTCATGAATATTATTGCTCATGAATCACAGTGATTTCCAGCCATGTCATCAATTACAAACATAGCTAATTGGAGTGCCAACAGGGCTGCCTCTCTTCACAGAGAGGCTCCTGCCATGGATTTTACTGACCATAAATCACTGTATTTTCCGACAGGAGACTCCACTCATCTCCACTGACCTGAATCCAAAGCACCAGTACTGGCTTCTTGAAGTTATCAGGCAATGCAGTGTCACAAATCCACATCTAATCAGTTCACTAAAGAAGATACTGTATTTCCTTGTGCCCATTTTGCTTGCAGTTCTCTCTCACATCTGCTGTATCTTTACTTTTGCTTGGCATCATCAGAGAAATTGGCCTGTGGTCTGACAAGTCTCATGCCAAGTCAATAATCCCTACACTTTTTCCACTAGAGACACAGAGATATGAATATCTAAAAAACGATTCTTTGTCTCCTCAGACAGTCAGCAAGCGCCGTCTCCAAAGAGTCTGTCAGGACTTCTGTGAGACAAAACCTATTGGTTTTGTTTCTCAGTGATAGCAATCATGGGAAATGGATCTTGTGCGGAACTGTGAGCAAGGAGGAGACTGGGAATTTGAATTGTGCCTAGCAAAAGAACAAGAAAATTGATTACCTTCTGACTTTAACTTCAGGCACAAAGCAGCATGAGAGTACAGAATTCAGCATATCATCTGGATATCACGCAGGAGAAAAATCCTCCCCCTCCCCCCCCCCAAAAAAAAGTTTGAATCAAAACTGAATCTGCTTCCTCCTCAGCTGAAAAAAGCTCAGTCTACAACAGATGGAGGACATGGACACTACTGTGAATAATTTTGTCAACTCCCACAACACTCGGTTCTCACCCACTACAACATATTACATACAACACAACAAATTGTACTTTCACAAATTGCATTGACACTATGCTCACTATCAACTGCCAAAACACAACCTTCACTCATTACCTCTTATTTGCACCAATCAAGAACCTTCCCTCATAGCTTCCCGACTTTACAACTGATTCCTTCAGCTGCTCCAAGTATCTGAATAATTTCTTCAACAGCTTGGGGATCTGTATGTGGACCTCAGACATGTATGGTATCTAGTCCTCGCAAGTTTCAACAGAATTACAAGAAACTTGTGCTAACTCTCTCTCCTGCAGCAGACCCTCCAAAGCACTGTGAGAGAGCACTGCAGCTATGCTTCCTCGTATCTCATTCTTCTTAGAGGATGGTGAAAAGAAGACTTGACAGAAATATATTTTGAGTCATTTGGTTAGTTGAATGGAAGTAACTTATTTACATGAAATCAAAAGATGTTTAGGCAAGAACTGCAAAGTTAACTATGCAGGCACATGAGAAATGCTCTATCCAATCAGGAACAAAAAATGCCCATATTTCCAGCAAACCAAACATTAGTGAGCTTAGCAGAGAGAAGACTGACTATTCTAACAAAAAACATCTATCCGGTCAGCTAAAACCTTTCAACAACTCTGTGTATCTTAAAAGATCATGTGAGCTACTGCAACTAAATCAGAACATCATAGATTCAGAAATGACAATTTAGCAACACCACATATGATCTTTTCTTCTTTTTGACTAGTGAATAAATAACCATCAGTTTAACCATAACGTAGATGATCACAGGCTGTTGTCTGTTTCCAAATGCCCTTAACCAATGAGCTTATTGGAAAAAAATAAAATAAAATTTTCTGAACATTTTATTGTAAGAAAAAAAAAAATCATTATTAGTCTAGAGATAATCTAAGTCCCATGCCTGAAACAGCATGCATTTTGCAAAAGAATGATTTTTTGACTCAGAATCAACGAAGGGTGAATGATCTTATACTTTATTTCAGACGGATACAGCCTGTCAAGATTAGAATAAAATCACTGAATGCCTTCCTTCTTTTTCCTTGAATTGGTATAGTACATTTTGTGACACAAAATCAATGATGTCTTAAAAATGCAAAATGAAGAGTTCAAGAAAATATAAGTGGAAGAAATTATGGATTCATCACATGAAACTCGCTGTACATGGAACTGAGTTGTAAGAGAGAACACGGCTTAGCGTAGATTCTGCCGTAGATTACGGATTCTGCCGTATCTAGGCAGAAACCAGTGGATTACATTCCTCCAGCGGGGAAAGCAGGGAAATATTGAATGGTGACAATTTAATTGGAAACCTGGGAAGGAGAAATACAGTGACTTCTCCTGACAATGCTGCTGCTGTTTTCATTGCACATAGTACTGTGTCCTTAAGTCTCATATAGAGCAATCCTGAAAGGTCAGTCTATCATCTCCACTCTATCCTTCTACAGTTTTAATAAATTAATTACAAATGGGAGCTACTCTTACCACTTGGGTAAAGAACACCTCATCCAATCTGCTTACATCAATACAGATAACTATTAATGGCTATTTATAATAAACACATGATCATGTAAATTATAACAATCCCCAATAATCTCTGCAATAAGTGCGATGGAAAGGTTATGCTGCTTTGAATGTGGCTTGCACAAGCCTTATGTTCTGCACCTGTCCAAGTTAAAGTTCACCTACTCCTTTGTTCAGCAGATGCACAATTTCTTTCTAATGGATGCAGATAATTGCCATTGCTACATTTAGGAACCATGGGCAGCGTAATGCTATAATGTGATGGAAAGTACAGCAATAATAGCAGAGTGGCACAATCCTAGGCTGCAGCAAATGAGAACAAGCCCAAACACAGCAGCCATAGACACAGAAGAAAGAAAGAAAAACAGCTTATCTTTGGAAGGCCTTACATATGCAGGGATCTTCAGTGCTACACCCTCACCTTCATTGCAAACCCTTAAGTGAGGTCTGGCAAGAAGTGTATCCTTGCTCCATCCCTTACAGTCACTCAGGTGTGTTGCATGTAGATGAGCTTCCCTGGCTTGGCCCTGCCTTCCCACCGGGTGCTCTGTCACTGGTTCAAACAGTGACTTTGTATTTCTGCTACAGGCAGAAATTGCTTCTGTGTTACTCTTTTCTTTCTACTCATTGTACACTTAGGTATTTTGTTTACTCTTTTACTAAAAACAGCTTATGCACCCAGATGAACAGTATTTTTAAATGCTTTTTCTTTAATGGCCTGGGTAGAATTCAGTTTGATCAGTTCTCAGTTGATGTGCCACAACAAAAAATCTTCCTTCCCCGTAACTCCAGCTGGTCCCTGGGATTCTGATGCTGCCAGAACACAATCAAGACTTGT
The DNA here is from genome assembly GCA_030625065.1 of Alectoris magna. Taxonomy (NCBI): domain Eukaryota; kingdom Metazoa; phylum Chordata; class Aves; order Galliformes; family Phasianidae; genus Alectoris; species Alectoris magna. The sequence goes on from CM060560.1 coordinate 82,509,939, forward strand.
TAATATTTATTTTTCACTTGTTATTACTTTATCCTCTTCCCTTTGGCTCACTTCCTTTACACAACAAATCCTGACCCATCAAAGATATTTCCATCCCTAACAATAACCAAGGTGGTCTCATTATACAGTTATAAGCTTTTCCAGGATCAGAGCTTTGGACAGCCCATTTGAATCAGAAGTCCTTTTGTAGGTAGAGTAGCCAGCAGAACAGGGCCATGGTTCTAGCCTACTGCTCCTTGGAAAGAACAGGAGGCAATTAAATAACATAGCAGAAGAGAGAGCTTCTAATTTAAAAAACAAACCCAAACAAAGAAAGAATGCACAGAGGACTGCATTTGTCACTGATGATTTGAATGAATTAACAGCTTGCTTTCCTTACAGTGGGAAATGGCTTGTAACAGATAAGCAGCTGTACAAAAATAACAAACTTCACTTACTATATGCACCACTGGAGCTTACTGCAGATGTGCATTTTTAGAAAATTATATCCTAAACACTCTTATTTTTTTCCAGTGTTTGTATAATGAGTATTGTGTTCTAATTTATTTTTAATGTGCACTTTGCCCCCTACTGCCAGCCATTCTTTAAATGAAATGTTGCTTCTCCGTGAGTATTTCTACATAAATATTTTATAACTGAACTACATTAAAAAAATCACATTTTAACTGCTTGAGGATAAATGGCTAAAGAAGTGTGAGCAATCCCATTTCGCTTTCACATTTATTACTGGTATTTCAAAGAAATCTCACTGAGGCAAACTTACAATTTTATTTAGTTTACACTAAAAAATAAGACATTAAGTTCATTTTCAACATGAATAGGAACGACACACAAACGTGTTTCTGATGCAGAGCACCTTTGTTATAATGAAAATCATAGAACATTGTCTGCAGGCTGGTTAGAACCTGGTATAAAAACCACAGCTTAATACACTGTACAAATTCTGCAGCTTCCTTGTCACTTTGCAATCAGGATATGCAAAACAATGCAATCAGGATATGCAAAACAAACAAACAAACAAACAAAAACACCACCAGCAACAACAACAAAACAATTGCAGTGTGAGAGAAATTAACAGCATATAAAGACTAAAATGAATCCATGGTAGATAATTCTCTCTCCAAGCACTGTTAGAAATGACCTGAATGAAATTGTCACCTTTTGAATGCTCCATCAATACACTGAGTCAGCTTCATTTTGATAGTGCCTGTAATCAGTTTAAAATAAACTTCTAAAATGTGGGTCACTTAACATCCGTGGTTTTGATGTATCGACACAGAAGAAGGAAAAGTGATGAAATGCAATGACAGATGCACAGGCATTTAGGGATAAGCCTGTGAAGGCTGAATTTCACATTTATTTCTGTTTGAGAAAGTCTAAATAAAATGATTCACAGAAAACTAAGAAGAGAATAGAGACTCCTCAGAAAAATTTTCATTATGAGATGAAAACAAGCTTTTAGAAGCACAAGTATGCCAACTGTAACCAATATGAAAGCACAAAAGAAGAAAAGACAACAGCTTCTAATCACAACTAACCCTAGTCAGAATAGTTTGTTGCTGATCCTGAGTGGGATTCCTTTTCTTTGTTTATCACCTCAGTCAAAATAATGAATATATTTAATGTTTTGCCACAATTAGTGAATGCCTTAAGGGTATATGTAGTATTCTTTTTCAGGGTAAAGATTTACCAGAAGTTTGATTAAATGGAACTAGAATGTATTTGCTTTGCTGCAAACTACACAGGATGAGACCACCATCCCTGTCCAAAGCCAGGAGAGAAATTAGGCTGGGACTCAGAAGCTGAAGGCAAGGGAGACTGTATTTTGTATTAAAAAGCTGTCAAAAGTTTGGCAAAAAATAAGAAAAGCATGTATACATTTAATGTAAGAATCTACTTTTAAGGAGAAATCAGTAAAGATTGTCCCCAATTTCCTGCCTTGAAGATGATGAATATCACTAATTAGAGTAGGAAGCCTGAATGGCATGATCTAGGTTTGCAATATAGTTCAACGTGCTGCTGAAGATTATGTGGACACACAAATACTGAAGCAAAACAGTTTTACTTTGCTTTGCTTTTTTGGCTGCCTCATTAATCAGCCCATCTTAAGTAATAATGGGAACTTCTGCCAGGCCTTGTCTGAAGTTAGTCCAGCTTCAGCGTGTCTTATCCACGAAGATAGAAAATACTGTCCTATCTTTATAAAGTGTGTAACCGTGTAGTCAGTCTGGCAATGCATAACACTGCAGCCTGTCTAGCTAATAAGAATCATGGGCTTATCCAGACAGAAGAGGAGTTTTTCTCCTTAGAGAGAAAAATCTCCAACAGGAAAACTCACATCCTCCTTCCCCAAGTTGAGCAGATAAGAATTAATCCCCTTTTCTTGTTGCAGGGAAATGTGCTCACTGTGCATCAGCCCAAAAACATTTTGTCCTGAGGCAATACTGCCTATCTGCTATTACCAGCTTGGGCTTCTAGGCCTCATTGGACCTAAACTGGTCTTGACTATACTTAAGTTGAAACTGTCTTCTCAGCTTATACTTTCCAATAGCTTCCTTCCTTCCTAGCTGTCCTCATCCCAGCTGCAAGCACTAGTTTCTCATGCTAAGCCCTTTCCACTAGTGATTTCTGCTCACTGCTTCTTTCCTCTGTTCATTCACATTACATGCCTGCTGCTCTTGCACTGTGTGACTGTAACAGCTTCCCAGGGCAAGAAGAGTAATATGCAGATGCCTTTGCCGGGTTAACTTTCCTTCTTTATCTTCACACATGATGTCAGTAAGCATCAGATTAGGCCCCTGCCTAGCCCAGGCCTTCCAGATATAGTTGGGTTGCTCCAGTAAGAGTATTTCACCCAAATTTGTAACATTCTTCAGAACAGAGTGGTTCTCTTTATACTTCTTTACTCCTAACTGGACATCCCTTGTCATCTGGATTGACACCTTGTAAGACTTTTCTAGAGCTCTGTTTAACCCTGATTTAAAAATACATGTGTAACACTTCAATCCATTTTAAAGTGTGGCCTTATATATAGAAGCATTGGTACAGGAAAACAGAAGGTAACCCAAAGTACAGGAGCTGCCATGTGTGGCTGTTTGTGACGAATGAGATCCTCATAGAGCAACTTTCCCAGAAAAAGATAATAATGATATTGCTTGAAACAGCACAATTTTTCCGTATTTACATGTTGCTAAAATAATCCCAGGCTGATGAAAGAATGCTGCTCTAAAAAATCAGCTCTCTAAAGTAATTTTTGGGCTGGAATAGCATTTGACACTCTTGGCACTAAAAGTAAATAGATTTATTCATATTTGAAGGCACCAGTCCTGTGTATATGAACCAACCGCACTGTGGGGAGCTCTTAGCTTCAGGTCTAGGTCTTCTTTTCTGACTAGCCACATCACCTAAATATTGGCGTGTGTGCTCTGACTCCATTTTGGCATGTCAGTTGTCCCTTTGGGTGATGAAAGCTGGATGCAGAAGAACAGGATATGAGTATTTGAGTCCAATTCCAGGTACAATTCTGATGTATTTACATTATGCCAATATTGAGCTTGCTGGCTAGCCAAAGGTACCTGAGCAAATCTCTAAGCCTTCCACAGTATTCATACCTTCCCTCAGAACTAAAATATTCAACTTTGTGCTACCATTGCTACCCCAGAACAGACTGCAGAGGAAGATTTTCATTTCATAAATCACTCACAGTACCATATGTTTAGAGAAAAGTTAATGGAATATTGGTTAGTCAAGTAAATCTTGGCAAAGAGCATATCTAGGTTCATAATTTTACTGCTAAATAAATTTCTTGACAATTATGAAATTAATTTGTGAGGGATGACTGTGTTCACAGCTCCTATTCACACAGGAACAGGGAAAACATATAAAAAGTAAACACATTTAACATGTTAGAAGATGTACCATTCCCAACCCATCTAGTCTGCTGTTACTACATTAATGAAAGAAGATGCTTGACATGGAAGTTACAACCAATCCTCCTGTTGTTAGCTCAAGTGCTCTTACGGAGGCTTATTTGAAAATCCATAGTCTGATTTTACTGTCCATAGGGACTGAATTAGATTGTCCAGGGTCAATGTTCCAAACTATCTTCAACTACTGTGCTACTACCTTCATTAAGACATCTGATGAATCTGTTGATTCTTATATTTGGATTGCTAGAAGTCTGAGTCCAAATGAGGATGCTAGAAGACTGGGAAAGTGGGACTAGGAACCCATCAGTTTCATTTAGGAAACATCTGCTGTTCGACGCTGTGCTCTACTTGGGTATTTGTTCAGGCAGATGTACCACAGCTGTATAGAGAAAAACCTTCTGGAGCTGACTTGCATTACAACTTTGCATAGTCTTTCTCAGGAGAAACCTGGGGCTAATCAGATATGAGCACTATACTTCTTTCAGGAGTTAGCAGTGGTCTAGCACAGCAGATCAATTTTAAGCTAATGCTAAAACAGCTCATAGCATGGGCTACTGCTGGCTACACATAGCAAACCTGCCCAATCCACAAATTCCTCTTTTGTATGGCCTCTCACCTAGCAGAAAGACCTGCTTCTCCTCACCTTATGGAACTCACAAAAGTTTATTCTCTTCTCTGTTAGTCTATTCTTTGTGCTGGTCACAACAGTGTATTTCAGAGCAACGCAGTTTCTCTCAGAGTCTTAAATAACCAGAAAGGGCTCATATGCCATCTGTTTTCCAAACAATACTTCTGGAACTTGTTCTGCAAAACAAGGTTTCCAATCATTTTCTATTTTAGCCTACCTAAGCCATGCATTGAAAAGGACCTAAGGGAAGGATTATTCACTCCGATGTGGAATCATCACATCTGCCCAAGTATGAATAGTAAAAAAAGGGGTGAGAAAGCTTTTGGGACACAAGCTCCCAATCTCTCTTCCATCCCAATTAATAAGCTTGCTTCTGGACTTGTTTCAGTTTTCTTGTTGCAGCAGTCTGGGTGCCCTGCATACAAGTCATTTGAGGAAGCTGTAAATGTGACTGGCATAGGTAGTAGGTGAGACCCCTGGATATAGAGGCAAATGGGATGTGCATGAGCAAGTTGACACAGAGGAGTCAAGCTGATAATGGATATGGCATCTCACTGAAGAGGAAAGAAAAGGTCACCAAAATAGTCATTCTACCTGTGACTGTCACTCCTGAAGCGTGTGCTGCCTGACTGACAAACTTCACATTCAGGTTGGTTTTAAGAAGCACAGTGACTTGCCTTAAGGTCTTTTACAATACCAATGCAAAAGGGTATTTTAAAAGGTATTCAAATGCAGAGTATTACAAGATGAAAAAGTATTTGGATAATGTTGTTTTGAAGTTTCATGTCAATCTTCACAGCTTTTTTCTACTTACTTTGTGTTTTGTCTTTTTAATTTTCAAAATTTTATCAAACTGCCAAGTGTACGTAAATAGTGCTAGGAAATTACCACAGAAAATTGGTACAGGTAGTCTTGCTTGTTAAAGCAGATCCAAATGAAGTATAATGTAATCTTTTGAAAGTAAAAAAATGCTAGATCCTCACCAGAGACGTGTTATTTTATCTTCTGTGTCTATCCCCCCTCTTCAGTTGTAGTTGTGTTGCTGAGCACAGCAAGAACAAAAGCCACTCCACTACTATAATCCCAAGGAGCTTCAATGCAAGAGGCACAAAAATTCTACTCCTTGGCATTGCCTCACTTACTCATCTCCAGCTAGGTGGTTGTTTTCACTCTATGTATATTATCAAATATTTATCCAACAGGCAACTCCTGCTAAAATGGAGATATTCTGAAGGGTGAAAAGGGAGGGTTACCCATAATCCAGAATAACCTCTATAAGTACTGCCAGCACGTCAGCATGCTTTCAAGTGCAGGGAAGATTTGCTTGGTCATAGGCTTTCAACAACAGTCCAAATTGTTGTTATAGTTATTGCTTTTAAGGTAAACAACTCTCTTAGTGCCTGGACTGACACTATATTTAGGTAAGGATGAAAGAACCAATCTTGCCCCATCTTATAACTCCCCCTTAAGAGCATTCTCTGCTTCATTACCAGCCACTTTGCAAGGCTCCTTCTGGCAGCAGGAGCTCCCGTCAGGGAGTCCAGAACTTACTGCCTGGTTCCACAGGCACAATTTTCCTGGCACTGCTTCTTCTTAAATTGCACTTACGGAGGAACAAGCAGCATGTTTTGCGGAGTTAAGTTAGTTTTCTTTTCTTGGTTAAATGTCTCCAGACTGAATGACGTCTTAACCTTAGAATAGAGTGTGATTTAGGTGATACAATTTTACCATTTTAGCTACAAATTGATTCAGGAAAGCCATGTGTGTATATATATATATATATACACATAGATGAACGCGTACATTAGCTTTTGTTAAACACTGATACAAACTAAACACGTATAAATCAGGTAAAAGATGCTGAGTTTCCAAATGAATGTTTATATTTTTTTAGCAAGTACAAAAACCAAACCATTTAAACTAGTAGAGCTCTTATTTACAGAAAGCACTTACACATGTAAAGCAGACACATGAAGTCTGTTGTCAACAAAACAATTATAATATTTAAAATACTGCTCAAAGTTTTACACAGATTCATTTTTATTCAGATTTTATCATGTCACCAGAACACTGCCTGCTAAGTAACAAGGAAGACAAAGACTGAAAAAAAGGACTAGGAGAAAATAAGAAGGGTGATTCCACCTTTCCTAAAGTATGCTGGCAGCCATCTTCATTGAAAGCTATTGTCAATACGCATTTCAAGGCACATAACACAAAATACTACAAAGCCTGCAAATAACTTCAGAAAGCCACTCTTTACTCCCTTAAATAGCACCAAAACAACAACAAAAAACCACACACACACACAAAAAGAGTAATTTTTATAAAGCATAATATAACAGAGAATAATAGAATCATACAACACCCTGAGTTAGCAGAGACCCACAAAGACCACTAAGTCCAGCTCTGGGCTCCACACAGCACCACCCAAAGACCAAAGCCCGTGTCTCAGTGTTGTCGAGACGTTCCTTGAACTCCGGCACTGGGGGCCGTGCCCACAGCCCTGTGCAGCCCGTTCCATGCCCACTGCCCTCTGATGCAGACCCTTTCCCTGACCCCCAGCTGCTCCTCCCCTGACACAGCTCCATGCCGTTCCCTCGGGCCCTGTCGCTGTCACAGAGACCAGAGCTCAGCGCTGCCCCTCCGCTCCCTGTGAGGAGCTGCAGCCGCCATCAGGCCTCCCCTCAGCTCCTCTGCTCTGGGCTGAGCACATCCAGGGACCTCAGCTGCTCCTGACACACCTTCCCCTTCAGACCCTTCCTCATACTTGTAGCCCTCCTTTGGACACTCTCCAATATCTTTATGTTCTTATATTATGGCACTCAAATCTGCACATGGTGCTCAAGCTGAAGCTGCACAGCACAGGACAGAGTGGGACAATCCCTTCTCTCATCCAGCTGTCAGTGCTGGGCTTGATGAGCATGAGTGGCCATCAGTAAAGACTTGATTTCTAAGTAGTGTCTAAGTGAAACTCTCAACTTGGGTCACCAGTTTGGCACTGACAATTTTTTTAAGGCAAAGAAACTAAAGAAATCTTTTTCAGTGCTTTTTGCTGTCTGAACTTTATAAGAGGGTTATTTGCCTTACAAACTTATGTCTACAAAGATCCAGCCCCAACAAATACTTGCATACATATTTAATATAACGTTGTGAAGACAATTGGGCTGTTTATATGACTACTGCTGAGTGTGCATCTTAGCATTTTCAGCATAAAAGTTGAAATCGTTTTCATCAGTTGAAAATGATTTCTTATGAATTTTACAGATCTTCTTTCATTATTGTTTGAGAAATATGTTATGCTGCTCATTTGAGGATACTCTTTCTCCTAATTGTGGCTCCAGAATAGCAGCAAATACAAGCACTAGCAAGACACGAACTTTGGAAGGTCATTTAGCTAACAAGAAAGCTAAATAATCCTGTATCGTTTCAGTAGCTTATTATCCAGTTGTATCTAGATGAAAAAAAATAATAATAACAATAAAAAAATCACTGTTTATTCTTTCACATCCTAATACAAGTTTGATAATCCTCATAAGTTTGAAGACATGCTAACCACTTGAATTTTCATTTTAATGGTACTAGCCACGGTAGTCAAATTTCTCTTCCACTTTCTCCGGTATTCTGGGGTGATGATAGAATCTGAGAGAATATTTTTATTCAGGTCAATCGTATGAGAACTTTGAGGCAGACTGACTATTAGCTGACTGCTAGCTATACAAATGAAGAAGAATTTGGCCCTAGAATATTTGCAAGTTTTTCAATAATTATTTTTTTTTAAATAAACTTTAAAGTTTAACATTAAGTTTAGCATTAGCTAAAGTTTTGCAGTTTTGCTGTGTTTTTTTGCCTGAAGTTGCAATTGTCGAAGATTCTCATTACCATTTTGGATTAACTTAAAATGTTGACAGCAGAACAACATTTGTGTTCTAGAAGAAAATGAAAGTGTTTGCAATATTCTGAGAAGTTCTTCACTGCTTTTGAAAACAGTAGATGATCTTACATAGAACAAAACTGAAGTTAATGAGGCGTCTTCCAAAAACAGATCATTACCTAGCCATTATGGCTCTCTGAGAGCAATGCATTTCTTCAGTAGGAAACAAATAGAAGTTAACTGGATCAAACACACCTTTTGAAATAGTGTAACTTGAGTGTCTGAAGTAAAATACAATACATAATATCCCATTTATCTTGCATATGTACATCACATGACAGATTTTGAAATATGAGTTTCAATTTATCTGTTTGTTTTTACCTCAGAGTAGAATGTAGTACATAAATTTTTAACATGCTAAATAAAAAGTACGGTTTGGCTGTTCCTCCTTGACTGTACTTACAATTGCTTTTGCAGAAAATCCAAGTACTGAAATTGCTGGATGGAAAATGGCTCCATTAGATTATATTATTTGGAAATGCTTGGGTGGAACACAGAAAATGGCAGAAAAAGAATTGTTAATAGACGTTAATAAATGTTAATAAGTCAGCAAAAGCACAATGTAAGAGGTCCAGAGAAGGGCCACGAAGATGATCAGAGAGCTAGAACACCTCCCATGTGAGGACTGGCTGAGAGAGCTGGTGCTGTTCAGCCTGGAGAAGGCTCTGAGGAGACCTCATAGCAGTCTACCAGTACCTGAAGTGGGCCTACAGGAAAGCTGGGGAAGGATTTTCTATAAGGGTAGGTAGTGACAGGACAAGGGCAAATGGTTTTAAACTGGAAGAGGGTAGATTTAGACTGGATATTAGGAGCAAATCATTTACTGCAAGGATGGTGAGACACTGGAACAGGTTGCCCAGTGATGTTGTGGATGCCCCCTCCCTAGAAGCACTCAAGGCCAGGCTGGATGGGGATCTGAGCAACCTGGTCTAGTGGGAGGTGTCCCTGCCTATAGCAGGGGGTTGGAACTAGATGATCTTAAAGGTCTCTTCCAACCCAAACCATTCTATGATTCTATGATTTTTAATTTTAATTTTCTATGAACTTTGTTAGTAGTGAAATTAGTTGATAACTTGAAAAAAACTTCTATGAATTGGTCAAATAAATCACAGTAAGTTTTTTATACTTCTGATACGAAGAAAATGGGAATCTAGGAAGACTGGATAACTTTTTGATATATCCAAGAAGGTGAGAAGATAAGTTACAGCACAGAAATTCTCTTTTAAACAATTAAAAGAGACTGTTTAGTTTTTCCTTACAAAAAGAGTCAGTTTTCACTCATGTAATTTGAAATAAAAGTTTGAGTTGTTCTTTTTGCAAGCCTAATATGCTGCACTGTTTGAAGAAGAAAATTGAATAAAAATGAAGACTCATTTAAAATCCAGCACTACCTAGAAGATATTAAATTACATGGAGTCAGAAGTGCTCCCACACTTTTCGGAATGCTATTATCTCAAAATAATTTAAGGAAAAATTTCCATACAAACTCAGTGCAACAATTCAAAAGTTTGTGTTTCTTAATTTTCAAATCTTGAACAAACTGGGGGGTGCAGATTGTTGGTTGTTTTTTTTTTTCCAAGTTCACAATGTCAAGATGATAATTTGAGTAACTTTTCAGATGCTACAAAACTCAAGATTTCTGCTGAGATTCACCCCTTTTAGAAGATTTCATCACTGACCTTGTAGCTACACAAAATAAACAGCTCTTCAATTAGAATTCATGTTAAACTCCTCTTTCTCAGGTTACTATGAAAAACGGTAATACTCACTCTAAAAGTTCATCTCCTTCGCTGTACTCTAACATTTAAAACAAAATATGAAATTTTGGCTCAAGTGAAGTCAATGGAAAACTACTGGTTTTAAATCAGAGCATTTTTTATTTTTTTAATGACTAAGGAAATACACATTTTTTTATTTGTTATTAACCTACACTTCTGTTATCTTAATCCTTAAAATCCACTTTCGATTGATCTTGTACACAATATTTCAGAAGTTTACATACTATGTACTATTACTACCATAGTTTTTATTGCCTCATGATTTTTGTTCCTTCCGTTTATTTTTGAACCCATGACCATAAAATACTATCTTTCATCTCGTCTATTCACCTACAAAAAATTGTAACAGTGGAATGATTAAAGCTATTTTCAATAGTTCTCAATTTATGCAGAACTGTTTTTCCTATTGCTTTCTGCAGTATTTTCTTACTTATATTATTTTGATGCATGGTATGAAGGTGATACAAAACTCATAATTTATCATAGAGTTATTTAGTCTTAAGTAATGATAAGAAAGAGTGTGAAGAGGTGTAAAATTATGGCACACTGTTTTTCATGTGAACAGCATTTGCCCATATTCACCCCTGCGCTAAAAGTAAATCCTTTTACTGTTCTGTGAATTTAACAGGAAAAATCCTTTTAAAAAAATCTGTGCAATTTTCCTCACCAACTGTGCAAGTTTCACTATTCTTCTTCTTCTTATTATTATTATTACTATTACTATTATTATTTCTATTACTATTATTATTGATTTCCCCTAGCAAGTATCAGGTGCTTTTCTTGAGCTTTCTGAATTTTTTTTTTTCAAGGAAGAACCTTGTGTCCACTTGACATGGAATGTAACACATTTCTATGCATACATCTTTGAAAGGGCTACTACAAAAATTCTTTATCATTCTTAAAAGTCCTCATATTAAAACATAAATGTGAATATAATGATGAGAGAATTGAAGGTACTGTGAAATCTCTATCCATGTAAATGTTTATATATTCATGCACTTCTAACTAAGAAAGTGGAAGAATTCTTATAATGAGAGTGGATTTTACATGAAGGCTGGTACATATGATTCTATGATTCTATGATATTTTCCAGTCATTGTGAGTATCTGCCATAAGATAGATCGAAAAAGGAGGCAGGGAAAAGTGCTAGTGGAGAGGAGAATGAGGAATTTTAACAAATATATATATATATTTTTAGATCCAGGTGTGGTTCAGCAGAATTGAATGTCTTTTTTTTGAGGGGGGTAGGGAGGAAGGGGGAGAATTAATGGGCGCTAATTGCAGTTATAGAGCAGTAAGAAAAATTACAGGTCACATAATTTCAATCTCAATGCACCAGCTTCTGCTGTGAAAGCATTTGATGTTGCCTTATCAATGTATTTGAGAATTGCTCAACTTTCTTATGCTTCTTTTGTTGCCAAGGTTAGAATTGGCTGTTTTTCTTTCATTGTACTAGATATTTCTACATTAAAATAATAAAAGAACAAGCCAAATTCAAAATTTGCTGTGCAAAACAGTACTTTGACGATTGAGAAGGACCCGATTATGCTGAAGAGGTAACAATACCAGGAATGGAAAACCAAGACATTTTCCTTAAGAGTGAGTGTGTGGGTAGAAATTCCCAGTACTGACTGCTGTTCCTAATGGAAAAAAGAATACCAAAGCAAGATTACTTGTAAATTGTTCATATATCATGACTGATTTAAATAATGACAACTATGTTTTTATGCTATATTAACATATTTAGCTAATGTTCAAAGCTATGAGTAAGCCTTTGAGTGCTGAAAAATAAGGATGATTATAAGGACCAAAGAACCTTTCTATGGCTCATAGCCTCACTGAGAGCCTCAGTGCTCTCCATGGATATTCTTTGAACAAGTTTTACCAAGAGCTTCAGAACTGAATCCCTATGGTTTATTCTTTTTTTCCAGGAGACAAGTGGCAGACTTTCACAGTGAAGCCAGAGCAAATAACAGAGGCTTCTCTTACATTTGTAAACATATCTGTTATTTTCTAATATTCTAAAAAAAAAAGAAAAAAGCAAGGAAAGGACTTTATGGAACTGGAAAAGATGTATAAAGTAGGTAGAGCTCTCCTAACTATATTGATACAGTACATACATATAAATTCAAGGTGACCATTATGTAACTCTATATACGCTGTTCAATATTGCAGTCATACTGAATCTTGACTATCAGAATTCTCATAAATTGATTCTTCAGCTTCTGTTAACAAAAGATGGGCAGGCAGTTTTAGGGAACTAAGTAAGCTCCACTTGGGCAGTATACCTCTTCTGTCAGACATATACACAGACATAAGAAGAATTTCAAGCTCTCGGTCCAGGTTACAAAGAGGAGTCTGCTCTTCTCTTTATGCTCACAGGTATCCCAAAAGAGAAAGGAATAACACTGCTAAAGAGTCTGTGTTTGATCTGCAGCATTACGTGTTAACACACAGTATATTTTTATGACAGTGGAAAAGGGGAAGTTTCACTTGAAACACGCATTAACATCTTGCATATTATGAAACTGTGTGTAAATAAGAGCGTACATGCCATGCTGGTATAGTGCAGGTAGATATTTTTATTAAGACCTACCTACAAGTTATTGTATCAGTTAAATTGAATCAAGGCGTTGGAAGTGAAATTTGGAAAGCCTTTCCATGCGATATAGAGGATTTGGCAAATTTCAACACATGTTTTTCTACAGTTAAATAGTCTGCCCTTTTTAGGCCAAGTTAACACGCTTTTCTTAGCCCAGCCATTTTAAAGGCACTTTAAAAATGTGGACAAGCCTTGCTGAAATCCAAGAGTATGCAAGGTACCACGTGACCAGTCAGAGAGGCATGGTAATATTGCTAAGATTTGGAAGGAGCTATATGAATAACAAGGAAGACAAGCTATATGCAGATCAGAGAGACATCTGCATAAGTCCTGAGGGAACTGGATAGACTGAAGCTGTGGGAGTTACTTAATTTTGCGAAGTGCCTATTGCTGCTGGAGCCAGCAGGGATCCCCACAGTGGTGCAAAAATAGAGTAGGATGAACATGCGGGAGAGGAGGCCGACAGCAGGAATAACCACAATTAGGTTCAGCCTGCAATTAGACTGGTTTAGCACAAAATGAAACTGCAGAACTATAAGACTCTCATTAGAGCACTGTCTCAAACCTTCAAGTGCTTGAAGCGCAAATGTTCTTGGAGCTCCCATGAAGTAGGGAGGAGTTATTTCTGCTTCATCAGAGAAGAACTGTGACATAGAGCAGTACCTTCTCCTCAGAGAAGCAAAGCTTATAAGAACCCACTAAAATACAGCATAGCCAAGTATCTGCAAGCACTACTACTGCTAACACAGCCCTTACTGACATAGATCTTATTAGCCTATCAAATGAAATAACACCTATCAGCTGAATTTACTTTTTCTGGCCTAGATTAGGACTTCTACTGACATTAAAAAGATAGATAGTTGAAGAAATATTTAAATCCTAACCAATGTTAAAGTGTGGTTTCATAGCTACTTGGTGCTGGTTTAAGGATCTGCCTCATCTGTGTATCACACTCCCACCCTTCCCCTTATGCTCCTCGTACATATTCCCAGTGGCATCCATTGTGTCTCACCAAGTAATTCCAGACCAGACCGTAAATGAAACCATTTCATAGAATTAGTCATTTCACTCATCCTTGGGGTCATCTTTCCCCCACACTGCTTTGTGTCAGTAAGAAGACAGCAATAGGTGAGAGTATTCAGAGATGTTATGAGGGTAGATAGATAGATTGTGTTTTTCAGAAGCAGCACAAGTTTAGGTAATCTTAAAACCATCATATAACAGCACTTTTATTTTACCAGTACAAAATGTTTGGATCAGGCAACCCTCATTCTTCTGAATATAGCAATTGACACATATAATCGATACACTTCGACTTCTCCTCCAGAGAAGTAAAATACCTTGTGCAAGGTCCCACAGGATGCCTGTGGAAGAGCTGCAAGCTCCTGTGAGCTTTAATTCTTGCGATATATATCCTGCAGAAGGCTTACACTTCTCCTGTTATAAAACATTTATCACCCTTTATTTCGGTATCTGAGGACTTTTTTGTCATCTTTTTAGAATGTTCATCTCTGAGCAAAGATATTTGTAATAAATACTACAGATGGGGAAATCCAGTGGTACATCAGGCAGCTTACTGAAAGTGCTCTGGTGATAATTTGGGGATTTATTGGTACTCTCTTCTAATTTTGATGCAGAGCAATTTTAATTATTTTTTAAATTTATTGTTAGAAAGTTGAATGGCAAACGAGAAGCTCATTCAGCTACTGTGCGATGTGGGATGCATTCCTCACACATGATAATGAATCACTTGGGGGAAGAACAGCTGCATATGACTCTCATAGCATAATAAACCAAAGGTTCATCAATTCCAGGTGCAACAATTTGCAGTGTTAATATGCAATAGAACAGAGAGTTGATTTTGATTTTACAGCATTCTCTGAATAGCCTTGGAAAAGAGTAAGTGGCAACAGAAATTCAAGTTTATTTTTGAAACCAGCTGACCAAGGAAGCCCAGATTGCTGTGTAAATTACATGACTTCCCAGACAGAAAAGAAGTGCTGTGTATGTAATCACTTACTTCACTAAAAATGCACCATGGCCTTTCTTTTAATCTCATGCTCAATGAGTATGGAGCTAAAATGTTTTCCATCTGCTCTTATTTTCTTCAGATAATGTCATTGAAGTTTCACAGATGGAGGTGCAGACATCAGGAAAAACCTACTTGAGCAAAATGATAAAACCAACCATTCACAAACAAGTTGGAGGAGAAAACAGTGATAAAACAGCCATGAATACTGTTTTACAGCTTCTTTTTTCAGGTGTTAGCAGTCACTGTAAGATATTTTTATATTTGTTTTTCATCAGTACATTCTACAGAGTGAATTTTTCTCCCTAGATACTGGATTCCTTCGATAGTAATTTCTAATACTAAGAATCCATAGTAAATACGCTTTAGTGGGTAGAAGACAGTTGACTGCCTGTGAGAAGACTAATAGTATCCATGTGCTCATGTGAAGAATTTACTTTCTGTATTCATACAACAGGAAATACTGAAGGAAGTAAAAATTGAATTATGTCTGGCAGTAATTGCCAGAACTTCAGTTCAGGCAACCAGTTTCCAAATATCTCTGGATGAACCAAATATAGATTTTGAAATAAAACAACATTTAAACAATGCTGAGAGATTATTAACTGAAACATCAGATGTTCACCTCCAGGCTTGCTACATTTTTTTCTTAATTCTCTCATAATTCTACTAACTCCTCATAGACTTTCCCTTCTGCTATGTCTTGACATCTGGAAGAAGACATTGTGCAGAGAGAAAACCAGCACATTTAGCTGATAGGAGTTAAGTGTGGATTTGAATAGCCTCAGAAATAGCTCCTGACAAGTGCCCCAGCACAAGGATTTGGGGCAAGGAGAGCAGACTGGCAACACTTACTTCCTTTTCTGATGTGTGCTGTAAAAGGAGAAACCCTTTTAAAACTCCAAAAGTTCAGTAGAACTGGTTCTTGTTTCTGCTACTATTCTTGGCTCCTATCAATGCAGAAAAGAGCCTTGGATATCTTTCAGATTCAGACTTAAGACTTCAGTTTTTCAGAACAAAAACAGATCAAGTATTTTAATACTCCACGGTGTAATTCCATGTCATAAATGCTCCTGCTGGAAGCTTATGGCTCTGAAAAAATTGAGAAGCAATCTACTCTGTATGAGGTGGCCACAACTTTACAACTTCCAAATCATAACACCACCTGCTAATTTGAATAGATGGCTGTGAATGTGATGGATCATATGCAGTACCAGATGGCATTTTGTACTAGACAGCACCTAGATAATACAGAAGGTAGGAGGAACAGCTTGATATGCTGGCAGCTGCAGAGGAGAGGGAGCAGCACTGGTTGTGAAGCTGCAGGTTGCCGTCCTCACTGGATCATCCAACATCATCTCCCTGTGAGGAGATTCTCACTCCAAAAGTCTTTTTCCTCTTTATTTTTTTTCCCTCCCCTGTCAGGCAGGACTAAAGCTCTGGCTGGTCCTGTCTGACTCCACACTGAATCCCAGAATGTGTGTGAGGAGCACAGGCTGCCAGACTCATCAGCAGAGCCTCCCACTCATCTACAATGGACAGCAGGGGCTTTGAGGTCTCCTACGTGGGGCCATCCTCTCTGAGATCTCCCCTCAGGCAGGGTTCCCAGATCCCAGGCTCCTGAGGAGGGAGCTGGGCTGCAATGAGCAGCCAGGTCTGACTTATAAGGGGCTTGTAGGGAGGGCTGAAGACCAGCCCAGGGATGACTTGTATCCTCAGAGGGTACCTTTTCAAAACTAAAAAAAGAAAGAAAGAAAGAAAGAAACAGACAAAAAACCAAAACAAACCAAGAAAACAAAGTATGTAGTAATAGTTTTCTGGCCTGACCATTGTCACTTCTCCCTGCTTCCATTGGTAAAGTTTTCCCCAAGGTATAATACAACAAATGCAAACGAGCACTGTGCAGCTGTGCTCTTCTGTCCCTCCATGCTTCTCATGCCTGCTTTGGTGTGACTGATTGGTAAAGAAGTTGGGTAAACAAGCTACACGCCAGCTGAAATTTCCCCTTCATCAAAGATATTCCCAGCTGGACAGATGCTGCCAGAAGCTGACTATTTTATGCTGCCTAGGCAAAGTAATGGAACTGATTCAGTGGAAGGGATATTGGCCTACATATTTACTATTTAAATAGCTTTCAAATTTAAAGGGATGAATGAATAAAAAGTAAGCAATGTAAAATAATTTTGTGTTACTAGGAGACCTCAGTGTGTGGAAGAGATAGTGAGGATATTGTATATTCAATCGACAAAAAAATTCAAAGACTACATGAATAGCAAAATACAGTGTCTGTAATTCCCAGACTTCAATGTAAGACATTGTTTTGATAAATACAATACTCTTTAGATAAAATAAATATTGACTATTTTAAGTTCTATATATAGTCACTATAGAAGTAGTTACTGGTAGAGACTTAAATTCTTAGTTATTTTTGATGGAAATGGAGATAGAACAAGACTGGATATAATGGCAGGCCATTATGCGAACTATTAGACTGAAGATATATTTGTGGTTATCTTTTTAGATATATTGAATGTCCCATTTCTAAATACTTTAAGAAAAAAACCCCATGTTGGATTGGCTAGACTGTCAAATCCATAGCTATCTCTTCCTTTTTACTATTTTGTTACATATTCACACAACTAATTGTTCAGCAAGCTTGCAATAATTGAGACTCACCTGAAAAAACAACCTTCTAAAGCATAAGATACTACCATTCTTGGTACCTCACAAACACTTTTTATTACTACTACTTCTGTCAAGGTGCTGGTAATTCACATCCCCCTTCACAGTTGTTTTGTTTTGTTTTTGCAAATGCATCAATGCAAAAATGTGAACTTATCTAGCACGTCTTAAATTTAGTAAACATCTATTGTAAAGCAACCTGAGCACTGCTATAATTTCCAGCACTTAGAAGAATTCAACCCGAGGGACTGCATGAGATTTTACCAGGTAAACAAAAGAAAGTCATGCCTGAGTTCAAGAGCATTTAGAAAAGCAACAACAACAACAACAAAGTTGAAAAGCAAAAAAAAAAAAAGGAATTATAACTTCAATAGATTAAAAATTAAATATTGATTCAAACCTCAGACTTAAAACATTTTCCTCTGAAAGGCTATCTACAAGGGAAGGGGTATTACAAGAAAGAGAGATGTGACCAAGATACTCACATGTTGGAGAAAAAGGTTGGTACGGGGATATTAAAATTGTGTAATTAAAAGGAAATCTCCAGTACATTTATTTTTGGCAGGGGCTGGCATCTTCAATTGCTACTAGACTCCATTTTTGGTAGTTCTCTGTAATAAAGATTATTGACTGCTAAATAAAAGGTGAGAGGAGATATTAATATGATGATAACATTGCCATAGACAGCTCATGTGCAGAGGCTTTAACATAGTTTTTGAGACAAAATATGGGTTACTTTACCACTTTCTGCTGGAGGTGGCCTCCTAGCTGGAGGACCATGAGTCTGCCCTACCTGGCTGCCAGCTGGCAGTACGTTGGACACATCACCACTGCTCCTCAAAGTTTCTCTAAGAGGACTTTCATTCATGATCCTTCCCACCGAGGCCAATGCCAGGACCTCTGGCCTGCACATACTGCCCTCTGGCAGTGAGGAAGAAAGGTGCACAAGGCCGATCAGTTGAAATCAGATCTAACCCACCAAGGTAACAGGGCAGTCAAACATGGAGGTAATGTGCCATCACTCCTCACATCCCCATCCTGCTTCCATTCAAGCCAGCCCAGTTTGTGTCACAAGCAACATCATGTGTTTTCACAGATAATTTAATTAAAAAAAAAAAAAAAAAAAAAAAAAAAAGACAAGTTGTGTACCACCAGATAAAAACAGGAAGTAAAGGAAGGGGAAAAGATTCATCCTTTTCATGGTTCACATTGCTTAGTCATTAATTCATTGCCTAGCTCAGTTTTAATAGAACCATAGAGTCACCAAGGTTGGAAAAACCTCCAAGATCATCTAGTCAACTGACTACCTACCACCAATATTTCCCCACTAAACCATGTCTCTTAGTATAGCATCTAAACATTTCTTGAACACCACTGGGGACAGCAACTCAACCTCCTCCCTGGGCAGCCTGTTCCAGTGACTGAACACTCTTTCCGAGAAGATATTCTTCCTAATATCCAGCTTGAACCTCTCCTGGCACAACTTGAGGGCATTCCCCCTATTCCTGTGGTGGGAGAAGAGGCTGACCCCCACCTTGCCACAATCTCTCTTCACATAGTCGAAGAGAGCAATTAGGTCTCCCTTGAACATTCTCTTCTCAAGTCTAAGCAAGCCCAGTGCCCTCAGACCCCTCACCACCTTCACTGTCCTCTAGACACACACCAGGGTCTCGATGTCTTTCTTGTAGTGAGTGTCCCAAACCAAACACAGTACTCAAGGTTCGGTCTCACCAGTGCTGAGTAGAGAGGGACAATCACTTCCCTGTTCCTTTTGGCAACACTATTTCTTATACAAGTCAGGATGCCATTGGCTGTCTTCGCTACCTGGGCACACTGCTGGCTCATGTTTAAACAAGCATCAAACAGCACACCCAGGCCCACTCCTTCCATATAGTCTTCCATCCACTTTGCCCTAAGCCTTTGGTGTTGCCTGGGGTTGTTGTGGCCAAAGTGTAAGTCTGGCACTTTGTCTTGTTGATCTTTAACCCTCTGGCCTCAGTCCAGCTATCCAGCCTGTCCAGGTCCATCTGTAGGGCCTTTCTATCCGCAGGCAGATCAACACTTCCCACCAATCTGGTGTCACCTGCAAACTTAGTGAGGGTGCACTTAATCCCCTTGTCCAGATCATCAATAAAGATATTATACAGGACAGGCCCCATACCGACCCCTGATTTAACTCCATTCACCACCATTCTCCGGGCCTGGATATCCAGCCAGTTGTTCACCCAGCAAAGAGTGCACCTGCCCAAGCCACAGGCTGACAGCTTCCCCAGGAGAATACTGTGGCAGACAGCGTCAAAGGCTTTAACAAAGTATGGGTAGACTACACCAACAACCTTTCCAGCATCCACCAGGCAGGCCACTCAATCATAGAAAGAGATCATGTTGGTCAAGCAGGACCTGCCTTTCATGAACTCATGCTGGCTAGGTCTGATCTCCCACTTATCCTTCAAATGCCATGTGATCTCACTCAAGATGATCTGTTCCATAACCTATCCAGGCACTGAGGTCAGGCTGAAATGCCTGTAGTTCCATGGCTCCTCTTTATAACCCTTCTTGTAGATGGCAGTCACACTGGCAAGCCTCCAGTCTGCATATTTTGGATTCTTCCCTTAGCTATTTCACATCTCAAATTCAGTTTAGTTCAGTTTACTTCTTATCTCATAGCCTCGTTAGTTAACTTGTTTTTACAGACCTTTCACTGCACTCTGAGGCATAAGAAGTTGTTCATAGAATCATAGCATATCCTCAGCTGGAAGGGATCCACAAGGATCACTAAGTCCAACTCCTGGCTCCACACAGGACAACCCAAAAAATCAAGCAGTATTTCTAAGAGCATTGTCCAAACGTTTCTTGAACTCTGGCAACTTCATTCCATGACCACTGCTCTGGGGAGCCTGTTCCAGTGTCTGATCGTGCTTTCAGTGAGGAACCTTTTCCTAAGATCATTGCTACCAGGAATGACTACCACCAGTAGTCAAGACAACTGTCCTGAAAAGGTGTGCATGCTTATCCTTTAAGGTATTGAACTAAAGTAGGAGTTTTAACATTGAGAAAAGATAGGGTGCCCCATGTGCCAGTACTAAGCAAAGGGAGTCAAGCTGGGATCCAACCAGCAGGACAGTATTGGGGTAGATCTTATACTGCCACCATGTAGCAAGATGGAATGGTTATGCCCTGCCTCAGTGAATCCTGCTGGTGTACAATTCTAGCCCACAAAACAGAAAAAGAGATTAATTCTTCAAACTCACAGTGTAAATCAATGCCTGTAGTATTTCAATCCTTTTCACATTCTGGGGGCTCCAAAGTAAGGGCCTTCGGCTATAACTATGTTTTGTAGATCTGTAGAGCAGATGCTTCCCAGGAAATTTAAGTGTTAAACCATCTTGTCTTTGCATTATTGAGGCATAAAGAGCATCACCTAAAAGAGGGGAGGTCTGAAATATGTACTGCAAATAAAATAATTCAGTCACAATATCACCCATCTTAAAATTCTCTGCCTCTTCCAAATCATAGCAGGACCTGAAAAGAAACAAGTTTCAGACTCTGTAAAATACAGTTCATGGTCTGCTTCATGACATTAAAAAAAAAAAAAAAAAAAAAAAAAAAAAGGAAAAGATTTATGCTTTAAGTCAGCGTCTAGAAAGAATAATGAACCTACAGCAAGACATGCTGCCCTCAGAAATAGTACAATTCTTAGTCATCCTAAAAACTGGCAGGGTGTCATCTCATTTTTCCATTCTGGTAGAAACAGACAGAGGATTAAAATAAACAGAAGAAAAATCGTAAGTAGAACAGGTGTGACTCAGGGCTCAAACCAGAGACAGATCAGTTATCTTGTGACATGCTGGAAAGGCTGGTAAATAGAGGTATGTTAAACCATCATCTAGTGCACGAACTTGTAAAAGACTGACATTCTCCAGAACTATCTGCCTCAGCCCAGTATCCTCCTCAGAACATCATTTATGCTGTGCTTATCTTTGTTAGGCTTATGAAATCCAATAACCATCTCAAAAGAAAATTTATAGGGCATCAAAGTAATAAATATCCTTCATCACCAGTTGTGCGTACATACCTTTCATCCCAGTTGGAAAGGCTAAACTCTTCTCAGTTAGACAAATGACTTGCAAGCACTGATGTCCTGTTTACTGTTGAAATCTGTTCAAGCGCTAAGCTGAATTTTAGGATTGAACCTGTCCATTACAGAGGTTGCTGTAGCAACAGCTATGTTATAACACTGTAATGTTAGTTTTATTATGGCCTTCTCTTTCATTTTCAGATCATATCCAGTAACCATTTCATTGGGTTGAATGTCTGGGATAAGTCCAGAAGGTAATTTAATTTCAGTAATTTACATAGCAGCTAACCTAGTGACCCTGAGTTCTGTTTTTTATTGAAAACAATGCATTATAGCCCTGACCTGTGCATATCAACCTCATTTGTGTGATATATTTTAATTAAATGTTTTATGCGGAATCAAAAAATTTAAATTTTAAGTTTAAATTTAAAATTTAAACTCATTTCAGCACTTTGGTTGCATAAAAACCTCTTTGTGTTATTAATGCACCAGTAACAGTTCTCTCTTCTCTCCCGCACCATTGAAACACAATGGTTCCAGATGCTGCTTCAACAAGTTTGTCTAGGCTGTCTAACTGATAAGTGTAACATTCAGGAGAGTTTACCGGCATTTAAAACTATCAAAACCACAATGATGCAAACTGCAGCAACTCTCCCAGACATTCCCAGACAAAGCCAGCACAGGCAGTCCCCATTGTGCCAGTCGGATTTGTTTTGAAGCAGTCTTGAATACATTTAGCTATCTTATCTTCTTCCCTTTCATCTCCCCTCCCTCTCCTACAGACATGCTCCACAATCCATGGCTGGCCAGCTGTTGGAAAGGTGCAGCAAGCACAGACAGGTGGGCCCCTGCCATGGTGGCCTGCTCTGTCACAGGCAGTGAGGCTATCGGCAGCACTCACAGGGCTGACAAGCTGTTGCAAAGGTCTGTCACCCATGTAACACCACTGAAGCAGTACTACCAGCATCCCAAATCCCACTGTAAGCTCCTCAGATGCCTATGCTTGTGTGCCTGCTGCCAACATTCGTGTTGCTACCACTTGGGAAGAGGGAAGGGCAGAAGCATTCCTTGCTGCATCCCTTGAGGCAACGTCAACCTCATTATTTATTTTTCAGTGAGAGGAACATCTAGAAGAATGATACCACCCAGCCTAATTAATTTATCAATCTTTGTATTGAATTGTTAATTATATTCTTCTTAAGTGCTTTTCATTTCAGATTGAAGGTTATTTTTAAAATACATTTTGCTGATAATATTTTACAGTATGCTTCTTCAAGATGACTGGTTAAAGCAGATCTAATAATAACTTCTTAATGAAGTGAGAGTTTCTTAATATGTCTTAATCTGAGCTGTGCTAGAATTTCAGTGTGAGAGTAACTAATTTAAGAACTTCAGATATGGTTTTCATTTAAATAAGATTCAGTGAGTGATCTGAGATTTGTGCATCCGCACAGATTTCTACTTTAGAAGGAATTTTACAATATCAGATATAACAATAGTAGGTTTCTTGCCTATTGTTTATTTACCTTGAAGAAACACAAGCTGTCCGTTAAAAGGATATATTCTTATTTTCTTTTTGTCAGGAACATGTTCACAATGTTCTCACTCTTCCGTTTCTTTCCCCTGAACAATGCTCTAGACATTGCTGATACGCGGCTATGGCATTCACAGGCATATTAAAGTTATTTACAAAATTGTTGGAGGCAGTTACAGTCTGGAGTACACGTCCCAGAATATATTGCCTTTAGAAACACAAGTTACAAAGTCATTTCCTCTAGTTTAATCAGAGCCCTGAGATGTTTCGAATGGCATTGTATAAACAAAGCGAAATATTAAACAACATCCTCCTTGTTTCCCTCAGCGAATGAATAACTCTGTGTTTCCCAAGGGAGAGAAGCTCCATAAGACTTGAAAGAAAATGAAGTTAAAGGATTACAGCATGACCTTGGAAGAAAAACTGCAATCAGGGTATTGCCACATTTCATTTCATCTTCAATTAAAAACACCTCGAAAACTGGTGCTTTCTGGCTCACAGAGGAGTGCTTGATATTTAAAAATAAAGCTGCATCCCATTTTGATCTGTTCAACAGAAATATTATCACCACAGTCTATTAATTTATATACCTGATCTGTATTGTGAGAGGAAAACCAGTTTCCTTCTTCCTTGTAAGACGGTTTTATCAGATGATACATAAAAAAAATAATGTCAGGGGAAGAAAAGAAAGCTCTACAGATAAATTGAAAGAGCCTTCCAAGAAAGCTCATGTGTAAAAATAGTTTCTGGAAACAGCAAACCCCACAGGTTTCAGCTCTTTTCACTAGATCCAGCCTGATGTGTACTCTCACATCAATGCAAACTAAAGAGGAAAAAAAAAAAAAAGGAATAAAAATCTTTAGCTCAGGTGTGTGAACCATCAGTTTATTCTTTATGCAATCAGCATGTTTCCAAAGGTATTTTTCTCATTAAGAAAATCCTGAGTGGGTTTCTTCATATTCTTAAGAGTATTCTTCATGTCGTAAGTTGAAGGGAAAAGACCACATGGTGCAGCATAGTTTCTGTTTTTTGAGTAAGGGAAAATCTGCCAAAACGCTACAGGAAAAATTGCAAGGAAAATTTTCCTTTGCTAAAATTTATTACTTATAGTGGCTCTAAATGAACTTACAACAAACAGGGAGGATGGGGATGGAGTAGGGGGGAGGGGGGAAGTAGCAGAATAGAAACATAAAAATCCTTGCTGCTGTTAGGATTTCCTGCATTTCTTCTTCAGGGTAGAGATGAATTTATTTTTTGTATACGAAAAGAAGATAAAATATACTGCTATAGAACGATAAACAAGTCAGTGTTAATAATTAAAAGCCTTGGCTTCAAAACCACTGATCTGTCAGCTTCTGTTCTCGTCAAAAGTCAGAGGTGAAGTTGCAGTACACACAAAAGATAAACAAGCTAAGATGCAAGACCACAGCTCTCTGATCACACACATTTTCACAGTTGATTTTGCAATTAATGACAATTATCACTCCTGTTCATGTCCTTGAAGTTGAGCTGTGCATTTATTGACACATCCCACCTAAGGATATCTAAGTGCAGTGCAACTATCTATCTATCTATCTATCTATCTATCTATCTATCTATCTATCTATCTATCTATCTATCTATATCTATCTATATCTATCTATCTATCTATATACACTATCTTATCAAAATATGTTTTCTATGTAGGGGAATAGTAGATGATCAAGTTTTGCAGTTCTCCTTGAAAACACTATTTAAGATAGGACCGGTAAACTTTTCCCTTTAGGAAAATCTGCCAAGTCCCTAATCCCAGGTGATCTATGAAGAATGATAATCCTAGAATCACAGAATAAAAGAATGGCTTGGGTTGAAAGGGTCCTTAAGGATCATCAAGTTCCAGCCCCCCTGTGACAGGCAGGGCCAACAACCTCCAGATCTGGTACTAGAGCAGGTTGCCCAGGGCCCTATCCAATGTGGTCTTGAATGGTTTGTACCTTGTCACATACACAACTTGGTAGGATTACTAGTTACCACCTTCCCTACAGCCAGCTAGAAGTCCTTAGCAGGAAGCTTCTCTAATGATTCTTGAGTGGATTTATGACCATCTGAAAGAGAAAAAGCAGGCATGTGAACTAAATCTACCACCACTTTTTCAAACTGAACAGCCCACAATAGCTTCCTCTGTACATGAGTATGCACTCAAGAAACAGAGTAATCTGTTTTGCAGATTCCTGATTCAAGAGCTTAAATATGCTTAAAAAGTTAAGTAAATGTTCACTCATCTACATTAAAAAAAAAAAAAAAAAAAAAAAAAAAAAAAAAGCTATTCTACAGAGAAAAGCTCATCTCATCTCTTCCACTCATCTATCTATTCACATCTGTATAGGCACCAATGAGTCATATAGTAATTCTCTAAATTATGCAGGGTACCTCACAAAATTGTTCAGCCCAATTGCTGGTGAAATGTTTTCCTTCCTGCCCCAGATAGCAAATAACTTACTGTAACATATTTGCACACATACAAGGCCTTTTCTGTGCATCGTGCACAAATCTTTCCAAAGCCTCCTACCCAGTGACTGTTGCACATTAATGTAGAGTGACTTCCTTTGCATTCAAAACAGATGGCAGAGAGCATCACTAGGCAGTACTTCAAAAGACAAACATTTTTTTCTAGGTTTCAAGGAAAAAAACTTATTGTGTGCACATGAAAGATTTCTGTGTAGTTACAGATTTTTTCTGGGCTTCGAGCAGAAACTTGTTGGACAGATGTAAGCAGGGCTATTATTCTTGTCATTAAAGAGCTGTCTTAGAAGTTATACGGTGATGGGTGACTCACCGCACTTAGATGTCATAGGTAGGTTACAGCAGATTAAATGTAGTTTGCTACAGCTGACCTTTTAGGTCATCAAGTAAATGACTAAAATAATTGAGAGTAATTGGCCCCCAGTAGTGACATTTCTTTCCTCTGACTAGAAAGAGAACTTTGTAAACATCTAAAATAAATAGGATGAATCCTGACTGATTGCGTGTTTTTACTTTTTGAAGATCCTTTCATAACCTTTTATCACCTCACACTTGTCTTTTACTTGATGCTGACTTGAGCGTGCTGCCTAGTTACCTCTGGATACTTCTGAGTACTGGAGACAGAGTACCTTCACTGGCCTTGTTCTCCTCCAGCAGTAATTATCCCAGGTGGTTTAAAAGCAAAAAGTACAAATGTAGCCTTTAGCAAGTTCAGCATCTCTTTCAGAAATTCTTGGGCAAACAAGAATTTCAGAAATGTTATCCTGGAGCCATTTTAAATCTTCTGAGTTACTGTCAAAATAGTATATTCAATTTTAATATAGTTACTTGAAATGAGTGGACAGAAGAAATAATTGCTTTTAGTCAAATATCAAAATATGGACCAACTTTTTTTTAACATCTAATGTGAAAATTATGACTTCTCTATATGTCTCTGAGGATAAAAAAAGCACTACAGTAATTGCAGAGTACTTGAGGTATTCTCTTTGTGACCTCTTGATAGACATTTGTGAATTACAAGTTATTTTGCAGCTTCAGCACCTGTCCTCAACAATATTATGGAAGGAATGCTATTTCTTAACCCCTCTGGTGTCATGGCGACTCAGCACTTAGAAGGAATCAGGGTGAGTTTTGGATAGTCCTTCAAATAGTAATAGGTTAACTTGAAGCACAACACAGTTTGAGAAACTATTGGTATACAGTAATTCAACACATAAGTAGAAGTCATCTTTCTCATCAGAAGTGGGCAAGTATTACAAAATCACAGAATTGCGGGGGCTGGAAGGGACCTCTAGAGGTCGTCTAGTCCAACCCCTCTGTCAAAGCAGGCTCCCTAGACCAGGCTGCACAGATAGGCATCCAGGCAGGTCTTGAATATCTCCAGAGAAGGAGACTCCACAACCCCCTTGGACAGCCTGTTCCAGTGCTCTGTCACCTTCACTGTGAAGGAGTTCTTATGCATATTTGTGCGGAACTTCCTATGCTTCAGCTTGTGGACATTTCCCCCTGTCCTATCACCATGCACTGCTGAAGGCGAATCAGACTAATTCAGAAACACCACAATAAAAGGATTTCTTCTTAAGTTAAACCAGTAGCGACAAGATTTAACCAAGGTTTAACCAAGGTTCTTTTGGTTAAAATCTCATCTGAAATTAGTGGACAAGATCTACTGCAATCCACTCCCCATGGGTTTTGCCCTCAGCAATGGGCCCTCAGAATTACTAGAATAATGGCATATTATGTATTCAAACCTGTTGTGTGAGGTAAACCCAAGCTCTGTTTTCACAGTACAGCACTGCCACAATGAGAAAAATTTTCCCATAGTATCTCAAGCAGAACACCACCTTACCTACAGTAAGAGCAGGAGGGAGTTAATGACAGGATAAGCTACATAAAAACAGAGAGTACTGCTAAGATAATTCTGTCCAGGGTTCACTTTTCCTGAGTGAATGTCCTATTGCAAAGCAAAAAGAAAAAAAAAAAAATCCTCACTCTTCAGTTCTTGTGTTTGCAGGATTTATTTTATTTTATTTTATTTTATTTTATTTTATTTTATTTTATTTTATTTTCTAAATTATGGCCCAGAAGTGAATGGCCAAGTACCTTTACACCAATCTAAGGGCTTCTGGTAGCTTTGAAATCAGAGACTATGTGAGGTGAGGGGAAGGAAATTATTGATCTATTCACCAGTACTGTTCAGTGAAGTCTGAGACACTAGCTCAGTGATGGAGTTTGTGGAGTTGCCTTTCTATCAGTTTGGATATCAGTAAGACAAAATACATTCTGGTACAGAGGCCTCCTCATGCCTTCTCCTAATGGTTCCTCAATGGATCCAACATTTGAGAGAATGCAATCAATACCATGGCATATGAAGTTGGAATTTTCAAAATACTTTTTTATTTAGGAGATGATAGTTTTTCACACAGAGGGTGGTGACATACTGGAACAGGTTGCCCAAGGAGGTTGTGGGTGCCCCATCCCTGGAGGCATTCAAGGTCAGGCTGGATGTGGCTCTGGGCAGCCTGCTCCGGTGGTTGCCAAACCTGCACACAGAAGGCGTGTTGAAACTGCGATCATTGTGGTCCTTTTCACTCTGGGCCATCCCGTGATTCTATGATTCTACGATTTCCTGTGAAATAGTTCTACAGCCTTTTTCCTTTGGTTTCAGTGCATAGTTCCCATCTCTAATAGAACAGATCTTTGGTTAATTCTTTTTGACCAAGTCTTTTCTTAATCAGTGTTTTGTTAAATTAAACATAAGTGCTTTAAGGTAACCATTTCCTTTGAAAGTAAGCAAAATATGTGAGAGCTGCTCTGAAAGTAATGCCTCCTACTCTATTATGTTGGTCCACAATGTCAGAGGTGGACGTTGGTGGTATGGCAGAGGTAGAACCTTCCCACCAATATCCCTTTACATGTTGTTGCTGTGTGACAAGTGCTAGTAAAAGGGCACTGACATGGAAGTGTGTATGAAGCAAAAGTGTGTCACTGAATTCCTTCATGCAGAAAAATGGCACCCACCGGCATTCATTGATAGCAACAATGGGTCACCTCCACTGGTGCAGATTTTTATGACTACAGAATGCTGGTGAAAGTGCATAGCTCATGGAGGTGACTGTGTTGAAAAATAGTGCTTTGTATCTGAAAATTTGCACTTTGAAACTGTTATTGTGCTCTTTGTATGTATTGTAGTTTCCATGGAAATAAATAAAAGGTCTTTCAGAAAAACCTATGTATTTCTAATTTTGTATTCTCTAAAGAACTCACAGTAATTTTATTGAAGTTCTTATTTTAAAAGAAAAAGTCATGTGAATTTGATAGCTTAGGGCATACACTTAAACAGGTGAATACACGTCCAGCACATACCACCTCAGATAACCTCTGATTTCTGAGTTACAAAGGATTTTATGTAGATTGGTGAAAAATATGTCATTATTGACTCACTGGCCACAAAGATTAAAACGAGATTCTTTTAGAATCTAATTGTAGCCAAATGTGGTATTATAATAATTTTGCACGAGATGTGGGGATATACAAAAAAATAAAAATATCCACAGAAAACAAGAAAACTTTCAGTAATGTACTGAGGAGATAAAACAATCTAGTTGTATAGAGCCAAAGTTATTATTCCTCGGTTACATTGCTTTGAAAAAGTTTTTACATCAGAATAGAGATTCCTAAATCATTTGAAGAATGAGAAGTTAAAAAATTGCAAAATCTAAGAGAAAGACAGACCAAAGCAAATACTAAAATTGATAGAGCAGTTAAAGCTTTCTGTCTACCAAATTATAGGCCAAGTTATAAGGATAAGATTTTTTTTGTATTATGGGAAAATGGGCATCCTAGAACAAAGAAGACAGGTTTCAGTCAGTTAATTGAAGCAAATAGTCCCATACAGCATTTTTGGTTTACTGAAATACGGAAAGATTCTGGAGCTAAAAATCTTCACACAATGTATCAAATTCACTTTTAGTAGCCTGATAATTCCTGAGAATGGACCACCTGAAAAACATTCACCCTATATTTGCATGAAGCCCAGGAGAACCTTTCTTCATTAAAAGCTGAATTAATTGGGTAAAATATCACTTCTGCTCCGCTACTTCCATTGGAATGAATACATTTCTTACTAATCCCTTACATCTTTCTCAATGCAGTGGTGGATTTTTCAAACAAATGGGTATTTTCAATAAATGTAGAAAAAATCCTGGTAAGCACTATCAGGAGAACATATTTTGGGAGATAAATAGTCAATCAGTAGTTATCAAAGTTAATGTTGTTTTTTTTAACGTGAACTTCATATGTACTCCTTGTGACAAAAAGACAGCTAATTTCTACCAGAGCCTTAAGACTTTGAAACAAGCATCTTTTGAAGGTACAGCTGCCTTCTCTATCTAAGGCTTGATGATTTCCTGATGGAAAATACTGGACCATGCTTATGCCCCTCGAAACTTTGATAGCACTGGGGCTATAATATATATTAAACAAATTTCATATAGAAGCAGAAGCACTTGCACCCCTCCTCCTCCACAATTACATAACTTTCTGGGCTTCTCAAAGAAGGAAGAGCAAAATATAGCATCCAAAGAAGCAGATAAGTAACAGATACAGTGAGGGAAAAGCAAAGAAGTGTAGTTTGGTGGGTTTTTTTTCTTTTTTTTCCTTTCTGTTTTTTTTGTTGTTGTTTGTTTGTTTGTTTGTTTGTTTGTTTGTTTCCCCCTATATGCAGATGGGAATCAGCTTTTTAGTATTCTCTTGAAGGAAAACAACAAAACACCAAACTATGAGTGCTAAGTCAGTTTCTCTGCTGTATTTAGAGCATGCATATTGCAGAACCAAAGATGCCAAAATTGTTAGTAGCTGATATTTGGTTCAACAGAAAGATGGACAAAAGAATATCTGCTGTCTAGGAACTGACAGACATGCAAGGACATGCAAGTGACAGATAAGGCAAAGGGGGAAAGATTACAGTGGGAACTGCTTCATTGATATTGCACATTTTAGGATGAGAAGCACCAACAAAAACAGATGCACTTTTCCCCATTTGGGTAAAGTCACCCCAAAATGTCCGTACTCCCACAGGAAACAGGTCATCAGCCAGAAAGGAGAGATATGAAGTGCAACAGGTTTAACGTTTTGCCTGCGGATAACCTCAAGCAGGATAATCTGTGGATAACCAACAGCAAATGAGAGAGGGAAATGCCAGGGGAAATGAACAGCAGGTCCAGGTTTCAGCGTTTCACAACAGTGGTTGTTGATTTTCTTGGAGATGCTGGCTGTCTCAGGCCAACCATGCAATGTCATCATCTGGTTCTTTCATTTCTCTTTGCAGTATCTGATCATACTATGTCCAGTCAACATTACTGCTGTTGTTACATGGGCGTGGCTGGAATGAGCACGTGTATTTAGCAGAGGAGACAAGAACAAGTTTTGTGCTGAGTGCAACTCAGATACAAAACCCATTAAACAGGCTCCTTTCTTCAGAGTAATCTCAGAAATTTGTGGCTAATACATGTTCATATCAGTATCTAAATTGTGATATCTGGAATTCCAAAATTAACTACTGATTTTCGGTTACATTCCCAACATCTTTACCAACCACAGAAAAGAGCAATTGTTTATAAAACAGATGTAGTTTCAGTAGGGTAAAACTGAAATGTCCCTTTATGTTAGGTAACTTAACATAGTATCATATGAGCAAGTCAGTGCTATGACAAAACTAAAACACAAAAAAGAAGTTGTTTCTTTTATTTTCCTTCATATCCAGTAATTTGGATTGCCAGTTTTCATCTTGTTTTATGCCCTGTATCACCTGAGAAGGGCAGATGAACAAAAGAGCAAAACGTATGTAGCAGTTAAAAGTTGGCTTGTAGCATGGTTTCAGGCCTAACTGAATTATTTCCCAGTGATGCAGCATGCCTCTTCTATGAGAAGGAATATTAGAGAAATTAAAATGGCTACTGGCCTATTTTTGTATCCAGGAAAAAAATACCTGATTGAGATAAATAAGCAAGAAAGAAACCTACTGCTTACGTCTTTAAGTCATAAATAATGCCTGCAAATGAAAGTCTACTGGCAGTGCACCCTGAAGATATTTTTAGATACCTTATCCTATAACATTTAATCTGAAATATATTATACTGCAGCCAACAATATTAAGGGGTTAATAGTATTACCTTCTCTTAAGTTTCCTGGTATCTTCTTTGCATTTCCCAGTAAGAGTGGGGCAGGATAGGAATACCCATGTAATGCTCTGTATGCTGCAGAAATAACATGAGTAACAGCAAAACATGAATTCAGATTTTGCTTTCCTTTCCCCCATAACACTGGGGTTGTTTGAACAACAGACAGCATAGAGAGCTACAGATATTCCAATCCAAGTCATTCCTTTCATATGTTAAAATTGGAAGTCTTATTGTTAAGAATTATGGAGACCTTTAACCACGGATCATACATGCTTTTATCTTCTATGACCACATCAAATTATTCCCCAGGTACTTGGTCTTCCAGACATAGAACTGATGGGAGGTTTCCTTTAAAGTTAGCAAAACTTCTCATGTCGCTATAGCATTTTGTTTAAGTGCAGAGAAAGAAACCTTAAGGTCTTGCTTCTTCATTTTTAAATCACGTGACACAAGTACAGTGCAGAATGCTTAAATAAATGCTCCAATAGACATTTTGTTACAGGATGCTAGGTAAGGATTTTGCCTAGATTCACAATAGCTTGAACTATGGTAGTCTTGTTCTGTGGTAGTCAACAACAGTTATCTGGTTAAGTATACAAGCCCATGCTTCCTTATATCAGAAAGTTTCATTTATGATGAATTTATAACAAAAAAAAAACCAAGCTGTGCAAAAGAAAACCAAACAAAAAAACCTGGGCCATATTTAGGAATGTCTGTTGAAGGGATCCCAGAGTGGTTTGAAATACTACAAAACATTTACCCTGCATATAGAGGCTGAAGGGTTGTCTTCTCTCTCCCATCATTCAGGCAGTGGATATAGCTGAGACTGCCATCACAGCTATGACTTTGGCTAGAGAAAGCTGGTCTCCAGTTAGCACCAGTAGTGTGGAAGTCAGAACCAGCTGCTAAATCTTCTAGAAGAAGGTGTTAACTCAGGCAACGATGAACCTCAGACTGTCAGTGTCATATACCAATCACCATATCCATTCAACTCATTTAAGCTTATGTTGAGCTTATAAATTCTTGGGACTGTAGTGCACATGTGACTTTGCTTTTTTACCACTCTCGACAATCCAAGATCAGAAATTAAGCAGTGAGGAGCAAGAAACTTCCACCATTGCTTCTCATAACACACTTCGATCCCAGCACACCATGACAGCTTGACCAGGACAGACAGATGGAAAATTCACCTAGAGAAGTCTAACGATGGTTGATACTCTGAATAACACTCAGGTATTCCGTATTTCCACTCAGCTTCACAAACCAGCTGCAGACACTTAAAACAAGCTCCTGTTCACATGGACGAAAATGACAAATAGAAAAATGTAGCACAGGGAAGACTCACATCCTCTGTCACTGTTTGAGAAGAGCACTTTGTGATATATTACACAAGCATTTGGGAAAATAACGCATCTTTTTCCTGAAAACCTTTTCACCTAGAAAGCTAAGATAAACAAAGACAGGGAGAATAAAAAATGCAGAGAGAAGTGATTTACACAAGGAAGTAGCAACAGTTTTGTTCCCTATACATTTTAATCTTGCTATTTCTGTTTTAGACTGGAGAGTTGTACACGCATAACTTCAAGTAAGGTTAGGCAGGAATCAAAAACATTTTTTGGCTTACAAACACCATATCCACAGCTTCCCACATGAATCAAGTGCCTATTAAGACCCTGGAGAGATATTGCCAGGGGATGAAGTTATTCTGGGACTTGGAACTTTTTTGGAAAACAAATCTAACCTTTCAAGATATTCTGAGTGGAGGGGCAGGGGCCATTTTCAAGTGTTAATATCCAAACTGCGGTGAATTATAAACCTAAAACTGCACAAAGTAAATGGGAGTATGCTATGGACAGAAGAGAAAGCAGAGTTAAGCTCACTTGTGAAAACAAACACATTGATAGCACATGCTGAAAGTAATGATTACATCTATTTCCACGCTGGGTTTTGTCTTACTAGCATACAATATGGCAGTCCTGCAGCTACTGTAATGACAGAGATTGTGTAGGCATACTTTAAATGAGACAGTCTGGGAACTCGCAGGCATTGTAATCAGTAGTAGAGAACTCCACATGAGTTAATCCCCTTAGTATTTACCCAGATTCTCATGTGGGTTTTAGAGTAAAATATGCTCCTTGATCTCCCAGCGTAGAGCTATCAGCAGCTGGAAACCTAGTTTAAAGCTAGCTTAGCTATATCCACTTGTACTGCTGTCATTGCTTCAGAGAGGTAACTTGAGAGACAAGCTTGACTGCAGAAGGTGTTTAGTAAAGTGCTGTGAAAACTGGAGGCCTTTCAGAGGCTCTAAATCAGCTCACAAAAATCTGGAGTGTTGAAAAAGACAAAGTAGGGTCCTGATAAACAGGAGTAGCATACAGGAAACTTTATAGTGGGATTTTGAGGTATCAAACCCCCAAATTACTGTGTAACTTTGAACCATCCAGACAGAAAGTATGATGTACAACAGTAGATCACAGAATCACTGGACCAAAGAATCATAGAATCACAAAATGGCTTGAGTTGGAAGGAACATTAAGACCACCCCACCAGCTCAGGCTGCCCAGGGCCCCATCCAATCTGGCCTTGAGCGCCTCCAGGGATGGGGCACCACAGCTTCTCTAGGCAGCTGTGCCAGCACCTGACTACCCTCTAGGTAGGGAAACTCTGCCTAACATCCAACCTAAATCTCCCTTCTTTTAGTTTAAAATTGATCCCCCATGTCCTATTTGTATCAGGACATGAAAAATGTCAGTCTCATTATTTATAGACTCCTTTTAAGAACTGGAAAGCCACAATGAGGTCTCTCCACAGCCTTCCCTTCTCCAGGCTGAACAAGTACAACTTCCTCAACTTGTCTTCATAGGAGAGGTGCTCCCGCTCTCTGAGCACCTTTGTGGCCTCCCCTGGACGCTCTCTAACAGCTCCATATCTTTTTTTTGTACTGGGGGCCCTAGGCCTGGACACAGTATCACAGATGGGACCTCTCAAGAACAGAGCAGAGGAGGACAATCAGCAATGCATGAATAAGTTTGAACCAATAAGTTTGTAAGATATTTTACACGTCTTGAAGGAAAATGAGAAGTATAGAGAGAAATCACACTTTTAAGTAGTACTTGGGGTAAAGTTGGCAAGGAACACAAGATGAACAGATATCCATGACTTCTGTTGCAAGATGCATGCTGAGAAGTAGTTACAACAACAGGTTCTCATGATTCAGTGGCTTCTGTCCACTGAGTTCCTCTGCCTTTTTTTTATCATGACTCATCAAGAAAGTTCTTCAGTTACCATCAGTAACTAATAATGCACTGGAACAGGCTGCCCCCAGAGGTTGTGGAGTCTCCTTCTCTGGAGATGTTCAAGATCTGCCTAAATGCCTACCTGTGTAGCCTGTTGTAGGGAGACTCCTTTGGCAGGGGTGTTGGACTCAATGATCTCCAGAGGTCCCTTACAACCCCTTCAATTCTGTGATTCTGTGATTCTATAATTGAGCAGTTCACTAATTAAGACCCAATTGAGCTTTGCTAGGTGAAATACAAGGTGGCTAATTTAACATGGTGAATTTTGCAAGAATTGCTGGATAAAATCAAATTAAGGCAATCAATGGTGACAAAGAGATCTCCAGAGAAAATAGCAGTTTTTTTGGTGGTTTTTTTTTTCTGTTTTTTTTTTGTTGTTTTTTTTTTGTTTGTTTGTTTTGATACACATATCAGTAAAAAGAAAATCTTGCCTATTAAGTGGTCCTAACAAGTATCACAAACTTGAAGGACAACATTGTGTCTATACTCTGCATATCACCTTTTGTTTTAAAAGACAGTTTAAAAGATGCTTTAAACGAAGTTCTTTAGGAGCTACAGTGAGCTGAGATTGATCTGCTTAATGACTACAGCAGAGCAGGAAAAAAACGAATGAGTCAACAAATGGAGGACCATACAACCAGAATTACAATTTACAATACGTTTTGTACCTATAGATTACTCAAACTTGCAGACAATGCCAGCTTTAGGTTTCGATTGATTTTTGCATACTGAAATGCCATTTAGCTACCAGAGGCACCAGACTGCATTTTACCAGACATATTCCCATATGTGAGATTTTTAAGACTCCCATTTAAATGGAATTTATTTTGTAACAAAATATCTGAGAAGATATCACACTACTCATAAACCAGAAGACTTGTATAGTAAAAACATAGCCTTTTTGAGTCTCAAATAGTCATATTGAGATCATTCAATATGAGACAGTAATTTACAACAAATCATAACCAGTATAATTAAGGAACAAGCATTCAGTAGGAACAAGTAACTTTATCTGGCAAGCTACAAAAATCCTAACCCATCATTTTGGACTATATTTCCACATTCTCTCTTAAAACCCATCAAGTAAGTAGGTATTGCAGGATGACTGTGCGTTTAAAAAAATAAATAAATAAAAAAATCAGGCCTGCAGTGAACAAGAAAATGCAAAAAATTTAAACTCGAAAAAAAAAAAAAAGAGAGATAGATGGTATCTACTCTTTTAAAAGAACACTTAAACAGAAAGGAATCTGGACTAGCTCACTAGTTCACTGTTTGCAAGTTCACTGTATTGTGTTCCACAGCTACTAGCTGAAGTATTTCAACATTATCTCCTGTTCTGAGATTAAAACGAGGAAAAAAATAAGCAAGCACATTTCTTTCAGGCAAGCGATGATTGTTCAACATGTGGAAAGAAAGACTGCAGCAAAGACGACCCAATTTCTAAAAATCCAAATACACGTCTTAAGAACAAGATTTTATTCCTACAAGCCTGTATCTAAGGGAAAACAGCCAGCCACTGCAAGAGAAAAGTGTACACTTATTTAAGAGAAGCTCTGCCTATGGATCTTGTTTAAGACAAGATCACTTTCTTTAGGGAAACCAGAGGCAAGCCTGCCCTGTGGCACAAAAACAGGACTCTGGGAACACTCTGAGTGCCTTGGAAGATCACAGTCATGTTTTCTGTGACTGAGTTGCCACAGAGCTCACTTGAAGGATTTTAAGGATTACAGTGGAGGGAAGCACAGGCAGGGTGTGTGAGAGAGAAAAGTGTGTATGGTCACAGTGAAAATTTACCCTAACTAGCAAATTTCTCTCTCTACACTTATGCTACTAGATTAATTTTAAAACAAAAACAAAATTAAAAGAGCTGTATTATTTAAACAAATTTACATAAAGTACTTCATCAAATTGTCTTATGAGCAGTTATGCTTGCAGTTTTAATCTGATTGTTCAGACAGCCCACATCCATCTAGCAAAACATATATTGCACATATCGTAGAATGGTCTGGGTTGGAAGCAACTTTTAAGATCACCTAGTTATATATATGCGAGCATGGTTCTGATGTTTCAGGAATGTGTCAGACTTCAGTACTGGCTCATGGCCAATCTGCTTGGTGGTGCTCTGGCCAAAACCTCACTCGCAAACCTTCAGAATGGGCATGGGTTTCTTGCTAACACAGTGCAGGATTTCCTCCCTGCAGCCCAAATCTGCCTGGAGGAAACAGTCTTGTTTCTGCAGTCACAGCTGGGCGGTGAGAGGGAGGATGGATGCATGGCAGCCCTGGGTCTGTTCAATGCTCTTGCTCACTCTAATGGTCAGAACCAGGGATCCCTTTTGCCATCTGAGTTGTGCCTCCACGCATGCTTCTGCGCAAATCTTGCAGAACCCCTGATGATAGAGAAGCTGCCCCAGGTTGCACAGGCTGTGCAGTGTCTGTGCAGCAACCCTAGGACCTGGGTGAGCTGATTTGGGAAAGGCAAGTGCTGTTGGCGTGGTGATGCTGCTGCCAACATGGGCAGGGCTGGGGTGCCCAGGGAGGTGCTGGGGCATTGACCATATGGTTGCTTTGGCTCCTGTGGGGAGAGCAGGCAGAGTGGAGTAGGGAGGCCCCTGTGCTGTGCATGGAAAGCACACAGCCTGGTGCTAAGGCCTGGCCCTCACCTCAGGGACCAAGGCTTCTCCTCTGCTCTTGTTGTCTCTGCTCATGCCCAAAAGGCTGCACCAATGAGCAGGTGGCTTCCCTTTGACTTCTGAGCAGGAAAATCAAACCCACAACTGACTCCTGGCAGGTGAGGAGGGCCGTTCTGCACTTCATCAAGGATCTGCTCAGTACTAGTGCCCAGAGCTGCTCAGCCTGGGATATGGTGGGCGCATCTTCAGTGAGTTCAGCCACACCATGGGAAGAAAAGTAAGGACAGTGGGCAGCATCTTCTTTTGGAAGATCAGAACTGCTCAGAGGCTGGCACAGAAACACTGATGGGACCACACCTGAGCATCCTGGGAGGCTCCTGAGAGCTGAGAATAACCAGCATTTCAACAACACTGTTGTGCATGCAGCCAGAGACCTTTCTGCCCTGGAAGCCCAGGAAGAAGGAGCTCTCCAAGAGCTGTGCATGGACATCCTGGGGTAACTGGATGTCTCTGTGAGAGGGGTGACCAAAGTAAGTCACAATCTGCCCTGCTGCCATTTGCACCGTGTGTTCCTCTTCCCATTCCAACACCCCAGGTCTGTCCTCCAATGTGCTCTGAAGCACACAAGACTCAGGGAATTTCACACAGTCCTCTTCATCTCTGAGAGGAAGCAGGAATGCTGACATGCTCAGCTGCCTCATTCCCTACAGTTCCTGTGGCCGTGGCTGCTGCTGTATGTGGTGCCAGCCCAGTACACCAGCATGCTGATCCCATTCTCCCGCTGCATCCGAGCCCTGGCTGAGAGAGAGGACCTGATGGTGCAGGAGATAGAAGAACTGGATCCCCATTTCCTCAGCTCCATGTTTCAAGGTAGGAGCAGAAACTGCCCGAGTGAGCTCTGTGGACCCATGTTAGCACCCAGAAGGGACAGTGCAGGTGCGCGTGGCAGAGCACAGTATGTCGTGGCATCTCACTCAGCACTTCTTTCTCCCCACAGGACCACTGCTGACTCTCTCCAGACTTTGCTATCATGCCTGTTGGTGAGTAGATGCTCCAGAGGCTGGTGCCATGAGCCCCAAGGAGGAAGCAGCATGGCTAAGCGTGCCAGCACCCACCTCACCCCTGGGGTTGCCGTTCTCTTCACAGGCTTGCAGAGCCATGGGCAAAGCTGCTGGCTGCTCCTTGTCTGCCACGGCAGAGCCAATCTGCTTCCCTCCTGGGAGAAGCTGCTGCTCTTGCTGCAGAAGTGATCCTGCTTGTCCTCACTCTTGCTCAGGTGGTGGCAGGGAGCCCTTTTGCAGGCAGCGAACTCCAAGCTGCTGCTTTGCTGCTCATACAAAACCTTCACAGCAAGATCCACGGAGCTGTGGGGGCCATGTGGGCTGCTGAGATCCCCCTGCTGCTGCAGTGCCTCGAAGGTAAAGTGCAGGTGGGTAAGGAGGGGTGGAGGCAGGGAAGGGGAGGAGTGAAAATGGAGCTCTGCAGCATGGCTGAGGGGAAGCATTGCCTGCGGCCCAGTGCTTGCTCTGCTGCTGTTCCCATTCCAGGGAGACAGCACTGAGGCCCGGGGACCTTTCCTCCTGGGGATCTGCCCATTCCAGTGCACGTTATGTTTACACGTTTCCATCTTGGCATTCTTCTGCCTTATAATCATGGCAGCTCCTGCCTTGGGAGCCCAGGTGCATCATGGGGCACTGTGGGCCACTGAGAAAAAGTCTCAAGGCATTTCTCCCCATGCAGATGGAGCTGGACAGCACGAGAACTCATGCCACACGCAGTGCTCTCATCCTTGTCCACGACAGCTTGGCACTGCGTGCCTCCAAGGAACAGCTGCTTGCCCACCTGGAGGGAGACACTGTGGGCAACATCCTGCTGCTCTACAGCTGAAGCTGCCAGGTGAAAGCTCAAAGCATGCCAGGGTGTCTGAGCGCCCAACTGCAGCCCCTCCACATGGGGGGATGCTGAGATGGGCCTTCTCTTTCCAAAGGTCCCTCGGGGAATGGTTTGTGCTCAGATGAAGATCCAAGTCCTTCCCTTAGCATTGCCCCCACATGTTCCCCTTGCAGCCCTTGGCCCTTCTCACAGTTCAAAGAACGTTATCCTCTCTTGGGCCTCAGGACCTACAGAACAAGCTTGCGCTGGTGCAGAGCATCACCGACTTCAGCTCTGCCTTCCATGCTGTGGGTGATTCCACCTGTATTAACCCCACCGTGAAAGGCAAGCTGCTGGAGATCCTGATGGTGAGCCAGGGCTGTCTGCAGTGGAGTTTTGGGCTGTGCCATGAGGCTCGCTTCCCTGGAGGCATACAGGTCTCCCTCAGCCACACAGCTCCAGCTGGTGGGGACCTTGGGTGCTGGCAGGCAGCAACTGGGCAGCGGGCTAGGTCCACCAGCTGTGGAGCTGCTGCATCCTGCAGTGCCTCCGTGGGAAATGAGGGAGTGATGGGGCCGGTGTGTGGCAGTTGTGTCTGTCTCTGGGCTGGACAGAAGAGCTCTCGTGTACCCCTTGCCCACATTGCAAATGTCTCTCTGGGACTTTCAGGACTTGCCAAAGAAGCATTACTTGGACAGCCCTATATCCCCAGTGCCCCTCAAGGTGGTTCTGGCCCTGGAGCAGTTGAGGTATGGGTGGGAGCCTCTGGGGTTACAAGGCAGGATGGTGGTCCCCATTTTGGGTAGCTCCCAAAGGCCTGGACGGGACAGGGGTTGGGGAGTCACTTCTACAGGAGAGATGGCTGGGCTGTTGTGCCCAGTGAAGCTGAGATTCTGGACAAGGAGAAAGGCCCTGGTGTTCCTGTCCCCTGGCAGGGAAGAGAAGGGAGACCTGGGGTCTCCTTCCCTTTGGAGTAGGAGGTGGTTCATTGCTGCCAGGGAGGGGGCGGGTGCTGCTGGAACTGAAGACAGAGCTCAGCAGCACGGGCTGGGGGTGTTGGCTTTGCAGCTGACCATTAGGAGAAACTCAGATGTCATCTGAACCAGTCTGGAGAGCACTGGTAAAGGCACTTTCTGCTTTCTCTTTCTTTTTTTCCTCCTGTCAGCAAGCTGAAGCCCTCTTTAGGAAGCAAGGACATGTGTGACATTCTGTACTGCAAGAATATTGTGACATACCCTTCAGCGGAGATGATGCTGAAGATCAGGAAGTCACAGCAAGCAGCTCAGTACCTGCAGGTAACCTGCCATGACTTTACCGACCACCTCTCAGTTGGAGCCCTTCCTCAGCACACACAACCTATGCTCCAGCAGCAGCTGTGATGCCACACCTCAGTCCTCTCTTCTGCTTTCAGCTTCTGCAAACATTGTTGAAAGCTCTGGGCCAGCTCATGGTGGTTCTACTCAAGACAGAGACCACCTGTGGCTTCTTCCAGAACATAGTCCAGAACATATGTGAATACGTGTGGGGCAGGGGAGAAAGCATGGTGCCTGTGGATAGTGGGGACAGAGATCTGGGGACTGAGAGGACAATTAGAGGGGGAGAAATCTCCTGCTGAAGTGCCAGCTCACTGGGAGCTCAGAAATGGGCAGAGAAATGGGCCCTGCAGGGGGAAAGGCAAGAGCCAGCCCCTGGCAGGCTACAGACAAGAAGAAGCTCCTGGGTTAGGAGGCAGGAGTGTCTGCAGAGAGCGGGGGCCGCAGTGCCAGTGCTTAGTGAGGCGGGGGGCTGCAAGGAGCCACAGGGCACAGGCCCTGAGGGAAAGTACCAGGAAAGGAGGGACAGGGAGAGGGATGGCAGGAAGGGAAAGGAAAGATGTCCGCAGAGATACAGATGCTCTGCCCCACGTCCTGAGGAGATCAGTGACCTCAGACAACATGTGAGAGTGCAAGAGGGCCCTGCAGACCTGCTCCCAGATGCTGGCTGCTTGTGAAGAGCTTCAAGTGAGTAAAGAGCCCCACTGCATGCCCCCGACTTCCTCGCCAGTGCCCCTGAGCTGGAATGTGAGCTCCACCCAGCTGTGCATGCTGTGTCACCAACCGTGGGGAAGACACAGGCAGGAGAAGCTAGGGAGGGCTGGGACTGCCTATGGCTTTTTTCCTGCCTCTCACCCCTGCAGAGAGGAGATGCCTGCAAGCACTTTGGCTCCTTGGTGGGATTGCTGGCGCCTCTGACGTGTGACCCCATGCCCACATCCCGCCAGCTGGCCGTCACCTGTCTGAGCTCCCTTCTCCAAATCCAAGGTGAGTAGACTGGCCATGCACCAGCCCTCTGCTCTCCTCTGCAGCACTACCAGAGCCCCATGGGCTGGGCCCAGTTTACAGGAGGGAGAGACACCATGTGCAACTGCCTTCTTCTCCCCACCCTGTCCTCTGTCTATTCCACATGGAAAGTGGTTCTATTTGCACAAGCATGAATTCCCTTTTCTCCCCATGCTCTTTCCAGCCAAGGGCCAGAGTCATCAAGACGGGAGACATCAAGAGTCTATGTGAGGGGCTGAATGGCTGCAGTACTGTCTCTCAGCTCCAGACCTTGTCCAAAATCGCAAGGTTAAGTGGACCCAAAAAGGGGTGGTAGGATCTCAACACATAGGCTTCTGCACGTTTCTCTGCTCCCCCCAGCCTCTCACACCACTTCCAGAACGAGCTGTCACCCTGAGATCACTTTTCTCAGCAAGTAGCAGGAGGTGCTGAGCTATGTCTGGCCTTCAGGTGCCCAGCGCAAGGAGCTGATTCCATGACGCATGTGTGTGTGTGTGTGTGTGTGTGTGTGTGACTGTGGCTGTTGGGAGGTAGGCTTTGCATGTAAGCAGACAGAATGGGTGCAGAAGCTGAGAGAAGGCTCAACCACCTTCCATACAAATAGCGGGGTAGGGACAGCAGGAGCATTGTGATGGCTGCTGGTAGTTGCACTACAACTTGTAGTGGAGGCGTAGTGAAGGATAGGAGAGGAGGGGAGAGGAGGGGAGAGGAGAGGAGAGGAGAGGAGAGGAGAGGAGAGGAGAGGAGAGGAGAGGAGAGGAGAGGAGAGGAGAGGAGAGGAGAGGAGAGGAGAGGAGAGGAGAGGAGGAGTATGGAGGAGTATGGAGGAGAGAGGAGGAGGGAAGAAGAGAGAAGAGGAGAGAAGAGGAACTGCAAAGTAATGCCAGAGGGGAACGGCAGCAAGGGACAACCCCAGTACAATATGAAAGGCTTGCCACAGTGTTCTGCAGCACAGAACCTTCCTACACAAGTCTATTTCAGAGTTGTTCCAGGACACTGCCTGAAGCTGAGCAAGGGCCATGGCACTCTACGGCCACTGAGCACAGGGACAGCCCACTCTGTCAGAAGGAGCCCATGGTACCAGAGAGACACAACTTGTAAACCAGAAGGAGGGAGATGATACAGTTGGCCACCAGTTACTGGCTTTTATTCCAGTTGGCAGTTGCTGGAATGTGTTTGGGGGCTGAGGGTGACTGCAGGCAAAGTGAAAAAAGGAAATCACAGAACCACAGGGGTTGGAAAAGACATCAAGACATCATTGAGTCAACTACTCTGCTAAAGCAGGAACCCTACGACAGGTTGCACAGCTAGCTGTCCAGATGGGTCTTGAATATCTCCATAGGAGGAGACTCCACAACCTCTCTGGACAACCTGTTCCAGTGGTCCACCACCCTTACCATAAAGAAGTTCTTCTGCATGTTAGTATGGAACTTCCCACATACAAGTTTTAGGCCATTACTCTTTGTATTATCACCACACACCATCGAGAAGAACCTGGCCTCATCCATTTGCCTCCCACCTCCCTTGAGATCATAGAATCATAGAATGGCCTGGGTTGAAAAGGACCTCAAAGATCATCTAGTTTCAACCCCCCTGCTATGTGCAGGGTTGCCAGCCACCAGACTAGGCTGCCCAGAGCCACATCCAGCCTGGCCTTGAATGCCTCCAGGGATGGGGCTTCCACAACCTCCTTGGGCAACCTGTTCCAGTGCGTCACCACCCTCTGTGTGAAAAACTTCCTCCTAATATATAACCTAAACCTCCCCTGTCTCAGTTTAAAACCTTTCCCCCAAATCCTATCACTATCAACGATCAATAACCTTCCTATATATGATTGCTTCTATAAAATTCTTTACAAGATGACAGAATTTTCAGAGATTGGTCCTGAGATATGTTTGCTATTTTTGATATTCAATTTGAGACTATTTGGAGAGTTTCAAAGAAAACCATCTATCTCTTTCTAAGAAATATGTTATCTTCTTTTGGTCCCCTAACCTTTTGTACCTAGAATTACTTGGGAAAAAGTCATTCGAACTTTTCAGGAATGGATACCTACAAAAAGGATGTATGCTTAGTAACAGACCTAGGTGAGGGAATCTAGCCCTGTTTTTGGTTCCTTAGACATACATGCACACACAAATAGCTTTCCTATAGGAGAAGACAATCACATGAGAAATATAGCCTAAAAGAGACAAAGAAACTAAGAAGAGGATGTGTGGTTCACACTCCCAACTTGCCATCTTTGCTGAAAGGGCTCACAGTTCAGCTAAAGAAGGAAAGAAAAATCCAAGGATATAGTATTTGTAGCTGCAGCAACTATTTAATATCTTGATCTGTGCTTACTGGAAACCACACAGTGGACACATTCTTTTTGTTGAGGCCAGTGTGCAGCCATTTGAGCTTCAAGGTTGTTTTTTTTACCATTGCTGACTGGGGTCTAGGATAGCTGGGTGACTTAGAATAGAATGGCTCTGCTTTACATTAGAAAACCTCTGAAAGACAGACACCATATACCTGCATTTCCTTTCATTTAGAGGTACTTCCCTACTGTGAGCATTTGCATTCACTGTGGCACTTTTTTATAACAGAGGTTACACAGAAGATTAAAGGTTTTCTGTCTGGATATGTTTAGGGAGACAGCCACTGAGTAACAGTAAAAACACATTAGGAAAAAAAGAAAGAAGATATATATGTTTTTAAAGTTACTTTCCAACAATGAAAAGAAGCAATTTCTCTGTAACTGCACAAGCTTTTGTTATGAAGGAGCAGTGAGTCTGCTCACTTCTATTTGCTAGGCAACAGTTACATAAACAGAAATAAATCCTACTGAATTTTTGTGAAATAGCCTTAAAAATAGTTTGAGCGCAGAATAAGT
Source organism: Alectoris magna (assembly GCA_030625065.1). Lineage (NCBI taxonomy): Eukaryota > Metazoa > Chordata > Aves > Galliformes > Phasianidae > Alectoris > Alectoris magna. The sequence goes on from CM060560.1 coordinate 82,554,807, forward strand.
GATGCAGGAGTAAAACTGGAGGGTGAAAACTGAAGGAATTAATAAGGTCTTCTTAGAACTTGATAAGGCGAAGCTGACAGCAGCCTGTACCACCTTAGCAAGTTAAAGGAAAAAGGTTTTTTTTTTTTCTTCAGACTCCTTCAAATATACATGCTGCAGAAAATGGGACTTGTTAACCTTATAACACTGACATTTTAAAAGTAGAGATAATTATAAACAAGGTGAACAAATCTTACGAAGAAAATGGGTTTGAGTGGAATACTTTTACGGTCTTTTTCTTTTCTTTTCTTTTCTTTTTTTTCTTTTTTTTTTTAAGAGCTAAATATGTGCTAGACAATTTTAATGAGGCAGTGCAAACAGGAATTATCTCTAAAGACATTCACATAGAGATAATACTATCGAATTTCTGTTTGGTTCAGAATTTCACTCACAGTAGCAAGCACTTATCCTATTTAATTAAAAGAAACATTCATACAAGGAACAGGAGGTTCCTGAATATGAATTTAAATATAGCATCCTAGGAAAGCTGTTAAGAGTAAGAATGGATTGAAGTTCTAAATGAAATTATTTGCAACCTCTACACTTCAGAAGGCTCAGTAGCTACACAGATTTAATAAAATTTGAACTCAGGGTATCAGATCTCAGCAAAGGAAACTGTTTAGATGAGTTGAGAGGCAGACAGTATCTACAAATAACAATTTTGAACTTATTTATACTCGTGTTGTTGCCAAAGCCTTCAGCAGCATCTTTGGTGTGTGATTCCTTCCACTATAACATAGCATGCAGAGCCTTTTTTTAAAACACCAGATGAGTAAGTATCAATAATGCTGAAGCAAGGTATGGTTCTCCTCTTTGATGTGTTTTTTCATTCCAGTCTTATAGCCAAATTAGAGAGATACAAACTGGAAAAGCAGTAGCATTGATAATCGGCTGGACATCCTGGCTCTAAGGTTTATCACCAGAGTTAGTAGCACAAAGTGCAGCTAGTGGCTACTGACTATTGCCATTCCTCAGGGAGCAACACTAGGACCAATACTATTTAGTGTTTTTATTAATGTCCTGCATGATGGGATAGAAAACACTCTCAGCAAGTTTGAAAATTACATCAAATTGGAAGGAAGAATAAAATACACTGGGAGGCAGGGCTGTGATTCTGAGGGACTGAGTAGGCTGCAGAAATTGTCTGAATGAAACCTAACGAAGTTCAACAAAAATGCAAAGCCCTGCATTGAGAATGGGGTAGCTCACTGCAAGGGCTTACCAAATAGGGAATGACTGGCTGGGGAGCAGCTCTACTAAAAAGGATCTTTAGATAAACTTCAGGTCCAAAGAAGGGCAACAAGGCTTGTGAAGGGCTTGGAGAACATGCCCTATGAGGAGAGACTGAAGAACGGAGGCTGTTTATTCTGGGGAAGAGGAGGCTGAGGAGACCTTATTACTCTCTTCTGATATCCAAAAGGTGATTCCAGTGAGAAGTGGGGTTGGTCTCTTCTCACTGGTGACAGGACAAGGGGAAATGGCCTTAAGTTGTGCCTGGGTAAGTTTAGGTTGGATAGCAGGAAAAACTTCTTTACAGAAAGTGTTGTTAAGCACTGGAATAGGCTCCCCAGGGAGGTGGTTGAGTCACCTCCCCTAGATGTGTTTAAAAACTGTTTGAATGTGGTGCTCAGGGACATGATTTAGCAGAGGGTTGTTAGAGTTAGGGTAGTATGGTTAGGTTATGGCTGGACTCAATGATCTTTAAGGTCTTTTCCAACCCGAGTGATTCTATGATTCTGTGATTCAACATGAGCTAACAGCGTACCCTAGAAAGCCAAGAGCATTTACAACTATGTTAGGAGAAGTGTAAATGGGACAGTGAGCCTTAACCTTTGTTTGGCACTTGTTAGTCTATATTTGGTGTGCTCTGCAGTTGTAGTCTCCCCAGCACAAGAGTGTCACTGACATGCTGAAACAACCAGCACAGGACAACTAGGACAGCCAAGAGGCTGGGGCACTGGGCATACAGGGATAATCTGAGAGAGTTGGGTTTGTTCAGCCTAGACAGGAGATAGGTCAAGGGAAATACTGCAGTCTACATGTATTTAATGGCAAGGGATGCGGGAGGCAGAATCACAGTTTTCTTAAAGATGCACAGGAGAAAGATGAGATGCATCAGTAACAAGTTGGAACGCTGAAAATTCTGTTTAGGTACAAGGAAAATGAGTGGCCAGATACAGGAATGGGGTCCCAGAGAAGCTGAGGTAGCTCCAACCTTGTAGTTACTAAAACCTGAGCAAGGCCCTGGGCAACCTGATATAGTTTTTGTATAAGGACTAGGCCAGCTGGTACAGAGGACCCTCCAAATCAAATGACGACTGTAATTCTATGACTCTAGCCATGCAGATTAGGAGGTAAATGAGGTACTTCCCTACATATCTGGGTGTCTCCACTTAAACCATCTACAGAACTGATTTCTAAAACTCTTGTCAACTTTAAACTTAGGAATTTACTCTGGAATTATCAACAGATCCTCTTCAGCATACTACCTGATTATGTAGTGTTTACCTTCTCATTACTGGTTCCTCGCTGCATTAAGTAAGTATGAAGGCACCAGACTATCAACAAATTGTAAGAACAAGGGACTCTAACAAGAAAAGATTTAGAGATGCTCCAAGGATACCACAAGAAATTTGTAGGAGACCTGAGAATTCCACATATTGTCCCAGAACCTTTTTTCTTGGTACAGTAGGAAGTGGACATAATTTTACAAAGCTAAAGCAAAGGTAAAGATGCCAGGATGCAATTCTAGTATGTACTTCTGAAAAATCCACAACTCTCTCAAATTACCCTAGAAGAAGTAATTTGGTGGCAGATGGTTGTAGGTGACAGTGTGTAACAAGTCCTGTGGTAGAGTGTTAGACAGCGGAGAGTGGGAATACAAGTAATGCATAAGTAAAGTGTAAGAAGTGCCATATGATACTGCAAATGCGGAATCTCTGCCTATCGCATTTTTATAGAGCCAGTTTCCAGAGTTCAGCCCCAGTTTAAACATTGTATGCTGATTCAACCAACCAATCAAAGGTGACAGGCATTGAGTGTAACTATTTTAAAGCAAAGCTTCTGTTTTTTGATTCTACCTTTCAAAAAGATGAGGTGGACCAAACCAGAGGAACATACAGCACCATGCATAAGGCTGGTTCCCTTCCACTACACAAGACAATGCAAAATACTCTTTAAAATTTAATACAATAACCTTTCAGCTATTAACTAGCAATGATAAATTTTTTGAGTGCATTACCTGGAATATGTTGCCCCCAACCTCTGATTCCCACAATAAATTAAACACTACATCTGTTTAAATTATATATGTGTGGGGAGAAAGCTCTAAATCAGCAAGGCGTGACTGTATTGCAAAGTTAAATGGGTAGGTACTTCTCATCTAAAAGTTTTATGGGCTTGTGAAAATTAGGTAATATGTCAGAACAGTTAAGAGGGGATGGGGAATCCTATTTGCAGTTCTCCTTCAACAGGCTTAGTTCTCAGGCTGACCTGTTAATAAAGGCAACCCGTAGACCATGGAGTGAATTACTGAAGCAGAGCAAGGTGTAATGACCTGATGCAGCATTAATATCAATGCTGAATTACATTTTATTTAGGCCAAGAATTAATATAGAAAAGGATATTTTCAGTGGTGATGAAATGCGGAGAGGCTAGAAGACTAGGAGTGGGCCTGGGACCACTGGTTGATGCTTGGTTAAAAATGAGCCAGCAGTGTGCCCAGGTGGCCAAGAAGGCCAACGGCATCCTGGCTTGTATCAGAAATAGTGTTGCCAAAAGGAGCAGGGAAGTGATCATCCCTCTGTACTCAGCCCTAGTGAGGCCACACCTTGAGTACTGTGTTCAGACTTGGGCCCCTCACTACAAGAAAGAATTTGAGGCCCTGGAGCATGTCCAGAGAAGGGCAACAAAGCTGTGAGGGGTCTGGAGCACAAGTCATATGGGGAGTGGCTGAGGGCACTGAGATTGCCTAGTTTGGAGAAAAGGATACTCAGGAATGACCTTATCACTCTCTAAAACTACCTGAAGGGAGGTTGTGGGAAGGTGGGAGTTGGCTGCTTCTCCCATGTAACTAACAATAGGACAAGAGGAAATGGCCTCAAGTTGTGCCAGGAAAGATTCTGGTTGGATATCAGGAAATACTTCTCCAAGAGTGGTGAGGTACTGGAATGGGCTGACCAGGGATGTGGTGGAGTCACTGATCCTGGAGGTGTTCAAAAAATGTTTGGATGTTGTACTGAGGGACATGGTTTAGTGGGAAATACTGGTGATAGGTGGACAGTTGTACTGGATGATCTTAGAGGTATAAATTTAAGACTAGTCTAAAGACTTTGGGTTTTGTACTGTTCAGCATTAAACTTATATAAGATTCTGCCCATGTACAAACAGGAATTTGCTCCAGAGTTCTGTAAAAATATTTTCAGCTCTAAGCACGCAAGATAGCAGAAGAGCTATGGGATAAAGATATGAAACAGTGCACAAAGCAGCAAAAGCTATAAAATCCTAGTTAATATACATGAGAAAATAATTAGTATGCATTGAAGCCTTGGGAAGAAAGCAGATGCACAAGCAATTTACTGTAGATAAATGCACTGTGGCTGCTGCTGAATGTAAAATGCAGAAGACAACTTTTTTTTTATTCTTCGTCATACCTGATGATCTTGCAGTGGTTTGCGATAGTAATGAAGTAGCGAATTCCTGGAAATTAATGTTATACCTGGTCTATTTAATCCCATTTCTAGCATGTGACTGTATGGATTGCAATCAAGTGTCCCCGTCGTCTGAGAGATGTGACTGCTGTATGCTAAGAAAAACCTCCCCACACAAGGAGGAGTTCCAAAGACCAAGTAGCCACCCCAGCTAATCAAATGGTCATCTTGGTATTTGATTTTACTGTAGATACTCACGGTATCTGGTGACAAATATAATCTCTCCCGCTTCTCAAGTATAACTATTGGACCTATAACCAAAAAGTAGCTGAGCCATAGTAAATAACTTCTAATCTGGAATTTAAAATAAACAATATCTCAACAGAAATAAGATGTGGCTTGTTTCAAGACTTGAAACACAATAATCTGTTGTGTGCTGTACTTTTGGGAAATTTTAAAAGTAGGTACACTTGCAAAGATGACATCTATGACACGATAAAATACTCAAAAACTATTTACTAATGACTTTTCTGGTACTTAGGGTAAAAGGATCTATACCCTTTGACACTGGTAAGGGACAGTAATGAAAAAGTAAATTTAGGGCCAGACTGTAGTTGTTGCAATTGGCAATTACAGTGATTGTTTTTATACTGTTTGCAAGTACTCATATTTGAACCTGAAGGCGTCGTCCAACATTTTACACACCAATAGCTCAGCTTTCCATCTGCACGACTGATGGCAGTGTGCTGGAAGAAAGGTACAAGCCAACAGAGCTAGAGGGTTTCTGTTTAGAAGGAAATTAATAAAATGTACTCCTCTGTATAAATCTGATCACATTTCTAATTTCTTAGGAGTCCTGCCAAGAGAAACAGTAACAATACTGGAATAGTGAATATTGTTCTTTGAAAGGCTTTACCAGAACCACCCACAGTCCATCTCAAAACTAGCCCTGAAATGTAATTATTTGACTTGCCAAAAGCATCCTTTTCTCCACAGGAGTCCAAACCTTCCTTCAGTCTCTCCATGACATTAAGCAAACATTACAATCCCAATCAAAATTTTCTGTTTTTCCCAGAACCACATTTCTGGCTACTCCTGAGCTAGACAGGACAAGAAGTACTAGTAGCCACATGTTCATCACCCACCTTTTAGTTTACTCTTCCTCCAAGAAAAGCGTGTTTCTTAAAACAAATTATGCATCACTTCTGACAGAAGTGAATCAAAGCTCAGCAAAGACCAAATAGCATAGTAAGTTACTTATTTCTAATGTGCTCATTTAAGGGTGTTGTTTTTTGTTTAAATACGCATATAGATTGCTTTAATTTACCTATTCTACTGTTTCATCATGAGTAACTAAAGGCAAATTGCAGCTGTCAAAATCAGAGAACAAAAAGTCTGTGTGAAATACTGATATTTTGTTATTTGTCACTAGCACACAACATATTATGTACATCATATCTTTCTGATATTTCAAACCAAATTGTACTATATAGGACCTGAGCTCCAGTGCCCTTTTTGTATTCCTCCATTTATCAGGAGAAATCAGCCCCGCTACTCTAGCATACAAATCTATGGTACCTTGAAATAAAGAGAAAATAGGAGAAAGAGGAAACGTGCTGCCTCACGGTCCTTGTGCATGTATTGCAAAGAAGAATTTGCAATTTTGATTTGAGATAGTGCCAGTTAGAATCAGAGGCAACTGGAAGGAAAGTTTAGTAGCACTCCAAACGTTATCTGCTTTGCATTTTCTCTTTTTTAAAAAAATCTACATTAAATTGTCAATGATATCAAAAGATATACAGCGCACATATTATAAATGCTTATCTTCAGTGTCAGCATCGATTCGCCATTGTGTATACATTGAAATGGATGTTGTCTATTCTCCATCTATTTTTTTTTTTTCCCAGTTTTAGAATTACAATTAGATTCTTCAAACACCTTATGAGACTGAGAAGAGGAAAATATTACTTCATGGAGATGCTCAACTTGGCTTGGTTGTAAGGGCAAAGGATATCTTCTGATGTTCTATATCTCCTTCCTGGCATGTGCTGCTTGGTCTCCTGAGGAGGATGGCTGGGTTTTTTTGGGTTTGTTTTTATTTTCAACTGAACACTGCTACTTGAAAGCACAATGCATTGGGTTCAACTCAGATTAGCATTTTTGCTTACAGTAGTTTGAGGGTTGCTTGCCCTACAGATGTCAGGGAAGGAGGATGCATGCAAGAATGTAGCCCTTCTTATCTCACATGACTTGATAAAGACAGTTTTCTTCCCTGCAACTAAGTTCACAAAATAAAATGCTAAGAAGTAGCTACAGATCATTTGGAGCAGGCAAATAATATTCTTTCCTTTGGCCCAGGATTGTGATCATTTTACACTGATCACGCAACCTATGCTTCACAGATGGAAGCTGCTCTAAAACCCCTGAAGTCAAAAGAAATCTTCCCACTGACTTTAGTGGCTTTCAATCCAGTTCATGCTCTACAGAACAACCTGTATTTCCCCTTCAGATCAATAAGACACCAAAGAAAATATTCACTATGCAGTGTAATCCGTCCTGCTCCAACTCTGTTGCAGACAAATGAGATGCCCTTTATCAAACCTTGCAATGAATAAATGAGACTTTCTGCAAGTTTTATATGTACATCGATGTTCATTACTTCTCAATTGATTTTCTAAGGTCTGAAATATTCTTCTACCTGTCTTTACTACATGCCCTTACTTAAATTTCTTTGACTGCCATTCCTGGCTTTGATTCCACGTTGAAAATTCCTTGTGCTTTTATGACTACAAGATGAAATAGTGCTATTTGCAGCCTTCAGTAAAGAAGGGTGGGAAAGGGTATATGAAGGTGAATGCCTTAAAACTCATCAGCAGTTTATAGGCCAATGAATGAGTTTACTGAATTGAATATCTGTAGCAATGGGAATTTTCAAATGAATATTACATAATATGCACAGAAAACATAGCTTGAATCCAATCTTAGGTCTTCGTTTCAGAAAACTCTTTTTATGAATTATGTGCATTGAATCAAAGAATGAAAATGTCAGCACTACAAGACCCACATACGTTCTTTAAATTATATTTAAATTTCAAAAGTAAACATTCAGGATGGCCATCTGATACTTTACAGACCAACATTTAGTCACAAGAATTATTTAGTTTAAAAGATAAACCAGTTCTCACATATTCATTCTCTATTCAGTTTGTGGATATTAGTAAAGCAAATTGTAGTTTTCCATATGAAACATTTGAAACTTTCACGAGGTGCGCTGTAGCCTGTAGACTGATCTGTTAAGACAGTCATGAACAAACGTGTTCCATACATCCATTCCTACCTCAAGCTGAATTTTTCTATTGGCATCTTGCAAACTCTCCACTCTCCCTTCCAAGAGATGATGGGAGTTCTCTTGAAGAAACCACATGCAAAACACCAGACTCCCTGCTCAGCTGCTGCTCTGTGCCCCACTTCCACCTGAATGTGACTAAGCTCATATCAATGAAACATGGAGGATCTGGTTTCATGCTGACTTGATGCCTTGATGTGTTTTAAGTAGGAACCCTATTGAAATCTGATGGCTGTGGGTTTTGTGCTCTCTGAGATTAGAGTTGCTGTGACATCTCCAATCCACAGTAGCATGGGTGCTAAAATCATAGAACTGTAGAATCATAGAATCATTAATGCTGGAAAAGACCTCTAAGACCATCCAGTCCCGCCACCAGCACATGCCCACCATGTCCACGGCCCATGTCCCTCAGTGCCACATCCACACAGCTCTTGAACACCCCCAGGGACAGTGACTCCACCACCTCCCTAGGCAGCTTGTACCACTGCCTCACTGCTTTTTCTGAGAGTAAATGTCTATACAGGTTGCTAAAGTACTCTTTGGAGCATCAATCCAGGCACAAATCATCCTTTCTTCTTCATCCAACACTGTTCTACGTAGAGAGCAAATCTCACTGCAGTATTAATTACAAAGTCTTTACTGTTAACTACATTCTACAGAGAGAATGGAAATTTCAAGGGGCTCTGTTTTGCTGCTGGTTCATTGCTAACATACCAGAGTCCTATTCTGGATTGGAATTCTCAGCTATGATGAACACACAAGTACAACAAAAATATTAACTTCAGTAACTACACTGCCGTACTTCCGATAGTTCTCAATCCAAGAATACAAGACCCAAAGATGTCAGAAGAAAATTTAAACTCTTCTTTTTAAATGGTGTTGTATTGACAATAGACTTACACAGATACTAAAATATATTCAGCGTTAGATTGCAGCATAGTGGTCAACAGTCTCTAACAGTGTTCTGTGAATCACATTAGCCATCCTGCCGACTGCTAAAAGCTAGAACAAATTAATTTTAATTTCACAGCATTTGCTTGGTAAGATTTTTCACTATAACTGCACTTTTCTTTTTTTGTTTGTTTGCTTTTATGTTGTTTTTTTTGTTTGTTTGTTTTTTTGTTTTTGTTTTTTTGGTTTCTTTTTTTGGTGTTATTTTTAAAGCACTTGCTGTTGCAGGCTTTTCTGGCAAATACTGCTGAACTCATTCAGTCTGTTTGCCAGAGTTAAGGTCACTGCAGCTTTAGTTTTACAAAGAACACTATTTTTCTGTTTCTCTGTTAATCTTGGCCTGAAAAGACCACACATAACCCTTCCCAACTGAACAGTTTAGGCTTTGTTCCTTTGTTTGTGTTATACTATTAATCTGCTAGGTCGATAGCAAAAATGTGTGAGCTGCTAGTGTGCCAGATGATTGACAGGCAATTAGCAGCTTCTAGAGAACCGTGCTTTGAATTCCGCAGATCCATGACTACATAGGGAAGCAGAGGCTGCTGATCTGACTTTTTTTGTAAACTTTTGCTGCAATAATAAAAATGAGACCTTTAAAAGAACTAATGCAACTACTCTCAGGAGCTTCATCTGCTAGAAACTGGCAAAATTGAATCAGAAGTTTGAAGAACTCCATTGTATGCAAATAATTAACCCGTAGTTATTCAGGTCTCTCAGAAAATAAGGCTTGCAAAGCAGCAAAAGTGTTTAATTTTTCACAATGAGCAAGGAAATTTCCTCATGAAAATAAAAATTTGGGAAACATTTTTTGCCAGTTTTTGTGGAAAAGATGCGTATTCTATGAACAAATAATTTTTCATGCTTGATTTTTATTTATTTATTTATTTTTTCTTGAAGGTTCTAATTTTTTTCACCGTGTTCTTAATTTATTTCTAAGGTGGTCATCTAGTTTCTTTGCTGTTAGCTCTAATAGTGTGAACAGCATCCTGAATGATCTCCCCACACTGCTGACTGATACACATTCACAACACACATGTGCACCAAAGCGCTGCCCACTCACCAATTTCAACATTTTTGTAGAGAAGTTGGAACTTGCTCAGCTGCCACCAAGATGGCTGGTTACACCTTACCCTCTCACGTTTCACACACATAAATCTGGATAGACCCACCATAGGGAAAATCAGAAATTCATTACTTTCTAGCTGTTTTGACAGCGTGAGAACAGTTGGACTAAGTCCTGTGATAGCAGCAGTGGTGGGCTAAACACCTCCCTGACATGGAGAGCCCACAGACACACACATATTTGAGTGTAACTTCACGTTACACTCTAATTCTGCCCAGCCACTTTTCCCACATCTGCTGAAAAGCCATCTTTTGTATAGCCACAGAGCGGTCAAAGTCTTGAGGGGGTTATCTTTTGTCAATAGAATCAAGAATTGCAAGCTGCAAATAGCATCAAACCCAATTAATAGGGGGCACTTTTCCTAGAGAATGACTTGAGCTGAGGGCAGCCTGGACTTGCACCTATGGTTTTCAAGAGAACAGGCCATTTTTAAACCTGAGGCCTATGCCACCACGTTGTCACACTCATGGCTTTAAAAGCAGCCATAAAAAGAAGTGTGTGAGAATTACGAGGTGTTTGGTAAAGGTATAATGGCATAGCACTTCATTCAGGTAAAAGTTGTTTTCAAACAAATGGAGCACAATCTGTTCACACTTAAGTGTCTGAGAACAGCTTTGCCCGCTCCTCTGCTAAGTTGCTGCAAAACAGCCTGCATGATCTTTTATGTAAAAACGCGTTTAAAAAAATCAGAATTATTAAGTAGTTTTTCTTTTAATTCAACAGCTGCAAAGCTTCTCAAATGTTTCACAGTGAAAATAATTTTCTCCAGATAGGACTTAATTCATTACATGAATCCCCTTTAGCTTCCCCTCAAGCAAATTTTATTGATGCAACCCTGTTAGTTGCCTCCAATTAGGCCTTGGAAACCAGGGATTCTAAATATTTCCAGAAATTCTTGATATTAGTCTAACCAGTTGTTATACTGGTTATCCAGCAGGCTATATATATACTTCATAACCAGTTGTTATACTGTTATACAGCGGGCATACTTCTCATTTGAAAAGATGGTAACCAACAGATCCTGAAATAAATGTTTCTTTTCTTGTAGATTAAAGAGAATAAATGGGAATGGATAATTAAAAAAAAAAATAAAAAAATCTGAGTAGGAAAGAAGGAGCATATTTTTCAGTTGCTATTCATTTCACTTTTTCTCAGACATTTTCACTTCTGAGCTATCTGCTGAAAAACATCACCCCCAGTCCTATTATTCCAAGCTAAGAGTAATATTCATCATTGCTTTCCTATTCTCTTACCTTCCAAGCAGCTCAGAAGAAAAAATTCAAAAAAGTTAAAGCTTTACAACCTGAATACATTTAAGTACTTTAAATAATGCTAATATTGTAAAAATCCTAGTAAAAAGCCAAACATTACTTGTTCTCAATTAAAGGAATTAAGATAATGGCTGGTTTCATCTCCTGAGATAGCTCTTATAACAAAACTTGCAGCTGAAGGTGAGTATTTAGAGCCACAGAAGCTCTGAGTCATTCAGAAAATATTCTTCTCATTTAGGAAGGCACTTATGAATCCACTCATTGCTGTTATATACCAAGGCTTCTCTGCCACCACAGAAATTCTTTTGTACCCTGCTGCATTGTTATGATTTATTTTAGAGTTTTATATTCACCAAGAGATGAAGCCACCTTGGCATCTCATACTGAACTGTAGCATGACTAAGGATCATCCCAAATCCCAGTGTGCTCCACCCAGATATTAAATTTCATTTCACTCCCTTCAAGACAGGGTTTTAGTTACCATAGGATTGTAAAGCTTGGAAAAGTCCACTAAGATCACCTAGTCCAACCACTAACACATCACTACCATGCCCGCTGGCCACGTTCCTCAGTGCCACAGCAAAGCACAGAGGTGCTCAGAAGATACCATGGTGGCCAAAAGCACCTCCAAACATGCTATGCAGTCTGACACCTCTCAGGGAGCCAGCAGAGATCTTTTGGGAGCCTTGTCACATTTTTCACCCTTGAAACTTGGCTCTGGGTCTGTTTCTTCTGCAGACAGGAATGGCATTTCCTGCTCCACTCTTTCTCTCATCCTGAAGTGTATGCATATGCTCATCTGGAGCATAGGAAGTTCCGCACGAATGTGCACAAGAACTTCTTTACGGTGAGGGTGACGGAGCACTGGAACAGGCTGCCCAGGGGGGTTGTGGAGTCTCCTTCTCTGGAGATATTCAAGACCCGCCTGGACGCCTACCTGTGCGACCTGCTGTAGGGAACCTGCTTTGGCAGGGGGGTTGGACTCGATGATCTCCGGAGGTCCCTTCCAACCCCTACGATTCTGTGATTCTGTGATTCTGTGAAGTGGAACAGCAGGCTCCCTCTCTTCCTTTCGTACAGAAAATGATTTAACTCTCATTCAGAGTACAACGTAAACCTGGGTGCTGCCCTGTTATACAGCCTGTTCAGCGCGACGTAACACATATGGTAGGTACCACTACAGTAACCATGCTCACACATAAAACAGCTCTTCTGTCTGTCCCAATATTCATACGTGACATGTTTCAGCCATATCACTCTTCAGCATCTTCAACTGAAAGGTGCTGAATTTTTCTGCTCTCTCTGGGGCAGGCTGCAGGGCAGTCTGGTAGTGTCTGCATGAGCAGTGCAGTCAGGAATCAAACCCACTCTTGAAATGCAAAATCATCCTTCACCTGTCCCAGGATATGCTGCTTCCGCCAAGGTAAATCCATCATGGTGAAAGTATTAACTGTACAATAGAAAATTGTGAAACTTAGCTCTCCTGTAGGATGTGATGCTTGTCATATCAGATTCCATACACACACAAGGCTTTTTTTGGATACTTGAATGATTCAAAGCCCTCTTTGAAGCTACTGTGTTTGAAAAGCTAGAGTACTTTTCATCAAGAGTGCCAGGAAGTCATTAAGACAGTAGAACAATCTTTTATATCTCCAAAATCCCATCACTCCCACACAAACATCTCCTTGGGAAGTACTCCTTAAAGGCAGAGAAATAAATAAGGCATACAACCCATAGGAAAACACCAAAACCAGCAACTTAAACTAAGATTTTTGCAGTGTTCCAAAGAATTCTACATTCATTTAAATCCATAAATCAAGAACACGTTATTTGAGTGAAGCAACACCCACTGGGCATTTTCATTACTTCTGCTGCTTTTGCCTCAGTTTCTACACTAGAGTTTTCAGCATCACTTACTCACGTTCAAGCTCCGTTTTGGTAGGAACAAACTTGGGCTTGTACACTATTCTCCACAAATTTTCTTCTGTGTGTCGCATGCCACACATCCAGTCACACTTCATCTGGATCAGTGGCACAGCACAGGTCTACTTTTATGGCAGATACCAAACATATGATGAGATGCAGGTCAAGACTGCCAGATCAGCTAGGACAACTTTCGCAGACCAAGGGCACACCAGTTCAGTGACCCTATCATTAAGTGCATTTGGAGAGACAGGGCTAGCATCAGGTACCGTCACCTTGTACTTTATTTCTTGCCCTGGTAAACCAGTGTGCCTCTCTGACCTTTCACCAACACGTAGGCATGTAGATGACTTTGCGTTTGGGCTCCAAGCACTGGTTAAACCATTGAAAAAATATCCCCTTAAAGCAACACTCACTAAAATGATCATTTAACGCAGATTTTAAGAAATACACCTTCATTTCTGGTCTGCTCTCACTCTCCAACAGCTGCGCGTTCCTGTTCCTTGACAACATCCTCCCTTATTGTACTTGCATTTCAGAAGGAAACAAACCTTCAAACAACCCCATCCTCCACCCCTGGTCACCCATCCCACTCCCTCCCTGCTCTGAATTCCTTTGCCATTACTTGATTTCCACTTTGTGCTCCCCACCCTCCTGCAGGTACTCAGTCACTACTGAAGCCACAGACTTTTGTCTCCGGTTTTCCTATTGCTTTCTGCTCCCTCTTTCCGCTTAACAGGACCAGAAATCCAGCAATGCAAGGATGACAGTTTTTTTCTGAACAGTAAAAATAACACCATGGCATACCTTTACTATATAAACCACACTTTTTCCATCTTTGCCAGATGGTTCAAAACCAGCATCTATTTTTTCAGTGTGAGAAGTAGCCCAACTTTTGGAATCAAAACAGAAAAAAAATTATAATCATTACTGGATATGTGAAAAGGAAACCTGCACATAATAAATTTCCCCACTGGAACAAGGTGCTGAGCATAGATTCTAACTTCAACACATTGTCTTATCTACCACATTTAAAACATTTTTTTGTTTGTTTTTCCTGATTTTAGAATAATTACATTTGTAGAGGCATTACTGGGCTCTGAGACACACGGATGCCTTCCCTGTGCTATTCTACAGCCTGTGAAGGCAGAGGGGTGACATAAGCAAGACCTGACATCTCCCCTCCCTGCATATTTGGACAAAATCCTTTAATAGGACCAACTGTGAAAGGGTAGATAACAGCAGGACAGGAGGAAATGGTTTTAAGTTGAACGATGGAAGATTTAGGTTGGATGTCAGGGGGAAGTTCTTTACTATGAGAGTGGTAAGGTGCTGGCACAGCTGACCAGAGAAGGTTGTGGATGCCCTGTCCCTGGAGGTGTTCAAGGCCAGGTTGGATGGGGCCCTGGGCAGCCTGGTCTAGTATTAAATGTGGAGGTTGGTGGCCCTGCCTGGCAAGGAGGTTGGAGATTCATGATCCTTGAGGTCCCTTCCAACCTGAGCCATTCTGTGAACCCAACAGGAAATCCAGGTGAGCCTCAGCTGCACAAGTATTGCACTTAGAACAAAATAGGCACGTTTGATTAGTGTAACTTCTTTTTATTTCAGTTACTTCTTCACATATAACTTCATATAAGCTACAAAAAAAGTGAAATGCAGAAATGACATTAAAACTGCAAACTTAAAAGTTTTGCTAACAAAAATAAATGTGTCTTTCCCTGTTAACAATAACCATTTAAAATGAACCATATTTTGATGGATTCATTTAATAAACATACCATACACTTCTCAAAAATAAATAAAGAACAACATTGGAAAAAAAAAAATAAAAGAACACCATCAACAATATGAAGCATTTAGTTGTCCTTTTTCTTTTTTTCCCTTAAAGACAAATTAAATTTCTAGGCACAGTTTTAGGCATTATAGAGGACACAGAGGCAATAGGTTAGTGTGCACTGCTCTGTACAAAAATACAGTCTGAATAAATTACATTGCTAGCCATAAGATTAGACTTCACTTACCAGCCAGTTCATTGCATGTTTAATAATATACAGGTACATGCTAATCCATATATATCATTTATATTTCAAACACATAGGTCTCTCCATATTTGTTTTTAAAATTTACAAAAACTAACCGAAGTTGTGCAAGAAGTCCAGAAGAGGTGCTAGGTACTTGTTAGCACCGGACGGTATACTTTAAGCCTAAAAAATACAAATAACTAGCCCTGCTTGCAAGTCTGCTATATATATATATATATATTTATATATCTTCATTCATATATATTTGGATGATAAACAATGGATTTGTGTGTGGGGGGGGGAAAAAAAACAACATCCTGCCAGTGAGATAAAGCCAAACAACTGAAATAATGATAGCATGAAACAAGCATAACATTCAAAAGGTGTTGGACAGACACACAAAGATATGCGGTGCTGTTTTTTTGTGGCTAGAACAAAAGAAAAATAGGGTAGCATTGTAGTCACTTCTCACTCAGTCCTGAAAAGCAGCATTTACTAATCAATAAGAAACTGAAGTAGCAACATAAGCTAACGAGAGGTTTCCAAGCTGAAAAACGTAGGTGCCTAAATCCGAACGCTGGATGCCCAAATGCTAACGGACCTGATGAGTTTGAGAGGTGCATCCTTACAGCTAACATTATGCTCTGGAGGAAAATCGGTGCCGAGACTGAAAAATTACTTCTCCAACTCACATATGAATGAAGAACTTTGTTATTAGGCATCCATGTTTGTAGGGTTGTTTGTTGGTTTTTTTTTTGCCAGAACATCATTCAAATTAAGAGCTGTGTGACTATAGGAGTGCTGGCGATTAACCTGTGTGCGCCTTAAGGCCGACGTTTGATTTCACTCAAATTCTACATTAAAAAAAAAAATTATCTGATAAATTAGAAGATGTGATACAGGTTCAGCACAATAACTTCCTGCCAGCATAGGCACAGTACCCTGCTATACTGGCACCAAAACACCTTTCTCCTAGAAAGGTACAGCGATCTTCTCACAGTGGGCTTCTCTAAGTCAGCCTAGCTCCCACACCAAACTACAATATTCTCTGTGCTGCTAAGTAACAGCAGAACTACACAGCTGTTCAGAAAGATATAGAGTTTACTGTATACCAATTATCTGCCTTAAGTCAGTCTCAGGAAGACCAGAGTTACGAATGCTCTCTGGTGCCTGCAAAATAAGTGGATGTATTTTTCCCCTCCCATCCTTTTTTCTCCTTAGGCATTGCCATACAATCCCTCCTAAGTGCAGCTATCGTTTTGCTCTGCCTAATCTAATTAATCACCACTGGTTCAGGAAGGAGTGCTGATACGGAATATTCTGCTGTGATAGTAAAGACTTAACTCCCAAGAGGCACCACATCTTAAAAATCACCTCCACACAGCAGCAGCACTTTGAGAACAGCTTCCAAGAGGCAGTCCTGGGGTAACACAGTCCCTACAGATCCTCTGTTCACTGGGAACTATGGCACAAACATTAACACTGCAACTGCATTCCTAACATTGAGGCATTCAGCAGCCTTTTCCCTGGAACCAGCAAAACCATTTGTGCAGAGGCGGACAAGCAACAGCAGCATTTCTGCTTGTGCAGAGGCCCACATAGAATATACTTCAAATTTCTTCATTAAAAAATAGTCATTTCTAAAGATTAGAGTTGTATAAAAATATGTTCATAATTAATTGAAAATACCGAAAGTAAATTGTAAACAAAAATAAAAGTGATGCGGATTAAATTCACACAGAAGTTCTCTCTGTTTTAACTGGGGTTCCATTTAGTGGGTACAGTCTCTGGATGTTTAAGTGGGAAGCGTACCAAGAAAGGAGTAATTAGATACACATAATCATCAGCCAGTCCATTACAAACCTAGCCTTTAAAAACATGAGATCAGCTCCTGCAGCGCTAATATTTTAATATGGACATGATTGGGCCTTGGCTATATTCTTGATTATCAGAAACACTTGCAATCTAACTAGGTTTCTTTTTTAATGGTGGTTTTTCTTCCTTGTAACACCCTTTTTTTTTTTTTTTAAACAATTTTTATTAAGTACAGAATTACATATGGAATAGAAAGTAGTTATTTCACCCACTTCTACCTAAGAAGGATGTGAACTTTTATGCATTTCCCATAACACAGAATCTGTACAAGGGCACATACAGAAGACAAATCATTTTAGGCTTATTTTGTAACACCAATTGTGACTGTGGGTACTAGTCTAAGACCCCCAAGAATGAGTATAAAGTTAGTATTTTAACCACTGCACCACAGCTCCTATTACAATTTAAAGATAATTCTCTTTCTTCCTCTGCATTTATATATGTATTATATATACTCACTTATACTAATACCTTCCAAAAATATAATCAAACTTGTTCCATATGCATTTTTTCATAATGCTGCTCAGAAGTTAAATGAGTGTTTAGGAAAACTGCAATTCATTCATGCATTTCAGATGCCTTAGGGACATATAAGGTCTTTTTGTTCTCCCCCTTATCTCCGCCCCCCAACAAAATACTCAGAGTTGAGACAACTTCCAACTACACAGTCAGAAACACATGTCTCTGGGTTTGGACTTCCTTCAACAATCTGCTACTGCTGGCATGGTGCTGTTGATTCATGAAATCATCTGTCTGTGTAGTTGTTTTCCTTCTCCCAGAAGACTGCTGAATGCAGATATTAGACAAGCCATTAACCAGTTACATTCACTGCCCTTGACACAGTCACTCGCAACTAATTCCTTAAGAGCTTTTCTGAGCAAGTAACAAGAGGCCAACACAGCCTATTGTACAAGATGCCATCGCCTGCTTATCAGACATTTGAATCCTCTACGATACAGGGAAACTTCTAAATGGAGCCTACACCAGCTGCTCCCCTGAAGGCAATAGCAGATGCTGGCCTTGCATTCGCATTCCAACTAAATTTCTCACAATGATCGCTGTCATGTAGATCCTTTGCTTGCCGTCAGGAAAAACAAAGCTTGTGTATCAGCAGCTTGCAGCATCTGCCTACGTAAGATCAGCAATCCTAGTGTTTGCAGTTCTTCTAAATGGTTGTAAAAGCTGGTTACAGTGTTCACACCCAAAAGGCAAAGGCTATTTTATCAACAGAGCAGACTGGTGCTCCACAAGTGTTCTAAAAAAACGGTGAGTTAGAAAAGATGGGGGTAATCCTTCTGGTATTTTTCTTTTCATTAAATGATTCTAGTAATAGTCTTCGTAGTTCTTAGGGTTCAGACAATAAAGAATGGCACCCCCAAATGAAAATATAGTTGCACCCCAAGCCAGGCCATAGCCCCAGTTGAACTCATGGTATATTTTCAAGCTGACTGTTTCGATGAACTTGATTGGGTAGAGGACTAAGCTGCACACCTGAAGAACAACTGAAAGAGAAACAAACCAAGTGTCAGAAGAAGCCTTCATACATTTCCACAAAACCATCACAAAACCGAAATTTGCATTTCCAAATGCTCCTGGTGCAATTTTGTCTAGTAAGTACTGCCCTTTTTGAGTTGTACATATATATGCATACACATATATACGCTTATATATAATACTCATATACATCATATATACAACCTTTTCTTCATCCAAAGGACAGAGCAGTTCTTGCATATTCCTCTGATGATGAAAAAATGTTATTGTTATGGTATAAAAACAATCCATCAGGTGCCTGGTAAATAAATAGTGAAAGCAATCTTTTTCCAATTCTTTTCTGTCTCCCCTCATTGTATTCTTGTCTGGAGACATTATTCCTTCTGTAGCAACAAACCTAAGATCACTTGTTCCATGCCTATTAAAACCAAGTCAAAACAATGAGAAGCAAGAATAAATAAATATTAAGAAATAAAGCTCAGAATCAAATCATTTACTTAGCCTAACAGTAATTAATTGCAGTAGGCGATCCATATTTATGTTCAGTGGATGCTCACCAAATTACCTATTTCACATGCATTACCGTGTAGCGTAATCAGAATTAATGATATTACTGCACAGAATACCAAGGAATCCATAAAGTTTGATCAATCACTAAACTTCCCACTGGCAAAACATTTCCTTGTATTATGAATTTAGGGGGTGGGTCAGAGATGTTTCATGCTGAAAAAAGTTAATAAAACAGATCAAATCTAAGGCATGAAAAAGCTTAAAACCATTAGTTTCTACAGCACTGAGAGCGCCAGATCTCATGCAGGCTGATCCACATGACTGCAGAGAAATTCAGCACACTTGGCTATTACGTTACATCAAAATAGCACAAAGTAACCTGAAAAGGAAAACGCAGATGAAGAACCCCAATTTTCATACAAAGAATTCAGTTTCATCGATGTCCATTCTCTTTTAAAGTCAGGCATACTGCTGACAGCATAACTGGGACAGCAGTCCCCAGAGTAAGCCACAGAAAATTATACTTAGTTTGAAGTACGAGAACAAGATGTACGATTTAATGATTCTCCAGGCTTCTAGTTCAGCCATCTACAAATGACTGACCATCACGGGAACATATAAAAACTCTTCTTAACCATCAAGTACAAGATATGGCTCCCTTCCAGCATTTAGCACAACCAAACTATAAAGACTTCAGCGCAAGACTTCCCCTACAGACTGCCATCCCTTTGATGTACTCAGGGTGAGCACACCCACAAACCAGAACACACGCTTAAGCATTTGCAGGCCTGGGATGTATTCTAATGAAAGTTCAATAGCATGTAATATAATGCCATAACGATGACATGAACACCAATTGGGTATATACATATATATTTTAAAGAGTTTATAAGGTATTTTAAAAAGAACAAGCACTCTTTATAGAATTTTTATAAAGCCAGTGGAAAACAAATAAGACCACTTGGGCCTACAGAAGCCCTTTTGAATTTACACAGAGAAACTGCAGGAGAATAAGGTTAATTACACTCTCCTGTCGGCTGAACATTTTGCACACCTGAAAACCATCATTTTCCTTTTAATTCCCACATGCCCTATTTAGTGCTGTCAAACTGTCACCGCCCATTATGCACCTGGAGACTAATGCTCTCCTATCCTCAGGATGCAGACTGCAAGGGGGAGAGGACTTTCAGTACTTATTACATACACTGATAACACTGTGTAAAACACCCACAGAAAATTCATCCCTGCCTATCAGCCAGTTAGCTTACAGACTAGTCTTTGGACTCTTCCTTGGGACTGACAAACTGAACAGTGTTCAGATAGAGGATTTTCTGATGCGGGTACCAAAAATCTACAGGATTCTTTTTTTTTTTTTTTTAATCCTAGAGTTACTGAAGTGTTACTTTGTGTTATTTCATTTTAATATAATTTTTGCCTGCCAGCTCACAAAATATTGCGCAGAACTTTTGACAGTGCATACCAGAGAAAGCTCCTACCCGTATGAAAAGATTATATATTCTAGTTCTGTATAATGAGAGCAGCATCACACCCAAAAACACCTCAACATATGTTCACTTTTAGACACATCTTTAAGACCACTCAAAGTCAAAGAGGATTCCCTCTGATGAATGGGTGTAAGTTCATCAGTGACTTCTTGAACTGGGGCTGCAGCATCTCTGCTGGGTCAATATAGAAATTTTCCTCAGCATGCATGCGTCTCTCTGTATCAAGTTTCAACGAAGGAAGCTCTCTACTTCTCCTCAAACTAATACGGGAAGCATATGGAATTTTACTCTATGGACTGGACTCATCAAAACAAAGCAAAAGAGTGGTTCCACTGAAACAAGAACATATGACTTAAGGAGCAAAAGCTACGACAGATAGTTTTGACATTTTTGGTGAGGTTTCCTGCTTTTGCTACTATTAGTTCAGCTACACTCCTAAAAAATTTAAAGAAAAAAAAGTTATGAAAAATGGCCTGTATGATCCCAAAAGATGTTAAATTCAACGCTTGCAGCTACCAATGTTTATGTTTAACTCCAACAGATTTGCTTATAATGCGGCTTTTCAATTAGTCTCTATTTATGAAAATCGTGGTATTAATAAGAAACTTGAGTATTTTTCCACTACGCTCAACCATTCTTTCATTCACATATGCTTTATTAAAAACTAATGGGTGCTGCATTTTCAAGGATTAACAGACATGAAACTACTGTATAGGAAGTTTTTGTACTTAATACAATCCTGTGCAATTAACTGGGAAGAAGCATGGAGAGAAAGGGAGGGGTGATTCATGCTGATTTTTTAAATAGTGATAGCTTAGAACAGGCCACCCTGCTACACAGGAAGATGAGGAATTTCAGCAGGAGTTGAACGAACTCAAGCATGAGGAACTCCCAGCTGACCAAGCAGGGAGTTTTTCAATGAACGTGTAAGAAAGGAGCATACAAGAGCAGGAAACAAAGATTGACAATGAGTGGGAAATATAAAAGCACTGTTCTGATGCACGGATACAAAACCAGGAAGGTTGAAGCCCAGCTGGAGCTCAACATAAAGCTGGGAAATGGCAAAAATAAAAGTTAAGACAATTTCCACAGGTGCATTAATTGCAAAATGAAGTTCAGAACACATTGGTCCAATGTCATGAAGAAAAGCCACTCTAATGACAGACGGTAAAAACATGAAACCTTCTCCAAGATCGCCAAGGGTCTTGGAAGACTTGGGAAGAATTAGGACCCTCAGTAGTTCCCTCTCTATGCCTATGGGGATGGATGTGATCAACACAGGTGTGATGATAGAGATGGTCAATGCAACTGTGAAGCTTCTCTCATCTATGCAAAATTCAACAGCAATTGGGAGACATTCCCAATGACTGGGAAAAAAAAAGTCACAGTTGTGCCTGCATTTCAAAATGATTAGAAGTAAAAAAAAAAAATTAAAAAAAAAATCACCAAATTATAGGCTGGTCAGCCTCACCTCAATCCTTGGAAACACGGAGTGTACCTCCAAGCACTGGCAGAACAAGAAGGCAATCTGTAGTCAGCACGAATTCACCAGCAAAGGGCAAAGGTTCAGAAACCTGCCAAAATGATTGAAGTCTACAGCAAATCATCCTTAAGAGGGAGATGAGGGCGCTAGCTTTATTTAGATACACAAAGAGGAGGCGAAGGAACAATTTCACAGCAGCCTACATCTACCTTGAAATGCAGCTGCAAAGATGTAGGAACAAAACTTTTTGTAGTGCCAGGAAACCCAGGATATTGGCAAAGGACACAAAACTCAGTTTCAGACATTCAGGATGAATATCAGGAAAAAAAGTAAAAACCATATGGAGACAAGCATGACATTAGGACAGTGTACTTAAAGGGGTTACACAATCTCATTCTTTGAGTGCTTTATCTTGACCAGTCTTGAAGAAAAGTTAACATAAAATGTTAGTGACTGTTCTGCTTCAACAGCGAGGTTGGGCCAGATGACCTAGAGTATACTGCCAACTAATTCACTTGATGCTGTCATTTTTTTCTGCTTTCTTGTACGAACTTACACTACTTCCTTCACCTTAATTGTTCAGAGCACTCTGTCACTTCCTCACAACCAAATTCTGCCCTCCTGCAGTTTTTGTAGCTTCAGAGTAAGCTTGGCAGGTATACTTTCATTCTATGTTTCACAGTACTATAAATATAACAGCGCAGAACTCAAGAGTTAATTGAGAAGAATTGTGCTCACATTTCCTGTCAGAATGAAAAGCCGTATTCTTTAAGTATCCAAATATTATCTGCTTGTCATTCTTTTACTCCCTCACCCACACTTTCACCCAGCCACCATTTCTCCAGCTTACACATAAGAACACCCTGTGAAATGTGTTAAAAGCTTACTGACCCCAAAGGTTCTTCTTCTAAGACCTAATCATAAAAGGTAATGAAATTGTTTTGACACAAGTCACCCGTATGAAATTTCATTACCTCAGTCAGTCAAAGTTGGGTCATAATGGGCTGAGAAGGAAGGAAATTCATAAGACAGTGAGAACACAAGCTCTGCAGCTTCTCAAAAAGCACTGTTAAAACATAGTCCACGAACACAAACCTCTTAAATTTCCATTTTTAGTTGCTCTGAAGGACGCTCAACAATCATATGTTTTCTTTCTATTCCTAAACTTTGACTCTATTAGCATTCATTCGGTAACCATATCATGAGACTCGCTACACTGACATGTTTAAGAAACTGGACATGGTGCTTTGAGAATGCAGCTCTCAGGGACAGTTTGAATCAGGAGCACTTTGATACCCCAGTAAGTATGTAATCTAGTGGTCCCAACTAAACAAAAAAGCACAGAGAAGAGCTATATAAGGACACACAGCCTACCAAGCTCAATTAAGAATGATTTTCGTTCTTCACACAACACACTGACATGAGTCAATGTGATAGTAACAGCTAGCAGTGAGATAATGTCTACAAACCCAACTGGACCCAAGATAGCTCCGTGCATAAGTGTCCTGCAACTCTGTCTCTGTATGCTCCACATTTTTCCACTACTTGAGGTACTCCTGTTTCTCTCCCAGTTATAGAGAGCTGATAGTGCATTGTTTTAACACACACTTCTGTCGATTATTTGCTGACTTATTCTCAGTATCTTGGCTTTATCACCTCTTACAGCCCTGGTAACTCATTCGTCTTCCTCACCTACAAAGTCACTAACTAAAACCTGAAACCAAGATAGAAAAAAAATTTTAAAAAGATACACTAAAACTACAAGAAAGATGTCTAGAGTGAACTGCTTGGATTCTAAAGTGACTGGAGGCCACTTTTGTTCTTTCCCACAAATGCCATTTATATCTCCAGACAGCGTCCTCCTAGCAGGCCCCAGTAGAAGCATGCAAAGAGATGAGTTCCTAATCAGCCATACAAAATATTTTGTGTTGTCAGTAAGTTCACAGAACACAGGTTCCTAGCTTCACAGATGTTCTGTAAAAAACGTAAGTACAGGTTTGAACCTACAGACAGTTGTATAAGGCACAACTACTGTGCTGCAACCTTGACTTTCCCCTTAACTTTAGCAGTGGACTATCCTCCTGATTCTTTCAGGACATGCCAGCCCATATTCATCTCTAAAAATATCTGAAAACAAAGATAAAATCTGTGGAAAATGAACAGCAACAATGTCAGCACCAAATCTCCAAATAATTCTCCCTAGGTTTGCCAGACAATGAAGAAGAACGAGACAGGCCATCTTAACCTCAGCATCTCCCTTCCTCTAACAGACTTCAGGACAACGCAGTTTAAAATGCATGCATACATGTACATACACAAAAAGGCAAAGAAAGAGGCCAACACAGCTTGTGAGCTACAGGATTACACATTTTCTTTTCTAATGCAAGCAATCACTAAATCTAATTTCCCCGGTGACCAGAGGTAGGAGCTGTATCAGGGAGGGTCAGGTTGGAGATTAGGAAAAGGTTCTTTACCAGATTGTCAGGCCCTGCAACAGGCTACCCAGGGCAGTGGGCACAGCCCCAGGTGTTGGAATTCAAGGACCATCCAAACAACACTCTAAGACACAGAGTTTGGATTTTGGGTGGTCCTTTGTGGAGCCAGGAGTTGGTCATGATGGTCCTCGTGGGTCCCTTCTAACTTGGGATATTTTAGGACTCTAAATCTCCGCCTCTTCCATAACTTTTTTAATAGACCAGAAATAATTTTATGCACGGGACTAAAAATTAAGCTATAAGCCAAATAGTAGGATTTTTTTCTTCACTCTTTCCCCTCAGCTTCCCCCAACACCAGTACCAACTACCCACTAACTGAGCCATATAGCAAGATTGGTGTATACCTGAACTATTATAAAATTGCTACACAATGTTATGATAAAAATAAAAAAAACAAGTAAAAAACACCTACATAAATTCAAGAATCCCATTTCCTTGAAAGTTAAACACCCGACATGCTTTATAATGTCAAAATTAATGTTAATTTTTTAAAGTAATGGTACTAGTGTCTTTATTTATTCAACCAGCTCTGCAATGCAACAAACAGAACAACAAAAAAAAATACAATTTCTGTTCAGAGAATCTGATCCTAGTTTGCGCTCTTTTTCTCAAAGTGAATAAAATATAACCTACTTATATTCCTTGAGCAAATAAAAGTGCATCTTAAAATGCTGTAGTTCCATCAAAGTAAGAAAAACAGCAGGGGGCAGCAGGAGCCTTCCCTAGAGCTTCCTTTCATTCCTGAATGCCCTTCACATCCCAAGTTTTTATTTTTTCATATACTTGTAAGTGGCTTTTTCAAATACGTCCTGAAGACTAGGTTTTGTCAATCCCTTCATTATGGACTATCAAAAGAGGCTTAAGCTGCTAGCTCCAATGCGGATGTGAGCGACAGGATGAAGACACACCTTTCCTGGTGAATCTCGGGAGAAATAGAAACATCCATGCTGCCTAAGCCCTAGAACACCAGAATCTATGAAAGGAGATGATTTGATATTGTAATTATACCTCACAGGAACAGTGTCACAGACAATTCTGATGTGTAAGTCTCCCTGAAGATTTTGCAACAGTCTAGATAAACTGCTCCATCCCGATGTTCTTAAAAAGCCAAACGGGGACCACAGGGTGACGGTTTGTAAAGTTAACAACTAAGGAAACAAAATGACACAACGAAATAAATTCCTCCAGTGGTACAGGGGCATTTATAAACACCTTGCAACATATTTATTTTCACATTTAGGGCTTCAAGGGTTCACATCCAAGCATTCATTTTTCCACTTTAAAATTGTAAAAGGAAGAATGCTAAAATAACAGAAAAGGCTTTGCATGAAGAATAAGATTGGGGTCGCCGACAGCTGCACAAAGTCATGGACTAAAAATGGTACTTAAATGGGTTTATCCTCTGTAGTTTCCCCCACTGCACGTACTTCACCAGACACAAAATATAATGCCAATAAATGTTTCTGAACTATGTGATAGTGCAATTACAAAACTGATTAATATCTTGCAGAATTGGTATCCTCAAAAACCTCATAGGACTTAAAGAAGTCAACCAAGTGCCTCTGAATCAGTATGCAGAACTAGGAACATCATCTTTTGCAAAAGTAAACGGCCATCATGAAATTTTCATTATAGTGCTGGTAAACTGCTTACCTGCAGCAAAGAGCATGACTGCAACTGGTCTGTAGAATCGTCTCCGAGACCCCACGCAGATAGAGATCAGGCCAACCAGGAAAGCTATGAGAATGATGGCAGCACCACCCAATAGCAAAGCAAGAGTAGCTATCTGCCAGTCTGTGTGGAAAAGAGAGAAAGAAAAATATAAATCAGTTGCAGCAAAACAAGCCCACAGGCTTGAGATAAACATCGGAATACAAAGAACACAGAGCCTGCACCAAAGCTTGGGTAAATACACAGCTACACTTCAGGTTTCTTTCTTCCTAATTAGCAAAACACCTTTATACAACAGATGTGATTCAAGAGCAAACTGCCACAACCCCCCACATATTTTCAAGGCTTAGTTGGCCTCACTGGGATTTTAGCTCAAGGAAGACTGAATAATTTGGTAGCTTGGTTTTGCCTAATTTAGAATCAGAAATTGAGGCTGGGCCAGGATCAGTTAGCATGTGTTAGCTGACCCCGGCTAAGTACTGTAACTTTCTCAGAGAGTAGAGTGAAAGTCAAACCTCTGTTTGAGCTGATTGGGGTGGCATAGAAAGGGAAATGTGGAGGCTGATCATGGACACATGCCACTACAGAGGCAGCAAGGCCGAGTAACAGGAATAACAAAACTAAAGGAAGGAGATGCTAAAAAGAAGGGAAAATAAATCATTTTCAATACTCATAAAAATGGATGTTAAGCCCTTATAAAGGCAGTAACGTTCATTAGATGCACCGAGTCAAATCTGAAATCCATTGTGAAGCGTTAGATATCCTTAAGCATCAATTTTACTTTTCTTTCCCCAAAAGCAAGTTCTTGATCTGACCCTGAGTATGTGCTAGCTATTTTCATGCATTATGGATGCAGTTATAAACAATGCCCTTGAAGTCTCAGATAATATAAAAACAATCAATTTGTAAGCAGATGGCCACCAAGGATCTACAGAACATCAAGATTAAAAGCTTCTGTAAGGCCTTAGAGAAGCACATGCTTTGTGCTGCCTCTCTTTGCAGCTCTCTTAAGACCCTGCTTCCCTACAATCATGGGCTTCAAGAAAAGGAATCCAATTACTATTTACCATTTATCACTACAACTTTTTACTTTAAGGAAGATCCATAATCAGCTTATGAGAGAAGGACCGATTCAATACATCTCATTACTTTGAATGGACTAGCATGCATACAGTGGTCAGAATGAAACAGCTAAACGTGTTACATAGCTCAAAGAAAACAACAGGATTAATTATTCTCAGAATAAATGAAGAGATTCTAAGGTTACTAGGAACAGCAGCAATAAAAATCCACATTCTTTTTTTGAGAAGATCAAAATTCTGTGTTTAAAAATAAAAACAAAAAAAACCACCCCAATCAGTGAAGAGTACAGCTGGTTTCAACAGGGACCTAATACGCTGAAGATACCTACAGTGCAGCTGTGGGCTTTGGAAATGGAAGATTTGCAGCTATAATCACAAAAAGCCACTGCATGCTATATGAAAAAAAGATAAAAGAAAAATGAAGAAACTGAATTAAAGAGAGAAAAGCATTTCTAAAAGAGAAAGTTACTTTAAATGTGTTTAAGTACACACTTATTTTCTTTTTCCTTGTCTATTTTCTCTAGACATGTTGTTAATTAAAACTATAATTACTAAGTATTCAGGCCTTGAGAAGGACCTTAAAGCCCACCTAGTTCCAACCCACCAGCTCAGACTGTTCAGGGCCCAGTCCAACCTGACCTTGAGCACCTCTAAGGATGAAGTAGCCACAGCTTCTTGGGCATAGCCTGTGCCAGGGTCTCACCACCCTCTGGGTTAGGAATTTCTTCTTTGTATCCAATCTAAATCTCCCCTCTTTTACTTTAAAAACATGCCCCGCTGCTTTATTCTTGGTGGATGGAAATATGACTTTAGTTATAGATTGGAATGCTCTGAGAAGTGGCTTTTAAACCTTTGAGCACGCTACTGCTTCCCAAAGCAAAACCACCAATCAAGTAAAAATAACTAAGGCAAAGATGGTGGAAGCAAGAGATTAGAATATAATTTAGTTCCCAAAACAGACCTATTAATGGATTTTAGAAAGGTTAAAAAGTAAGCTACCTTACTATAGTACTGATGTGGGAAGTAAAAGCACAAACTAGTGTCAAAAAACACCTACACACTCAACTAAAAGAGAAATGACTTAGTCAAACAAAATTAGGTTCTAGAATAAGAGAACCTCATCATTGATGTTGGCAGGAGGACCAATATGAGGTTATGTTCCACACTACTGAAAATTAGGTATTTAACATTGTATTCTGGGCCAAAATGTCTGGAATTGTCTTTTTTTCCTGTAGTTCCAACTTCCATTCATGGGAGTATATAATGCTGTTAGCCTTTATGTAGAGCTGCAACAGAGGGATTCTGTTTAAAGAACACCATGGAAGTCATTCCAGTCAGATAACAGTCAGACATTACTGCATAAATAACCCTGGACTGAATCTTCCTATATTGCCTACCGTGAAATTGTACATTTAAATCTCCTTGTTGTCTCAGAAACACATTAACTTTCAATTCTGAAAGCCATCAGAGCTGGTGACAAAACAAAACTCATGTTGCATTAAGTAACGTCTTCTTTCTGCAAGGACTTCCTACTTAATAGCTTTTTTTTTTAATGCAAGAAGAAAGAAACATACGAAGATAACTGAATCAGTACCTCTGAAGGAAGAACACTCTTTAAGATAAGATAGCTACAACAAAATGAACACAGCAATCACACTTTCCTACAGTAAATATCAGTAGTTTCCTCAGACTGCCCAGTATCAAAACGAGAAAAGCAGATTTCTCCTATACACAGTGTTACCAGTACATATAACACAATCGTCATCAGCCTACTTTAGAAGTATCCAAAACATGCTTGCACCATTTCTGAGCAAGAGAAAACCTTGCAAACAAGTTACTGTACTCCTGAAGACTCAGCAGTTCATTCCATGCAGAAATAATTTAAAAAGAAGTGTGAAAATGAGCAAAACGGGACTTTAGAGATGACCATTATCAGTCTTCTGGATTCAAAAACACAGTATTTTAACACCTCAAGAACTCACAAATACTTTCCACTGTGCAACAACTATCTAAGAAAAATGCCAGTAACCAGTAAAATTTCAATGCCACAAATGTTTTATAAAAAAACTTTTAGAGGTTAAAAGATGCAGACACGCCAAAATTAAATGGCTTTGTTGTTTTACACCTGCAAAGACAATAGAATAGGTCTAAATTGAATTCTTATGATTCTCAGGATAATCTGAACAACCAGATTTATTTATTTATTTTAAAACACCTTTTAAATGTAAAAGGATTCAAGATAGATTTCTTAAGAAAAGCCTCATTTAATTTATAGACTCATAGAACATTTTAGGTTGGAAGGGACACTTCCCACAGACCAGGTTGCTCAAAGTCCCATCCAGCCTGGCCTTGAATGCTTCCAGAGAGGGGGCATCCACAACCTCACTGGGCAACCTGTTCCACTGCCTGACCACCCTCACAGTAAAAAAAAAAAAACTTCTTCCTAATATCTAGTCTAAATCTACCCTCTTACAGTTTAAAACCTTCTCCCCTTGTCCTGTTGCTACATACTCTTGTAAAAAGTCCTTCCCCAGCTTTCCCATAGGCTCCTTTCAGCTCCCCCCACAGCCTTTTCTTCTCCAGGCTGAAAAGCCCCAGCTCCCTCAGGCTGTCCTCACAGGGGAGGTGCTCCAGCCCTCTGATCATCTTTGTGGCCCTTGTCTGGACCTGCTCCAACTGTTCCATGTCTTTCTTGTATTGGGGGGACCCAGAACTGGATGCAGTACTTCAAAGTGGGTTCTCACAAGAGCAGAGTAGAGGGGCAGAATCACCTTGATATGTAACAATTCTTCTGCACTGCCCATGAAGTACTACAATGTGAATACCACAATACCATAGGAAACACGTACCTCAGTTCTGATGGTGATGATAACAACTGCATAATAGTTATTATAACAGACTGCCTGTTTGTTTAAGGATGTGGATCTCTGTATTTGCGCATGAATGTAAATCTGAACCCAGGTACTTCATACATCAAAACACATATAGTATATAATTCATAAAAACTATTACCTTGAGTAAAAAATACATGATTACATTTCAGTTAATTGTTCAAGCATAACTAAGTGCCCTTTTATAAAGACAGACTGATTGCATCTCTTTGGAAACCCTTCCTGTTTCTTAATAATATGGAAACCACATTAATCTTCACACTGAAAGATGGGACCCTTCCTCTCTTTGTCCCTCCAAATGAAATGACCTAAAGCTTTGACACTATACTCACTTTTAATTAAAAGCAGCTCTATCTGCTCTATTTCTTGGGCAAAATATTACTTTGGTACCATGTTAAAAATCAGAAAAAGTCATAAAAGGATGGAAAAAACTCTAAATTCTACATTGCTTATTAAAAAAAAAAACAAACAAAAAAAACCCAGATCATTTGTTAACATGAGAAAGAGCAGGGCAAATAGCTGGCACAGTCAGAGTTATCATGTTCTCGGTGGGTTCTCAAAAAGTTAAATACTCCCTGTATGTGGTATCCCGTGGTAAGAGGTTGTAGAAGTAAAAACATTGCTGGAACATGAGAAGTATTTTGTACATATGGCTCTCTCAGGAAATGCAAGTTATGGGAATGTGTCCCTTAAAAAGCATTTAAGTACTCCATTCTTTCAACAGAGGTTCTCCATAGTCCTCTCCTCACAGAGGCTGAAGAAAGTACACACATTTGTTACAAGCTGGAAGTAATGAAAAGACCTTCTTCTAACACAAAAAAAAACCAAAACCATAAAACACTCTAAAGTCAGTTTTCTGACTCATTGCAAAGCTCCCACTTAGGGAAGCTTTACTGACTCTTATTGACCACTTATTGACTCTCGGTCAACACACATTCCCATAAATTGTATTACAGCACTTAAGTTAAAAGTATGTGTCATGTAAATCAGAAGTTGAGGTACCCATGCATCAGTAATTAAATATAATCCACTGAGTATCATATCAGCTAAGTCAAATAAGACTGCAACGGATATTCCCAATTGCTTCACATTCAAAATTGTTTTTAAGGTTATCAACAATCATCAACCTAACCATCATATAGCTAACAAAAGTTTAAAAATGAGATGGTTATATAAAAAGTCAAGGGTGAATCTAGTTTCTAAAAGTCTATTTGTTGCATGATGCTCTTTCTTCAGCATTAACAGATGTATTTTAGTGCTGAGATATTGACTTCTGTAGGTCAAACTCCATCATATTCAGTTAAAATACTTAAGCTAAAAAAAAAAAAAAAAAAAAGACGTTTCAATAACAATTAAGATCTTACACAAAATTGTAGCATCTACAAAGAAGCCAACTCTTTGAAAGCTCACATGGGATGAAAAGAATCCCTGTTCTTGTTTGTTTAACAAAAGGAGATAGTCAGATGAATTCTGCTTTTACCTAACATTCAAACAAACAAAAAACGCACAAGAAAAAAAAAGAAAAACTTCTTTGGCTGCTAAAAGGATGAAGGGCAAAACAGCTAAACCTGAAAGTCCAATGCTCTTAAGCTACTCGGTCTCTATTCCTCCACTTTTCTACAGCAAACACAAGTACAGTCCACTGAACGTCTGTAGTCAACACTTCCGCACACTACAAAGAGAAACACCTTCTGGCAGAATCCATACTACATTTCCATTAAGTTGCTCTGGCCACAACTTTCCACAGTGAAGCCTTGTACAAAATAACAATAACTCAGTATTTTATACTCTTTAACAGTTTGCATAGTATTCTTATCATCACTAGTTGCTGCCCAGAGGCACTTCGTCTTCTGCATTTTCTCAAGTATGAAAATTGTCCGTGCAGGTACTATTAGGCAGAGCTGTGGCAACCAGCCAGCTGTGGCTGAGTGCATCCATTTCTTAACACAAAACTCAGACATGTCATCAAGACAATCCACTACTTGTGATGTTAGTTATATCATATGTTCAAATTCATGCTATGTGAGGTCTCGTACATAAAAAGCAGCTGTCTAGGGAAGAGCCAAAATAACTTTCAGCTTCTTTTACAGTAAGATTGATGTACTGTGCCTGTCTCAAAGCCTGGGATACCATGAGTCTTGCACAACACAGGTGGGCTTAACAGTGAGTTTTTCACACACTTTTAATTCATTAGAATTTTGGCAACATCCAAACAGAAATTTGAGTATTTTAAGCTGGATGCCAAAATCCTTAAGTGCCTCCCAAGGATAATTGAGAGGTTCCAGATAAGGCATCAGTCACTTTCAATTTACGGTACAAGAAGCCTGCAGGACAGTTTAATGCCTCTGATGTGGGTGGAAAGCCATTTAGAGCCATTAAAAAAACAAGGTGAATATGCACAGATGTGTCCAGAAAACCGCTAACTGGAGCAGAATCAGGGATACCTGTGTCTTACTGAGACATGGGATACTAATGAAAGAATGGCAAGTGTCTCCTTAATTGCAGTATAGAATCATAGAATCCCTAGAGTTGGAAGGGACCTCCAAAGATCATCCAAGTCCAACTCCCCTACAATAAACAGGGACATTACAGATAGATCAGGTTGCCCAGGACCTGATCCAGCCTCACCTTGAAAGTGTCCAGGGATGTGGCATCAACCACATCCTAGGGGCTTGAGAAATTCTCAGAAACAGCATCACTTTCCCTCATCTCCAGACTTGAACTTCTGCTCCCGTTTCCCAGGATTCTTTAATTATTACGTTTGACTGAAACCACTCTATTCTTCCATCTTCTAGAACTAAGCTAGAAAAATATAAACAAGATCCACAAGATGTGTGAGCAAACAGATGTGAGGGAAGGTAAACTTATGCCTTGCTTTGAAGTCAGTCTTACATTAACTGGTCTGCCCTGACCTTACCACAAGGAAGCCCGGATTCTCCCAGCTTTGAGGAGAAAATCCTCAGCAATCACCTAGCACTTGAGTGAGAGGGACACAATGCTGTTTCTCATTCTACTCTTCGCCAGAGCAAAGTAACTGATCAGAGGGAGAGTCTGGCTCTATTCCAGATTAGGGAGCAGCCTGTTGGAATGACCCTCCCAAAAGGCTGGTGCTCCAGTATCTAGCTTCCTCAGCCTGGGAAGCACTTGCTAGACCAGGGTCCTGAACAAACATCCATTGTGCAGATACACAACATGCTACAGGAACCATTTTAAACTATACCACTGCCCACATAGATCTGTTGGGGAATGATGGTGGCAGACCAGGCAACTCTCCATCTACATTCCAATGCCCGGTACAGCTCCATGTCTTCTACCTCAGGATGCTACTGAGCGGGTAGGGGACATTTGGGTTCCCAGAGAAGTCAGCAGCACGCAAAGCGGATAAAGCCCCAGTTACTCAGGATGATCTCTACAGAAGACTTGCACAAGACATACATTGCATTCATCCGATATTTCTGTTCGGCTGCTGTGTTACACAGTCTGTGTGTGGCCCTGAGACTACTGGACTCAAACTTTGCAAGCTTCGACACCACAGCAAGCTTTGTCCTTAGGCCCTGCAGGAGATCAAACCAAACAACAAAAGCAAAAAAAAATACGGTAACCATCTCTGCTGCTGCTACGCAAAGGAGACAGATTTTCAAGACAAGATGGCCTAATGCCTGAGGGGTTACAGATGTATGAGAGACTTAAAACATAGCAGGTGCTTGCTCCTCTGCTCACTGACAGACATATCTCCTGAAGATTAAGGATTACATTGCTTATTTATACAAAATACACAGTTTGGGAGGTTTTAGGATAGCTCCTCTCTTTCTGAGTCATAGCCTGCCTGCAATTCTAAAATCACCAAGTAAAACTCTTTAAATGAAGTACTCCTTCAAATAGAGTCAAGTGCTGCCATTATATAGATCTTTATTATTTAAAGGTAATATGCATTGCACATCACTTTTGCCAACAGATGACTAGTGCAACATTACAGAAAATCATAATCTATAATTCATTCACAGAATAACACAACATGCACTTGGGTATTCCTTCCCTTGGATACATGGCATTCCTCTGAAATTAGCTTGCTACTATGCCATTTGAATTACTGGATATTCATTCATTCAAGGAGAGAAAAAAAACCAACCACAAAACACACACACCCCCACAACTCCAAGAACAACACAAAACCCTGGAAGTCTCAGAATGGTGCCATTAGGAGAGATGTGTGGGAGATGCGTTATACAAGCTTTTCAAGCAAAGCTCACCTTTTCTGACCTCATCTGTATACACTACTACATTTTAGTAATCTGCGGAAAGAAGAATTACACTTTGTGTTGTAACAGAAGCACAACCATCTCCCACAGTTACCAATGTTCCTCAAACCAACTAGCAATCTGTTGCAATTTTCAAAACTCATTCCACTGTTCCTTATGGGAAAAAAAAAAAAATAACCAAAACAAGTAGTATTTAAAACAGTTCAGAGTGCTTTCCATCAAAATGACGGTCTCTGCACTGTAGAACTGGAACAAGTCAAAACACACAAAGCAAGACAGCTGGATAGACTTTACCCTTTACAGCTTGCTACCTCAATGCAGTCATTTCTGGCCACAAATCAGTAACAGAAGCAAGGCTGCTCTACATTTGATTCTAAATATAAAAAGTCTCCTCAAATATTTACACCACTTGTAATCTCCCTATCGTAAAAAACTTCTCTTAACGTACTGGTGTAAGAGTTCTTAATAAAGACAACTTCCAGCTACAGAATTCATTACCGATTTTGAAACTGTGATGAACAACATCAGTGACAACAACCCACTAAGATGAGAAGTCTTAATTTTTTCTAAGAAGTCATCAGGTGTGTGGTACTCTTTATGCAATCAGATAAATTTGTAAAAACATCATACAGTGAACATGAAGATGCTATAACCACGTTTCCTCACTGGCTGGAGCAGGGTAGCTGAAGTGGCAGATGTCAGCATACTTGTACAGTTGGAAGAGTAGCACGGTTAGGATGGTGCTTTACAGGTGCTATAGTCGGAAAGATTATTGTGGTGGAAAAGAAACAATCAAGGAAGAAATGCTTACCAGTATCTGAGGATCTAGACTCATGGGAAAAAACTCCAAAAAGGAGGGATCTCCAGAAAGAGATCCTTCCCCAGTGGTAGTCAGCCCTTAAATGGGGTCTAGGAGGGGTGGAGACTGGCTGGAATTGCCTTCACCTGTGCTGCCACCACTGACCCAGTCCTTGCCTCAGGTGATCAATCAGTGGTTCAGGCCATGACTCAGTAGTTCCCAAACACATACTGAGAGGTCTGGACTACTGTACAGAAGTCTTAGATCTGTTGCTCTCGCAAAGCGTGGCCTCGGGTGGTTTGACACTACCCAAGTCTTGGGTAGTCTAAAATAAGCAGTCAATTTATAGAAGAGGAAGCATACTTTAAAGCACTCTATTTGGGCTAATCAAGAAGTAACTAACAAACTCAAGGTGTTCTGAACACATTTAAGCAGTCAGATAAACATGAGGCATAAACAAAGTTATCAGTCATCACAGAGTCACAGAATGAATTAGGTTGGAAAGGACCTCTGTAGGTCACCTAATCCATCTCCCTGTGGAAAGCATAGCCAAACTCCATGCCAGACTCAACTTCAAAGCCAGATCGGCTCGCTCAGGGTCTTAGGTAAAGAGCTGGAGATATTACAGCTTTTGATTTTATACCTACCATCAGATAAAGTGTCGGGGATGATTAATAAGAGTAACATGGAAAAATGACTGATCACAGTTTTCAAAACTAAAATGAATATTTTATTAATTCCTCTTTATATCATATGAGCTACACTCTTCAGACTTAGTAAAATTACATCTGTTCTTCTTATGCTATTTTACAGCAAACTATCAGACTTGCTAAGATTTTTACAAATATGTGTCAACATCAACTCTGAGCAATGATCCACATCTTCTAACGAGGAAGCTGCTTTTAAGACATCAATTTCCCCTTGGAACAACTGTTTAGATTCAAAACAAGCAGATACCATCTAAGACCACTGAGCCATGTGAGTTCCAATATCTGCATCTAAGGTATAATTAAGGTTAAAACTCTTCAAGTGCTACCAAAGGAGCAGCCTCTGATTTTTGTTTATGTTTAAGAACAAATCAGAACAGAATTATAAGCAGAAAGCTTGACTTGTCTTACAGCTCTACGCTGTAAGTTCAGCTTACATGTATGGCCTGTGTACCACTAAGCTTCCATATGCACAGGGACCTGACTACACTTATTTCCTTGAGAGCATTTTAATTTTCAAATACCCATGGATGAAGAGTTTTTAAGTAATGTTATACTCTTAAAGAAAACTAAGTGCTACATAAACAAAAGCACAGATTCTTGAGTTACAAAGTCATACGTCCCCCATAAATCAGGAGGGTTTCATACTGGCTACTGGCATTCAGTCAAATATATTTTATATGCGCTATTTCCACAATAAACTGAAATGCTTCATAAGGAGCCATTCTTTTTTATGAATATCTATGTATTTCAGCCAAAATACACAACATTTACCTGACAGATCAGACTCTATGGAATCTACATCATGCTGACAAATCTTAGATTCAGAAAATTATAATGGGTACAGTGATCAAATCTATAATTGTTAATTTTGCAAGTATAAGGCAACTGCCTGTACAGGCATACATTCACCACACAGTTAAGCAAAGATGTATTTAATTTTAAAGAAATGCCAATATAGACACGAACTTTCCTACATAACTCTTAGCTCTTGATAAATCCGTAAATGAACCATTACAAATCAGGCTTAATACACTTCAAATTAGGTTTAAAGCAAATTTTGTTTAATGACACAAAGCACTATAAGTTTTCTAGTTTAGCATGTGGGTTTAAAGCACAGCAGGATTAAAGACAACTTGTGCATGAGCCAATTTAAGCATTAATCAGAGAAAATAATTTTATGCCCAGAGACAGCTGGCGAAACTGCAAAGCA
This sequence comes from Alectoris magna, assembly GCA_030625065.1. NCBI lineage: Eukaryota > Metazoa > Chordata > Aves > Galliformes > Phasianidae > Alectoris > Alectoris magna. Next base: position 82,592,114 of record CM060560.1, read on the forward strand.
GCAACATTGGATCTCAAGATTTTATCACAAAGCCCTCCACACCAGCAACTCTGTCAAATCTTCAGCTCCTAAAACTGCTGTTAGGGAGAATTTTAGAATTTCATAACAGAGAGAGGCATTTGCACGAACACCTTTCCAGTCACTGTAATTACAAGAAAGAAAGAAAAAAAACAAAAAGTATTTGGTATTTCACATAGACTTGAAAAGAACAACGCACATGAGGATGAGCTCTTTAATAATCTTAAGATTTTAAAAATTAATCTGACTCACCATGCCACATACTTGAACTAGCAACCCTGAACTGCACCCACACAGCTTTATAAGCAGCATGAGAGCAAAGGATTGCTTGTAAGCTACAGGAAAAAAAGGCCTGAAAACAGTGAATGAGTGAATGCAAGAAAATACTCCAAGCACTAGCACTGCTCAAGGAAAACTGAGAATTTACACTTCCTGCTAGCTATAACAGCCAATGTAATCACATTGTGCCTTCCCTTCTGCTCAGTGCTACCAGGCTGCCCTTTTGATAGCAGTCAGGGGTCCTACATCTAATTACAAAGATTTTTAATTAAACCTTGAATGTGCTTTAACAGCTTCTAGCATGAGCTCGCCCTTGATGGTGCCACTTGAGGTGCTCTCCTTCAAGGGATGATGAAGTAAATCTCTGAGAACCATGGGGGAAGATGCCTTTTTCCTATGTACGCTACTGCTTTTCACAGCTAGCTAGCTACAAAGCTGCTTGCGTTAGTATCAAGCTAAAAGAGCTTTCCCTGTGGGAGCTCTCCACTCTTTTCAAAATATACCACTCGCTATATTTTTGATGTAGTAAGAAAGTGCACTTAAAATATTAAGCGAGGACACAAAATGGTCTCGAACACGAGCCCAAACCAACTCGGTGAACTTACTGGGAGCCTTTCCATTGACTCTAACGGGAATTATAACACACCAGCAGAAAGCGAAGGCATACAGCGTGGTTTCTCATATTTCAGGTCTCCTCAGAGCATAGAGCTGTGTGCCAAACGTGAAAAAAAAATAAAAAAAATGAAGAGCTTATTCCAGGCACCTCAAATAAAACAATCCCTCACTTCTTCCCTGGTAGCTTGTGAAACCTGGCTCCACTACACTGGAAAGTATCTAAGCAAAATAAGCACAACTCAACAAGGCAGGAATTTTTGCACAGGGTAGAAGATAGTACCAGGAGGGGGCAAGTTTTCACCACACAGTGTCCTACAAAACTACCTTTTCTTTCCATCTGTCTGCACCGATTCATCTTCCACCTTCCCCTAAGCACACAGGCAACTAACAAAGCAACCAGAGAGATCAGCTGCCGTATATGCTGTGCCATAAGCTGCCCTGCTTTTCTTCATGTCCCACTTTGTGTCTGTGTGTACGCACGAGCGGTGGGGGATGGACTGGGGGGGGCCCGACAAAGGGAGTGTGCACGGGGGGGGTCAGAGTGGAAGCAAGTTCTCATTCACACCATCTGAAAAGTCCTTCTGCAATCAAGGGGATACTATTTCAGGAGACAGAAAGAAGGGGTAAAGGATTCACGTTGCTAAGGAGACACGCAGAAGCCGACATTCCTACATAAATTTCCATTTATGCTGGAGAAGAAAAGAAAGCTCTCCAAAGTTTGTGAAGAAGCCCGGGTAACTGATTGAAACAGACGTTTCTTTACGATTCGTTTTATATCACATAATGCCAAAACAAAAACCCCAATCAACACTCAAAACCGCCAACATTACTCTACGCAATGGCAGAAAAAATAAGAGCAGGAGGAAAAGAACCTGTACTGTTCCTACCGTGGTAGAGAACTGCAATTCCACAGAGCCAAAACAGGATTTCAGAGAAGTCAGGGTAAAAGCAGCCTGCTGCCCCTTCCCAAAGCAAGCATCTCGTCCCTGGGCTACGTACAGAAGTTGCAGAGCTCAGTGATGCAAAGGGATCATTTAGAGATGTGAGCGTGTATGTGGGGGAGAGGCTGGCTGCCTTTGTGGGTGCTTCTATCGGTACTCCAGAAGTTGCCATCGGCATAATGTAAATTAAAAAAGGTATGAAAATGGAAACAATTATCAAACTACAAAAATATTCAACAGGCAGCTTGCTTATATCACACACTGCTTTCTTCTTGTGTGTTTTTTTTTCCCCAAGTACCCCAAGTAAAAGTGAAATGGCATTAATATATATATATGACTAGACACAGAAAAAGCCAAACATCAAGAAGTCAAAATAGAGAATGTGGTGAGAGGAAAAAGGAGTACAGAAGATGATGAGCACAGTATCAAGCAACACACGCTAGAAAAAGACTTGAGCACATCAAGAGGGCTGGAGAGAGAGCTAGAACCCAGATGTCTTCACTCGGGACAAAATAACAGCGATTTTTTTTTGGATTTGGGAAGCCCCAGTTAGCCAAGACCAGTGACTTTGGGGAATGGGGAGAGAATGGTAAGGACCCCTGATCCCCGGAGCTTCTCAGAACAACGGCCACACAGAAAAATAACCTAAACTGGCTTAAAGTCGGGACCTTTTGTGCAAACCGCCGAGAGCAAATTAAGTATCGGTCACCTCTGCCACTCACAGAGCTAACCTTACACCTCCGCTGAACCCCAGACCATCATACAGGGAGGAGCAGAGCATGGACTCTCGGAGCCCTCACCAGTGTATGTTACGTCCAAAGCCCATTTCCACCGCTCTCACCTTCACTCGCAGGACAGAGAAACGGGCTGGAGCCGGACGAGGGAGGGCGGTAGGGACCGCAGAGGAGGACAGAGGGACAAAAGGCGGCGGCCAGAGAGGGAGGCAGCCAAGGCGAGCGGCCGAGAACAGAGCGCCGGGGGGTGCCGCGGGGCACCCGGGCGCGGGAGAGGTCCCCACGGCCGGGGTGGGGCCGGAGCACCGGGAGGCGGCCAGGGACACCCGCGCGTCTCTCTCACACTCACCGCTGTGCAGCGTGGACTCGCAGAGCCAGCTCTCCAAGTTACCGGGCTTGCGGCAGGACTCCCATAGGGACAGGTAGTACTGGTGGTCCGCCGTCACCCAAGCGGGGCTCAGCACGGCGCCCAGGTCCAAGCACAGCGCCAAGAAGATGCACACCAGTCCCACCAGCTTCAGCGGGGTCAGCACCGAGACGCGCACCTCTTCCATACCGCTGCCGGACGAAGCCATAGGGCCGGGGGAAAGGAGGGAGGAGCGGGAGGAAGCGCTGCCGCCGGCCCCGAGGGGAACAGGAGCCACAGCCCCGGCAGCCGGCAGGAGAAGCGGGAGGAGCGCTGACTAACGGCGGGGAGCGGCTTTGGCAGGCGGCTCCACTCCCTCCCTCCTCGCTGAGTTCCCGCCCCGGTGTATCAGGTGCAGCAGCTCCCCCTAGGCGGCCCCAGCTCCACGCTGCCCGGCCCGTCTCGATTTCACCCGGCCGAGCCCTCCCGCCGCGCTCCGCCCCCTGCCCGCCCCCTACGGGGGATGGCACGATGCCCGGCCCGCTGCGGGTGAGGCCTTGGGGCTGAAGTTTGCAGAACTTTTTGCGCTCTCAAACGGGTGTGGGCGGGAGGAACGCGTGAGGACCGAGGAGCCAGGGGATGTCCAGCTTCGGCTCAGGTATGGGATTAGCAGTGCCTGAGCTTGGTTCCTCATCTGAAATGACTATTAAGTCGCAAGATATCAGCATAAAGAAAAAGAAAAAAGATCACCTTTTCATGGTTCACACGTGGACGTGATGGTAATTCCCACTCCCATGGGCTGTGTTTCAGATCCCAAATTAAATCTTGAGAAAGGATGGGATGCCCAGCCTTCATTTCATCTCTGTTTATTTTGCATAATTAGCATTACAGAACTGAGAATGTCAGAGGTGACTATTTAGGTTAGTTATTAAACACAGGCACTGCTGCAGTTCACTGTCTAAAGCAACTCTGCCCTCATGAGATAGGAGCACGCACACATGGTATCCTGGAATGTCCATTAGAGTATGGAAGAAGATTCACTTTCTCCCCCCTCCCAGATTTGAAGGAGAGCACTGCGACTTCAGCCTTCAGAGTTGAGGCACAAATATGAAAACGGGAAGGGGGAAATCAAGCCTGGAAAGCCACCATCTGGTGTATAAATTAATAAATAAGCTGCTCCAGAAATATGAATTATTATATCTCTTAATATTATTTAGCTCTCTTTTTTTTTTTTTCCATCCCTCCCTCTGTCTCTCCCCCCCCCCCCCCCAACCCCCCGCCCATTCAGTTTTCCTTCTAAGGTCCTGATCTGTTTTTCTTTTAACTACAGGAATATTCTTAATAATTCCAAAAGGTACAAGACTAAATCTTAATGGTTTAGACAACTTTTTCATTCTGCTTAATTCCTTTTGTAGTCCTTTAAAGCAGAAATAAAAAGAATGAATATTGTTCATATTGTAGACTCCTGAAGACGGCCAGCTTTGCTATTACAGCTGTTTACAGGAAAGAGAGAGGCCTGATTCCGATTTCTCAGTTAAACCTCAGTAGGTAACACAGGTTTTGCAATAATTTCTCCTTTCCATTTAGATACCTTCTCTGTTAAAAACAGCCACCAAAGCTCAGTGCCTTGATTCCAGAATAGGTGCACTGGGATGCATGGACAATGCTAGCAGCAGTTGGGTGTGTGTCTGAGGCTCTACACCATAAGCATTTGTGAGGTAGCCATTCCATCACTAATCCTGAAGCAGAAGTGCTTTTCCCTGACCTGCTACTGCTGAGATTTGAAAGGAAATGAAATCAGTGTTTTTATTTTCTGAAATAGCTTGAGTAAATATGTAGCAGACATTAACACGTTAGCCAATTAGTTTGTTTAAGTCATGTTTCTATTACCTCTCAATTATTGAATGTTAAGTATTTGGAGAAGATAGCAAATATAATTAAAATAAAGGGTTTAAAAATTGATAAAAAGGAGAGTTCTGCCAAACTAAGCACACCATCTCAAAACCATCTGAAATGTAGAATCATGGTTCTGTCCTGGTACTTCATAATAAATAAATAAATAAAGGAGAAAATACCAACAGCTGAAATATGGAAACAGAAATAGCACTGGTATCTATAGTTAATGTTCCCAGCACTTTCTGTACAAGACTCAATTTGTTTTTACTTAATTAAACCCTTGCTGCTAGGGCTGGAGTTGCCTCTGCAAGATATCTGCCTCAGGTTGATTTTGTTTTTAAGTTCTAGATGCAGTTCAGTCATAAGGAGGCTGACAAATATATGTATTCACTATGTATGAAGAAGAAAAAATAATAATAATAATTAAAATAAAAGACTTCATAAATTTCTGACTGAGAAGAAGAAAGCTGACATACCACCCCAAAACACAAAACTAACCACAACCCACATGCCATGCACACTGCAGTTTGCCACGCTCCAAAGAGATGTGTTTGCAGCAAATTTTCCAAAGATTTAATCTGTAGTGAGCAGGCCGCCTCTGTTGGAAGCTGCTGCGTCTGAATGAACCATGTATCAGCAATTGAATGCTGTGGCATGCTCCAGGCCTGGGCCTTCAAAGTTGTGAAGGGTCTCAAGCACAAGTCTTATGGATTGCGTCTGAGGGAGCTGGGATTGTTCAGTCTGGACAAGAGGAGGCTTAGGGGGGACATTATTGCTCTCTGCAACCATCTGAAAGGAGGTTGTGGTGAGGTGAGGCTTGTCCGCTTCTTCCAGGTAACAGCAAAAAGATAAGAGGAAAAGGCTTCAAACTGTGCCAGGGGAGGTTCAGGTTGGATATTAGGAAATATTTCTTCTCAGAAGAGCAGTGAGGCAGTGGCACAGGTTGCCACTGATAGAGTCACTGTCCCTGGAGGTGTTCAAGAACAGTGTGGATGTGGCACTGAGGGACATGGGCAATGGGCATGGTGGGGATGGGCTGCTGGTTGGGCTAGGTGGTCTTAGAGGTCTTTTCCAACCTTAATGATTCTGCGATTGTATTCTATGATTCTGGCTACCTGTTTGTCCTGGAAGGACCCAGGAGAGCCCACTTGGAATCTGAGAAAGAGCAGGGAGATTTTCTCGCCTCGTAGATGTTCTGCTTGAGGAGCATAGGAGATGCAGCCCAAGTGGTGGGACCACTTGGTCCTAAGGCACAGTCAGGTACTGGGGCCCAATTGGCAAGAGGGCAGCCTGAGCTTCACAGAGGGCTGGAAAGAAGGAGGCAGAGACAGCATGAGATTGTGAGCAAAGATTAAGTGAACAGAGGCAAAATAGGAAAAGGCAGCATGGAGAAACCAAAATAGCACAGTTAGTAACAAAATAACAAGCACCATTGCCTCAGAAATTTGTCTTTGAATTTCCGAGTGCTGTGACTATCTTGTTTTCCTTTGGTTAATGGGTATGAAATCAACTAGAAAATCTCTGCCCTGCCTCCCTGGGTGGTTGGCCTACAAAAGAAGCAACTACTGAAACTATTATTTCAAGTGACAAAGGTCTCTTGTGTGTCACTACGATGGCCTAACCTTTGCTGAAGGCTAAGTTCTGGGTCAGTGTAATTTCACACAGTGTGCACTGCAGAAATTACCCATTTCTGAAGCATCAGAATGACTTACCTGGATTGAGACCTGGAGCTCCTACTGATAAATGGGATCAGTTACAAGCATGTTTTAAACATGTAAAATATTACAAACTTGTTGACTATTCCCGAATATGAATTTCATAGCATCCAAGTTCCTCTTACCACCAGTGAACCATTCAGATAATTCTCAATAGTTCTGTACATAGAATTCCTCTTATAAAACCATCTCCAAGTCTTTCAGGGATGCTTATTACAGTTTATGAGAAGAACTCATGTGCTCTTCTCACAAAGACCGTAGTAGCAGAATTAATAGTGCTGTGTCAGCAGAGAAGTTAGTATGGAGTTAAAATACAATAAAAAATCACAAAGTTTCTAAGAGGTATTGACTACCTGCTTTACCTCTTTGGAGAGGCAAGGATCCTCTGCAAACACAGTGCATGCTCATATACTAATTTAGTATGTCAACATTAACCTTTATGCAGTACCTATGTAGAAACAGATGAATTAAAGTCAGCTAAACTTTGTAATTTCTAAAAAATATACTTTGGAACAAAAGTATTTTTTGATACAATATGCTGTTATCTTTGTAATTTAAAATAGAATAATTCTGATTAATAGCATTTCCAACCTAGTATTTTTTTAAGATACTTGAAAATGTTATAAAAGTAAACATTGTAGCAGCTTAGTTTTTAGATTATACCTTGTTTTTCTCTCTCTTTTTTTTTTTCTTTCTTTCTTTTTTTTTTTTTTCTCCAGATTGTCCTTTGACTATTTTCTCTTATTTTCTTTCCTTCTTCCTATTTTTCTTTTGGTGCTTTTTATATCTTTTGTAGACTCAATAACCTAGGCTGGAACCAGACCTTCACAGGTCATCCAGCTCAGGCTCAATAGAGGTGTGATAAGATCAATCTGTCCAGGGCCAAGTCCTGTTGAGGCATAAGCATCTCCAAGGACGGAGATGCCACAACCTTCCCAGGACATAGCGCAGTGATGTTTCAACACCCTACTAGTAAAAAGCTTTTACAAATATCTAATCCTAATTTCCCGTGTTAGATCCTTTTTCTGTTGCCTTTTGTTCTATCACAATGCTTCTCTTCTTCACAGAGAAGAGTCTGGGACCAGCATTTTGTGTCAGGAAACAATAAGTTCTCCAAACCCCTCTTTTCTCTGAGTTGAACAAGTCCAGTTCTTAGGTTCTTCTCGTATGCCAAGTGTTCTGATCTTCCTCATTGACCTGTGCAGGACTAACACCAGTATGTCAATAACTTTCTTGTACTGGAGAGCCAAAATTCTGGGCAGATCATTCCAGATATGGCCTCACAAGTCACAGAGTCATACAGAATGGCTGAGGTAGGAAGGGGTCTCTGGAGATCACCTAATTCAGCTCTCCTCAAGGAAGGATACCCAGAGCAGGTTGCATAGGAAAGCATCCAGGCAGGTCTTGAATATCTCCATAGAAGGAGACTCTAAAACCTCTCTGGGCACACTGTTCCAGTGTTCTGTCACTCTCACAGTAAAGTTTTTCCTCACGTTCAGAGAGAACTACCTGTATTTCAGTTTGTGCACATCATTATTTTTTATCCTTTTTCTGGGTATCACTGAAAAGAGCCTGGCCCTGCCCTCTTGACACCCTCCCTTCACATATTTGAACACACTGACGAGATTCCCCTCTCACTCTTCTCCAGCCTGAACAGTCCCAGATCTCAGCCTTTCCTCAAAAGGGAGATGTTCCAGACCCCTAACAGTGGCCTTTCTCTGGACACTCTCCAGCAGTTCCCTGTCTTTCTTGAACTGAGGAACCCAGAACTGGACACAGCTCTTCAGATGTGTCATCATCAGGGCAGAACAGAGGAGGAGGATCACCTCCCTTTACCATGCTCTTTTTAATGATCCTCACGATACCAGTGGCTTTCTTGGCAGCAAGGGCACACTGCTGGCTCATGATTAGATTGTTGTTAACTGGAACTTCAAGGTCCTTCACCACCGAGGTGGTTTTCCACAGAGATGGGTCAGCCCTCAGCTTGTTCTCGTGCATGGGGTTATCTGCATTTGTATTCTTGATTTTTGTGACATTCTAATCAGACCCTAGACTCCATTCTGCTGAGGTCCTTCCAAACCATAGCCCTGCCCTCCAGTGCATTGGCTAGTCAATATCTCATATGAACTGAGCCACCTTCTACCTCTACTGTCAATAATTTGCGGAGGAAGAGCTATGTGGTGAAGGGCTCCTGAGAAGATTCTAGCCTTGATACCATTAAGAAAATCATCTATGAAATAAGATGCTGATGTCTGTGGGGCTTCTTCCATTGCTCAGGACTAGACCCTGTGATAATCGCAGTAGTACTGAGGCAGCAGTTCAGTTTTCTTCCCTTGAATGGGGTTAGGGTCTGAATTATGCATGGGCTGAGATCACTGCTGCCAGCATGTTTGGTTTTAAGTTAGATTCTAAGGCTAAATTGTGCCAAAAAATGGGAAGTACATTACCACACAAGAGCTACTTCATATTCTGTCACCACAGTGAACCTGGCACTATACAACAGAAGAAAGCCTTTAGTTTCTTGGTAGTGGTTTAGTACTAGCTGTGCCACAAAGAGCACAAATAGTGAGAAAAAAATAGAAAAAAAAAAAAAAGAGAGGGAAACTTTAAAAACATGGAAAAATTATCTTTGTAGGAGTGGAGAACAACATTATTTCCATACAAGAAAACAAAATGTTGTTTGAAGATTGTGACATGACATACCAAACACAAAAGACAAGTAGAAGTAACTCTTTGCAACAGATAGTAGATTTACCAAGGGAAAATATATGAGTAAGGTAGTAACACACAGAAAATTCAGTGCTTCTGATTTACTCAAGTGTAAGAAGATGGGCATAGTCACTGCAAATTTTAATATCCTTTTTGTTTCTGCAGAGGTTTGGATTGTAAAAATGTTTATCTCCTGATATATCATCACCTCATATGGTCAAATGAGTTACTGTGAAACCTCCCAGACATTATCTCTGAGAAAGTGCATTTGTTCTGCCTGTTGATGCCCACTGGAATTTCTTTCACAATGTTTTGAATCTTTCCCCTAATCGTTGTCATTTGTACTCCTGACTGAGTGCATTTCCTCATTCATATATTTTAACACATCTCATATGCCTTCAAGCATCAACAGAAATGCATTTTTCATTGGCTGGATTGATGTTGCTGTTTTTTCATTGCATTTCTTACGTGACATGCTTTTAGGATTTTTAGTTTTTTTATTTTTTCATACTTTTCTCAAAATGGCAAGGTATTTAGAGAGAGCAAGCTGGTTCATTTTATTCTGCTGTATTAAGAGAATGTCTCTCACTGCAATGTTGCAGAGAATGTTAGGTCACTCTGGAAGTAACGCTTCATATTTATTCCCATGAAAATTACAACAGAGATAAAGAGCACAATAACACATTTTGATAGAGAAAATTCTCAGCTACAAAACACTATTTTTCAATGTAGTTGCCACCATTAGCTATACATTTTTGCCAGGAATGGACAAGAGTCTGTATGCCACTGCACAGTTGCTGTCACCACTGCTGAAATGCACCGCTCACTGCTTCACTGTGCTTACATCCACTGTTTAGTCTCCATCAGTGTTCAGCAAGCATCAGTGAATGTCAGCGGGTGCCATTTCTTTCACATGCAGGATCTCAACGACACACCTTTGTTACTTCCCCTGCAAGGACAGGCAGAAAGAGATGGGGCTGCTCAGCCCAGAGAAGAGAAGGCTGTGGGAAGACAGTGATAGATTTCAGTATCTAAAAGGAGGCTAAATGAAAGAAGGGGATAGACTCTTTAGTAGCATCTTTTGTGACAGGATAAGGGGAAACTGTTTCAAACTGAAGCGGGGGAGATTTAGATTGGATATAAGGAAGAATTTTTTTACAATAAGGCTAGTGAGGCACTGGCACAGGTTGCCAGAGAGCTGGTGGATGCTCTGCCCCTGGAGATATTCAAGGTCAGGCTAGTCAGGGCACTGAGCAACCTAATCTAGTTGTAGGTGTCCCTCTCCATTGCAGAGGAGTTGGACTAGATGACTTTTAAGGGTCGCTTCCAACTCAAAAAGTTTTATGATTCTGTGATTCATATGCGTTTCTGTGTCAGATGCCATTGTGTCAGACTGCCCCTCTGCTGCCATCTGTTGCACAGCAATAAAATGTAATGGAGTATTGGTGGGAAGGTTCAACCTTTACTGCCATACCACCCCACATCTATCTCTGATGTTGTGGGCCAATATCATAAAACAGGAGGCATTACTTTATTAGCAGCTCTCATAATTAAAATTAATTGCAGAACTCCGCATTTAAAAATAGGATGCATGGGAATTTACAGAACACATCAAGAAGTCAAGATTTGAGCTACATCTGCACACGTACATAGAATATTTTGTTTAGCTCAAAGGTCAACTAGAAGGCCTTAGCCACACAGCATCTACACTATGGATGGTCACTCGTTCTCCTACCAGCAGGCAAGGCAGCTAATACATAAAGTGTCACAGCAATTCCAGGAAAGTGGCTCCCAGCTCTCTTCTCCTACAGACTTTCACCTTCCTGTGGCCCATTTGGCACTGCAAACACCAAGACAAGGCTGTCACCAGGAGTAGTCCTGCAGTCCCTTTGTCCTAAATACCAGTCCTTTCCACTCCTCACTTTTTCTCTTTCTGAGCTGACTTTAAATAGAAATGCAGATTAGGAAGGGTAGCTATTGCTTGTTGAGTGCAAAATGAGGCTAATTCTAAATATCATTTTTTTCCCCATTTAATATTCCAGCAGGGTTATTTTATTATTATCGGGGAGCATAGAATTATACTCTTTTCACGTTTTCACGCAAACTGTTCAGATCTTCATCTTAAATAAACAATTTTCTGTTGTGGTTATTTATTTATTTTTAATACCTTGAGAATCTGTAACTGTTTTAGCCTCATCCTATTTCTCGTAATCTCCACTTCTATCAGATTAACTTCATGCAAGCTTAACATTTGGAAAAAAAAATACAAGCTTGAGGCCTAGCAGCTCCCTTTCCTCCCACTCCCTCCTCCACAACGTACACTCACCACTTGTTTTTAGCCAAGAAGTGGTGCTCTACAGCTCCAGTTGCTATGTTGTTCAGATTAAGACTGCCAGCAAAAGATTTTCATCTGGTTTCTCTGTCATACAAGAAGTTGTAAAAATAAAAGTAAATGGAAACTTGTAGTCAGAAATACAGCCAAGAAAGGCTTGCAATGAGCAATCTTAAAAACTTAAAATAGATTCTAAAGAGAATCAAATTGGATAAGTTTTTGGAAGACTGAGAAAATCATGTATGCTAATTAGGACTTATGTTTAGGAGTTTCGTTCATCAAGGTCCTTGATTTTCATAAAGTAACAATATAAACAAAACCAAGTTTCAAAACGACTCTAAAACTAGAAGAATGAGCTTAGGTGAGAAAAAAATTCTCGGAGGAGGTGACACTTTCTTTCAACATGTGGATCACTCCACTGGGTGGTTAGGTACATTGCTCAAACTGCTACTCCACTTTATCTGAGCAGTGAAAATCCACTGGTAACATCACTGAAAAAAAACCACAGTGATTCACCATTTTCTTGTCTGTTTACCACAGTCTTGTGTTTTTCCTTCGCTGTCTGCCTCCACACTGAGAAATGCGGAGAGTGAAGGAGGCTGTCATGGCTTATTGAGAGGTATGATGGTACTTGCTCATTTGAAAGAAAACATTAGTTATGGATCCATAGAACAAAGAGCTGACGAAGAATGCAAAATTAGCAGAAACAATAGTATAATGAAGATTACAAAAATAAATAAGTCATTCAAAAGACAAAAGTAGCTCACACTGATGTCTGGTGGGTTAAATCCACCTTCACTGGAGCAAAAAGCATGTACTAGTCAATTATTGATTGAGAGAAAAGCCATATGTCAAATACAGTACATGATAGATTGAAGAAAAATCACTTTGACTAGCATGAAAATTAAACCTAGCCCCAGATTATTTACATATCCCAAACTCTTATTGATTTGAGTTGATGAATATGTTAGGAATGCAGACTAGGTACAGATCAAGCCCTGATAATAAATAGCCCATAACTTTCTGCAGTATTTCTTTCATTTCCCATCTGCTTCAGCCATGTGTGGTTGATATTGCTTTTTTAAAATAAAAACAAACAAACAAACAAACAAAAATCAAGTTCCTTTTCAATTTTCAGTACACTGAGATCTTCCCTTTTCCTTTATCACTTACAGAAACATTGTATATATAATCCCCACAGTTTAATATTTTTCTGGTGCGACAGTGGGATGACAGCCAACTGCTGGCACCAGTGCTGCTGGTTGTGCCCTGCTGCTGAATCTTGGCTGTAGGCAGTGCATCCAGAGGCACACTGACAACAGATGCCTGCGGTGTGCTGCTCATTTTGAGATGAACCATTACAGATCTCTTGCATTGCACATCCTTCCATCTTCAAAATGTGGCTTAGGAACTGTCTTTCTGTTTTCAGTAAGATTCAGCTGTTTGAAGTGCCTTGTCAGTGTGAAATATGAAGGAACTGTTTTATAAATGAATACAACTTAAGTGTACAAGGAGCGTGAGGAAGCCAGGGAGCCATACGCTGGGGCCTTTGCATGAAGACAGGTTGACAGAACAAGTCTGGGGTCTGAGGAGAACAGACTCCTTGGCTGTGTTGCATTTTGTATTTAGCTCTCCAGAAATGCTATTTGGAATCCAATAACTGATCAGAAGCAGTGGTACTGTTCTGAAAACAAAGGAATTTCCAGAAAGAGGGATGTGAGGTGGGAGCTGATGGGAAGAGTTAGTTTCTCTCTTTAACTTATGTAAAGTCCTGTACTACCATCTTGATCCACCCCTGATATTGTGTCTCTAATGGAAATTCTCTGTGTGAATGTCAATGATGTTACAGTACTGTTCAGTCAGCCTCTTATTTATAGCCATTCCCTCCATATTGTCCTGGTAGCGTACAAGGATATCAAGGTATCCTAATACAATAGAAGATCACGTCTGCCTCTTTTGTGCTTAATAGCACCGATTCCCACCTTGCAAGAAGCGCTCACATACTTTAGATGAGGCATGTCTTCAGTGCCCTAGCAGAGAGCAGGGCTGGAACCAGCCTCGCTGGCTGCCACAATGAAGATGGGAAAGAGCAGAAATTTTACGAGACAGCATCAAGGAAAATATATATGAATTTTAGAATCATAGAATCATAGAATTACTCAGGTTGGAAAAGACCTTAAAGATCACCGAGTCCAACCACAACCTAACCATACTACCCTAACAACCCTTCACTAAATCATGTCCCTGAGCACCACATCCGCACAATTTTTAAACACATCCAGGGATGGTGACTTCCTTTGGAAGCATTTACCCATAGTTCTCCACTCCTCACCATTTAAATTATTAAATAGTATTATCTGCAACCACCTGAAGTTTTAAATGTATGCACTTTATTTTTTTAAATTTCAGTTTCATGAAAATTGTGTAAGTGACAACTTTAAGGGTTGGGATCAAATCCAAATTGTCTCAACCATAATTATTTTCAAACCTTGTTGGACTGTGTGACAACTTTAGCTTAACGCCAGTATTTCTGTTCAACACATAAGCATCAGATGGTGCTGTGTGTGAACAAGCATACGTGGACATAATAAACTAACATCTCCATATTGATTTGGAATGATTCCATGTCCCTGTCTTCACAACTATGCAAATTAAGGTTTGTGATACTGAATTTGTCTCCTTTTCCCACTCCGAAGAAGAAGTAAGTACGTGAATTTCAAAATGTAGCAGCAAAGTGCTGTTTTCATTCTCAAATTGATTTCTTAATTAAAATTAATGAACTCCATGGGAAGAATAGTGTTTCCCATTGCAGAAAATAGACAAAAGATTGTTGTGAGGATTAGAAATAGCTATGCAATTTGAAGACAGCAATTCAGCAATTTCTGACAAATATTCAGTGTTCTTCCTCTCTCAAAGCGTTTGAAAATTATGATTCTGACTTCCACTTTATACATCAGTTTATTTTTTTGTATGAATGAGCATTATGCTTTTGTTACTTCTTTTGGTGGCAGTTATATTTGCATTTTGAAATTTTTAAAGGCAATATAATACATAGCAGGAATTCAATGAGTTTTTAGACAACTCCTCAACTGGGCTGACCTTTCTTACCTGGGAGTTTGGGAGTTTTGCCTTTCCTTCCTTCAGAGCTGTGTGCCTTTTCTCAGAAAGAGAATACAGAGAAATTAAAAAAAAAAAAAGAAAGAAAGAGAGAGAGAGAAGAAAATATGCAGCAACTCCTCAAATCCTTTTACACAGTCAGCTATGAGGAAATCTCATGAAAAGTAGGGGAAGTAATAGGGGGAAATGCAGTGGAAAATGAAGAGTGCTGGAGTGGAAGCTGAAGAAGGCTGGGGAGTCAATTTTGAGGATCCTGAACAGAAACTGTAAAAGTAATAACAAAAATAGAACACTAAGATCTACAAGATTATGAAAAGAATGATTATGTACAAGTGGGTATTCAGAATGTACAAGAAACAGCAGAAAGGTTGAATTGCTACTGATAACTGCTGAATGTCAATGAAATACAGTGGAAACTGTAGTCTGTATGACAATGTTAACAGTAATCAGTTATAGAAAATCAGATACATCAGTGCATCTGAGTTTCTGAATTCAACGATTTGGATATTTGATATGCAGTTGTGTCTATGACTGACATGGAAAAGACAGATTATACCTAAATATACAAAATTTTGATACTCGTTTTATGGGCACATCATATTAAAGAAATGACATTTAAGGGGGAATGGAAAAAGCAAAAAGAAACACTTGGAATTTATTTCTGATGTACGTCATAATATTACCAAATTTTGTGACTTTAGGGCTTTAAGAAGATTGTAGGCTGGGATATAGATGTAAGGCAACTTAACAAGTAAAAGCGAAGTGATACTTTGAAAATACTAGTGAAAACTATAACTTAATCCAAGGCAAAAAAATCAAACGAAACAAGAAAACCCCAAACTATGACAAAGTAGCCCTAGAGTATTGTACTATCCTCAGAGGAAGTAATACCAATGCAATTGTGCCAATATTTTAAATATGAGTACTTTTGTTCTAAGGGACTAGGCTCATAC
The DNA here is from genome assembly GCA_030625065.1 of Alectoris magna. Classification (NCBI taxonomy): domain Eukaryota; kingdom Metazoa; phylum Chordata; class Aves; order Galliformes; family Phasianidae; genus Alectoris; species Alectoris magna. The sequence goes on from CM060560.1 coordinate 82,607,769, forward strand.
CATGAGAACTATGAAGAGCCATTAATTGGGAGGGCAAAGAATATTTGTAGGAGGAAAGAAATACAAACCTGCAAAAGATATGGGAAGACACAAATCTGCAGCTTACATAATATATATGTCAAGAAAAGAGGCAGAACGAAGGTGATAAAATATCATGCAGTAACACATCCAGGTCACCTAGAAATCCACTGAATGACCGTCAGTAAAATGCTGAGCAATTATTCCATGTTGGAAACTGGAAGATGCGGCATGGGCAATAAAAGTGGATGAAGAAGTTGAATTTGCATTTAGGGAAATGTGATTAAATCCAATTTTAAATACAAAATTGGAATGAGAACAGTGGTTATGACTATTAAAAATATCAGCACACCAAGAATAAACTATGGAGAAATTGAGACTTGACTTGACAGCTTGACTCCTCACTAGCCCATTAACATGTTACTTCATTTTATAAATAAAGCTCTGAGAATACTAGGCAACGTGGCGGCATTGCCTATAGGATTACCAGCCTTATAAATTCTTCATAAATCTACCAAAGAATCTAAAAGACAAAATTAAGCAAGACATCTAGGTAATATACTTAAAAGGTCATGAATATATTTCAAGAATATATTTCAAGGATATGAAATAAGAAGCACAAAACAGAAGTGATGCTACCAACACTGTACTTGCTTTAAACTTCTTCGATGTTTAGAATAAAGGTACTTAGAATAACACTTTAGTAGTAAGATATTAAATATCTTTAAAAGGATTATGATTCTAAATTGAAAAATGTGCTCTTAATGCGTTTGCATACATAAGGAAATAATAATAATAATGGTAATAAAGAGGGTAAAAATCTATGTGGGATTAAACTGAAACAATACAATTCAAAGGTCTTCAGGTCTTTGGAAGAGAATTCAGTGTTGATAGACATTTATAAAGGGAGGCACAGGAAGGAACCCACTCCAAAAATAAGTTTCTTTCTCAGAGGAACAACAGCTACAATCTATTTCCAGTAACATCTTAAGAGAAAGAGGGCAAGAGATAAGGACTAACCTCTTACCAGAAGAGTCACCTCACTGAAGCAGCCAAAGAAGACAAAATGGGAACACAGTATTTTTAATTAAGGAATATTAGTATTAGCATTATGTATGCTTCATACACCGAATTTCTCTGAGGCACAATTAGGCTCTTTTTCTGTATGCTGTAGACCACAGTAAAAAGTTGATTAAGATCTTCTTGGAGGGGCTATAAAGACCAAATAACATTTCTACCCTTCTTATATCTCAGGCTCATTCAGTTTCTGACAACAGCAACTGTCTAGAAGTTGATGAATTGGCAGATGCCAAAATACCGTAACTGAACCAATATACATTTTATACAGACAGAGAAGAGGATAATGCAGCAGAAACTTTTAATTATAATAATAAGCTTTTAATTTATATTAACATTTATATTAAATATTTATATTAACAGTTTAGTTGAGTAATTATGAGTTTTTATATTTCACAAAATCATACTGTTATGGTATCCATATTCAGCTATGTTTTCCTCTTTATCACTGTCACAGAAATACAGCCAAGATATCCAGTGCTGATTTGTTTGTTGGCCCAATGCATTTCCAGAACAGATCATGATGCACTGTTCCTAGGAGCTGCATGTTAACTCTGCCCTGAAAGGAGATTTGCAAAAATCCTCAGTAATTAGATATTTCTTTTACTGACTATGCTCTAAGAAGCTCATGTTTGTTATTTACTGCTACCTGCATACTGAATAATTACACTCAATAAATTGGTTCCTGCTATGCCTTTCTCAGATATAGAGATAAGATTAGTCACAGTAGAAACTACCTTCATCCTTTTAAAAAGGCAATCTATTATTCCAGAAACACAGGTATTCATTTAGATGAGGTCACTGACTGATAATCTATTTTGAATTGCAGTGTTTTTTAATCACTTTTTCATGTACCTGTTGGTTGTGGAAAACAATGTGAAGGATGGAAAATTTTTGTGGTTTTACTTTATGCACACATATATTAAAAACTTTGAACATAAAGATATTATGTTTAGATAAAACTTGACTAGTAACACATATCTATACACATGTACTTTAAATGTATGCCAGAGACATACATGCCTCTACCATGGTCAGTTTAATAAAGTCCCAGATGTGTACATAATGTTAGAGATAATATTAGTATCATTGATCCCCACTGTTTCCTCCAATTATTCTTCCACTTACCAGAGGAATATTTCATTCTTTTTTCCCCTAAAATTTATGTTGCCTTCAGACCTTTTGTAAGGCCACAGTTGGACAACTCATTGTCAGTATTGTGCAGGGTTTTTTGTCAGATTAGTTTTGGTAGATTGGTTGGTGTCTTTGTAGTGTCTGGTACAATGCTATGTCTTAGCTTTAGGAGGAAACAATTTTGATAGCACACTAATCTTTTAGTTGTTGCTGAGCAGTGCTGTACAGAGCCAAGAACACTTCAGCATCTCAGGATGCCCTGCCAGAAAGGGGCTGGCGGGCACAACAAGCTGGGAGGGGACAGAACCAGGACACTGACCTAGACTGGCCAAAGGGACATTCCATACTGTATGGTTTCACGTGGAAGTATAAACTCAGGGAGTACATCAAGGTGGGCCACCACTACTTAGACCAGCTGGACGTTGGTCCACACACCAAGGATGCTCTGAAAGTAATACTTCTTACTTTTTTTTCTATGGGAACTATGTTCAACAGTTACAAAGAACTCACTAACTCTATTTGATAGAACAAATTCTAAGTTACAAAACACTATTTTTCAGCACACCCACCACCATTAGTCAATTTGCATGGATGAGCTGATCAAGATGCATTACATTTCATGGAGTGACAGGGCTGCATGGCCATCTGGAACATGGATTATCTTTCACATCACTCTTGCCACTGCTGAAACACAACAATCATCACCTCACTGCGCTCACATCCGATGTTTGGTCTCCATAAACATTCAACAACCATTGAATGTTTAAACATTCCATAAACATTCAACAACCATTGATAAATGTCAATGGGTACCATTTTTTTCTACATGGAGGAATTCAGTGATACATCTTCGCTTCATATACACTTCCAGCTCTGACACCATTGTGTCAGACTGCTCCTCTGCTGTTGTCTGTCACACAGCAACAGAATGTAATGGAATACTGGTGAGAAGACTCAGCCTCTACTGCCCTATCACTAATATTCACCTCTGATGTTGTGGGCCAACAAAATTAAATAGGAGGTACTAGTTTTGGAGCAATCCTCACTTGTGCAAATGTGTGTGTTTGTGTATGTATAGATATAGGTGTGTGTATAAATACACACATATTTATATACATTTATACACACACACACATATTTATACATATTAAATCATTGCTATTCTTTCTTCCTTTTCTGTCTTAAGAAATAGTTTTTATCTGAACTCAGGAGTTCTACTTTGTTGTTTCTTTTCCAATTTTCTCCCCCATCCCACTGGGAAGGGAGAGAAAGTGAATGGTTGTGTTGTGCTGAGCTACATGTTAAGTTAAACCACAACAATTGTTTTTGGGGTTTGATCATTTGTTTTTTAGGTTCAGTAGATACCTGACACCTGCAGGTCATCTGAGTCCTTTTATCTGGGTGGCACCAATCCATCCTGCAATTATACACCTAATGCTCCTGGAAGCAAAGTAAATCCTGGTATTCGGTCAGGTTTGAGCTTCGGAGGTGTCCAGATACCTCAACTTAAAATCATTTTGTACTGACTCATATAGTTGAAGAGGCTTAAACCATTCTATGATTCTATGCAATATTACTTATCTAAATTATTTAATGTAGATACGTACAATTTGACTCTTTTGAAAATCGGAGACCTAAGTGCTCAAGTTGAATTTAATGGCAAAAGTCCAATTAACATCACTGAAAAGAATACCAAGTCCTAGCGGCTTTTTTGATGTCTGTGCATACACACAGAAGAATTGCTTCATTCATCACTGGCACTCAGTTGATACTGTCTAGAACTGGCATCATCTCCAGGAAAATATCATTTTACTACTCACCTTTCAGAACAATGCCCAGATTTCCTGCTGGATTTCTGGTTGCTGTTTCATTTCTTGTGTTATAATGTCCTTAAGTATGTATCTTCCAATTTGAGATATACTGCATTCTCTGGAAAATAATAAAATAAAATTAATCTATTCTGCTAATGAATACTATTTCCTTTCAATGGATAAAAATAAATACAAATCACACAATCATGTCTGATTATATGAATCCTAAAGCTTGCAGAATATCATCCTATTTCGTTCCTTGTAAAATGAGGATAAATACGATCAAATAATTTCCTCCGAGTATCCTCTGAATGCTGGCTTTCCTTGTAAAACATGGAAAGTACAGTTCTCTGCCATCCCTCTGGGAAGCTTTAAAATTATGGGTTGTGATGAAGAGAAAGCAGAAAAATGTCCTGAGGATATTGCTAGGTGGAGACATCCCCATCTAGCTGTACAAACTGCTATTATTTATAAGAGGGAGAGTCAATGCTGGTTGTCCAAGCCAGTGCTTATGGTCACAGCCTCTGGTGAGGCTCAGGAATAAATCTGCTTTATTCTTGCTAAAAACAGGTGGTGTTTTTGTTGTTGTTGTTGTTTTGGTGTTGTGTTTTTTTTTTAGAGGGACAATGCAGAATGTCCTAGAAGAGCAGGGTGAAGAGAAGTGCCTCTCATGCACAAACCCTATTGTGGTGCTCTTACTCAAGTATATGCACCAGCACTGGAGAAGAATGTCTCAGGGAAGTGCCCCCCAGGATATGAGTTGCAGAGTGAAACCCCACCAGGTTCCCACAGGGGTAGGTAGGACATCCTCTCTTTAGAAAGGAAGATCTGTTCTAAAAATTCAACCGTGACCAAAATAAGCTCATGTTTATATTCACTTGTACCTTGCCTTAGTTTTCATGCTGAAACTTTCACTGATTATTATTATTATTTTTTTATTTGAATTTTGCTGTGTAATAATTATCCTTCATCTGGAAATTAGAAAGGAGCTTTTAAGCTCTTGACCTCAGCTCCTCTGCTGGCTTAGGTATTATCACTTACTGCTGGAATACGTATTTCAGATGTTTCTGTTCTCTTTTAAACTTTACTTCTCTGCAACCAAAGAAGACACTCTGTACTTCCTTTTTTCCTCCACCAAGACAAGAGCAATACTTTTAAAATTAACTACATGTGAAGTCAGGCAAAACAGTCAGCATTCCCATGATTTTGGATATCAGATGGTCTACAGGAAAATGTTGTGACTTACTATCACATTTTAGACCCAACTATATAACAAGCTTAGAAAAAAGTGTGGTATAAGTTTAAGCTTTAAGAGCTGAGCAGAGTATGAGCAACCACAGTGGCTGTTGACGTAGGACAATGCTCATAACTTCTCCATGAGATGAGAATTTCCTGTCTATCATTTAAAAGGTTTCTTGCAAAAGTTCAAACTTGCATCACAACGAAAACAAGTCAGAAAAGATACTTATTATTTCCTGATTTGATGTCTCATATGATTTGCTATTTACAATACAAAATTCAAAGATAAGGCTCAGGATTTGAGTTAAAGGTTAGTTATGTATTTTCTAGTTCCTGCTTTTGTGAAATGTAATAGTTTTAGGCAGCATTCAGATGTATTTGGGGCTTTTCATAGGATTTTGTGCCAGCAAATCTAATTCAGCAGTATGCTCTTTAGTGTATATATATACACGTTTCCAACATGTTGTACGAAAGACTGCCAAAGTGTTTTGAAAGTACCCACCCAGACCTAACAAAAACTCAATGTGTACCTCATTTCAATAGGAAATACATTATTTATAAAAAATGTGTTAGGTTTCTGTATCTATTATTTTAGACTTGTCTACTCAGTAGATCATTAATTACCTACCTTTTAAAAACCAATACCTAAGTTGCCTTTTTTTTTTTTTTTAGTCCTATTTAAAATATCGCCACGGCAAAGGTGATTATCATAAATTGTTCAGTACTTAATCGGTATTACTTAACTGTCTTTGAAGCTATTTACCAGTTGCTTACATTTGAAGAGAAAGCTCAAGGAATTACTTGCTTTCTATTTTGAAATCAAATCAGAATTAATGGCTTAAATTTAAAAGGAAATATTTCTTAGCAGACAAGCAATTAGATAATGGAAAAATGCTTTCTACTGATGAACCTGAGTCACCTTCATTAATGATGTTCAAAAATAGGTTACATACATTTCTTGTTGGCTTACTGTAGAAGAACACCATGCTCTACACAGGAGGTCGTACCGCATGAGCTGAGAGATCTTCTCCAGCTAAACAATCAAAGGTTTTACAAGAAACAGAAATCACTGCAGACGAGTGAGCTTTCTTTATTATTTTTCACAAATTTATTATTGCCACAAATACTTTTTTTAAAAATTTCAGCATCTCATTTAGCTACTTAAAAGCTTTTGTAGTACTGCATGAACTCGCAGAGATTTCTGACATACATTAAGAAGTCCCAAACAGTGGTGTGTGTATACTACCAATGGTACAGCCTCAATTCAGAAATGGAAAATGGCTGTAATTTTGGTATAGAGCCACAAAGATGCTGAGGGGCCTGGAACATCTCCTGTACGAGGGAAAGCTAAAAGCCCAGGAGTTCAGCCTGGAGAAGAGAAGGCTGAGAGGGGACCTCATCAATGCTTGTAAATACCTAAAGGGTGGGAGTCAAATGGACAGGCCAGGTTCTCTTCAGTGGTGCCCAGAGACAAGACAAGGGACAACAGGCACAAACTGGAGCAAAGCACATTCCATACAGACATGAGGAAAAATTTCTTTACTGTGTGGGTGACTGAGCATTGGAACAGGCTGCACAGAGAGGAGATGAAGTCTTCTTCTCTGGAGAGATTCATGACCCATCAAGACTATTTCCTGCTCCCTTCTTCCTGTAGGGAGTCTGCTTTTAGCAGAGAGTTGGACTCTATGATCTCCAGAGGTCCCTTGCAACCCCTACAATTCTGTGATTCTGCAATATGTTACATTCATAAATGAATGTATGTTTTTAAGAAAAAAGAATATTGAAGGCTCAAGAAATTTTCCTACTCTTTGTGTTAGCTTAGATTCTATATCAAAGACTTATAATCTGTTTGTTAAAATAAATATGAAAATTACACAAAATAATAATAATTCTTTGTGATAATATTGTTACCGCTTCTTTTGTGTGTGTATTGCGATGGTGTAACAGAGTTACAATTCTAAAATTTTATGTACCTGCTGTTTTTAACTCAGGCATTTGTGTCTATAAATTTTACAGCCTGGTACCAGGCCTAGAGAAATGAATTGTGTGTACTAACCTTGTTACTCCCTCTTTTCAGCTACTCCACAAGCAAGAACTCAAAGCTGGACTTCTATGTGTACATACAGTTTGTGCCTTCAGGTCAGGGGAATCTTTTTTAAAAATTTGCCTCTGGGAGTATGTGTTTACATAAGAGATAGTATAGCAGTTACATGGCTTTGCATGATAACATTGTTTTCTCTTGTACATGGCAAATTACAACACCATTAGCTCTTACTGTAGATAAAGTACAAGCATACAAAAAAATAAGTGGGATGAACAGATCATATACATATTTTAACTCAGAAAAAAATTCAGAAGCTTCTCCCAGTTTTGATTTTTAAATGCAAAATAGCCTCACTTTGTGATCAGGAGAAGAGTAGGAGATGCAGGAGAGTACACATATCCTGTGTTCCGCTGTGGACTGGGTTCTGTCAAGTGGGGAAAACTTGTCCCATTTGAAGTCTAAGTTCAATGAAACTGCTATGTGAACTGATTTCTTCTTCAAACAGTGAATGTCTTAGTGAAGCATTCCTTCTGCTTCACCATGTAAAGAAGTTTTAGGGCTAGCATGCTGTATCCATCATTGGAACTGAGAAGCTCGCTTCTCCCTGAAAGGAAGGTCAAGACAAAGTTGAAGAGTGGCTTTACTTAGTTGGAAAATTAGCTTCAGCAAAATCAGGAAACCATTTCAACTCAACCACAAAAGGTTGCTAGGAGCTTTCTCATGCTGTCTGCTAACCCAGATGGAGGACAGGGACCAGACCTACTGTGACCAACAGCTGAACTCTCTCAAGTTCCTTGTGCAGGCTTCACACCCACCCTGTCCTTTTTCCTAAATATACCCGGGATTGTAGACATTTAAACTTCTCTGCTGAATTTGTTCTTAAACATGATTGCGTCTGCTTTCTTTTCAGTGTGAGGAGAACTACAGAAAAGGAATTGCATGTGATTTCTTTGGCTGGGGTAGCAGATCACTTAAGGTCAGCCCTAGAGAACAAACAGCGCAGCCTATAATGCCCAAAGCTTAAAGCAGAATAACTCACAAAACATGTATTTTAGATTAAAAATTAAAAAAAAAAAAAAAAATCTGAACGCAATTCTTCTTCCCTTAAAATCTATTAATCTAGCTGTACCTCTAAGGACAAATCAATTATTTTCTGCTAAGCAAATCTAAGGATATATTTTTTTTTAATTTCTTTTACCCAGATTGTGCTGGAGCAGGATGACAAAAATCAAACAAAAACATTATTCATTTACTTATATGGAATATTAATCTGAGAATCCAAATCTTAACCTCCACATTTAGAATACTATCGACATTTCCAGAGTTTCTTCATATTCATATATACAAACGCACACATACGCATGTGTGCACATGCACAGGCACATAATTAGTAACTATAAATATTTAAGAATTTCTATATTTAGATATGGATTTGACATGTATCAACACTTTGCAAGCCCTGTTTATGGTATTACATCTACAATGGAACCTGCAGAAGGACTGCTAATCAAGTAGGAAAAGAAACCATCTGATATTTGGTGATGAAAATTGCTTTAGAGTGACTGATTGTGCTAATCAATCTTCCCACAAGTAAATCACCACTAAAAGATAGTCGATAATTATAGAATCTTTCCCTGTAACTGAGTAAGAAGAGGAATAAAAATAAACTCTCACTGCAAAGCTGTCCTCTTCAGTAAACAAAGCAGTTTGCTTTGCTTCCAACATGTTGGAAAGAAATTTGGATAATGTGCCCAAGTTGTCTTAGCTTTCAGAAATATAATTCTTGTGCTGATTGAACCAAAGCTGGTAAAATTGGCCATTAAAACTGATGTATTCAACAGCCTTCACAGGACATCTAAAAACAGGTTGCAGTCTTAATAATTTCTTCATGATTCACAGAACTTTGACAGCTTTTATAAAATCGTGGCCACTAATGGTATTTTACAGCTTCTAAGAAAGCATTTTTCCTCTCTCCACTGTTCATGAAATTCTCTGATAAAAGTAGTTGGTGGAGATCAGTTCCAGTAGGAAACACATCTTCTGATAAAAATGTTATTATGAAAATTATTATGAATAAATACATAAATCATTGTAAGCCCAGCAAAGCAAATTCAGAGGCTTCAGCCATAACACTGTCATCCCCCAAAAAAGAACTGATCAGATTATCACTAAGGGTATAATGTAGTGTCCCAGAGCAGTGTAAAAGCCTATACAGACCAGAGCAGGCCTTCACATGGGCAAGACAGAGGTACCAAGAGCCGCAACAGGCTAGTAGTATGAAGGAGCTGCTCCCATGCTTTGTGAATGGTGTTTGTGCTTTGTGAATGTTGTTTGTGCATTGTCCTATTAGAATTAGGCTTTCACTTAGCACAGACACAAGTCTTTCAGCTGAAAGTGTCTTGGAAGGCCTCACAGATCCCCATCCCAGTGAATGTTCCTGTGACAGAAAGCCCAAGCTGTGTTGTGGTACTTACTGTATCTGGGATAAAAGTGGAAGTTCATACACAGCACATCAACAATCTAGGCTGCTGCTGTGCATTGACTTCTCTGCTGGCTTCTTGCACACTTTCGATGCTGACACAAGGTTTTCTTTCAACACCTTCAGCAAGTTAGGGTCCAACTAACCAACTCTTTGTTTATTATTTATCAAGATAGTTGCAATCACATTAAGCTAAGGAGTCTACATCAAAGTATGAAAATGCAGGAAATATATCATTTCAGACAAAATATTTCACTGAAAAATGAACTTCCGTACTAATGATGACATTCAGGGAGCACTGCTGGAGCCTCTGTGAGAGAAGTTTTCTCACTATCATAAAATTAATGGGGGATGGAAAAGAGTGAAAATGCCTATGTTTACCCAAAGGAAAACATCTTCAGCTAGGAAGCAGGCTTCCAGTAAGGAACCTGCCATGCATATCTAATTAGCCAGAGAATACTTAGAAACTGCCGTGACGAGTGCCACAAAATCTCTAGGAAAGAAAAAGCTCAGAAAAACCTGCAGGCTGTATTTGCCCAACCCTGTGTAAGTATCACTGCCAGTCATTGCTACAGCTGTGACTCAATTGTATAGTCATCCATTACAATGAAGTAGTAAACTTTCAAAAACTTGTTTCTTAAAATCATCTTCAAAGGCTGTTATCACCCATAACATTAAGATGCAGATATAGCTTTTTTTTTTTTTCTTCTGGGTTAATAGCTTGCAGAGAACCTTTGTGTTGCTCCTTTAGCATACTTCACTTGTCTTTCATTCCTCAAGATGATAGGAAGGTCGTATATCCTGTTCCCATATTCAGAACAACAGCTTCTCTGGCATCTTTGGACCTTTTCAGTCTCCTCTGGTAATTTTTAGCTTCTGAGTTCCACTGTGAAGATAACACATAGCTATGTGAGAGGAAATTTCAGGTAGTCGTGTGAGCTGCTTTCCACAAGTGAATTATCCCTTTTATAAACTTGAAGAATCTGGCTCCCTTCAGACATTTGAACACTGAGGCATTTTGAACATTAAAACGTAGCATATATCTGCTTCTTTTAAACTACAATAATAATAGGTTGGTGCAAAAATTTGTGCCAGCCCAGATTCTAAGAGAACTACCTCTCTGCTCTTTTAAACATTAGTTTATGAAGGTGAGAAAATTAAGCAGTTATTTCTTTATTTGTACTGGAGCTTTAAGCCTCTATTCACCCTTCAAAAGCTAGCAGGATTTCCCTTTGCTGTTCAGCTTGGGATAGAAGGTACCTGTTTCCCTTTTGTCCATGTGTAACAGTCCAGACATCATGTCTAAAAGCAACTGAAGTGTTTATGACACTTCTTTTTTTTCCCCCCCATACTGCATTCTTCATTGCCAGCAAACACAAGAACCTGGTTACTGCTTTTGGATGACAGCCCCGACACTTTCTTGGAGGAACCTGTTCTGCTCTCGAGTTTCTGCTACTGCTCACTGTCCTTTGTCAGAGATGCTGCTGAAAACTGGGTCTGGAGAAAAGATATGATGTCAGCAATTTATAGCTACCTTAAAGCTCAGATTTCACTCTTCTCAGTGCACCGTTATTTTCCTCCTTTGGTTAGTCTTTGTCGGTGTCTTAAACATCAGATTATATCCTTCAAAGACAAAACAACCTATATTTTTAGAGATCAAAACCTTCAGTCTCTGAGGGAACTTCTCTCAGTATAGACAATAAGAAGTGGTACATTTCCACCTGCAGTGACCAAATACACGCTCTTGTCAATTAGGAAGCTTATCCCGTCTATATTGGCAACTAAGTGAAAAAGACCACTAAGCAAGGCGTGGTTGGATGCATTGAGATTAAAACTGTTAATGTCCAACAGATGGTTGATATTGACTTCTTGTTATTATTTCCCCCCCACACACACAAATTTAAAAAAAAAAAAAAATCACTTTAAAGAGTTACATAAATCTACTTGATGAAAGAGGAAAGAAACATGTAGCTAAGCCAGGGCCTTTAAAATACGAGCATTACTTCACATAATTCACACATTTTAATGTGTGTGGGCTGCTCCAAAAGTAATGCCTCCTATTTTATGATGTTGGCCCATGACATCATGACATCAGAGGTGGATGTTGGTACGATGGCAGTAGGGTTTGAACCTTCTTGCCAATGTTCCATTACATTTTGTTGTAGCATGACAGATGGCAGCAGAGGCACAGTCTGACACAATTGTGTCTGACATAGAAATGTGTGTATAAAGCAAAAGTTGAATTGAAATTGAATTCCTCCATGCGGTCTGAGCATGCAGGTAACCTAAAACACATATTCTTTGACTTGTATCAGAGCCTGGTTAGGAGCACTTCAGGTACGCTTCAGATTGTAATTTGACCAGAAATATCCTGGCTTTCCTACTTTGCATTTTGTCACACATACTGCCCTGAGTTGATTGTGAATAGACCCCACTGTGGAGTTGTAAATCCTGTATCACTCAGATCTCAGGTCAAATGGAAAGAGGACAAATTTTCAGTCTAGCAATACTGATGATCCTTACTTGGCAATCCAGCCACACAAATCAGCACAGTGCACAGTTGATGCATGAGGCTGTAAAGTGCCATTCCTTAACTACCATTCCCTAATGAACAGAATGATTTACAGAGCACCTCTGCCAATTTTGAACTTCTCTACCTACAGCTGCCATGCATAGTTCAGAGCATAAAAGGCCACAGCACTGTCACCGATATTGGCCTAGGGAGAAGGTGAAAATAAAATCTGGCCATGCCATGCTTGCACTTAAAGTCGAAAAAGTGAGTCCTTTAGTTCCCCATCATTTCTATGATATGGTCAGGACCATTTATTCTACCAATAAACTAAATGGGAAAAAAAAAAAAGAAAAAAGGTTTAGAAATTACTGAAACATTTTCAACAATTAACACTAAGACTTCAGTTCAAAAGTGCAGAAGGAAGAACTTTATTTTCATAACAAGTAAACCTGATGTACCAGTATGCAGATATTAAACGTTAGAACACTTATGGAGAATATAAATATAAACCTCAGCCCAAGGCAAAATCCACTGAAATCAAGACACGTACAAAGTTCTGCTGAAGTAAATGGGTGAAGAATACGCACTTGCTCATTGCTGTACCAGGGCTGAATCTCAAACAAATATATTACTCAGTCTTTTATTTTAAGTACAATTTACATCAGCCATGTCCAAACCTCAGTCCATGGGCTGTATGCAGCTTGGCACAACTCATGCTGTGGCCACCCTCCGCCCTGTGTTATCATGGCCCATGGCAGCCCAGCCTCTCAGCTGGGCTCTCAGCTGAACATCGGTGCACTATGAAACCCATAGGGGCTGAAACCCAGACATGGGGAGGGTACACTGAGGTGCTAGCTCAGGTTATGGCAGATCAGTTTATGCATTTGGATACACTGCCTAAACATAGTTCTGTGAACACTGAAAAATATGCAGCCATGCTTTCTGTTTTGATACACGAATTGGAGAATAAATTTCAAGATTGCAAAAAAAAAAGTCATCAACTTTTTGGAATACTGGCGACTCCATTTTCAGTTGACATAAATACATTACTTGTGAATTTTCAAATGGAATGTATACAGCTGCAATCAAAAGTCTGATCATGTCTCTGCAAGACTTTTATCAGACCACTCTTACCAGAGAGAAATACCCCTCACTTTGCAGTCACACCTTCCTCATGTCATCGCTTTTTGACAGTGCGCACATTCATGAAAAATTATTGTCATGGATGAAGCCCAGAAAAAGTAACATTTCATTGAAAATCCCTGGCGAACCCCCAGAGTGCTCACTGGGCCATGGAACCAGACTGATACGTCAGTTTCATAAACACAGCATCACCGATCCCACTAGATTTATGGTTTTGTTTCTCTCTTTTTCACATTTTAATTAAAAAATAAAAAAATAAAAATTAAGATATGTTTTTTTCTCATTTATATGCATTAACTGTGTTGTGTACTTTATGAGGGCTACACTGAAAGTAATGCCTTCTGTTTTATGATGTTGGCCCACATTAGAGGTAGATATTGATGGTATGGCTGTAAAGGTTGAGCCTTCCCACCAATATTTCATTACATTTTGTTGCCACATGACAGATGGCAGCTAAGGGGCAGTCTGATACGATAGGCCTGACATGGAAGCATATTATGAAGTAAAGATGTGTCACTGAATTTCTCCTTGCAGAAAAAAATGGCACCCACTGACAATGTTTGCTGAACATTTTCATGGAGACCAGTCAGTGGATGTGAGCACAGTGAGGAAGTAGGTGGTATGTTTTAGCAGTGGCCACAGCAACGTGAAAGGAGAAGCCACATTCCAGACAACCATGCACAACACTCACACTACAAAACGAAAAGCGTCTCAATCAGCTCACATGTAAATTAGCTAATGATGGTGAAAATGTTAAAAAACAATATTTTGTAGATGGGAATTTGCTCTATCAAACAATGTTATGCTCTTTGTATCTGTTGTAGTTTCCACGGAAATAAATAGGAGGCATTACTTTTGGAGCAACACATGTACATCTCTGTCCATTGTATTTTCACTTGTTATACAAAACTAATTTTTCCTCCCTAGCTCAAAAACTCAGAATTCAATGTATTTCTCAATCATTGATGTTCACTGTGGTCTTCAGGGACACTGCTAAAAGATTTATAACATAAGGCAGATTATTTTTAAATTCGACTAAATCATGGCATTGGAAGACCTTTTATAACCCATTCGGGAAAGAAGGAAAGAAGGAAAGAAGGAAAGAAGGAAAGAAGGAAAGAAGGAAAGAAAGAAAGAAAGAAAGAAAGAAAGAAAGAAAGAAAGAAAGAAAGAAAGAAAGAAAGAAAGAAAGAAAGAAAGAAAGAAAGAAAGAAAAGAAAAGAAAAACCACCTAGATTGATACACAAATAAAATAGGTTTTACGTGGCTTGCAAAGGAGAGTGCATAAATATCTATTCATTTAGGAGTGTGATTTTTATATGTGATTTATATGAACTATGAGTTCAAGGACTTTTCAGCTACACAGGATATAGAAGTGTCCAAAAGCATAATTGGAGTACAACTGTACACCTTATCCACTTGTCTGAGCAAATTACTTTGGGTAGCAGAAACTGGCTATGACCTCTCAAAGCTCTGACATTTTACCATGGATTACTCCTTGCGTCTTCAGTGATGGAATCTCTAGAGCTGTCTGGCAACAGTATCCAGTCCAACTGATTAATTGCTTCTCAACCCTTCATATGGCTTCACAGCTGGTTCTGCCCCAATGACAGCAGCAGCTCCATGTCCGGGTGGGTCCACTTGCAGGCAGCGGGGCAGGTAAGAGTGGTGATGCCCTCAACCCATGAAGACTTTTACAACTGCGGCAAGCAGGCTTTTGTTTGTCGCAGTGAAAATGCATAACTGATGGTGGTGACTGCACTGAAAAACAGTGTTCTGTAGCTGAGAATTTTTTTCTACTTAATAGGGTTACTGTGCTCTTTGTATCGATTGTAGTTTACAGGGAAATAAATAAGAGGCATTATTTTCATAGCAACCTATGTATGTGTAACCCAATACAATTCTTCTTCACTCAGTGCAGTCCAGGTAAGTCAAAAGGTTGGACAACCGTGATTTATGTGGAAGCTGTTTTTATTTTTATGAAGAAAACGATAGATTTAAAAATATATATTCAATATGGAAAATATACTATCGTGTAAACAAACCCTAATGTGATATTGACCTAACTAAAGCTTATTTTTATACACTTAGATATCTCAGTATGTATATAAATTTCAGTAAATCTCCGATTTTGCTGGTCTTCAGTGTTATCTGTTCTTTGGAGGTCACTGAAACACTAAACAGTGATGTAAGCTCTTTTTCCTTTAAACCTTTTAAGTACTTAGGCAGCTTAATATCTTATTTTCATTTTTAATTCCAAAGCTTAAACAAATGGTTTTAATAGCAGTAAATATAGAATGTAATTAATATCTCCAGTAAGTTCATCCAAACACAGCCTTTGAGATGTCATAATAAACTATGTACTCTACAACCAGTACCAAAACTAGAAGACAACAATTTACAAATGTCAAAATAACCAACTCGATGGACAAAGCCTAACAGCTGGCATTCCCTTTGCTTTCATTGCTCTTTTGGCAGTAGATTCTAAAAAGACCGTGAGTCTCATGCATGTTATGCATTCAGGTAGAAATAAATTCCCAGAGAAACAATACTTGCCCTAAACACCACACAATATATTTCAGTTTTTCAAATGCTGAGAATTGCATGGCTGCTGTTCACAATTTCTGGCTGAGGTTCTAAGGAAGGAGAATGCTTCTTTCTATAAATAATGTCTTACTTAAGCCTGTGGATTTTACAGGTAATGACTACAAAAAAAAGTGAGCAGAGAGGTCAAGTACCTCAGACTGAAGTACAGAAATCAAACATTTGAAAATGACTTTTATAATCATAATTTGTATCTATATACCAGAATGTCTCCCAGCCTGGAGGTTTTCACACTCTGCACCTGTAAGTAGCCCTCAAATTGAACATATTTTAAACAAAGTAGGAATGAGAGGGGTTTGTTGTTGTTGTTGTTGCTTTAATATTGACTGATTAAATGTTCTCTAGTCTTTTAACCATAGCACTTATACAGTAAAATAAAACAACCAACTGGGAGATCAGTAAAAAGTATTATTGTGTGGGAATGGATCAGAACACAATACAAGAAATGACACCACATTAATAGTGGTTGCAGCATTATAAAACACCAACTTTCACTCTGTAACAAGGTGAATAATAATGCATTTATTATAACCATCAATAACTAACACAACCATTTCACTTAACTTATATACTAAATGTGTGGAAAAGCAATATGCTTATTAAAAAGAAGGAGGGAGGGCAATTGGGACCGAGTCAGCAAATAGTGTTGGATGGAGGATATCAGTGCAGAAGAGGATGAGAGAAAGAATCTGCAGTGAAATACATTTAAAATATAATTCTCTTTATATATATATATATATATATATATATATATATATATATATATAGTACTACATCATTTTAACATTCATATTTCCTTCAGGAAGGTAGAAATGACTTTTTTCGATCTTCCTAGTAACACCAGAATTTAATACAATCTCACATTACTCCTCACATCTACAGCAAATAATCAATTGGCCTATTGCTGTAGGGGAAAATACAAAGATCAAGTTCCAATTTTTTAAGTTAGGATACATTAAAATAATCTTGGCATCTCCTAATTAAGAACAAAAGCTCTTTTATATATACCAATTCATCCAAAGTCTTTGAATATGTGTTTAATTTTCAGTGCAAATAATTCCAGTAGGGAGTAAAAACATCCTTATCTAAGTTGATTGACCGATTACTCACATCTTTCCCCTACTCCCAAAGCACATAAAAATGTGTAAGTAACGTTGACTTTAAGGTCACTCATTACAAATAACAAAAGCAACAAATAAACAAAAGTTAATACCACCACCACCCTCCTTACAATGTGGTTTCTCAGTTAACTACCATAGGCAAAAGCTCGCATTTCCGTAAAGTAGGTGCTGTCCCATGTAATGGCTGCCCTCATGCAGGCTATTGCTAATATAGACCGTGTCCAAGTGCTTAGAAAAGTCAATACCACAGTAAAAACAAACAAACAAACAAACAAACACCAAAAACAGAGCACTCTGGTATGTCTAGAACACCTCCCTTGGAAAATTGGCTGTTTGCTGAGAATTAATCATTAATTTTCTTGTACTCAAAAGATGGGATTTGCTATACCTTCTTTACAGTTGTAAGTTGCTACTTGTATTTCCAAGTTTCATGTTTTCCTGCTATAAAAATGCCATTCAATTTACTTTGAAGTTATATTTTTCAGGTAGCAAAATCACTTTGGAGTCACTCAGTTTAGGATAATTGCAGAAAATTATAATAGCAGAGACAGATATTTGATATGTGAAACATTTTTTCCATGATAGACATCTAACCAAAGCAAACACAAGTGAAGAAAAATGTTTGCAGCAATCTAAAGGTTAATCAGAATTCCATGTACGTTGTTAATTCAACATTTAAAAAGAGTGCAGATCTGGGTGAATTACTAATTATCCAGAGGTTTGCAGGATTTGTATTTTCTTTCCTTATACTGTGTCAGTAATGTGCTATTCATTTTGCTTCTAAGTTGGTTTAAAGTGTAGTCTAAAAGCTATTGCATCTCCTGCCTTCCTTGTTAAAAGATTTATAAGAATTTTATTTCACAATCTGTCAGTGTGCCCTTTCATCCAGCCAGATAACAGGAAGCTCAGTACATTGGAACTGGTCTGTTTCTTCCTTTGGTCTTTTTAACCACTAGGAAAGCACAGAATATGCGTAAGAAACACTGTTAAATCTTGATACTTCTAAAAACATTAAGCCTTCAGTCGACAGTTATATGTATTTTATTTTACTGGTTCACAAAAGGGTGAATACCACAGTAACAAGGGGCAGTGATAGCTCAACACAACACAAGGTAGCCTTACTGGTGCTATTATCTATGGCTGCTCTTAACACAGGTCATCTTGGAGCTGTCAGTTATGGAAGAGCAGACTGGAAATATATATGGTAATGATGGTTTCAGTGTGAAAAAACCAGCTATGTTTTGTCAGAATACATCAAATCTCTCATCTTTAAAAGAAAATAACGCTATTCCTTTGCTGTCACTAGATGAGTAACCAGGAGGTATCCATGATTAGATGAAATTAGAAACATTTTTCTCTTCCAGTTATCTATTAAATTAGTGATGTCATTGCATATATAACTGCCTTGAAATGATAAATAGAACTAACTAATTATAAAAAGGAATATATTTCATACCTAAATAGTACAATAAGCTGATCTATAGCTATATCTCTGTTTTGATATATAGTGAATGTCATAAATATATACAAAAAAGAAGCATCCGGCCTTGCATAGTTCACCTGTGTTTCATGCACAGTTTTTTATTTCTACATCTGCTAAAAGGTGACAGTAAAATCGGCTTGATTCAGCTCAAATTTCAACCTGTCTTAAACACAACAATCTCTCAAGCATGCTCACTTGCTCATTTGAGAAGATTCACACTGGAGCTCGTTGCTGTGGGTGATCAAAGAGGCAGGAATCTAAACATGTAATGGCAAAAATATTTTGTGAGTTTCTGAAGTATCTCACTCTGAGTCAGAGATTGAATTATTTTTGTACGTACACTATCATAAATAGATGAGGCATTGATACCAAACACAGAAGGAGAGGGGAGAGTCCAATATCAATTGCTCTGGGTGTCAAGAATTCAGTGGCACCGAGCTGAATTCATGCCTAAATGGGGAATTTTGTGGCCAGTGAGATCCTAGGAATTAATTGGGGTACCAGGAGTACTACTTTTCATCCCATACAATTTCACAGCATTGCATTCACCAGCCTGTTATCCTGGGGGAAAAAAAAAAAAAAAAAAAAAGTAGTTATAATCACATACACAGCTGCAATGCAACCTGCTTGTTTGCCATTCAGTGTAGGTAGGTAGGTTACTTGCAACTGATGTTGGGGTCTTTAGGACTATTTCAGATAAAGACCGATAGAAGAATTAGGATATTACCACCTAAGCTGTCAGATAGCTCAGACAAAGAACAGTGAACAAAAGCAGGAAGAATCATAGAATCATTGAGGTTGGAAAAGACCACTAAGATCATCTAGTTCAACCACCAACTCATCCCCACTGTTCACATGGTTAGCAAAAGCACGACCTTCAGTGCCACAACTCCATAGTTCTTGAACACCTCCAGGGAAAGTGACTCCACCACCTCACTGGGCAGCCCATTCCAGTGTCTCACCGCTCTTTCTGAGTGGTGAAGAAAAACCCAACCAAATGTTTTCTGATACTACCGAATGCAGAGAAAGAACAACCTTGCACTCAATCTGGGGGCAGCTGTGCCTCCCTCTGGACCCTCACTCTCCCATCATCTTTCAGTCTGCTGTGCTCCAGGGCCTGGTGGAGAATCTCAGGATGGAGGTATCTGGGACAGTGCTGCACCCAGCAGACATCACTTGGGCCCTTCATTTGCATCTGTGTAACACATGCTGGAACATGGAACACATGGAATTTGCTCATGCCTCTGAGACAGAGCCATGTAGCGAAACTCCTTCAAACAGGATTAGGCGCAGTGATTAAAATACCAACAACTGCTCCTTTATATGCCTATTGACCAGGGAAGAAATTTGTGAGGATGGGTGTGGGGAGCTGATGCAGATATTCCTATGCTAGTTTCTGCATGAGTTTTCAGTGCAAAGACATTTAAATAATTAAAGAGATATATATTCAACAGTCAGTAAACTTACCTTAACGGCAGAGAAAATAAATCATTGCAAGCAGGGAAGTTTAAACAGAAACTTAGCGCTTTTTTTTTTTTTTTTTTTTTTTTAATATGAATACATGAATTGACAGGGTTTATTTCACTCAATTTCCATTTGGTAAAAATGTCAAAGCTGTCAAAGTGTATTGATTTGCCATTTTCTGAACAGGCAGGTACTTGGATTATTTCAAAATCTTTCATTTTGAAGGTTATTTATAGTAAGAATTAAACCAATGCAAATGGAATCTGACTGAGGGCTCCTTATACTTCAAAAAAACATCAACTGATCTTGTTACAGGACACTGTTACACCATCTCTAGTACTGAGAAAAGTCAGTTGATAAGGTATCACATACACTGCCACGGGAAAAATGGAAACAATCTACCGTTATTAATTTTAGTAGGTCACCAGTCAGTTCCTCACATTCTCCCTGCTCATCATACAAGCAGGTCTGCACCTGTGCTCATCTCTATGTGAGAAGCATAAACCACTTTCTAATATGAGTAAAAAAAACATCTCAGTTACAAATCTGCTGACACAGGATTTCATTAATCTAGTATGAAAAAGGGTGCTCTTCCAAACCCAGATGTCTGCACTGGTTTTGTAGTTCAAGGGTTTGCTCAAGTTCTCTGCACTGTAGCTAATTTATATGAGGTGCAAAAACATATCCAAAGGCATGAAATCTGAATTTTAAGACTCCTGGTACAACTTTCGTTAAAAGTAAGTGAAAAATGATTCATGACCATGCCATAATGTAATCTACCCAGAAGAGAAGAAAAGCCCTATTCACTGATTCTCTTAGCCTGCCTGCTAAGGCTTAGTAGTTCAGTGCACAATGCCTGTGGACACACAGATAACGTTCTTTCAACCCTCCAAACATGTTATGTCAGGTCACGTCATGTCCTGTGTAAAGTGGCTTAACGCGATGTGACGCAGCGTCGCCCAACTCTGTGCCTGGCCTTAGAGCTGAGGAACAAATGGAAGGGGCTCTTCGTCACACCCACGGTGATTTGAATTACTGGCACCGGGGACAATACCGGGCTCAAATGTGACATCGACTTCAAGCAGGTTTCCCTCTTCATGTCATAGAGTTCAGATGGAAATCAACAGCACCACCTCAAGCTGATGATGAATATTTGCTTATTATGAGCTTGGCCACATCATCTTCTCTGTCACAGAAGCCAAAGGGTAAAGATAATAATCACTTTACATCTGCAATGAAACAGACTGTGCTGAATATTTCACTACTCACTCAAGCAGCTCTTCTGTAACAACACAGACAGCTGAATTTTCAGCCTTGAAAATAGCAGCACCTTACTTGCATTAAAACAGACATAATCACTGTTTCAGCAAGAAGCATATGATGTTTATAAGAGTCATGGTTTGAGTTCAGTGATTTGAAGCAATAGATCATTGTTTCTACTGCAATATTAACTCTACTTTTTCATAGCATACACCAGAGTACTTCACCAGACTCTGCTGAACTAGTACTGAGACAGAAGTCCACTGTAAGTGCACCAAACAGCTTATCTTGTTAGTAGTCCCATCAGATATTAATTACTCTAATGCAAATCTGATGACTCTTTCGCTGACTACTAGAAGCAAGGTCCACCATCCTCTTATCTCCTCAGTGCTCTTTCACTTTTTTTTTTTTTAAATTTTTCTTTTACATTTTGCTAGAAATGTTAAGCTGTTTATTGATGGCTCTGTGGTTTTGCTTTTTACATTTCCCCTTTCCTTCCTGTCTTTTTCCAAAAGCTAGACTTTGACTTGAGTTACCAGAATTAGAGAAGTTTCATAAAGGTTCAGGTGCTGACACACTACTACAGATCTAACAGCACTGCTGAAAGACTCTCTCACCAGTCACCATTGTTATTCCACTCACTGAGGGATGTAGAGATCACAATGCTTCTCTCACTTGCTGTATTAGGAACTCATGGCTTTCCCAGTGAAGCAAGGTTAGTGCATTTGTGGATGGCACACTTTCTGCTACCTAGATAAGGATGCTTATCTGTGTATGATGATTACATAAATGTAAATGATATCTTTTCCAACATATTTCTTCACATATGGCTTCCCAGAAACCTTCAAATTGAGAGTACTGTCCAGTTCCACAGGTAAAATACAGAAACTGATAGTAATAGAAATAGATCCAAAAAAGAAAGAAAAAATATCTATCTGCGGATAATACTGTTAGTTTACCACATTCTATCTTACACTGGGGTTTTAAGTAAGAGACTTACTTGTTTTCTCTTTCTAGCGGATAACTGTCTGGGTAAAATTCCTTAAGACTCCTTTCCCATGTGTCTTACAAACTGGGGAATATTCTGTTCAGAATTACTTACTGAAACTACTTTCAGTGATTAGGGCAATTTGTCTTACACTAATCATGCTCCTGCTAAAACCAAACAAGCAGACTCATACAACATACAGTGTGATATTGTAGGACTGGCATCTAGGAAATCTGATTAACTATCAAGGCAGGCTCTTTAAATAATATAATAAAATACAGTATATAAAATACAATACATCCTAGCATGGGAGATGGCTTCATGTTGGTTATGACAACAAATGAATAGAAGACACAAAAGTTTAGCAGAAATTGAAAGTCTCATTTTGCTACAAAACCATTGCATTGTAACTCTGCTTGTATATTCACCTCCTGGACTTTGATCTTTCGTGTGACAGTTCAGTGATCTCCCCCCAGGTATCCAAGTAGATCAAACATAACCGTATCTAAATTTGTATAGACAAAATAATGTGCAGAAACTTCTCCCTCTATACTATGTAAAATGAAAACACTTTGTTGTATTTCTTTGCAGTCATACAGTGAAAGGCTTAAAGCTGTCATGTAAGTGGAAGTTTTCTGGGACGAGTTGTTCAGAATAAGTAAGTTCTCAGCAGCAAGCCAGGAGCAGGAAATAACTGAGTTCTAATGCTGTTGCCACTGCCTTTGCAGTGAGCCTCAAATCACAACCACATATTCAATATTCTTGATCTATGTTGCTATGTTTTCAGCTCAAAGCAACACCAGTATTTGTTCAGCCAAGCACTCAAGCTCAGTGGCTCCCCCTGAACGTTTTGGCTCCAGCCTTCTTGCAGCTCAGGTGTTTCTCCACCTGTTAACTTAGGGTGACATTTGTGGGTCTGACCTGAAATTTGCAAGTATTTCACTAGAACTAGCAAATTGCTTTGAAGCTCAAGCATTTGTACACATTCACTGGTTTTGATTGCCTCCTTGTCTTATCCTGCATTTAAATTCATTTTCCTGGTGAAGTAAATCTCTTCATCGGGCTTTCTCACAGTTATAAAAAAAAAACGCACACAGACAGAAGGTGGGAAAGGCTCCCAAAGCCCATATGTTGTACAGCATGTTTCTTGCATAAATATGTCATGGGTATTTTAGTAACCTGCTGCCTTCTGGCATGAGTTGTATTCAGCTTCCCATTGTTTTCTCAGATCTCAGAGCAAGGGAAGGGTAGCATGGAAACTCACAGAAGCAAGTCTGATACTCTTCCGCCTGCCAGAATGTATTCATTTTGTGGGGAGAACCAGACATCCTCTGATTTGCAGATGTGCTTAATAGTGTGAACCACAGTGTTATAGTAAGTCCTGTACCAGTATATCACTCGCTGCAAACCTCAGGAAAACAGGAGGCAAAACCTAGGGCTGGGACCATTCCAACAGGAGAATATACTCATGCTCCTCTCAGTCTTGTTGATTTACTCTATTTGTATGCTAAAGAGGGAACTGAATTTAAATTCACAGCTTTTCTCTTTTTCTTTAAAATGGGCTTTCTGAATCATGAACATCTGAGCAGATAAACTTTATTTACAGCTTTGATGTATGATGGTTAACCATCATCTAATTTAGGAATTTGAATTTGTTGTCTGTCTGGTTACCTCCAACACTTGTAAGTCCTTATTTATCAGCAGAAACCGCACACTTTCAATTTAGTGAGTTGATTTATAGACCTTGCTCAAATCTTATTTAACGGGCTGATTTATAAACACAGGACAAAAGAATCTAAATGATGAGTGTTAACTTTCCCACCAGATTTATGCATTCCAACTATGAACGTGGCTGTATTTCTTTGGTTGGTTTACAAATGATAACATTAATTAGTCCTCTAGCTGTCTGATAGAAAATATCTTTTATCCCAGTGATTAAGCCCTGATTTATCTTTTTGACAGATAGCCTTTTTTTTTCCCCCCCACAGAGCTCTGATTTATTAATGCAACATACTAAAATTTAAAACATAAATTTAAAGAGCTCTGAAAAAAAAAAAAAAAAAGTCTGACTAAAAAAATTATCCTTGGGACATAAAATAGACTTTTTCAAAAATGTGCTCTGAAGCTTAAGGAAAGTATTGAGGTAGTTTGCTGAGGAAGTCGTCTTCTGTTATTCTTTCTGCATGAAGAATGCCTGGATCTTAAAGCATTGCAACTGCTAGAGAAAGACGCACAATTCAAGTGCTGCACACTGTGGTGTTCCAATACTTGATCTGTTTGAAATGAGACAAGTAGAGGCTACTGAGCTCAACTTCAGGAAATGACAGTTTGGCTTCAGTATACAGCACCTCCAGTAACCCCCTTCCCCAGGACAATAACAAAGGTGTTTTCTTGACTTAGCAGGCCGCTTAGAAATCTGAAGCTACTTACTGTACAAATTCTTAATTACTTATCTGTTGAAGTTGCATATTTTTTTTCCAACCACCTGCTACAGGATTACATTTATCAGCACCATGCTCTCACCTCCCGAATGTTGAGATGCTGCCTTCTGGCAAAGCTACATGCTGCTCACAGGTTCCTGGGCTGGGCCAGAAGGCACTGACAGGGATTAGTCCAGCAGAATAATGACCTTCTAAAGCCTCTTCTGCTCAGCAAAATTGATTTTATGGTTCTCATAAATGTTACATAAAATTCAGTTGATTCTTTTGATTATTTTTCCAAGATTCCTCATCCTCTTTTTACCTTTTTAGGTAATTCACCACTAGTTCAGATCTTTCGGGTAATTTCCTACTAAGCAAAGCTTATTATTCTTTCAAAATTGGCACAGCCATAAGGACAAAAAAGGCAAGGGTTGTTTGTGCGTGTATTCTGCTAGGGCCAAAACTTGATTCCATTCAAAATAAACAGATACTGCCACTTTTACAGATTTGGAACATTTTAATTTGCTTGAACTCTGGATTTTAAACAAGTAGGAATAGCAAATTTAGGATAAGGGGTGCAGTTCTTCCTGAAAAATCCATATAAGATCAGTGACTAAAAAAATTCAAGCAAAGAAAGATTTTGTTTTATAAAAAATTTCAGGCATACCACAGAGAAGACACTGCATTATTTGTCCAGATACTTATATGGTCTACAGTGTTTAAATACTAAGTCTTCCCTCTTTGTTATACTACTCCAGTAACATCAGGACTCTAAGCTGAAAGGCAGTTTCTACAATGTGCGGTACTAGATGACTCCTTAGGATTCAATAGCTGAACACTCATCCTCAATGAATATACACATATCTCCCATGCTTCTCCTGCTGCCAGAGTATTACTGTGCCACAAGTAGAATGAGAGTGATCTCCTCCTACCCGAGGCCCATGGGTGGGAAGCTGACATAACTGTAATGATTTGCAGTGTATATGCCACAGAAGGGCTGACAGAGCAAGGCTTTGGGGTGAGGATCTTCTCTCTCTCGCTCTCTCTCTGATGCTCATAGGCAATATCATCTGCTAATGATACCTAGGTAAGATGTGCACAAAGAACACCACGTGACAGCAAGAATGGTGAATCAAGGCAGGCAAGGAGAGAGGAAGATGTGCTGTATACCAGCTTGTGACTAAGCTACTCCTCCCATGGAAAATTCTGAAATTGGAGCAAGAAGACTGCTGCTCAGAGATTATGCAGTAAGATTAGAGACAGCTGGTAGTTATTTCAATTAAGCAAGTCATATAGGTCCTTCATAATCAATGACAAGAAAAAACACAATTCCTCTCAACCTAAAATAGGCATCTAAAACAGGTCAAATATGCATCCTCCTACACATAGTTATGGGAAACTAGAAGACCAGCTCAGACAGAGACACTTGTGTTTCAGAATCTGAAGTCAGGTGAAATGAATCCCACCTGCACAGGCTTCCAAGTGTGAGGTGGTTAAAGACGCAGATCTGGGAAAATTCAACCCTGACAAGCTAGAAGGGGTAGGCTAGAAAAGAATCAAACTTCAGGAGAATATCCCCTAGAACATACGACCTCATTAAGTCTGGACCAGAAGCTCAGAGTCCTGAGTCTCTCCTTTCTTTGCTATTTAATAAATGCTTGGGAAGCTCCTTGGCAAAACTATTGTGGCTCATACCAATACTGCTGCCGACAGCTGTGACTGTTCCATTAGTGTAAGTGACACATTCAGCTGTTTTAATAAGTCCCAGGCTGCTGCTGACCTATGCAAATATCAGTACGAATCCACAAGATGGAAATATTTCTAAAAACCACGGAAAACAAAACACCAAGTAAATTACACACATGCATAGAAATACATTAAAGAACATTATTCATATTTACAAGCTTAGTAACATTCTTTTAATGTTGTTTGTGTTGCAGTAATGGTTTAAATTTCTCTGGCTCTTGAGCATGGCTATGTAAGCATCCAAAATAGGACTGGGATTTCAATGAATATCTATCACATCAAAAACTATGTAGTGGGACTCAAACCCAAAAACTGAGCAGAGCTTCAAAATTCATTATTAACTATTTCATAACAGCACTGTACCATGTTATAGACTGGTTCCTTCATCCCGACTCATCATCTCTGCCCCTCTCTCCAGCCTGTTCATCAAGCATCAAGTATGTACTCATCCTTCAACACTGTCCACGCACTCATTAAGTTTATTTTCTTTGCTTCTGAAACCTACTCAATTTTAGTTCTGCTCCACTTTGCTTAGGTAGTCTCAGCTCCATCATTCTGATATTGTCCTGAAGTTCAATGTATGTAAGCACAGTGGCTGGCTGTCATCCTTCACCAATGCTAATGGAGCTTTTAATTCCTTTGTTAACCCTTAGAAAGTGCCAAGCAAAGATTTACAATCTCCCTGTCCCTGCAGGGCCTCTGAAAAGGAAACCATCCAGATGGCAAAACACAGTTCTGCAGTAACCCTCTCCCACAACTGCCAAATGTAGGAATGTGCTAAAGACTTTGAATGCTCGGCACAAGAAATTTCACAACTCATTAGCAATGCCACATCAAAATAATAAAGAACAAAAGAACCAACAAAGTGAATTTCCACAGGATGCAATCCCAGGGGTTTGCTGGCAGTACCATAGATGAGAATTCAATGTCACAATTTGCACAAATAGTGTTTCTTGACCACTATTTTGCACAACAAAAAAATGTTATAACCCCAAATGTACAGCAAAGTTGCAAGAAAATATTGACTTGGTCACCTTCAGAGGACACAGCTGCTGAAGTGCTCCCCTGGTATCACCTCAAGAATTACAAGCTAAATTAAGAGATTTTTTATTTATTTATTTATTTTTAAAGAAGGTACAGCTGTGTTTGCCATCCTAATTTTTATATTAATCTTGCCTGAAAGAACGGCGGACGAGTGTGAAACTGATTTTAAACTCCTTCTGGCAAAAAGAAGCATTAATTGAGCTCTGGGAAATCTGAAATTCTTTCCCCTAGCACTTGTTAGAGCAAGCTGACCTTTTCTCTGTCCAGCACTGAGGACATCACGCTATCTGCTGGTTACCCATAACAAACTTGTTTTTTCCAGCTCCCTGGATTCTTTTGAAGGGAGATAAACAAGTACATTACAAAGCAAGCCAAAGCCATTTGCTGCCAGATTATTTGCATTAACTACTTGCGCTTCATATCCACTAGCAAACTTCAAGTCTGTGATTTCATTTGGTGTGGTGTTGACAGTGATTCAATAAATGCATTCTCTAAATGTATTTCAGCAAGTGGGAAGCTCTTCAGCTGCTCAGTATGACCATTGCTGAAAGAATGCATCCGTTTATAATTTGATTTTCCCATGAAAGCATAGTGGCACTCTCAAGGCACAGTTCCTGACATTTGAGTGATTACAGGGTGGACAAACAGCTGGTTTCCAGCTACCCTTGATTCATCTGAACCATGGCACACATGCAGCCTATCAGCACGGGGGCACATAACTGCATACCTTCTGGTACCCTTTTATTTATTATTTGACTTGCAAGGTAGCAATTTTAGATGGAAAACCAACCAAATTTCTTATGAGCACAAAATGAGGAAGGCACTGATAAATGTTCATCTGACAAATTTAAAATGAGTCCTTGCATATCGGTGTTCATGTTCATACATTGCTTCTCCTGCTTTTCAGATGATTACCTGCAAGAAGCAGAATGCTTCAAATGCTTTAGTGTGAGCCAAAAGGAGATTGGTGGCATTATGGGAATTTGTAGGTCACTTAAATAGCATGAGTGTGGGATACAACCACTGCTGCTCTCTATTCCTGCTTCAGACTTTGCCCCTGGCTCTGTCTACTCTCCCCACTCCCCACCTTGTTCCATCTTGACTGCCCCTCTTGCACTCCTAACCTCCTCCAGGAGCTGGGCACTGCTTTTCCACCTGGACCTGCACCTGCCAGTCCTGCGACATATGGCTGACATCCTACTCTCTCATGGAAGCCTCAATGAGGCATCTTGGGTAATGTCATCTCATGCCTTCTGAATAATGAATCTCCTATTTTGCATTTGAAGAAAACAATTATCTATATTCTACCCTGCAGCATAGGGATACCATAAGTAGAATTCAGCTCCTCCAGGTCTGGAAAGAGAGTTCATAGGTCCATGGTTATTTGACTCTATGATTCCAGCCACTACAATTTTTATGGAATAGCATAATGGAGTCATTAAGGTTGGAATAGACCACCAAGACCATATAGTCCAACCACCAACCCTTCCCCACCATACCCACTAACCTGTCCCTCAGTGCCACATCCACTTGGCTCCTGAACACCTCTAGGGATGACGTAACATGATTAAATTGCAGGAATGACAGCAGAGCAGCAAGATCCCAGGCTTCAGCAACTGAGGACTTGCTCAAATGCAACAGGTGTGGGCACAGAGATAAAGGAAAGAAGCAGTTTACCTTCAGAAGGCCTCAAGTATACAGGTATCTCCACTGAGATACCCTTGTCTCCACTGCCAACCCTTAAATGAGGTCTGGGAAGGGGTGGATACTGGCTGCACCCCTTCCGGTCACTCAGATGCGTTGCATGCAGCTGAGCTCCCCTGAGTTGGCCCTGCCTTCCCACCAGGTGCTCCACCACTGGTTCAGGCCGTGACATAGCACTTCCACTACAGATGATGATTCCACCACCTCTCCAGCCTGTTCCAACATCTCACCACTTTTTTTGGAGAAGAAATGTTTCCAAATATCTGACTATCTAAACTGAACCTCCCCTGACACAACTTAAGGCCATTACTTCTCATCCTATCCCTGTTACTTGGGAGGAGAGTTATGATAAACTTAATTAGATGATAGGCCAATTTGTAACAAAACTATTTGTAGAAGTATCTGATATAAATTGATCTCTGTGGTGGGAAAAGGAGTAATTCCTACATTGCACGCTGTATGGTTGTTATTATACAAGGTGGTAACAAATGAATATCCAGAGGTTATAGGGAACAACTCACCCACTCTGAGGCTTCACGGCAAGGATGGATGCTCGCCACAGGGAACTCCACACAGGAGCAATCTCAAAAGAGATGCTGCCTTAGTGGTAGTCAGCCCTTAAATGGGATCTAGGAGAGGTGGAGTCAAGCTCCACCCCTTCCGGGAGCACAGTTGAATTACCTTCACCTGTGCTCCCGCAGCTGAGCCATCACCTGCCTCAGAGGGTTAATCAGAGGTTCAGGCTGTGATTAACAGTTTCCATACACTCCACCCCTTCACAGCATGAACCAATGATTAGGTGAGTTTTCCCTTATTACAGGGATCCAACACGACGCTTATACAATTTCCCGTCGCAATATATATTGACATAATTCGAGCGATGATTGATGCAAGTTCACGGTCTTCCATGGGCCAGTGCTCGATTGATGTTGTTGGAGGCAAGCAATCATGAGGTGCACGTCCATCTGTTTCATCAGTCCCATTCCTTCCGATGATTCTGGAAGCTCAAAGACTCAGGGGGAGTAATACAGATGTTTCAAAGGTACCAGGAGGGGAAGATCTGCCCTCCAGGGTAGGATACAGGCCGTATTTCTATCCTGGGTCAATACTTCAGCTTGTACCGGAGCATGCCCCGGTCGCCTATACCACACCCTTTGGCCAGTTATTTGTGGTTGTATAACTATATCTGGCACCAAAGGGGGTGTCTTGATCTGCCACAGGGACATGATGGGCGTCCCTTTAGCAATAAAGATTGGAGTATTGACCACAATATCCGTAGGCCATGTACCTATCACCGAGGGGGCTACTGAGCCTCCTACCTCCAATAATCTCCCCCAAGGTGCCAGTAAACCACACCACTTGGGTTCTACTTGCACCTTCCAGGGCCACTTTACCTTATGGATTCCTGGTTCTAAATTCTCAGGGGCAGGGAGCAGAAGATTATTTTCATTACCAATCTGGGGTCTTACCTGATTATCAGTGCCCGTAACTTGGATCCTAAGCGGGGAGGCCCATATTGTTTGTAGCATTTTTAGGGCACTAGGCCTGCCATCCCGAGGTCTTTCATTCAAGTCCCGCAGAGTTTCATAGAGTCTTTGTCCACCCCTGCAGGGACTGAGAGTCTGTCTTCAGGGCAGCCTTGAGAATACCATTATAACGTTCAATGAGGCCTGCCCCAGTTGGATTATATGGCAGGTGGAATCGCCATTCAATGTTGTTCTCTTCTGCCCAATGCTGTATTGTTGCACCAGTAAAATGAGTCCCCTGGTCGCTCTCGATCACTTGAGGCGTCCCATAGGCAGACATCAGTTTCATGAGTGCCTTAATTGTATATGCCTGATTTGCCTTTGGTACTGGATAGGCCTGCAGTAGCCCACTTACTGTATCGACGCAGGTCAGGGCATACCTCGCCCCCTCAGACCGAGGGAGGGGCCCGATGTAATCAACCTGCCATCGCTGCA
This sequence comes from Alectoris magna, assembly GCA_030625065.1. Lineage (NCBI taxonomy): Eukaryota > Metazoa > Chordata > Aves > Galliformes > Phasianidae > Alectoris > Alectoris magna. Next base: position 82,639,021 of record CM060560.1, read on the forward strand.
GAGGACTGTATCCTCTAGCAATATGGGCTGTTGTTTCGGGCAACGATCTCGGTCTCATCCTCGAGCAAGCGTCGCAATCTCGACATGCCTGGGTGATGTCAGATAGTTGTACGGGCAGTCCCCATGCTTTAGCAGCTGCCCACATTATCTTCTGTCCAGCATGTCGCAGTTTCTGGTGTAACCAACGGGCAATGTTCTCGGACTGCGAACTCTCAATCCATCGAATTCGGGCCAGTGTGTCGGCTTCATCATTTCCCGGTGACTGTAGGGGTTGGTGACCAGAGACATGGTAGACACATACAGTCCTATGTTTAACTGCATTCCATATGTCTAACCACATGTCTTTACCCCAGATTGGTCGGGCGTGAATAGTCCATTCCTGGGTAGCCCACTGTGCAATCCAAAGAGTAAGCCCCCGATATACAGCCCAACTATCTGTACAGATGTTCAGAGTACCATCACCGGGTTCCTTGGTTATAACCATCCACACGGCTCGCAATTCTGCCCATTGGCTGCTCTGACCGTCCCCCTCATCAAACCAGATTGTCTCAGTAGAGGGATGATATGCTATTGCTCTCCACTTGCTTGGGTTGCCCTTGCTGGATCCATCCGTGTACCACGCATCTTCAGGAATAGGATATTTTCCTTCCTGAACGGGACTCTTCTCTGGTGGAGCGACCAATGTTTCTCTTGGTGCATCACTATGATATGTCACTGGGCCTAGGATTTTCTGTAGTTCTTCTTTCAGCGGTGACGAAGACAGACTACTTCTTTGGCTGAGATAGGCGACCCATCGTGCCACCGTTTGTGCTTGGGCCACCCCCGTCTTAGGAAGGTGGGTCAGATCTCTCACCCACCCCTGGATTGGCAGAGTGGTTTTGACTAAGATCTCTGCTGTTTGAGTTATTGGTTCTACTGCCTGTAATGCTGAATAGGCAGCCAATAACTGTTTTTCGATCATACTATATCTTTCTTCTGCTCCGTGCCAAACCTGAGACCAGAATCCAATGGGGGTCCGAATAGAACTCTGGCGTTGCCACAGGCCCCAGCCAAAACCATCCTGAGTAACATGAACATCTAATTCAGCTGGGAGGGTAGGATCAAATATACCCAATGCCTGGGCTTGTTTAACTGCCAGTTTTGCCTGTTGGAAAGCGTCTTGTTCTATTTTCCCCCAATCCCATAATTGCCCCTTTTTCGTGAGTCTATACAATGGTCTTAGCAGCTGCGCTAAATGAGGTATAAAGGAGCGCCAGTACCCCAATATACCCAAAAATTCCTGCAGCTGCTTTGGTGTCGTAGGGACTGGAAACGCCTGAACCTTATCTATTACAGCACTGGGTAGTACTTTGGTTTTCCCAGACCAAACTACCCCCAGGAATTTCACAGAGAGGCCCGGGCCTTGCACCTTCTGAGGATTTATAGCCCATCCTCTTCCCTGCAGATAGGTGGTTAACAAATCTGCTGCTTGCCCCACTGTTTCTAATGAGTCGGATGTTAACAGGAGATCGTCAATATAATGATATAAATTGACATTATCTGGTTTTTCCCATTTAGCCAGGTCACGCGCCACTAGGTTATGACAGTATGTTGGCGAATGCACGTACCCTTGAGGCAGGACCTGAAAGGTCCACTGCCTGCCTTCCCACGTGAATGCAAACTGATCTTGCGATTCTTCAGCAATCGGAATACTGAAGAATGCATTTGCCAAATCCAAGACACAATGATATGTTTTGATTTCTCTACTCAGTGTGTCCATTAGGGAGGCAATATTGGGTACGGCTGCATGAATAGGCGGCGTGACCTTGTTCAGTTCTCTGTAATCAACTGTCATTCTCCATGTTCCATCCGACTTCCGCACTGGCCATATGGGGGAATTATATGGGCTATGTGCAGGTCTTATGATACCCACTTTCTCCAATTCCTGCACTGTTCTCGATATTTCCTCTTGCCCACCCGGGAGTCTGTACTGCTTTACATTAGTAATCCGGCGCGGTTTTGGCAGACAAATAGGCTCATGCTTTGCATGGCCTCTTAGTATTGCCTGTACCGCCCGGACACTAATACACCTTTGTCGGAGCCTGAACTCTCCCACAGTCGTGTGGAGAGCCAGACCCCATAGGATATCTATGCCCAGAATATATTCCTGGACTGGGGCAATAGATACCTTGTATTCCCGAGGTGGGAGACGCCCAACCCCCAATTTTAACCAGGTTTGGGTGACTGGAATAGTCTGTCCCCCAAAACCTCCAATCATCGCTCTATTGCCATGAAATTTGGCTGGATCCCCATAAATTATTGATGTTTCTGCCCCTGTATCGACTAGGGCCATAACTCTTTGAATATTTTTTCGGGACCAGAATATCGTTAATTCTACATAGGGCCTCCGGTCCCGTCTGGAGGCCCTAGGGGGACTGACGTCCCTCGTCATGCTATATACTGAGCCAGGTTCAAGTCTTTTACCTCTGGTGGTTCGGGCATTGTGGCTCGAGACACCTGAGGTGGCTTCTTTCTCTTACTAGGAACAATAAAGTCTGCTAAATTCCATGTTATTGATGGTTTTCTTTCTATAATTCTTACCCTTGATTTGCTAGGGTAATTTTGAAATTTTTGATCATCCTTCAACTGTTTCCACAATTGAAGGAGGATGTGGTTGGGCTGCCGATCAATTTTCGCAAATTGAACGCCAGCCCTAATAAGATCATTGAACATTTGCTTTCGGGATACCCTTATGGGTCCCGACTGAGAAGCTCGTGGAGCCGGCCCCTTAGTTTTAACCACCGGCATAACTTCAGCTTCTTCTAACACTCGAATATTGCGTTTAGTTCGCAGGCGCTCTGTTTCTCCTAGATCTGCTACTAGCTGAGCCGCCTGTTGAACTGCAGCCTCCGATGCTACTAAAGGGTTCAGTATAGACACTAAAGTGCCATACATATGAGAAGGGGCCTGTTGCAAGATTAGATCCCTCATTCCTCCTGAGAATCTAACCATATCAGGGCTATCAAAAGTATCTTCATAAATGGCCTCTCTCATTCCTAGCTCCCTGATATAATTCTGAAGGTCCTCCATAGAGGACCATAATCCTGCATTTAACGGTATATCTGACTTATTTGGCCAGACCATACGGCATGCAGCCATCAACCAATCCAGAATAGAATGGTTTTCTTCTGGGAACTGGGTTCCGCCATATAATCTTTGCCTAAGGGCAGGGTGGACAGTTACAGTGGCCAATTTCGATAATTCAGGCCCACTGACCGTAACGCTCTCCGCCCCTGAATCCCATAGGCGTAGCAACCAAGTTGGCACACTTTCTCTGGGTTTTTGTCGAAACCGCTGCACCAAGTCCATTAATTCCGTGGCCGTGTATGGTCGGGCCGTGACATGAAAATGAGTTTCAGCAGGGGGCCATTGATCAGGAGGCACCCCTGCTGGTCTATCTTGGACCTTTTTTGTTTTTTGTGTTATAATAGGACGGAGTTGTAATGCGTCCGTCATAACAGGTTCTTCCAAGTCAGTTTTAGTATTTTCATCCCCTTGTTTAGCCTGGTCCATTGTTTCAGATACAGAATCATCATTTATCAAAATATTACGGACCTGAGGGACTGGGGAGTGTAATAGGGGTCTTTTTCCCGTCAGTATACTAAGCTCTTGCTCCAATTTTCCAATGCGGTCCTTTAATAATTGATTCTCACTTTCCAATACATTTGATCTAATTTCTGCTTGATTTAAAGCAGTTAATAGTGGCCATGCCACTGTAGAAGCAGCTAATCGCCGTTCTTTCGTAATCAGGATGTCGTTACTTAGCCCTTCAAAGTATTCCGTCATGCGGAATGGAGAAAAATTCCCCATAACCCTCAAGGGACCCCATTTTTCAATTATAGTAGCCATTTGATAATAGGGAGAACCCATAAACCCTGGGATCTGCCCCGGAATCATCTTGTCTAAGGGGGTGATGTTCTCCCCCTTGACCCATTTATACATTCTCCACAGAAAAGACATTCTCTCTCCTGCCTGGCTCGCCAAATGTATGGTTGTTATTATACAAGGTGGTAACAAATGAATATCCAGAGGTTATAGGGAACAACTCACCCACTCTGAGGCTTCACGGCAAGGATGGATGCTCGCCACAGGGAACTCCACACAGGAGCAATCTCAAAAGAGATGCTGCCTTAGTGGTAGTCAGCCCTTAAATGGGATCTAGGAGAGGTGGAGTCAAGCTCCACCCCTTCCGGGAGCACAGTTGAATTACCTTCACCTGTGCTCCCGCAGCTGAGCCATCACCTGCCTCAGAGGGTTAATCAGAGGTTCAGGCTGTGATTAACAGTTTCCATACACACGCTGAAAATCAGCTTTTTCTCTTCTGCCTGCAGTTTCACAGGTCCATCCCTGGGGAACTCCTAAATTACCCTAATATTTGGGAGGCATGACAAGGACATCCTTGAAGTAGGTCTTTAATTGAGTCACACAACAGGACCAATAGTAGATTATACAACAGAAAGGCTGCACCTTTTTATATAGAGTTATGTGATCATAACTTTAGAGTCAAGGCTGTCATTTCCATTATAAATCTTATTTATGTTTAGGGCCACCGTTTCAGTTGCAAATATTTTCTTCAGACCAAAATATGACTGACAGAACCACGACTTAGAAGCAAATATTTATGTGATGTGGAAAAAATTTTGGTGCTTCAGTGTTTCACGGTCTGCATTCAGACACAAAATAATCCTCCATTAAAAATAAATAAATAAATAAAACACACCACAACCAAACAGTGATTGAAGATGATGTCTCTGAGGAAGCAAAGAAAGATATTCATGAAGGCTAACATTAGCCTCAGGAAGGAAGCCTGCTATATTCTCTTTATGACCAGAAGCAATGAAGGCTCTTCCACAGGGTGATGTGGAGCAAGAAACTGCCTTTAGGTGCACTGAATCTACTCCATGCAGGATTCTTTCGCTGTGCCTGTAGGCAGAGGCTTGCAGGCTGCAAAGAGTTGTTTTGAATATGCCTCTTAATTTGTTTAATAATGTTCTAATAAAAAGAGAGTGTTCAGGGCAGGAAGAATTAAGTAGTTTCAGCGGTTGCAAGCATATTATGAACCATCAATCAATAAATAAATAAATAAATTGCCCCTCTTTCTCCCTGTTTTGGGTGCGAGCTAAACAACCGTCTTGCACACTTGCCACACTGTTACTCCCCGCAGTGTGGAGCTATGAGGTCTGCTAGGGCACCGATCCTCAATTACCCATTTTCATTAACAACTCGAGCATGTGGGGGAGAGGGAATATGTCCCAAACTCAATCTTGTCTACCAGCATGCCCGCATATGAAATCCAAAATCACAATAAAGTGAATCACTGCTTAGTATTCTTAAAGGAAGAGTGAGATCCCAGAGGACCAGAGCTTATCATCTCTGCACATGCTGAGGTCCTTTTGAGGAAATGCCCTGAAAGCTCTTTATAAGCTTTCTTATAGAGTTTAGCTAGTATTAATTCGTGGGGATGTTTTGTCCAAGCGAAGTATCTATTCAAGAAACTCTGTACTTCAGAGGCTGGAGCAGACTAAGCCTCCTTCAAAGCACTCCGCTGGGCTGTGGAACGTAACAGCAGGACTTGTGACACATGTGTATTTTCAATTCCAGTCTCATAATTGTAGGAAAGGAGTTACTGTTAAATCTTTGAAGCTAAATCTGAACCCACCCCATGTTTTTTCCAACTTCCAGGTACTGAAGAGCTTCCTCTTTTTCATGTGCTGTGTTTTTTTTTTTCCCCTGAAACCAGCAATCCTGCCTTCACCCTAAACCACTCATGTTTTATGCTTTGAATATAAAGCATGGGACACTCATCAAATTGCTTTGACTGGCTGATCAAAATGCCTTTTTAGACATTTCCCTTAGTCCTGAAATCTTTTCCTCATGTTAATTTGCATATAAAATGATACTCATGTTCAAATACGGTACACAGTTTTAGGTTGACATAGCTAATACACAAATACAACAAATAATGAGATTGTAAGCCATTTCATGAGATTACTGTTCCACTAAAAAGGCAAAACACAAAGCTTCCACAGAGCAAGCAAGTAAATCTAAAATGATGTAATCCAACAATGTGGCTTTTAATTGAGGATTTTGGCAAAAGAGGATTAGCACGTATCTGTCTGACAAGTCACGGAGTAAGTTAAAGATGCTCTAAGAAAACTACACCAAATTGGTGCCTGGAGAATCTCTGAAACCTGAGATGAACTGTTGGATTGCAGGATACCTTAACCATGCTCAAAGCCTGAAATACTAGAGTATAAGTGGAATCCATAGGAATTTTTCTTTGCAGCTTTAGTATATCACCAGTGAGAGGATACCTAAACCACTGGGTTGTGCAGAAGTGTAGCTGTTCTGGGTCAGACCAAAGGTCACTCTCCCAGCACTGTTTCCAAAAAACTATGTACAGATTTCTAAAAAGTGTATAAACATATTCTGGCACTTTGCCTGTGAAGTCTCCCAGTTTCCAACTGGGTTGGAACTCAAGAGGTTTTTGAGCCCAAAGTGAATTCCAAGTGTCCAGCAACTCTCAAGGGCCTGTCTAGACTCCCTGTCTAGATTCCTTGTTTTTGGGGTTGTGTGTGGGAAGGAGAAAACTTGGAATACAGAGGAAGATGCAAAAAATAATTTCTCACTGTTACTAGGTGCTAACAGCATATGAAACGCTCTTCATGGTGTATGCAAAGGCCTAGAGAGCAACTCCACTAGCAAAAGGCTGATGAGCAGCAGTGCCCAGCCTGGTCCAAACTCCCAGTACTGGGTTTAGCAGCTCATATGGTTAGGCTGCAGTTGGACTTCATGATCTTTGAGGTCCCTTCCAACCCAAGTGATTCTATGATTCTATATCCCCTGGGTGATGTTGAAATTTCTGACCTAGCACATAGTAATAAGCCAAATCCTTTGCTGGAATCAATATCTCAGCAAACCTCTCCTAACAGTTTCTTTGAGGGGCGAAGGGAAGGAAACTACATTTGTGTTTTCAAAGATTGAATACGTTTGAAGATTTGACATTATTGTCTGGAGTTACTGTTTTCTCAAGACTTTGTGAATGATCCTTATTAATTTTTATACTTTGCCTTTTATATTTTATGATTAAGTCTGAATTTAGAACTGTATTTGTAGGAGCATTGACTTAGCAAGTGCACTTCGCAAATACACTTAATCTCTAATAATTACAGAACCTGATTCTTAATAGTCTGCTTCTTAAAGTAAAATTCAGTGAATTATCAAAAATAAATTTAGAAGCACTCCTTACTTTATTTGTTAAATAATCACACAAAAAAAACAACGTACATTGCTACTGTATTTAAAAAAAGAGTATGTACCACATCGAAATGTAATGTGCTTGAAGTAAAATCAATTCCACAAGCCACTTTTAGATTTTTCCTTTAGTTTGTGGATTTAAATTGCTTCTAAAAATCTCATTAATCAAATCTCTGTATGGAAGGATTCTAACTTTGCTGTGACAAAAGGAGGCTGTACCCGACCTATATACACCCTTCACATTCATTTTCACACCTCATGCTGCAGAGATAAAAATACTCTCTTTTTGGCAGACGTGATCTCAACATTGTGATGACCTTAAACTTTGGGATAGCTTTAAAATTTGGAATGCAGAGTAGCAATTTTACATTAAATAAAGCATAGGATTCATAAAAATATGGATGCAAATGATTCATGATAACTGTTAAATTTGAGAAGATTTCCGTATATGGATCGGCTCGGCTTGTATGTTTCTTATCTTGAAAATTTTCATGTCTTTTCTCTTCTGCATTTCAAAGTTGGTTTCTGATTTTCTAGTGTATTAAAATCATGTGAAAACTTATTCTGCTGTGGAAGGCAAAGGTTTCAAAAACCAATATGCTTTTAAAATGCATATATACACAGAGTCAGAAACACTCAGTGGAGGAACAATTATTTTCCATGTGTTTTCATTTTTCTTCCAAAGAATTGTTTGCCATATGAAAGTGGCAACTTTAAAATGTAAATTGTTTGGAAGACTCCAGTCAGTTTCAGTTTCTGATCAAATCTCTGTCTCTGTCATTTGCTTATTTTTTCATTTGTTGAATTTGTCTGTCTGCACAGTCACCATATCTCTTCTGAGAGTTCATTGCCTTGGGTATTTGATTCCTGTATTGGCATGATCCAAAACTGCTGAAGGACAACCAGTTGCCTAATGCCTAGATGGAGCTGACGTACAAACATTAAATGTCAGATTATATTGTGCCTTTTTTAAATCTTGCATGATTCATACTTACAGCTGTACATTAAGAAGAAAAGAAAAAAAAAGATGTGGTAACTAGTTAGCTTTAGAATAACAGTACTGAATTACAGTTGTGTGATTTCTAATATCTTCCTTTGCCTAGAAGTTCAGAGTTGGTGGTACTCATACCGTTACTGACAAAACAGGACCCTGGACCTTCCTGTAAATATGTCAACATTCCATTGTTTACAATGAGAGCTTACCAATGTTTCATACAGTTAAAATGTTTTAAATAACAATAGAGTGTGAGGAGGTCTACTTGGGGTGAGATACCAAGAACTAAAGCAAAACCAGAAGAATTCTGTTTGTGATCTATGCGCAAATAGTATAAGAAGTCAGAACTGAATATTTCCTGAATCACCATAAAATATTTTTAGTCTTTAAAATATTGCTTTGATAAATTAATGCAGTTCACAATAGGTGAACTATTCTATCTTTTCTATCCAAAGTTCATAGACTCCTTTACGTTTCACATAGCAGTTCAACAGTGTTTGAATACACACAAAATGAGTCTTTTCTGCCAACAGCCCTAGGCTCAGTGCTCAGCTCCATGTTCCCATTGTCTAGCTCTGGGAGCTGGTTATCTAGATTCTGATATTCCTTTTACACTAGAAAAACGCAGGCCTCAGTTGTCACATTTTGGCTCCCCTCATCTACTCCCTTCCAGAATCAAATCATGGACACATCTGGGGCTCTAGTCCGAGCCCTTACTGCAGAATTTCTGATGCTAGCACAAACTTTGCCCTAAGATAGAGTCAAATGCAAACCTGTCTTAGATATTATTATTTATAAACAAGCAACAAGAGATTGTGATTTACCCCTAACACCATAAAAAATAATGATGTAGCAAAACCTTTGGTAGCAGATTACATCAAAGGAGCATGATTATATATGTGAGAGTGTTAGAAATGGAGGAAGTCTTAAGAGTTGTCAACATGAGTTTTGGGAAGGGGGAATCAAAGACTACAAAACCCTCTGAGACAAAATATTTTCAACAGTATAGTAAAATATTTGCTGAATATTATAGTAATAATAATAATTAAGATGAATCCAGAACATTATAGCAGGAATCACACATTGAAAAGAAAGATTAAAGAAGGAAGGGAGCAACAGTGGACAGCAGGACGTTCTCTTTCTCTGTCCCTTGGCCAAGGACCACATGCCCTTATGAAGGCTCTGTTTGCCTCCATGGCCATGTGGTTCCAGTGCCAGAAGTGAAAGATAAAAGTTACTAGAACTGGTCAAATGATAACCAGGCATAGTGGGGATTTCTAGGACTCCTGCAGGTTACTGCAAGGACTCCAGGGAATGATCTGATAATGGGAGAGGGTGTTCCATGCCCAAGAAGCTGTAGCACAATTCTACAAGTAACAGAAATTAGATGAAATATGAAAAATGGTATTATAGGTGGGGGAAAAAAACAGCCAAGAAAGAGTCAAAATAGTTTATCTAGAAAATAGTTGAAGACCTACATGTTTAAAACTTTGCAAGGTAACATATATATTGAAATATAAATTGGTTTTCCACTGTTTTTCAGAGATTCCTTCTCTGTAAAGTTCTATAGCTCTGATTTTTGTTCCTCCTCTTCTATCCTAATTCACACCACACAACTTCTCTTGTCATTCAGATGTCCTCTAGTGAACACTAAGCAGCACCACCACTTGTCACACTTACTTAGTTTCCTTTACCTTTTTTTTTTTTTTTTTTTTTTTTTCCCAGAAGGGGAAGGTCTCTTGTGATTTTAAGGTTTTCCATCTAAAACTAATGACTTGTTATGTTCTTGGCTTATCTCAGGTTTTAAAATATAAATTGGTAATAATTTTATTTTTCTCATTATATAAACATGCATATTTTTTAGAATAAAATTGAAAAGATGGGAAAAAATGTAAGAATGGAAGATTGTTATATTATACTGACAGAGGTTTTCTATTAGAAATTGCCATAATAAGGGTCTCTGCCTGTACAGAGGACTTTGCAAATGTAAAAGACTCTGGCAAATGTAAAAGCATTAAATCTCCACAGAAATAGCAAACAAAGTTTGCAGGATGATGTCCCAAATGAAAGCTTAGTTTCAAATTCCTGAAGTAAGAATTTTCTTACTTTAAAACTTTCAGATCTCTGTAGCCATTTTAGTTAAGATATATTGATTGTCCCACATTTTCTTTCCGCTGCCAAAGTGAGATTTTCTTCTGCTATAACATTCAGAGAAACCCATTTTAACTGTGCATATAGAATCTGCTTTGCATTTGAAAAATGTGTTAATTTGCACAGGATGTATTATTCATATCATGCCTGCTGTAATTTACATACCTCAGGAAAAAGTATTCGCATTCTGGGTTTTCATTTGTTGTGCAGACAATACTGATAATGCTCACTAGAGTTTGTGAATGTCTGTACAGTTGTCGGTCACCATAGAAATTTAACGTAACTAAATAATCTTACCATGCAATTCCCTTACACATTGGTATCATATTCCTCATACTTAGCTGTGTTATTTTCTGAATAGCTTGGCAAATGGTGTAGCAAAAGCATTCACTTATTCAGAAAGTGCAGAAAGGGTACACATACTCATTAGAGCAGGCACTGAGGAAGGTGTTGTAGGACTCTGCATGTTACTCGTAATGAATCAAAGTTGCTTAGTTTCCAAAGAAAGAATATAATCTTCCTAATATAGAATTCTGAAAATTAAAACTGGAATTTGAAATTCAAGATGAGCTTTTTTGGCTTTGATATGAATACACAAAAATGTGCCAAAAGAACACACCTCTGCAGTTATGATGTAGTTTCATTGGAAATGAAAAATTACAAGACTCATTTTTTGTGGTGTTTTGGTTTTTTTTACAGTAAGTAAGTAAAACCCAGAGATTCAAAGCTAAAGAATAAATAAATAAATAAATAAACAAATAAATAAATAAATATGCTACAAAGTGACAAGGAAACCAAGGCAAAATACCCTTAGGCCAGCAATCATTTTCCATTCCTTCAATGAGCACAAAAATAAACCCCAAAGGAAAAAGACAGCTACCCTCTAAAACTGACAACCTATCTTTTAATCAGTGGGGAGAGAAAAACTATCCTTGGGGCAGCAACTCTCCTCTCTCAGAAATAGTGGATGAGCTGTGGCACCTCACACCTGAGGGCCTCTCCCTACCTGCAGCCACGTGTTTTTCCTCTCAGGTGGGGCCTCTTCCTTTCCTTTACATGGCACTAACGCAGCCACTAATTTTCCCTCAAATCCTATTTTTCAAATAGGCCTTTATAGGCTCCTACTGCATATCTGAGGCTCTGTGGCTTCTACTTACACTCTTGCCAGCCTTCCTCACCCTTCCCTTTTCACACCTCTCTCCCCATCTCATTTTCCTTTAACTACCCTTCAGTTGAACCAGCCTACCACTGTCTGGTATTCTGGAGTCTGTTTTTGAACTCTGTGTTAAGTTTTCTTAAAAAGAAACATGAAACAGTGAAGTTCTGTACTCAATCCCTTTGTGCATTCAAACCAAAACCAAAGTTTGCCCATGGGCTGTTACATGTCTGCCACCCACGCTTCCCCTGATGCTGTCTTCATTGCTTTATTTTATAGTATGTCAGAAACAACGTTGTCACTATCAAGTACACTATAAACACAGACTTTGCTGTTTTGCTTCAGAAACCCAACCACTATCTTAAATACCACTCAAGGCTTATCTTGGTTGCTTGTGTTCCCTGCTGTACTTGATCAGATGTCAGTGTGATCCAAGCTCTGCTTCCTGTCTTCTGATGCTATTCTGGGTTCAATAGGCTCTCTTTTGCCAGGAGTTAGAAGTATGAATCCAGATGTTCTCTGCTTAGAAGCTAATTCCTTTTAGCATGAATTGTTTCAGGCAGCAATGCTTAAAAAAGTCAAAAATAATACATTCTGTAAAAATCTTTAAACAAGAACTCATCTAAATCAGAAATGCTTCACCTAAACCACCTGGCACCTGCTGATTTACACAGCTCTTGTGCATGCAATTTTTAAGATACGGTTTATGCCATTTAAGGGTTTGCATAGATCAGGCAAGAAGTGCTGTTCTCTAATAAAAGCTGGCAATGAAGATAATGGATACAGACTGTTGTAACGTTTTACAGTTCCACACCTTTGTGAGAAAGGGAGCCCTTAATCAGAAACCAGGTGCTTTCCATTTACCAGTCAGCTAATTCCAGATTCTTCTTCTTGTGCAGTATAGGAGACGAACAAACTATTAAGCAAAACAAGCAGCAAATTGAAATCTTTGCATACTTTCAATTATGCATATTAAGGTCTGATATCTGATGCTTGGTAAATTTGTAGTCTGACCAAATGCATGAAAGTATCTTTCAAAGTCCATTATTCTGGCACAAGGAATGATGGATATCTGTGAGTCATTTTTAGTTTCTACTTCATTTAGTGGAAAAATTATTATGGATTAAATGGTCAAGAACGTTAGTTTCACCCACTGAATTACTGAAAAGCTAATTGCAATATGTCTTCATGTTTTGTAGTAATTATTGGAATATCTAGCATGCTCTTTTGAGTTCTGTAAATTACTGAGAAAGGATGGTTTATTTTAAATACACTGTGTTGCACAGGAATTCATTTATTTTACAGCTGTGTTTAAGGAACAGTCAAAAACAATATGACTGTTTCAATTGGAAGGGATAAGAAAGGGATAAGCTTTATATATAACTCGTACTGTAGTGGAATCATTTGTATGGAATCCTGTGATTAGTCATGCTTCCAAGATCTCTCCCTCACTGGCAAGGGGCTGTGCAGTCTACTAATGAATTATTTAAATCTAGTACCTAAGAAGCATTAATAGAACTCTTTAAAGAACTCACTCTGATTACCTTTTTCCAGTTATGGAAACATGCTGCAGCATGTTCTGTAGCACAAACAATCTCAATGTGATCAACCTTCCCTAAACATGTTGCTGTCAAATATATATGGTTATTAGTTATTAGTAAAGCAAAGCTTTCATAAAAAACTTTTCACATTACAGAAGATGATCCAGGAAATTCTATTGCAATGAACAAATATTGTTCCCACTGATACAATGAAGCTCCTCTCTGGTGCAATCATGATATTACAGTTTTGCACCTGTGTAGCTGAGGTGGGAATCTGTCTATTTGCCTTCTCCAGATTAACATTCTTACAAACAGCACTACGTCACTCTCTGAAACTGTAATAATCATAATAATTTCAATAAACACTCACTACAGTAGATCAAACAACTCCTTTAGAAAGCACTGGCTTTAGGTCCTTAATTTTACACATAGTACTTGTGTCACTGCAGTACAGTTTTTTCTTCTGATCATGTCAAGTCATTATCATATAATGGCTAAGCTAACGGGGAACCCATATGGTCAGTTGTTTCTAGCACTTCTACACCGTGCTTTTTACACTATCTTCTTAAGATCACGAGTTATATATTTTCTGTGAATTCCTAAGGACCTAAGCATTACTTCAGAATGAAAACTTCACAATAATAAATGTTTCTTTAACAATGTAATAATGACTCAAAATGTATCACAGTAACACTTTAGGTGTCTTATGTCTGATTTATTTGAAATTACCTTCATTGAACTAACCACTATTAATTTATGTGGTATCCATGTGGATGTCACAGGCAATTTCATGAGACTTCTACTGTAACTCAGCAGTAATTTAACTAATCATTAGAAAGAGCATCTTTGCCCAGTGAAAAAATTTCATGTTCATCATAATAACACCAATCTTAATGGATTCGTGTGATATTACCACTATCATATGCACTGCTACAAAATTTCCATTGTAATTTAGTTATAATGTAATATTATAATAAATGATTGTAAGTACGAGGAAGAAAAGGCATTGTAAATCTGTAGAGACACCATATTTCCATGCAGTACCTTTATACCCTGAAAAAGCAGTATAGAAGCTTTTCATGAGAAATCATCTCTGCAGAGAGCAACGCAAAAGCTGTACTTAAGAAGCAAAAACAAAGAGTAAACTACTTATTAAGCTAGTATATCTATTACACTGAAATAAAATTTGAGAAAGAACAAGTTTTCCTTAAAGAGAAATTAATAAGTGATTATTCAGAAAAAGTTTGATTTTCACATCATAGAATGGTTTGGGTTGGAAGGGTCCCTTTAAGATCATCTAGTCCAAACCCTCTGCCATGGGCAGGGAGACGGGGACAAGATCATCTAGATGAAACTGCTCGAAGTACCATCTATGTCAGAGCAAGTAAACAAGTAACTCTAGCTATGGATAGCTGCAACCTAATGAAATTTTTTCTTCTCAAATGGAAAAATGTAATCTCTGCTAAGTCCTGAACTGTGACCCCACATTTTGGTGGATAAATCCATCATTTGTAAAAGTCTTCTTCTATGACTTTGAAGCTTAGTTTTTTACTTTTACATATGAAAATGCAGCCCATTGCCACCTCAGTCCTATTCAGACCTGGACATCTGTGGTCTTACCTTGAGTGCCAAGTATTTGAAAACAAAATCCAAGAATTTACAGGCAAATTGCAGGGAAGGGCTGCTCACTGATTAATGCATGAGCAATTCTAAGCCATGTGTTTCAAAATATTGTTTGCTGATATTTATTAGAAAGTTAATAAATAGAAATTAAAAAATAGGCAAGTGCAAATGCAGCATCATAGGTATCTGTCTGACATACAAAGCAGAGTGACTTCTTTTTTAGCATCTTGCCTGCTACGCTTTCATTTCAGATGTCCCCATATCCTCTATTATACTATACTAATTTTCAATTCCTCTTCATTTTAAATTTGCAGATGACACCAAGTCGGGATGGAGTGTTGATCTGCCAGAAGGGAGAAGGGCACTGCAGAAGGACCTGGATAGACTGGATTGATGGGCCAAGGTTAACGGCATGAGTTTCAATAGGGCCAAGTGTCGGGTCCTGCATTTTGGTCACAACAACCCAGGCAACCCTACAGGCTTGGGGAGGAGTGGCTGGAAAGCTGCCTGATGGAAAGAGACCTTGGTGTGCTGATGGACAGTCAGCTGAATATGAGCCAGCAGTGTGCCCAGGTGGCCAGGAAGGCCAATGGCATCCTGGCTTGTATCAGGAATGGTGTGGTGAGCAGGACTAGGGAAGTCATCCTGCCTCTGTACTCAGCATTGGTGAGGCCTCACCTTGAGTGCTGTGTTCAGTTTTGGGCACCTCAGTACAGAAAAGGACATTGAGGTACTGGAGCAGGTCCAGAGAAGGGCAACAAGGCTTGTGAAGGGCTTGGAAAATCAGCCCTATGAGGAGAGGCTGAGGGAGCTGGGGAAAAGGAGTCTGAGGAGAGACCTTATTGCTCTCTTCCAGTGTCTGAAAGGTGCTTACAGTGAGAGCGGGACAAGTCTCTTCTCACTGGTGACAGGTGACAGGACGAGGGGAAATGGCCTCAAGTTGCACCAAGGTAAGTTTAGGTTGGACGTTAGGAAACACTTCTTTACAGAAAGGGCTGTTAAGCACTGGAATAGGCTCCCCAAGGAGGTGGTTGCATCACCGTCCTTGGATGTGTTTAAGAGCCGTTTGGATGTGGTGCTCATAGATATGATTTAGCAGAGGGTTGTTAGAGTTAGGGTACTATGGTTAGGCTGCGGTTGGACTTGATGATCTTTTAGCTATTTTCCAACCTGAGTAATTCTATGATTCTATGATTTTCTTGTGTAACTATTGACAGAATGAGAGCTCGTGGCTTCAAGTTGTGCCAGGGGAAGTTCAGGTCGGGTATTGGGAAACATTTATTCTCCAAAAGAGTGGTGAGGCATTGGAAAGGGCTGACAAGGAGGTGGTGAAGTCACTGCCCCTGGAGGTGTTCAAGATCTGTGTAGATGTGGCACTGATGGACATGGCAGTGGGCATGGTGTGATGGGCTGATAGCTGGAATTGCGGATCTTAGTGGTCTATTCCAACCTTAATGATTCTGTGATTCTATGGTTAATCTTACTACTCTCTGTTTTCTCTCTTTATATTTAACCATTTCTTTTCTACCCTCCATTGTTCCTTAGAAATGCCTCACATCTTTATTGATTATTAACTCCCCGTCTTCTCCTGTTCCACTACAGTAGCTCATTTTCTTTTGTCTGTTCATCTCTCTTCAGCACTGTCTTGACAGAAGGAGTCTGACTTTTTTATTTTGAAAAAGAATATGCCTCTTTGTAAAGCCAGTGAAAAATCAGGGCTGTGGTATTTCTCATTTTCTTTCTCACTGATCATACAGCGGCTGAAGTTGCTGAGAACTGGGGTTCCTTTAATTGAAATTCAGACAAGTAGCTGTCACAACTGCTGAGATTCAGCAGGAAAGGATTTCAGTGATGTAAATGACAGCTCCAACTACTGTTCCAGCAGAGAAGGTAGGGGTCATATTGGGAGGAATAAGACAAAATTTTATTGTTGTGGCTGAAACTCTTTGTCTTATTAGTCAGTCTGGTTATCAGTGCAGGCAGACACCCATGCAGGTGGTGATGGAGTTAGACACTGTGTACCATGGGCAATGGACTTTTAATGAGAACTGACTGCTGCCCCACTCTACTTCTTCATGTCACCTATTATGAGCAAGGAAGAATTTGTCTTCAGGCTATAACAAAGCTGGAGCTGTAAGAGGAAGACAGAGGTGGCTGGCTCCCAATAGCTGAATGCTGGCCAAGAGCTGCAGGACTGAATGCTGGGGCAGAGGTGGTGAGGCTGAGTTATGAGAGTGCACACTGGTACTGTGAAGAGAAGACATCTCAAGATGGCTGCTATAGGCAATGTGAGCATTGAAGGAATAAGTGGCTTGACTCAGTTATGTACAAAGCAACTGTTACACTAGGAAGAGGGGATCTTAAATTCCCAGAGCTTCACACAGGATAATGCTGAGAAAGCGTGATGCAAGAGCAGCAAGGGTCTGGCTAGGGATAACTATCTTTAGTTGACTTTGAAGGTTTGGCATAGGTGCCTCAAAGGTTGCAGTTTCCCAACAAAGGGATGTGAAACTTACATCAAAAGAACTATCAAAACCATGTCTGTGTGCTGAAGAGAGTCGCATGATTTGGATTACAAGAGCACGCAGAGGGAACAATGAGAACAGTGACCACAATGCACACAACATAGTGCATCCCTGTACTAGCAACAGCTCCCAAAGGGGACAAAGCTGAATGTCATAGGCAGGGGTGAACAGTGTAAACCTTGCAGCCTCTGAGATGCTAAATGAACTTTCAAAGATCGCATAGCTCTAACAGTTGAGAGCTAGGTATATTACCCACCTCTTCCAGCTCCTTGGCCAGTGCTCTCTGCTAGACTGTATTTCCCAACAGCAGTCACACTCCCCTAATTAGACTTGTTTCCTTGGAAACCTGCATGACAGAGAAGACCCAGTTAAAGTTTTGTTGAAACACTCTCTACAGTTCCCTGAAAGGAGGTTGAAGCAAGGTGAGGGTTAGCTTTGTCTCTCATGTAACAGTGATAGAACAAGAGGCAATGGCCTCAAGTTGCTCCAGGGGAAGTTCAGGTTGGATAGTAGAAAAAAATTTCTTCTCCAAAAGAGTGACAAGGCAGTGGCACAGGCTGCCCAAGGAGGTGGTGGAGTCACTATCCCTGGAGGTGTTCAAGAACTGTGGAGGTGTGGCACTGAGGGGCATGGGCAGTGAGCATGGTGGGAATGGGATGGTGGATGGACTAGGTAATTTTAGAGGTCTTTTCCAACCTTAATGATTCTATGATTCTATGGAAACCTCTAGCACTAGCTCTGAGAATTACAACAAATGTTAAAGGCAACCACCATCTCACCAACTACTGTCTCAACTTTTTTTCTTCCCTCTCCTCTTTCCCCTTTTTAATTAACAAAACCGGCTCTGGAGATTCGGATATTTCTTTCTAAGAAAATTCAAGTGAAAAAAAATTACGCTTTTGCTGTTCCTTCCTCTCACCAGATGATATGGACATAGTGAAGGGCATAAGACCTATTCCATATGACTTGCCTTCTCTCATGGTCCAGTTGCACCAAATATGCAAACATGAGTGTTCTATAAGCTTAAAGTAAATAAAATTCATGGACAAAGGGCAGTTCATACCCCTCAACCACCCCCCACTTTTTAAGCTTATTGTAGTGTTTCTATGAATGCTGCAGACAAAACGTATGAAGTAAACCACTGCTAGCTTAAGGATATGGGATTGATTGAGCTATGTTTAGTCTGCAAATCAGCATACCATTATCTTCCTGGCAGCATTAAGGATAAGAAACTAGTTGAGTCACAAAGCCAGGATTCAACTTCTAAAACCCTTGAAACTCTCAGGAGACTGAGCTCAAGATACTTATTTGTGATACCACAGGCCAGTAGATGTTATTTGGAAAATCCTGGTTCACATTGTTAGAATGTACAAAACATCAGTGTGTTTGGATTTAGGGTTTTTCTTGAAGTCTACTCTATCAAAACATTCGTAATGAAAACAACTAGTATGAAAATAAGATAATTTTCTGCTGTTCCTAGCAGATTTTACATGAATTAACTGTTTTGCTTTCAGATGTTTACACACTTCAGCCTCTTCAGCCACTGCAAAGTGCTGGATGCTCACATGCACAAAACAGTCACAAGATGCATTTGCTTATGATGCCAGAGAACAGGATATTTATTCTGGAACTTTGCAGAAGGTAAGAAGCTATGATGGGAAAAAAATGTTATGCTGATTCTTGTATTTTTCTTGCTTTTCTCCTACCATTTTTCAATAGGAACAGAGTCACTGTGTTACTTAACAGATTCTGACATATGGTTAGCATAATTTTGCAAATTCTGCGTGTATTCCAGGCATGTTTTACTTTATAGATGCTGAAGACGAATATATTCCCTTGGAGGTAAGTTTTTGAGATTATTTTCAAAAAGTATGTTCTCATGTTCATAGTACATGTTCTCAGATTAATTACCTGAAGTAGAAAGAAGAGGCGGGGCAAAATGAACAAGTTGTACCTAGTGTTGCCGTTAGGGGGTGAACATTTAGAATAAACTTCACAATGTAGCTTCTACACAGACGTATAACCTATAGCATAAGGAGTACTAGCGGCATCTCTTATACCAATGAATACATTACAGACTTTATTTATTTATTTATTTATTTATTTATTTATCTATCTATCTATCTATCTATCAATTTATAAAATAGGACAATCCACAGATTAGGTGAGAGAAACACAACTTCCTTTTCAGGGACAACCATCTTTAATTTTCATATTCTTTCAAAGTCTGCATCACAGAACCTGTGCACTTATTTTAGGCAAGACACAGCAGTCATCTAAGTAGCCCTGTCTATTCCCTTTGTAGGTCAGTAATTATGAAAAAATTATTTCCTTTTTGACCATGCAAAATATCACTAAGGAAGAGAACTTGCTCAGTTACCTATTTATCTTTTGCTTCTTTTCCCTCTCATTCTCCTGTTTCCGGACACACCATCATTCCTGCACAGCACTGCAGACTCAGCAGTGTCTTTAAACAACCAGTCAAGTACTGAGAAGGTGGAATTCCATCTGGGCAGGCTGTTTCACACTGACACTCCTAAAAGATGTAATAACCAAGAAAAGAACAGCTGAAGCAGCTAAAGACATTTTATTTTTGCTTAAGAAAACACACATAATCATAAAATCATAGAATCCTTAGTTAGAAGGGACATCTGAGGGCCATCTAGTCCAACTCCTCTGCAATGAACAGGGACACCACAGCTAGATCAGGTTGCCCAGGGCCTGATCCAGCCTCCCCTTGAAAGTCTCCAGAAACAGGGCATCAAATACCCAAGATTAATTCATTTATCCTCTGTGTCCTCTCTTATCCACCAAATGACACAGACATAAAATCCCCCTCCTTGATGGGATACACATGCATGGTGATGATGATGCACACAGCAAGACGAGATCTGCCTTCTTATAAGCTTTTCCAACGCATCCATTTCAACATGAGAAATTCAGAGTATGAATAGATGTTCTATCTTATATAGTTCAGTCTCCCAACAGAAGAATTCCAAGTACTCTAAGACAACATTTCAGCATATATGTGCACAATAACTCAGAATGGTATAACTACAATGTTACCCAGACAAGTAGACTACGATTGTAAAAAAGATTAGGTAATGGCTCCCTGAAACACAGCAAAACTAATACTGAAGTAATTGTTTTAATGTGAGCATGTATTAAATACAGGATTGGAGGAGTGCTTTGACACATATTTCCACCTATTCTGCAGAGAAAGTGATGAGCAGAATTTTTTTATTTCCTAATCCAATGCACATTTATACTAGGGGGAAAAAAAAAAAAAAGAAAGAAGAAAAGATTGAAAAGGAATAAATGGCAGAGGGGGAAAATGAGAGTGTTATGAAAAGTAATGTTTGAAATAGATAAGGAAAGAAACAGAGGAATGGCAAGGGAAGAAAACAAAGTGAGGAGAGCAAAGAGGAAAGGCTGTCTCACGGCACATTTATTCTTATGATATCATCTGGCTTAATTCTTCTTAGGAAGGCTGGCTTGAAAGAAAAATCAAAACCTCATATGGATTCACACCATAAGAAATACAACAGAGATGTTATATCTGTTACGTTTCACCTCCTCTCCCAGTTTCCATTTACAACTTTGCACAACATTGATTAATGCGTATTGACAAATGTCCCTATGGGATAGGGAAGCTTCACCCTCAAGTCTCCAAAGGAACACACAATGAGAATAAACAGCTTGCTGTAGGTCAAACAGGACATCTGTGACAAAGCTGAAAATTGACCTACTCTGCTCTGTTTCACCCTGATGCTCTTAACAAAAAGATCAGTCTTCCAGGGACATATTAGCTTAGCGATGTTGGCTACAATGGTTGTAACATTCATAACATTTCTACTCCAAGCTTGCAGTCTGTACTGGAAAAATATACAATCCTAGAAGGTTGTCTTGTTAATGTCTGCATCTTCCTAAATCAAACAACTATTTTCTGAAAATCTGTAACATCTAGAGTTAATATTTTCAATCTCACCACTCTTCTTAATAGGCAGTAAAGCCAAAGGGAGAGATGCGAATTTGGCAAACTGTCTAACAACCTTGTTCAACATGAAATGTTGGCCAAGAACAGTGAGATTCTGGCTAAGCTCTTGCAGTGTGAGTGGGATAGAAATGAGTACCCATCACAGGCCATGTCCAGGGCTTTGACTGGCTAGACAACAGTCTCATAATTGCTCTTAACTTACTAGATTTCTGGAAATGAGCCCATATCCTAGATAATGAGGTCTTCCTCTCACTTCTAAGGCTGAATCAAAGGACTTACTGATGAGTTATTCCCTCTGTAACTCAGTTTGGGGTCCGAAAACTAAAACATCAAATGTTTGGGGAAACACCAGTGTTTTTCCAAATTCTTCAAAGTGAGAGGGTTTTTTTTTCCCCTCTTTCTTAATGTCATCAAGATTTCTCTTATTTTCCCCAAAAGGTTTCTCCTCTTCAAACAATTCTGCCCCTTCTTTTGTTCTGTCCTCTTGAGGAAAACATTGATATTTTCTTGCTTTTCTGTTACCATGTTTCATCCATAGCAAGGCCTAAAAGCACTGAATATCTTTTTCCTCCAGACATGTGGCATCTTCTGCAAATGATTCCACTACTGCATAATGCATTCAGCACCTTTCTGGGGCAGAACCACTACTCCAGAGCAGATTGTATGAAATGTATGCAGGGACTGACATTGAAAAATGTGTCTTTGGGATTCTGAAATACCGTCTACAGATCTACTATAAACAGGTTTCTTTGTCTTACTCTGAATGCACAGTCTCGAATAGACAACTTCATTCTTCAAAGAAGGAGTTAATTGAAAATACGAAAGGTAGTTTTCAAGTGTATTTCCTTAATCTACATTTTCCCTCAGAATGACACCATAACTAAGATCTGTTCAAGTTGTGGTTTTTGGTTTTGTTTTGTTTTGTTGTTGTTGTTGTTGTTTCTGTTTTTGCCAGAGGAGTATAAAGAAAGAAAGAAAGAACTACTGTCACAGAGTTATCTAGATCAATCTATGTCCGTGACAGGGGGGCAGTAGGCCCGTGGGCCCCCCGGCCCCCCCAAAAAATGGGAAGGGATAAGGGAAAGGGGTAGAGAGGTGGGAGCGGGGCTCAAGGAAACAAACAGAGCAGCAGCAGTGATCTAAGGAGGAAAACTTATTTTACTAACTATGATATTGGAATGCAAGATAACACAATATAATACAGTCCAATTGAAATTGTGGCTAATAAATCAAGTAAAATAAGAGAGAGAGAGTTTTCCAAAGACAGAGAAGCCTACTTTGAAATTGAAGGTGCATGGCTTGGAAGCACACCCACACCCGCTGCCAGGCAGTGAGAGAGCAAGAGCAAGCGTCACTTCTGTGATGTATTTTCCTCTCTGACTGTGAGGTCCTCTGGGACGTGTAGTTCTTCTCTGTGCTCCACATGATGTCATGATGTGGAATACCAATAGCAAAAATTACAAAACCATGACAACTGTGACACTGCTGCATTTAGTTTAAGGAAGTGATACATATAACGAGATATGTTGTAGTGAAGGAGTGAAGGTGGAGTTCATTATCAGAGCAAAGAAGACAAGTTATCTGAATATGGAAGACAAGTCATCTGAATGTGGGCATTTCTGTTTCCAGAAAGAGGATATAGCTACCTTGTTTTTCATGCAATATTCTTCCCAAATTTATATTAACCCCTACTCTTAATAGTAGTAAACAGCAATACTCAATCTTATCACAAACCATTCTAATGCTTTTCTGTTATAAATTACTTGATGGCAGAGCTCAAACATGCGCTGCAGTTAAGCAGTTAGAACTTAAAAGAGCAACTTTCATAGTTCATCATAGGCAGGCTAATATTTTTGTTTCTCTGTTTCTAGAAAGTGGTGTTTCAGGGAGGAAAGCCTCAGTACAGGTAAAGATTGGAGGAAAACTAAATCTAAACCATATTCTTCCAGCTGGTGAATCTCACTTTTAGGTCTGTATAAGCTTCTCCCTGTAATTCACAGCAAAATTCAATGATACAGGCTTAAAGTCAATCCAATTATCTACCAATAAAACCAGTCAACACTTCATTAGCAGACTTCTGCCTCCGTCCTAATAATGTCTCTAGCTATGACTTATCTCATTTGGGAGTAATATGATCTGTTGTTTTAGTCTACACTTAAGAACAACTGCAACAGAAGAAA
Organism: Alectoris magna; assembly: GCA_030625065.1. Classification (NCBI taxonomy): domain Eukaryota; kingdom Metazoa; phylum Chordata; class Aves; order Galliformes; family Phasianidae; genus Alectoris; species Alectoris magna. The sequence continues at coordinate 82,662,484 of CM060560.1, forward strand.
TAAAAAGTAGGCAAGAAAACAAATTTACACTGAGATCACTCTAGCAACAAAAGCCTATTTCCAGATACCCAGAGCCAAACAGCAGTTGGTACTTCAGGAGGTAGGATCTTGTCCCAGTGAATTCTGGCATTGTGTCAAACTGCAGAACAGAGCTTCAGTAGATGCTCCCTGGGAATAGTAACCTTGTCTCTTTCTGCATTTATGAATTCCTGCTCTTTGCCAAAGAGGAGGAACTCTACCACCCTAAAAACCTTTGTCACCTTAAAGTCTAGCAATGTTTATGCATAAATTCTTGGCTTTCTTTTTTTTTCCTCCATCAAACATAAAAGAAAAATCAAGTTCTCTAAGCTGGGCCAGATTGGTTTCATTTTTTACCCTAACATTAGTCAAAATAAATCTCCCTCAGGAAATAATTTTGGCATGTAACTGAACAGCTTAGCTAATCTTTTCCTCCTAATATGGATGTAATTATGGACGATACAGTATGTTCTTATTGCCATCATTGTGATAGAACTGCTAGCATTTTCACAGTAAGCTGCTCAGAGGCAGATTTTCCTTTGTATCACAGGTGCAGTGGGTGTCATCTTCCTTAAAACGAATGACCATTCAAATAATTTCTAATACTGTCTCTTGACTCAGAAGCATTCAAGAAAACTTGTTGCATCCAAAACTTCTACCTGCTGGTGTGTGAAAACTCTAAGGACAGAAAAAATAGAAAGAAAGGAATTTCATGGTCCCTCCTTTCCTCCAGCTAAGTGCTTTCCCTGTGGGAGTGTACTCATGGAGCTGTGCAGTTACAGAAAACAACACAGACAGAGTTTATATTAATCACCTCTTACTCCAAGCTGAAATTAGACTGATGGAAGGCTTTGGGTATAGCTTTGTTTCTGCCTCTCCTCTTAGTATTTGTAGGCATATTACCCTCCTTAAGGGTAAAGGGGTCCAGGAAGCCTGGATGCTTGTCAAGATGGCAATCTTAAAGGCACAAGAACAGGATGTTCCTGAATGCTGTAAGGTGAGCCGTAGGGGAAGAAGACTGGTGTGGATGAACTGGGAACTACTGTTGAGACTTCAGAAGAAAAAGAGAGTCTATTTGCTGTGGAAGAAGGACAGGCTACTTGGGGAGATTACAAGGAAGTTGCTAAGGTATGCAGGGAGGAAGTTAGGAAGGCAAAAGCCCAACTTGAACTAAGATTGGCCGCTGCAGTAAAAGAAAATAAGAAATCATTTTACAAATATATCATCAGGAAGAGAAGAACCAAGGAGAATTTCCATCCTTTGCTGGATGCAGCAGGGAATGTGACCACTGAGGGTAAGGAGAAGGCTGAGGTCCTCAACGCCTTCTTTACATCTGCCTTCAATAGGCAGATCAGTTATCCTCAGGGCACTTTATGCCCTGATCTGGAAGTCTGGGGTGCTACGCAGAGTACACCCCAGGTGATTCAGGTGGAGACAGTTTGAGAGCTCCTCCTCCATCTGGACTGTCACAAGTCCAAGGGACCAGACAAGTTCCATCCTAGGGTGCTGAGCGGGCTGGCAGGTGTGACTGCTGCGCCACTCTTCACCATCTACCAGCACTCCTGGTTGTCTGGAGAAGTCCCAGAGGATTGGAGGCTTGCCAATGTGATTCTCATCTACGAGAATGGCCGTAAGGAGGATCCAGAAAACTACAGACCTGTTAGCCTGACCTTGGTACCAGGGAAAGTTATGGAGCAAACCATCTTAGGTGAGATCTCACGGCACATGTGTGGCATCCAGGAGATCAAGCCCAGCCAGCACAGGCTCATGAAGTGCAGGTCGTGCTTGACCAACTTCATCTCCTTCTACAACTGGGTGACCAGACTGGTAGATGAGGGAAAGGCTGTTGATGTAGTCTACCTAGACTTCAGCAAAGTCTTTTACACTGTCTCTCACAGTATTCTCCTGGAGAAACTGGCTGCCAGTGGCCTGGACAGGTATACCCTTCTTTGGGTGAGGAACTGGCTAGAGGGCCATGCCCAACAGTTAGCAGTTGATGGAGTTATGTCCAGCTGGTGACCTGTTATAAGTGGTGTCCCCCAGGGGTTGGTACTGGGGCCCATCTTGTTTAATATCTTTACTGATGATGTAGATAAGGGGATTGAGTGTACCCTCTGTAAGTTTGCAGACAACACCAAGTTGGGAGGTGGTGTCGATCTGAGGATAGAGGGGCCCTTTAGAGGGATCTAGATAAGCTGGATCGCTGGGCTGAGGTGAACAGGATGAGGTTCAACAAGGCCAAGTGCCAGGTCCTGCACTTTGGCCACAGTAACCCCATGCAGCCCTGTAGGCTTGGGGTGAGTGGCTGGATGACTGTGAAGAGGAAAGGGACCTGGGGGTGTTTGTCGATGCTCGGCTGAACACAAACCGACAGTGTGCCCAGGTGGCCAAGAAGGCCAACAGCATCCTGGCCTGTATTAGAAATAGTGTGGGCAGCAGGAGCAGAGAGGTAATCATCCCCCTGCACTCAGCTCTGGTGAGGCTGCACCTCAAGTATTGTGTTCAGTTTTGGGCTCCTCACTACAAGAAAGATGTTGAGGCCCTGGAACGTGTGCAGAGAAGGGCAACAAACCTGGTGAGGGATCTGGAGCACAAGTCATATGAGGAGTAGCTGAGGGAGCTGGGATTATTCAGTCTGGAGAAGAGGAGGCTCAGGGGAGACCTCATTGCACTCTATAATTTCCTGAAGGGAGATTGTGATGAGGAGGGGTTTGGCTTCTTCTCCCAGGCAACAAACAGGACCCGAGGAAATGGCCACAGGTTGTGCCAGAGGAGATTTAAATTAGACATAAGGAAAAAATTTTTTCTTTCAGAGTGGTCAGGCACTGGAATGGCTTGCCCAGGGAGGTGGTGGAGTCGCCATCCCTGGCAATATTCAAAAGGCGCCTGGATGAGGAGCTACGAGAGATGGTTTAGTGGTTTGTGGTGGCAATGGTAATGGGAGGACAGTTGGACTAGGTGATCTTGTAGGTCCTTTCCAACCTTGTGATTCTATGATTCTATGATATGGGGATAAAAATGATTTTATTGCATGGTTTTATTATGAGTCATCTCTTCTCCATAGAGCTAGGTATGTTTCCTGTGCTGTGCAATGTCTTCCCCTTGTGAAAGACTGTCCTGGTGTTTTTAGACATATAGGTGCTGACTAAAGAATGAGGAAGCTGCATACATGTTTACAGATTTTTAACTACACTGTTTCTGGCTATGAATTCAAAAATTTAAGAAAATTTACCATTTTAATATATAACATTTCAAATTATCATTTCAACAGGATAACTTCGCACAGCACACATGAAAAAAAAAAACTGTTAGAGATAATGTTTGGGGCTCAATTCTTATCAGATAAGCAAGACCTGCACTAAGCAACCTTATTACCCACATGGTTATATTGCCTCTGCCAAACAAGATCCCCTCTCCAGTTGACAGGGCCATCACAGCAGGTGAGAAGCTGGACTTAGAAGAGCTAAGTGATTCTTCATACCATAAGCAATCCCACAAGGGAGCCAACCACAGAGGAAGATGAACAGTGCATGTTGTTTGGATCACCAGTTATAACCCCTCAATCAACACTTCTAGCCGGCATTCTTATTGCCATTACTTAATCACGATTAGTGAATGACTCTTGTGGCAAGAGTATTTTAAACTGGGTTTAAAAGACAGCCTTGCTTAATTCTCAGTGTTCTCACTACTTGGCAGCCAAAAAGGCTTTGGAGAAATGAATTTAGACCAGCTGTGGCTGCATTATGTCATGAACTGCAACGGTCCCCAGCTGTCTGATAATGAACCACAAAAAATGCTGGAGCTTTTCCATCTTCTCCCCTGCAGTACAATTCCTCTTTCACTTCAGTCTGAGTACAGTGGCTTGTGGGATCCTCCTGGATGTTTCTTCACAGCCTGCAGGATCTCAAAACAAAGGTTCAGGTCTTCCCTACAACTGTGTCATTGGATCTGAAAGAGCATTTCCTTGTAAAGGGCTTGCTCATATAGAAACTACATCCCCCAAATCAGCAGCAGTTCTCTTAGTATTACTACCAGTGAGCATAAAAAAACAGTTTCCTCTCCTTTTCCCGATTATACCTTCATGGAAGTGTGAGAAATGCACATGTCCAATCGTCCTGTGAGAGGTAGATTTTGTTTTTGCAGTGGAAATTTCCAGTATTTCTGTATGTAGCATAGGATAAGATGCCTTTCACAAAGAAAGCTCCTGAACAGAGTAAATTTGAGACTGGGGCGTTCTGACCTGGGTAGAATTGGCATAGGCACTAGGTTAGGTAATTATATAGGATAGGGGAGAGTCTGGCACAGGACAAAAAGAGTGTGCTAATTTTTGAGGTATTTGCTTAAACTTGGTTAAGCTTTTAGCCCCTGGTTCAGCAAAGAGTTTAAACATTTGCCCTATTTAAAAGCACAGAGAAAATCTGACCAAAAATCACTCTTACTAAGTGAACTAGAGAATTATCTGGAAAATTCTGAGTGGGGAGAAACAACCTTGCAGTATTAATATATAAGCAGACAAAAGAGGGAGGATTCCTCTCCAGCCCCATATAGCTGTTCCTGTATGTTTGGTAAATCAATTGGTAGATACCGCTGTGCTGGCCTCCTCTGGTCCAGGGAATTAGAGCTAATTTCTGTACAGTGGCACAGTTTCTACAGGCAGGCAGACAAAGCCTGACTTCATCCCAGAACACAACACAAAGCATTGCATTGGACAGCCTGCTGGGAGGTGAAGGCTTCCGTCACCTCAGGAAAGGAAACTGAGCTCAGATGGTAATGAGAAAGCTGAGTACTGAGTTACTAAATGAGAGACACTATCAAAATCTCACCATTTTATATGAGAAAACAAGGGCTGGAATTGCACTTTCTGCCAGACAGACCTTGTTGAAGGCTTTCAGGCAAACTCTGAGAATTACTCTTGAATTTAGTTTCCTCTGGGACTTTATGATTTTTCTGGCCTCATTTGGATGAAGGGTTGAGTCTACGTGGCACTATGGTTTGGATCATGATTACACTTTTGAACTGGATCTCAGTATTGTCACCACTCGCTAATCTTTAGTACACTTCATGGAGAGGCGTGAGGAACATGAAGTGGATTCTTTTCAGTTAACATCAAACTGGAAGAAATGAATCAAGAGGGAATTGGGAAGGTTGCAGTTTTTCTTTAGTGTCATTTAAACTTCTCTGCCCAAAAGCTGCATATAAACTATGCAAGTCTTACTATGCCTCTTTTTGACTCTCAGTCCCCAGCAAGATTTCTTATGTGAGTCTACTAACTAGGTAAGGGATGTTTTTCCACCGTAGTGGCTTCCTCTGTGTACCTCCTCTTCTTTTCTAATCCCAGTGCACTGGTTCAAAAAGCAATAGTGCAAACCTGTGAAGTCTCAAGATACTTGAGATGATAACACTCAAAATATTTTAGAGAGCACAGTATCAAAGAGATTACAGGGGATATATGAGAGCATAAATGTAAAGCAGCAGAATTTTTCCTATTTTCTTGTAAAAATAAATTGATTTTACGAATCAGCATAAAAAGTGAGGTTTGCAGAATGACAACACTCTAAAATTTTATGTATTATCATTGAGAGCAAAGATTCTTACAGTTTTGTCATATCGTTTTCTCTGTCTTTACAGAACAAAATAAATACACGAGACTTCTTAATGGAAAACTTCATCAGAAACAAGCTACAGTTCTGCATTGACTGTTACCCTAAAGATACGAACAGAGGCAACTTGCTTGTTTTAATTTTCTTCCCCTTCTATTTCAGACCTCACAGAGGAAATGTACCCTATTCAGTAGATCTTGCTTTGCCTGAACCCCCTATCAAAACAAACGTGCAGTAATATATTTTATTTATTAATGAAGTTTTCTGTTCCTTTCCCTGTGTTAGATCAGTCATCAGTCCTTCCTGAATGAAATCAGAGCTTTTTTCTTTTTTTTTTTTCTTTTTTTTGGGGGTGTGGGGGGTGGGGGGTGGAGGGGCAAAGGGAGTGGAATTGGACTGATAATCTGTGAGGAGATCCTCATGCACAACTGTAACATGATACTGACTTGTTCTGCCCACTCTGAGATGAACAGCAGTTGTATGGGGTAGGGCAGCACAAAGTTCGAGTTAATACAAATCCTGTTACAATCAAGGCTTTGAGCAAGGTGTTATGCAGCTAGATAGCCTTTGGTCAGAACATGGAAGAACAGGGCATGGTATGTCACGCTGCAAAAAACTCATATAAACATACTCTACATATTATAATCAGGCATGCTTTGTCATCAGCGACAGCTATGAATTTCTTTGTTTCCAAAAAGGGAAGAAAAACAAATATTACTAAAAGCAACAGGAGTTTAGAAAATGTAGAAAGTGACAAAAATAAAGGTGATCTTGAGATGTCATGCAACCTGCTTTGCATAAATGCAGGACATGGTCATTTCATTAAGAAGCACCCATCAGCTCTCAGCTGAAAAATGCCATCAGCACTAACATCACTTGGTGCTTTCACTGCCAAGGCTCTGATGATGGCGCTTTGCCAGGTTAGGTGCAGCCCCATTGAATACAAGGACAGAACAGCTGAGCTTCTGCCTGTGAGAGTTCACAATTTTAGATGCTAATTTTTCTAGTATTTCTTCCAGGCCAGATGCTGGATTATTCGTTGGAGGTGCTGTACATCACAGGACTAGAAAAACAGCTCTTGACACAACTGAGCCCTCCCTGAAAGCCTTCTTTTTCCAACTTTGAGTGCTGCAAGAGAACATTTGCCACCTACGGGATGCTCAGGTACTGGAATTCCGAAACACATAAGCACTGAACACACTGAGATAAATCCCAATGTGTGCATACAGTGAGATCGTAAAGTTGATCCTTGCCACTTCCAGTAATGCTGCCCGATATTGGGCTTACTGCTCGTGTACAGATTAACTGTGTGGCATATGCTCAAGGGATCCAACTAGCGCCAGACTCATTTTACACGCACTGCAGCATGCCGGGTCATATCTTTTTCAGTCAGAAATGTGAAGTAGAAACATGGGAGCCATACAAAGAGCTTGCAAATTAAGCATTAGACAGTGTATAACAGATGGAGATGGACAGATGGGGAACTACGGTATAGGTGGTTGTCCTTGCACACCAGCAGTTCTTACTAAGTGGGCTCTTACAGAATGTTTGAGAGATGGTGACAATGACATGAAGCCTTTTCCTAGTACATCCTCTACTGGAGTTTAATCCAGCTTGGAAAGTCAGAGCTCCAGTAGAGAATACAGTCATTCTGTGGACAAAGAAGACAAACAGAGTAGCTAGAGGAGCCAGAATATGAAAGCAAACCTTTACAAAGAAGTCACCAGTCATGACCAATTGGGAAGCAAGAACTATGTACTTTGTGCAAATTCAAAGCAGATAAATACTTTAAAAAAGAAAACTGTTTAGTAGGTAGCTCTCCCTTAACTGACCAGTACTGATTGCTGTGCTCAGGAGGCATGTAATTATCTGGATTAACCCATGATACCCATGATTGGAATGAAGGTAGCAAATACATTTCCTCTTGATACATCTGGCAGCTGAAAGTCATCAGTTTTGAAACGTGATTTTTTCTTGGTAAGATACAGAGAAGAATCACAGAATCACAGAATCACAGAATTGTAGGGGTTGGAAGGGACCTCTAGAGATCATGGAGTCCAACCCCCCTGCCAAAGCAGGTTCCCTACAGCAGGTCGCACAGGTAGGTGTCCAGGCAGGTCTTGAGTATCTCCAGAGAAGGAGACTCCACAACCCCCCTGGGCAGCCTGTTCCAGTGCTCCATCACCCTCACCGTAAAGAAGTTCTTGTGCACATTCATGTGGAACTTCCTATGCTCTAGCTTCGTCCCATTTCCCCTTGTCCTGTCCCCATGCACTACTGAAGAGTAAAAAAAAGATTATAAGAAATGGGCTGAAGCCAATTTTTATGTATCCTAAACAACAAAGCAGCAGGGTCTTGTTTGTTTGTTTGTGTTGTTGTTGTTGTTTTGCTTTTCCCTTGAGTAGAAATGCTGTCCTCAGCAGAGCATTTTGACTTGGGCCAGTGAAGTACTTATTAATCCTTTGTGTTAGAAGCAGGAAAAGGTGAGACAAACTGACCAACAAACCTGCTAATCTGGAACAGAACTCCATATATAATTATAATAATTGTCTGCTGCTTGAGACAACAGTGATTTCTTTCCTCTGTTTGTTCTTACAATATTATATGCTTTAAAAAGCATCTGATTGATCACAGTGTCACATTTTAAATCCAGCTCTTTACAGCAGGGATTGGCAAGAGGAGAGTGGTTTTGTAACTTAACACATTATTTCTCGTTCCCCATGCACATCCCACGATGCAGCGAGTCATCAGTTCCTAGAATTTAAATGGAGAAGGCTCTGAGTCCTTCAGGGTGGGGGTTTTCTCTCTGCATCTGCATATAGCAGGTGGTGGGATCTTCAGCACATGCAAAAATAATAACATGAGCTTTGCTATCCAAGACCAGCTCATTGCACTCTGCAAATATAAGATAGGGATTGGAAAATCTTCTGGCCCTCTGTAGTATCTAACAAAACTATTTGGGCACTGCAGTAACAATTTTTTTAGGAAATTGCCTGAGCAATTGAGGGAAGCCAGCACAGTTATTCTGAAATTATCACAGTGTTTTGAAAAATACTGAATAAGATTTGTTCTTTCAACATGCATGATGCCCATCCTGGGAAAAGGCTAAAAATGAGCCAGATTGGAAGGGATGTGAGTGGAAAAAAAGGATGTGAGTGGAAGAAACCCATATAACTGAAGCTGTGGCTTCCATCAGCCTGGGAAGCAGCAGGACCTGGTGAATCCTTTTACTCAGCCAGAGATGACAGAAAGAAGTATGATGGTCTTGTTAGGGTTTCTAACAACTAGGTTTGTTACATTAATAATTGTGCCTGCCTTTGTGTTGGATTGATTCACAACTCTATTGCTATCATTTTATGCTGATATAACTCCTCAGAAAATCAATCAGCTAGATGGGTGCTGGTATAAAACTGGCATGATGCAGTGGTGAATCAGACCTGCAGTTATAAGACCGTGCCTGTAGGATATTATAACTGGATTAGGAACATTTTGAAGGAATTAATCACTGAAAATCAAAACAGATGTGGTTATGTTCAGATTTTCCTGCTAACAGTACTATAAATGTACTGCAGATTACCTAATCACTCATCAACATATTTTTTAAAAGATGTAATCTAGTTATAAATTTAAGCAAAACAGAAATATATGAATATTGCTTGCTTCATACAGACAAAAATGACTGGTGTTTTCTCACACTGAAAGGCAATGCCCTGACCTTGCATCAAATTCACAGCTATGATCAACATTTTCCTTAGCATTTTAGGAAAAGAAATACTTCAGGAGATCATCTAATAGTGAGTCAAGCAAGATATAATGTTACAAATGTACTGTGTTTCTGGGATGGCACCTACTTTGTATTACTGAAATGAAAGCTGATGTCTTTTTGTCTCTCCTCAGCACTGTGCACTGATCACCAGAATTTGATGTATGCAACTCTCAGCTGTCAGAACTAGAAACTGTGCCAGGATTTAGTTCAAATCCTATCATTAACAATAATGGTTTGTTATCTACACAAAGGTGTTTTTGCTTTGCAATATTGGAAGGTCTCAGGTGTGTGGTTTCCCTGTTTACTGGGTTTCCCAACTTAGAGCCCAAGTCTGAATCTCAGCACCCCTCTTGTATGGTGGCTGTTTGTTATTTATCCAAGGCTCACAGTCCAAGTTCAGCCCAGCTTGCTTCCCAAATTGATGGAAAGCAGAGCTCACCAAGAAACTTTTCAAAACTGCAACTAAAATTTTCAACTTTCCATTACTTGGACAATCCCTTTTTGGCTCCATCAGCTACATTCAGTTGTAAACTCTGAAGGTGCTTCTCTCATTAACTCCTTATGAGTGCCCATAGTCACTTTTTCAGCCATTCAACTTAACCTAAGTGTCATGGAGTTATCTAGATCTATCTGTGTCCATGACAGGGGAACAGCAGGCCCACAGACCCACTGGCCCAGAAAAGGGGAAAAGGGGAAGTGTAGAGAGATGGGAGCAGGGCTTAAAAACAGAGCAGTGGCAACAATCCAAGGAGAGTAAATTTACTAAATATGACATCAGAATGCAAGATAACACAATATAACATAATACATCATTGGAATTGAGCCTAATAAAGAAAATGAGAGAGAGAGTGTCTGAAACTGAAGGCCTTACTCTGAATTGAAGGCAAAATGGCTGGGGAGAACACCCACCCACTGCCAGGTAGCCAGAGAGAGTCCCGTGACTTGCCAGCAGCTTTATCTTCCCTTCCGAATGCAAAGTCCTCTGGGCTATGTAGTTCTTCTCTTCTGAGAACCAGGTATTCAGAAAATTGGCAGCCAATGGAAGTGGAGCATTAACTCTTTAACTCCCAGCATTTTACATGATGTTATGATGTGGAATACCGATAACAAAAATGATAAAACCATGACACTAAGTGATAAAGTGGAATACTTTATTTTATTTTATTTTATTTTATTTTATTTTATTGCAGTAAAGAATGAATTCCCAGTTTTAGGTTTGGAACTGAACTGAAGAATCCATTTCACTGAAATCTGCAATACCAGAACTAGGGAAAAATCAAACTAGTAGAAGTTTTGTTTAAAACACCAGATTAAATACTTTCTTTTTTTCTTTCTTTTTTTTTTTTTTTTTTTTTTTTTTTTTTTTTTTTTTCCAGAGAAAAGGCTGATTTCCTAGAACATACTGCTACAGGGCATTGTGGAGGCAGTTAGTTTTATCAGCAGGTTAAGAAAAGGATTAGACAAATTCATGGACAGCAGGTCAATAAGACAACAGAAACAAGATTAAGTAGGACTACATTCTCAAACGTTCCTATTACAGCGATTGTGGATGCTAGGAGGGAATGAGGGGGAAAAAAAATCTCTTTCCATTGCCATTTGTTGCAGATGGACTCCTGGGTTAGACCGAATACTGGTTTGACTCAGAAGGATATTTTGTATATTTTACATTATATAGATTCTTTCACCACTTTCCTTTCCAATACTAACACGCATAATGTTAGTTTTGGACTTATGTCTGCACCAGATACTGGAAGCCTGCACTGGCCTTGAGTACAGAAGGTCTCAGCATTGTCTGACATTCCTTGTTTCCTCATGATTCAGCCTATGTGCTATTGCAAGCTGGATTCTTCGTTTTTCACTCCACGTGTATGATATCCATGCTAACACTCATATGGCTCAGAGGTAGTAAGTTTCCTTCCCATTCAATCTTTTGTACAAATATATTCTCACCCCATCTGTAAATGATTTGAAAAGATTTTCTTTTCCTGTTAATTCTATTTCATAGTTTGTCCTGTATGACGTTCACGCAGCTCTAGCATGCTGATATACATAGAAAGTACTTTAGAAATCAATAGCTGATAGTAAATGCAGAAATTTGCTGTCGTTTGTGAAACATCATTTGGGGCCTGGCATAGGAAGACAGGGCTTTAGTCAACCATAGCCTTTTACTGTTGATTGCCTGGAGATCAGCATAAGTGTGCTGTAAGATGTGCTACATTACAAAACAGTTCCAGACTGCTGGAAGAAGGAGAGTCCATAAGCACTTCACATGGAAATTCTGGCTAGGAGTTTGGCGGATGGCATGCCTGCATACAGAAGCTGGTCTTGAAGCCTGCTCAAATAATTTTCTGACACTGCTAATTAATGTGTCATTTCACTTCTTTTAAAGCTGGCTTGATGTGCTAGGAATTGCTTGCTTGCTTGGAATGCTGCATTTAATTCTTGAAGGCTCTAATGATTTTAGTTCCTTCCCCCCTTTGCCCTTTTCTTCCACCACTTTGAATAGGCATGGGAGGAGCTCTTGCATATTAATCTTGTGAAGTGTGCTGGTGCTGGTAGTCTAAAATCTAAACTGCTTGATTTAGCTGCCAGAGGTATGTTTCCTCCTTATTTAACCTCTCTCTGGAGACTGATGAACTGCTCTGAAAACACAACAAGGTCACACTTTTGCATAATAGTGAAAGTAAATTAAATGCAACCTTTTACAGACCTAGTTCATGACTTCTTGTAATTCCTAAATCCAGGGCTGGGAGAGGTTGAGGAAGGCAGATAATTTCCCAGGTAAGTGTTTTTTTAATTATTATTATTTATTTTTTTTTCACTTGACGAGTTTTTTTTAATGATGAAGTCATGCAGTCTTCACCGAGTGGCATATATGCTGCTGATACCATGTCACCTATTAGCTGTGGACTCATAGCACTAGGCTGCAGCTGTGTTAGCACCTAAAATTAGGATCCTCCAATATGCTAAATCACTGACTCTTTTTATGAAAAATCACTCAAAAAAATTCCCCAAACTCAACAACCAATTGACTCTTTAACTCTCCCCATCAGCTATTAAATGTTGATGCTCTCTTCTAAAGCATCCTTCAGAGCCTGAATTTCCTCTAGATAACGTAATTTTTTTTTTTGTAAAACATTCACAGTAGTGAACTATATTCCTTAGTTAACAAGGAAGAAAATTCTATGCATGGGAATTTATATTTATTAAAATAAATTCAGGTGAGCTAGTTTGTATACTTGGCGAACTTACCAGCTCACCATTTGCCACTTCAGTCAATCTGACCCGCACTGCACTCTTTGTAGAAGTTCCAAAGGTTGCAGGCAAAGGGGGCAAATGAGACTTTATTGTCTTGGCAGCTCATAGGCAGAGCTATTATGTGGCTCTTTCAGATTGTTAATAGGAAATATTATCTGAAATTGACCATGTTTATACTGTAAGTGCCTTTGGCCTTGCTTCAAGATATTTAACATGAGCAATTATCTGATAATAATATGTGCTTTTAAAAGACTGTATTGCTTAAGGAGTATCTCACTGCAAGAATCTCCAGTGTGTGCCAGCATTTCTATTCAAAAGGTTCTATGAAGTACAGCTTCTTGCATTGCACATCATATTTGTCAGATTGATGGGAATTTGCACCCAGGAATTAAAGGAGAATCACCAACACATGGTATTCCATTACAGTAAGAGCCACTCGATGTCTCTATTTTATACTATTGTCCAAATTTTCTTAGTGTGGAAAGTTTTACCATTTTGGAAAATATGCTGTGCTGAAGATTCAGATCAGACAAAAATTCATATAAAAACAGAGAAGGAAATGCATGCTAACACAAAATATTTGCTCATCTTAGGTACAATTTGCACCTTTCTTTAGAGTCAGATATGTCCGGTGTCAACTATGTGCTCCCAAGGGGGCTCAGGTATTTCATACTTGGGAATTATCAAGCATGCTGCTTCAAAAGCTTGCTTTGGGACTGATATTTATGTATCTAAATAAAGATAATGCCCATAACAAAAGAAGAAATAGTAATCTATTTTATATATTATCATTTCTTTTCACCTGCCTCAACCAAATAAACATATATCAGGTTGCTGACAGTAACTGGGACGCATTAGGCTGAAGGAAGCTATTATTACGTTTAAAACATCATATATATGCAAAAAAATAGCTTACATTACCTCTAGAATGGGTAATACTTGATGGCTGTAGGTGAGATGCTGTTATGCATGGCAATGGTACGTGCACTCAGGCAGTTGATGGAAATCTGAATGCCTTCAAAGCTGAAGTGAAGAGTGGTGCAAACCCAGGCTTCTGTTGAAATAATTGTACTCCTCATGGGACATAATGAAAGTTTAAATCAAAAGCATGAAAAATGTTATTCTAAGATGGAAAATAAAAACAGAATCTGCTGGAATTTCATATTGCCAAATGGAGATTCTAGATTTCTTAGATTTACATACGATTATGCCTGGATTCCTCTATTCTAAGGAAAAACATAGTAGATGATGCCTCTGCTTTTCCACCAGCAGACTTCGCTCAGGATAAGCTACAAGTCAGAGCTGTTTCATCACTCTTTTCTGTCAGGCATCAAGATGCCTGGCAGGCAAAAGGAGAAATGCTTGGCCCTCTTGAATTCTGTGGTGGCAGCCTTGAGCACCAAAGTTGAGTTTTACTTAACTGTGGCTTTTTTTTCTGTAACATTTCTTCCCCGAGCATAGCAGTTTTTCTTGCTCTTGCCAGAACATGACTGATATAGGATAACATAACCCCAAGAACTTCTCTTCCCCATTTTAAAAGGTCATCATATATCACTGCAGAAACATTCACATCTCCTAATTTTGATGATTTTTTAAATAATCATTTGTTCGCCCTTCCGGGCTATGACAACAATAGTTCATATAGCCTCCAACAAAGAACTAATTCCCAGTTTGTTAACCACACAGGCAGTAAGATGCAGAATTTGACTGCAGAATGGCCATAATCTGCATGAATAACAAAAATACTGGGTAGAAGAAAAGAAAGTTGATCCTGTGTGGCGGATGAAGAACTAAGGGCAGATAAAAGTTCACACAGAAAGCCTATGACAAAACTGATAATTTGACAAGGACTTTCCAAATCCCGGTGAAGTGCCTTAAAAAAAATTGCAGCCTTATTCCAAAATACTAATGCTACTTTTCAGTTTTATCTTAGGATTCCATGTCAGAAATGTGAAACAACTTTCATATACTTGTACTGAAAGTAAATTTGCAACACAGAAACTTCACATTTTTTAACATCGTTACTACATTTTTGTTGTTTGCTTTGACAGATTTTTAGTTAAACAGCCTAAATATGTCACTAGTCAATTAATCACTTTTTAATGCTCCTTCCAGTGATTCTTGACTCGTGTTATGTGCTAAAGGGTATGCAAAAGGGATATTCCACAACACAAGACATAGACCCAGCGAAGAGACATAGTGGTTGGCTGTATGAGGTATTTAAAAGGAAATGGTAAAAGAGGAATATTGCAACGTATTATCTCAACTGTATTTACAACATCATGAGCTGCAGCAGAAGAGGAATTGCAGTCATTACCTTCGAACCTAACAGCCCATGAAACCAAGTGCCAAGGTTAAACACGCTGTCTAAACAAAGGGGCTTTACTATCTATTACATGAGATTTGCTCAGAGAGTTGGAATATAGTATATATGGATTATGTATTCATCAGAAAGCAGTTGCTAGCAGAGCACAGAGTGTATAGTTCCCAGTGTGACCCATAGAGATACACACCTCATTTGGCTTTTGGGGATAATTTAAACGTCTACTGAAACATACACACGCGCACTGGGGAGACTAAATTATTCCAATTCATTTTACTTATCCCACCAACTCCAATTCCATTTCATTAAGAGCTGGACGGGCCCTCGAGGTCTAAAATGAGCTTCAGTTTATAGATCAGGGTGTTCTTCTAAACTTCTTAGAAAGGGACAGAAAAGAATTATTTAAAAAAAAAAAAAAAAAAGTACAAGGAAGGATTAATGTTAAAGCAAGCAAAAATGCTATCAACAACAACACTACTCACATCAGTTATAATTTGCACAGAACATTAGAAAATTGTCACATGCCTATAATATTCACATTAGATAAAAAATCAAGATACTGCACAAACACTCATGGACAGCTCTTCTCTGTAGCATTTTTGTGTTTGCTTTATTTGCTTGTTTTTCTTTCTCCAGTCTTACTCTAAACTTTCAGGGCCAGACTGCCATCTGTCTGATATTGTGTCCTTGATGGAACTACTCAGGGTAATGTACTTTTGAATTCAAGTAAGCTTTGAAGATGAAGGCAAACTCAGGTAACAGAGTTAAATGCAGCCTGCTATAGAGACAGGGAAATGCTTATGTCCTTGGTTCATCTGTGAGCTCAGTGTTACCTGGCTGGCATAGTCCCTCTGCACAGGCCTGAATTTCAGCCTCACAGAAGAACTTTTGTAGTAGGACATGGCACCATTAGGGCATTGGGCTATTTCCAAAAAACATACACCTGAGCTTAAAAGGAGACGAACTGACATTCAGCTTAACCATGACTTTGTAACGTTTGCAGGACTAGATAAAAGAGTTAATGAAATATGTATATGGCTGGCCATTCTGTAGCATCTGTTTCCTTGTGACAACCACGTTTTCAACATTGTTTCTGCGGCTTCCACCTAGGGAAAAAAATCCCTGCCAATGCAGAAAAGTTACCATGGATAAATTTTTGTTTCTATGACCCATATGACCTAAATGAAACCTAAAAATTACCTAGGGAAGACAGGAAGATTCTTACTTTTTTTTTTTTTTTTATGGCAGCAGAAGTTTAAATATGCTTTTGATATAGCAGAAATAGCTGAGAAAAATCAAATTAACAAGACAAATCTCAGCTGTCTGATCCAGCAGGTTGGTGCCAATTTATAGCAATTTAAGAGTTGGACCAATGACACGCACAGATTGAATACAATTATTTTTTGCAAACCAGGATAGTAATGTTACCACTATTGAGTGAGCATATGTATTTTGATGTTAAAAAATAATGCCAGTTAAAATGAGGTTTCTTTTCCAGGAGAAAGCCTGACTCACTAAGAAATCAGTGAAATTATTACAGCTCTTGATATTCTGAAGGGAGAGTTTGATAATAACACGTTGATTCACAGATAAGAACAAAAATGGGACAGATGGAATGAGTGAGTCCTAATCAGGTGTCACGATTTTGAGAATTTCTCTCTCTTATGCACAGACCCCTAATTGTGGTATGCTACACCCTCATAGGTACGCTTATTCTTGATAGAAGAGTAGCATCAAGTGCAAAGTAAGTGCTGTTAAAGATCATCAGTTAACAGAACAATATTCACAAAAGTCAACAGTCTTGCAGAGAAGCTGTCAAAAATTTGATCAAACAATGTATGTAGACTGCTCCAAAAGTAATGTTTCCTATTTATTTCCGTAGAATCTACAACAGATACCACACCAAGACCAGTCAAGAGAGTAAATTCTCAGTTACGCTATCGGTGAGAATCTCACCATAGTCTCCACCATTCTCTGCACATTTTTGCCAGTAATAAACAAGAGCCTACATGCCATGCTTGTAAAAATCTGCACTAGTGAAGGTGATCCACTGTTGCTGTCACCAGTGCTGGAATACATAACCTACTGCCTCACTGTGCTCACATCCTCTGTTTGGTCTTCACATATGTTCAGCAAGTGTCGATGAATTTCAATGGGTGCCTTTTTTTCTGCACGGCAGAGTTCCGTCACACACCTTTGCTTCATAAGTACTTTCATGTCAGAAACCATTTTGTCAGACTGCCCCTCTGCTGCTGTCTGTTACACAGCAATTAAATGTAAAGTGATATTGGTGGGAAGGTTCAACCTGTACTGCCATACCACTAACATCCACCTCTGATGTTGTGGGCCAACATAATAAAATAGGAGGCATTACTTTCAGAGCAGCCCTAGTAGTTATAAACAATTAGATATTATCTTCAAGTAATTCAAAATAAACACAAATGAATCACCCTGTTGTGATTTCTATTTCAAAACTGTGGGCAAATGGTTATTGTGGTTGTTTCTATGGTTGATCTAATTAAGACTACAGTGGAATGTACATACAGGTTTAAATCAACTCCTAACAAGGCTTGGTTAATGCACTGTATTTATTGAAGCTATTTTGAAGGCTGGAGGCAGCAACTTTGCTGAGAGTTCCATGACACGGGGTTGTTTGCTTCTTGTTCTTCTTGGACAGGGAGAGAGCTAACATAGCACTTGAAAGTCAAGCAATAATCTGTAAGCTGAAGAAGGATTCTCTACATTAGCTCTTCAGCAATATTCTACCCACCCTTCTGAAGTGGGACCTCTCCCAAAAAGTCACAGAATTGTTATCACCAATGGTGTCGCCTCAGAAAAGACGCTTGTCTTGAAGAGAGCAGGCTCCTGACTCATGCATCCACAACCTGATTTTATTTCATAATAATCAGGAGCTGAAAATCTGAGCCAAGATCTCTATAATCCCAATTTTTTTTTTCAGAAAAGGCTCTGAGCATACCAGGAGATAGCAAGAGTGCAAACTGCCCCTTTCTTCTCTTATTTCTCCCGTTTAGACATAGCAGGCCTGCAAATGAAGGACTGGTTATCTAAGTTCCTGGCATAAGCACACACAGCATGCACGCTGATAGATCCACCATCTGTAGTTTTCTGATGTGAAAAAAACATCGGTTTTGCTATCTCAAAGTTTTTCAACTTGAAAGTATATGTGGAAAGTCTCCCTTACTTTATGCTGTGAGATAGATAGGAAAAATCCAAGTTCTCAGATACCCTGCTATCTTTGATATTCCTGTCTAGTTCACAGAGAAGTTTTCATATTATCTTATATTTTGTCTCCTTTCCATGGGAAAATAATAATAATAAAATAATTTTTAAAAAAACCAACAACAACACAATTATACTTTCAATCTCTTTTTAGGAAGAGTTTTCCTTAGCCTGTTGTTTTCCTTATCTGTCCCTGCATCTGTTACTCTGAATCGAGAGTGAGAAGTATTACTCACGTACACAAGAACATTGTTATGTTTCTACATTCTGTTTCACCTCATTACTCATGTGCCTTACAACTCAGCAGAACCTTAAACCGTGTTCAACAGTGTGCAAGTCGCTTTACTAAGTGTCAGCAAGATTTACTTTCCTATACTAACGGTACTCATTTTCTTTTTACTCTGCTATGTGTTAGCTTGTGGGTTTCACCCACTGAATGCTGCAGTTTCTCCTGTGTCCTTGGAGAATGAAGGGCACAGGGGCATATTTGTGTCATCTACTAATGGACTAATTCAGATACGTAAAGGACCATTCAGAAGGTCAGAGTGCAGACGAGAAAGAAAAGTAAATTATCACCTAGTAGTTGTTATGGGCAGTCTTAAAGGTAATTGATTCCCATTCTAAATAACTTTGTCAGATGCATCGTGCACTACATTTGCCTTTTGTTCCAGATTAACACACACTTTAAAAATAGAAGTTAATATGTATGTATCTTATGTATTTTTAACCACAAGTTTTGTTTTACTTCTCTGTTGTTAGCAGTTTTTTTCCTGCTGTACCTTCACTCTAAAGAACCGAGTTACATGTTCTTGGATGCTCTGTAGGAAGGACTACCAGTCATTTCCCCTACTTTGAAAGGGATGATGGATGCAATCAAACATCCCATAAAATTTTGAAAGTATATTTGTTTTAGCCATGAATTTAGAAAACATTAGAGGAACTGTCAATTTTGAGAGTGATGCTTTTAGATACAAATGATTGTTTAGTATTTTAGGACAGAGGTCATTTGTTTTTTTGCTGAAATTCTCATTCAGTCAGGCAGAACAAATGACAGCATTTTCAATGGCCAGTCCCATGATTTGCACTATTCAGTGTGCTTGGGATTTCAGGGACAGGGAGGAGAGCACAAGCTGTGGAAGGGAAAATTCTGGAAAGACATTGATTGAATCACTGTGTGTGCACCCAGGTAGCGTGCTGTGCTAAAGCAGATCTATGATTCAGTCATTTCAACAGAGAGTCTGTGTCATAAGAATGAGCCTGCGAGGATGAGCTTAGCTATTCCTCAATACATGAAAGATAGTTTGAAAGCTGTTAGGGACTTCAGGGGACTAAATGGGAACAGCACAAAAGTCTGTTTGTGAAGAACTCAACAGCAGTTTTAAAAAAAATGAGGAAGCACAATTTTCTCTTATTTTCCTAACTTAATTGCAAGGATCATTTTGGTTGTTCAGTTGTAACTCTATATTGCTGATCAGGAAAGATGCAAGTACGTTAGCATTTTGTAAACATGGTTATCAGTGACAGAAATAACTAGATGAGCAGAAAACAGGTTTTGCTGTGTTAGGACGATTAATTTTGTTTTTCCTCAGGACTTGCAAGGACATCATAGAATCACAGAATCCCAGCATCATAGAATAATGGAAAGGCTTAGGTTGGAAGGGACCTTAAAGATCATTTACTTCCATCTCCCTGCTGTGGCCAGGGCTGCCCCCACCAGCTCAGGCTGCCCAGGGCCTCATCCAACCTGGCCTTGAGTGCCTCCAGGGATGGGGCACCACAGCTTCTCTGGGCAGCTGTGCCAGTGCCTCACCGCCCTCTGGGGAAAGATTTTCTGCCTAACACCTAACATAATTTTCCCCTCCTCTAGCTTAAACGATTCCCTCTTGTCCTGTCACTGCCAGATTGTGTAAATAGTTGTTCTCCCTCTTATTTATAAGCTCCCCTCAAGTACTGAAAGGCCACAGTTTGGTCTCCTCGGAGCCTTCTCTTCTCCAGACTGAACAAGCTCAGCTCCCTCAACATTTCTCCATAGGAGAGGTGCTCCAGCCCTTTGATCATTTTTGTGGCCCTCCTCTGGACCCATTCCAAGAGCTCTGCATCTTTCTTGTGCTGGGGGCCCCAGGCCTGGATGCAGTATTCCAGATGGGTCCTCACAAGGGCAGAGTAGTGGGGGGCAATCCCCTTCCTCACCCTGCAGCCCAGGACACAGTTGGCCTTCCAGGCTGCAAGAGCACACTACTGGCTCACATCCATCCTTCTGTCCTCCAGGACCCCCAAGTCCTTCTCCGCAGGGCTGCTGTCAAGGAGTTCTTCTGGTCTGTGCATATATCTAGGACTGCCCTAACCCAAGTGCCACACCTTGCACTTCGCCTTCTTGAACCTCATTAGGCTCACTTTTCAAGCTTGACCAAGTCCTTCTGGATGGTATCCCTTCTTTCTATTGTATCAACTGCACCACTCAGCTTGACATCATCAGTAAACTTGCTGAGGGTGCACTTGATCCTGTTGTTTAGGTTGTTGATAAAGATATTGAAGAGCACTGGTCTCAAGACAGGCCCCTGAGGGACCCTACTCATGGTTGGCCTCTGCTTGGCCATAGATCTGTTGACCATAGGCCTCTGGCTGTGATCATCCCACCAATTCTTTATCCATTGAAAAATCCACCCTTCAAATCCATGTCTCTCCAATTTAGAGACGAGGATGACATGTGGGACCATGCCAAAGGCCTTGCACAAGTCCAGGTAGATGACATCATTTGCCCTTCCTTTGGCCATTTATGTTGTCACTCCATATATATCACATAACCCTATATAATATATAAGGAGAGGGTGTTTTTTTTTAATCTCATTACAGCCCCAAATGCTGCATTTATGCAACATACATTTCAAGAATCAAGACTAATCTAGGTTCAAAGCTTTCAGCTCTCTTCTGAGATCACTTAGGAATCCAAGTTTTTGTGCACTTGATACATGCTCTGGGGTACCCACAGAACTTGTGGATGCTCCATCCCTGGACACGTTAAAGGTCAGGCTTGATGGGCTCCAGTCTCATCTGGTGGTTGACAATTCTGCCCATGGCAGGGAGTTTGGAACTAGATAATCACTGAGGTCTCATCATCTATACAGAATATATAGAATCATTCTATGATTCTATAATTCTCTGATTCTGCGATTCTACGGTTCTATGATACATTCAAGGACCATGTGTAAGCCCAGGGAAGGAAAGTCATGTGTGTAGATTTAACAGCCTTTTTTTCCACAAAAAGAATGACTATCATTACTTTCAGGTTTATTATGATAGTTATTTCTGGTAGTAATTCCAGTACATTAAATGATATGAAACATAAACCAGTCCCATTATATTCCAGCAGTAGCTAATTTATGCAACAGATGGGAATGAGATCAAAGCAGTTATTTCTATTTGGCCAGTTGAGTCACAGAGAATACATATCACATGATGGCTGCTGACACAGCACTGTGCATCAAACAGCAGTCCAAGAAATTGAAAAAAAAGTTACAGTGCTCATGTTTTAGGAAGTTTTTCACTCATATCATAGCACAGATGTATTTGTTCTCTGTAGGCTGGAGAAATGGGAAGACTGACAACTGCACTGCAGTGGTAAATTTACACTGGAGTACCAACTGGAGCACGAAGACACTCTAGTATGCAAGTCATTGATGCTTATCGCTGCTCTAGAATACAGTACATTTGGGGCTGCAGATGTATGCATTCCTCAACAGTGCCTAGGAAAAGGCAGCTATGAAAATGATATGCTTCAGCTTCTCAGAGTGCTCATACTGCTCATTTTAGGTACCTCATTACATTCTGCATCTTTCAAAAGTTAGTCCGCCATATAAAGCAACTACTTCTGTCAGGAGCCTTGCTCAAAATTACAAGGAAACTCTAAAGAGAAATTCAATCCTAAGCAACTGAAATTTTCCTTCTTTCAGCATGATCAGTAAATGTAGTTGTAGCTGTTAATAAAACATACAACATTTTGAGAGCTCTGTAAGCTGCTTTCGTCACTTGTAATTCCTTTTCTTTTAGTGAGTGCCTGAAAAGGAAGGAGAGCCTCAAGAGCTGTAAGGGTAATAGAATCAATCCCAAATTTCCTGAACTGAAACAATGTCAATGCCAAATTACTTCACATTACAGCTCTGAAAGACAGACAGATAAAGACTATTGTCTTCTTTGCATGGTTGCAAAGGTGAGCTGGAGTTTTGTTGCATTTCCTGCAAGCCAAGAGGGAAACAGATGAGCAGGAACTCTTGTCTTATAGTTCTGTGCTATTCTGTGAGATCATACTAAGCATGAAATAAGAAAGAAAGAGGCATTGCAATTAAGGCTGTTGTAATTGCCATGCTCTTAAATAGCAGTTCTTGGGGAAGTGGAGAGAAGGCAGCTGCTGAGCTTTTGCCTTCTCTGTTGTGGAGGCAAAGATAGAGTTTCATTGACAGTTACACCTACAATAGTTCAAAAGTAATTGCCATGTAAAATGTATTTGTGTTAGAAGCAATTATTTAATAATCCTGAAACTAGCCCTACTAACTAAACTGGGAGTTTTGCCAGAGAAAAAATAGATAAAATATTTCAGCACTGAGACCTTATACACACATGACCTCTCCTCAAAGATCACAATAACACTATTTGACAGAGCAAAATCTCAGCTACAAAACACTATTTTTCAACATAGTCACCACCATGAGCTGTGCCTTTTCACTGGTGATTAACAAAAGCCTGCATGCCGCACTTGTAAAAATCTGCACCAGCTGACCTACTGTTGCTGTTGCCACTGCTGGAATGCACCGCCCACCACCTCAGTGTGCTCTCATCCACTGATTGGTCTCCATAAATGTTCAGCAAGCGTCAATGAATGTCAGTGGGTGCCATTTTTTTTTCCCCATGAAGGAATTCAGTGACACACCTTTGTCTATGCACACTTCCGTGTCAGACGCCATTGTGTCAGGGTGTCCCTCTGTTGCCATCTGTTACACAGCAATAAACGGTAACCAGATACTGGTGGGAAGGTCCAACCTCTACCACCTGTCTCGCTCCAATGTGAGCGAGTGAGAAGAGATTCTTTTAATATACCCGGCGTGAGATTAAGAAACAACGGTTCAAATGTTGGTCCAACCAGTTTATTACAAATCCTAGCCTTTTAGGGAGACGGGGAAGGGGAAACGGGTGATAGAAAAGGAAAGAAGAAAAGCAAGAGTTGTGGTAAGCGGGGATAGTCACCAACTCGATGCAGCAGTGTCCCGTTATCCGTTGGTCCGGGGTCCAAGCAGGCAACGAAGAGCATCGGGCTGGTGCCAAGCAGTACGGGTGGTGGCGTTGGAAGCAGCAGTGCCTTGTGCAGCAAGGCTGGGAGAGTCCGTAGACAGTAGGGCAGAAAAGCAGCAACGAGGGATCAGAAGGCAGTAAACCTCTCTCTCTCTCTCTCTCTCTCTCTCTCTCTCTCTCTCTCGCCTTCTCCCTCGAGCTTTCTCCCTCGTGCTTTCTCCTTCCCACTGCTTCATGATTTTTCCTGCGCCTTTTTATCCTGTTTTTTCCTGCCTACATGACATTCCTGGGGGCTTGGGTAAGGGTCATGAGTATTCCCCCCCCACACACCTCTCGAGATGGCTCTCTTCCTCGAGAAGATGAGTCCAGACAAAAGGTTTCCTCCTGACCATCAAGGTGCTTATCCTTCTTTTGATAAGTCCAGACAAAAGGTTTCCTCCTGACCATCAAGGTGCTTATCCTTCTCTTGATAAGCCCTGACCATCAAGGTGTGGTTCATCTTTCTTGGTGATAAGTCCAGACAAAAGGTTTCCTCCTGGCCATCAAGGTGCTTATCCTTCTTTTGCTGCCTCCAGTTAGCAAATCTTTAGAGAAAGGGATTGCTCAATCCCTGGACAGGACTGGCATGGAATAGTCCATCTTCAGCAAATTTTTGAGACAAAAGTACAACAACATGGCCTCTTACACCACCGTATCACCAACATATGCCTCTGTTGTTGTGGGCCAATATAATAAAGCAGGAGGCCTTAGTTTTGGAGTAGCCCTTGTAAAATATATCATATAATATTTGTTTTAATTTTTACTGTTTTTTTATTGAAATAAACAACAAAAAAAAAAAAAAAAAAGAGAGAGAGAGAGAGAAAAAAAAAAACCCTAACACAGAACTAGTGTGATATGTGACCCTGTGTTTGTGATACTAATGCACCCAACTGGTTTAACGGCAGTGGCTGCCATTCTCAGTGAGCACTCAGAGTGCTCATCAGAGATTTTTGAAGGAATTGTTCTCCTTCTGTACTTCATCCTTGAAAATAGTTATTCACAGTGTACGTTCTGCCAAAAAGTAATGACATGAATAAGGCATGATTGTGAAGAGAGGAATGTTTTTCTCTGGTAAGAAAGGTCTTATAAAAATAAAGAGACACAGTCGGATTTTTGAGATGAATGACTGATCTCTACTCTGTACACCCCCTTTGAAAATTCAATATTTACGTTAACTGAAAATAGATTTGGCTGTTGCCACTGGGTGCGCTCCCAGGATGGGGCGAGGCTGCTTGATGGGGCAGAGCCACTGCAGCAGTGGGGGCAAGGGACATGGGACAGCACCCAGGAAGAAGGGGCCTGCCATAGGAAGACATTTCTGCACTCACACATCAAATGCTGTAAACCAGCTACCAGAAATAGAGTGAATGAGCCTTTAGAGGAGTTCAAGCCCTTCTTTAGTACATACATAGCCACCATCCTGCTGTCCTATGCTTCCCTGGCTCTAACTTCATGTGAAGTGGACCTCACACTCCATGTCAACACCACAACCCCCCTCCCATAATCTTTGGAATAGCAGTCTTCTGTCAGTCCTCCCCTGCCTGGAAATGCTCAAATTCAGGTTTCTAGTTCAAAGACAACCAATTCTGTATTCAGACATCCAAAAGTCCTTTAGGTCCATCCTCACCCAAAGATAAATCTCCAACAGAGAAATACAAACAGGTGAGTACTAGTTCATCTTTCCCCCCCTTCTTCAGCAACATATGTCTGTCTTTCACCATGAACTTGAGAAAGGAGTGAAGCTGTTCTGGGAGAGCATGGGGAATTTGACAACTAACCTAATTTAGAATTCATGGCATGGATATGAAAAGAATCAGAAACCTAGAAAAAGCACTAGTGAGGTTGGAAGACAGGAAAAAACAAAACCCATGGACAAAAAATGAAGTACAGAAACTACCCATATTAAAATGCTTAGAATTTGTAATAGATGTGCAACAATAGTATCCAAGCATTTTTTAAAGAAAAAGAAAAAAGTTTTATATTACAAGCATATTTCATCCCTTCTTTGGAATCACAGACTTTGAAATAAATGACTCTTTTGTGATCAAGTAGGCTTCATTTTATACTGACTTAACATTCATTAGTTTAATTACTCAGAATATATTCATGTTAAAAGAAAACTGCATCCATTTACCTAGCACAGCAGATTGAAAGTTCTCATTGAAAAGTACTGTTTAACGCAGAGAGAGTCTTAAATTTCTAGCAGTGAAAATAGTTACTCCCATTAATAATACTGAGACTAATTCTGCCAGTATTGGACCAGATTAACTTCACCTGACTCTAGCAATTTCTGTGAAGTGCTAAAGATAAAAGGCTAATTCCATTCTTAATCCTCATACCACATGGGAGAATCATGCTCCTCTATCTCTCCTCTTTCTCTCCACTGGTGATTTAGAGTGTCTATAGTGACTCTACCCCACTTCATTCCTAACTTCAGTTAATTATAACACCCTAGTCATCAAATCTTATTATGCTGAAGGCAAAATTAAATTGTGGAAGATGCTGCAACAGGATGTTGTTTCTGCCAGATTTTCTTTGGAGAGGAAAGGATTTAAATTCCTTCAAACACAACGAGCCTTTCCCAGATAATTAAGTGGGCAAAGCAAACAAGCAAACAAAACAAATCAGAACAAAACAAGACAACAACAGACAAATAAATAAAAACAACAAAACCACCATGGAACCTAGAAACAAAGGGATTATGTGAAAACTTAGTTTAAAAAAGTAAACCAAGTTGGATGGTATCGATCCCTGAGAGCATTTTGTGTAAAGAACTTCACATGCTGAGAAAGGAAAGCAGATACCCACAGTAACCCTGACCTGTCAAGCTTTTTCCTGTGAATGTGATGAAGAGCCTTCTCAGTTATAACCCCATAGTGAGGATGAGGGAGAAGCTGGGAGGTGCTATTCTTAAGTTCTCTGTTGGAAAAAAGCCTCTGTGCTGAAGACACACCTGACCTCAGGTTTATGTACAAATGTCTCAGTTACTTCCATCTGGCTTTAAAATGGCATGGTTTTCGAAAAAAAAAGCATGCTATTCCAATTGTAGATAGATATTAACTGTGAATGAAAGAGAATGATTTTCCTTTAAATCAGAAGGCATTCAGTTAAAACTAGAATCTGTGGTTCTGCATTGTTTCATTTGTAGCTGATCTTTACACTCCCAGAATATTTTGCACAGGCATTCAAGAAATAATTCATTAATTTTGAATTGGTTGGAAAGGAGAAAGTGCTATGGCAGTTACTGATGGCAGACACGGTATGAAATTCACAGAGATGCTTATGATTTCTCTGCCAGATTAATACAGATAAATATAATCCCAGCAACATAATATTTTTCTCAAGTTTCTCTTCACACAGGTATTTTCTTTCAGATGAACTCATAAACTAAGCAATTCAAGGAAATTTCATTTACATCTGTTTACACTTATGCACAGTTACAGGCATAGATTCAATCTTCAGTTGCCATAGTCCTTCACGAATTTTCTAGTCTCCCTGATTCCTATGCATTAGTCTCAGTCTACTGTATTCAGAGGGAAAAACATTAACATGCTTCACATTTGATGTGGTTGACACTATTTCAACATTCATTCCTCAGCATGTTATACGTTGCATGATAATGGTCATCACTGTTCTCCAAGACCCCGGGTATTTACATTCACCATTCTTCTATTATGAAAGCATTGTACACCCATTAAGCTATTTTAAATATAAATAGTGGAATTAATTCTATGAAAATAATTAAATGTACAACGCACATCCATTACAATCTTTATTTCTTAAAGAAAAGCAACATACAAAATTTTGAGGAGTTTTGTGAGGAGTTTCTTGGATGACTGCATTTATAGTGAAACGCCAAAAGGATGTCATTTTATTCCCTTCTCCAGAGATTGAAAAACAAAGTAAGTGTCAGTCATTTTGACCACACTAAATGATCATGCTGGCCTATATCAAGAGAAAATCATTTTGTGATTATAGAAATTCTGAGACAGACCTATGCTATATATTAGCTGGTCCCTATGGAAAGTTGAGAGTGGTTCAAAAGCACTGATTTCATTGTCACAGATGAAACAATCTTCACACTCAAGAGTTATGCAAACGGTAGTAACGCATCAAAGATTGCCTCAGAATATCCCTGGGCCATGGAACTTCCCTCTCATACAAATGAATTCCTCTGTCACATGCACTGCTTAAGCAGAGATGGTTAAAATGGCTGAAAAATATTTGGTGATACTTTAAGCTGTAAGTGGAAAATCATATTGAAAATTTTCATTTCAAGCTACACTATATCAAAGTAAGCACTCATAATTAAACTTATACTCTGTATATACTATTAGACTTTGCTATTAGTTGGTGTTAATATATGCCAAATTTCTTTGCTGGGTTAGGTTCAAAAGTAAAGAGGTCAATGATTGGAGGAAATCACAGAAGATTCAAATCAAATTTCAAAGAGCTAAGATATACAGAAAAATCAATACAATATTTTTCTTTTTCCTACTGTCATACAAGTATTGTCCAAACACAAATGTAAGAGAGGGAACACAGATTTGCAGACACGAGAATTACGCTTGATTCCAAGCATTCCTCATCTGCTACCTATACATACATAAACCAAAGTTATTTATAGGAAATAAGTTCTTGCTACCTCATGAAGGACAAGAGGTGTCCTTTTCGTAAAAGAACATGGGATGAATTTTATACTTACTGCTGTACTGCTTGAAAATTAAGGATTTTGAACTTTAAGCTCTCCAAAAAGATAAAAATCAAGCCTGGCTGTATAAGAAAAGAGAATTGTAAAAGTTCACTAATAATCTTATTTCATATTCCTTTAAATGGCATAAATTCTTCTAGATTACATGCTGCACATTTCAAATCTAAATGTTAATTAAGGTGCACTTAAAACATTCAATCAGAAATTGTTGTGTACCACACACCATTTAAGCAATTTCAAAATATTGTATTAGACCATTTTAAACCTCTTTGTAGGATAATAGGATGACTAAAATAGTTGTCACTGAAGTAAATATAAACCACAGCTTGACTAATCATAAACAAGCATTATTATAAAATGCATTTTTATTTAATTATTACTGAGAAATGTTGATTTCTAACTAGCATTGTGCTGGTTTTCTCAAAACATGCATTTTGAGAGGTGACATTAACTAGTTCATAGCTGAACTGAGTCTAAAGGTAATTCTGGTCATTTCAGTTTTAAAGTGGCTAATGACTTGCAAATATTTTTTTCAAAGACCGTGATTTTCCTGAGTCACAATAGCTGAAGCATCAAATTCTTAAGGCACTTCATATTTATAAAGATGCCCTTCCCAACACACTCTTCAAATCTGTGTAAGTAAGTAGACTCCACACCTGGAGATTTTTGTTTGCTTGGGTTTTTTGGTTTTTTTTTCAGTACAAGCATGTATCTGTTTCCCATATTTCTTTTTCTGATTTGCAACTTGGTCTCTTTTTAATGACTGGCTTAAGTAGCTCCTACCCAGTAACAGCAGTGCCTTTATGTCATTGCAAGCAGTGGTGGTGTGTGTGTGTGTGTGTGCAGATAAATGAAAAAGAAGAAAAATAGTGAGAAGATAAAACATTATTGAAGATTTATAGCTGAAGATTGTACCTAATTCTGGCTTGAAACAACCGTTTCCATCAAAAAGAGCTTATTTCCATTCTTCATTTTTCCTCCAGTCATTTTTATTAGTAGCTCTGCTTTAAGTCTACACTCTTAACAGCCCCTGGCTTCATGTCTTCCAGTTTTTTAAATCAGGGACACAGGCAGATTTGGTAAAACTGTTGACCACAGACACATGGCTTTCTTTTTTCCTTTCATTCTTTCTTCCTTCCTTCCTTTCCCTTCTTTCCTCTCTCTTTCTCTTTTTTCTTTCTCCATTAAATTCCCATAGATATTTTAGTTGGATTTAGTTGAAATCTGTCTATGAAAGATACAGTATAGTGCTACTGTTTATCCTCTTGGCTTACATTTATAATTAATGTACTGGTCAGTGATTAGCTATGGATGTGAGGCTATTTACAGGCAGAATGATGAGCAGAATGATTATTGAGCCTACAAACAATTCTGCGGCTCAGTTCCTCTGAAGCTTTTGAGGAGCAGGCAGGCATCCTCTCCACTTCTCCCTGCTCTGATGAACAAGGGAGCAGAAATTCTGGGAGCTGCCTAGAAAACAAAAGGAGCCCTCACATTACTAAATGTTTTATACAGGAAAAAAAAAGAAAATCCACTTAAATATTTCATATTGTCAAAGTTCAGGCATTCGTTCAGTGTTGCATCATGTAAAATACCTGCATATTTTTGTTTATAAAATAAGAATTAAGAGAGAAGAAAACATAATTGTGTTCTTCTCCCACCTGCAATGTTCTGAATTTTTATGAAACAGCAATTTGCCGATGAGGTAGTATTTATTGGCTCTCACTAAAATTGAGGTAATTTTATCTAATGGGAATATCTTATTTCCACCAGTCCTAAACGTAAAAATGGAGAACTGGATAAGACACATTCACTCTTACCATTAGCAGCCCCCATGCCTTTAGCTAAGAATTACTAATTTGCACACCAGCACTGACTTTGAAAGTCAGTTCACTACCAGATTTATAATAGCATGTAATAAAACTTCCACTTGTCACCATGTTTCATTGGTGGCATGACATAATCCATTTTCTGTGTGTTAAAACTAGGGTGAGATCTTTTTAGTGTTGAAATATCAAGCATGCAGCCTGACACGTTTTGATTGAGTTTGGACATCCTGTTGGGCTGGCTGAGAAACCGACTTTTAAGATGGAGCTTATGAAGAGCCTTTGGTACATTTATCTTTGCAGCCGTTTCTTTGTTCTGCTCACACAGCATGCAGCAAAGTGCATTTTTTTCTCTTTCAGCTCATAAAATATAACTAGCCAAACATGTTTCTATGTAAAATTTAAAAATAATATCCATGATTAGACAAGAATCAAATAAAAGACCTGACAAAAGATGTTCTGCCATAAGTTCCATTAGACATCATAAAAGAGGAGAACAGCAGGACAGATCAGAAAAAGATAAAACATAAAGGGGCGAGGGACAACTAACTGAACTGGGAGAGCTGAATATGAGATGAGACAACAAATTGTAATGGAATTGAAGGACAAAGACTTTGAAAAGGTACAGAAAGGAAAAAAGGAAAGACTGAACAGAGACTGTTATTGTTCAAGCTGCAAGATAAAAGAAAAGGTGGGTAGAAGAGGTGGTGTTTTCAGTTCTTTGCAGTAACTGTTCTGACCACCTACGTGGAACAAGAAAAAAAAAAAAGCAAAAAGCGGAAGGGCATATTTACTGATTAATCCTTACTGCATTAATGTACCTTACTTTGTAAGTTTAATTGTAGCTGGTTGGACATTAAGGAGAAACATTTAATTTTAGAAACTGCTGATTGCCAGAAGGGCAAATTTTCACTTTTATGCCTTTATTTTATTCTGGATTGAGATACATATAAACTGTATTTTTCTTTGTCATATGGATAGCATGCAGATATACAAGTGATGACAAGAATTCAATTTTAACAAAATTCTATTATAACAAAAAGAAATGTTACAAAAACAAACAAACAAACAAACAGAACAGTTTTCAAAACAATTCACCTTTCTCCAACATATAAAAAAAACATTTTGTACTGCAGTCAAATAAGTTGGATTGGCAGCTCTATTACCTGGGATAGTGCTTTGTTAGCATATCCTGCTTCTCATCTTGCGGAAGATGAAGTCCATCTTTTATAGCTCTAAAAGCAGTGATTTTAGTCCTCAGACATCCATATAGCTTCCTGCAAGGAGATAAAGCTTAGATTTTAGCTAAATACGTCACTCAGTCCAATAACACAGGCTGGAAGCTAAAATATTAACAACTCTTAGCAACTCTTAACAATGCTTAGATGTATTCACTTACCCCAAGGTACTCCAAGAAGGAAAAGATATTTACACATAAAGGTGAAGGAAGAGATATTTATCCATTCAATGGATTCTTCAAATATTACAAATAAATATATAGGTCACCATGTATATTTGTAACAGCAACAGGCAACTGAACTATACTAACACTTTTTATTAAGTCTACAAGTTATCTTGAGCCCTGAAGAGGTATTTTCTTAAAATTATAGAATACAGAGCTGTGGAATCAGAAATAATCAATGAAGGTGGCTATAAAGGAGCCCTGCCACCTTATCTTTCCTGTTTACTGAGAATTACCAAGAGATAATGAACCTTGAATTCTTTGCAGGTGTATCAAGATAAATTGTTTTCACTTAAGTAAACAAGCAGAAACCTCAGACATACTGGGATGAGAATATTTTGTTATATGATAACAGGTAAAGTGCTGATTTTTATTTATTTTTTTACTTTTTTTTTTTTTTTACTATTTTTAGCTAGTCAAATAAGAGTAAAATTAGTAGCTTGAAAATAATGCAAAATTTGTGCTTCATCCTCAGTGACTAAACACTGTCCAATTAATTCCAACAGAAATCCAGAGGAATTATGTGAAAATAAAATTACTTACTTACACATTCTATCTCTGGTCTAATGGACTACAGCATTGTTTAATGCAGTAGAATTTTAATTTTGACATGTGAAATATTTTAACTGGTATGACATGCAAGAAGAAAGGAAGGATCTGAGTAGCTGCCAGAATGGACTGTGAATGCAGCACCTTTTCATCAATTAGTCTCAACAGCCATTCCTTGAATTAACTTCCCTGTTCGCTAAGAATAAACATCTCCCATACTTTCATCAGACCAGGAGTAGTTAATTTGAAGCAAACCTTAAAGCTTACCTAGTGGGAATCTTGAACCATTTGTATCATTTTTTTTATTTTTTATTTTTTTTTCTGAAAATGTTACAAAATAGGCAAAAATATTTTGGCTTTAACGTTGGTTGAGCCAGCCTCCTAAAGCATGCGTCCTTCACAAGTAGGCCTTTTCTACATGATGTGACCTGCAATGTGTGACAACACACAAAAGGAACATAAGTTTAAAAGACTTTACATAAATTAACAAAATAAACAAACAAAACAAACAAAACAAAAACATAACCCAAGGTCATACATACATGTGAAAGAAGCCATTATGTTGTAATTCCAAAAATAAAATACAAAAAAATCACAGCAACTCAAAGTGTGTTCGGAGAAGTCACTGTGCTATTTCTATAATTCACACGAGGACTTAACTTGAAAAGATAATGAACTCTACACTTCAGGCCTAGATATATGTTCAGACTAACTTTTATATTCTAAGGCCAGATCTAGTATTTCTCATTTTAATCAATTTATCACATGTAATGAAATGATTTGCTACAATGTCTCATTAAGATCCTTGCTGATACATATTTACTGTCATCCTCTTCTTGCCCCCAAATAGTTTTCAATAGAGATTAGGAAAGCAAATAAAAACCACACTCAAGTCAAACTGGGAGAATAAAAGTAATTTTCTGGTCATTTTACATCCTGCCATCACCATAAACCACCACTTGCAGGCATCCAGAGATGTACATGGTAGTTAACCTCAGCTCCCTGGCTTTAGACCTGTAACACACTACAGTCATCAGCACAGTCATTCTGACCAGAAAGCCTGTCATTAAGTTCATGTACAGTCTAGGTTCTGAGGAAAAGCTGCAAAGGCACAAAGTCTCCAAGGGTGCCAGGCACTGACAGAGGAATTACAATCAGAGATTCTGCTGCAACCTTGATTTGAGGTAATGAACAGACCAGGCAGATGTATGGAAGCATGTGAGTGATGATAGTAAACCTACATGTCTGCTTGGATAAAGAATCTTCCAACGTTTGTTGATTCCATCAAGGGTTAATAAGGATGGATGACTATACTTCTGAAGCATCTTTAAAGGATTTTTGTCCATACATTCTGCCTTAGGTCAACAGGATCCATTGTTTTCCCACTAATGTTTTAGATAAGCTGTGATTTAACCTTATTATCAATAAGATCCCTGTGCAAACCTTGCAATGAAGACTTTGAGTCATCCGTCATGTGGTTTCATAACTCAGAAGGACAAAATGAGTTCTCATTAATGGGACTTTCCATATATAGGAGAAAGCATAAGCAGTGAAGAAGGGAAACTGATCAAATTTCACGATAGAGAAGAAGGTGAGAAAATTGATAACGCTATGAAACACTTATATACTCAATTAAAGAAACAAGTATCCTCTCAGATAACACTATTATGTTCATGTGAATTTATGAGGAGTCTCTTTGCATCCGTCTTGCTAAAACTAAATTGATTTTGTAGGGCTTGAAAGTCTAGACATTTACTATACACAATGATCACCATCACTCTGATCACTTTACTGCACATTAACTGTGAGAACTAAATTTGCAGTAAAATTGTCTAAACAGGTGCCCAAGGTAGACACATTTGGCATATTTGCAGCCATCTATTTTTGCAAATGCATAATTGTAGATGAAGAGCTAACCAGGAAAAGCAGAAGTTTTTCACAAAGAACTAGAAATAAAGAAACAATTACAATTTATTTTTATTCATCTGCACTCACCTTAGGACCAGAGCATGTTTTATTTGGTTGCAGATCTGATCTACCATGACATTACAGTATCCAGATATAACCTAACATCACAGATAGCATAAATAAGGTAGTAGCTAGCATAAATAAGGTGCAGTTAGCACAGATGTTAGCACAAGCAGAAGAGTAGAGAAGCTCAGTTCACGAGTGAGTACTTCACACAAAAATGGACTGGAATCACTTGCACAGAGTGGAGCAAGGACTTAGTTCTAGATGCCTAGATTACCCTCACTGTATGTTGCTGCCAATATGGTCATGATGCTTGTGGAAGTTCTGTTCCAATCAACCTTCCCCACCATGATGCCAGCGCCCTGCAGCTCAATTTTCTGCAGAAACCTGCAAGAAGTCATGTCTTGTGAGTAGGAAGGAAGAAGACACTGAAAGTATAAAAAATGCAATCTTTTCTACTTTCCAGATGTATTTCTCCCACACTGCCCAGTCACACATATTTACAAACATGTGTACTACCAATAAAAAGCATATGAGTCATCATGAGGCATTTCTGCAAAGAAGGTACTCCAAGGAAATGCAGGCAAAGGAGAAGAGCTGTAAATGTGGAAATTCGTTGAAAGTAAGACTCAAGTGTTTGCTACAAAGCTGCAGCCTTGGCTATGAGGGACTCTACGGATGTGGGAGCTGCTGGAGGAACTCTGCAGCATTTGTCATACTGCAGCACAACAGCTACTGATCTGAGGAAATGCTGCTGTGCTATCCCATGAGGCAGAAACCATGATTCAATCTGCATTCTGGTTCTATAGGTAATCATGGGGAAAAAAATAAATAAATCATTTTGGATCTAACAGTTGGCAGCATCTGTGTTCTGCACCCTCTTGCACAAACAGTACTCACAGGAGAGAAAGGTATGACCCCTCTTTTCTCACTCTTTGCATACCAGGGGGTGATATCCATACATGGAAACACACAGAAAATAAGAGTAAACTATATGACACCTTTCAAGGTAAAAAGAGGAAGAAGTAACTAGCATATGTCTGTGCTTTAGCCACATACATGAACAACAAGGAGTACATTCCCCACAGGAACAGAATGTTATTATGGAATTTATATGTCTATACAGTGAACGGATTCAAATTCTAAATCTTGCAATTTACGCTCAAAAATATGTCCTGGCTTCACTAGCCTGGTAGAATTTAGGCCCTAAGGAAAACAGTAGGGATGAGACCTTCATCTGTCATTCAGGAGGATAAATGCACTAGCAGGCCGTCAGGAATTTTAATTCTGCTTAAAACCAAAAGTCTGAAGAGCAACTGCTATGCAAGAAAAGAAACTCCATCCTCTCTTGAACCTCTACTGTCCATGTAAGAGGAGAATTAAGTGAAAAGGGTATTCAGGCTGCCACAAACCTGCATACCAACAATGAAGGCAC
Source organism: Alectoris magna (assembly GCA_030625065.1). NCBI lineage: Eukaryota > Metazoa > Chordata > Aves > Galliformes > Phasianidae > Alectoris > Alectoris magna. The sequence continues at coordinate 82,697,965 of CM060560.1, forward strand.
CAAAGTGCCTTTGTCCATCTCAGTAGGAATTCATTTATCCAACTTATCCACTGATGTTAAGAAATCTGCTAAGGACATTGCTAAAATTTGGAGTTACGATGCTGCCACTGTAGTGAAGTAAACATTTAAATCTTCTGATTCTAAAAAGGAAGCAACACAGCAATGTGACAGTTTTAATGTGATAACATATGAATGGCATTGTAGTGTGCATGTGTTTGCATCACTGTTGTGATCAGACGCAGAGCATCTACAGGGCAGAGTCAATTTCATCATTCTACCAGAATGATAAGAAAAAAGAAATAAGAAAAGGAGTGATGCAAAGATGAAATAATAGCTGTCATATTCATATACCAGCATAATTTGACTTGAATTGTGTTCTCAGGGACAATGTGGGGAAACAAAAAGACAATCCGGGGGAACTATTGGTCTCAATGAAGAGTGCTTACTTTTCCTCTGGGAGACCGGGAGACTCGCAGCACAAAGCCAGGTCAGTCTCCTGCTATCGAGGCTAATCTTGGGAGAGGGGAGAAGGGAAATAGAATACAAGAGGCACTGTGCTCCTTCTGGGAATGGGAGCGCTTCATTGAGGCAGCTAATAATCTCTAGAGGAAATATGATGATGTGAAGAGTCCTTTTTCACATTCAGGAAGAAGGAAGGAGACCTGGTTGTGAAGAGAACTCTTTTTTTTTTTTTTTTTTTTGCAGGCTGGGGAAGGGTGTTTGGGGTTTTCTTAAAACAAACTATCTCCCAGCTCCACCAACAGTTGGTGAACTGATCATGTGCAGGTGAGCTAGTGAGATTTCAGGTACTGGGTATGGAAGAACACAGGGAAGTTTGCCTAACACAACCCAACATAAAACTTCTCCCACAACTACCAAGCAATATATCTATCATCTTCTACCAGGCCCAATACGTCTTCCACTTGTAGGCCCAATTTAAAGAGTCACAGCTGTACTAGTGAATTAAAATGTTGTGCTTGTTCACTTACATTAACAGCAACGGCTCTCACAGAAAATCTGTATTTCATACAGCCACACAAGAAATACAAAAAACCTATGCATAACACAGAAAATCATTACTAATTGCAACCAACACATATCAAACAATATGTGACCACTGCCCAATTTCTCCTCTGAAACACAGAGCAGTGAAACACAACTAAGCCAAGGACAGCCATTTCCATTGTAAATATACAATCTACTATTGTGTTGCTTACAAAATAACCATGTGAGGAAAATTACTTCAGGTAGCAGAAGTCCATTGTGTGTGGACATATAGAACATTAATCTTTGCAGAAGCATGGGACACCATTGCAACTAGCCGTCCAGGTAGCCAGGAAGTTTAAGCTTTTTATTTCTTACTAAGACTCATCTCCTACTATGTGGTATGAAAACTAAACAAGTAAACAAGAGACTTTAAAAGCAAGAGAGCTTTAGGACCGTTGAACAAGAAGCACCTTTGCGATTTATGGAGGAAAGTCTAGACAAAAATCCTGCTTCCTAACAATGATGACATTTCTGTGCTGATCTACACTTGAATTTGGTGCCTGACAGTCTAAAAGAGGCTAAGCAGCATCTTGAATGTCTAAACTATGTCTAAGCTCATGCTGTCTGTATTTCAGAACTGCATATTCACTGCCTGCTTAGAGATTATAGAAACCAAATCTGTTTTATGTCTAGTAACAAAATGAATTATGGAGTGATAAAAATGAGGTGTTTTTCTTTTTTCCTTAAGAAAAAAAGAGAGAAAGTATGCAATCATGTTTTCATAGATTAAAAAGGACTGTTCACAGTATCAGTAGAACAACAGAACAACTGTTTCCAGTTGAGATTTTCAGATGGGACCATCCATACTGACACAGAGAGGCTGAGTAATGCACGTGCACTACGCAGTGGTGATTGCACTGGTACAGTTTATGCTGTGTACTACACAGCAGATGTTAACTACAGGAACACGTATTGCCAGCAAATAAGGAAGAACAAAAAGGTTTTGTTAAACAAGCAGAAGTCGTTAGAACCATTATAACCAGTATCTGATGCAAAGCACTTTCTCATTCACAGCAGGCTTCTAAAAAGATTTAGAACTGATCAAACCCCGTGTAATGGGACCTCCTGTCAGCCAGAACGTTCAGATGGATCTGTCTAGAGACAATTCAACTACAAAAAAGATTTATAAACAGCTTTCTGTCTCGCTAGCTGTGTCCCTGTAGAGTAGATGTTTGCTTTCAGGCTTGCTTTCAGCCAAGTGACTGGTTTTGTGAGTTACATCAAACCCTACACTCTCCCCTCTTAGCCTTTAAAAATTTCTCTCTCCATCACATCAGAGACCTGTCTGTCTGCTTGACTGAATTTCCCAGCTGCTTACAGAGTACAGCCTTCAAGTTCCTTTCAGTCCCCTCTACACCATAGGCCCAGAAGCCTTCTTTCCCCAAACAGGCCCAGTCCCTCCTGCAGAAGGCTTCTGTCTGAGTAGATATATTGAAGGAACGTAGTATGTCACTGAAAACATATCACTCAGACTGTTACTGTTTGTCACAAACAATTTTAGAAGCTAAAGCACTCTGGCTGAAAACTGAAGAGAAGAAAAAGGTTTGCCATGAAATGTTGTCATTTTGGGTGAAAAACATTGCTGCATCCAAAATCCAGTTTAGCATCAGTTTTCATAGATATATTCTGACAAAATCTCATAAAGAAGAATGTTTTCAGAAGGCAGAACTCCTGTTTTAAGCAAAGTGACTCATAATACTTGATATAAAAAATGCTTTGGAAAAACAGCTTGTCCATTTATAATGTCAAAAAAGACATTGCACAGTGAGCTACAATGTGAATACTCCAATTTTCATAACTGTTCATGAAAAGCTAAAAGATAAAGTATTACTCAGCTGTGAACCACAAGCACAAAGACTACAAGGGCAAGGGAAAGAGCATTGATTTAACAGAGGGATCATCCAACAGGTTTGTATGAACTGCATTTCTGCAGTTGCAGAAGTAAACTTCAAGCCAGTTCAGCTAGTATTCCAGGATACTGAGACCTACATGAATTTAACCCATAGTAAATAAATAAATAAATGAATAAATAATAATAAGAAAAAAAAAAACATAGAATACTAAGGTATACCTCATTTTATTGATTCCATTCCAAGGGTGGAGTACCATTTCTGGTTCTAAGGCCACAGAGAAGATATTTCTGAATTTGGGCCATTGTAAGGAAGTTGTGACCCAGAAGTCACAATACCAAGAAGATTGAAGTTTTGGTTGGAAAGTGCTAGTTCCACCTCCCAGAATTCTCATGTGTGTTATCCACCAAGCTATTCCTCCAGTTTATTTATCACTAGAGTTGTGAAATTTCTTTGCAGAGAATGCAATAAGGCACACAGATGCAACAGACACAGAGCTTAACAGGAAGAGCTTCCCTCTGTCTGTCATATTCTTCTCATGAATGGGAGTTTGTACTTAAAAAGGAGTTGGATACAAAATTACCTTTGTGGATCTTATTCTAATTGGTTAAAACCCTTTTAAATATAAGACTGCAATTTTTCTGCTACTTGAACATGCGGAAATCATATCCCAAATTCTGGCAACAATTCTTCATAATTAAATTGTTACTAGTACCCAATACAATACAACCAGACAGTGTTTATACCCGGAATCTTTATCACATTAAATGTGAAAATGGCAAAGAAAATATGGCCAAACATAAATACACACATACATATATGCATACATACATATATGCATACATGCATATATGCATTCACACTTGTATATCTTTTTGTTTTTAGAAGTACAAGTCTGTGAAGCCAGAGATGAAGCACAGTTGTACACATGCATGTGAGAAGATGAAAATGGCTGCAGAACAGCATGTGGACATTTCAGATGTGACTCGTCTGATTTTCTGTGAAGAATAATACAGTGTTTATAAAGTTTTAAACATGGGTAGAAAGACGATTAGAAAACAATGACCTCAGACTGCCTTGTTACAGATGGCCACAGGGTCTCTAAATTTCATACGTGATCAATATTCATGGTGATGATTAAGAGGAGTCATTTTGTGAGTTGTAACCTTGTTAAAGAACTTTGCTGTACTGCACAAAACAACTCTTTGGTCAGCTTTTCCTTGGGAGCCATTTCTAGTATAGTTAAAGAATTTGCCTCTCCTCCCACAGCCAAGACCTTCTCCCTCTTGCTTGCAAGCTGTGGGTTTTTCATTTAACACTTCAATGCCTCATCAATAATAATAAAATAAAATAAAACAAAATCATCCAGACCACTGAATGGGCAGTGATTTTTTTTTATTATTTTTCTTTTATTCTGTAAGACCTTCAAGCTGTTAAACAAATTCACAAAACAAACTCAAGTTTGCTCCTTTCTTTCAGGCATAAAATTTAAAAGCAAACAGTCTAGACTGTTGCAAAATCAAAATGTTTTATGATCTGCCCCTCTCAGAGGCCACAGTCCGCTAAGGCCTACTAAGGCCAGCAAAAATACTACCATTTATACATGAATATGTGAATATTCCAACTGTTTGTAATGGAATTTAAGCGAACTGTGTGTGCTTCAGTGAACAGAAGAGTCAAGTTTATATACCTGAAATCAGTATTGTAATCTTTTCTTAAAGTTCAGGCTGAATATAGGAGCTGTTGTTATTAGTATTATTCTAGAGATAATAGGCAGACTGAGAGTTTTCAACTGTAGTTTTACTATGTATGTTTATTTGCTACTCCACTGATGTTTTTAGGCCTAGCTCTAGAGAAAGTTCATTTGCTTGATAGATCAGAAAAAAATGCTTGTGATATGCAAAACCCTCTTCCCCTACATCACTAATGGTAATGCAACTTAACACTATCCTGTGGTTTTTTCATTAACTTTGGAAGATATGTTTTTGATCTGTGTAACTTTTACCACGGTCAAGCATCCCCACTAGGAAGACATCAGTACGTTTTCTGGCAAGAACATTAGAAGACCTGTGTCTGGAGTGACTAATGAAATGCTTTATTAGATACGGGTACTTCACCTACACAGTCAAGTGCATCAGAAAGAAGGAAGAAGCTGCTATCATTGCTGGTGCTAGGCAGGTCTGGCACAAATAGACTCAATTCCTCTCTATTATCAGCTAGGTGTCTTTTTAAATATTACATCCATTTGAGGAAAAAAAAAACAAAAAAAAAAAAACCAACAAAAAAAAACCTGGGTTGGAGGATTTTTCCATTTTTCCTTACTAGATATTTCAAATTTCACTGTCATCATCTACAATATTCATATTTCACACATGACAAGATTCATATAAAATTGCCATGTAGTATCATTCATCATAAACTAAAGCCAGACTACATGTTGAGAAAAATGTACACAGACAAGAAGGATTTAGGACTAGGTAGAGCTGAAAGCTAAGTGAGAAGTACTATGTCAGACTGAAATAGCAGTAACTGTAGTTTAATTTTTCATCAGTTAAGAAGTTTTTACTATTTACTTAGGCATTGAAAGCCATGAGTTTAAAGAGTAGGCAAGAAAAAATTATTTCACCTGACAAACCTGGTGTCTAAAGGATTTAATATAAAAACAGGCAAGCAGAAGTCTGGGTATACTATTGCTGAAGACAATGACTGAATGTGGCTTGTATCAGTACCACGTTAGCTATCTATGTTTAGAGGAATGTAACCAGAGTACATCAGGTTTGAGCCCCACTTAAGAATGAATATTTTTTAGCATTCCTTGATCACTGTAATTTTTATGTGGATGTACATTATCAACTCTGTCTCACAGAAGATATCTTTGGTTGCCAAACATTCAAAAAAAAAAATCTATTTTCCAAACTAGAGAGCTTAGCAGGGGACCAAGAACAGCTTCTCTCCAATTCTCAGAAATGTTGAAATTTATTTGCTGGATGTCTCTGCAAGTGATGGGAATTCAATACATCTGAAGTCAATCCTATTTAATATCAAAAGCTCTGCATGGTAAGGCTGAGGTAATTGAGTCTAGGAACCAGCTGTAAAATCCCAAACACTCTCTGAAATTATCCAGTGAGCCATAAATAATCCCAGTGCACTACAAAAAAGCAAGTGAGAAAGAGAAAGGGAAGAAGGGAGTGGAATACATTTTTAGCTTAAATCAGTGCCTGGGAAAAATAGAAAACAACCAATAATCAAAGGGTCATGGGTTAAGTACACAAAAATTTACAGTCTAGCTATAACAATTTTGCCAAGATCAGCAACAGCAAAGAAATTACATAATAAAATAAACACCACTAAAGACAAACAACATTTTAAACATTCTATCTGTTGACAATTTGACTTCTTTGCTTTAAGCTCTTTCTCTACTTCTCCTTATTCCTACTCCTTAAAAATATCTTCTCTTTTTGGCATTTTTAGAAATCTGGAGAGGAAATTACAATTATTTGTACCGATAAAGACTTTTCCAGATGGTGATATCTACTACAAAATAAACAGACAACTTGAGAAAAGAGTAGGAAAAGAATCAGTTTTGTTCCAGCCATCTCTCACAGTTGGTATCTATGCAAATCTTAGAGAGGAGGAGTTCTAGGAGCTGTGTAAACTGGAAGGGATTTGTGCAGAAAAGCATTTTCTTTACTTTGATAATCCCAAGAATCAGTCTTTGTGCTCTGTATGACATAGTTTTCCGCCAGACTTTCTCTGCCTATCCTACCCAAATTTGGGAGCTCGGGATTAAGACTGCTTTGTACACAGCACAAGATGACCTCTGAAGTTTTGTCGCCCTGCAGCCATGAGGCCTTGCTAGCTATTATGTAAAACTAGCATTTTCTATGAACATACTTCTCTGTCTATCCATGGGACTACAGTAAGTATCATAGTCTATCCATCTAAATATGGATATGCTCAAAGCCTTGTCAAGCAATGTAACACAGCTCATTCTCCCACAGCAGCACTACACAAACCACAACAGAGATTTTTATTCCCACTGCGATTTTAAATACCTCCTTACAAATAAGCTTCTCAGAGAACTAATAGTTAGATTTTTCTTTTACATAGAAAAAGACCAAATGAAGCAAGGGACTCAGAAGTCCCTGAAAGACTTGTGCTCTGATGTTAATTTGCCTGTCAGGACAGAAAGGAATTAGTGGCATTTCCCATGTAAGCAGTATGGTTTACAGTAATAAGCACTCTTCCTTGCAGTCTACGCAGAGAAGCCAAGAAATCAATGACCACAGAAATGCTTGAGTCCTCTATTCCCTCATGGCTTTTCATGAAGACTCTTGTCTGCATCCATTCCTTGGGACTACGATTCTATGGTTATCATGAACTGCTCGACCCTGATTGGTTTAGAGTACTTACACAGAAAAGCTTAGTATTTTCCGTGTTAATATGTTCAGTGAAATCAACTTTGAGAAATGGAACACATCTTGTAAAACTAAATTCTGACAGGAGAGTGGTGTTCCCCTCAGTGTCACCATCTCCGTATGAGTTACTATTCTCATGCTCCCTTTGAGGATACAAGCATTTCTAACTACTGGCTGGTCTGCTTCACTTGTTGAAGATAATTAAGTGGTTTGGTCAGATTAACCCACTCCAGGCAGCCCTATCATGTACTAAAATAATTATTTCATACTTCAGCCAAAGAATGTTAATATTTATAGAGCCATCAGAAAACACTTCAGAGTGTCAGGCGCTCAGCTTTGACTGAAATTCTGTGGGGTATGGACATAATACTAATGTTGGGGCCCCTTGGACATCCCTAACTTGTGAGTCATCTAGAAGTAAATTTATTAGAGATATGTCTTTTTCTCTAAGAATTATGTTTTCAAAACTGTCTGGGTAAGGGTCACCAACACAATAGATGATCTGAGAAATGCTGTAAGCATGTCAGTACTGTTTATTTGCAGCAAAGAAAGCATATTTGAAAGTGAAAGGCTAATTACCATCAGCTCCTTGCCATTTTACACCCAAAATGCCATATTCTAAATTTTGCATGGTAGGACCAGCAAATTCTAATTTGCTTGAAGGTATCTACTGCTGTGGCAGCATAATGGTCAAACTATCATGGGCCTAACACACTGCCCATGAGTAAAAAAGGGCACTTGTGAAGTTGAAGAGGTATATTTATATATAATCTTTTTGTGTGCCTGTATACACATAAATGCCTGATTTTAAAGAAATAGTAGCACCATTTTTTCCTAACTGTACTATTGCTTTCACAAATAATTTAATTGTTTGATAAACCTATCTATATATCTATCTATTATGTGTGCACATGAGGGAGAGAGAGATTGAGGACTTTATGTCCAGTAACACAATTTAGCAGCTGCAGCACTGCAAAACCATGTGTGCTTTAAAGATTAAAAACAAACAAGAAAGGACCATTAGCTAAGGAAACCATTCTTAGCCTTTTTTTCAGGGAGTCTTCATTTAGAAAATCTACTCAGGAAGAATAATTGTTCCAATTCGTTATTTTGCCTGGATGACTTTTGCAGGGCTGTTTTTACCATCAATTGGTAAATTCAGTGGAAGAAAAAAATTACCCTATTATTAAAGTGTACTTACAACAAACAATAAGTACTCCAAATAGGCTGTGCTTATCTGAATTTTTTTGCTAACTTCTCAGAACTAATTACTTTCATCCCAATTTGCCTTTGCCTTGCTAGTGTTTAATAACTGGGTAGATTCCTACAAAAGGACCATCTGGCTCACTGTGCATGTATTACAGGAGGTTAAATTCCAGACTGGGGCCAGTCTCACCTACCGAAATTTGTGATCCTTATAGAGGGTTTCCTGTACTGTTTGCTTATTCTGTACAGCTTAATTTCAGCTACTCTCACTGATTCTGCTAGGGTTGTTTTGTGTCAGTATTCCTGGAATGAGCTGCCCCTGTTTTCACAGGTGGTAACATAAAACTTGAAAGTTTATTCTGGGCAAATATTTTGCTACCTAAGGCAACTTTCCACTACTAATGAGAGTTTGGTTTTTATTTTCCTTCAGTATTTAATTAGTTGATGAGAAAAGATGGTTTGGGAATTGAGCTGAGTATATTTTTGAAGTCAAGTACTTAGAATCAAATTCTCTAATTCTTAGCATGTATAAGCTAGTTATTGCATCTTCGTTGGTCATTTACAACCTCTCCAAGGTTAGTGGGGAAAAAAAAATAATGAATTGCTGTTTGGACTTACTGGGTTGTTTGTTTGTTTGTTGGTTGGTTGGTTGGTTGGTTGGTTTGTTGTTGTTTGTTATCTTTGTGTGTGTGTGTGTGTTGTGTAATTGTTTATGTTTGATTTTGTTGTTTTTTTTGTTGGTTGGTTGGTTCATTGACTGATTTGGTTTGTTTCTTTTCCACTAAGATTAATAGAAACCATCAATATTTAAACAAAGAATTAAAAAGAGGGAGTTAAAATCCAAACCCATAGTACATTCATCTCATGCATCTTGATTTCCCTGCAAAATGATTCATATTTCATCAAACTTTTAATGGAGGCTTTGAAATGCAGGCTGCAACACAATTTCTAGTCCTGTCATTTAAAATGAAAAAGACTTAATAGATCAATAACCAATGGATTAATGAGTCACTGATGATAATCACAACAATTCACATCAACAGCACCTATTATCAAGAGCACTCACGAAGCAGTTGGGAAGAAGATTTACAAACTATTTCTGCTTAAGTGGAGTTAGAGGCCGACTTCCTTCAGAAGCCAGATGGAGAAGGATAAGAAAGAATCACCATTAAAGCAAATACTGAACTACAGTTGCCACACTGCTTTATAGAAGACATACTAACTCTTATACATTTGTGGGTGAGGGGTTAATATTCTTCGGCTGTCTAAGTATCAAAACAGAGTTTTTGGACAATGTTTGAAATTGAACGTCAAACAAAACTTTGAAAAAAACTAATGTGAAAGACCCTCACATGGAAGATGTTATCTCCACTGGTCTGTTTTCACATGCATATGTTCTAGATTGGGCTTCAGCAACTGAAAAGCAGATGTACCACTGGATAACACTGTCACCTCTCTGAAAATCTCCTGAGACAGTCTTCAAGTCATGAGATACTCTGTTAACTGTTTGAAATCATCCTACATCATACATATGAACAAATTTAAAAGGGACAAAAAGCCAACTCAGGACAAAGCCTGCTAAGCAAAACACACTGAAGCTCCCAAGGCAGACATTAATCCAGTAATGATTTTAAGCCCTGAAACACTTGACAGGAATGTCCATAAGACTCAGTTTCGGTAGATAACATTAATGCTTTCTTACTGTTTCCTGTAGTGCCTTTTGTGAACATAAGCATGTATTTTACTCCATGAAGGAAATGAAAAAATGTACTGTCTTTCTTTTTCTTACAAACTCTGCTGAGTCAGAGTTTCTCTAGTACTACAATGCAATATTTTTCACTTTCAGATTTTGGGGTTTACAGCTCTGTTCTCAAGGATGCCCACAAGCAAAAAGGCTCACAACCTTTGTCTAGTGACCAAAATTAACAAGCAGGAAGGGAAATAAGGCTAAACAATAAAAAGCTGGTATGCACTTTCCATTTCTGCTTCTTTATCGCTTTGTCATTTTTGAGTCATCAAAGTAGATCAGGAGCTTTCCTCTCTGCCTTTGAAACAGGAAGTCTCCCTGGTCTATTCTTCAACTTCTTTATGTTATGTAGACCATTTTTTCTTTTCTTATCTATGTCTACAATTAAACTATACTCCTTTGTAATAAAAGCACAGTGCTCCGTTATTCTCTATGTTCATATCTCTTTTACTGCTGCAAAGGTTCACGTACTTTGCAAGCTGCCTAGTTTTTCAGATCCAGTGTCAATACCTGACCTCCTTGTTCTTCTTTTTGGGAATTCCCCTGGTTCTAACTCCTGTCAGTCTCACTTGCAGAAGCCTCAGCACTACCATCCTTTTGTGGCTGCACGATGCTGCTTGAAAAGAAAGTACACAGATTTATAGCTCTCCATAGCACTAATCTGGCAGTGACATGGCTCAGCCCCAGCAGTAGATAGCTGACTACAAGAACCCTGATGAACTCCATAATGCAATGGTTTTGTGAAGACAGATGGAATTCCCAAGATTCATTTAAATATCTTTTGCAAGAAAATAGGCGCTAGTTGTCACTACTCTTCATAACTGAGTGCATTTATCACAGTCAAAATGCTAGGTTAGGTAAAAACTTGTGATCAGAAAGATAATCAACCACTCGGGCAGGAAAACATGAATAGTAAATGCAGTACCATAGGACCATGTAGTTCATATGTCCCATTACAATCTTTCAAGTTCTAGAGATCTAGAAATTAAACTTTTCTTATTTAGAATGGCTGATGGGCAGAGAAGGTAAGAGTCCCCTACATTTTTTCCACTAGAAATATGAAATGTTTCATCTTCATAGTTTCAATAGTAAAGAAATAAACAAGAGACAAACATTTAAAAAAAAAAGCAAGAAAGAAAGAAAGAAAGAGAAAGAAAAAGAAAAAAAAAGAAAAAAATATGGTAAAACATGTAAAAATATTCATCTGTTAGTCTGCTTTGGAAAAAAAACTGAAAATATAATGAAAATTTGCTAGGGAAACCTTCCAAGCCATATTTTTTTATTTATTTATTTTTTGCCACAGAGTGTGACTCTGGGAAACATTTAACTGGATTGGCCATTAGTTTGCACAGAGGTGTGGATGGACTACAAACTGTGCTTGTTGGAATTATTAGAAATTTTGCCACTGACTTTAACTGAGTTTGGATCATCCTTTTAATGAAGGGCAGTTATCTGCAAATATAAAATGCTGAGAATATCTCCATAATTTTATCTCTGTAATTCTGTAGATCTCAGTGAAAACTGTCTCAGAATAAGGGAAGACATTCTTTAAAATATAATAATTTTTGCGACTCTGCAACAGTGATTCTTACTTTTAGAACACATCACTTACCACCACCAAAGGCTTAAAAACAAAACAATAATGACAAGACGCCCAGAACAAAATAGCTTGAGGCCTATAACACCATATAAGAAACAGCTCTTAATTTCCCCTGTGGTTTTCTGTAATCTTTGACACTGCATTTACATTCTGCATCACTCTCCAATGTGTGATAGAATCCCAGCACGGTAATATGAAAGTAAAACAGTTCCAAAGGGTTATATTAGGATACTAAGAACCTCAAAGACAATACATTAGCGATTGACAATTTTCATGAATAATTTTAATGCATTTTTATTACTTTGTTGTAAAAATGTCTGTACAAGATGCAACACCATTATTCTTTTCCCTTTCACTTTCAAATGATTTTTCTTGATATGTCTAAAAATTCTTTTTTCTCTTACAGGTCTAAAAATTGCACTTCTAGTTTAAATCTGAAATGTAATTAAAATGTACATTTTTCCATTGAAGCTGAATGGGCACGAAAATAGGAAATGCCTTTTTACCCTCTTTTGTAACTTAACAGTGCCTTAATTTTTAAAAGGCCATTTAAAAAAGTAAGAATATTTTAGTTAATAATTTAGTACTCACTTCAATTAGAATGCTTATTAAAACTTCCAATGACATTAAAAGTAAAAGTTTGAAAATAATTTTATTATAAATTCTTGCTCCATAAAGATTTCTGCTCTGAAAAGAAAGCATATGCAATATCACATGTGTTATTGTCACAGTATAATTCTTCAAAACTACTGGGCAGAATTCTTAACTGGAAATATATTTCTATATATCTGAGGTGATGGTTGTCATATAAATGGTAAGCTTTCTCAGCTGCAACTCTGGTAAATGCATGAAGGACACTGCTCAGGAATAGGCAATGCCGCAATCTCATCTACACCACTCAGCAGAGAATGAATAACTCCATAGCTTGAAAAACCTATGTTCAGTTTGTGAGTTCCTACTGCTCTTCTTGATGTAATTTGCCACAAGGCCAAATTGCCTCATGTTCAGTCATCTCAGGATTGTAATTATAGAATTACAGAATGATTTGGAGAGGAAGGGACTTCTTTGAAGATCACCCAGTTCCAACTCCCGCTATAGGCAGCAACACCTCCCACCAGGTTGCTCAAAGCCCTACCTAGCCTGACCTTGAATGCTTCCAGAGTGGGTGCATCCACAACTTCTCTGGGCAACCTGTTATAGTATCTCACCACCCTCAGAGTAAAGACTTTCTTAAAATCTAGTCCAAAATCTACCCTATTCCATTTCCCCCCATTCTGTCACTACATGCCCTTATAAAAAGTCCCTCCCCGGCATCACCTGTGTTAGTAAAAATCTGAGCAGAAGACAGTCTCAGATATGGGTGGAAAGCAAGGTTTTCCCATACTTAGTTGTTAACAGTTTTTCAGAGCAAACATGTAGAAATTAGATGATGTTACTTGGGAACAGCAGCACTATGTGTCCACTTTATGGAAGCATGTTTGATTAAACAAGGAAACAAGTAGATGACCCGGAGGGCAGACAGCAGTTCTAACAACTTTAAATAAGTGATGCCCACCACCAACTTGATGAAGAGTGTATTATATTATGTGAGGTATGCTTACTAAGGAAGAAATCAGTATTTCATACATATTACAGTGTTAAAATAATGGCACACACTACATCTATTCTTAATAATGCTACTAAAAATAATAGCCAGAAAAATATACCATAGAATCATAGAATCATAGAATCATAGAATCGTAGAATGGCCTGGGTTGAAAAGTACCTCAAAGATCATCTAGTTTTCCTCCCCAGGCACAAGACTCTACACTTGCTCTTGTTATATCTCATGAGGTTCCTCTCTGTGCAGCTCTCCAGTCTGTCCAGGTCTTGTTGAATGGCATTAAGGCCTTCCTGTGTGTCAGCCACTCCTCCCAGCTCTGTATCCTCAGCAAACTCACTTGGGGTGGACTCTATCCCTTTATCTAGGATGTTGATGAAGATGCTGAACAAGACCGAATCCAGTGCTAACCCCTGGGGAACACCAGTTCTTACAGGCCTCCGAACAGACTCCGTATCACTGATGACAACCTTCTGAGCTCTGCCAGTCAACCAGTTATCAGTCCACCTCATCATCCACTCATCTATCCCCACACTTTCTAAGTTTCATAACAAGAATGGTGTGAAATATAGTGTCAAATGCCTTGCAGAAGTCAAGGTACACAACATCCACTGCTCTCCCCCCATCTACACAGCCAGTGGTGACATAACAGAAGGCTGTCAGGTTGGCCAAGCATGACTTCCCCTTGGTGGATCTATGTTGACTACGCCCAATAACCTTCTCTTCCAATTGCTTGGAGAGGGTACCCAGAACAAGTTGTTCCATCACCTTTCTGGGAATGGAGGTGAGGCTGATTAGCCTGTAGTTTTTCAGATCCATCTTCTTGCCCTTTTTAAAGACTGGAGTGACATCCTCCAGTCTTCAGGCATCTCTCCCATTTGTCAAGACCTTCCAAAGATGATAGAGAGTAGTTCAGCAATCACCTCTGCCAGTTCCCTCAGCACATGTGGATGCATCCCATCAAAGCCTGTGGATTTGTGTGCATAAATTTTGGCTAGATGCTCTCTGGCTCAATCCTCCTTGACCAAAGGGAAGCCTTCCCTTCCCCAGATTCTCTCTCTTACCTACAGGGTCTGGGGTTCCTGAGGGCTAGTCTTAGCATTAAAGACTGAAGCAAAGAAGGCATTCAGAATGTCTGCCTTCTCAGCATTCCCTGTTACCAAGGCACCCAGCTCATTTAGTAGAGGTCCCACATTTTCACTAGTCTTCCTTTTCCTGTTGACATACTTCTAAAAAAACTTTTCTTGTTATTCTTTACCTTCTTTGCAAGGTTTAATTCCAAGAGGGCCTTAGCCTTCCTTGTTGCATCCCTACAGGCACTGAGAACATTCCTATATTCTTCCCAGGTGGACAGGCCCTTCTTCCACTGTTCATGGACATTCTTCTTTCCTTTGAGTTTATCTGTGAGTTCCTTGTTCATCCCCACAGGCTTCCTGCCACCTTTCCCCAGTTACTTACTCTTATGGATGCACTGATCTTAGGCTCCAATTTAGAGGAGGGAGAGGAGGTTCTTTTAGTAAATGTATATCCAACAGTAAGATTAAGACACAACAGGTCAAATGTTAGCCTGACCAGTTTATTACAAGTCCTAGTTGCTTAGGGATATGGGGAAGGAAAGACAGGCAATGGAAAAGAGATAAAAGCAAGAAGTCTTTGTAGAAAGCAAGAAAGATAGTCACCACCGTGGGTCCAGTGTGGTTCATAGTATGTCCGCTGATCTCAGGATCTCAACCAGTCACTGTGGGAATGGAAGAAAGCCAGGAACCTTCGCAGCAAGCAGGCCCCAGGTGGTTCTTCTGAAGAGGCTGCCAAGGGTGGCAAGCCCTGTCCCCACCTGTGTCATGACTTTGCTGAGCAGCGCCTGCAAGACGAGGAGGTGAGCTGGGGACATCCCACCATCAGTCCTTGCCCTGGCCCAGTGCCACAGTCTCCTGGGTGCCAGGCCCCAGCAGCACATCGGCATAGTGATGGGTGGCAGCGGGTGGCTCCCAGGGAACAAGGGCAAAGCAAAACATGATTGATCCCTGTCCCCAGGGTTACCAAGCACAGGTGTACTGCAAGCTGGAGCACGTCCCATGGGAAGACAAGAGCCACCTGCCATGCAGAGTGGTGAACTGGCTGCTGGCAGAGGTGTCCCAGGACCTGACAGCGGCCCAGGTGAGGGGTCACTTCCAAAGCCAAAGGGAGCCGCCTGCCTGCACTAGTGTTCTGTTGGCGGACAGCGGTGGCTTAGCCCTTCCAAGGGAAGGCCTCAGGCAGCCTCCTGTGCCGCATGTCACCAGTGACTGTTTTTCAGGGTGTGACAGACAGCATGAGGATGGCTGCCAGCAACGTCCTGGTGGCTCTGGCCCAGATGCACTTCAGCTTGGTGATGGCTGAGCTCCAGGACCACCTGAAGGCCTTGGGGGAGATGTCCAAGGAGTTTGAGCAAACTGTTCAGCAGCTATGGTAGAGTGCCCTCAGCCTCCTGATGTTGATGACAACTGGGGAATGGGGTCTTTCCCCTCTGTGTGTGATCTGCATTGAGCTGGGGGATGCAGGGCTGCAGCCTGTCCTCCCTCACTGCTGAGGCTCGGACCATAGCCATCTCCTTCCTCTCTGCAGCCCCACAGTGCAGCCCCTTCGTGTGGCTGACACTGGCCAGCCTGTGCAGGGTGGTGGGCCAGATGAGGAGCAGCCGGACCCTGCGCATCGCTTGTGCTGGTGAGTGCTGGCCACAGAGCAGGGGAACTCGGGACAGCCCTTGCACCTCACACTGCTGAGGACACTCACAGGCTCCCTTTTCAATCTCTCTCCCTCTCTTTTATTTTATTTTATTTTTTTTAATTACTTTTTGTTTTGTTTTGTTTTATTTTTTTCAGTTGTGAAACAATGGTTGGAAGGAGTCAAGGTTCACTTGTGCTCTGGAAAGCAGTGCCCCTGGCCTGCCATGGAGAAAGAGCAGATCTGTGAGAATCTTTACCAGCTCTTCTGCTCTGTGCTGAGGAACTGGCAGGACTGCAAGGAGGAAAAGGTGAGCACTGCTGCCATTCCCAGCCCAGGATGGCAGTGCAGACATCCATGTCGGCAGCTCTGTCTGTGCCCAGTGGTTGCTGAAAGCAGAGCGGTGAGGAGAGGGAGTGGGCTAGCTCTGCAAAGGGCCCCAAACTGGCTCTGTGCTCGGGGCTGGATCTCCCTGCCAGGAAGCAGCTGCATGTCGCAGCATTGTGGCAGGGAGAGCTGGGGATGAGGGTGTGAGGAAAACCTCCCCACCCTCCAGAGTGAGTCCATCTCCTGCTGGGCATGGGGATATGGGGAAGGGGAAGGGAAAGAGAAAGCCCTCTCTGTAGGAAGGGCAGACCTTCAGTCTTTGATGCTGCGCCTCTGCCATCCCTTTCCAGGACAAACAGGCTGTTCTTGGGGCTTTGGCTGCCATGATGGCTGTCCTCCTGCAAGAGGAGCTGCCCCAAGAGCATGCCTGGGAGCAGCTCCTCTGGCTCATGCACCAGTATCAAGAGGTCCAAGACACCTGCAGGGGGACAAAGGTGAGACGTTTTGCATAGCTCAGGGTGGATGTGGGGACTGTGCAAGTGCCATGAGGGGTCAGTGGGATGGAGGGAGAAGGTGGGGAGCCCTTGGAGAAAGAAGGGATAGGTGTCCAAGGGAAGGCTGAGGCTTCCTGAGCTCTCCAGTCAAGGAAGGAACAAGCCAGACAGGAGCCAGAAGGGATCCAGCAGTCACTGGGGCCCACCTTCTGGGAATGAGAGGCTTCACCATAACCATGGGGCTCTGAGTGCCTGAGGAGCTCTGTACTAACATCCAGAGGGACCACATCCAGATGCATCTGATGGGGGAGAGGAGGGCTGCTGGGTGGGAAATGCCTGCAAATGATGCCCAAACAGGACTCAGTTGAGAGCAGAGAGACTCTCTTGGTGCTACTGGGAGATGGGGACAAACAAGAATACCTGTGCGGAAGCTTCTCCCAGCAGACAAACCACTGGGAATCAGTTTCTCTGCTCCCAAGTGGCTAGCTGCTAGATGTGGCTTCAGACCTTTCTTCCTTTCCTGGTCTCATGCAGAGCCTCAGTATCTTCCTGGAGGCCTTAGAGGAAGTTCAATCTGTCATCCCCAAGGACAAGTGTCTGGCCATCACCAGAGCAGTATTCTACCAGGTAAGGGGGAGCCTATCCTTGCACCCACAGCAGATTCCCTCTTGGCTAAGTCTCAGGACTGTGGAGCTCCAAGCCTCTGACAGCTGCTCAGCCTGAGCTCCTGCATGCCTGTGGCTGCTCCAGAGCTGTGCGTGTGCCCCTGGGGATGTTGTGGGGTGGGCTGTGTTTTGTCTGCATGTCCTCTTCCCGAGAGTGCCAAGGGAGACGAGAGCTGGCAGCACAGTTTCTTTTCCATCCTCAGTGCTGATGCGATTTTCTCAAATGGACCTTGTTCCCACAGCTCTCTGATGACACCAAGCAGCACAGCGAGGCTGAAAGAGCAGAGGTGACCCACTGCATCCTGCTGCAGGGTAAGGAGAGAAGATTTGGTGATCCTCGGTGGTGCCCTTGCCAAAACCTCTCTCACAAACCTCCAGAATGAACACAAGTTGCTTGTTAACACAGCATGGGATTTCCTCCCTGCAGCCCAGATCTGCCCGGAGGAAATGGTCCTGTTTCTGCAGTCGCAGCTGGGTGGTGAGAGGGAGGCTGGATGCGTGGCAGCCCTGGGTCTGCTTGGTGCTCTGGCTCACTCTGATGGTCAGTACCATGGGTTGGAACTTCCAGGGATCCCTTTTGCCACCTGGGTTGTGTCTCCACACATGCTTCTGTGCATCTCTTGCAGAGCCTGTGATGATAGAGAAGCTGCCCCAGGTTGTGGAGACTGTGCAGTGTCTCTGCAGGGACCCCGGGACCCAGGTGAGCCAATTTGGTAAAGGAAGGAGTTTTCGGGCAGGGCTGGGGTGCCCAGGGAAGTGAGGGGACCCTGACCACATGGTCATGATGGCTCCTGTGGGGAGAGCAGGCAGGCCCCTGTGCTGTGCATGGAAAGCTCACAGCCTGGTGCTAAGGCCTAGCCCTCACCTGAGGAGCCAAGGCTTCTCCTTTGCTCTTGGTGTCTCTGCTCATGCCCAAAGGGCTTCCCTTTGACTTCTGAGCAGGAAAATCAAACCCACAATTGACTCCTGGCAGGTGAGGACGGCCGTTCTGCACTTCATCAAGGATGTGCTCAGTGCTAACGCCTGGAGCTGTTCAGCCTGGGATGTGGTAGGGCACATCTTCAGTGAGTTCAGCCACACCACAGGAAGAAGGGTAAGGACAGTCTTCCTTTGGAAGACCCGTGCTGCTCAGAGGCTGGCACAGAAGCACCAATGGGGCCACACCTGAGCATCCTGAGAGGCTCCTGAGAAATGAGAGTAACCAGTGTTCCAACAACACTGTTGTGCAGGCAGCTAGAGACCTTTCTGCCCAGGAAGCCCAGGAAGAAGGAGCTCTCCAAGAGCTGTGCATGGACATCCTGGGGTCACTGGATGTCTCCGTGAGAGGGATGACCAAAGTAAGTCACAATCTGCCCTGCTGCCCTGCTGTCCTTGCTTTCACACCATGTGTTCCTCCTCCCATTCCAACACCCCAGGTCTGTCCTCCAATGTGCTCTGAAGCACACAAGACTCAGGGAAATTCACACAGTCCTCTTCATCTCTGAGAGGAGGCAGGAATGCTGACATGCTCAACTGCCTCTTTTCTTAGAGCTCCTGTGGCCTCAGCTGCTGCTGTATGTGGTGCCAGCCCAGTATATGGGCATGCTGATCCCAGTCTCCTGCTGCATCCAAGAACTGGATCCCCATTTCCTCAGCTCCGTGTTTCAAGGTAGGAGCAGTAACGGCCCTAGTGAGCTCTGTGGACCAATGTTATCACCCAGAAAGGACAGTGCAGGTGCACGTGGCAGAGCACAGTGTGTCTTGGTGTCTCACCCAGTACTTCTTTCTCCCCACAGGCCCACTGCTGACTCCCCAGACATTGTTGGTGAGTAGATGCTCCAGAGGCTGGTATCACAAGCCCTGAGGAGGAAGCAGCAGAAACTTCCCCCTGGAACACACTGTCGACTTGATGATGGCCATCAAGGAGATCTCGAAAGCCAAAGGAATGTGTGTGCGTGCTGCTGAGAAGTGGATGATCACCTTTCTGCAGATATAAGGAAAGGACATCCAGCAGGACGTAAGAGACTTTCTTCTTCCACATATCTTGGACTTTTTCTGGCTGTTGCACTATGCCTTGTGCCATTTGCCTCGTGTGCTAAAGAGCCACAGCCTGAGTGCAGAGCCAGGGCTTGGACAGGGTGGCTGGTGTGAAATTTAGGCTTAGGCCTTGGCAGCATGTCAAGGGAGCAGGCACTGCTCATGAGCTGAATGTCCATGGTTAGGCCATGCAGAGTCAGGGATGCAGCAAGTTGTTCTTTCTCCCCTTCTTCTTTCAGGTGCTACTGATAGTTCACATCCTATGCAGCTGCATATTGTCCATGCAGCAGAGCATGTTTGTGCCCTTCCTGTGCCAGGCAGTGGTCATCCTCACATCCTCTGTCACACAGAGGTCATGATTGACACCTTCTTCTCGCTGCTTTGAGCCCACATACAGGTACTGGCACTCCTGCCTTTGCTGTTGCTGCCGTCCTAGCTGTAGCTTGCCTCTGTCAGAGAGATCCCGGGAGGAAGCAGCTTTTCTTTTTTCTTTTTTCTTTCTTTCTTTCTTTTTTCAGAGTCTGTTTGAGGCAAAAATTACTCAGCTGGGACTTGAGACTTTCCTTTTTCTAGCGAGATGTGGAAAAGAATAAGAGAATTTTGTCTTCAACAGTGGAACCAGTAGAAGGGAAGGGAAACAGATTAGCTAAAACAGTTGTATTATTTATCTAAAAAAATTAAATGCTACAATCCTGGCTAAGAAGTGAAAAGAGTATTTTTTTTTTCCAAGTCTTCATTTTAATAGCTGCTGTCTCTTCTCCATACCAGTTACAGAATCACAGAATCGCCAAATGTTTGGAAGGCACCTTGAATGATCGTCTAGTCCAATCCCCCTGCCTTAGCAGGAACACCTTGATTAGGTCACACAGGAATGTGTCCAAGCAGGTTCTCAGTGTCTCCAGAAAAGGAGACCACAACTTCTCTGGGCAGCCCATTCCAGTGTTCTGTTACCCTCACCGTAAAAAAAGTTTTTTCTTATATTTTTTGGAACCTTCTATGTTCCAGCTTGCACCCATTTCCCCTTGTCCTATCACTGGATGTCACTAAGAAGAGCCTGGCTCCATTCCCCTGATGCACACCCTTTACATATTTATAAACATTCATGAGGCCACCTCTTAGTCTCCTCTTCTCCAAGTTAAAGAGACTGAGCTCCCTCAGCCTTTCCTTGTAAGGGAGATGCTCCAGTCCCTTCAACATCTTTGTGGCTCTGCACTGGACTCTCTCAAGCAGTTCCCTGTGCTTCTTGAACGGAGAGGCCCAGAACTGGACACAATACTCCAGATGTGGTCTCACCAGGGCAGAGTAGAGGGGGAGGAGAACCTCTTTCGATCTACTCACCACCCCCCTTCTAGTATTCCCCAGGATGCCATTGGCCTTCTTGTAGTGCTGGCTCATGGTCACCCTGCTGCAGGACCCCCAGGTCCCTTTCCCCTATGCTGCTCTCCAGCAGGTCAGTCCCCAACCTATTCTGGTACCTGGCGTTGTTCTTGCTCAGACACAAGTCTCTACGCTTGCCCTTGTTGTATTTCATCAAATTTCTTCCCAACTCTCCAGCCTGTCTCGGTCTCGCTGGGTGGCAGCACAGCCTTCTAGTGCGTCAGCCACTCCTCCCAGTTTTGTATCACCAGCAAGCTTGCTAACAGTGCACTCTACTCCCTCATCCAAGTCACTGATGAGTATATTGAATAGTACTGGTCCCAGAAGTGACCCTTGAGGGACTCCACTAGATACAGGCCTCCAACTAGACTCACTCTGTCCCACTGACCACAACTCTCCCGCTTCTTTCCTTCAGCTCGTTCACAGTCCACCTCACTACTTGATCATCCAGACCACGCTTCCTCAGTTTACCTGCAAGGATGTTGTAGGAGATGGAGTCCAATGCTCTGCTAAAATCAAGATAGACCACATCCACTGCTTTGCCATCATCTATCCACCTGGTTACGTCTTCATAAAAGGCTATCAGGTTGGTCAAGCATGACTTCCCCTTTGTGAAGCCATGCTGACTGCCCCTAATGACCCTCTTATCCTTGATATGCCTAGAAGCAGAGCCAAGGATAAGTTTTTCCATCACCCTTCCAGGGATGGAGGTGAGGCTGATCAGTTTATTGTTACCCAGGTCCTCCTTCTTGCCCTTTCCGAAGACTGGAGTGACATCATTAGTTTTTCTCCAGTCCTCAGGCACCTCTCTTGTTCCCCACACCTTACCAAAGATAATGGAGAGCAGCCTAGCAATTACTTCCACCAGCTCCCTCAGCACCCACGGGTGCATCCCATCAGGACCCATGGATTTATGGATGTCCGGATTGTTTAATTGCTCCTTAACCCAGTCCTCATTAACTGAGCCAAACTCCTCCTTGACCCTGACTTCCTCTGGGGCCTCAGGGGTACAGGGCTCCTCAGGACAGCCTCCAGCAGTATAGACAGAGACAGAGAAGGCACTCAGTAACACTGTCTTCTCTGTATCTTCTGTCACTAGGGCAGTCGTGTGTGTGTGTCTGCACGCGTGCACATGTGCACACCTGTTTGTGTGGGTGCATGTGCCCAGTGGCAGCAAGGCTCAGACTTGCTCCCAGCTGCCCAAGGCCACGCAGCCCCTTAATGCCAGCATCTATGCCATCCAAATACAGGCTGCCAGACTTTTGGAAAGAAATTCTGCTTCAACTCTCTTGGAAAATGCAGTTCCACACAGTAAAGCTGTAATCTCTCTTGAAACCTCTTCATGTTCATGACAACTACAAAACTGTCACCACCACGAGCTATGCCTTTTCACGAGCAATGAACAACAGTTTGCATGCCATGCTGCACTTGTAACAATCTGTACCAGCGGAGCTGACCTACTGTTGCTTTTGCCACTGCCCACCACCTCACTGTGCTCACATCCACTGCTTGGTCTTTTCCAATGCTCCATGTGCATCGATGAATGTCAGTGGGTGACATATTTTCCACATGGAGGAGCTCAATGACACATCTCTACTTCATGTGCACTTCTATGTCAGACCCATTGTGTCAGACTGCCCCTCTGCTGCCATCTGTCTCATGGCAATAACACGTCATGGAATATTGGTGGCAAGCTTCAACTCCTACTGCCACACCACCAACAACCGCCTCTGATGTCATGGGCCAACACCGTACAGTGTGAGGCACTACTCTCACAGCAGCCCTCAGAAAATGCATCAGATAATGTATTAAGTAACAAAACTTATTTTTAAAAAATTTTCTTGTTGAATAAAGAGATCAGATTTTAGATTGAGCCTCTACATGTTCCATTTGAAAACTGGCCTGTAATGTATTTATATCAACAGAAAATGGAGCGGCAACGAAACAAAAATTTGACGGATTTTTTGCAATCTCGAAACCTATTCTCTAATTCCTGTATCAAAACGGAAAGCACAGCTGCATCTTTTTTTGTGCTAGGGGCTGGCCTGCAGGAGAGGAGCTCTGTAGAGAAGGACCTGGGTGTCCCAGTGGACAGCAGGCTGGCCGTGAGCCAGCAGTGTGCCCTTGCAGCTAAGAAGGCCAGTGGTATCCTGGGGCACGTTAAAGAGTGTGGTCAGCAGCTTGAGGGGGGTAATCCAGGGCGCTTTCCTGCTCAAACTCCTGTAGGGAACTACTTTTAGCAGGGAGGTCAGTCTCGATGATCTCCAGAGGTCCCTTCCTACCTGAATGATTCTGAGATTGGATGAGAAAGAAACTGCAAGTACCACGTGCTAATTACACTGGATACATTTGGCAGATCAGATCAAAGGAAGACCACTCACGTGGCACAATTCCAACATCATTTAAAAAAAAAAAAAATAAACAGTGGGAGCTTAAGGGTATGCAAACATTTTATTCAGCTTTGAAATGAGATTTCCACTGGCTTGGTCTGAAGAAAGGAATATAAAGCAGTTAATGCCCACGAAACAGAAGATAACTACACAGTTTTAATTTAACACATAAGAAAATGTAAATTTCATCTTAAGTATTGAAACACCATGGAACATGGCCTTCCAATGCCCCCTTCCTTTCTGTCCTCATTTCGCTCAAACAATTCCGTAAGGCAGGGGCAGCCATCATTCTTTTCCAAAACTTTCCTGTCATTGTTTAGCCTCTGACTGATCAAAATATGTTTGTGCCTATTAATTTTTGACAGAATCCATTTTTTGCAGCATTAGTACTAACGCATTTGTCATACATTTTCTAACATTCCTATCAAAATAATTCATCTTTTTCTCCATTCAGATTATATACAAAGAGACAACCACAATAAATTGTAAAAAGCCCTACAGTACTCCGGTCTGCAATGGTAATTTTCTATGACTGCCATGACAAATTTACTCCCCACTCACAAACCTTTCCAAAGTTAGTTCCCATCCTTTTTCCAAAATTATCAATTTGTGTTAGAGAGTTCATTGCTGAGTAAGCTATCCCTATGGTTGTCCACATGCTCTCTGGGTCAATCTTGATTGCAGCTTGTCTCAAAGCTGCAGTAGACTGCAGGATGAATGAACCGCATACTTCTTTTTTTTCCAGCTACCTACTTTTTTTTCCTTTTTTTCTAGCCATCTCACAGAATGGATGAAAGCATACTCTTAGAAGATGCTATCTAGATTATCTCAGTGATATCAGTATGAATAGAAATATATCCCGTCATTGTGGACTGACTGCTAGACTGCTCTGAAGCCAAAACAGAGCTAGATACACCCAAGCTCCCAATCTTCAAGTGTGTATTCTCAAGGCCACTTTTTTCACTGTTGCCAAAACCAGAGCCAGAAAGTCAAATCAAGGAATCTGTTACAGGATGGATAACAGAGCCAAGATGTTCTGATGAGAATGAAAAATAACAATAGAATAAATGAATGATGCTCTTTATGTGCTTTTTCTCTATTTTTAAATGCACTGCACAAAAGAGAAAAAGGTAAGGGGTATTGCTTAGGTGTCCTACAACTGGAAGGCCTGAAAACTGGGGAAATCTGGTAGGAGCCTTTCACAATCTAAAGGGGGGCTATAAGAGAAGGAGGAAAGACACTAGCAGAGTCTGCTGTAATAGGATAAGGGGAAATGGATTCAAAGTAAAAGATGGAAAATTTAGACTGGATTTAAGGAAGAAATTTTTTACGATAAGGGTGGTGAGGCAGTGGCTCAGGTTGAGTGGTGGTATATGTATCGTTCCTGGATACACTCAAGGTCAGGCTGGACGGGGCTCTGAACAACCTGATCGAGCTGCAGGTGTCCCTGCTCATTGCCAGGAAGTTGGACTAGATGACCTTTGAGAGTCCCTTCCAACTCAAGTGATTCTAGATTCTATGAAAATGAATGTTTTGGAAGAGATCACAATTCTACATGTAAGTGGACATTAGGAATAACAGTGCTCAGAATAAATTTAAAGATTTTCTACACTTCCACAAAAATCTATGTGTTTTAAATGTTGCATGAGCTTAATGGTTTGCACAATTGATTTGACTGTAGGTCTTCCTCAGTCTCCTGCTAGAAACCAGTAGGCTTGTCAGCAGACTCTGGGTACATACTGAATAAATGACAGTGACCTCCAATAATTTAAACTGCTATAGGAAGAGTTTCAATCTACCGCACTGCAAAAGTGTTTTAAACATAAGCATAAGTGTTCTCCATGGCTGTGTGGAAAACAGCTACTTCAGGATTTTATGTTTGCCCTGACCCAGCAGCCAATCCCTCTTGGGAAGCCCCCTCACACAATGGTACTCTGAATAAGCACAAAAGTTTTTTGCATACTACTGCTTTCAGGAGTACATGCCTAAATTGAGGACCACAAACATGACAATGAAGCACCATTTTTTATCTTAATTATACACAAAGGAGATACTTGCACTCATAGCAATACATGTAAGATCAAAATGAATAGAATTTCCACCTTTTCTCTTAGCAAAAGGTAGAAGTCTCAGCTGAGAGCTGAGTTTAGAGCCTCTTACTTACTCTTACTCTTACTTTACAGAGGGACCTGGATAGACTGGATTGATGGATCAAGGTAAACTGTATGAGTTTCAGTAGGGCCAAGCGTCGGGTCCTGCATTTTGGTCACAACAACCCGGGCAACCCTACAAGCTTGGGGAGGAGTGGCTGGAAAGCTGCCGGATGGAAAGAGACCTTGGTGTACTGATGGACAGTCAGCTGAATATGAGCCAGCAGTGTGCCCAGGTGGCCAAGAAGGCCAATGGCATCCTGGCTTGTATCAGAAATGGTATGGTGAGCAGGACTAGGGAAGTCATCCTGTCCCTGTACTCAGCATTGGTGAGGCTTCCCCTTGAGTACTGTGTTCAGTTTTGGGCACCTCAGTACAGAAAAGGACACTGAGGTGATGGAGCAGGTCCAAAGAAGGGCAACAAGGCTTGTGAAGGGCTTGGAGAATATGCCCTACAGGGAGAGGCTGAAGGAACTGGGGCTGTTTAACCTGGGGAAAAGGAGGCTGAGGGGAGACCTTATTACTCTCTTCCAATATCTGAAAGGTGATTGCAGTGAGAGGGGGCTGGTCTCTTCTCACTGGTGACAGCTGACAGGATGAGGGGAAATGGCCTCAAGTTGTGCCAGGGTAAGTTTAGGTTGGATATCAGGAAAAATTTCTTTATAGAAAAGGTTGTTAAGCACTGGAATAGGCTCCCCAGAGAGGTGGTTGAGTCACCATCCCTGGATGTGTTTAAAAACCGTTTGGATGTTGTGCTCAGGGACATGATTTAGTAGAGGGTTGTTAGGGTAGTATGGTTAGGTTGTGGTTGGACTCGATGGTCTTCAAGGTCTTTTCCAACCTGAACAATTCTATGATTCTATGATTCTACTGGGCTTTAAAGGAAGTCTGGAGGATGTTATGGTAACTGATGAAATCCCTAAGAAAGCTAGAATTTGTAAGTGCAGTAAAGTCTATTTCACAGCTTCTGATTCAGGGATCAGGAAGGAATATTCCTTATCTTCAGAGCATCACACATTTGGTTTACTCCTTTATAGATTTTTTCAACTTCTTCAGCTATGGCAAATCCTACGGTTTGAAACGCACTGCCTGTGCGTTCAGCTGATGCCAGCTGCAGAGCTCTGGCTCATTGTTTTCTTCCTGCAATACCGCAGACATGGAATCCATAGAGCTGCCTGCATAGCCACACTCCCAGTGGTTTTCCTGTAGCTGTTCCATGACACAGCTGTCCATTTGGCAGCTTGACCAGCACACTCATTTTAACAAGTAGTAAACTAAACACAGAGGCAATAGGTTTACTCTACTGTTGCAGTGCTTTCTAGATTCATATTTTCTTATGTATTGTTCTATAAATAATTAGATTAGTGAATGCATTCTTTTCCATTCTGTTGCTAGATGTTTTGAGAGTGTGTTTTTTGTTGTTTTTTGTTTGTTTGTTTTATTTTTGTTAACCAAGAGTGTCTTGAAAACATATGACTATGAAATTGCACTAATTACGGAATTAGTTCCAATTTAATGTCTGGTTTATCATAGACCTATTTATGGGCTGGCCAAAATCTGTTCTGGCCAATTAGCAGGAAATGGGAAAGAGAAATATCAATATGAGCTTCATAACTGTTGGCATTAACTGTGCCTTACTTATGCTCTACTTTAACGATGTTGTTTTATTTTTCTCATAGAAAAAGCTGGTATAAGATGCCTCTAAAATCAGTAGAGCTATTAAGTTCATGATGAAAATAACATTAAGCTAATGTTCCCTGTTTATTTCGGCAATAGAGTAGTAGTGCTACTGGAACATTAAAATGTTTTAGTAAGTTTAGAAAAAAAAATAATGATGACAAAACATCTTTATCACCTGGGGAACCTTGTTTACAATCTTATACAAAACCCACAAATTAAGCCGTCATCCCAGCATAGAAAGTCAACAGCTCATTTTTGTCTGCGTAAATGTATCAGGAGGCAGTAACCCAAGATACCTGTGTCCTTTAAATAATTAGTATTATATTTTTATGCAAGGTTTGAAAAAAAATATTTTTCTTCCATGAGACACTTAGAATGCAGTTGTCTTAGTTTATACTGTGTTAATATAAGCCGTTGCAAGTGGCAGACTCACTGGAGGAAGGATAATTTAGAATTGCACTGCCATCTTTGGCCAGGATTTGATCACATACTCTCTATTTGCTCTCATTAAGATAATATATCTTATCCATTTTCTATAGAATACATAATGATGTTCACTCTTGTTTAGATTTGTCTATATTTTGCTACATTTTTTTGTCGCATCTAGAATGCAGAGTAATTGTACTCAGCTGCATTCATGGACTTTTGTTGCATGAAAAATAAGAAGAGGGCATATGTGGCATGGATTTGGGATGCAATCATGGTAAGTACCTGGATCTGGAAGCTACAGAGCTCTGCCAGGACCTGCCATATAGATCAGGCTTGCATGAACATCCTGAAAAGATCTCACATTGGCAAAATCATTGACTTGAAACTTAACAATAGCAAATAAATATATTGACTGACCTTGAAAGCAAATATGCGGTTATCTCCCTGCTTGAGATACCATTGGAAACTGCCATTATGTATTTAAATGGCTTATTTTGCTTTTCAAGTGGAAGCTGGCTGAAATGTACTGCACCTTTAGGGAAGGAAGAGTCATTCCCTAATGGCTGGCCAAGGAACAGCAAAGACAACAGCTGCAGAGGTAGCTGGAATTGGAATTGTGGAACCCTCACAGATGGAGTCAAAGTGCTTGACTGCCGCTGAAGTAGGAAAGAAAGAGTGAAAACAGAAGGAAGGCAAAATATGTAAATGGCAAACCAGAAGCTGTACCTTAATAAGACCTGAAGGTTTCCTGCACATCCACATGTAACACTGGCCTGGAGGTACCTCAGGAACATGGAGTAATCTACAAATACTATATAAACTGCAAAACAGGTCATTGCCCCAAGCAGGATTAGGACAGAAACAGAAAATAAAATAAAATAAAATTAGACATTTAATTTGTTTATTTTTCACATGAATAAACAGAAAATAAATAGAAATGTGAAGACTGGAAAAAATCTTTCTAGGTTACATTGGAATTCTGCTTTGAGGTTTTGGCTGCTTTCTTGCGCCTTTGTTGCAGACTGTGTTATAAGAAGATAACCACAGTTAGATTAGATTGGTGGCACATCAGTGGCCATTTGCTTGCTGTGGCCAGCAGTAGTCTTTATAAAGAAAATTGAAAAAACAAGAAAACTGAAAACTGTCAAGTTTTCAGTAATTTAATGACTGCTGGCCTTAAATCATCAAGCTCCTTTTCTGTGATATTCAGGATTTGATTCACTTACATCAGTGTCTAGTTATTACATTGATTTTAGATTAAAGTGTCTTAGTTGACTTCAACAAGAACATAAGATGATCTAAGCAGTATAACAGTGAAATTGGGGTGTCTTCATTTTTCTTAACATTTTCAATTGAAAAGAATGTAAATTAAAAAATTATTTTAAAACAAACTTATACTAACAATTTGTTGATAGGTTAGTAGGCATAAGTAGAAACAGCATTTGAAGGAGTTTGCACAAATTCAGACTTTCTGAACTGAAACAAAGAACATGTTGACCAAACAGTAGGGTAGGAATAGCCTTTTCCATTTTAGACATTCGTATTTTCTTAAAAATGCTGTGAGGAAGCAAATTTTGTGACAAAGAATTTAGATCTAGCAATGTTAGGTACATATGCTTATGTGCTTATAAGAGAGCTGCTGAAGGAAAAAGAAGGGAAATAGAATTTGCAAACTCACACTAAAAGAATGTGCTTTTGGCATGCAGATAAATACTATGAGTAAAGCAGAAATTTTATTTCTGGATCTGGATATAGCTAGAGATTAAGCATTTAGTAAGAGTTTGAATACTAGGAGTTATTTTCTTTTCTAATTTCACTGGCCTGTCAAATCCTGAGATCTTTCAAACAATTTTTTTCAAAAAATTTTGGAACAAAATTTTATTAATTCATAATAAATGAGATGTGTATTTAAGAAAGTAATGTAAATTATGCAGCCTATGCAGTGTTGAGCACTAAACCTTCATGAGCTGAGTGATCCTAGTTAAGAACAGTGTTACCCCAATCTGTACCTGTGAAAAAATAAACACTGTGGAGGAACACTATCTTAAATTCACATATTAGTTACTCACTGGTTGATCCTTCCTAATTGCTAGAAGCAATCTCCATTTTAATTTATTCTTACAACTGCTGTTGTTCCATACTGTTAATAATGGGTACTAGTATTTAATGTTCCAGTAAGAGACTATTTATTTGCTTTATATGTTTAGTTCTGTTGAATGTCAGTACATCCATCCTCTGCAAAGTTCAGTTAAGAAATCCAGTTCTATCTTTAAGCCTCATCTATGCAGAGAGCAGCTGAATGTCTGAGCTCACAAGGAGGTCTTCTTATTCAGTGAAGAACCAGGCTGTGTTCAAACCTTTTGTCCCATGTGAAAAATCATAGGTTCCAGTGCTTCACCAAGCAGAGTTCAGTCTCCAGTCACAGCTTCCAGATAGGATTTACTGATTGAGAGAGATTTACTGCTTGAGACAGGCAAAAAAAAAGTCTGGCAGCCTGACCTATGGTAGCTGGAACTCCCTCTACATCCCCAGAGATAAAAATGGACTTCACTATCAGGCACTTGAAGAAACAGCTGAATAAGAAATGCACCGTATTTCACATTTTTAGAGGAGAGTAACAAAACGTGTATGGCTTTCTTTTCTAGACTTCCTATAATACTGAATTAGAAGGAAATTTTAGAGTGGATTTACTTTAAGTAAAAACAGTCTCCCGTAAATGAGAAAGCAAGGATTCTTCCCCCTGGAATATTAAACCACGAACCGTGACAAAATACAGTGACAAAATGACAGTTAGGCAGCCAGCAGAATCCATGGTATTTACAATTTCGTCAAATGAGTCCCTTTCTGCAAATGTTTTGGCCTTTGCCTATTTACATTCCTTGTGCTTCATGCATTGATATGCTTCACATAGCACAGCTATTGCACTCCATCAGTTAATGCTGCTTTTCCTAGTTTCTAGCAGGCAGGTTTCCATTGCTTCTTTGTTTCCCTGTTTGAATGCAATACATGTTAATTTTACAGTAAGTGCCAGTTTACATTTGCTCAGTTGTCCTCATGACATAATTTGACTTGAAGTTATGCAAATGACTTCTTTGCAGATACCTCTGATTAGCTGCAAAAAAACACTTCTTAATTAGTCCTGAGATAATCAGGGAGAAATCACAGTTGATTACACATAGTGAATTTGCTTCTCAAATCTGAATGGCAGTACTTCCTGCCACAGGACCTTTGAGCACTCCATAGAGTTTGCACCTTGCCTTCCCTTGAAAAGCACTTCAACTGTTCCCTTAACAGCTTCATAAAATAAAACCTTTCTTTTTACAGTGGCTCTACCCAAACAGCAAAGGATCTCTACTGGCAGTCCAAGTGAAAATTCAACCAGGGTAGTACAAATTCTGCCTATTGCTGAAGATAGTAAATCGTACCAGAAATATAAAGGTGTTAGAAAGCTTTACAACAGGCAGCAAAGAGAGCTGGCGCAAAAGCAGATCTGCTGATTAAAATGACATTGTCAACTGATATAAAAAGAGTGACAATTTCAGAGATCAGTAATTCATATGGTATTTCCAGTGGAGTTTCACTGGTTTGCTGCTCACTGAACTCTTCCTGTTCCTCAGTAATGAGCCAGTAATTTATCATAATCCATTTTTCAAATAAACAGGGACAAGTGAACTTCAGAAGGTTCACCATTCAGATTCAATTTGAGTAAACAGATAAATGCTTAAAGGTTTATTCAGAGTTTGGTCTCAATTACATAATACATCTCGAGTCCTTGAGTTTCCAGGACAGGTAACCTTTTCTACATTGTCCCTAAACTCTTCTCCAAGCAGAGTGCTTTGATAGGGTGAAGAGTAGGTCAGATTCCTCCTAATAAAAGTAGACCTTTTTTTAGAAACAAGACTGAAGGCTGATATTTTCTGCAGGAGAAGGAGGAATGATAGAAGAACCTGAGGTCACTTATTACTTAACGACTCCAGGCACAAACACACACACGCAACACCCAGATTTTGGTATCGACTTCTATAAATCCTTGATGATATACTGAATTCAGATTTAGATCTGAAATTTCCAAAACAGCTCCTTCTGAAGGGGGTATGATTTGGATATCCAATTCAGATGGGATATATAATTCTCCCTAAAGAAAAAAATTCTTGTAAAATTAAAGAAAAACATAACAAAAGGGTGAAAGTAGAGGTAGTTCATCCTAAAGTTGAAGTGAATTTCAAATTTGATGAGCTAGAGAGACAAATAAAATAATTTTGATAATGTACCATTAGGAAAAAGAGAAGAATTTCACACCTGTGTGAACCTTTCATTGCATTAAAGGAGGTCTGCAAGACAGAATGGGAAAAAAAACCCACAAAGAACTTTTAGAGACCTGGAACTCCTAAAACTCCATGGAACAAAGTTACAGGACTAAGTTCTGCTCTCATTTGCAGACAATGCAAGCCTGAAACAGTGATACAAAGTTTGAATTTTACAAAAATCTGATACCAAGGTATTTTCACACTATCAACAACAATCATAATACTATAGAGCTTGCTGTTGTTTTCACTTGGTTGTTGTTTTAAGAAAGAATTTGGTGAAATTTCTTTGAGTTATTAGTAGGAATTATGTTATTCCGCTGAGTGCTTCCCTTTGTTTCCTTGTTGCTGTGTAATGATCTGCAGATCCTGGAGTTTTCCATATAATGATAAAAGCAATGCAAAATGGCTCTATATCTTTCTTCATTCTCTGCTTCTGGGATGTCACAGTCCCTACTCTGTGGAAAACAGCAGTGGCAAGGAAAAAATATAACCATGGAACAAGTATAACCATACTTGTTTAATATGTGAGGTAGGATTTAAAGACAGGTATTAGCACATCAAAATCATTAATCTATTGTCACATGTCTTTTTCAGATTACTTGTTGTCAATCAGTCGTCTTTTTTACAGCTGTGAGATGCATCTATCCATCAGCATAACCAGTGCAGACCACAGCCTTACCACTGCTTGTGTTCTCAGAGGCAGCTAGGTGTCACTGGGATATGTCCCAGACATTCTTTAGTTTCTGGTAATGGATGGGGTTGCAGGCTGTATAATTTATTCTAGCAGTTCAGATGCCTTTCTTCACTCATGCTACATGGCCCTTCCCTACATGAATCAGAAGTAAACCCTGATCAATTTCATGCACTCTTTGTTACCTGGCAGGGCACATAAAATCATTGTCGGCAATAGTATATGACATAATTTCTATGGTTGTATGACAATCTAAATGTACGCAATACCAAACAAAATTATTAGGCACTCACTGTCGTCAACAGCCCACAGTGCTATCTTTGTGTCTGACTTTGTCATAGTCAGCACAATAATTTCCAGTCTGCTTCTCTGTTTCTCTTGCTTTCTTTTTTTTTTTATATGATTTAATAATACTAAAAACAACATCAACAAAAACATTAAAAATAAAATAAGTTTTGTTCCTTATATACATTAACTATATTATATATTTTATGTGGGCTACTCCAAAAGTAATACCACCTGCTTCATGATGTCAGCCCACGATGTCAAAGGTGGATGTTGGTAATACGGAAGTAGGGGCTGAACTTTCCCACCAGTATTACATTACATTTTGTTGCCATGAGACAGATGGCAGCAGAGGCGCAGTCTGACACAATGGCATCTGGCATGGAAGTGCAGATGAAGCAGAGGTGTGCCACTGAATTCCTCCAAGCAGAAAAAATAGCACCCACTGACATTCATTAGTGCTTGCTCAGTGTTTGTGGAGACCAGTCAGTGGATGTGATCGCAGTGAGGCAGTGGGTAATGACTCTTTGAAAAAAAAAAAAAAAAATAGAGTATTGCAGCTGAGAATTTGTTCTATAAAGTAAGTGTCATTTTGCAATTTGTATCAGTCATAGTTTTCAAGGAAATAAATAGAAGGCATTACTTTAGGAGCAACCTTTGTGGACGCAGCTCTAGACAATTCATCTTTATTCAGTGTGGTCCAGGCAAGCCACAAGGTTCAACATCCATGCACTACAGCATAAGAAATAATCAGAGTCCAGAAAATATTCCCATCCCTCCTTGTTTCAGAATCTGTCACAAGCTGAAGTCTCTCAGGGACACAGCTCAGTGAGGGAGATCACAGAAATTGAAAGTTCAGTAGAGAAGGAAAAAAAAAATTAATCTTCCCAGCACCCAGTGACTCTTTTTGTTTTAAAGCTTTCTGTGTGGAAGAACAATGACAGTTTTTGCATTACCATTAGAAATGACTTAAATAGAGTTTTCCATCACAGTAAGGGAAATATGAAGTTTTATAATGTCACCCTCAGCCACTTGGAGGTAGTTGTACTGCCAGCTTTTATGAAAAGATTAAGCTACGTATGTTCACCTTTGATAGTGAGGCTGTATTTTCTCAGTGAATCCCTCATCACAGTTATGCATTTATGTCCTGTTGACTCAATAACCTCAACAGATGCATTTTTTTGTTTGTTTTCTTGAAAAGCTGGAGGGAAGTTTTCTTTTGGCCTAGTTTGTCTGCATTTATTGTTATTACTGCATTTTATGATGAGTTCTTTTGATCAAAGAAACAAGTCTCGTGGCCTCATATATTAATTATACAGACAGAGGGAATCCCACTCTATATTTTAAAAGCTCCATTTGATCCTATTACAAAGTAATTCAATGTAATGACATGAAAATGCTCGTAGCATAGCAGACTGCTTCTGCAAAAATCCCAAGACCAAAATATCCTCACCTTTCACAAAAATATTGAAAGTAAAAAAAAAATTGATGTCAATGCAAGAAATATAAATATATGACAGTATTTTGCAACATGATGAGTTTAATTCCACTATACCAAATGCCTGCTGCTGATGCAGACTTTTTTTTTTATGACAGCTTTTAGCAGGAAGGGAAGGCTGTTCTTCATTGCAGTCCTGATTATACGGAAACAGAACTGTCTCCTTTGAGTCAAAGCAGAGTGTGACAGTACTGTTTCTGAAATGTACAGCTGCATATTAACACAGAGGTCAACAGCAAAAATCATATAGACTTTAGTAGTGCAGAATCAGTATTTCATCATTCAGATGTTCCTTATTTTCTCTCTGATCAGTTGTAAAATATACTATTTTGTGTGTGTGATAATTGTATGGTTATTGAGTTACCAGACTAAAGAGAAGAGCATAGGAAACATCACTAGGAATTTATTAAGAAAATTCTCATTAGCAAAACAAGCCTTCTCCTTGAGCTTGGACCACAACTAGATATCCAATCAAAATGCAAGTGTACTTTTCTCCCTTTTTTTGTCCTTACACATTGACTGTCTCTATGCAGTGATGACACAGGTATATCCACTAAACTTAACTTACAGCCCACTCTGAGTCACGAAGTATTGCCTTCAACATTTACAATATCCAGAATTTTCCACTGCCTAAGTTCTGAAAAAAAACATCATAGATGTTTTCTTTAATCTTCTGTCTCATGTTGAAATCTTAAACTCCCCAAAAAGAATAGTTTACTTTCTATATATGCTTTAATCTTCCTCACATTTTTAGATCACACACAGAGCTAAACCCCTAAACCAATGAAAATCTGCAATTAGTCCACAGATCCCATTGTTTTTTCCCTAGCAGTAGATCAGCATCACTGAGAGAAACTGGCCCTAAATAAGTAATTTCTAATTGGTTCATTAAACAAATGCAATGTGCACTTAGAGAGTTAGTTACCTGAAGGGCGAGTTTCTGTTGGTACACTTCTAATTTTTAAGTTTATGAAGGTTACATACAACATAATCTTCTTGGCAAGTTAAAAAAAACAACACTTGAAAACTGTCTTGTACTAAAAGAAGTGCTTGCTTTTGCCTCTGTTCTTTTTAAGCTCTTACTGTACTGTTCCCTGTCTTCCCTGCCCTATGACTTGTGATCAGCCTCTCCCAGGTGCTCTGCTCTCATAATCAGTTAATTTCTTTTGATTTTCTTTTCTCCCATCTTTTCAGGTGACCTTTGGTCTTTCTTGAAGTCATGATCTTTGATATTTTCTTTTTTTAAAGTAAACACAGAAGTTGTCTTTGAACATATAGACAGATCCTTAAAGATCTATTTTCTTTTTCTATTTTCTTTTAAAGAGTTCTGATTTTTATTTTGTTCTTTCTCCTTTCTCTTTTTGGAAATAGTACTTCAAATCTGAATATCCGAAACAACCATAACAGCCCATGAAAGAGGACCAGAATTTGGTTCAGACCATGGGGTCAGCAGGAAGATTTCGGCTAAAAATGCTCCATCGATTTTTTTTTCTGGGTGAGATTAACTTTTATTACTTATGCTTTTAATCTCTCGTTTGTTCTCTTTCAGTGTTAATACAGACAGTACTAAATAATAATAGTATTACTGACCACTTACACTAATAATCTTGGTATTGGCTCACTAAATCCTTAAATAATAGAAGTTGACCAGATTGGATTATTATTACATTGTTTGTATCTCAATGATCACAATTAATGATCCACCGACATCAGCTTTGTTCATAGAATCACAGAATCATAGAAGGGCCTGGGTTGAAAAGGACAATAATGATCATGTAGTTTCAGCCCCCCTGTTATGTGCAGGGTTGCCAACCACCGGACCAGGCTGCCCAGTGCCGCACCCAGCCTGGCCTTGAATGCCTCCAGGGATGGGCATCCACAGCCTCCTTGGGCAACCTGTTCCAGTGTGTCACCACCTTCTGTGTGAAAAACATCCTCCTAGTATCTAACCTAAGCCTCCCCTGTCTCAGTTTAAACCCATTCCCCTCTGTCCTATCACTATTCACCCTCATAAACAGCCATTCCCGCTCCTGTTTCTGTGCTCCCTTCAAGTACTGGAAGGGAACAATGAGGTGTCCCCAGAGCCTTCTCTTCTCCACGCTAAACAAGCCCAGTTCTCTCAACCTTTCCTCATAGGAGAGGTGCTCCAGCCCTCTGATCATCTTAGTGGCCCTCCTCTGGACCCACTCTAAGAGCTGCATGTCCTTCCTGTGCTGGGGGCCCCAGGCAACTTTTTTAGCAATATTCATGTCTACCATCTAAGGATGCTTTAAGCATATTCCTAAATAAAATTACATCACTAATTTAATGTTTTCAAATAATGTGGAAAACCCCCCCACAACCCTATGTGAAACCCAATTCTCTATTTCCTAAATAAAGCTTATATTTACATAACATTACAACTTTTTCCTAAACCATAAATGATTTCAGATTTGGAAAAATATTATCTATCATCTGCTCTCAGTCTACATTCTCTACTTAATGAAACGAGAATCAAATAATCATACGTGTTGAAATGTTCGATAATATTAAGATATCATTGCATATAATTCTGGAGAAAGAATTAAAACATTCCTGCTAAAGTTTGCAAATAACCAAAGCTGATCTAGAGACAGCCATCTGGATCATCACCTGGGAAACTAGTACCTTAAAACAATAAGCATTGGATGAAGCTAAGAGTAGTCATGTTTCAGCTGCAATGGCTTAATGGTACAAAAGCGAGGCAAGGGTTGTAGGAGTAGGTGCTCTTTCTATTGGATCCACTGGTTTAACTGGAAAAAGTATGTCATGTACACAACCCTCTTTATGTGACAGAGAGCTCTCAGAAAAAGAAAGTGAAAATAAATAAATAAATAAAGAGAAAATCAGCAACAAAAGAGGGAAACTGCCACAGAACAGACAATGTCTCAGTAGCTAGATCTGTCACTAGGGACATGAGAGATGTGACTCTTCCTGTTTTGAAATGGATGAGTGCCCTAATGCCTGGGCTATTCAATATGTGGGTGCATATACAACTGATTTTGACCAGTCTTTCCACAGAAAAATGAAGAAGAGCTCATGTGCCCAAGGCCTCTCTTTTTCTTTCTTTTCTGAGTATACATGCTGATCTAATAGAAGATATTTCTCCTAACAAAACTTGAAATAGTGCTAAGTCATGGTTTACACAGATCTTAGTTATAGGATGTGTGAAAAGAGGACTCTGGAACTGCTTGAATGTGAAATGGGGATGTTAACAGGAAAAAGAGAAGTGGCACAGTCTCCTGTACGCAGTAATGAAGAGATTGGTAAGCTGTGGGCAACTCTTATGTCTGTACTTCATACAGAATACTGCAAATTCAGGGGACTTACGGAAAAGATATTCCACAAAATCTAACAAATTGTGAAATAAATTATCTAACAGAATGATGAGGTGTTACTTTAAAATAATGTATTTGTAGCCTTGACAAAAGAAAACTGATATTTACTTTAATCTTTCAAAAGCACAGCGACAGTCAGTGATTGACAGTAAAGGTTAGTTAAGGTATGCCCCCCTGAACAGACTGTCAATGATAGGAATAATTGGTAAAGAATAGGGAGGAAAAAAAAAATGGTTATACTGGATGCGTGCTTTCAAGAAAAGCATTCCGTGTTTCAGCAGTGAGGTACTGTGCCTGACAAAAAATTTGGATAAAATTACTTTGTGTACTTCATGTAGGAATCCTTCACAATTCAGATACTATTTACCTAGGACCTTTGCAACCCTATGGTCCCTAGCATATGTACACTGAAAATATCTCATTGCATTCATTTTCCAAATTTTAACTTGAAAGGTACTTGCCAATGAACAGGACACAGCAATCTAAACAAGAGAAAAGTTCACAAAGTCTGATGTGTCGGGGAACAGGTAAAGGAGGAAGTGGCAACAGCAAGACCGGGTCTCAAAGATAATATCGCTTCCTGTATGATCACAAGCATGAGTTTAGCTCAACATTCTTCTATATTATTTGTGATGTTCAAGAAGTGGTGATCACTGACAGCATTCACCTTTGAAGTGATGAGGAATTTGAGGACAATACTTACATATCCATGTTCAAATTCAGTACTACAGAGTACAGTTATTGAATATACCATCTGTTGGTAGTTCCTACAATACACATTATCAGGAAGAGTTAATAAGAACTAATATAGGAGACGATGGAGGCTAAGCTACACAGCCATAGACATGATTTTCTGCTTCCTATTATATTTGTGTGGTTTTATTAGCCCAAAGCTAACTTCATTATTTTTGCTGCAAGAATGACTTGGTAACAACCAGAACAGGCCATGATTCAGCAAGAGGCTCAAAAGGATGTGTAATCCAAATGATGTGCTTAAATCTAAGACATACTGACATGCAAAGAAAGATAATCAGCAAGAAGCCATGGTCAAAAGGAAGGACTAGATGGCCTGAATACTATTCTAGTATTTCATTTTTACAATTATAGGTAGAATTTACGAATTGCTGAAGCCCAGAGCCTTGTTTTCTAGCAGACTTGGCTTAAATGTCCTGGCAGTCCACATGCCAAACCCTCCTTCCTGATCACTGTTGCAGTAGGAGCTGATGTTATACACCCTCCTTCCTATTCTCGGCAGTTATTAGCACATGGAAATTCCACCTCCTCCTCCGTTTGAAATCCTGGAGTTTAATACCAGACTAAAACCCTGTCCTACAACTCTTCTCTGTTATTTAATCTCAACATAAGTCTTTTCCAAGAGCCTTTTTTTTCCCTATTCTGATGTCTCTAGGCCAGCCTTAGCCTCCAGACCACGAGGTCTGCTCTCAGTTTATGACTGGGAGCTGCTCCAAAGCTATCATTCGCACCAGTGTCTGCTGCCTGTCTCAGCCCCAGCAGCTTCCTGTTCTTTTCATCTGGGTTTTTTTTTTTCTGATGGTGCCTTATTTAATTGAAGGCAGTTTCTCATTAAACTCATAAAGGACCTGGAACTCTCAGCAGTGAAAACATCGTTTTTGTTCCTTGTATAGTGACTTCTAACTTCCACATACGACCTGATCTTACTCCCCATTATGTTTGCTCACAAAATCCTTTTGTACTTACAAGGAGCCAGCCCTTATCCTTGCTGAACTCTGAAAGCAACGTATGGTGAAAAAATGTGTAAACTGCTTACTCGGAGAAAAAAAAAAAAGAAAAAAAAAAAAAAGTAAACTCAGTAAGATTATGTTAGCAATATAATAAGAAAACAAAGAACGGTAATCACAAAGCCTCATATTCTTCAGTCTTACAGCTCCTGAATTGGTCTAGGGACATAATTCAAAGCGCTTAGGTAGCGGACTACCTAAAAACTCAGTATGGACTCAGTATGATCATTCAAAGTATAAGAGTTAGGTGCCTGTTCTCTATGTGCTATTAACAGATCTAAATCTAAGCTCTATCTGTTTCTGAAGGATAGTGTACAGGGACTGCTGAGAGTCATATACCTCAAAAGGATAATAAAAAATAAGCAATAATAGCTTGAGGAAGCAACCCCAAAACCATAGAAAAGGCTTATGAGA
The DNA here is from genome assembly GCA_030625065.1 of Alectoris magna. Taxonomy (NCBI): domain Eukaryota; kingdom Metazoa; phylum Chordata; class Aves; order Galliformes; family Phasianidae; genus Alectoris; species Alectoris magna. The sequence goes on from CM060560.1 coordinate 82,737,975, forward strand.
GGGTGCTGAACTCTCACCTTTTGTTGTTGGTAGTATCTAGGGCTCAAGTAGTTGAGCTCTCTTACGTCTTCATGTCTAAACACTGATAGAGACTTGTGAAGGTTCATCTAGCAGGGAGAATGGTAACCTGTCTAGATGAACCTAGATAATGTTCAGTTTTTAGCAGATCTTCTCTTCTATTTTTAACCCATTAGGTGCAACAGAGTCTTTGTACACTGGGCGTAAATGTAGCCTTTGAAGTCAGATCTGTATTTTCTTGTACTCAGCCTTCTACAGCTTGTAGTCAGCTTCCTAATTCCTCTATATATTTTGCAACTCAGTTCTCTGAAGTGCCTATTTCTTACCAGTCATTGTGAATTACTCCTTGGAGACACTCAGAATATTTTATTGACTGTGTACTGAGTCCAGCAGCTTATTTACAGCTTTCTGAGTTGCCATAATGGAGCCAAACATGGGATTTTCAGTCACTGAAATAGCACAGTTAGAAAGAACAAAGTGGTGTCTCTGAATTTTCCATATTTTGATTACAACAGGTATCATAATTTGGGCCTTCAGCTGCTGTTGTGAGAATAATAGCAATAGTTCTGATTAGCTGATTCCTTTTCAAAGAGGAATGTTGATCAAATGGATCATTAAAAGTAATTTTAAATTATACAGGCACTATAAGAACTTTGCAAATTAAACAATCCAAAAGCAGAGACTCCACCAATATTTCCTTCTCCCACTGGTTTTAAATTAGAAGTAACAATACAGTAGATTCAGCTTCAAAATTCCCCCCAGAGTAAGAATAAATGACATATCTTCTCGACACCCAAACTACACTTTGATGCACCTTCCACACTGAAAACGAGGCAAGAGTAAAATTCCACTGGATTGAAAAGTTCTCTTGCGTGTCTCCTTTAAAGTGACAGAACTTTGCTTGTGGAGATATCTGAAAAAAGTCAGGAACGAGGTAGCTAAAAGCAACAATGAACCCATCTTAATGTCAGGACAGCACACTAGTGATTTTAGGATGCAGAGAGATTTTTTGATAATTTACACAATTCAAGAGATTATACAATTTTATTTATTTATTTATTTTTGTGCTTAACAGTATCTAAATATTAGTGTAAAAGGACCACTTTTCTGAGGGCTGGTAGTTACACGAAGAGATTTTCTTAACACAAAATAGACTGCACTTATGAGATCTTTATATGGAGTTATACTTTGCAATGGTAATATTCTGCATAATAAATAAACTTCCAGTATGACAGGTGACATGACTCATACACACATCTGCTCATTATATTGACATTAACAGCTGAGAAAAAGTCCTTTATGGACTACTGGCATAACTCTACCTTTAGTATTCTTACAAGGTATGATCTCGTAGAATAAATTATTCAATATTTGTCCTATACTCCAACAACAGCTAATGGATTTAGTCTCATTAATCTACATTTGAAAAATGCAGAAGACAAAATTGTTTTTTCATCACAATTCTTTTCAACAGCCTTCCATATTCATATTCACATTCCCTTTTCCTAAGGGTTTTTTTTTTTCCAGTGTGCTTAGCAAGCGCACAGAGTTTAAATCATGCTGTAGTACCGTCTCTTAGTTATGCATTGTTAATTCTTTGCATGTGTTTGAAATACCTCAAAAATATGAACATTTCCCAAACTGCAAAAGGCATCCCATAAACACTGAAATTCAATGGGATACATGTGTCCACTACGCATTTGTGTCTTTAATTTTTTTCTTTTACCTACAACAAGGAAACCATTGATTTTAGTCTGTATAGTCCAAGGAAAATCAACCACACCAAATTTCCCTGTACTTTATATTGAAGTGTGAGCTAGTCATACACTGTAGTAATATTAAGAGTGTATTACTTCTCAAAAGCTTTAGAATTAATAAAACCTACTTCTGAGAATGAAGTGTGGTCTCTTCTTCAAACAAGTATTCAAAATTACATAATGTATATAAATATGCTGATTAGAAAAAAATGCAGTACATCCTCCCCACTGCTTTTTCCCATTCACAGCCATTTTGTTGCATGGGCGCTACCATATGGTGGAAGGCCCTAATCATAGGATTTATCAGAAGCGAGTTGCACAGACAAAAACAGAAGAGCACTGGAGGATCTGAGGGAGCCTGCAGGGAGAATTAAGATATTTCATCCCTTTCCCTTCAGCTTCTTCAGCAAGTATTGCTCCACCAGCCTTGAGATTCTGCTCATACCACTTTGCAAACCAATGACCTTTAAATCTTTTTCATGCTGACAGACATTCCTAATGAAAGAGGCGAGTTTCGTTTCAGAGAACTTAGGCAGAGTCTCACAAAGGAATTGTGGCACTTCAATTTCATTTTAGGCTGCATTCATGTACTTAACTCTGAAGGGATTGGGAGAAAAAAAAAAAAAAAAGCTGCTTTTCTGCTAGAGTGCTTTGGTGTGCAGTGAAAGTTTTCAGCACAAAGCTTATGTAGTTGCTTGAAGTTTTGCTGCTGTGTATGCTGAGGTAGGCCACCAAGCTGGATGAGCTGCATGACTCAGTGCCTATGGCTGTCAGGAATTCACAGCTTAGGCCTCTGTCTACCAGTGCCCCCTGTCGAGGTCTGATCTGGTAAGCTTCATAGTAAACCTAATACCTCTCGACAGCATGAAGGTCAGCTCAAAATATGGGAGCACAGTTACTTCTACTCAAAAGAATTGGTAATTTCAGGTTGCCTTCCTTTCTGTGGCTGCTCAGTCTTTTAAAGAGCTTGCAAGGAGCAGAGACATGCTAGTTCGCTGATACACTCTTTGTATAACTTGGAATTGAAGAAATAAACAGATTGATCCAGTCTCAATTGGCAAAAAGGGTAAGCTGAATTCATACAGAGCCTTTAATCTCTTGGATTTTCTGTCTGACTAGCACTACATCTATCATGTTACCTGTTTAAGAAGCCAAGAAACATAATTCTCCCCAGTCACTGTGGAAGTATATTCGTGTGCAAGTTCACAGGTCTGTAAGTTTCTTAATAAATGATTGTGAACAGGTGTTGATTAAGCTATACTTACAATTGCAGGTGCCACAAAATTCAGCATGACAAATCCTAATAGGCTTTCTGAATCCAAGCTTTGGTGTCTGCTTCTGCAAAGAACAGGAGTAAAGATTTTGACAGATACCAAACTTCAAAGAGCTCTTGCTTCCAATGGGAACGGGATTTCGTGGCATTCCTTCATAAAGTCTCCAAGACTCAAGTCACATAACATTGGGTCACTGAATTAGATTCACCATCTTCTACCAAATTAAAACAAAAGTGTCTTTGAAATTAGACTTTAATTAACCAAATGCAGGGGATAATTGCTGGGTTGGTCCTACTATGTATGGATATAAGTAATTTTTTCATTGGAGAGAGTCTGAAGTTCTGATGTACATACGCTGACCTGGGAAATTATACATTGCTCCAACTGGTTTGCATAATACCTGCTTTTGCAGTGATATTTTAATCATTCACAAATCTGTGTGGAGTTTTCCACAACACTGGATACTGCTGAACGTTCATGACTAGAAAACACATGATTTGATTCACTTGGGATCTCAGCTGATCTTGGTTATTCTGTGGACGAGAACATAAGGGTTTAATAGACTCACTCTATTAGATATCTACTGCAGTCTATTTCCATCTGCTAGTAGATGTTTTATCTGTACTAAATTCTATCATCTTCCTTGTGTATTTTTTATTTATTTGGTGGTGAAGCTAAACCAATAGCAAGTTTCTTCTTTAACCATTTTTGATGGGCTGAAACCATTTTCAGGACATCATGAGTTTTCACAGTCTTACTCTGCAAAGCAGGTGAGAGCCTTGTTTGTTCCTGCATGCTGTTTACCTTCCAGTTTGGCTTCCTGTAGGACAGCATTAGTAATCTTCAAGCATGGCTACAAAGCCTAATTGCTATTAGACTTTTGTCTAGCGTCCTGGCATTCAGCATCACAGAAAAAGAAAATAGTTTGAAGAAATTATTTGTCTAATGTCACTACTTTCCCTAAAAGGGTAGGATTCTTGTGTAATGTTTTCTTCCCATTGTTTACTATGAGAAAAAAAAAAAAAAAATACCAGTTATGATTTGTATAGAAGCCTCTCAAATGCTCAATATAATTCTCTCCCCTCTCCCTGAGCAGGAAATAGTTCAGTTGTAGGTCAGGCAGAATATAACATCATCTTTCATATCACTCAGCTCTATTACCCACAACTCAGCTGCTTGTTTGTCAGCTGGTCTTTTCTTGTTTGCAAATGTATTATCTATGGTCTACAGGAACAAAGAGCATACTTTGCCTAGGAGCTAATGAAAGTCTGTCTCATTCAGTATTCTGTATTTTTAAGGTGCCAATTCCTAGCTATTCACAGCACTAAGAGGTCAGAAAGAACTGCAGCATCACAAAACATCTATTCTTAAGATTTATAATATACTTGCATGCAAGCAATTTTAATCCCCAAGTATACCATAAGACCTGGGTGAAGGATTTAGGAAGGTATATAGGTTTTAAAATGTCATCTACATCCTCATACCATATGAAACAGTTATTTGGATTTGCCCTTTGCTGCCAGTAACTTTATTTCACTCCTCACATGCTAGCCAACCTCACATTTTTTAAAGTATTGATCACATTAGAATGGAAAAAAACGCTTTTGAAACTTCATAGAGTAAACTTACTTTTGTTCCAATAATTATTCCTTGCAAAATGTCTCCAAAGAGTGTGAGAGCTAAATAGAGACCTGAATGTTCCCTGTATATTCCAAACAAAGGTAAATAAATCTTACTTGCACAGAAATCACTAAGAAAGCACAGACTTTGCAAGTATTAATGTGCTATTTAGGTAGGGTTTTGTCTCCTCGGAAGGTCTGATTTAAGAAAGATAGTTTGCTGACTCCAGCATGGCAGATTAGTTGGGAAAAGCATGTAATTTCCTTTTTTCTGCCCTCTCTGTTTATTTAGTATCTTGACACTCTGGTGTAATGAATGAGCACTTCTTATTCCCAGCCTAAAAGAAGAAAAAAAGCTGTCTTGTGTAATGTGCAGTTAATTTTTATTGATGCAACAAAGACTGCTTGATGTCTCAGAGCTTTAATTTTAAAAATAAATTTTAAAAGGAAGAGAGATACAGTAGACAAAGAGTGAAAGGGTAGTTTGCAAGGCAATACAGAGATGGCCAGAAACTAAATTTTAAAAAGCTAACTAAGCAGTCATAGGAATTTATACGTCCCTGAGCCTGTCTTCTCTCTCTTTTGCAGAGTAAGTAAGGATGCTTGGGCTTCCCATTCCATTGTGTCTCCTAGAGATCTTCAACCCCCTCCCCCCCAAAAAAAAGTGTAGAAAAAAATAATAGAAAAAAATAGCTTGATACATCAACTAAAACTTTTCTGCAAATATTTCTGGCTTATCACTACTTAAATCAATGCTTTAGGATGAGTTCATTTCAAACCAGAGGTGCTAGCCTTTAAGATACTGCTGAACTGTACGGATTTCTTGCCGGGGATGATATGCAAAGACTTAAAACAAAACAAAAAAAAACCTGCTCTAAGAGCCTCACATCCTTCAGCAGTTCTACACAGATCAGTCTCTTTGGAAAAACAATGTGAAAACAGCTGTCAGGCTGCCACCATTTATCATGAGTGGCCATGAAACAGAGCAGTCTGGAAACAGGACAGTAAGCTTATGGTCAGTCTGGCAGTACATCTTTTCTCTGTGGGCTCAGTGGAAGGCGCCTTGTGTTATTTTCTGTTTTACAGGAGCAGTACAGGAAAACAAGGGCATAAGGGGGCCCTCTTTGAGCACTCTGCCTTCTTGGAACTGCTTATGCACACAGACGATTCGAGTGCAGCCAACAAAACTCAGTTTGGAGCAAAATGTTGATAGCATTGTGCCATTAGTGTTCCAGTTGCAAAACAATAGTCTGAGTTTTATTATTATTTTTTTAAACACTCGTAAAAGATACCAATATTAATTGTGCTCTGCTTTTTCTCTATCATGTGTGTGGAAAGACATTTACCATCTGATGAAGAAAAAGATTTGTTTTCGACTGGATTGGATTGTTTCCTATACTCCAGGAGGCAGCTTTCTGCATGCAGAGAAATCATAATTCTTAGCAGAGGATCTGCTTGGAAAAGGAAGGGGAGCAGGGTCAGAACAAGTAACAGGAGGCAGCAAAGTTGCAGAGACGGTCGTGTTACAGAACTGGGACTGGATGCAGATGAAGGAGAAGACAGCTGGTAGAAGGTTCCCAGCAGGGAAAATAAGTCACAATGAGAAGCTGCTTGCATAGCCCACCCTTGCTGACACAGACTGAATAACAACAGCTGTTAAGACAGAAACCTGAGTGTGAGAATGTGTGTAAATCAACACCCAAAATGCCCAAGAGCTCCTTTGCCCCCAGGCTAATTAATTTAAGGAGGATAAAACAGTAATTTCAGAATTTCAAGACTTGGAAGCAAAGATGGAGTCAAGTAGATAAATCTTTTGGCTTTAAACTAAGAGGGGAATTTTCATTAGATGTTAGGAAGAATTTCTTTATTCGGAGAATGGTGAAGCCCTGGCACAGCTGCCCAGAGAAGCTGTGGTGTCCCATTCCTGGAGGCATTCAAGGCCAGGTTGGATGGGGCCCTGGGCAGCCTGAGCTGGTGGGGGCAGCCCTGCCTACAGCAGGGGGTGTGGCAGCATGGGCTGTGAGGTCCCTTCCAGCCCAAGACAAAGTAATAGAGAAGCATGACATTTTTTAACAGCACAGAGAGGCCTTGGAGTGAAAATGGCAGCAAGTCTGCTTTGCCACTGCTGAACATCTCCCCACTGGCACCTCCACCCCTGTCAAAACCAAGCTGAGCAGTCTGCTTGTTGGACACCATGAGACCCCTGCAGTCAGGTAAAGGACTGTCTCTACAGGGTGAGTAGATAGACTTGCACCTCAGCTGTGCACAGGCAGCCTCAGGAAAGGCTTTCTCACTGACAGGGGGATTAGCAGCCTGTAGGAAGCTGCATGAGCTCAAATCTATAGCATCTTCATCTCTAGCAGGAGGCAGGCATTCGTGGAGGGCCTGGCACCTGCAGCAGGGGTGGGTGCTTGCACTTCCAGAGGGAAGGGGGTTGTGCACTTGTGCACACATCTATGTAAATGTGCATATATGTGCACAATGGTAACTTTCAGGGACTGCCTCTAGTACAGTGTTTAGATATATTTAGGTGTTTATTAACATTACATAAACATAACTTGGTTCATATTACAAGAATCCTCTTATGAAGAATGGCTCAGGGAGCTGGGATTGTTTAGCCTGGAGAAGAGGAGGCTCAGGGGAGACCTCATTGCATTCTACAACTTCCTGAAGGGAGGTTGTGATGAGGAGGGGCTTGGCCTCTTCTCCCAGGCAACAAACAGGACCCGAGGAAATGGCCACAAGTTGTATCAGATGAGGTTTAGACTGGACATAAAAGGGAATTTTTTCTCTCAGAGAGTGGTCAGGCATTGGAATGGCCTGCCCAGGGAGGTGGTGGAGTTGCCATCCCTGGCAGTGTTCAAGAGGCGTTTGGATAAGGAGCTAGGCAATGTGTTTAGTGGTTTTCTGTAGGTATGGTAAAGGGAGGATGGTTGGACTAGATGATCTTGTAGGTCCTTTCCAACCTTGTGATTCTATGATTCTATGAATTGAGAAGTTTTTCCTTGAGACAGAGGTCAGGACTGGAAGTTCTCATGAGGGAGCGAGAAGATTAATTAGATAAGGAGCACTGAACAGAGAACAAAGACTGATTTGGCAAGAAAACTGGGAGTGGAAGAAAGGACAAGACAGAGTGGAGACAGGAAGTGGCTGAGAGGGTGACGCTTGGGGTGATCTAAGTGATTGTACAAACTTTCTTCGATAAGGCTTGAAATAAAATCTAAGATTCCCAGAAATACTACCAGCTGTCATAAAAAAGATATATATGTTGACTCATTTCACTGTTGGTCCAGGATAAAGGGAACACCCTGCTGCTGCTGTCATCGATTTAGTTAATCCAAGCAGCAGAGAAACATGGTCTGGTTCTTAAGGTCCCATTTCTGTTAATTGCGTTAATGAACCAAGTAGGTGTCAAGATAATGCCATGGATTTGGTTTTGCTTCATTTCTTCTCATTGAAGAATAAGATCACAGCTGTGAAGTTAAGCTATCAAAAATTAGAAATTGACAGAATCAAGGTAGCCAGTGTGACCTTAATTTGGCCACCTTTTCCATATGAGTTGTAGTCTTTAATTACAGAATCACACACTGAGCTCTCTCAAGAGGACTGCTACCTGACACAGTGCATCAAAACGACTTAATTAGCAGCTGTTCAATATTTTTTTCAGCCTCATTGTTCAATATGTTGCCCTGGGCCATATTTAAAAAACAGCATTCAAGGCTTGCTCCGAAAACAAAATTATTAATTTCCTCCTGGTCTTTTCTATGATGCTCATCACCATGAAACCTGAGTGCTTTGCAGACAATTCATTCATCACTTGAAAACCCATGTGAAATTTGAGGGCATTATCTGCATTTAGCAGGTTAGGAGCTGAGACACAGAGACTAAAATAAAGAATGTTAAATGTCCAAAATGAAATCCTTCAAACTGTCAAAAAGGATATGTTAGCATTACACAAGACCTTGCATATTGAAAGACCAATTCCCATACATTTTGCTAGCAGCTGAGACCATGCAGTGTTTTGCAAAGCAGATCTAGAGGTACAGAATCAGGCAACCAAAGATGAAGAGCATATCTGAGTTTCAAATCATTGCAATCAGAGCTCATTTTTCCAGGAAAAATAAGTCACATCTTCTGTTCCTGCAGTTCCCTGCCTGAGCCACTATCCAGCTGTCACCTTCTGAAATGAACAAGGCAGAGAGTTTTATAGAAAAATGTCCCATTCCTCCATTTCATTATCAAGGCATCTGTATATTAGCTGAAGCCAAACTGCCAAAGAGGAAATATTAAGTTATCTGTAGCTAACAATTTTATTACAATATTCAAGAGACAGGATGTCAGAGATGCATGAGTGGGATGTAATAAAAATGGAGTTGGTCTGCCATTTCCAAACTTCAATCCTTTTAATTGTGTTTCTTTACATAAATTACTGTGCAACTTGTGTGTGACAACTTATGCATGTGACATAAAAAATGTTTTGAACTACCACCACTGATGAATGTGGAATGTGACTAGGAAAAAAAAGACACTACCAACTGCTTACTTTTTGGAGACAGAGAAAAGCTTTTGAGCATTTTGTATTTGATAAGCAGTAATATGCAAAGCTGAAGATCCATTTGCCATTGCTTTCAGGCATAATTAATCTTGAGCAGCCCAGACAGCCAGCTCTTCTGGATTACAGAACTGTCAGAAAAATATAAAAGCTCTGCAGATTCCTTGCTAGGGCTCTCTGTGCTATTTGAGCTGTGTACTCTCTGAGATCCTCAGCAAACTTTCTAGCCTGACATTTGATTATGTTAGCCCCCACATCTGTGCCAGGGAAAAATAAACTTCGTGTTTCCAGATAAACAATATGAACCTGTTCAATTTTAGTATATCTGCTCAAATAATGGCAAAAAGTAACAATAAAGGAAAAGAGCTATCTCACTGTTCAAATATACTACAGACCTCCTAAGATCATTAAAACTGTTGTTTGCAGTTCTGTCTTTTCCCACTGTGGCTAGTAATGTTGACAGTCTTCACTCTTCCTTTGACATAAACTTGGCAAAGCATGTACTGATAGCGCTACCTTGTTTTTTTGTTTGTTTTTCTTTGTGTGGGCTTTAGGGTTTTGTTTTTGTTTTTTTTTTTTGACCCAATGATCTACCTTGGCTGATTAATTTGTCAACAATATATTTAATAAGTATAATAAATTTAATATCAGCTTGCTAAAATAACCTGTAAAGTGATTGGTGACAGCTATGAAGACACTTGATTCTCAGCTCTTCAGGCAAATATGTAGAACTCAGGGAGCAAGAGTAGTTGAACATGGAACCTCTACCCCTCTTCTCTAACACAAATAGGAATTTCTCTAGCACAAATAGGCACTTCCTCATAAACTCCTCATTAGCAGGGGAGGTGGATTCCTGACGTCCCTTCCAATCCCTGTGATTCTGTGTGATAAGGATCTTTAAGAATGAGGCTCTAGCAAGTGCACATCTTAGTTCTTCTCTGAAAGAAGGAAAGATGTGTCCTTACAATGTTTTCCCAGAGGGAAAAACTGGCCCTGAGTAGTAAACACACTGCATCCCCACAGCAGTGCCAAAGTTACTACCTAGGAAGGCTATTGCCCTTTCTAAGGACAGAAGTTGCACAGATTTGGCATAATCCACACATACTGAACAATATCAACTGATATAACATCAGAATGGCTGAAATGTTCATTCTCAAATAAAAGAATGATGCTCACACAGAAGCACCAGAATAGTTTAATTTTCAAAGCATTACTGCATGTTGCACCTAAGTGTGGTCAACTGTTGACCTCTGGAAAAGACCTGCAAAGGCACTGCGGACAGTCCCTGCAGCATTTCATTGCTTCATTTAATTGCTTCATATAATGCCAAGCCTATCTCAGATTTCAGAACTCCAGGTTTCTCTGATGTAAGTTACCTCCAGTGAACTGAAATGGAAAGATTCAGCAAAATTTTAAGTGAGGGCTTTCAAATTATGGTCCTTGTTTTGGATTTTCATCAAAATTGAAGTATCTGCACAAAAGTTAATAATGTTCTTTTGCTCACTTCCTGAGAATGAATAATTCATTTCAAAACCACGTTATGGGTATATAAAATTAGTATTATTATGAAAACAGTATTATTTTGTTATTTTCTTTTTCCTTATTTAGAATTCATATGCTTTTTTGATGAGCTGTTATTCCTTTGTCTTTCCTCCTTACTGTCACAACAACTCAGGCAGTTTAATTGTCTTGGGCATTCAGTGCAGCTGCTTAAAATATCTACTAGCAAGAATTAATTTTTAAGAAAATGTATGATGCCTTTTTGTCATTTGTTCAATTAATTATTCACCATCGTTACTAAATAAAAAGCACCTGTGGTGTTCTTGCTTGGCTGTCATTCCATTTTGAATTAATGCAGATGTGTCTCAGTTGATTAAAAGAAAGGCAATCCATTAGGAAAGATATTAGCCTAGTTCACAAGAAATGGGAGCATAATTCTCAGACAAGTTTCTTCTGTATTCCTGGACTGGTCATTTATCATTTAACCTGGTAGTTCCAATACAAGAATTAAAGCACTTTCTGCCCACTGTCAGTTTCTTTGCTTCCTACAGGAATGCAAACCCTGACTGCTGTGCATAGATGTACAGGGAATGTCATCACAGGGCCTCGGTGTCCCTATAATAAAATAAAAAAATACTTGCCTTCATATGATGCCATGCACAGCTCTGGCACTATATAACGGTGTTATTAATGCCACTGAGATTCTGTTCTGCAGCCTCTCAGTAGGAACAGTCTCCATGCGTAGTATTTATGGTATCTTTCAGTGGACAGCATTGGGGCTCATGAATGTGTCAGTTAGGTGTAACAGCTTACACAGGAGCGTCAGCAAGGGAGCATATGAAGTTCATGAATAGTAGGGATAACGATTTGACAAGAATAGATAAATGGTGGATAATTTTTTCTTAGACGGTATTAATTTGGGTAAATAATATTTGAAGCCTGATTTTCAGAACTTACAATCATTACCCATTTCAACTGGAGGAAAGGCAGCTCTCTATCTGCTAAGTCCAGGAGATACATGTTGTTTTATTTAGCCTTTCTTACAGCTTAACCTTTTTACAGGTTAACATTTGGTGGGCATGGGTACACGGAAGGTTTTCCAGCAATGTGCTATGGCCATATGATTGTTTTTTATTAGGCATCTAAGAATTGAAATCAGTAGCAAAAGCCCATAAATGAAGGTGAACACTCACTTGGTTTCCTTTATAAAGAGAAAGATGCATTTACAAAAAGTCTGAATGTACCTTTTGTGAAGTATATTCTCAAAAATGTGTAAGTTATCAACAAGCTTGAATCTATTTTGGTAGCCATTTCACACAATCATAGAATCACAGAATGATTTGGGTTTGAAGGGACCTTTAAGATCATCTACTTCCAATCCTCTGCTATTGGCAGGGACATTTGAGGAACTAAAGCTAAGACTCAGTCTTTCAGGAGGACCCAGGAGTCCCAGTCTCTAAAGCATAATTGAAAAGGTATCCGTCCTCTTACTACAAGTACTTGCTACTTGCAGGTTGATTAATCTCATTTTTAGCCAGAAATACCATGCACTTCAGCTACCTGAAAGTTATCCAGTGATTGTTATTAGGCCCTTTCTACTGATCAACAAAACATATGATCACGACTTCAAATTATTGCTGAATTATTGGTCTTGAATTCTGTTACATCTGGTTCCCAATATTTAGTGAGTGACTTCGAGGAAGTCAGACTACAGAGTTATTTCCTGATGATATATGTCCAGAAACTTCTGAAACTAATTCTACTAGTAACATTTGGTGTAGTGGGTTAGTCTTGGCTAACCTTGGCTGCTCACCCACCAGCTTGCTTGCTTCTCTCTCTGGTGGGATTAGGAGAAAATAGAAGGTGAGAAGACTTGTACATGAAGATAATGAGAGGTTAACAAGGAAAGTGAAAGATGCATACATGAGCAAAGTAAAAAAATAGGCATTCCTTCACTTCCCATCCCCATCAGCTGGCAGATGCTCAGCCACTTCTTGGAAGGCAGAGCCTCAGCAAGTGCAACAGTTGCTTGGGACAACAAATCCTACTCTGACTGCCCCATTTCTTCACCCTTTCCTTGATCTTTCATTGCAGAACACAATGTCATATCATATGGGATATGCCTTTGTGCAGTTCAAGTCAGCTGTCACAGCTATGACTCATCCCACTCCCTTGTCCAACACTGTTCATCCCTATACTCACTGAAATTGGGTGGGGAGAGAAGGGTAGAGTAGGAAATATGGAAACCTTAATGCTTTGCGAGCACTGTTCAGCAACAGCCTAAGATTTATTTGCATTACCAACACTTCTTTGGCCACGAGTCCAAAGCACACCACCATATGGGCTGCTATGAAGGAAACTGACTCCATCCCAGCCAGACCAAGCACATTTACAAAAGGCCTATTTTTATTTATTTATTTTTTCTGTCTTAGAAGTTATTCATTACATTTAATGCAAAATATTCTGATTTCCACACAATGTAATGATATCAAAAAAGCTGAAAACAGATAAATAATGCATTCCTCAGTGGAATGAAAAGAACCTTCATTTGAAAGGGGCAGCAAATAAGTCACTATGAAGTGTAGTAAGAAAATGGTGAATTTTTACACCAGAAGATTGCCTGCATCTCTCTATTAGTAGATACTGAAGTAGAAGGGTGATTTTAAATTGCTGCTAGTCTGTATCACGAAGCCTTGATGATGAAAAGATATGGGATAAGCTATTCTGATTAAAAGAAAATTAAAACCTCTGAAGAAAATGAGTAGAGGATCTTTTATATCACATGACAAAGAGAGACTCTGTAAGTCTTCTTTGCAAATGCAGAGGAAAGCAGTAAGTAATCATTTCTATACCCTCTATCTCGATTGCTAGTACAGTGACCATTTTAATGAGCATGTAAAACTGAGATTTTTATTTTGGATCATATTTCGTGACACCACAATGCAGAGCTCTCTAAGGCTGAGTTTCATATCACTGCAATGAAAACCTCACAAAAAAAGATTGTTGTTACAGGCTTTATACCCTGTCCTTCCAAATTCAACTCAATCTGTTCCTCAGTTGATTGTCCTGTAGCAAACAGCTAACTGGCACCTATCCTGGTCCATTTATTGACATATACTAAACACATCCTAAGACCTCAAGTGCTAACAACCAACCTACAAAGACACACAGAAGCTAAAACCCAGCAAAACTGAAGGAAAATCCAGAATACAGCATGGACAGGGAAGGGCTCTTGGAGTACTCTTGGAGGAAGCAGCTATCAAACCCTTAAAATATTCCATTCTGTAATTAAGCAGGAATTTTGGCCACCTATTTGTTCGGTAACTCATTGGCAGATAGCATAACCATTCAAATTCCTGCACCATTTTCCTACCATTTATTTTAGTGAGGTGCTGATCTCAGTCAATGAAATGGCTGTATTTCATATTTCTGACTGATTTCATGTTTAGGAATGACCCCATGTTTATGACCCCATGTTTAGGATTTCCACGATGTTGAAAGTGTTGCAGAGGGGCATCTGAAAGATGACTTTAACCCAGAGACCCTTAACTGTGCCAGTAGAACAAAGCAACCTGGATGCATCTTATTCTTATCTCAAATATATGAGCAGATGATGGGACCACAACTTCTATTGTCTCAGCATTCATCTACAGGTGCCTTTCCCTTCATCAAAGTCTATTCCAGTGCTATTCCAGGCACCTCTGTACCGCTTGAAAAGATTTGAGCCTACGATCTCATGGGGAGATATATCTTCCTGTCCTGGCAACCACCTGCACACCCATTTGAGAAGCCTGGCCTTTCTTGTTCAGTAAAACTGTATATTGCATTGTGTTGACAAATTAGTAGCTGCCCAGCCTGGGGAAGGCTGCTTGTTAGTGGTTACATCTGTGTATCAATAAGGGAGAAACCAGAAGAGGTAATATCCAGCCTGATACTTCTCTGTAACATCAGTGCGTGGTGGGCAAGGGCACAAGGCCAAGGGTGGAAACTGAAAACAGAGAGTCCTGGCTCACACACAGGCATGCTACAAATGGAGCTAGAATGGCGACTGAGTGGTTTTGTATCACTGAAAAGAGCTGGCAAGGCAGCATTTAAAGTTTATTACATAACTGGCTTTGGGGAAAAAAAAAAAAAGCACTTAATGAGGAATATTACAAGTAGGGCAAGGGATCCGGGACAGTATTATTTTTATGCACACAGACTCCAAGTTAGTTAGTAAACTGGCACAACAAGAGCACAGCAGAGAAAAAAAGCTATAAAGAGAACATTATCTTTAATATACATATCTGCCAATCAAGCATTATACCAGCAGTTGTAAGAGATGACCTGATTGCTTGGCCATTAGCACAGCAGACTGCCTTGTGGGGAATATGAATCCAAGTCCAGTTGTCTGAATATAATAGAAACTTGGCAGGGGAGATCTAATAACAACTTCAGCTATGTAAGGATAAACAAGGGAGAAAAAAAGCACAAACTCCCAGTCCACCTGAGGAAACATGACGGTTTTTATATGCTTAAAAGAACACAAACAGAAGGATGTATGAATTAGAATGGAAGTCTATTCATACAAAGGTATAAAAATAAACATTGGAGGCACATTAGTGTTCACCAATTTTACTATATATCAAAGCACCTGGTAGCAGTAGCGGCTTTTTTCCCACTGCTTTTATTGAACTATTTGCACTGCTGCTCCATGACTGCAAAACTACTTAGTACATTGGAGCAAAGATGATGAATGAGTCATTGATTCAGTCAATCAAAATTAGGACTAAAATTACACCACATACTTTACATGCAAAAGGTTTGGATATCTTTCTGATTTTAACATACTGTAAGAGGCCATGTTGTTGTACTTTTGTCTCAAAAATTTGCTGAAGATGGACTATTCCATGCCAGTCCTGTCCAGGGATTGAGCAATCCCTTGCTCTAAATATATGCTAACTGGAGGCGGCAAGAGAAGGATAAGCACCTTGATGGCCAGGAGGAAACCTTTTGTCTGGATTTATCAAAAGAAGGATAAGCACCTTGATGGCCAGGAGGAAACCTTTTGTCTGGACTCATCTTCTCGAGGAAGAGAGCCATCTCGAGAGGTGGGGGGGGGTGGGATACTCATGACCCTTACCCAAGCCCCCAGGAATGTCACGTAGGCAGGAAAAAAAAACAGGATAAAAGGGCGCAGGAAAAATCATGAAGCATCTTGAGGGAGAAGGCGAGAGAGAGAGAGAGAGACAGAGAGAGAGAGTTTACTGCCTTCTGATCCCTCGTTGCTGCTTTGCTGCCCTACTGTCTACGGATTCTCCCGGCCTTGCTGCACGAGACGCTGCTGCTTCCACTGCCACCACCTATACTGCTTGGCACCAGCCCGCTGCTCTTCGTTGCCTGCTTGGACCCTGGACCAACGGATAACGGGACACTGCTGCATCGAGTTGGTGACTATCCCCGCTTACCGCAACTCTTGCTTTTCTTCTTTCCTTTTCTATCGCCTGTTTCCCCTTCCCCGTCTCCCTAAAAGGCTAGGATTTGTAATAAACTGGTTGGACCAACATTTGAACCGTTGTTTCTTAATCTCACGCCGGGTATATTAAAAGAATCTCCTCTCACTCCTATTAATTGGAGCGAGACACATACTCCACTATAAAGCCTTTCTTTTTCTATAGTGGAAGATAAAATTAAGAGCCATTGAGGAAAAAATGTCTTATATAACAGAATAATGTTTGTATTAATTACATTTTCATTATCTTCAGTAGACTGTGGGTAGAGTGTCTTGCTACACTTTGTCCAGGTTAGAAGAACCATTTCAATATGATTATTTTGCCCAAACTCTTCTCATTCACGTTCTTAACCCGTATGTTTTGACAGTGAGAAACATTCCACAATCCACTTCCGATAAGAAAACAATATATCACAGTGTTACTGGTGAAAATTAATGAAAACATAAAAAAAAAACCAACAATTAAATAAATAAATAAACAAACCTGATAAAAATTATTAGGTTCATGTAACAAACTCAATTATTTGTTTTGCATTGAATTTATGGGCTAAATAATATTCCCTTACTAAACTAAAGATGTCTTCATGCCAAAAGAAATGTGAACAGTCAAACAGAGAAGATTTTGAATGGGAAAAAAAAAAAAGCTAAAACAATTACATTTAAAATTTCTCTCCTTTTCTTTCCCACTTAACTACCCTTGAATTTCAACTGCTAGAAAATACATCATGTGGCAACCCATATCACTGGGATATTATCACACCGTTACAACTCATGACAGGTACAGAATTATTTTTATAGAGCAGTAGAAATTACGTTCAATTCAGAGACTCGATTTCTTTCATATAATGGGACAATTACACAAAATTGACCAAACTCTTGCTGCTGCCTCCATTTCAATCTCCAGGGTTTTAACCCTATGTTTATATATGAACCTGGTGAATTTTTGCGATAAAGTTTTGAAGCAACTCTGAAGAACTGGAGTGAGAAACAACACTGAGCTACTAGACAAATTTTAGAAGGTCAAATATAAATATTTTAAAGCTATTTCAGTTTCCAAGCCTCAGATAGAAAAACAATACAACAACAAAACAAGCAACACAATGAAAAAATAATCCATTGAACTGTTAAGCCACACAGACAGTTGGAATTTAACTCTTAGCACGGCTGTTGAGAGCTAAGATTTTAAGTAGGTGTAGCAGCAGTCCAACATTTATGAGCAAAGGCAGTAGTACTCCCTAGATAAATCTGGTGACAGATTTGTTGGGACAGTTATGATTAGCTATATATCACCTATCATTCAAGCTGACAGAAAGCTTTTTATTCAATGTTAGAGAGGCTGTTTTTGTTACAGACATCTAGGTTCGTCCTGGATGCTAGAAGGAGCTCCCTAAATCTGCACCAGTTGCTCAGCAAAACATCACCCCTGTCTCCTTCAGCAGAATATTGCTGTTAAGCACAGAGCTTAACAAGGGCTTAATAAATGTTTCTAGAGTTTAATATGCAAAATAAACATTGCAAGACATACACAGTATTTACAAGCATGAATCATGTGTTCCTCTTCTTTTTTTTCTTTTTTTTTTTTTTATCCCATGTTGTGGTAGGCGACAGCAAGGACTCGGGATGTGACGTGGTAGGACTCTCCCCTTGTTCGGTGTCGAAGGGTTAATGTATGCATAAGGGGCGTAGACGAAGTAGGATAGGTATATAGGTAAATCGCACAACGCAATAAACACCATTTTTCTGCTCACCATATTGGTATTCACATGCAGTTCTTTGGCCCGGGTAGGTTTGACCCGATAGTCCAGCACAGGCACAGAGCTAAAAAAACATGGGTTGCCAGGTGCACGGCAACAATCCTATCGGTACAGTTTAGAAATGGGACCACTGAGGATGCCAAAAATGCATAAAAGAGATGGATAGTAGTGCAATGAACAGTCCCGGGAATCCAGTGCTAACGGGGCTGCTACAGTTCATGCTGTGACTTTGGTGCTAGTTTGAGTTGTTATAGCAAACCAGACACATATCCTTCCCTGGTCAGCTTTTTATCATAAGAACTGGTCACAACCTACCTCCTATAGGAGCCTCGCTGCTTCTATAATTACCATCGATAAGACTGCATGTTCATCATGCCATATTCTCATTTTAACTCATACATATGTACAAATACACCAAGGTTGAAAGTCACTATGATCTTGTTTTTGGAGGATGAGTAACAGAAAACGATAGGAAATGCAATGGTAAACAACTTGGAAAGAATCACAGGAAAGCTTGAGAAGAGCAGAGAGAAAATTTTGTCTGCGTCAGACTTAGGAAACAGCAACTAAGTATGTAATCCTCAATAATGCCAGTCTCTTCCTGGTCTGTACACAAGTGCAGAGAAGAAGGGACAGAAGGGCAGAGCCCAAAACAGTGACTTTTTTCTCCTTGCAGAAGCAGAAGGAAATGCAAGGTGAGTCCGTGAAGGGATCTCATGGTCAGCCTTTAGCTTTTGAATGCTTAAGATCTCCCTTTTCCTCATGGGAAGGAAGGGCACAGCTGAAGCTGCAATCATCTGAGTCTGTGACTTGTCTCTCACTTACAAAGGCACAGAAAGCTCTGACTTCTGATTGAGGAGTAAGGAAAAAATCACGTAGGGTTAACAGTCAGCTGGCAGTTTAAGAATGTAGCACTTCTGCCAGGAAAAAAAAAAAAAAAAGAGAAAGAAAAAGAAAAAGAAAAAGAAAAAGAAAAAGAAAAAATACATAATGCAAGGGGGGAGAAATGTCAGTATTATATTCACGTGATCTGATCGGGGACATAATGTCAGGCGCCATAAAAAGGAAATGCAATAAGTTTGCAGTGTTACTTTTAATTGTGACTCAGAGCTTCTCACATGAGGCCTGTCTGCTTTCCTCCTGCACTCCACCCCTAATAATGAGAAAAATACTATTATTCTGTTACCTAATAATTCTAATTATCACTCACAAGCTCTTATTCATTGCACTCTGTTGTTTTCAGGGGAACAAGAACAGCACACAAACTCTTCTCACTGAGCAGCAACTTCCAGGGCAGAAACATGAACATGGTTTAAGATACACACAGAAAATTACAGATGTTGAAACCTGAGAAAATCCATTGATCATGAAGCCCATCTCACTGCTAAGGGAGGCACATTCCCAGCAGCATGCTTTCTAGTCTCTCTTCCAAAACAATGTTAAAAATATCAGTGGTGAATCATCATTCCAGGTCTCGCAGGAGACAATTCCTCAGCAGAATTCACTTTTGTTTGTTTTGTTTTATTTTGCTTTGGTTTGAAGTTATTTTATTCTTAGCACTATTTTCTCTAACAACATTAAATACTTCTCCCTTTCTGTACAGTTGGCAATCTTTACACTTCTCTGACCCATCAAATCTCACACACACAGCCTAAGACTCATAGCTGCCACCACCCCCACGCACCCCCTCACACTCCCATGCAGCCAAGGCCTTATTGTAGAGTCTCTAGGGATACAGCATTGGGACCAGACATGAATCTCAGGGCAGATACCTCTGACCAGAGGGATCCAGAGCAGAAGAGTGTCTGAAGCAGGGCTGCAGTGAGCTGCATGTCCTTCAGCTGTGGCGCCTGTCCAACTGCCCTGCAACTGCCTCCCTCCTGCTGATATGTTCCCCCGCCCCTCTCAGAAACAATGGCTCCTGCCTATCACTCGAGCCAATGTGACATCTTCATGATATACCCGCATGAGACAATATAGTACCGTTTCAGAAGCTAAACCTGAGCAAATTCAAGAGGTTTATCTGAACACCATTCCTCATTCTGCTTAGTCAACATATACCTAATTTAGTCGTTTTAATCTATCTACTCAATCCTCATAGCCCTTGTGTAATTCATTTGTTGATCTTTGCTAAATTCTCCCCAACCGATCAATTTCTTTCTAGTTAACATAGTGCTGAATGCTGCCCAGTATTTCAGAAGCAGTCACGAGAAAAGTACTGCTATTGTTTATTGGACTTGTGCTTGGCTATTTTTATGAGCTACTACTCATCAAAAAGATAAAAAAAACAACACAAAAAACTCAGAACTCTCTCTTGACATTAAAGCATTCCACAGTGGAGTCAGCAAAAAGACAGCAACATTTCACTTCAGCCCACTGAATTATGTCCATATCCAAAATTAACTGGTACCCTATGTTATAGGCAGGCGGAGTAAATAACAAAAATAACAGGTGAGACTTCGTGACGGATGCTTAAAATAACTAGCGATATAAGCAGGTTTTAAGTGCTAAGACTTCAAAACCTCTGTCAGATCTGGCAAAAATCCATTTTAGAGAGGGCTTTCTCACTGTATTGGAAAGACACATGAGCATAAAGTATATCTATCTTCTGATCAACCACTACCTTTTCCTTTTATCCTTTTCCAGGGGGCTGGGGGGGATTCTTTTTACTTCTCTCCCACCACTTCCTTCAAACAGGCTTCGCAGTGCTCCTACTATTTAGGATTTCAAAGATAAGATATCCAGGAATGCCAGGGCACAGAAGCTGAAGGACAGTGTTTTTGCCCCTTGTGCCAATTTTATATGTTATTGTAAAAAGTAGCAAGTAGTTCTCAAGAAAAGTAGCATGGTGAGATGTAGGCAATCCAAGAGACTCCTGGAATGCGTTGAGGATAACCTCCTGAGTCAAATAATAGATGGCAGTACTGGACCTGCTGCTCACCAATGCAAATGAACTGATTGGTGACATCAGGACTGGAGGCTGCCTGGACTGCAGTGACCATGCCATGGTTGAGTTCATGCTCCAGACACAGATATGAGACAGGCAAAGAGTAAAGTTAGGACACTAAATTTTAGGAAAGCTAACTTCCAGCTCTTTGGGGAGTTAGTCAGCAAAACACCCTGGGAAACTGCCCTCATGGGTAAGGGTGCAGAGCAGAGCTGGCAGATCTTTAAGAAAGCTTTCCTCATTGTGCAAGAGCTCTCCATTCCCAGGTGTAGCAAGTAAGGAAAGGAAGGCAAGAGACTGGCATGGCTGAACTGAGACCTGCTGGTCAAATGGAAGAGCAAGAAGAAAATGCAGTGGAAACAGGGGTGGGTACTGTGGGAAGAGTATAAGGAAGCTGCCAGGCTGTGTAGGCATAGGGTCATGAAAGCCAAGGCCCAGCTTGAACTAAGCTTGGGAAAGGATGCCAAGAAGAACAAGAAAGGCTTCTACAGGTACCTGAACGAGAAAAGTAAAGTCCAGGAGGGTGTATTCCCCCCTAGCGAGTGACACAGGCAGGCTGGTAACGACAAGGAGAAGGCTGAGGTACTTAATTTTTTTGTTTTGGTCTTCTCTGATAACTGCTTGTCACACAGCCCTCAAATGTTTGTTTTGGTAGGAGGAAATTAGGGAAGCAACATCCCTCCCACTGTAAGCAAAAGTCAGGTTCATGACCACCTGAGGAACCTGAACATCCACAGGTCTATGAGTCCCAATTAGATGCATCTCAGACTCCTGAGGGAATTGGCTGATGTAGTCAGCAAGCCACTCTCAGTGATATTTAAAAAGTTGTGGCAATCAGATGAAGTCTCTGGTGACTGGAAAAAAAGCAATGTTACACCCATTTTTGAAGAAGGGTAAAAAGGATGACCCTGGGAGCTACCGACCTGTCAGTTTCCCCTCTTTGCCAGGAAAGACCATGGAGCAGATCCTCCTGGAAGCTATGCAAAGGCATATGGAATACAGAGAGGTAAGATGGGAGAACCAACATGCTTTCACCAAGGGCAAATCCTGCTTGACCTAGTGGCCTTTTATGATGGTGTCACACCTTCAGTTGGACAAGGAAAGAGCCACTGATGTCATATCTTCAGTAAGGCCTTTGACATGGTACCCCGCAACATCCTTCTCTCCAAATTGCAGAGATATGGATTTGATGGGAGGACTGTTCAGTGGATGAAGCACTGGCTGCAGGATTGAGTCCAGAGATTGGTGGTTAATGGCTTAATATCACAATGGAGATCGGTGGCAAATGGCATCCCCCAGGGGTCAGTGCTGGGACTGATACTCTTTAATATCTTCATCAGTGACATTGACACTGGGGTCAAGTGCACCCTCAGCAAGTTCACTGATGACACAAAACTCTGGGGTGCAGTCAACACACCAGCGGGATGAAATGCCATCCAGAGGGTCCTAGACAGGCTTGAGCAGTAGGCCCAGGAGAGTTTCATGAGGTTCAACAAATCCAAGTGCAAGGTATTACGCTTGGGTCAAGGCAACCCTCACTCTATCAATACAAGCTAAGGGATGACAGGATTGAGCACAGCCGTGCCAAAAAAGACATGAGGGTACTGGTGGATGGGAAGCTGGACATGAGCCAGCAATGTGCTCTCGCAGCCCAGAAAGCCAACTGTATCCTGGGCTGCATCAAAAGAAGTGTGACCAGCAGGTTGAGGGAAGTGATCCTGTCCCTCTACTCTGCACTGGTGAGGCCTCACCTGGAGTACTCCATCCAGATGTGGAGTTCTCAGTATAGGAGGGACATGGACCTGTTGGACTACATCCAGAAGAGGACTACAAAAATGATCCAAGGGATGGAACACCTCTCCTCCAAGGACAAGCTGAAAGAGCTGGGGCTGTTCAGCTTGGAGAAGATGATGTTCCAAGGTGACCTGATAGCGGCATTTCAGTATCTAAAGTGGAGCTACCGGCAAGAAGGCAACAGAGTCTTTAGCAGGGTCTGTGGTGATAGAACAAGGGGAAATGTTTTCAAGCTTAAAGAGGATAGAGTTAGGTTGGATATAAGGAAGAAGTCTTTTACAGTAAGGGTGGTGAGGCATTGGAGCAGGTCGCTCAGAGATGTGGTGGTTGCCCCATCCCTAGACGCTTCCAAGGCAAGGCTGGATCAAGCCCTGGGCTTCCTGATCCAGCTGTGCATGCCCCTGTTCATTGCAAGGGAGTTGGACTGGATGACCTTTATAGGTGCCTTCCAACACTGAGGATTCTATGACTCTAAAAAGTCACAAAGCTCCGTCACAGAGTTGTTCTTTTCTCTATTAAATGAACTAAATCTGGGTTGATAGGTAAGAAATCAGATATCTATCTGTCAATAACTGGAATGTCTTTTTTTTTTTTTTTTAATCTCACAGGTGCTTTTTACCAGACATGCTTACATCTTCCAATAAACAAGTCCTATGTAGGGTATTCAGAAAGTAATGCCTTCTTCTTTATTTCCATGGAAACCACAATAGATACAGAAAGCACAATAATACTATTTGATAGAGAAAAAAAAGCACTATTTTCAACATAGTCACAACCATTACCTGTGCATTTTTGCCAGCAATGAACACGAGCCTTTGTGCCATGCTCATAAATATCTGCAGCAGCAGAGGTCACCATTATCTCTGTCAGCACTGCTGAAACTCACCACCTGCCACCTCACTGTGCTCACATCCATTGTTTGGTCTCCTTTAACATTCAGCAAGTGTCAATGAATGTCAATGGGTGCCATTTTTTTCTGCACGAAAAAATTCAGCTGCACCCCTTTGCTTCACATGCATTTGCATATCACATGCCATTGTGTCAGACTGCCACTCTGCTGTCACCTGTCACACAGCAACAAAATGGAATAGGATATTGGTGGGAAGATGCAACTTCTACTGCCATACAAACAACGTCCACCTCTGACGCTGTGAGCCAACATCAGAAAATAGGAGGCCATTGCTTTCAGAGAAGCCCTCTTATTTTATGTCACTCAGGTACATTTCTGCAGTAGTATGGATATGTGTACATATGTTGATATATATTAATCCACCTGTGTGTAGATGTATATACCTAAATACACATGTACGTGTGCACAAATTTATATTTACAGGTATGTGGTAGCCAGGTTTGTTACTTCTGTTTTTCTGTGCAAATGATTGGAAGTCACCATTTTTAGCATTAATGCTTCAGGTGAGATGATCATGACTTTGTATGAGAAGCTCGTTTTTTATTTACAAAGAAAAGTAGATTTCTAGCTCTTGTGGTGTAAACCTTGAAAACAAAGTAAATGAACGTCAAAGAGGAAAAATAAAAAATAAACTTATAAAGAATGCTGTGTTCTTAAAATCTCAGAGATTTCAAATCCCTTGCTTTTTCAGACTGCTTTCTAGTTTCCCTGTGCGTTCTAGTCAGGATCTACGTCATCCTCCAGAAGCAGAAAACTCTTTTTCACATGGGAAACTTACTTTGCTTCCAGAACATGCAAAAACAACTGCTGTCATCAACTGCTATGTAAGCCACCTTAGCAGTCCTATAGATTGGATATTTTTTATCTGGTGAATAACACATCTAAAAGCCTATCTGCACTAGTTCCCAGCAAGTTCTATGGAAGATTTCAATTTTGATCAGTATTAATCAATTTCCTGTTAATCAGGAACTTTGCTAGCTGGTAAAGTTTTGGTAAGTGAAATCTTCACCTAAATCCTGCTTCCTAACATCAAGGTTATCAAAATAGGAGGCAGAGACCAGTCAACCGAATTAAAGATGCCTTAATCAGTCTTTATAGGAAAATTATTCTCGTAATCTACTCTTCCTCCAACAAGCTTTCCCCACCCCAATATTGTTTTATTTGGTTAGAATATCACACATCTGTACTTTTGTATACTAAACTGGAGAGGAAATATTTAGAAGACAGGGAACAAACTGCCTGCAAATGAAAAACAGCACTGAAGAGTGCACGTAGAACCAAAGGGAATTCAAACTTGCTACTTAGGAGGCTTGGAGGTCGTGACAGTGAGACACAGAGCTTGAAGGGAAATACCACACAGCTGGAGCAAGGTGTGCAGATCCTGCTGTTTCTGCCTCTCCAGAGACTCCTGGGAGAAAGCCCATCACTGAAGAGCAGATACAGCTTCATGGTTCTCCAGAGAGAGCATATGATTAACTACAGTCACCTTGCCATCAAGTGTATGTGTTTCTCTCACTTTCCAGGAGCAATATCAGTACCCTACGGAGTCAATGACTCCTTCACCCTTAATGTGATAAAGTGACAAAAAGTTCCATGGTGTTAAGGTTTAGCAAGGTGCTTAGTAGTAATCACAAGCCTTCAAGGACATATGAAGCAGTTATTAAGTAATGGCAGTAGTTATCTGCATAATTGTAGTAACATATAGAATCTGAAATATTTTTGTTTACTGCTTTGGATTACAAAAATCTGTGACAGAAAAACAGTGCCAACGTATTTAAGTTTTGGGCATTAAGAACTGTGGATGGTTAATGGAAAATAGGTAGATGCTCTACATTGTATGAGAGGTCTTCTTTAAAAATATCACAAATAACAAAAAAAAAATATAAATTAAAAATCATAGCGTAGTCAAGATATAAAGAGAATCTGACACAACACTGTTCCTAAACTGGGAGCTGGACCAAAACTGGCTCATTAGAAATTAAACAAAGAGCCTCTAAACTTGTTTACATCATTTTGAGTTCAGCTAAAACCAAGGGCTCAATTTCCCAATTGATTTTATTTTTCTTGTCAGAGCAGTAGGCAGAATCGTGTTGATGTAACAGTAGGTTAAGTGAGAGAAGAGCAGAAGCTACCCTCAAATAATTTCACATAGGGACAGAATTGAAAGCACTTATGGACAGGTATCTGCAATGTCATAATAAAGAAAAAAAGTGGTTCTTAATAGGAAAGCATTCAAAGTCTCACAGAAACACTGGCATGAATAACATTATGACATGTTTTGACAGTTTTTGTGAAAATCAATGTGAAATGCTAGATGTAGGATCCTTTCTTACACCTCTGAGATAACATTAGGCTGGGAATAGACTGGTAAGTGGAGTAAGATTTCACTGGTAGACCTGGGCATAAAAAAATGTGATTAAGAATACATTAACATTTGTGAAACCAATATATTGGATTTACTGAGCATGACAACCTGACATACGAGACCTCAGCAAAAATGAAAACATAGCAGAAATCAAAGCACACTAGAGCTTTGGGAAAATAAACATTCCAACTGATCTAAAAATGATCCCCCTAAAATAAAATCATGTTAATTTCTTTCTTAGGTTAATAGCTCAATTATCAATGTTCGCTGTGGCTCCCAGAAGTGACGTTTCTAAAATAAAGGTGTGTTTCAAAAATGCTGCCTTAAAATTGGGGAATACCAAATATGGACACAAATATAAACAATTATTTCTACTCTTAGAACTCTTACAAACAGCTGAAACCATTCTTTGTACTACAACTATGAAGTTTCTTTTCAGAAAATAAGTACCGCCACCTAAACATTTCAAATCTGTAGCCTCAATTTTCATAATTAGAAATGTAAAGGCAACCACAGTGAGGTCCAATCTTTTTTTTTAAAGAACACTTCTGAAAGCCCAAGGTGATATCTAAAAATGTCTCTAATCTACCTGGAAACAATTAGAGTACTGTCTGCATCTCACCCCATGGTCCTCACCCATCTCTGAATGGTCTAAAACTTTAGCATCATACCAAAACCTTTATGAATGCCAACCTTTCGTGTCTAGAAATGAAACACAGTGGCACGCTGCTTGTTTCTATGCCACCTCATTGCCTACAGCACAAACAGGACCTGTGTGTTCCAACCCTGGCCATCTGCAGGGTGCCCTATATAGCTCCAGCCACAAGTTTCATACCATTCATGAAGATTCAAATCTAGTCAGACTTTTGATTTTGGAGTAGCAGTGAGCCAATCTCAGCAACACAGCCTGGTCACTTCCTCAGCTGAAGAAGTTAAGGCATCTGAAGAAGGCTAAAAGTCTTTGCCAGAAATATCTTCTTTGTACTTCTTTCAGTCTTGTCTCTGACAGAATGTTATTGTATTGATATGATCAACTCCCAGGCACTCTGAAAACTAAGGTGTACCTCCTGTTCATTCTCACAAAGCCACATTTCTATTTACTTTGACATTGGAAATACCATTTCAAGTACAGATTGTGACATAAACTGCCTTAAGCAGAGGGAAATCTGGCTATTCAGAAACACTTCTTTTAACAACTGTATCTGCAACTACTCGATGTTACCTTCCTTGTTGAAGAATGAAGAAAGAGAGGTGCTTTCATATATGAAAAAGTGTTATATATATACAGATACATTTACGTATGCATATGAAGATCCTGAGTTTGAGAAGGGGTAGCAAATTAACATGATGGAGCAAAGTCCAATTTAATAATTCAAATCAAATAGCACCAACTGTTGTCTTCATACACTGCCACCTCTGCCAGCACTTCACATCAAGCAGCCACTTTTTTAATTAAAAACGTTCATGTAAAAGAATTTGATCATTTTGTAGAATAAGTTCTGATATATCTGTTTGAGGCCCTGATTTTGCTCTAAACCTCTCCAAAATTTTTGAAATTGAGGTAAATCAAATAGATTTACATTGGATTTTGCTCTATCCAGACATTTTGTCTTCCATTACTATCAACCAGTATTTATTCCACAGGAGTTACAACACTGTAAGGGCAGAGCCTCTGTATGTTTGGCATTGCCTAAGTTGTATGAAGGTATAGACACCTGCGCTTAACATAATTATCACACAAATTGTGCTTTGGAGGGCTGTTTTCCAGCAGAAACATAATCACGAACCATATCCATATTTTAGATTGTGAAAACTCCTTCCTTTTGCAAGATTTACAACAGCACTCCATATTTTACCAATTCCATAAATAACTGAAACTAAAGTAGCAGATAAATCGGGGATGAATTTTGTGACACATTATCCTGATTTTTAAAATTGTATTTGCTCATTTATAAGCCTTAGTAGTAAATCTCCCAATTATTACAATAAATTAGAGAATTTCTGTTAATTAGTGGCCACCAGATGTCTCCCAGATTGTTCTGTCTATACAATAGAAAAACACTAAGAATCACAAGAAAAAAAAATCAATGGAAACAAATGAATAAGAGCTAAAGAGTTCAGCCAATGCATGCTACTTGATTCATGCCCAGATCCACAGTATGTTCTTTAAAAATCAACCACAAATTACTGTGATTTATACTGATCCTTGAACAAAATTTATTAAAAAAAAAAAAACAACAGTTGCATATAATTACATTCTGTCTACTCTGCAGATCTCTTTGGAAGACAACAACCACTGAAATATTTTCTTTTTTGCACTATTTGCTTTTTTGGTCTTAGAAAAAAATGTTACATCCAGGATTATTTTCTATGTTGTTTCAGTCTGCATTTCAGTAGCTAACTGCAATCCAAATTTATCTGCCTTCTCAACAGTTTCTTCTTTCATCATTATAAAAGGAAGGGAGAATAGGCTAGAGCCTTAGTCTCATTCCCCATTCCGTATACAAACTGGTAAAAGGATGAAGAACATTCTACATTATTTTTTTGCAGAGGTCCCTGTTTTCCACTACAGCTACATCAACCCAAACATGTTTTTCCACTCAGTAGGAATATTTATGTAGAATGAGAGTTGACAGGGATGATCAAGCACAAGGGAGAACCATATCTGCCAAAGACTGATCTTCCACTTGCAGTAAGCACACATTTGGCGCTCTCCTTGAGACATTTTTCCTCATTTTAGTTTCATCTAAATAAACATGTGAGCACTCTGAAACTACTCAACAGTGCAAATCCTATAATGGTAAACTGGGACAGTGAAGATATTAACTTCAGAAGTCTATTGTATAAAATGAAAATACTCATCTAGTTCCACACCTCCCTGTAGAGATCCTAGAAATCTACTTTTATGCCAGATGACCATACTCTATGAATGCTCACCATACATCATCTGGCACCTGACATCACACATACTATGAGTTAAGTCTGAGGACAAAATAGAGTTGCAAAGCCTAAATCTGAGGTAGCCCACCACAGTTTAGCATTTCTGTTTCCACTGTAGCTGGTTTCTCACTCATTCTTGTGGAAAAACTTCTTCAAAACAGTGATGAGGCAGTGGCAAGGCTGCCCAAGGGGGTGGTGGAGTCACCGTCCCTGGAGGTGTTCAAGAACCACGTGGATGTGGCACTGAGGGATGTGGGCAGTGGGCATGGTGGGGCTGGGTTGGTGGTTGGACTGGATGATCCTTGTGGTCTTTTTCAACTTTAATGTTCTGTAACTTCTGTAAGTAGTTAGAACTGGCAATTTATAAGACAGTCACTATCAGATTTAGCACATTAAACTATTTGAGATGGAAATTACAATCTACCTAGAGTCTGTACAGATCCAACCACTGTTAAAAACACAAAGGAAAGTTCATAGTTTTGCCAGCGTAGTCTGACAGTTTGTTCTCAGCAATGCACACCATCAATCACAGCAGCTTGATAAGGTGAGCTGACCCCTTCAGTTAGAATGCCAAAGAAGTGATTACTGACTTTTGTTCGAAAGGAAAGGAGCTTCAGTATGAATGCATAATGTATTCTGACTCAAATGCCTGGGATGAATATCATCAGAGTCGTATTTCTGAAGGAATTTTCTCCTACAGCTCCCTTCATAAACAGTGTTGCTGCTTTGAGATTTCCCCCTCAGACCACATCCTCATGTATCTTTGTATGCTTTCTACTGCATCACTTATTTATCAAGATTAATCTTATCTACAGGTGTCAGATACTCCTTCAGTTGCAGGAAAGAAGAACAAGGAGTTGTTTTATTTTTTTAAGCAACTAAGGCATCTGAAGTAAAAAGTCTAAAAGCAATAGTAAAATTGTTCATTGTACTCACACCTGGTGCTAGCAGCAGCATTTTTTCCTCTTAGCATGCTGACAAACTGAAACCAAAGTTAACCTTTCCTTGGATGCTTCAACAGCATGTTCTGAGTCTGTTCTGCTCCTTTACACTTAATGGATTCATGAATGTCGCCTGAATTTTGCTTCAGATATGGGCAACAGCTTAAGCAGATACCACAGAACTTGTCTACTTGTTAACTCTGGGAAAAAAATTAAATGAGTGCTGTGGTAACCATATATAATTAGCAAAGTGTTCAAACCCAAATCATAGGAAGGAATAAGAAAAGTCTCTACTGTATTGTAAAAAATATGTATTTGATTTAATGTGAATCAAAAACACATACTGAGACAACTTGATATTAAACCGTAATCAACCATTTATATCATTTAATGTAAGACCGAATGGAAGCAGAAAATTGAATATATTTTCTTTTCCTTCTTAAATGGGCATACTTCTATATTTAAAGCAAATTACATGAATTTATCAAAGATAGCGTACAGAAGAATATATCTAACTGCATGAAAGAGTAATTTTACCTAAAGTAAGAAAATATGGAGACATGCAGTATGTCTGCCTAATATATGGACTTATAATATACTGAAGCTAGAATGAAGCCAAGAGTTCCTGGCATAATAATACCTACTGCCTGGCAGGCTTGCATGAGGGTAAAATGTAATGCATAATACTCATATTGATCTTGCTGTGCACTACTGGAGCAGGGACACCCAGAGCTGTATCCCTACTCTCTTTTTAAATTACTTTCTGATTTCAAAGACTTGGTTTTTAAAAAAAAAAAAAAAAAAAAAAAGGGAAGAAAAAGAATAAACAGTAATACATCAAGAGTAGTTTGTTTTGGATGTAAGAGAATCTATAACTAATACGGAATGCAGAAAATAAATTGCAGCTGCAGTTAGCAGTACAACATATACTTTAAATAAACCTCTCCTGCAGATAGCCTACTGTATCACATTTAGTATAGCATCTGAACAAAACCACATAATTACAAGTGAAAAGTTGCAAAGAAGATAGATAGGTTAAATTCATGCCATTTCCCATTCATGTTATATCCTTGTCATGAAGATGGATTGACTGGTGAAAGGCATGGGTTATACTTTTCATTTTGTCAGTTAGCTCAGGGGAGTTGATTGTTTTCTAACTCAGAGCTTTCTCAGGAGTTCACTGTTTTCAAACAAGCAGAAGACGAACCTTGCCATTACATTTCAGCAGAAGTTACAGATAGAAAAACATCTCATGTTACATGCTCACTATTTCAGATTTCAAGCATCATGTTGCATTCTTGGAAATATACATATCTGTATGTAATTGTAACATACTTAGGACACACCAGGCTTGGAGGTACTGATAGCCAATGGTCGCATACAGGAACTGAGCTCTCATTTTCTTCTCATTTCTTTTGCTGCAGTCTGAAGTAATGTCTTAAGACTAGTGTCAGTGCATGGAAAAAAAATCACACCAGTTCAAGGTAGTGCATTGTACTGTTTGCTTTCATGTTTTATCTGTAATGGACTTGATTGTGCAGAACAGTAGATTAGGAGATAAGTTCTGATTGCTGCTTCAGAGTAAAGCAACTGCCTAAGACACCTAATGTCTACAATAGAGGGTTGTTTGGTTTTTTTTTTGTAATCCATTACCACACTCTAAAATGCATAATGCAATGAGCTTCAGCTCTATATCACATACAAAACAATACTTGAATATCCAAAGTACAGCGATTGAGACTTTTTACTTTGAAACAACATGTGATGAAACCCAATTAATTTGACATATAAATATGTACAGGCATAGAAAATGGAACAGGAAATATAAAACATGCAGAGATGCTTAACTAGATCTCATGCCTTCTGAATAATGCTGCCATACAAGTCAGTTTTAAGCAATACTGTTACTAAAATTTATTCACTCTCCTACTCCTCACCTTCAGGCAGGTTCAGCCTGTTTGGCAACCTCTTAGCTGTTTTTTGAATCTCAAAACCAAGCCTTTCATTAGTTTCAAGAGAATACCTATGTATGTTTTCACTATACATACGTAGGTCATGCTGAAAGTAATGCCTCCTACTCATTTCATGGAAATTATAATAAATACAAAGAGCACAGCAATGCTATCTAGTAAACTCTCAGCTACAAAACACAATTTTGCAATACAGTCACCATCATTAGCTATTCATTTTTGCCGGCAAGGAATAAGAGCTTGCATGCCATGTTTGTAAAGATATGCACCAGTAGAGGTGACTGGCTGTCACTGTCACCTCTGCTGTAAAAACCCAACACAAGTCCAACAAAAAGACTTTGCTAGTTGGAACAGGAATACCAGCAGGTGGACAATATTTATTAGCTGTCACTGAATATTTTCAAGAGTTAGAAGGCCTGCTGCAGTGTCCTCTTCTCATTATATTTCAACCAAAACAGGTAAAGCCACTGCTGCAGAGTTGGAGATGAGATATCACTCACAACACAAATGGTCTACAGCATTTGCCGTCTTTCTGAGAAGCTGTATAGTAAACTAATACCACTAAGAACTTAGAAGGGATGTTTGTTTTGTAACATCTGAATTAGGCATACTGAACCAGACGCCATGTTTTGAGTTTTATGAACAATTTTTAGCAGCTGTTAAAGGTGGAATAAAGTATTGTTTGATTCACAGAAACTCAATGTCACTCTGAAGTTAAATGCTTAAGGCAAGTCATCTCTAAAAAAAAATAAGTGCACTGTTAATAGAGTCTTCCATATCTTAGCTATCAATAATTTCATTTTGTGCTTTCTGGCTAAACAGAACCTTATTCATCTCTTTCTTTAAGCCTCTTTTGATGTCTTACATAATGTGCTCCCAGAAGACCCTACAGGCAAACTTTTCTAAGAGTGCTATGCTTTGAGACACCAGTAATGTTAATTGCAGCCTGGCATCAAGCTTATTTTACGGCTTCTAGATACACTATATGTGGGCAGGTGACATATTAGGATTTCAGATGCCACAGAAGATGACAAGTGTAAGAATTCTATCACCATAGTTGTGTTACTGCAGGCCCTCACTGTCAGCTGGCTCAGTAAGCCTTGAAGTCCACTACACAAATCTGTAATCTGATGTTCAGCCAGTACCATGGCTTTCTCCCAAGTTGTATAGCTCCTAGTGACAGCAGAAGTTATGATTGCAAGTTCATCAGGAAAAGAGAATTAATATTGATCTCCTGTACATGCAACCCAGCACATCGGACTGGTATGAATGTGAAAGAACAATTTCACAGAGATGGTGAAGATGCTTTCAAAGTGATTCTGGGTGTTGCTTTGCTAGAAGGACTTGTAAATTGTCTTCTTTTTCCCCCTCATAATTGAGACACTGCATATTTAAGGGTGTTACAGAACACAGTTCTGTGTTTCTCTCCCCGCAGGAACAGCACAGCATTCTGCTGTCCCCAGCAACCAATCTCTTACAACACTGTAAACTAAACCCAGGAGGGCAAGAAAATGAAGATGACAGGGCAAAGGAAAGCACAGAGATAAAACATTAAAATCTCTGTATTATCATCATCATCATTATTCACATTCTTCATTGTCACTAAGGGCAGAAAACCTCCAGGAGAAAACGTGCTGTGTAGCACAAAAACTTCCAGAGCAAAACACCACAGAATACATCAGACCAGACCAGGCCAAACCACAGTGAGGACAAGTGAAGAGCTGCCTCAATTGAGTCAATGGCTACTCTTCTTCTACCTTCTAAGAATCACCCCATGTGTTATCAAATTAAGATACTGTTAGGATTTCAGTTTGATTTTCTCTGAAACAGACAGAATGAACTTCAACACTCTCTACATTAGATTGCAAACCTGGATCTAAAGCAAACAGGCATCATGTCTCTAAGACAGAAAATTTTCCTTCTCTTTTTGCTGTAAGGGAAGTCAACACCAGCAGCAAATGATGACAGTTCTCCTCTCTGTTCCCCCTTTGCCTCTTGGGCTTTCACACAGCAATTCAACTCCACTGGCTAAAGACAACAGAGGGAAAATAAGATTAAAACCTTTCTCTATGCCTACCCACCTGCTCTGCTCCCAGGAAACTTGGACAGAAAAAGCATCTCTGTGCAGGCACTAATGGCAGGAAAAAGCCAAGCTCCATGACTTAGAATTCCATATTTTTCAGTTTCTGCTTTTTATTTCAGTACTAGTTTCCTTATAACTTTGGTATCAGAAATAAAAAAAAAAAAAAAAAAAAAAAAAAGAATTGCCCAAACTCAAGATTTTGGGATAATACTTAAAGAACTACATGCAATTTGACATTTTCTTTCATTTTTTCCTTCAAAAACATTGCAAGTGAAAAATAAATCCCACCATTTCCAACTTTTGAAATATTTAATAGCGAATTATTGTTTGCCATTTAGAAAATAGTAGTTACGTGAGGTGACAGAATTACTCCCATACTTGCTGCTGTTAACCCATTAGTTATTTTAGACTACTATGAACTTTGGGAATTACTTTATGCATTGTTCCAACTGACTTTTTATTCAAGCCAGTAAAAATTACCATAAGCAAAAAACAGTGAAACTCGGGCAAGCTCAGTAACTTTTGACAAATTAAGACTTACCTTTCTTAGGAAAATACAGGAGATGAGTGAAACTTGAAAAATTATTTTCTAGCTAACAAGTTAAAATTATGAATAGGCATGTCAGGAACTGAAAAAAAGCTTCTCTGATTTTTTTCTGGGAAAAAAATCTGTAATCCTTGGATGCTGTATTCAAAGCAGTATTTTGGAGATCTCTACACATAACAAAGAGAAGCATCCTTTGACTTGGAAACCACTATGATTTCCTATATTTGTTTTATACAACAGTCTTGCACGGCATATAGAAATCCGAAAAAGGCTCATTTTTACTGTTCTTCATTCAGCAGATTTTTTCTTGTAGTGAAATAAATATAATAACAGAGCTATTCAGAATGGTTGTTTTGATTACCATCTTGTTTATTTTGATTCCGTGTTGAAGGATTGTCTTTAAACAAAAAATGACTACCAAATTTCAAATGAGTGAGCAATTCTGACTTTCATTTTTTTTTATCCTTTCTAAGCTCTCTCTTAGCACTACGGAAGAATTTTTTTATTCCTCAAAAATCATAATAAAAGAAAAATAGTTAATTGAAGGAAATTTTGAACATTACTCTGAGAACAGAACTTTTCTGCCTCTCGTATTTTTTTGCAATGCAATGAAAATTTGTGATTTTCAAGGAGGTGCTTTCTTGTCTGGCAAAGAATTATATAAATGAAAAAAAAAAAAAAAGTGAAAAGACTTCTAGCAACAAATTAACTGCTACTGCAGTGTCTGGTCTTAATCTCTCTGGCTCCTTCCACTTTACTATCTGGGAAAACAACTGCTATGAGTTCAAACTGATTAATAGACAAGATATAAAAAAGCCAGCTGCAGCCATGGAGTTACTGAGCAGCCTATGGAAGTTATCAGGAGCTTGTCTAATTCTGATTGCATCAACTGATGCAGAAAAAAAAAAAAAAAAAAACCAACCTAAAAATGAAAGCTATTACCCTATCTATAAAATCTGCCATCATGCCTACAGTGACATTAATGCTAGTTTGTCCTTCAGGTTTTCAAGCAATCTTTTCTTCCTCTGTCTGATTGCTGGATGATTTGCCTTCCACAGAGACTCAGACTGTGGGATTTTGTGGTAAAGAGCAGAGAAAACAAACCTATGAAAGAAGTAATGGAAATTATGACTCATAAATGGAAAATTAGCTCTGAAAGATGATGTCTAGGAAGTCACTGCAGCAAATACAGCTGTAGAAAAAAATCAACTAAAGTAGCATGATGTCTACACTGATATTCATCATGCCTAATTATTAGTTTCTCCAGGCAGTCTGAATATGTGTGTGTAAAGTTATTACTTAGAGGAATGCTTACTGGCAAACAAAAATGTGCCACATAAAGACACTGATGAACATCCAACCCTCAAATTTATGTTATCCTGATCCAACAACAGATCAAGTAGGTTCAACCTCACCTTAAGATCATTCGGTTGTTTTACTTCAAGGCAACCTAATCAGAATTAAAAGAAAAAAAAGAAACTTTGCTATCCAGATGGTTCACACCTAGTTAGGTCCAAAGTAATTAAGATAATGAATGCTGAAGTGAAATAGTGCAATGGTGATGGATGGTAGGAGTTAAGCATTTATGTACATGGATTCTTCAATGGTGAACTGATGGATAAATATAAAATTGTGTTTCTGTTCTAGAGAACATATAGGAGAAGAAAAAATGTGCAGAGTGAATATTGCTTTAGAATGCTTGTCTTCACAACTTTAATGCTTTTTAATGACAGTATCTTGTGTTTATTAAAAAAGTGAAGCTTGAAAGTACATTACAGTGACATTCAAAGAGCATCTTCAAAATATTATTTGCATTTTATGGCTAACATCCATAGAGAGGGTTCTATAGCTTATTATTATTATTATTGTTAAAAACCAGGAGTGTCAAGAAGCTGGAATGAAAAAGTAAAATATTCAGCAATTCCCAAATGATGTTAAAATCCAACTCCACTCCCTATCTCACTGCCTGATTTACAAAATTCATCAAACCTCAACTTTATGTCTATGAGGTCGCATGAACACTGTGAGGGTGAAAACATGAGGCATATGCTGAATCACGTGAAAAATCAAGACTTAGCTATGGCATCTGAAAGCTAACAATTTATTTTCAGAAGAAAAAAGAAAAAAAGAAAAAAAAAAGGGGGGGGGAACAGAGAAAGAACTATAAGGCAGTTGAGCAGGGCAGGTAAATATTTGAGATGTCATAGTGTTAATTATCTTTGATCTCAGCACAGACTGCGTAGTACTATTATAGAGGACCTAGCAAGCAAGCTTTTAAACTGTTGTGAGATTTTACTCTGAAAAGTATGGTTTCAGAGACAATTGCTTTGTCAAGAAGAAAAAAATGTAAGGAAATCGTGCAAAGCCAGCATGCTTTGTTGTTTATCAGGCAAAGTAAATAACCATGTGGGAAGTGAGCATCATTAAAATTTCAAGGAATGACGATTTGAAAAGCTGGACACCGTATCTGTTTAACTCAACATTTTGATAAGCCTTGACTGGTTTTCCATTTTTTTACAAACTACCTATACTATTTCTGAGATATTACATCCAAAGCTGTTCCCAAAAAGATGATTAGTCACTGGATGTAGTACCCAGCAAGGTTCTTTGATAGGCTGTCAATGAATGCAAGAGTGAATAGCAGGCTTTAAAGGAGTTTAGTATTTTCTGTGAGGTCAGTAATATAGATGCAGGCATTCCACAAGTTGGAGATGCAGCTTGCTCAACTCAACTAAAAGTGGATATTATGTCCTGTGTTAGCAATATTTCAAAGGCTTACGACATCTGAAAATAAACCAAGGACCACAGGAAAACCACTACACATCTAGTAAAATCCAAGACAGATTTCAGCTTTGTGAATAAATCATGTTATTTTTACTACTGTGTCACAGTTCAGGCCTAGTTCGGCCCAGTTCCATGACTAAGGGGGTGGGGAGACCCACAAACTCATGCCCCAAAGAAGCGGGAAGGAGGGTAGGGAAAAGGTAGCAAGATGGGCCTAAAAACAAAACAGCAACAAAATAAGGGAGAAAACTAATTTACAAAATATGATGGTGGAATGCAAGATAACACAATATAATACAATATAATTGGAATTGAAGCTAATAATACAAATAAAATGAGAGAGAGAGCATTTCCAAAGCTGAAGGCCTTACCACAGTGCTGAAGGCGAGATGCCAAGGGAGCACACACTGCAGAGACGAGCAGTAAACAGAAGATTAGTCTTATTTCTCCCAGTTTTATCTTTCCCTCTGAATGGAAAACAGAAACAGAAAAACAGAACAGTGAAGCCTTCTAGGACATTTTTTCTCTTCTGAGAAAGGTACCCAGAAATATCAACAATCCATGGACCTGAAACATTAATTCTTTAAATCCCAGTGCACTACATGATGTTATGATGTGGAATATCAGTAACAGAAATCATGAAACTACAACATACTGCTTTCCTGCAACTATTCCACATCGTTTCTCTGTCTTCTGCCTACATAACACACATGAGAAAATAATGAACTACTTCTCAAATGTCACTTGAACTACATTAATTCGTGTAATATTTTTATAGCTCAACTGTAAATGACCTCAAAAGTTTAAGAAACAGCATATTTCTAAGCATTTAATATATGATAGTTGTTTTTATGATGCTATTTACAGGCATGTATGTGCCTACGTAGTTAGTATGTGTCACTAAAGACTCCAGATCTGAACTTTGCTGTAAAAGTGAACATACATGTTTTATCTTTAGGGATGCTGTCTTATTAAGAAATTAGCATCGTTCCTGTTGTTGAAGTTCAGCTGTCTGTTCCCCTGCATCTGCACCATGCAATAACAAACACAATATGGATATCTCCAGCCCCAGACACAAGTGGCCTCCTCTGCAACATGACATGCCCAAAATGACTGGTGACAGAATGCCAACTGTATCTATTTAAATTTGTGTGTGCTCTTTCACAGTGGAAGTTTGGCTTTTGCAGGTATCACATCTATTTTCTAGTGTAACCAAAACAGCCCATTGTGAGTTGCTTCCTGTTCAGTGCCTGGACTAATAGTGGACTTTTGCATATGTGCACCTAAGAGTGCAGAAGAGGATGGGGTAACTCCTTCTTTCAGCCTATTCATTTCCCAAAAAAAGAATGCATAACTGGAAACTGGGCTCCAT
The DNA here is from genome assembly GCA_030625065.1 of Alectoris magna. Taxonomy (NCBI): domain Eukaryota; kingdom Metazoa; phylum Chordata; class Aves; order Galliformes; family Phasianidae; genus Alectoris; species Alectoris magna. The sequence continues at coordinate 82,776,593 of CM060560.1, forward strand.
CAGGAGAAAAGATTGTTCTATTTGTCTCTCCTTTCTCCCTTCCACTCACTGCTTCTACGGAAATTCTCATTGCCTTAGGTAATTTAGCTTAAGAATAAAGATGTCATTCTGGACCAAATGAATTGAGACTGCTCCATTTTGCTATATCTGCTGCGCCACAGAAACCAGGACTGTGATTTGCCACTTCCTCAGATCCTCCCCAAGACATTCACTCCTTTTGTCTCACAGCAAGATGTCAGTAAACTGCTGAGGCTGGAAAGCAGGAATAGGTGAGACGAGACCCTCAGCCTTCAGTGAGTTAAACACTGCAATTAAAAAGACACATTTGAATCCACCTGCCCCCTAAGAAAGTCTGCTATTGTTTGATTTTAATCTCAGTGCTGAAGGATCTTCCAGACTTGTTTTGACTGATAGCACCTAAGAGGATTTCAGTGGGTAAGTATCATTGAGCTTCCATAGCTGGTTCTTACTGATTCTTTGGAATATGTTTAAAAAAAAAAAAAAAAGAAATAGAACCTCAGTTAACTTCCTATCTGTTTATAATACATTACAATAGATAAAAACAAATTATTTCTTCTGTTTTCTACTAATTATCTATATTCATAGTACAGAAAACAAATATCTTCTGTGCATCAATACTGTGGTGTGCACTGAAGAATTAAATACATCCATATAATTTTTTTCAATGGATTTTTATCAAGCATAGAAAATAGTTTCAATATGTGTTAAGAGATTAAAGCAGCAGCCTAACCACTTTCGAAGTCACTCAAGAGCTTTACTAAGTGAATCTAGGGTAGTACAATTTTCTAGTTAAAATGAATTTTCAGTAGACACAAAAATCACAGAACAATCATCTACCAATGACATAATTCCAAAAACAGCAACATGACAACTCAGTTTAGTGAATATGTCAAACACCTAGTGTGAAATAATTGTTTCTGGCTTAAACACTCTTCTACACTTTTGTGATTTAACCCAACAATCTGAATTGGCACGCTGACCTTCAGCAACCAAGTAACAGAAGGGTCCTCTGAAAGACCAGGCAAGGTAGATAGCTGCTTAATGTCCTCCATCTCCACAGCAGCTTCAAGTCCATGAAGTATCCTCTCCTGAGGTAGTCTATGCAACAAAATGCACAGAGCCCTGGGGCCAGACACTGTGGGATTTTTTGCTTATTCCTTCCCAAAGGAAGTTAAAGTCATTTCAGCATCCAATACAGTCAGCCCTTGGGAATCCCCGTCACTCCAAAAATACAACAGATGGATTCTGCCCCTTTATGCCTTGATGGCATCGGGGTATACTGTGCACTAGTGTCCAGTAGGGCCTTAGACTCCTGTGAGTCTTATTCACCAGGTCATTGAATCCACACATCCAAGTAACCTACTTCTTCCTTTCCTCCACCTGGCTGGTTGTAGTCTTTGTTACTCACTTCCTGTAAATGCAAAATCAAAATCGTTTTCATTAAGATCAGAGGTAAGATCAGTTCATCTACTCTCTACTGTGGGCAACTTTCCATTGGAAACTGGAGTAGCCATTTTCCTGGAACACCCTTTACCTTGTTTTTATTTGCAACTCTCACGCTCATGCCTCTGGGGCCAAGGCAGATTTTCTATCCCTTCTTCACTAACTATCCACCACCCTCTCACCCCCTACAGTAGAATGGGGGAAAAAACCTGAAAGGTGCAAGAACTTCTAGGTTGATATAAAGATATTTTTAGAAGCAAATAAAGACAAAAGCCAAAACTAAGAATAAACAAAACAAGTGATGCACTATGCTGCTGCTCACCACCCATTGACCCATGCTCAGCCAGCCTCCAAGCAGCAGCAGGTTCCCTGGTCAACTACACCCATGTATTGTTCAGCATGATGTCGTGTGGTATGGAATATCCCTTGGGCCAGTTTGAGTCAGAAGTCCTGACTGTGTTCCTTCCCATATCCTTGTACACCCCCAGCCTCCTCCCTGGCAGGATGACATGAGAAGCAAAAAAGTCCTTGACTAGTGTAAGCACTGCTCAGCAACTAAATCACTGCTGTATTATCAACATTGTTTTTGTTTTAAATACAAAGCGCAGCACCATACCAGCCCCTCTGAAAAAAGATTAACTCTATCCCAGCCAAAACCAGGATATTTCTAACTATTTCTAACTCATCTTCTTGATGTATTGTGACACGCTATGCCCAACACAGGAGTAATGTAATGTGATCCATTAAAGGCTTCTGAGACAAACAATTAATGTAATGAACCAGTGATTGCAAAGCTTATCATAATATTGTATGAGATCTTATGCACTAGAAATTACCCTGACCACGTCTTCATGCTTTCCTTCCTACATTACTGTAGAATGCAAATTAGCACGTTGAACTCCAAATGGCTGCAAAAGGATTGATCTATTTAAAGCCTGTGCTGTGGAGAACAGTGTCCTGCAGCAAATCTGGAAAATAAATTAAAAGCAATTAGGATAAAGCGATGCAAATACAGAAGCAGGGTTAAAAGTTACCAGCCTGCTCAGTATTTATTGAAGCAAGATATTTCCAGAACAAACCTGTGACAGGAAGTCTAATGGCATGGAGTTTGCTTTTTCTTGTCCCTGATAGTCAGTCACTGCAGCTTGCCCAGCAATCTCCTACTGTAGAAGAGCCAAGAATGACATCACAGCCACCTTCAGTTGAGGGCAATCACAAAATACAACTCTTCTGTTTACATGGGCTGTTCATCATACTACATGCTCCAGTAAATTCATGGGTGGAATTTTCCTCATTTTTCATAACATTTGCACTCAAATGCGAAGGGTCCAGATTATCCTTGCTCTGTTCTTAGCTTCTCTTGCCTTATGGGACAGAACTGACAAACTGCTAGGGTCAGAGCATGCACAAAACTGAAACATTAACATGGTACCCTTATTCTGTGTGTCAGAAGTCCCATAAGTCCCATCTCCTGACACACTGTTACTCTCTTTGAAGAAGCTCCCTCTGCTCTGCTGGAGGAGGACTGGCTCCACCACTGACATGTCAATCTACGCAGTAAAAATCTAGTGCAGTAAAAGAAAACGTGTTATGGGTATTTTCTTGCTAAAAGCTTTTTTGTAGTATATACAGCTCTCTTTTGTCCATGTAATGAAGAACGGAGAGCATTGGTTACAAGTTCAGATCCTCAGCCTTTCTTCACATTTTAGGTATTACTTTATTACAGTGTTGCCACAGATTCAGTCTATCACTGGGACAAAAACACCTTTAATCTCAATCAAATGTCTAGGGCACTAGGCAGTGATGGGCAGATGGTTAGATCAAGTTCTGCTACGTTCTGCCAGAGTGCTTGTAATTTAGAAAACAGGACAGCAGATGCTCCCAGACATGCAGGGGAGGACAAGGTAAGAACAAGACATGGTTGGGCAGTGCAACAGGACAGGTGTCTTCTCTTTGTCAGTTCTTTTGAGTGTGTTCTTGGCAATGAGAATTTTAGGATAATGTATTGCATTGCAGACCTCTGAAGATATTTATAACAAATCTCTTCTGAGCATGAGAAATGAATCACAAAAAAAAAGAAAAGCCTGTCTGTTCAGGTATTAACAGCTGGAATAAAGAGCTGTATAGAGCAACAAATGATAAATGACAGACTGAATGACAAAGCAAAACTGTCATCTCCAGGCTGAGCATGTTACAATATGTAGGTATTTCAAGCATGGTAAAAGAACTTCAAAAGCACAAATAGCACATTGACATTGATGATGCACCAGTGGATGGGACCTCAAATAGGAGACCAATATGTTGTAAGCATTTGCTGTTATTTGGGGATGATGTAAGAGGTTAGTAGTATGTCTCAGATGAGGGCAATATTGAGACGGTACAATAAGTCTTATTTCAACTCACTAAATTTCCAGGTTACTTTTCTGTCAAAATTGTGACATACCCAGATGGTGCTGCTTGAGGAATATTTGTGCGGTCTTGTGTTTTGCAACGCATTGTTTAAATTAAAGCAGTAGCAGAATTTCCTTTTAAAAAAGCTAACTCAATATTTCATTATTGTTGACAGGAGTCACAGGTCTGAAAATACTTGTACTGTGCACGTCTGACATTATCTTCAATCTAGCTACTACCTGCTCAGCTAGAACATGTTGAGAAAAAATAGCTAATCATTTAAAGAGCATATCATTTGGTAACATCTAAATTGCTGCTAGTGCTATTTTTAATAATTCAAAATAAAGTGAGAGCCACAGTAAACACAGCTGTAGGTTTTCTGCTGTCACCCACCTGCTGGTGAATCTAGGACAGAGCTTTAGCAGCTGCTTATCAGCTTCAAACAACAACAAAAAAAAAAACACATTAATAATATTATTATTGTCACTATTAAAACTCTCACCTGGATACATGCAACTTGTAAAACCTGGTTCTTGGTGTATTTTTGTCAACTGACACAGAAGAATTTTCTTTAGTGCCAGCCATGATTTTCACCTATAGCCTGATGCAAAACTCCCAAGTATTACATATCTTTCTGAGACAGCCTAAGGTAAGAGAGAGCACTGCTGCGTGTAGAGTTATTTTTGCAGAAAATACTTAGGAAAGAAAGCTCTTTAATTTCCACATGAGTAGAGTATTCTTGTATTTGTGTGTCCCTTGTATTTGCCATTCTCTAGAAGACAAGTTTCTGAAGATAACATATTGGACATTACTACTATTACTATCCACCAGTCCCAATCTGTACAGTGCTGTGAGCCGTGCTAATCAACCACAAAATACTCTCCCCAGTACCCCACCCATTTGTACTCATTGAGGATTTGACTCCAAAATACTTTTGAAAAATATGATTTCTCCTCAAGTTTCTGAGCTGTATGGATTTCCAACACAGCTAAACAAAGATTTGTTCTCTGCCATGTGAAACTTCTCTTTTTTTTGACTGTGCACCCTGCATACCCACTTGATATCCAAAGTAAGTAGCCTCGGGATGTATGACAAGTTTCTTAGCTCTGTAGCTAGTCACTACAAAGAAAGCAAAACAAACAAAATACCATATTATCTTGTCCTACATGAATTCCTAGACATACATGAAGAATAAAGGAATAACAATTCTGCCTATCAACACAAGATGTTGTGAAAGAGTCTCTTGTTCAAAAGCTCACTTACTTATTCCTACAAGCAAGTGAGAAAGGAATTACGTACGCAACTCTGACACCTGTCATAAGGAGATAAAAACCATAATAGCTGAACCCACCATGTTGATCTTCAAAGATAACAGTTGTCTTTACATGAAATTCCCACTCCAATACTAGAAATCTTAACTATTTCTAGTCTATAAGTAGTTCCTTTTGGCCTTTCTGTGTTCTTCCTCATGCAACTGCCTTATTGTCAGACAAAGGGTTACCTCAATTATTTACTTTGGTTACTTCATTTTAATTGGCTGCGTACACAGAGTTACAAAGCAGAGATTAAATGAGCAGAGCACCTTTTAGAAGTTCAACTTTTAGAAAAGGAAATGGGAACAGGATGGCTCTGATATAATGGGAAAGCTGTGCTGGAAACAGTCATGGGATGGGTATATAAAGGCAAATGAATGTCAGTTTTAAAAATAGAATGTTCCAAGGAACAGCTTCAGAGAACTGAAGAAGGAATTTGCTTTTCCCTTTTTATTTTTATCCGAGGAATTAAGATACTAGGAGAAGGGGAGCTGCCAAAAAGCACACAAAGTGGTTTCTTATTTGAATGCAAGTGAAGTGTTCCAACTGGTGGCAAAAGTTTGCTTTTTTCCACACTTATGGAACTTATCTTCCTAATTGACCAAATAGAATAAATAGAGCCTTTCTTCATGCAAATATTAAGTGTTCGAGAGAACTGGGGAGGAGGAGTGTCATACAAAAGAGGACGAGCAAACTGTCTTCTCTATTTATTATAATTGCATCCAGTTCAACTGAAATATTTGGCAAAAATGCCTATAATCACTGAGATGAAAAAGTGCATCTTTGTAAGAAGTGTTTTCCCCAAGAAATCCTAGGAATATTACTTGTAAGTCTCTTTAAATACAAACGCTTTAAATTACTGCACTAGTAGACCCTGCCAGCATTATGAAATCAAAGCTGACTTTGAACAGAAAAATATAGGTTACAGAATGCACAGCAGGGTTTCCTGGTTTAGATCTATAGCTCCCAGACCAGGAACTAACTTGTAATTATTTGACAGAGCTCTGGAAGACATCCTCTTCCAGCATCAGAGAAGGGGGAGTATTCACTTAATGTTTCAGGGCCTGGAGTCCTGTTACTTTGCTTCTTTCTCTCTGGTGAGCAATTATCATCTCAGGAATCACTGATTTTACTGAACTCCCATCTTAATTGACTCAAATGATAGGGCCAGAATGTAATAAAAATCCCTTCCAATTGCGCGTGATTAAAAAGAGGATAAAATGTGAAGCGGGATGTTCAATGTGAAAGAATAAGCTCGCTTAAATAGCTTATACTGCTAAAATAGTAGCCAAGGAAAACTGGAATCTTATTCTCTCAAGTTCTTTTATAGTGATATTAGGTACTTCTTCAGTTGATTTCAGAATTCTTATTTATAGGAAGTTATAGTATTTCACTAGTCATTCCTAGTTATTAGGTGAGTGCACTGGAAACACAAATTCCTAAGTTTCGATCCAGCTTACTACTTGGCACTGGGCACCCCTACTTTATATAAAAGAATTTTCGAAGACGGTATTTCCCCACCACAGCGATGGGAAGGAAGTAGACTTTCCAGTGTTCTACTGAGATCAGGGAGGGGAAAGAAATTTGTTCAATGTGATTTGCTTAGCGATGGCTGAATGGACAACTGCATCATGTTTATCAGGCTGACTGTTTAGGAAATTAAGGAACAGGTGGTAGTGGTGGTGAAGATTAAAGAACAGAGCTACAGGGATACTCAGGTGGATAATGCAAAGCATGTACATGAATTTTCCCTGAAGTAGTAGGATTGATGTTTTATGATAGCAGCTGTATGCATGACAAAGAGGCTAAATATGGGAAACAGCAAAAATAAAGTGACTTTCATCCCTCCAAGATTATCAGATAACACTGATACTCTTAGCATTCAGTTTTTAAAATAGAAGAATGTGTTGCTGCATCTGTTTTTTGCAGGTTTTGAGCAAATCATAGGGCTTTCCTTTAGCAAAAAAACAAACACTTTCACTCTATTTACTCTAGTGGTTGTAAAAGTTAAAGATTCATGATGTACTGCCATTTCTTGCACGTAGACTATTAGCATCATCATCATAAAAACAAAACATCAAAATGGCTGCGATACATGCAGCAAAGAGAAGCACCATTAATGTTACATCATGGGCCCTTTACAATTGTGTGATTCAGCCCAGGAATTCTGATGATTAGGACTGTCAGCTGGAAACCCCTCCTACGCTGCTGAGGGGGAGGTATGCATAATTAAAAAGTAATCATTACTTTATATGCACTAAGACAATGAGTCAAATATTTAAATGTATTTATTTGCATTTGGAGTTAAAGTGCCATTGCAGATTCTGAAATTTGTATGTCTAATTCATTTTGAAATTTGTGAAAATCTTAACAAATAGAATCATATGATCATTTGAGTTGGAAGGGACCTTCAAAGATAACTGGTCCAACTCACCCACAATGAACAGGGACACCTACAGCTACATCAGATTGCTCAGAGCCCCATCCAGCCTGACCTTGAGTGTCTCTACGGACACCCACCCCCTCTCTGGGCAACCTGTGCCAGTGCTTCACTAACCTGCTAATGATACTGTTTTAGCTATGATAATTTTTAAGACAGATACGCTTTCCCTAAAAATCTTTAAAATTTATCCTGCAACCTATGTTTCTGCAATTTGCATTCATATCAGCTGTGTTCCATCAGAAGTTCTGCAAACGGTCTTGCTCTCTTCTGATGGAAATGAACATCCTGATGTTTCATTTTCATGACAAAGGCTATACAAAAAAATAATACAAACCTCATGTTCTCCTGACATTGACCGAGGTAAGTAAGGAGAATAGGATAAAAATAAGAGATTCCTCATTCACATTTTAACACTGTTATCAGAAGGAATCCATAGATACCAGTTACAGAGGCAATACTGAAGCGCATCATGTTCAGCATTACAAGTGTTGCTTGTGTTATATCTTAATGCTTCTTCATATCTGCACTCCTGACACACATTTCAGACATGATCAAAAGAGTTCTCCTGTGGAGGACAATGAAGTATGATTACCTTTGTCATGACTGCATTATACCTTAAAGCCAAATGACAAATTAACAGAAAAGGCTCTTTATCTCTCTATGCCTTTTCTTTCTACACAATGATACACAACAGCCTTTCTTACAGGGAATTCACTACAGCATGCAAACCAGATGCAACAGGTTTGAGTACAGCAAATTCATTTTCAAGGTTTTGCTGCCTCTTCTACAACTGCAATAAGATCTACAGAAGCAGAGACAAAGAATAAGAATTCTTCTAACATCCCCAAAATGTTTTCATTAATTACATTTATCACACTGACAGTTTCTTGCTCCAACACCTTTAAGACAGAAGCAAAACTTTCAGCACCTCATTGAGCTTATTTATTAGTTAAAAGAAAGGAAATTCTATTTTTCTCTTCAACATTCTCACTTGCTTGTGTTCATAGTTTATAGTACATGCTGTGTAGAGTCTGCAGCTTGATTCATTCTATGCAGTAAGCAGTTGCACTTCTTAGTTTTTGTCAATAAATTCTGTGCACTTAGAAATTGAATTATATTGCTGACTTTATAGATTATATGATATGAAGAAAATATCTACATGTTCTGATTTGCATGATTGAAAAGAAATTTCAAAATTCAGATCTTCCAATAGGAGATTTTTTTAGTTTTGACTTTTGGAAGGCATTTTGAAACTCATGCAAGACATGTTATAGGAAAACTGAAATTATTTAGGATTTTGTAGCATAACAATCTCCTGATGAGATTGTATGGTGTACTGATCTCTATTGGAGCTCATTTAGGCATCTATCAGAAAGAACAGGATTCTTTCAGTTCAGCTTCTTTTCAGGGATTCTTGATCCTTATCTCTTTTGATAATTTCTCCAGGTCACACATTTGGAATATGTTGGAAGGAAAAAGCAGGGCACTAGTCAGTGACAATCATTTTGAAATAATATACAAGAAAATAAGTTTCTCTTTAAAGAAGGAAGAGCAACTAAGTGAAACAGAAGGATTGTTGCCAAAATAGATATCAGCATCTGTTACGCAGGAGAGAAAGACCTTGTAGCTGAGTAAATGGATGATCGCCCAGAAACAACAGAAGAATCTGGCAGTGGAGCAAGTGCTGCAAACATCTGCCTAGTGTCTGTGCTACATCAGGGCCCTACAATGCTTGGAATAGTTCCTTTCATCTCTCAAGTACTGATCTTATGCTCTGTCATATGGTGCCAGAAAGATCCCTTGTCTCCTCAATGCTTTCTTGATTTGTGTGCTCTAGTCTAATTCTCTACACTCTGCTTAGCTCAGAAGGGAGAACAAAGGCATTCTCCTGTACCTTCATGGCAGGAAAAAACATGGGGTGAAAAGTCATTATCTATGAGCCAAGAGGCAGATTAATGCCCAAAAAGGAACTGTAAATGTTCTTGTGTGCTTCCTGCAGCCCACCTTCATTGGTACTGCTTGTTTGTGTCTTTCAGGAACACTATCAAGTGAGTCTAATAGTTCTGCCATATAGCGTTTGACCTCCAGCTTAGCTATAAATGCTGAGAAAACATGCATTAGTGGAACTGAAACTTATAAAAAGCAGCAAAATTCACAGTCGTTATTTTTATTACTCTTTCTTGTAGGAATCAAAATGGTATTCTTCTCCTTCCTCTGCGATTTAACTTCTCTCATCACATTACAAAACTGTCAAAGCAATATTCCAAACTTTAACTCAGATTCCTTTCCCAGGGATAAGTTGTGCACAAAGTTGCTGGCATTCCTGATTAGGAGTACTACCTTTGGAGTCAAGCCACCTTCTTCTGCTGGCATTAGAATAGAACTATTTCCACAGGTTCTATAATAAACTGTCAGGTATTAGCAGTAGTTAACTTTCTTATCTGTTGTCTTCCTAGAGAAGTATCAACCAGTGTTTCTTCTTGAGGTAAAAAAGTCCTTACAGTCTATGTACAAGAGAAATCTGACTTCTTTTAAAATACCATCAGGTGGCTTTTCCATTTATACAAATCATTACTGCTAAACTGAATAGAAATAAGTATTCAGTGTGTTCCACTAGTTCAGTGTATCTCCTCTTATTCTAATGTTGCAGTACTTCATTCAGCAATTCATACACTTTTCTTATGTACCCTCATATCCTGAACTCAATCAAGTATAAAGGTTGCTACAGTACTTTGATTAGCACTTTAAAAAGCAACCTATAGAAATTTGTCCAAATATAGGTATGGGTTTACTTTTTGGTGTGAAGAGCAGCATTCTTCTAAACAGCGTAGTTCTTTATAATTATCCAGACAAGTTCCCAACTGGAGCATTTCACAGCACTCATCTTCAACATGTGGCCTGATTTCCTTCATATACCAAATAGGATTTGGGGAAGGGAAGGTACTGCAAATCTTCTCTTGTCCTAATAGAGGACAAAGTACAAGGATGAGGCCAGAGAATGCTTTGAGATTTGAGAGCTGGAAATCACTGCTAGGAGCTGTAAAGGAGCATCATTATTGCACCTATATTTCACATCAAGCTCAACACAACAGCTATTGCCCAAAATGGATCTGTAATTCTTTAGCATCCTGTATAGAATACAAGTAGTCAGGCTGGGTGAGTCAAGATTAAAAGGAGAGGGAGGGTTATGTGCTTTAGAGACTAATACTAGCACAGAAAGATGCATTTGCAGAAGATGCTAAGTGCAAAATATAGGCATTTGTATTTCAATTCTTGGAAATATATGGGGAATGCAATGAATTCTTTTGTATACTAATGGATCTAGAAATCACAGAATTATGTAGGAATGGATTTTTTTTTTAAAGTTATTTTCCATAAAAGGAAGTAAAAATTTCACAGTTAAAATGCTGAGGAGTGCTCAGTTCATTTTGCAGAGGATAATTATGCTACAGTTGAAGTTTACAGCTATCAAAATCCAGATAGTAGAACGTAGGGCTATATAAAGGGAATATGGAGTTTTGAACACGAAAGTGCATGTTCCTCTACTTTGCTACTCAGACATCCCAAAGCAACATGTGCGAAATTCTTTTCCAGGTAAAGCCTATACTAGTACGCACTTGGATGAAATCAGGGTTCCACTCAGGCAACTATGTCCTTCTTGTCTGGACAAACGCCTTATCACTAATGTCAGACTCAGGCACCGGAGTGGATCTTTTTTATCTCAACTTCCTCTATCAGCCTCTGTGTTTCATCCTATTGGCTGGAATTATTTTTTTGGAGATCTAACAGAAAATGAGCTGGTAAACCTTAACAAAAACTAAACTCTGTGTTTGCTGTGGCCTCACTGACCAGGACCAGTAAAAAAGACTCAGCTATCATGCAAGATGTCTGTTCAATGGAAGAGGAAACTGGGTCTTTACTTCCAGAAAATGGATCAAAACTTTTGTACCTCAGACTATTCTTGCAACAGTGGGGATATCTGTGAAGTGAATAATCCTGCTGTATGTCTTCTTCAGTACGAGCGACTTCTGTAATCTCTTGCAGGGAAAAAGTTTCACTCAGGTTTTGAGAAATTTTGGAACACGTAAGGATACTTCACATGGTATTTTTCTCTTCTTTTGCTAATTACAATCTCATAGCTCTAAGAAAGTGGAACAATATCATGGAGAAACTTACTTCCCTTGCCTGGAGGTGCAATTAGGTGTTTGAACACGGGATGTCATTGAGGAAGTCTCACTTGTTCAAGTTCCTTGAATTTGTCTCAATTCACAGGCTGAGTAGGGTACTATTTTTACATACATATGTACGTTTTTAATATTTCTGGGACTACTGCTCTGATGGGACCACTGGCTGATTCTTCAGAGTACAAGTCTCAAACTAGTAAATAGGTACTGATATTGATTCCAATTCACAGTACATGGACAATGTGTTTTTAGATATTACGTAATCAAAGCCTGGAGTGTGCACAGCTGCTGTTGGCAGGATAGCAAGAACAGATTTATTTATTTTTTCCAAGGATTAATAGATGTATAATGTACTGTATACTTTTTTATGTTGTGCAAACTTGATTGTTGTTTTAAAATAAATCAGAAGGAATTATGAAAACATTTTTCTTACTTCTGTGTACCACACCTCTAAATGCAAGGGAAGATAAACAGCAGACTTACTGCAGTCCTAAGCTTTCTGTAGACCAGCGTGCAAGGCAGAAAAGCCCTGCTGCTTGGGAAGGGACCATGCTGGATGTAGATCCTACTCCTGCAGATTTCTCTTTGCCCCTTCCTTGCCTTGCACTGGATCAAAGAAAGGGAGAAGCAGAAGGGGGAATTAATCATCGCTCACACCACTGCTTCCTTAGACGTCACCACTGCCCTGAGTTGCCCTCTCCTGCAGAACTATCCTTCACTAACACTGCAGGAGCTCTGAATCTGTGGGTACTGCTCTGTAGTCTGAAGCATTTACCATGCCCAGATTTTACAATACATCTCCTGCCTTTTGCAGATAAGGATTTCAAGTTGATAGGGCAGCGTGGAATACTTGTTATATTCCTTTTACCTCTGCCAAAATCCACCAGTGCTTTACCACTCTTCTCTTACCATTTTGTTTTTCCATACAGATGAGAATATTTTCCCATCGAATTCCACTCACTCCCTGCAATCTCTTTTTTTTCCAACAAGCTGCAGGATCTTTCCATCAATCAGTGCAGCCTTGCTGAGCACCAGGAAGCGGACACTTGACATGAGGGGAAACATCACAGAGACAGATGGGACAATTTCCTATCTCTCACCTTGCACATCCTTGGACAACCGTGGGAAATGCAGGGAGTTAGTGATGATGCCTGTTCACTTTCCCTCTGATTGCTCACTTCAGTACTTTTAAGCTTTTGACCCACAGCTCCCTTTTTCACTTCACTTGAAATTGTTTATTTTTCCTCCATGTTTGCTTTTCTTCCCTTCTTGCTGACATGAGCACATTCTGTTTTGTTAGGACATACATAAACTCAGCACATTAAAAGCAGAGAAAAAGCGGATGGAACAATGGTTAGTAGCAGATTTCTAGAGCAAAAGAACAGTGGAAAGTAGGCAATGCTGTGGCCATCCTTTTTCTTACACTCTCCCTGTTTTCAGCAATGTGCAATTCTGTGTGGGACATGAAGTGCTCCCTGCAATAAAATGTCATTGTTCAATCAAAAAATCAGTGAGAGTTTATACTTGCACATATACTATGCCCAACACTGGTAGCTATTCCTTCTTTCTTTAGTGGAAGAACGTATGTATGAAACAAATACATTTATATACTAATAAGTACATATAACAGACATGAATTATACTAAAGGCTCACAGATTTCAAAGTGCAATTAGGTAATCCATGTGTATGTATTGAATAACTGCAATCAAGCTATAAACTCATACACTAAATTGCAATGTACAGTTCCAAGCTGCAGAAGCCCTACTGTGTAAAATACCAAAGTGAGGAAAAAGACACAGTCTAGTATCATATCAGCACAAGATCAGCAGTAGGTGGAGGAATAAAGCCAACACTCTTCTACAGCCAGAACAGGTAAATAGACATCTGCCTTTTTGATTTTCTTTTTTCCTTTTTAGTTATCCAAATTTGGCAGTCTTAAGAAGAAAGAGGCAATGTTTTTCAACAGTCAAATGTTGGAGTTAAAGAATTAAAAAAGCCTACTATATATCAAACCCATTTTTAAAAACTCCACTGAAAAGCCTCCATAGTCATCATCAGTACCTTGCTCCACTCATTGCTTTGTCTTTACAACATATTCCTAAATCTGCCTTACTATAAATTAAACTAGCATTTTGTCTCCCTGCTCCACAAGCACAGCACAAAGAACACTTTCCGTCTTTTTTGGCATAGTGTCTTTTCTAGTGGAAGATACCACATCTTCCTCTTTCATGTTCCCATTTGTAAAAATGTTTAAATATGCTCTCCTTTTTTAAAATGTTACTATCACTAAAACTCTCGTCCAGCTACTCTCCCTTGGATTTGCCTACATCTGTACTTCCTTAAGGTTTAGTCATTTGAAGCCTCATCAACACTAAGTAGAGCAGAATAATTTCCATCCATGTGTTATACATGACATTTCTAAATTTCTCTCCAGCTCTTACAGAATTTGCACCATCCCCTACAGTGCCATCTATGCATGTCATAAATGGACCATTTACTCTATCATACAGCACAACTGGAAACATGGTTTAGAACTAGGTCTAAGACTCTGCAGAACTGCATGAAAATCAGCACTTCATTTATTTAAAAACAGTCACTGCTTCTACTCAAATGAAATTTTCAACTGTTTTATAGTTCATGAAACATGGACTACACGTTGCTTGTATCACAAGACAACGTCAAAATCCTTGCTGAAGTCAATACAAAGCACAACTATAGCTTCATTCTCATCAACCAGGCCAGTTTTCCTGTCAAAAAAAGGAAGTTAAATTACTTTGACATGATTCATTCTTAGTAAACGTGCGCTGTCTGGTTTTCTATAATATAACTTTCCTCTCTAAGTTTACATACTGATTATTTAAATTTCCCTGCTGTCTTTGTATTTAAATTAGGAATTCTGACTTAACTCTTGGGTTCTCAACTTATGTAAGATGTCACCATCAGAATTTAACTTATAGTTAGCAAGAGAAATCAAATATGAACTGCCGCAAGTAAGATCCACAAACTCGGGAAATCTCTGACTTCACACACTCTTCATCCAAAGTCAGCTCAATGCAGCAGCAGCAGGTATCTAACACAATTCACTGTAGTACAAGACTACAGCTATTCAGGGGAGCAAGAAGTTCAGGAATTAATCTGTGTGTCATCTGAATCAAAACCTTGAGATTGATTTGTGTTTGTAAAAAAAATACTTGTTTACATTTTAACTGCTATTCTACAAACATTTAAGTTAGGAACAGGACACAAGGGAAAAGCTCTGCCCTACATTTCCACAGAGACCATGCTGCTCACACCCATGAGGTGACTGACATGCAGAGGAAGATGCCTATGCTTCTATCACTCTCAGAGAATAAAGGCAGAAAGGGAAAGGTATGGGCCACAACTAAACTCCTGCTGCCACTAGCAGAGAAGGAAAAGGCTTGTAAAAAACATCAGGGATCATACCAGACAAAAGAGTCTTTGAACTGTACAGTTTTTTCTGGATAAAGTGTTTACGTTTCATCACCATTAAAATAAGTAGTCCTTCAAATTCTCAAGTTAGCCCAATTCATACCATAGTAATTCCATTTACCACATAAACATCTTGATGTCACTGCATATTGGTGTCAAATTCACATGTGTTGTAAAATCAGTCATGCTTATTCTTTGTTTAATAGAACGCAGAGCAAATAATAACCTGAGATCTTTCTAGGGAGAACTACATAAATATTCTCTGCGTTTCTTCTTTGATACATTTTAAGAAAACATACTACTTTCAACAGCTAGTAGATTCAAAACAGTCAAATCAGAAAGCATCTCATTTGTGAGGCACATTTTGAAGCCATTGGACTTCTCCAACAGAAATAAAAAAGTCCTATTTGCAATTTTCTTCTTTCTTGTGACTTTCAGATGGAGCCATAGGGAATTAATTACTGAATTAGGTAGCAACCCTCCATGACTACACTGTGTTTTAGATATAGCACATAACTACATCCACTCTGGGTGTTAAACTTCCTTAAGTAATAATTGCGTTAAAATGGTCAGGAGGTTTTTGTTGTTTTTGTTTTTTTCTTTTACCCATAAGAATACATTAAAATACCTAGCCCATTTCCGAGCAGTAGCATGTAACCATCTTCTGTCTAGACAGAAATATCAATATGCTCTTACTATATAAAGAAAGACCAGTAGGAAGAACAAAACAGAGATCCAAAATGGAAGAGTTCTCTCAGTAAACTGTCTTACCAATATTTACTGTAATTATCTAAATAAAACCTCTTTCCATTAATGTTTTTAAAAGGATATACTGATCACATAAAAATTCTGTTTTCACTGGACTACCTAATATTTGCTTTGCATTTTGTAACCTTTTTTCCTTGAAGATAATGGTCACCAATGAACTCCAGAATTACATAATTCAAAGTAGAAATAAATGACAAACAACCAAAGAAAAATTAACACACAAGTACAAAACAGTAGGACACTTAAGGTTCAACTCAGAAAAAATCACTAGACAAGTTCCTCCCCCTCAACTTTGTATCAGCATGTAGACACAAAGTAGAGTTCCAGTATAACTGCATCATGCAGACTTTAATTGCTATATTTAATTCCTTTTCTTTCAGCTCTGAACTACAATAGTGTAACACTTTTTTGTTTGTTCACCTGCTGTTTTTTAAATAATACAAGCAGAAAATGGTAGTCTTAGGAAATCAACTGAGTTTCTAGAATATTCTATTTCATAGGCTCACAGAAAGGTAGGTGTTAGAAATAGACCTCTGGAGATCATCAAGTCCAACCCCCTGCTAAAGCAAGTTCTGTCTTTTCCTATTTTTACTTCCCCTGTACTAAATTTCTCAATATAAATAATATATATTTATTATAGTAATATAATATAATTTAATATAAAATAATTTAATATAATAATCTAACAAAATAAAACATAAAGCCATAATGTAATTACTCACAACCTGCCAATCAACACGCAATACAAATACAACACCCTCCTGTTGCCAGGAGGTCTCTGGGACAGTCATGCAGCAGTTACCTCAGACAGCAGACTTCCCTCAAGGGCCTCCCACGATTTTATGACATTCTGTATTGTGTCAAATGGTATGGAATAATCCCCCCTGTCCTGGCTCCACCCCTCCACCCCACATCATGGTCGCAGCTCTGCCCTGCCACCTGACCTGGCCCTAGATGCACTCCCATCACTCAGCAATGACCAAATTTCTGTGTGCTATTAATACTTCTGTAGCTGACACCAATACACTATTCTTGTTCTTTTTTTTTTTTTTCTTTCTTTCTTTTTTTTTCTTTTTCTTTTTTACCTCCCCTCCCCAGGTAAGTAAATTGAAAATTGAATTTACATTCCTGGATTTAGGATATCCCTGCTTTTGGCATCCTGTTTTACATACAGTTACATCATATTGTATCACTTGAAAGTGCACAGCAATTTGTTTAAATGTTCTGGCTTTGAGGGGATCTTAATTGAGCTGTCTGTGCACTGAAATCCTGCCATGGAACAAAACAAGCTCTAATCTTTTGGGGTTCTACACAATCAAGTTAAATGCCAACCCTGGCACTTGATGTGGTTAAACAGGCTGCTGTATCTTCATAAAGTGACTGTACAGAAATACAGGTTGTTTCACTGGAGGAAGATGGCGTTAATGTTTACACCAAGTCTGAGAACAATCTCTTTTATCCTCTAAGACAAGGTTTGTTCCGACATTGACATCAAAGGGAGAGCTGATGCTACCCCAGAATCTCAAGCTACTACATAAACATCGCTATTAACTTCTCCACTGATAAAGTCAATATGTATTGAAGTTAAATGACATAGTGCTGTATGTCACAGAGAACATCATCACCGCACATATTCTTTCTGCAAAAGAAACAATAGTAGTCACAGAGAAATGCTTCAGGAAAATGAATATTATTTACTTGATATAGATTATGTACCTGGTTATGTACCCAATATAGATTGACGTCTACATTGATGTTTGATGGCAGGTGAAAAAAAAGCTTCCTAGAAGTCAAAGGAGTGGAGAATGTCAAGGGCTTATCAAGGCTTTCATTAGAAGTTGCCGGTATCTAATAATGGTTGAAAGTTGAACGCAAAATCTCTGCTTATTGCATGTTTCCTAGTAATAAAATCACTTATTGGAAGAAAGTGATTGAGGGGAAAAGGTAGGAGAGGTGAGAAATGTTTTCTGTTTAGGACACAGGAGCAGAGCTAAGAAAGTCTGGTTTGGCTTGGTTTTCTGATTGGCACAACCTGTAAAAACTTGGATACATCTTTTCACCTCTCCATGCCTCTTATCGAAAGAATATGTCTCTTTCCTGTAATTTTTCTGAGCTTCCTTGTGTCTCTTCCATTTCTTGCCTGGACGACTACTTTCTGGAGTCAAACAGCAATCCTTCCAAACATGGATGCAGCAGTGCCCAGAGATTTCGCATGCAGGTCCACAAATACATGACAAGCTGGTGGCTTTTATTCATTGTCAGCAACAGCTGAGAGGGTCTGTAGTAAACAAGCCACTGTTTTATATTTTATTAATCTTCAACTGGTCCTTACTACTTTCTCACTCCCCAGGTCTCCTTTATTCCCTGCTATGTATTCTTTCTACCACTTCTTCCTGTGATACACTAAGAACATCCATCATTGTTATGTTCAATGCTCAGCTCCATTTTGAAATGCCTGTCAACCAGGAAAAGTGAAGACAACCTGTGGGGATATCTGAGGAAACTCACTACCATTAAGATAAGCGTTTGTATCAGGAAGAAGAAAAAGTTGATAAGCAGTCTTGTCTAAATAGCTGATGGTGAGAACGACAGAAAATATTTCAAATAGCTAAGAGCTGGATTGTGTTATACTGAAAATAAGGAATTCAGGGATAGGAACAGCATGAGGAAGGAGATCATTTGTGCGTAGGGCTAGTTGAGAGTCTTTTTAGGAAGTAACTATTAGAGTAAAACACTGTTATTACAACAACATCAGAGTAGGAGGTTTTTTTAATATTTAGTTTTATATTATGTAAAAGATAGAATCTTGGAAATCAAATGGAGAAGAGTGAGAGGTTAGTATTTACTTCTTCTACACATTTTCATATTCCATCAGCTAGCCAGGATATCATCCCAAATATAAGCAAGATTTATATCAACAATAGAAATAGCAATGGAAAATTTCTTTGCTGAGATTTGTCTTTTGACACGATAGTGTTTGAGTCAAGATCTTAATCTGAATTCCATTTAAATACCTGCTGACGAGCTAGAATGATCGTGGTACAGCTATTATGTTAGTGCTCAGGAAATCATTTTCTCAATTTTTTTTATTTTTTTTTAACTTCCTGGGTGATAGAATAACAGCATGATGATTAGTACAATGCATACATTACTTTACGTGTTTAAGATAACAGCCATGTCTTTATTCAGGTCCTCAAATCTATCATTAAGCACCAAAACAACAGTAACTTTTTGTTTTTCAGAAAACTATGGATCCAGAGATACCACCTAAGTCAGTAAGACTTGCAAATTCTCAGAAAGCCTTCTGATCAGACAGTTTGCAATTAAGAGAAAAATGTGAGTTTAGGAACTTAACAGTAACTACTAAAAATGGATGAAAATCTAAATCTGCTAGCTCTAAGAAATGAAGTTGGATTGCTAGTGTCCTGGAAAGATCTTAGGAATTAAATGCAAGAGAGGAATTTGTCAATGAATCATGTTAAGGATTTCTTAACACAAATATTGTTGTCTTTTGAATTCTGCCGCATCTTACAAGGGAAAGCAAAGTTACTGTGTATGTTTGGATGAAACAAGATTTGAATTTTTCAGAAAAAGAAATATCTCTTTTTGTTTGTTTGTTTTGCACCAGTCTCACAATAATCAAATCTGTCCCTTCTTCATGAATGAATTCCTGAGAAACCGAGTGTCATGGTTTTATGATTTTTGGTTATCGGTATTCCACATCATAACATCATGTAGTGCACTGGGAGTTAAAGTGTTAATGCTCCAGTTCCAGGCACCTGTCCCCGAAGAGAAGAAGAACTACATTCCCCAGAAGACTATTCATTGTGCTGTTATTATTTCTGCTCAGGGGGAACAGAGGTGAGGCCTTGGTAGGTCATCTGACATCTCTCCGACTGTCAGCTTCTCCTCGCTGCTGCTCATCCCAACCGCATGCATTGCCTCAGCACTAGCGTAAGGCCTACAGCTTTCAGATACTCTCTCATTATATTTGATTCATTAGCTTCAATTCTAATTATATTGTATTATAGTGCATTATCTTGCATTCTGATACCATATTTAGTAAATTAGTTTGTTTCTCGTCAGATCGTTGCCACTGTTTTTAATTACTTTGGAGACCTCTGTTTTCCCTTTCCGGAGGTGTGGATTTTGCAAAATCCCTCCGCTCCACTAGTCACGGAACTGGGCTGAACCAGCCCTTAAACCATTGACACTGAGGAAAGCCCCAGAGGTGTATAACACAAGTATACTAGTGTGTATGCACATATACCAGTGTATATACATGCTCCTAATTTAATATTAAGGAGCTAATTTAATATTAAAGAGCTAAGAGATATGGTTTCGTGGTTTTTCAGTATCTATGGTAATGGGAGGACGGTTGGACTAGATGGTCTTGTAGGTCCTTTCCAACCTTGTGATTCTATGATTCTATGATTTGTCTTTTAAAACTTTTTTCCTAGTGCTGATACTTCGTATGTCCTCAGAAAAATTCCAGCTATGAAAATTTTTTTCTGTTTTTGCTACTCTGCCACTCATGTTAAAAGCTGATTTGTGGTTTCTAAAAATAACCAGCAAGAGGTAATAAAGCTGTGCCAAATATAACTGCCATTCCATCATAAGTTTGTGAGCTTAGTGTTATTTTTACATGAAAGCCTGGCTGAGTCAGAAAGACACCAGTAATGAGGGGAAGGTTCTTTTTTTTTTTTTTTTTCTGGCAAGATCAGTGAGAAATCTTTCTGTAGAACATATAATGAAGTTCCTCATTAAATGGTTTGTATAACCCCATCGCATTTTGGAAAAAGGGGTTTAAATAAATCTGTAGTTTTGTGGTTTTTAACTGCGGCAATCCTGCCAGGAATAGAATGTGTAAGGAGAAGAAGGAACTGAGGAGAACAGGGACTACCAAATGATTGCAAATAGAGAGCAGACATTTCTGAATGGATTTGATTCGATTCTATAGCTTAATATAACCAAGATATTTCAATAATCATTTTAGCAATTATTCCAAGGTCAATGATAGTTTGGGATATAAATTGAGGTTTGGTGACTCACAGGTCTGGTTTTGAAAATCTTTGCCTAAAACCCTGTGCTTCTACAGTACGACATACAGGTGTACACTGTGAGTAGCACTAGAAGACCTTCATTAACGCTGTGAAGTATCCTGAAAAGAAGCTGGATTTTCAATAAGTAGTGAAAATACATGGGATGGAGAGGGGAATTGGGTGTCAATAGAAGAGGGACAAAAATAATGTGCATCATTAAGTGCAATTCTTGCAGAAGTTCAGTGAGAGTGTTTTCCAGTATGTACCCTTGTCCTTCTCTGTCACCTTTTCCACATAATACCACAGTATAAGATATGGCAACAGCTGTGCTGGCTTCTTGGTGTAAATCTTTGACAATGGCACTAAAGTACCATTAGGGAGAAGTGAATTGTTTGTTACTGTCAGTGTCTTCCTAAATTCTGGTTTCAGAATGGTCTCAGATATATGAGTGGTCCTGCATGGAGCCAGGAGTTCAACTCAATGATCCTTGTGGATCTCTTTCAACTCAGGATATTCTACAGTTCTATGAAACTCAAATACTACACCATTAACTTATGCAGATTTATGGTGTCCTCATCAGAGATACAATTATGGAACTATATATCAAAATTTATAAGATTTTCACATCTGGAATACATGTTCACACATATATTAGATACAATGGTCAGTATATCTGAAAAAAAAAATTATCTAATGCATTTTGACTTTCATTTTTTCTCTGCTATTCAGAAGATTATCAGTTCACCCTTTGCCCATACCACTTCACACAGAAGAGATTAGCAAATTCACAGTAATATATTCCAGAATTTATAAAAGAAAGAAACAGAAAATCAGCTTTTGAAGTTTTTTTCTAAATAACCTTATTCTTTACATTTGCAATTTACTCAATTTTTGCTGCATTATTAATATTTTTTGCATATTTTCAAAATGAAAAACTTACAAAGTAAACAAAGCATTGGATGATCCATGGAACTTTCCAATTATATTAATGTTAAATTAATGCAGGAGTTTATTTCTTCATGTAACGTGACATTATGGTCAATTGTTTTTCTTGAATAGTCTTGTCTTTGCCAATTATTCTGCCGGTACTCAAATAATCTGTTAAGGTGAAAACAGGAGTAGAAAATACATTCAAATCTTAATTTTTTTCACTCTGATTGAAAAACTGTGTGTGCTGATATAACTCCATTTGTATCATACAGAACTTCTTATCAGCATCTCTGAAAGAATTTTATACTTGAAGAGGGTGGCTACAAAGTGATTTCCCTATAGGCACTTAGCAAGACTATTGCAGTGTTAAGAGCAGATTCCAAGTCTGTAGAAACATTTTCTGGTGCTGCCCTGACTAACTAAGAATCTCGGGGTTTTCTAGAGATAAATTCAATTTGACAAGGATGTACACACTGAAAATAAATTACAATATCCTTGAATCATAGAATCACAGAATTGCAGAATCCTTGAATGATGAAAGGGATTCTCTTTGTTAATGGAAATGGTTTCTCATTGCCCAACACAACAAAATTACTAAGTGGAAGCTAGGCAACGTATTTCAAAGGTATTAGAGACACCATAAGTGACCACAGACTGCTAAGATATGCACTTTATGTACACCTGGCCATAAAATCTTTTGTTCGTGTGTTTGAAGGGAATGGGCCCATTAATGTAATTCCCCCTGTTTTCAACTTAAAATAGCATTTAAAATTAGGAAACCAATGACTTGGTGATTGCATTTATGTTTCTCGGTGAATTCACAGGTCTCACGGAGTATTCAGACCCCAGATTTGATATTCTATTTCTTCTTTTTTTTTTTTTTTTCCATTTGTTTTACTAATACTTGAGATAAAAAGTACTCTTTTTCTCTATCTCTGTTTTCTTAATGTACGTATATTTTACTATCTCTACAAAATCTTTGCTTTCAATCACATTCAAATCTGTAGTTCAGTAAAAAGACAGTGTTGTCGCTACATCCTTAATGACTAAATAAAAGGAAGACAGCAAACAAGTAAAATGAAACAAACATCATCAAGCTTTTACTACAGCTGTAGCATTCCAAAAAAATGGCCAAAGCTCAGCTTTCTACATTTGTGTTATATTCAAGTTTCAGAAGGGAAGTATTTCAGACAACCTTAACTTTTTATTTATATTTTTTATTTTTTCCCTTTTATTGTCTTAGTGACATGATCACTGCAAGAAATCAGCTATAGATATGTGCATGTATAATATGATGTAGGTAGCCAGTTCTGTTTTGTATGTACATAGAATCATAGAATCACCAAGGCCGGAAAAGACCTCCAAGGTTATCTAGTCCAACTGTCCACCTACCACCAGGATTTCCCCAGTAAACTGTGTCCCTTAGTACAACATTTAATGTTTCTTGAGCATGTCCAGGGACTAATTCCTCAACACGGTAGAAATATCTGCACTTCATCTTGAAAAGGACTCTGAGAATATCCCTGATCAGACGTGCTAGAACATGCCTCCAGGAGCATGAGGGATCACATGAGCCTAGGTGGCAGCTTATTAATCACCCAGAAGATGAGGTAATCATGTAGACAAGGCATGGAGGTCAACATAAAGCAGTTTGCATACACAAGCTTACTTTTGAAATAAATCTTTTTAAGAGATGATATATACATAGCAAACTGTTTGACCTCTTTTGAGACGAAGAAAGATACCTAAACACAACTGTTACTTTAGCAGTATAATACTGCAGTTGCTATTATATAGCTACTATATTATATAGGGCTAGAAAGCCCTACAGTGAGTAAACCTTGAGCATATTAATTGAATTGCGAGACCAGAAGCCATGATATCACAGTTTTCTAGAGGAAGAAATAAAGTGTTGGTTACATAAACAGGACTTAAATCCAAAGTTCCTGCTTCAGCGCTCCTTTTATAGCCAAAGAAATCTTTTGTCTTTCTCCTAGTTACAGACTTTTTAAGGACAGAATGTTCTGTATCTGTATTCTGTAAAATAGAAAGCATCTTTAAAAATTACTCTTTTATATTACAGTTAGGATCTGTTTAGGATAACTGTGCCCTGTCAAAAGGAATGAAGTCAGAAATGGTTATTGTGAACATCTCAACTCAGTTTGTCCTAGAGCAAGTATGTAAACTGAATCCTTTCCATGAAATCACTACAAATATTTTACTAGTCGAAAATCTCAGTTAACAAAGAATAAGCTCTTACAACACAAGTAGATCCCAATTTCTACCTGTATAATTACATGATCTGTCAAAACATATGATCTGGTTACCTTAACTATTGATTTTGTTCAAGAACTGGTAAAAAAAAAAAATAAAAATCAGGAGTCTCAGCACAGATAATAAAACAGTACAGTACTCTACTGTTGAGTAGAGCATTGATCATCTCAAAAACACAATGAGCAACAGTCCCGTAATTAGAAGAAATAATCAAAACCTCCCATGGGCTGGTGGAACTATTTGGACTTTCTTTTTGCCTGAAAGCCCATATCAAAAATAAAATATTGTTCCCAATACAAGGACCAACCCTTCTCCAGAAGTACAATGTAAGTTTATCTAATACTTACAAAAAACTATTGATAATAGGAAAAAAAAATTGGAAATCAAAATAAACTAAGTTTATTTGTGGTAACTTCTGTAAATGGAGTTATTTTCATGACATACTTTATGGCCTATTTTATTAATTCCAGCAACCTTGAACTGTAAAATTTCATAACTTAAATACCATCATGTATGGAATCAATCAATATAATTTCATATTTCTACTGTACTCTATGTTCCGGTTTGCAATAAGATAGAGCCAATCTTGTGAAAGTGTATTTATTTCTGAAAATTACTTTCAGACTTGTAAAGTATGAGTTTATACAGTAAACTACCTCTAAACTCTCAATTTGTGTCTAGCTAATATCCAATTTAGAAAAGCTTTAATAAAAATCTCACCCTGTTCTCCCTCAAATATGCTATCATTAAGTTAGCATGTTGTCTTAAATAATATTCTAAAAACTAGATACAGATTGTGACTTATTTGGCAGAATTAAACCTATGCAAAAATCTAAAAATAAACAATTAGATTAAAGAAACCTAATTTGTATTTGTAAAAAGCAAGCAATTGAAATCCCTTTCGTCTTCAAAGAAACATCTTTTTGCATTTTTATTCACCAACCGTAGTTCCCTTTCCTACAGAACTGCATGTTCCTCTTCGAAATCATGCTGGCCTAGGCCACACTTTAGACCACTGCTGCAGAACTGAACATAAAATTCAGATATTTTTAGGTTACTCAGAGAAATTTTTCTTGTATGTTTCACTCCTGTAAGGAGATGGGATATAATATTTTAAAATCTTACTTAATTTTGATCAATATAATTTATAAACATTAAAAAATTGAAGTTAACTTTCCAAAACCAAAGAATTTTAAAATAGTTTTTTTAAACATCTCACTGTTTAAAAAACAGAGGAATAAAATCAACCCATCCTGCATTACAGAGCAAGTTTAAAGTAGAAGCTGGGAACAGAACTTAAATTGCTTTTTACTGACTGTGACTTTACACAAAGATAACCCTCCTTCCTCTTAAAATGTCAATGTATTAATTATAGAGGAGGTACAGTCTGGAAGCGTTTATGTAGATTCACTCACATAAATTTTATATCATGAGACCAGTGTTCATAACCGTATTTCCTCATGAAAAGACATTCTGGAAATTTATTTACTCTTAGAGTAAAATCTCTGGTGGAGATCTATTACTGACCAGTTGCTCCAGCAACACAGTTTATACATTCACAGCTCTATATTCAGTAAGGAGTATAATGACATCAGAGATGCAAGAAACCTCACTACTTTTCAAAAGAAATAAATAAAAAGAAAAAGAGATTGAAAAGAAAAGGAAAAGTAAAAAATAAGAAAATAAAAGGAAATAAAAAGACTTAGGAAGAAGAGCACACTATCAGGACAGCAGTTTTAAAAGAAAAATAAATGTAAAAAAAAACAAAAGACAGACTTTTTATATTGAATGTACTGACATAGCAAACGGTATATATATAGCTTAGCAAACTTGCTGTTATTGTTGAGAGAGATCTTTCAGCACAGACCCATAATATGGAACAGCTTTGTACTCCACATTCAGCATCTCAGCTTAGTTACCCATTCTGTTGTCCATCATGCTATTCTACAGAACTCTACCAAGGACCCTACATATCTCATACTTCCTCTTCACAAGAGGCATTTTGAGGCCAGCAAGCTCCTCTCTTTAGCAACGTTACCATTCCAAAGAAGTTGCCAGTGTTGCTAATTGAACTGTCACTGCTCCCGCTGTTCACATTATTTTATCCTGTCCCTAAAACCAGTGGGACAGGTTCTCCTTGTACACTGTAACTATGAAGAATTATTCTGCAAAAGAATAGAAAGAAACTAACGATGAGCTGGTAGCTATTCACTAGCAATGAATAAAACCTTTTAAATAAGAACACTGAAAAGCTTTCAATGTTTTAAGTGGAGAGTGCAAAATCTATTCACTTTTTTATGTTTGCGTTTGGGCTGTTCAAAACAGTGAAGAAAATCTGCAGTGTTTTCTGGTGTATTTGAAATAGTTTGTTCCTAAGTGAATAATGACTGCTGCAGCTTCCCCTTAAAAAAAAAAAAACAACCCAAATTGTTCTGCCAGCCCAGCCTTGCTCCCTTTTTCTGTGCTGTCAAACATTGCTTTCATGCACTCCATGGAATAGAGGAAACCTCTTTATTTTAACTGTTCTCTTTTCAGGTCCAGTTTCAAGCCAAAAAGCTGTCTGGCATCATTTCTCCACTGCCTTCTTGAGCAGTAATTTCGCACGAGTAACCAAACCCAACCTACAGGATGGGATATCAAGGCTAAAGGCTTTACTTTATAACATGTTCTTCGCTGTAGTTAGATAGGACATCAAGCCTTTGTAACTGAAACGGGCATCCCAAAATATGTGAAATACACATGTATTTGTTAGTTTCAATAATGGAAATATCTTCACTACCATCATCTGGAATCATAAAATATCAAAAGAATGAATTTCTTTGAAACAGTGGTTACTGTAATTTGTTATTCATTATTTAGGGGAGGGTGTGGAGGGGGGGAAAGACCTTGGAAGATGTTTGCTGACTGGAATATTTTCAGCAACATTAGGCATGATGCTATAATTACCAATTTTTTTTTTTTTTCATCAGTATTTAACGAATTGCACCATGGAAGCTGGATTCCACATATCTTCTTATCCATCCACATTTGTCTATTTTATCATATCAACTCTCAAAAGGGCACTTATCAGAGGATGTTCTGTACGACTGCCTAAGTGTCTACCTGAGTTGTGTGAATCATGGACAAATGCTGAAGTGAACCAAATAACTGAACAAAATGCTGAAACAGCAACTGAAATAGCATAAAAGAGAGGCTGGGGTGGTGCATGGCAAAGAGGCCACCATCTGCTGTCATTGTGCAAAGAGAGCTGCTGCTGCTTCTTCTACTCTTATGTGGAATAGACTGCACAGAGTCACTCCATGTAAGCAAATCTTTTTTGTAAACCTAGGTCAAGCATGAACATTTGCTGAGCAACATGTAGTCCCCTCATGGAAGCAGGTATAGACTAGGAGGCTTTCTTTCCCCTGTGGAATAGAGGTAAGAAAATCCTATCAAGTTTTGTCTCATCCCAACGTTCATTCAGTGTTCAACCCTTTTCTGCCTAAGGATATAGATCTTATTTACCTTCCATTTATGAAACATAATTAAAAATTAAGTAATTTAACATGTCAAATATGTTTAAGGGACACTAGTTGGCTTATGACTGCCAGGTACTTTGTAAGGAAAGCCCACCAGGTTTGTTTTTTCAGCAGAGGAAAAAAAAATGGTTTTCACTGAAGCCAAATCTCCATACAAAATATGTTTATGGGAAAGTTGACCAGAATGAAATTCTGTAAGAATTTTTTGGTATCTCTTGAATACTGCAAAAATTCGGAATGCTATATATCTACCTCATTGTCCCAAGTTTATGGTTTGAAGCATGATTCAGTCTCATCTCGACGAATTAAAACCACAAGTAACATGCACTACAGATGAAAACTACTAAAGAAACCTAAGTACTTGAGATGAATCATGAAACTCTATATAAAATGACTGCCTTAAAATGGGAAAGAGGAAAAATATTCCCAAACAACACAACAGAAACAATTACAACATTCTAACTTGGAAATCACCATATTCTTTGTCCATCTATCACTGAACAAACTTCCTAAGTATAAACTTCGGATCTACCGCATGTTAAAACAATCATTTGTGGCAATATGTCAAGAGACACAGGAATTAAAAGTCTAGACTAGGGTATTGTCAATTATATTCTGACAAACAAGAAACTGAGAGCCTTTAATCTGTTTAAGCATACTACCGACAAGGTTTTCATCTGTGGCTCTGGTAAGCATCTTCTTTATCTGAAGTATTCCTTACACTTGGATTTTCAGTACAAATCTCAGCTATAAGACCAGCTGAAAGTCATTTAAACTTTTTGTAGGGAAAATTTACGTAGCAATATTTGAAATCAAATGTTTCTTTTTGAGAGAATTACTATGTACAGCATGAAAACAATAAATTATTAAATACAATCTGTTTTATGGCATGGTACAGGGCTAAAATAACTAAGAAAAGGGAGGGGATAAAAGAACATCTTGGACCACCATAAGTTAGGTTTTTGTGGACCACTTCATTTTAATGAAAGGTAGAAGAAAAGATACAGTGTACCTGAAAAAAAAAAAAATTAAAAAATCTATCAATCAGGCCTCAATAAACAAAAAATCTTTAATCTTTGATTGCATCATTATATTCACTTCCTATATTTTTGGTAAAATATTTCTCTGTAAAATACAAAGAAGCATGAAGGAACAATATAAAACATATAATTCTTGCTGGTAGAAAGGATGTTTTAAATCAGTTTAAAGCTATTGAATCTCCTAAATGGATTACCCAGGTTTGCCCATAGCAGCCAACAGAACTTCATACTAGTTTGAGACAAAACTTGTTTAATCTACTTAATAGTCCTTAAGCATAAAATGCTGTCTTAAATAAATTTCACTGAAAAATGGTATGCAGCTGTTGCAGGATCCCTGTTGACACATAATTTAAGTGCAAGTAATTTGGAACATCTTTTACAATCCTGCACTGCCTGGACATAGGCTATATTTCTGGAGAACTTAGATCTCTCCTTTTTTCTTGAGCATTGTGACAATAGCAGAGAATAGATTTTCTGCATGTTTTCTGCTTCCAAAACTGTAAGCCTATCACTCTTCATATTTGTTCCACTCAATATGGGGTAAGAACTTCTTCCAAGTTACAATCAAGATATTCCTCAAGCACTGCCATTTCTTTCAGTAACATTTTAGCCCTGTTGGGCAGTGATCTTCTCTAGAGTGTTCCTCATCCACAGATCACAGTGGGTTGATAAAAGTGCTCAGGAGATGAGAATTCCTTTTAAAAAAAACTTGCCTAATTGGTCTGCTAGAGAATAAGAAATAAAAGAATATTGCCAGCTGAGTGTAGCAGTTCATACTTCAAAGCATAAAATGTGGTTATTTTTGTAATATTTATGATAATTTCTTTCATATTGCATAAGTTCAAATCCTATAAATTCTTCACATATTCAGAAAAGCCTTTAAAATCATTCTCAGAGTAAGCTAACAAAGCTGACACACAAATATATAAAATTATTCATCCTCTCCATATTTTTATTTGCCCTTTTAACGCAGTTAGTTTCACCATATTTTTATAGATTATCATAAAAAAGGAACAATTTAAATACCTAAACATTACTTTTCAAGAAAGAAACCTTGAGAGAAAGGTAAATAGTCTGTTACAGCAGAATTTTCTCCCTGTGTAACTTCACTCACCACAGCAATATCTGCTCTGCAAGGTCACCTCCCTCCTCCCTTCAGCAGTCTCAAGTTTCTTCCAGTTAGTAGCATGGCAACCCTGTCTATCTTCCTTTCCTTATTTACTAGCTTTACAGAGGGTGGTTGGTTATTGTTGCTGCTGTTCATATAGATATATATATTTTTATATATGCGCTTATGTTATGAAAGCAACAACCCCTCTCCCCCCCCCCCCCCCCCCAAAAAAAAAAAACTTAAAAAAGATAGAAATGTATATGATGTGTTTATTTCTTTGTTACATGTAGATAGGGCATTTTTACATTCTAGATTCACTTAGGATGAATTGCATTTCTGTTCATCTTCTACATAAGTCAAAGATTACTGAAATATTTAAAATTACTGAAAAAAGGGGGGGGGGGGGGGGGGGGGGAAAGAAACACAAGTGCTGTATATAGGACAAGCCCCACCACTTAGCTTTTTTGTCACCACATGGTTGTTAGCTATTTTCCGGAATGTCACAAAATCAATCACGCTGCTGGACTGCCACACCAATAACCTGTAACGAAGTGGCTTCATGCTCTTTTGGAAGCTGTTAACCCCAGTTGATTAGAAGCTGAAGAAGGGGCAATTGACAGGTAAAATTAGGAAGAGAAAGCCTGAGAGAATGCTCAGCTGACAGCAAATTCAGCTGAGACAAACTGGCAGCAGAGCAGGGGACTGTCCTTACTTTGGAAGGTTTAATCTGAATTCATGAACAATCCTACTATGAGGAGGATTAGAAATGAATTGTACTGCATTGGAGACACTAAAAGAGCTAGCTAGCCTCCTGCATCTCCATTGTTGAGAAAACTGCTGTCTTCTTTAAGATATTCCTCTATTTTCATGTTGCGTTTTTCTTTTCCTTTTCCTGTATGCTTTTTGAAAACTACTCCACTTAATTTTTGTCTTTTCTGTTTTGAACTTTGTCATCTGTCTTCCAAGTTGTCTGCTTCCCAGTTGTGAGTTACATGTGTTCTTGCTACCGTGCAAACAGGCAGAACCGGTTATATCCTGCCTGAATGTCCTACGCATAAGTTGCTCCAGCAGCTGGCTGCATGAAATGGTGCTGTGGGATCAGGATTGTGATAGGTGACTTTCAGGGAGCAAACGATATCTCTGCCAGCAGCTGCTGGAGCATATTTCAGAGCAGTAGTTGGAATACGTCCAGGGTCATGCAGATTTATCCACTCCCACGGCATTTCTGTACTGCTCTGCCCATTATTCTCATCTCTCAACACTCCATAGGAAAGCTGAACCGGTTTGGGGAGGAGTGATATTGAATTTATATTTAGTGCCGCTATAAGCAAAAATTGCAAATGCAATTTCCACTTCTTTGCAAGTATGTTTTGTTCCAGCTGTCCCAAAATTTAACAGAAACAAGCCTGTGAAAATCTTTCTACATGTTTGTACAAAGAAAGAAGCACACTTTTTGTATACATTCTGCACTTGTATTTGTATCCATAGATAAATACAGACTCACTCACAAGCACGTAAATGTATGAGTTACTTTGCCTGTCACTGAAACACAGCCACTTGTACTAGAGTACAGAAGTTCAATAACAGAGCAGAAACACTTTTTAGTGACATTTTAGGGCAGGAAATTAAGGTAAAAGAAGAACTGGAAAGAGTGTTATAGACAGAACATATCCCTTTTAAGCTACGGACAGAACCTTATTGCATAACTAGAGCTAACTTGAAATCAGTGAAGGATGTAAAGAGTAGAAACAGGCCTATTAGAACCAAAGAACACACAAAAAATTATTACACCAAACTATCAAACTAATTTTTCACAAAATGACAACTCTCCATGTATATTTGCCTGCAGAAGTGTACTTGAAACAAAAGTGAGCCAGAACAAGCAAAGCAAGAGTAAATAAGGGCAACCCACAGGAGAAGGAAGGCATGAAGCCTGATGTATGAGTATTATTTATGGAGAGGCAACAGAAAAGAGATTAAAGTTACATACTTGTAATTACTTTGTAATCAGTTTTTCTATTCAACTATCTGTAGTGACTGCAAGGCAAAAAGCAGTTTTATGCTGCTTGTGTCTCCTACCTCATCATTACTGGTATGTTGAATAGAATACAGGATCAAAGGTACACCTGTCTTATATAGGATAGTTATCCTATCCTGTAATGCAAGGACTGCCTGCTGCTCTGTGCTGAAGCCATAAATAATTCCTTTCCACTTGGAAATGAGGTCTTAACTAGCCACCCACTGCAGCTGGTGTAAGTATTAATGTGTAATGAATTAATTCAACAAAACAAACCACAATTAAAAAAAAAAAAAAAAAAAAAACCACTACAAAATAAAACCCAGAGAATAAAGGAAAAATGAGATTTAGTAAGCTTAGGAAAAGACAAATGAGAACAAAAATCCATGTAAACTTATTAAATCAATAGCACTTGTAGGACTAACATAAAGAGTACTAAAGTACAGTGATGCATCACCAAAATATTTCCTAAAATCTAGGAAATCTGTTCATGGTTTACAAAGTACCTGAGACAGAAGTGATTCGTAAAACAGGAAAGTATAATTTAATACGTTAGAGGAAAGCAATAGAAAATTAAAGGAACAATGAATAGGGAAATAAAGAGCTGTTTGATATCAATCCTTTTAGAGCACATAGCAAAAATTGTATACAATGTCATTACATCTCAAGGAGATGTATTTTTCAGGGAGACACTAAGTACAGGAAGACTCTTGTTATCCTACATGAAAATACTGAAGTGTCTGGTTTTGAAAATGGTAGTTTCTATTTTTTCTAGATTAATGAAGGTTTTGGACAGAATTCCATTAAGACAGGATGAAAGTATGGGATAGGGAAGGAGATGGCTTGACTATTAACTCTAGAGAAATAAGCAAGGATTGAGAAAATGTTCCTGAATGCCTATGCCTGGTTGCAGGGTCATCTTTCCCAGGCAATGCTGTAATCATCTATGACATATTAGAGGCAATGATGGAAGGACCATTTTGTTCTGATTTAATTTAAGATAAAATAACATGAGCTTATTTGTTTCCCTTTCCTGTAATATTTCTCTTTATTTGTTTTTAGGACAGCAGAACCTGTGTTTACCCTAAGTTACCTTTTTTTTTTTAAAGAAAATAATCATTCAAACCATTTATTTAGACTACACATAGTAATAATATTATTATTACAAATAGAAAATCTAATGACTGAATATACACGTGCATATATTAGTAAGGTACTAAAATATATGCTCAATATCAGATGTGTGAAATTATATACTATGAATATATATGCCGCTTTCAAATTAGAGGAATACAAATTAATCATGATATTTATCTCAAAAGATTAGTATTTGTATGGGAAATAGTTGATCACAGCCTGAACCTCTGACTGACCACCTGAGGCAAACAATGAGTCAGCTGCAGGAGCACAGGTGAAGGTAATTCAGCTGTACTACCAGAAGGGGTAAAGCTTGACCCTCCTAGATCTCATTTAAGGGCTGACTACCACTAAGGCAGGATCTTTTTCTCTGGAGGTTGCTTCTTTGTTGAGTTTACTGTGAGCCTTCAACATTGGTGAGCTTTTTCCATTTATCATAGATTATCTTTCTATCATGATAATCTTTTGTATGAAACATCTGTTTAACCTCTGTTTATCTATCAACTGTACAATTGTACAATATTTTACAGGGAAATGAACAGAGAAGACATATTTTAATAACAGAGGATGGATTTTCTTGAGTCATAGCTTCACTGGCATTTCCCCTCAATCACTCTGCTTCTTCAACCGAATATAAATCAGTGTACAGATTTGTGAATAATTCACGTACATAAAACTTTACTCATCACCATATTTTGGCCACATACAAATGTGCATGTTGATGCAGCACAATGCATCTGTACTACTCCAACAATCATATGCAATGCTTTCCTGCTATACATCTTTGGAAAAAAAATATTCAAACTAAAAAGTCCATAAATAAAGGGTTTTGATTTTCAAACAGTATTCCTAGTCGTGTCAGCTTTGACTGGGAAAAAGGAAGTGGAATAAGGCTGGTAGGTTTTATCAATTTCTTTTTGTAAAGAAGTCTGCAAAACAAGAATCAAAGTCGAGCAAACTGGTAAATGTCTCTTAACTTTTCTAAAGTTCTCTCATTATTTGTAGTTCCTGAGATGAGATAGGAAACAAAAAACATGTTCTGCAGCCTTTATTATACATTTCCGTTCTAATGAGCCCCAGTCTAACTCACTGGCTTCTTTTTATTACTGTGACTTATTTATAATTTTCCCAACAGCTAGGCTGAATTTAGCAAGCAGTTTAGTGTAAATGTGTAGATCAGTAGATTGAAGCAGGCTGTGCTGAGGCCTCTCATATATTCATTACAGGAGATGCTTGGAGTTTACTTCAGATTGGATTTCATCTTCCAAGCAGAGTGTTTTGACTAGAAGTGATGCAGAGCTTTCTCAAGGTAAAATACTGTGGTGTGTCCTAGAAGGCTTAATCATGACACAGCGTACTCTGTGGCTTTTGTCCTAATTTCCCCATTAGGTGCTGGAGCATTTTTTAAAAAGAGATTTTGTTTGTTTTCCTCCAAAAAGAACCTAGTTCAAACATATCAAAATCACTTTGGAAAATGAGGCTGCTCTCAGTAAATGGCATTGATGGTCAAGGGATTAATTTCCAAGCAGCTCTAAAATACCTCACTAATGTAAACATAACTAATGCCTGCACAAAAATCGTGTAAGAGAATTTCTATCTGTCAAAGCCAAAAAAACGGAATGAAAGCAGTGTGAAGCGTACATTTCCTCACCAGTATCCAAATCCAATTTTCTCCCTTGAAACTTCCTCACTGGTAGGACCTGTCAGGCCTGGCATCAGCACAAGTCAAAGGTAGTGGCCTGGAAGATAAATGTCCTTGAAGATTTCACAGAAAAAAATACTCTTGATTAAGAAGTCCTAGCTGCACAGCCTCCAGTAGAAGTATTTGCAAGCTTCTAAAAGTACATCAACAGCAAAAGGGGTGCTAGGGTAAAAATGGGCTTATTCCAGAATAGGGCTGGGGGCCTGGTGATAAAGGACACATACAAGGCCAGGATAATCAGTGCATTCTTTGCCTTGGTGTTTACTGGTGAGACTGGCATTCAGTAATCACAAGTCTCTGAGAGCAGTGCAAAAGCCCTGTACAAGGTAGCCCTCAGTGGAGTAGGGTCATGTTAGGGGACATTTGAACAAACAGAGCAAACATAAGTCTATTGGATGGGATGGGATGCACCCACGACTACTGAATGACTTGTCCCATACCATTGTGAGGCCACTCTTAGACAATCTTGGGAAAGTTGTGGATTTTAACATCTTGCTTAGTGATATGGATGACAGCAGAGAGTGCACCTTCTACAAGCTTGCAGACAACATAAAATTGGGCAGAATGATTAATAGGTTAGATGACTGTACTACTACTATTGAATGACCCTTTGAGAGACTGAAAAAAATGGACTGAGGTCTCATGAACAAAGGGGAATGTCAAGTCCTGCAAAGAATTTTCCTTTCAATAAAGGCAAATTCAGAAGTCCTGCACCTGGTAAAGAAAATCCCCATGCATTACTTTCCTCCTACAGTAGGGAAAGCTGTTGGAAAGCAGCTTTGCAAAATAAAAAAAATCCTCAAAGTCCTGGTGCATGCCAAGCTGACCATGCATCAGTAGCACAGGCTAGCAGCAAGGAAGGCCAAAAGCACTCTGGGTAGTATTCAACCAAGCATCACCAGGAGGATGAAAAAGGTGACTCTTGCTTTCTGGCTATTCTGTTGTGCTGTAAAACCTTTTCCTATTGCAAGAGTTATAACTGTGTTTCCTACCCTGTATAAAAATGTATTTAAGTAGAATATGTGGAAATTCAGAATTAGCAGGTTTTTCTGCATTAAATGGATATCATTAAAAAGAGAAAAAATTTAAAGATTTGTTCTTGATCACAGAAGCAGTATAACTCATACACCTTTTCCAAAAGACAATAATGAGGAACAGAACTGAAAAACTTAATTTGGTTAATGATGCTGAGTAAATTTCATGAGCAAAGAATAAGTTCATCCTGCCCTTGTACAATTGAAGACTGAGATGACAACTTCTTTTTATTAAATAAGTCTATGGGAACATGTCATCCAGAAGTATTTGAAGTATACTCTGAATTGGGAATGTAATGTTTTCAAATCTATTTTCAGACAGTATGAAGTTTTTTTACTTAACTGAAAGGCATTTTAATTTTCTTGAATTTATTCTAGAATATTTGTACAAGTGTACAAAGATTACACTAAATTTAAAAGTCATAGTTTTCTATCAGAGGTGATAACAACAAACAGTTTCTTCTTCATGTTAGTCTGCATTACAGAATTGAATTATGAATGTAAGACTAGCTTTTCAGAGGTATGTTTTTCACCACAGAGAGCATCAAATGTTGGATTTTATAGAAGATTTTTCTTTCTTTCCTTTGGGGTCTCTTATCACCTAGATAGCATGAAGTATTCCAGCTATAAATAGAGGTTCATAAATCATGTTTTACACTTTTTTTTTCTTGTCATATCATCAAGCTCCCATGTGCCACTGGAAATTCTGTTTTGCGTTTTATTTGTAAGTAGTGTTTTTTGTTGATGCTTTGGAAAAAGAAGTTCATTTCAACGTGGCATTATTTCCTAAGAACATTTGAATTAATATTTTGCATTAGACAGGTAGCACATCTTAACAAATTATGGTCTCTACAGCTACTATATTTGCTTCTTTCAAACAACAAAGTGTTTT
Organism: Alectoris magna; assembly: GCA_030625065.1. Classification (NCBI taxonomy): domain Eukaryota; kingdom Metazoa; phylum Chordata; class Aves; order Galliformes; family Phasianidae; genus Alectoris; species Alectoris magna. The sequence goes on from CM060560.1 coordinate 82,813,304, forward strand.
GTTTTGTTGTTTCAACTGTTACGGTATTTCTGAAGTGCTCCTTTAGTGAAAAGAGAGAGAATGCTAGATATGTGAAGGGATGAGCTAAGCTGAAGCTACACCTATGCCCACAGCCACACTTTCATATTCAAAAATTAACAGAAGCTTACAAAACAGCATAGGTGGAGTAAATCTCATACATAATTTTCTAAATATCTGAAGTTCTAATTTCACTTCTACATCTAATAGCAGAGAAAATGCAAATAATGCAACACAACTAAGCTAGAATTCAAACTCGAAACTGAAGTGTTTTGACTTACGCAGGTACTATTAAACCAGCATTTGTTTTCCAAGTATATGTTCAGGAATCAAACATACCACATATAGTTCTAAATAAAAAATACACAGAATTAAACCAAATACGGAGTTTTTGAGGACTGGAGCAGAGAAAAGTAATGAAGGCAATTCAGGGATTTTTTGTTCACTTGATTTGTTAAGGAAATATATTTCAAGCGAAATAAAAGGTTGGATGTTAAAAATTTTTATAAATTAGTAGTTAAATAACAGCTAGCTTCTGCAGTTTGCCCTGAATGATGGGTGTCAAAACTTTTGGCTTACCTGGGTTGCACTGGGAGAAGAACTAAAGTCTTGGGCTGCATATAAAATATAATATATTTAATATAGGTAGGTAAGTGACAAAACATCTCATATTTTTGGGTATTTTTTCATTGACACAACAACAAAAATAAAAGAGGGTAACAAAAGCAGAAAACTAGTGGGATATTTGAGCCTGATACAATAGTTTCACAAGAAAACGTCTGGCTCAGTGGAAGTGGTTGCAATTCTTAGTAACTTTTTAAGGAGTTTGTCAAAGATTTTTAATTTTATTTTATTCTTCCTGTGTTTCATCCTTAAAAGTAGTTGTTCACAAGCATACATACTGCCAAAAAGCAATGGCATAAATGTCTGTGAAGTGTGAATGCTTGATTGTGAAGCAAGCGATTCAAGATAGGGCTCATCAAAATCAGTAAAGAGATGGGATCAAATTTTTGAATTGAATATCTGATTGCAACTTTCTACACTCCATTTCTTCTGCAGTGAATGTGTTACATTATTACAAATAATATATAATTGAATATATATATATATTCAAATAATTACATTATTTTACAAAGTAACACAAACCCAAGGTTAATTATTAAATAAGAAAACTTACGTGACTACTTATGGACAAAATCCTGCATCTTCATAGGTACACACACACATAGGTAGTTTGAAATATCATTATCAGTAATGACTGCATTCTACTTACCAAGAAGCACAAGCACATATAATGTATAACATGCATGGGTTTTGATCTGAGTGTGTATGTTAGGAAGGAAATGTGGAGTTAGCACTACACTGTGTGCTCCCCTCCACAACGTTCCATTGTCACCTACCCAGTCTGCACTTGAGATACGTGCCAGCAACAAGAAATACTACTAGAGATTGCATAATGATGTTAGATGTTTATGATCTTGTGGGACTGCATTACTAGCTGTTCTGGGCCACATGTAGAGCCCACAAGTTGGATGCACCTGCCCTGAACAGAGATAGCCAAACAAGTTCAGAGTCAGTAGGAGTGAGGAGAAGAACATGCAACAAATGACTGCTATGATTTCCTGTGGCAATTACCAAACTGTAATGCAGAACTACAAAACCTATTTTAGTTAAAAGTGTATATCAGGTATGAATTCAGAGTAGGCTGATACCATCCTACAATTTTTCCACAGCTACCCATAATAAGAATATAGTAATATTTATTTATAGATTCAGATCACATAGAAAAGTCAAATATGTCAATACATCATGTGCAATAACAGCAAGTTTAACAGATCCTCTTATATGATAATGTGTTACTAATGAAACACCATCTTAGAGGAGATTGTAAAATTGTCAATTACTGAAGGGATGGAGAAAAAAAAAAAACAACAAACAAGAATGGCTTTTAATGAACTGGAATAAACTGTTCTGTCATGGCTTTCAGCTGCAGGTGGGTCTCTGAACAGACAAGGTTAATAGTGAGAATATCAGGCACAACTGAATCAAACAAAAGTCAGGAAGAAATACCCAGCATGTCAAAGATCAGACTTGGTAAACCCACTTACAAATCAGGAAGACAACTGGAAAAGTGGGGGGTGTATTAGAATAAGGACAGATGAGCGCATAGGTTTTGAGTCAGAAATAATCACTGCATAGTGTGACTTCTTTCAAGGCTTAGGCCTATGAATTTCAGGATCTGGCACTTGTCATAAAGTGAGTCTATGCAAACCTTCTATTTATAATTGCATAGAATAGTAAATAATTCAGAGGATTTTTTTTTCCTTCAAAGCAGTTATATATGCTTGAATAGTAAGACTGATTTCAAAGTGTATTTCTATGAAGTGATAAAAAAAAAAAAATACAGCAATAAAGATACACCTCCTGGCAACCAGTAGCAGTAACCTGAGTCCATGCTTCCTTCTATGCTCTTTTGCTGTATTACTTCTGAAAGCAGTTTTCACTGTTAGCCATAAAGGCTTTAACTACACCTACCTACTGATTAGTAAAGGCGCTTGTCCACAGAGATCTTGCCATCAAAACCAGCCACTGTCAGACTGTGCTCTCCAGTGGAGCATATTGCTTGTGTCTCCTCAGCATGGAAAGAGGAATGCCACAGAATGCAGTAAAGCTGGTGTGCATCAAGCCTTGACTGCTACAAAGTAGTGATGCAACTAAGGGAAGTAGAAAGAGAATTAGAAGCACTCTATGCCCCTGTGTTACAGACACAGTACAAGACCTACTTGTCCACTATGACTTTTTATGCTCTTTGTATACCAGAATTTTTCCTATCTAATCTTATTTCAAAAAGTCTCTGAAAGTTCATGTCTAAAATAGAATGGCATGGAAAAGATACCACTACTACTTCCAACCAACTTGAAACATTGTTCTTGAAGCCTCAAACCATTCATGTGCGCAGTTTGCCACTTTAATGTCTTTAAGAAGCAAGAGGTATCATTATCTGTTGGAGAACTCAAGAATACTTCCCTAAATGCAGTTCACTAAGCAGATCTGATTGGTGAAGTTCTGACCTTTGCTATTTTGTGGTGAGGATTTTCACTTGCTGTTTGATACCCTGAATTAACGTGTTTCCTGTGCAGCATGCTTAACAGTCAGAATCTAAAGCAGACTAATAAGTCTTGTCACCACAGTACTAAAAAGCTTACTAGTTTCTGCACTTGCATGTGTAATTAAGACCATCACTCTCTTTAATTGCCCTCTATTAAACAACCCCTTCTCACTTGATCTAGTGTTTTGCTTCTGAGACTTTTTACCTGCTGATATTGACAAAGCGCAGCCATCCCATCAGGCTGACATACAAGGGTTGCAGGAATATCACTTGTGACTGCCATTTCATGCTTCATTACAGCTATGCATCTCAAATCATAACACTAATTAGCAAGCAAGTCTCTTCTTCACCTGTCTGCATGGTGCAAAGTAAGATTACAGGCAGGCTGAGTACAGCCAAATTAAAGTACTTCACTATACAGTTAAGTGGTCAGCACAGCAGTCTTATTCTGCCTGTTTCTCAGGTATCTCAGCTGTGTCAATTTAGTCCTGTAAGCTCATCATTTTAGATATATGGCAGCATGGTTGGAACAAGATGATCTTTAAGGACCTCTCCAACATAAGCTGTTCTATAAGTCCTATCCTTCTCCCATTTTCCCTTAGTATCATCTTTCCAGCTTTTACATATGAATTATTTACTTTGCAACTTTTTACACATGAATTTTACACATGATTTTTTTATTAGCTATTCTAACAGAATCAGTGCAACATCTTGCTCTCCAGTCCTGTATTCACCAATATCTGCATATTTCTACTGTTTTTAAGCCAGAAGCAGTTAAAAAAGGCCCACTAATATCTAATGTGTGCACACTTATCCTCAGAGAACACAACCACTTCTCATATCTTTCTCATTCACTCACTGGAGACAAATTGCTCTTCTCCATTACATTTGTACTTACGAAAAATATTGTCCACTCTGGTACTCCCTTCACCCACTCATCTTTACAAGAATCTGAAACATACCATACATTCTCAAATAATTTAATCTCAACTCTGTTGCAGAAAATTACGGAAGTTATCACTGCCATTTTTCAGTTTAGTGTTGGGATACAGGGAGGCTGTGACTTGCCTTATGTAGCAAAGCCAGGCTCTGAGACAGAGCTAGGAACAGACCTTAGGTTTACAGTCTCATAGTCCAGTGCCCTAGCTGAAAACTCTGCTGTATCCAGCACAGGGAAGAGAATGCAGCCACAGCCTGCAGAAGGAACTCCCAGAGGAAATAGCAACTGTTAATGGTTAGATCTTATGTTCTTTTTCCACAGTGTTTGTGGTTAGAACCCATTCCTGTTATGACCATTTTCAAAAGAGACTACTTCTAGAAATCTCTTGATCCCACAGTACCTATAATAAGGATAGGAAAAAGGAAACGGATGAATCTAAATTGTCAACTTCTTCCAAAAGCTATGAAGGCTTATTTTTTCCACTTCAGAAAAATACCTTCATCTTACAGCACAGTCTATATATGAACAGTTTCCTTTAGTCCTGGAAAAATCATTCCAAGTGAAATTATTGAACTTCTTTTGCTGTATTGTTAAAAAATTAATAATAATAATAAAATAGTATAAAGCCAAAAGAACCTGAAGAAATGGTTGTTTCCATGAAAGCTGAAGTGCAAGAAATTTGTTTGGTCTGATTGTTGCCTCTCTAGCAGGTTACATTTGGGAATTCTCTGTTAGATACGATACTCTAAAGTCAATACATGTCTGAAGACAGATGCTTTCATAACATACTCTCAAATAATAAAAAGTAGCTACCACTTCCACACAGAGTATAATTTAAAGAAACAACACAACTAGGAAAAACAGACTTAAGACTGGCTCCCCAAAACACTAATGAAGGAGTGATGAGAAATCCTTCCCAATAGCTTTGAAACCATACATTTATAATTCCTTGTAGCTCCACTGAGCTGTGTTGTTGAAGAGAGAGCATGAAGCTGTAGCTTTCCTCTTCTCAATCTGCTTGATAAGCTGCTGTTCTCACCTGTGGCAAAACTTACACACCAATATATCTGCCTTGCCTCAGTGCACACCGTGACAGAGGGAAACATAGCTTTGGTATAACCTGTTTAAGATCCTGCACAGAGTAGTGTAAGTAGTCTATCACAGCTCTTAGGCTTTAGCAATGGATGTTTCCAGGATATTACCCTGTTAGAACTTCTGGCTATTGTAAGAGACATATAGTTTATTAATTTCATGACCTGAAAATTCCAATACTGTTAAAAGTATTAAAAAAAAACCCTCATTTTTAGGAAGAGAGACTCATAATTTATAGTTTTTTTCTATACATCACAAAAGTAATAGATTATTGTAGCATTTGTTGTCTTTCATATATTTCTATGGAACAATATTCAGCTCTATGACCATGGATACTTATAAACTCAGATTTATAACAGCTAGAAAAATAATGACAAAAATAAAGGAACCAATAGCAGATGATACTTAAACTGGAAGTTAATCCATAATTCAAATTATTTAAGACAGACTTTGAAATCCCTCCCTTAACTTGTTCATCTTCTTGAAAGCCATCCAAATAAGCAGAAGACCTTCTTTTACTCCAGTAGCATTGTAACACGATAGAAAGCACAGCAATGACAACAGAGCAGCAAGGTCCCAGGCTGCAGCAAGTGAGGATCTGCTGACTAACAACCTTCAGAAGGTCTCAGGTACACAGGCATCTCCAGCAAGATACCCTTGCCTCCACTACCAACTCTTAAATGAGGTCTGGGAAGGAGTGGATTCTGGCTGCACCCCTTCTGCTCACTCAGGTACATTGCCATGGAAGATACAAGGAAAATTCAGCTCTCCTGTTCATCTCTGCCTGGCAGCCCAGACCCTGGCTCAGGCAGTTTTCTGCTCAGTGAAACACTGAAAGTCCTTGGGATGCTGTGAAGTATGCATGTGCCTAATACAGGTCAACGTACAACTTAAGCCTGATTCTGCATGTGAAGGCTCCCATTCACCCTGCTGGAGTTTAGATAAAATGCAGTCTGAACAGCACAGCCACATGCCTGAGAGCCTGAAAAGTGACCACTAGGCACTTTTGTGGTGAATACTAAATGGAAGAGAGGAAGGCTTCATTTCTCTGTCTGCTTTTATAAGCTTTTTTTTTTTACCTTCTCTTTTTACCCTAACACAATAGTGTTTAAGATGAAGAGACTCTACGTCCTGGTGGACCAAAGTTGCCTTGGAGCCACTTCTCTACTCTGCTGGAGTATGTGGATGCATATCAGTATATGACAGCACTAACAACTTCACCTTGGCATTTGTAGTATGAAAACACTGCCACTAATATCACATGAAGATGTTATCACCACTGCAGCATTCAAGAGGCCAGAGAGCCTGACACTAAAGTGTTTCCGCTGCTGAAGCAGTACGCAAATAAGAGCAGTACCATTTTTTCACCTGCAATGCCTCATTTTGCCTGGGGAAAATGGATCTACAGGAGGCTGAAGAGTAAGTCCGTGTAAATACACCACTGAGAATAGCTGCACTTGGGGGTTTCTTAATGCTGAAAAAATTGATTTTCATATGCTATTCAAAGTTTAATCCTTCCTTCTACTCACCTGTATCACAAAAATACCAGCTGATACAGTGCCACCTGGTACTTGATAATAAAGTTTAGATTGCTTACAGATTTGTTCTCTTGAGGAGTTACTCTACTAATGCTGCAAATGACTCCCCTTTGAGTCCTCATTTAGAAAACCAACTTGCCAATCTAGATGAAATCTATTGAACGCAAGATTGCAATAAAATTCAAAATAATTTCACGGCAAGTGAAAGTAAATGAAGTAAATACATAATTCAAGAAAAAAATAGACTTTTTCAGTAAAATTTACTGAACTTCATGTGGAGGGAAGGGCATTCAGTATCAAACTGAGATTTTTGACCAAAAAATTTTTCTTCCAAATTATTTTGTGCTCTTGTTGGCTTAGTGATCCCATCTTAGAACTGTGTCACTGCCACTGCAGGCTGAAATAAGATGCATAATATTTTAATATTAACTATACTTCCTCGGATGTCTTTAATGAACCAGAATACATCGCAAAGATTTCAGCAAACAGATACGGTTCTTCACACCTACAGATAATTTACCTGGGTTATTCAGCATATTCTGAACTTCAGAAATAAAGGGTCATCTTGTGAGAAGAGGAATAAAGGTCAGATAATTTATTTGATTCTGAAGCATGACCACAAGTGTGATCTATTAGAGTTACATAGTTAAATGGTTCCTAAAGGGTTTAAAATCTATGAATATACAAGGAATTTATATTCTAGAAATCTGGAATTGATCCAGTTCTTTTCCGATGGCCATATATAAAGTATATAATGTAGAAACACGGAAAAATGGATGCTTGTTTTATTTGGAGGTCCGCTTAATAACAAATCCATATTTATATAATGTGGAAAACATTAATATTTATGAGGAAAAAGTAATAGTTGCTTGTGTAATCTGTTAGCAGGGATTTAGTTCTTTCCTAAAGCAGGAATCATCAATGACATTACACTCTCAAGAAACTTCAGAAGCTGAAAGATTTCAGATTTCTTTCTGTACTATTTTGCCATCTTTAGTTCCACTTGCCTGAGCTCACTTTTACTAATGCCTTTAAAAAGGTTTTGTTTTGGAAAGCTGATAAAAAAAAAAATTCTTAAAAGGTGTCACATCCATTCTAAGAAGTTGCTGATTTACTTATTTGTAGATCTATAGGATTGTGCTAAGGATTGATTCATCTTGTGCTGAGCAAGGTACTGCAACAAGCAAACTCTGTGGATGCTGGAGGAATGCAGGTCTTGACCTGTGCTCTAGCAGCTCAAGCTAGCTACATCTCACCAGAGTTAAGGATTTTGTTTATTCCAGAATTCTATGCTTTAGTTAGGCATTCGTTCAACATAGATTTTAATTTAGGTTTCTGTCCGAGTGCTCAAGCTAGCAACACAATCTCTTTTTCATGATAAGAGACAAACAGAGGGTAGGAAATGTACAGGTACTGCCTCTCTCCTGTTAGACTGTACCTAGCCAGTGTTTCTCTTCCTTTTGCCTGCACTCCTACAGAGCTTCATCTTCTGAAACAGAAAGGAATAAGACCTATTAAGGTAGTCATAAATAAAATCAGCACTGTAGCGTCTGGACAAGGTTCTGGATAGATAAGTTCTTTTTCACAATGTTCAGGAAAATTTTCATCAAGGGAAAATCTTTCAGGACACGCATTCATTTTTCTGAGGGCAGGAGAACAAGGTTGCCCTACCCCCATCTTTCCAGCTTTGCATTAATAGCTTCAGTGGATCTGGGACAGGTCCCCAGTGCACAAGTGTTGTATCCTGACATGGAACTGCCTCGGCTGCTGCTCTGAACATTTCCCTCTGAATTGTGCTCATCACCCTGTCATCCTTGATGCCAATTACCTCCTCTCCAGGTTATTCTACAATCATCTTCAATCACAAAGCTTGTATTTTGTTTTTCAAATCTTCCACAGACATCACTGGAACTTAAAGCACCCAGGATTCAATATTAAAATTATAACTCTGTACAAAAGCTTCACTGCATTCAGTAAAGTGGTACCTATCCTTGTTGACTCAATGACTGACTGCCATACTATATCTTTGAATAAGTAGTTTCACTTGTAGTCTCACCTGTATGGATCTGTTTTCTCTCCTTTTTCCTTCTCTCTTCATCCCTATTCCCAACAAAATCATCATTTGCTGGAACAGATGTAAAGCAAGACCAGATTTTGGACTCTTTTCCCAGAGAAGTTCCTAACATGAAAGTTATTGCTAAAACAGAGAGGTCTAAGTAGGGGTTTTACTAAAATACTTTTGAACAACCGAGGAAAAGACAAAATGGTTGATATCTTTTGAAGGAGGATGACAATCCTAAATTCCGTTTGTTTCTGCTTAGTAGATGCAACAAGCTTCTTTGGTGAAAACTTAGTCTTGGCTTTCCGCCCCACATTATTTCAGTTTAAATATATTTTTTCTCATTTATTTTTTCTTGTGCCTCTGTGTGTGGGTTTCTTCTCTTTCTCTCTTCAACAACCTTTCTATCATTTCACAAAATTCCCATCTGGACACTCAAAACATCTTACATTAGAATTCACTAACTTGTATCCATCAACTTGCACCTCTCAAATAATGGTTTTCAACTCCATCAGTCATGCTGAATTACTGTAAGCCTACCACATTCATAACCATGGCATCAAAGTATCAAAATGTATTTGCTCATTTGCTAGATATTTCATGAAATAAATTAGATTGCTGCATATTACAATGTAACTGTTTTATGCATTGTTGTGGGTTTGGGGTTTTTTTTGTTGTTGTTTTTTGTTTTTTTGTGTTTTTTTTTTTTATAGACTGAACTTGTCTATGTACAGTGAGATCTGATTAAACTAAAGCATCAGCATCTGAAAGCCTGCAAATGCATATTTATACACTGAAATAATGTGGAGTGTTGGGGAGCAGGTAAAGAGAAACTGGGGACAGTTTTAAAGGAAATACATCACATTCTGTGAGCTTCCTGGATTCATTAAAGACAGGGAGCAAGTTTTGATTATTATTATTATTATTTTTTTAACCTGTTCTTGTCTACCTTCTGAAAATAGGACTATGGGCCTTCTTGTTCTTCAGGAAATCTAACCTGCTACAGACATATTTTAGCATTTGTGAGGTGGCTGCCCTAGGCATCATGTGATAGTCTCAAAGGCTCATTTAACACCACTATCTCAACCAGTAAATAATTAAACATAGTGCTCTGTCTCAAACTAAAAGCCAAAGAGACAGAGATAATGAGAAGCTCCTTGGGCAAAGGACACAGCTTAGACTAAATCACTGTGTCATTTTCTTTCCTAAGCGGACATTTCTTACCCTCTTTCATTTCAACTGTTCTCTTGTAACTGAAGCATGGGGACACACACACAGAACATACACCCTAATAATGATTAAAATAAGAAAGACCAAATACTGCATGCAGAGAGAGACTGAGCATTGACAGCAGCTAGTGGAAGCATGAGAGCAGTTATGCTAAATCTGGTTCAACTGGGAGGTGAAAAATCTTTTAATTATGCTCCTGAAATTGATTCTGTGCAAAATCAGCTTTATAAATGATCCACTTTAAGTATAATTCTTTTTTGCTGCTGCATTTTGAGAAGAGAAGGGATACATACGTACCTAGAGCAAATCTGCAGATCTGAATTGCCTTCTGTTAAGCTAGTGATCCCAATCACAGTGTTTTGTCTTGTCTGCAGAATGAGCAGCAGTGATTCAGAAGGAAAATGCCTTTTGGTAAGGACTTTGGACCCATTCTTTGTACATAACACTCACTTTACTTCAAGGGGGATGCTGGCAACCCACGAACACAAGGTAGCATTCACTTCAAAGCCATTCTTTGAAGTGCCATTGCTAACATCATTAGTGCTTGCATCAGTCCTGAAAGAAGGGTACCTTTTCTACATCTCCCTGTCTGAAGGGTATGGAAAACGGCAACAATTACTAGGATGGTGTAGAAGAAATTTAAGAATCAAAGTATGTGACAATTATTTAACAGATTTCCAGTTGTTTTCACCTCAGCTGCATTGCTAGTACAACATTGGCAAGAACGTCAAAGGTCAAGGGATCCTAAATATTTTTCAAATACACGAGATGTCAGTAGCAGCATTCCCTTAGAAAACTCAGAGGCAATGAAGACCAGTGCTTCTAGACAGTAAGAAGTAGGCTACAAAGATCCAGCTAAAAAGCTTCTTTAAGAGGTCAAAACTTGTTGATTTTCAGGGTGCACTTATCATCTACATCTAACAGGCGGAATTAGAATAGAGTAACATTTTTATTAAGAAATTCAAGTCTCTTTTTTTCCTCCAAACTATATGCTAAAAAACATGTAGTTTTCCCTAAAACTTGTGGTTTACAGGCCAAAATTTCTCATCCTGCAAATCAGAAATAAAAGGAAAATGGGAGATAGGATAAAGCATTTAAAAATGACTTTATAAGGACAGGCTATTAAGGCTTCCTGCAGGTTCACACAATTTTCTTAATAGATTTCCTGTTTGCTTGCAATGGATAAAATTTGTCAAATATTTTCAGCGGGATGCTGCTCTGACAATGGCAAGAAAAGAGAAGGAATGTAGGTTGCTTTTCTTGCTTTTTAGAGAGGAATTGGGAAGGAAAAAGAAAAAAAAGAAAGGAAGTTAGAAATTGCATTCAGATGCAAGAACGATTTGCTACAATGAACAGAACATCCTGCCCATGTGCTATGGTTTTGAGATACTGAAGGACATGCAGTGCTGACAAAGGAACAAAAGCAGGTAACATAGCTATCACTTTAAAGTGTCACATCTCTGGAAAAACAAGTTATAGTCTTTGTTAAATTCTGCTTTCTTTTAATTTGTTTTTCCACAAGCTGACAAATAGATTGCTTACCATGGTTATTAACTTTCACCATTCATGCAGCTGTCTCGGATGATCACTTAGTTCAGAAACTTTGCATATTTCAAGGTTGTATTTGTCTTTAAGGGAAGTAAAAATACTTAATTTGCCCCATAAGGAAATGGCATGTTGACAGCATGACATCTTGCTGTCAAGGGTATAACGGATGGGACTGACATTCTTAAACAATGTGATCACCATGAGCATGTTGACATGTCTGAAAGGGAAGTCCATCTAAACACACATAAATGGAAACCATTTTCAGAATTACCTGTCCATTCTGATAATTTATAAGTAAGGCTATCAACTGGTGGCGAGAATTGCATGTCTCTTCTGTTTACAAATGCTATGGTAACCTGAGCCTTGGGGTTTAACTAAAACTGATTTAGTAGTCTCAAACTTCAGAAGCAAGACATTAGACATCTGTTTCTGCAACTGGGAAGGTCTTTAGTATACTCGATTGCTGTTGATTCCTTTGCTTTTTCAGACATCACAAGAATTCTAAGTTGATGGAATACAGGGTAACTTCAGCGGATTCCTGCACAACTAGTGAGTGCTGGATATTAACTACATAGGAACAGAGGGTATTTCTTCTCAGGTTTCATTTCTCTCACATTACTTTTTGCTTTTGAAAAATTGTTGCATAAATAGATTTTCTCTACTCATTTAGGAGACTCACAGGTAGTTTGTCCTTTATTTTGCTGATAGAATAAATTGACATCCTGCATGCAATGAAGTAAGCAACATGTCAGGAAAAAAAAAAAATAGATTAAACACAGATGAAAGCCCTTAGGGAAAACTCGTCACTTGTAAAGCGTTCCCACCAGATATCATTAAACTGTATAACACAAATCTTTTGTAAGTCTTGCCATGTGAAATATGCTAAAAAAGAAGAGCTAGCGTTTTCTTAGGTTAAGATCTTGTCTAAATCCTGAAGGCTGTGCTCAAGGTAGGGGGCAGTCTAGTCACCCAGGCGCCTGAAATTGATGTTTTAATCACAGTTGGCAATTGTGAAACAAAATGTAGTAATGAAACATTTAAGATGATCTTCAATCTAAAAAAAAAAATGGAATGAATTCTTGATTTCATTATTAATTCACTACTGAGCATAATTGTTTGCAATTAATGGTGCTATTGGAATTTTCGTTGAACACTTTAAATAAAAGCAAAATGTGATTTTCAGATTTGAAAATGTAGTGCATTTCAAATGTAGACAGAGAGCAAACTGCTCTTCAACAGTGCTCTCCAGATTCATGCCACAGGATTATTCAGACTCTCTAAACTCCTTGCTGAGATTGGTAATAAGTTACAAGGCAGCATAAAATACTTTGAACAAGTCAGATGTACGCAGTAGGAAATAAATAAATAAATAAATAAAAGCACTTACAATCTAAATACATCATTTTCTTTATAGGACAGGATATCTGATGGTGTTTCAAGTTTAAGAAATCTGCTCTGTTTCCCCTGCCCCAGTGCTTAGAAAATGAATTACGTGAAAATACCTTTTAAGCTCTATTTTCACTGTTCAGCAGGTGGATAGATTTGTGAGACTTATCCATATACGCAAATACTTAGAAAACAAAATTTCAAGTTTCTCTGTACTGCTTGCAGTTTGTGAGTCATCATTCATCTGGCAATATCTTTCCTTCACACAATGGAAACATTTTGCAGTTTCAGCATGATTATGAGTTTTCATGTATTCTCCTACTGCTAGAAGGATTTCAATATATGCAGGAGAAGAGAAATTTCAACCAGTTTGAAACTAAGTTTGAAATTCAAGCATCAACTAGTGCCCCTTCTTTCACCAGCCAGCAGTAAAGCATTTTCATACATGAACTACAGGTGTCCAATACTATGGTTTTCTTGCTACTGTAGTATGCTAATATTGCATCTCTCCAGTTTTGTCTAAATGAGCTCCCTGAAATGTTTAAATAACACTGCCAATGATATATAAGGAAAAAAAATCGAGTTCAGTCTCTCTAATCAATGCTAGCTTAGCGAGTCCAATGAGTCAAACAAACAATCAATGGAAAAGGCTGGTCTATGTCACTGCAGTCAGGGACAAACCACATCTGAATAAGAAAGCACAATTTTTATGTCGTTCCTTCCAAAGGGACTCTTTACAGTTAATATTGCTCTGTGTCCGCAGAGAAGTCATGGAAGAAATCCAGACAATGCAGAATTTGGTAACTAGGAAGTCGTTCAACATCATTTCCTTGAGTAACTTTGGAAAACTTGCTTTGCCAAGAAACTGTTAAGATCTTTTGAAGGTGTAAGTCTAGCTCGTTATTTTTAGCTCTGTTAAATATTTTAAAGGAGAGGAAAGATTTATTTATTTATATTGTCACACCTAGATCCTTAATAACAAGAGCTGGTATTTTAGCAAACTTTGTGGCACACAGCTTCATAGAGCAAGGGCAGTAGGCTAAAAAGATGAAAATTAAGAAATAATAAATTTTCAAAATATCACCTATTTGTAAATAGCAAGGAGAAATTGTCTTCACGTGCTCTGCTCCTGCTGAAAGCTGCTTTAACAATTGCAGCATACATCTGCTTACTCTTGCACCAAGTGGCAAAGTTAGAGGCCAGATGACAGTCATCAGGTGAGCTTAATCTGCCCTTCACTGTCTGGCTCAACTTTATTTCCTTACAACATAAAAGGATGTGAAAAATCTGTCTGTAAACATTTGACATACCAAGAAAGACAGCCTAAAATTACTAGTGCTTGTTTACCAGCTTCTGTTTGAATGTACAGACCTTTAAGAAATAAGAGTAGACTGCATTCCCCCCAAGGATTTCCTTCAAGTGTTTCTGTTATGCTATGACAGATTGCAAAAAGATGGAAGAGAAAGCAGATTCTTCCTAGAATCAAACCATTAATGAGATAGTGAAGCATTTACCTTTCAGTCACTTTTTGAAACGCTACACAAGATCGGTGTTTTAGTCTTACTAGACACTAATACTCACTTCCCAACTTTTGTGAAATGAGGTGCTGGGTCAGCCCAGCAAGGAGCTCTGAATGCATTACCTATCTTTGGGTACAGATTCAGACTTCCATTACTCAATTGCCTTCTTTCAGGGTTGCCTCCATCCCCTCTCTAGACTAGAGGCCTGCTGCATGATATGGAGATAGGTGATATGCTTTCTCTATAACATTACAAAAAAGCAACATGCAAAAATATTTGTCCAAATCCAAGGCAAATGTAAGTTACCCTGGAAGAAAATGCACAGATAGCTCAGCCACAACCCATACACACAAGAAGATCTTATGCAATTGTTACCAATGTGTCTTCACCCCTTCGATCTGCCCCCTTTCCTCACAGTAATCTGTACCTGGATTTGACTAATTAAAGCTTTGTTTGTTTTGCAAATGAGCATCAGTTTGAAGATACTGGATTTCTGATAGTGTACTTTCTCAAGTCTTGAATCAAAAATATAGCTTAGATAAGTGTTTTGATAGATAGAACTGCCAATGTAGTGTCCCATTACAGAGTGTTTTCAGCTGCTTGCAAACTGCCACCTGTACAGTTGTTGTTAAGGCTAATCATACAAGCAGCTCAAGTAGGGGCTATAAAAACACATTTTGCTCATGCATGGGCAAAGAAGAGGAATGAATACTTTGCACATATATGCCACGTTAAGTGATAATGCAAAGAGTATAAGCATAAATGTTAAAAAAAAAAAAAGGAATAGCAAAACCATAGTGGAAATGAGAACATCTGAGATGACAAAGTAGCAAAGATACAATTAGAAAGAGGGGATAAAGATAGTATGAGCCAGAGAGAGGTGAAATATGATAGCAACGAGCAAGATACAAGAAGATGAACAAGGTGAAAAGCTGCAAACAGGCAGAAGAATGGGCCCCACAAGAAGCACAGAAGCATGTAAACACCAAACGACTTTACCTCACACAACTGCAAACTGAGTTCCAACATTTTCTGTTCCTTTTTTCAGCAAGCAATTATGAAACCCAAGGGTTAAGAGCACATCTCTACAGTGATGATGACAAATCCACGTGATGCATTCTAATTATTTTGTGTACTATCAGATTTGTACATTTAATCAATACTTAAAACTGGCAATATGTAGTGGCTTTGGAGCAGAACTGAGGATTTCTTCTGATAAGTGAGTTTAAGAAATTTTATTAAAGTAAGTGTGCACTGCAATAGAATGTAGAGGATGCTAAGTCAAGTGTTGAAAGAATATGATATGAAAGAACATTTTTATGTGATCACTCTGTTTCTGTCTCCCATTTTATCCATATCTCTACTGGAAGTCAAGTGTGGGTTTTGTTCCTCAACATAATAATAGAATGTATAATCTAAAAATGCTCTTCTGGGTCACTTGATCAGTCCATCATGCTCAATGTTGTGCAATTACAGTGACAGTAAACAAAGGAGTGTAAGGTAAGCACGTGAGCCTGGTCACCCTTCAATCCTCTTCCCTTCCCTCTGTCCCCAGTATTGCTGGGGCCTTAGGGATATTTGAGGGCATATTCCTATTTAGCATTCATGTAAAGACTTGACATCCACAGAGTGAAACATATCTGGAAGTCATCCATCTCTATTTGAAGACAGGATTATCTATCCTTGACAAAATACTTGTTCAACATGGTCTAAAGAAGTGAGGAGCTTTTCTGTGTCACTTTTTCTAGTGCAATTTAGCTGCTCTGCCTAGCTTCAGAAATCTTCCCCTGATGTTTAACCTAACCCTTTCTCATTTATTTTACTTTAAACTATTATTTCTTACTTTTCTCACCATCAACCCAGCAGTAAACATTTCCATCTTTCCTAGTAGTTACATTTTATTTATGTTTTCTTCCCAACAAAATATGTATGTACTATCATAACATAACAGCTGAAGTGAACATAAGCAATAAAAACCTACTATGTTTTCTGCCATGTTTTAAGTTGTCTGCTCCATGGGTACTCTGGCTACACCTACATGAATATTATATTTTCTGGCACTGGGGCCAAGTGAGATGGTATTGTCTGTGTTGAAGATTCACTCTCTAAAGAAAAATATCCACCAACTAAATACATGGCAATCACTGTAATGTATGAACAGCACACGTTGTCATATTCCTCACCCTGTGTAGCTTAATTTACAAGTATACTGTCTAACCTATGTATATCAGAATGAGATAAGGAAGAATGGATGAGCAGCTGGAATGTTCTATTTATTGTTATTAATTACAGAAAGCTACTTGTTCACACACTATGCCTGTAAATACACCACGGAATAAAATAACATTAGTGCATATGCACAAAATATGAATCTTAATTTGTAATCTTTCCTTTCTTCTTTTTTTACAATCTGAGGGAATAGAATGGAGCTGCATCAGGGAAGGGTCGGGTGGGAGTTAGGGAAAGGGTTCGTCAACAGTGGGCATGGAACAGGATGTCCAGGGCAGTGGGCATGGCCCCAAGCTGCCAGTATTCAAGAAGCGTTTGGACAGTGCTCTCAGAAACAGGATTTTACTTTTGAGTGGTCCTGTGTGGAGCCAGGAGTTGGACTCAGTGATTTTTGTGGGTCCCTTCCAACTTGGGAAATGCCATGACTATGATTCTCCTCCATTAATGATAGCAAAGGTCTTATCTAATCTTACAGTCTTTTGTTTTTCAGCTCCTTATTTCCATAGCTTTCCAGTTCCAACCTCTTACAAATTTCTTATTTTGCAGCATTTCTTAGAATTATCCTTTTGTCTGACATTTCTGCTGAATCTATGTCATAGTCCTTTGCCTATATAACTTTCCCTATGGACTCCTGACCCTTTGATATCTTCTGTCAATTGTGATGAAATGCGGCAGCAAATATGACCTCCCCCCACCCTGCAACGTCACCTCACTCTTCACATCTGTCAGTGGCCTTACCACCTTGTTTACCCAGGCTGAATATTTTCAATCTGTACATGGTTTTATTCCAAAGCTCAGATCCAGTTCCCCCAGCACCCTGTTCCATTGCATCCAGTTCCAGTGACACAGGTATCTTTGTAGCTGTTCTTTCTCTTGCTGAGTATTTCCTCCTCTGTACCCATAACAAAACCACCTTCCCATTATACCAGTGGGTAGTCTATTTTTCTTCCCTGTTCCCTTACTCTACCAAAAGCTATTTACTTTCCCAATCATCAGGTAATATTTATGCATTCAAATCTGTGAACAATAACAGAAATACCCCATTTCAAGAGCAGAGAGGGCAAATAGCCAAAATTAAGCTGTTTTACAAGATGGTAACTGCTTACCATGCTGTCTTGACCTTCAAATAACATTTCAGCCCTATTCAGTTTTTTTTCCACAGAGCAAAGAGCATGTCTATCAACTGATAACATGAAAAATTCAAACTTTTTATATCCAGCCTTGATAGTACCTTAAATACAGTCAAGTTGGCTAGAGGAAAACCATCAAAGGAAATACAAATCATTTTCCACTCATCACCTACAACAGTTCTGAAGCACTTTGGAAGCAGACCTGGAGTGCACATGGCAAAGCACCAACACACAGCCTAAGCATGGGCAGTGCAAGCACACTCAGTTAATCCATGCCCCTTTACAGGGATGAGGTTGGCAGAGAAAAAGAGCTGAAGCATCTGCAGCTCCACAGAGAAAGGAAGAGTTCTCTCTAAGCCTTAAACTCCACTGGAAAATTTTAATCAGAGAAAAAGCCAAAGGAGTATTCACTTCAGCACCTAGCCTATAGCCAGGCTCTCCACAGTCTGACCTATTGGACTCTGTTCTAGCAAGTGACATCTAACCTGTGACCCCTCTTCAACATCCTCTCTGCTCAACACAGGAGTCCAGCTAGCACTTAGCCCTCCACTTCTTTATCAGGCTTAAGAGGATAAACATTTCCGCACATCACTTACACAGACTCAAGCAAACTTTCATGTCTCTTCCCAGCACACTCTTGCATCTTCCTTAGAAGATTTCTCAGGTCAAAGTACTTTTACACATCAAAGGAAAAATACTTTTAGATTTATTTTCTCAATTTTTTTTTTCTTTTTTTTTTTTCCTTCCCCAGAAGATGATATAGAAGTACAGACAAATCATGATGCAGAAAATGCAGGAACAGTTTTCCTTGGCTGATTAGGTTACTAAGGCATTATTAGGTGCGTGGAAGGGATTGATCCACAGGAATCAATTGCACTGAAAAGGTTATATATGTTTTAAGAAAGAAAATAGGAGGAGGAAGAATAGGAACACAGGCAAAAGCAGCTTTCAATAAGCTGCCCTTGGTTGCCATGGTTACTACTTGTCCCGTCAATAATAATTATGAATAATAATACCTATGTGAGATTTAAACACAATCACGATGCTTATCACTACCTTCACAAACACAGAAATTGTTACTCCATGGTTTATTGAACCTTCCTTTCTTGCTGAGCAGGGTGTGATGCCAAACTATGGCATCGTTTCCAACCAGTCTTTAAGTTCCCAAACTCTTTGAGACCTCAGAATAGGATGCTTTAAATTCTGTTTCCCCTGCTTCAACATCCTCTCCCATTCTGTCTTTTCCCTGGAGAACTCCAGCTTGCTGCAAGGATGGTTACCCTCCTCAAGGTCTGCGTACCCTCCAGCCTCCCTGATGCAAAAGATGCTAAAAGAGCAAGTAATGAAAATGGTTGGAAACCGCTCCTGTGAGATGTGTCAGGATGAAGAATAGCAAGACCATTCGATCATAAGATCAAATAGTCTTTATGGCTATTTCTGTTGGATGAACTAAGCAGCTAATTTTTTCCTTCCAACTAACCCCTTTCCATCTCTTTTCAGTGGCAGAAGGTCATTTACACCACGTGCACCTTTTTCTGTAGGGCCAGCACCTGGTGTTTTCAGAGTCAGATACTGATCTTTCCTTACACGGCCGTGAATCCACATTATGTTTCACATATTAGATGATGCACACTAGCATTCCTGAGGACAAGTGTAACTGCTAAATTGTAACTGTTTCAGAAACAAATAAAGATGCAAATTGCTTAAGACAAACAGAGATCTCAAGTTCTTCCCTCCTGCCTCCTCCCACTTCATTTCTCTTCGCTTTCTACAGATTGGTTTAGCAGCTATGACCTCAGGGAAGAAAGCGCTGTTCAACAGAACCTTGCCTGGGATAAGCTCACATTTTCCTCTGCATTGCAAGAAATGAGCTGCTTTGAGAAGTAAAGCAAGCAAATACACACCTACCAAATACACTACTTTTTTTTTTTTTTTTTATGTTAAATCTTCTTTTTTCCATTCCCATTTTACTAAATAGAAAAGTACTTACAGACTATGTTTACCTCCTGAAAATATTTAATTCTGAACTATGCCATATTTTCAAATAATTAAACATGGAATTGAAAGTTAATTATGTAGCTATTGTCACAAATGAATAGCAAATTAAGAAACTCTATAATAATGCATATTCTTCACATTTTCTTCAGTAGCCCTCTTATACAGAAATGATATTGAATTTCTCAGTATTAAATTTTCTCTACGAAGAGATATTGTTTAATCTGTGTGTTTCCATCATGATATCCTTAGACAAAAGCACAGCTGTGGCATTACTGCTACATACCCCTTCTGTTCCTGTAACAGAATTCAAGATTGTTCTGTAAAGATCCTGAGAAGAGCTGTAAGACTGAGATACCATGGGGACATGAGGACTTGATTATCATGCCCAAAGTAATATGCTTCCTGTAGAAATGTGGGGCAAGTTTAGGCTTTTGCAGAGTAACTTATATTCCACTCTCATTTTTCTAACTAACTTCTCTCCTTTGGAGATTTGTAAAGATTTTACCTCCAAAATAAATAAGCTCTATTTAAGGTAACTAAAGTTCTACAGTTCAGGCGCTTGCAGAAGTGTAACTTTCCAGTTTTGTTTTTTTTAAGTTATAAGCTCTGCTCATCTCATACTATGTAGAAAAACAATTGATTTTAGCAGAATGGGAAAATAAGACTGAGATAGCACATAATATTAATAAATATTGGATGCAGCAACACAAATCCTTTGATCCTGAAGAGATTTCAGATGTTATCACTTGTACATTTAAGAGATAAGATGGGAGATGGAGAAATCAGAGATGGCAAAACATTGGTATAGAACAAATACAACGTGTTCAGCTTATGTGATAACAACCTAATCATTCTCATCCTGATTCATATGCTTGAAAGTGACAGCCAGCCACCAGCAGGAAATGATTTTCATATAGCGCAGTGACGTCTACCTCCGTAGGAACTTGCATTGACAGAGAATTTTTTGCTACTTATTACATTCTTCATTATATTTAGCTTCATTGTGATCACTATAGTCACAATAATAACAATAAGTAGTTGACTTCATAGTATACTTGCAAAATACTCAGGAGAAAGCAGTATAACATAACAAACACAACATAGAAGCATAGTCTTTGAAATTCATAATCAGAGGGAAATAATGCATAATTTAGTATTTAAAGTTTATTATTAGAAAGATGAGATCACCAGATTTTTCCACATCACAGACTCCTTACTTCAGGAACATAGATGCTACGTATGACCTCAATTAGATGTAAATTTTTAAGCAACACTAAAGCCAACCTTTTCCCACAGCTGGCATGGGAACATCATTGCACAAATTACTCCCATTTTTCCCCAAAGGAAGAGCTTGACTTTACTTACTTGCTCTCTAATTGTCAGCAAAGGTTGAAAACCAACTTCTTCATCAATAGATCTCTTTTTAAAAAGTCATTTTCAAAAGAAAACTATTTCTCACTATATCCTTGAGGACAAACTATCCCATGTTTAGCTAGATGAAATTATAATGCAACAGGAGAACAATCAGCATACAGGTCAGGCTTAAAGGGTTATACTAAGTGAGATAACATCAGATGGCAGACAGTCACTGGTGGGGTTCTGCACGTCTCCTTTTTAGGGACAGTTCTCTTTAATGTTTTCATAAATGGCTTTGAAGTTACACTAAGTATCATGTTCTGTAAGTTTGCAGACAACATTAAATTCTTAGGAGCATCCCACTCCACTCTGACCAGCCTTACCTCGACAACTGTGTGCAGGTTTGGGCACAATGATGTAAGAAGGACAAATGTATGAGAGAGCATCCAAAAGGGTGAGCTACAAAGATGGGGAAGGATCTGGAGGAAAAGATGCATGAGAACCAGCTGAGGCCCCTCCGTGTGCTCAGCGCAGGGCAGAGGTGCTGAGGAAGAGGCCTCGTAGCAGCTGCAGCTCCTCACAGGGAGCAGAGGAGCAGCGCTGAGCTCTGCTCCCTGTGACAGCGACAGGGCCCGAGGGAACGGCATGGAGCTGTGTCAGGGGAGGGGCAGCTGGGGGTCAGGGGAAGGGTCTGCACCAGAGGGCGGTGGGCATGGCCCCTTGGGCTGGAGTTCTGGGAGCATCTGGACAACACTGAGACACAGGATTTGCATTTGTGCTTTTTCCAGCACAGGTTTAGTTCTTTCCAAGGATTTTTTTTATTATTATTTTTTCACGTATTTTTTTTCTGGGTTTCAGTAAGGCTTTGTTTCCTAGCTCAAAAAAAATGATACATCTGCACAGCCTAAAAACAAACAAACAAACAAAAAAAAAAACGACAACAAAGTAGACATCAGATAATCCATCAATGCCTAATCTTCTGCTCTTTAATTTAATTGCAATATAATTATGTATAGGTAGTTTTTATACTGGGATGCATGTACTTCAATCCGCCATCTTAAATTGTTACTATATAGATATAGTTTAAGGTCTTCTGGGCCTTATTCTACCAAATATTTTACACTCCACTTACAGCAATAGAGTTTACTGGTGAACAAGTGATTGCACAGTAGATACTGTGCATCAAGTTCCATCTATAATTCCACTCTATTAGATTTTTAAGCCATGCTTATCTACACCGTAGGCTTCCAGTAGGTAGTTTTCCCTGGCCTTGCACAGACAGAGAAGTTTTGCAAATGAAAATTTGTACAATATGTTGTTATTACCATGTTATTGCTAATATATCACCATGATGCCATTCTGTGTGGGGGTTGTTGGGTTTTTTTGCATCAAAATTGACTGACAGATGGAAAACTATACAGCCATAAATTGTTTTTCTTGGCAGTCCACCTTCAGGAAGGAAAAGACTGTAATGTTTCTCTTACAGTAGAACTTATGGGAACCTCCAGCTACCACAAATAGTCATGACAGCACCGTACAGTATATCAGCTCTGCTCATTGATAAACTGTGTAGCTTGGCAATTACGCTTTTCTTTTTTGCAGCAAACATTTCAGTTTATGCACTATTAGAAAGAAATACTTCAAAAAGGGAGGAAGACAACGCAAGATTACTCACAGGAAGATTGCAGAAAACAAATATATGTTATCAGAATCGTTTTTAATTACAGTGTTTGTATTTATTTGGTATCCTAGGAAACCTTCACTATTAGCTAGAAACTTACCAAGGATATAATGTGGTTTTTTTAAACACTATTGGGATGCAACAAATTCAAATCCTAGATTGTTCCTTTCTACTAAATCTAGTATTCCAGAGAAATTTTATTTAAAAAGTGTGGGAAATTTTTCTGTTTAGCAAAACTTCAGACTACACATGAAGGCACTGGACTACAGTAAAACAACTCACAAATAGCAGAATGAAACACAGGATTAAAAATACAGATTTCCCCTGTAAGTGATTTGCACATTTTCCTCATGTAATACTTCATCTTTACATAAAATATGTAAAAATTGAACAAAATTGAAATTGGAGTCAAGCTTAGGAGAAAAATAAAAATTTCCCAGACACAGTCAAGACTATATCACTCAGAAAGCAAGAGGTGCATCCTCATTTATTTCCCTTTATCAGTGAATGTTTCACTACTTCTAGAAACTAGTACAGCATTAACAGCAGCAATACCTGTGCATGTTCTACCTCATGATTTTCAGTGCCAAGTATACAGAAAGCAGGCTACCATCCTTCTGACAAGTTTATAAACACAACAAGGACCAAGTGAGAAAAATACATTAGATATCTTTAGATATTCAGAAAAATCCTCAAGTTCATTTATATACAGCCTTGAGTGTAAGGCTTAAAGAACATCAGCTGATCTGTAATCTGAATAGAAGAGGCTCCCTACTGCAGAACAGCCTCATCTTCATAACATTCAGGTTGAAGAGCAGCAGAACACTCTTAGAAAGCTAGTGAATTAGAAACTCCATGAAATATAACTGGTTGTACTACAAACCAGCAACAATGAGAGGCATTTACATGAGCAGTAATTCCCAAATAACCTATTACAGAATACTTTCTGTCACGCTTCACAACATGGAACTTCAGATTCTGGAGGAATCAGACTGCGTAAGCAAGTATGATAAATGTGCAACAGGAATACCGTGGAAATCTTATTAGATACCACTGATGTCTAGTGTTCTGCTAGAATAGGATTAATATCCTTTTCTAAAATGTTATCATCATTCTCTTGATGCTACATACCTGTTCTGATTGGTTCAACAGGGACTTTGGCCTTAATTTCCTGTGGTAATGGTTCTCCACTCTAGTTGCATACTGTATGGAAATGTCTATGCTTGCATCATGCTGGAATATCCTGCTTTTCATCTACTAGACTTTCAATATTTTGCACATCATGAGAGCAGAAGAAATGAAGCTCCTACTTTTTCATCATGTCATTTGTCATTTTATTATTTATTTTTTTCCCCCAACCTCTTCGTAAAAGTAATCAGTCCTAAACTCTGGCTCTTCATTGACTTTTTTTTTTTTTTTTAAACCATACACTTCAATTCTACTATATTTTCCAGGTGGAAAAGCAGCACAGAATACACACACAAAGAATGCAGTGCTCATTTATCTAACATTGCTGACTTATCTAATGTGCTCCTTTGTTGTGCTCAAAGATTTTTCTCTTCCTTAGAGTCAAATACATATTGAAAGATGTACATAACATTCACACTCATATAAAGCCCAAGGTCTCCAGCTGAACCCCACCATTTAACCAACACAGGAAGAGGGAGCCCTTAACCCAAACACTGGAAGTGGAAATCCATGCAGCAACCAATTGATTCACTAATAATGTTCCACTACATTACAGTACATCATCCATTAGATTTTTAAGATGTTACAGGTTTTCCATATATCTACAAAACTGCTAATATATTTTTGAGATACAATAAATGGTAATACCAAGCATGACACTGAAAGTGTTCCTAATGACCACAAGTTGAGATTGCTAAATTAAAACAAGTCCAGATACAAATAACAACATAATACACATTTAATACAAGTTTGAGCTGTTCCACATTTAATGCATTATTTCATAATATCAGGTAACTGATTTTACAGATACAGTAATTGCAGGCTTTATTAGCAGGTAGACTGATGAAAATAATTGTTCAGGATTAAGTTTGGACCCTTACTACTCACAGATGTTGTAAAACAGTCACATAAAAGCCATCATGAATTTGGGGTACGAAGACACCACAATGAAAAAAAGGTTGTCTCAGTTCTGGAGCATTTTATCATTGTACATTAATCATTTTTTTCTTTTGAAAAACTGTTTGTAAAGCAAAAGGGATACAGAACAAAGACAAGAATGAATGCCGTCAGGGAAACATTTGATAAAATGAAAATCATATCCAGCAACATACGACCAAAATCCAAAGAGGATAAGTTAATAGAATTGAACAGAAAGGTAAGAAAAAACTCATGACCTACTGTACTCCTTAAATTAAGCTCTATAGGATAAATGAAGAGGAAAACCTATACCCAGTAGGAAGCATGGCTTCCTATAGCTCAGCATCAAGCAAGACCTTAGAGCAGTTACACAAGCATTGGTGCAGTCCTCTGCTTTAGGCAAAATCCTCTCAGAAAAAAGGTAAAATGTCTCTGGATGAAGTCAAAGCTTTTTGTCATTTGCCCATCAGCCAAAAGCATGGACACATGTTGTGAAGCTGGCAATGCAGAGATATTCAGAGGCAGAGAACACAGTCAGATGAAGGCATCTCACATAGCCACTCTTTACATCTTTGAGAAATCTCTAATGTTTTGCTTTTTGAGGCTGAATAACTGACTAACTGTTGCATAGTTGTAATTATGCAAGGCTGTAATAGATGGATAGCCAGAGATTATAGAGGACTAACTCACCCACACTGAGGCTCAAGGTTAGGATGGATGCTCGCCACAAGGAACTCCACGCAGGAGCAATCTCCAAAAGAGATGCTGCCTTAGTGGTGGTCAGCCCTTAAATGGGATCTAGGAGAGGTGGAGTCAAGCTCCACCCCTTCCGGGAGCACAGCTGAATTACCTTCACCTGTGCTCCCGCAGCTGACCCGTCACTTGCCTCAGATGGTTAATCAGAGGTTCGGGCTATGATTAACAGTTTCCCATACAGATGCCAAGAGATGGACTCTATGATTCTTGTGGGTCCCATTGAATTTGGGATATTTTATGATTTTATCAGTGGATCAGCAGACTGCAGCTGTTGTTGCTGGTGTTCCTACATCTTCAATATTCATGCTTCAAACTTAGTCTGGACATCAGGACTGAACATCACCTCCTGCACGCACATGACACAAATCTGAAAGTATCACTCACTGGTTGTCATGCCTGCAAGAGGAGTGAAGAACATTGGGATGCGCATCTGGAGCAAAATTTGTTTTATTTCCTCCGAAGACGCTCTAGCTCAGAGTCACAGAACAGCCCTGCAGAGCAAAGCAGCATGCAGGAAGCAGGGGCAGCTAGGGAATTTGCTTTACTGTTGCTTTAAAGAAAAATGCATATTCAATCAGGTGTTCTTCTGTCTAGTATGAAAAAGACTTGAAAATGTACTAGCCTTAGTCACTGAGTATTCACAGTATTTGAGGTTATGTATTACTTTCTGTGACAACATTAATGCATACACAAGGCCCTGAACATTCATGCTGTAAAATTCCTAAATTTAATAAGATCATACAAGAGGTTTATTCACTGTACCATAGTATTTTTACATTGACAACACTGGATCTTCGATCTAGAAATATTAGAATTTGGTTTATTGTACTACACCAATATCTAAAATAGGATTAAGAAAGTATTTATGTAAAGATCAAATCTGCAGTTAAAGAATGGAGAATACAAAAAGTACCATATGCTAATTTTGAATAGTCCTCAAGATTTCAAGCCTGAATGCAGAGGTAACTAACCTAGAGAATTAGCAGGACAAAGATAATACAGCTCAGAACAATTCTCCATTTATATGAGCAATACACACAACTGCTTCTGTATCTTCCGCTATAAAAACAAAACACTGCTATGTTTTAAAGTAATGGTCCCTGACCACATAGCTGTACAAGCAGAGAATTGCTTTATACAGTGTTTCAAGCTATTTCTATAATATTTTCATAAGCAATTAAGAGCTTTCTCCTATACCATTCCAGTCAATGAGAATTCCTTATTCAACCAGGATTAGAAGCAGAGGTTCAGAATCTTCAGAATTTCTAAGTCTCACTGAGGTCAATTAAAAGCAAACTTGCACTTAGAAGGAGAAAGAATGCTCTTTGTTTTGCTCATTTGTTTAAATAATCAAAATGGAAGAAGCAGCTTATTTTGAATTTTTGCCATCACAGCTCTGGAACAGAATGGTTCAGCTGGAAGATGTGGAAATTAGCCTATGCCAAGAGGCTACAGAGACACCATAGCAATTTGAGAAAGCAGCACAGCATTTGTCTTCCCTAAAAGTTAATGTTCTACTCCTGGTGACAAGTACCCTACTCCTTCAAGTGTCCATATATTCTGATCTACACGGGGTATTTGAATATACCACTGCCATACAGATATTTTTTTTTTAATAAAACAGTAAATGAAACTTTTCACAAGCAAATTCACCTCTGTACATAGCTTGATAAATGCTGACATATCTCTAACAAATGCAACAAGGTTGTAGTAGAACATTAAAGTTATGAATATTTTCTATCAGAGAATGGATATTATTTAATCACATATACAAATATAAGAAATTCTTCTGCAACAGAGCAAACATTTCAACTCCCAATTCCTCTAAGTGAAATAGCAACATCATTAATGATTAACACTGATGTTCCACTCTGCTTATTATAACACACAAATACTTGATACGGCAATGTAATCAACTGTAAAGTGGCAACTCTCTACACCTGCCTTCGGCTGCATTGTGATCTTTATCATAAATTCATTCAGCATCTTTCCTTGATGTGCATCTTCCCTCACTGATAACTTTGAGCTCAGACTAATAAATGGAATACCTTTCTTCTGATGCTTATAATGGAATCTTGAGACAGGCTTTACTAAATTTATTATATTTTCCTTTAACATAATGTAGAAATTATGGAATTGATGTGCCAATATCATTCTAAAAGTGATTCAAAGTGAAATATTGTGACATGATTTATACTTAAAATCTTATGCACTCAGGCTTTAGAAGACAAAGGTTTTATCAGAAAACTAAATCAAATCTTGATTTTGAGTCTGTAAGATCAGCAGAAGATATGTGCTACTGAGCAGCCACTGGATACTTAGAATCATAGAATATCTTGAGTTGGACTCTATGATCCTTGTGTACACTTTCCAACTCCTGGCTTTGCGCAGGATCACCCAGAATTCAAACCATACGTCTGAGAGTGCTTCTTGAACTCAGCAAGGTCAGTTGGAGCTGCTCTGGGTAGCCTGCTCCATGCCCAACCACCTGCTTATGAAGAATCTTAACAACCAGCCCAAACAACTGACCAAGGTTTGCTGCAGAACATATCAGCCAACAAGTCCATCAATAAAGTACATTTTAAAAATCCAAAGTCACGGAAAGAAATAAGTTACTTCATATAGAAAATACAGGTAATAAAACAGAAAATAAATTAGTGAATTTCATCAAAAACTGAGGGACTGAGAGACTACTGTTGGTTTTCCTTTTCCCTTCCAAATAATCATTTTGTAACATGCAAATGTCTTTAAGAAAAAGCCCTTCTCAGTCACCATGAAAAGTCTGATTGGTTATACTCTGAAAACTTATGTTCCATATGAATGCATATATCTTAGTATATACGCATCAGAAAAACCACATTGATCATACACATACTGAAATAACCATTTCTGAGGAGGGTGCTGCTACATAATTGTCTTATCACTCTCTGAATATTTTTTTAATATACATTTAAAGATGACTTACACACCTCCTGCCCAAGTTACCTTGGCATAGTGGAAAATGCTGATTTTGAGGAAGTCTGATCTATTCAAAGGATATAGCATTTCTAGCTAAAACTGATCAAAGTAAATGAGGATAGATAACTTGCTGATGAATTCTGACATACACTTCTAGACTAGACTTCAGAATTGCATGAATGTAAATAAATAGACTGCAGAGACAAACAGACTAGCAACGGGACCCACCACCTATTTTTTCTTTTCCCTACACAGAAGCTTTTCATTTATATTTTCCATTGTACTGTAAGCAATTCTTTCCAACCACAATTCCAGGCCACTTCTGTGAAAAATAAATGTTCCAACCTTCTTCAGCCAATCTACTGCAAAAACAATGCATTGCTCCACTGCAAAACCCAACAGTAAAGATCCCATTCTATTCTCCATTAACGAAGACTTTTCATAGCATGTCAGTGAACTCAGATAATTATAATGCTTCTGCCTCCCAAATCCCCATACATTTTATTCATTAGCAGGAACTGGCACATTAAGAAAAATGAAGTCCTTCAAATGTACAACCTATTAATCCCTCCAAAACTTATTCTCTTGAGCAAATTAGAGGGCTGAAAATGGCCTCTTTGGGAACAAATAATTCCTGAGATCATGCATCACATCCGCAGCCTAGTTCTCACTCCATCTCAACAACTCTGTACTGTCTTTTAAAATACTGTTTCCATATGGCCTTTGTTTCTGAAACACTTACAGTGAATGAATCATCCAGCCAGTATCAGCAGTAATTTTGATAGGATCTTGGTCACCCACTGCAGAGTGGGAATCTGCCCTCCTTCTCCTGTCCTTGCCTTCCAGTTGCAAGCCCCCTTCTCACGTCCTCCCAGGTGTGGGATTGACTTATATCCCCCCCCTTTGGGTAGAAATACTTAACCTTAAGGCCATTTTCTCCATTTGACACCCTTAGCAGGGATATGACTGCATGCTGGCTCAAAACCTAGAAGCCCCACAGTTCACCCAGGAATACATTCAGACCAATTGCCTACAGTAGCCCTTATAAGAGATTAGTGTAATTGCAAATGCATATATGTTGTGGTTTGGTGATTTCTGTAGTCGGTATTCCAAATCAGAACACCATGCAGAACAGTGGCAGTTAAAGAGTTAATGTTCTGGTTCCACGTTACCGCCATTTTGGGTTCCCAGAGGGGAGGGACGGCATCCCCGGAGGACTTGGCGCGAGGAGGAAGTGGGCTGGGACTCCGGATCGGACCCCAGGCTCTCTCTGCCTCTGGCCGTCTCAACACGCCGCAGAGAAAAGCACGTGCTTCCATCGCACTGTCGTGGTTTGACTCCTACTTTGGGTACTCTGGTCTCTCTTGTTTTGTTTGATTTGGTTACATTTAGTAAAGTACCATTCCTCCTCAGATCGTAGCCATTGTGTTTTCTCTTTTTTAAAACTATATCTGCTCACTCTCTGCCCTTCCCCCTCTCCCGGAGCGCGTGGCAGGCACTGGCCGGGTCGTGTCAAATGCCTTCGTTATTTTCTTTCCCTTCGCTCCTTTGTCTCTCCTTTTTCTTTTCCCGGGGCCTGTGCCCCCCTGTCACAGCCTTACATCTAGGGGCAACCCAGAGAAAACATAGCAAAAAATGATTTACTTTTTTAAATGAATAACCCTTTCCGTATTTACTGAGCAACGACAGAAGCCAAGTGCAGCCAAAGACACAAATCCATAGGCCTTACCTCTAAAGATTTGGAATCATCCCTATCTCCTTTTAGTTGTTAATATTAATTAAATGGACAAGGTAACCAAGAGTACATAGTGATTTTCCTACGAGGATAAATGTTTTACTCATTTTCAAAGAAACCAATTCATCCACCATCAACTTTTTTCTAGAAAATTAATTTTGTATTTATCACAGAGCTAAATAGCTGGGTTCTACCTTCATATATTTAAATCAAATGAGCTTGGAAAATAACTCGAATATGCTGTAATATAAGAATTCCCAAACCATTGCTTTAAACTGTATAAGTAGTATATATCACTAGATACTTCAGACCAAGAGAAGACCCTTTATTTTGCCATAGATGTACAACCTGAAAACTCTCAGAAGACAGATGTTACCACAATATTTTTGGTGTCCGAATCACTGTCCAAATCCAAGCCCAAAACACGCGCAAGAAAAAAGGACTGTTAGATAAGAATCAGATTAGCTCAGTCCCTTCTCCCTCCAGATAGCATCACAAGCCTGAAAAATATCACACAGCCAAGTTGAAAATATTTCCTACTCCCCCCCACCTCCATTACCTCATAGCTCCCCACCTTTCTTATCTCCTGTTATTTTCATAAGAATCAATAAATTGCTTCACAGCAATTTTACTACTATTACTCCCTTGATTCTTTAGCGAGCAGTAAATAACCATACCTATTACAGAAGTGTTCTGCAGAGGCCAATTGCAGACACGTGTTATAGTTTCATACCTATCTTAAAATCTGGAAGCCTGTAGCCACATTAGCTTTGTTCTGGAGGAGAATGCTGTACTGCTTCTTTCTCACATGATTTATCGAGGCAATACAGGGCAAGATCGTTCAGCAACAAAATTCAGTAGAAAGCTAAAACATTCATTTTAATGTTACCAACAAACAGCAAGGAACAAATGTGATATTCACAGCTAACATACTCTGATTTCAAAGGTACTGCCCCAGATCTGCATCTGTGCATGGGATGGCCCAGGGTCACTTTTCAGGCATGTGATTTTCTTTATGGTGCTCATATAACAATTGAGAGCTTAAGTATAGCGATGCTTAAATAGAACAAATGTAATTTTCTTCATTATGTAATTCAAACATCAAAGTGGTATATAGAGGTACATTATTTAAGAAACAAGATTTAACAAGAAAATTTTACTAAATTTGAGTGGCTTTAAAAAAAGTCAGTAATTCATTCACTGTGGCTATTACACATAACTGATTCATCAATCTAGAGAGTATTCTGAAATAGCTTAAGTATCTTTAAAATGTAGCTGCAAACAGAGGTTTCAATGGGACATAAAACTGCACAAAAAGCGTCTAAGTGTTTAGAACATACCTTATTCTGAGCTATCTCCCCCAGCCCTTTGCAGCCATATATTTACTACAGTTCTTGAACTTGAGAGTAGCAGAGATGTCTTAGTTCTGTTTTTATAGTATAGTCTATTGGCTCTCTGCAGAGACCAGAAAAGGTAACAGCTGTGGACTTTCTGAAGGCTGCTTTGAGCAGATGGCGATGACCACATGATGAAGGGGAGTGAATGTAGAGTAGGTGCAAAGTGAAGGCCTATTTTTAAGCTTCCCACCTTCCTTAGGAGACTTATAGAATGCCACTGTCTAGCCTGTGCTTACTGATGGCTTTATGATGTTTTTACTACGCTGCACAATGAAGTTATTTACTAATGAGAAATACTGCTCTATGTCAGCTCAAGCCTAGGAGACCAACAACTTACATTGTCCTTAGCAACATTGCAGGACCTGTCACCACATAAAAATGAACTGTTCTTGAATGTCTCCAGTGTATTATGTGCAAATGGGCTTCAGCATTGGGCCTGTATACTTTCTCAGCTTCTCTTTTTTCTTTTTTTTTCTTTTTATTTTTCCTTGAATGCACGTACTATTCTTGTACCAAATAGACAGTAACAAGCTTGTTTTCATAGAAAACAGGGTCATTACTCTGACAGATGACAAAGTCCTAGGCCGTATTTTCTGTTGGCAGTAACTCTGCAGATACTTTATTTTCTCATGTTTGCCTACAAAAATGATTTACAGTGGCAGGAAGAATAAGAATAGAAAGTTAGCCAAACCCAGCATGAAACCATTCTTTGTCCGTTAAGATTTTGGGAACACACAGCTCATGCATTTGTGCTTGAATACCATTCTGGGAATGGTAGGGTTGGTAGTGGGCAGGTTCCTGCAGCGCCTCAATAGCTCTGAATTTGTGGATGTATTTAAAGCAAAATCAGAACTGAGAAAACTCTCTCCCTTCTGCACCAGACATATCTGGGAGAGCCAACCTGAACAACAGCAAAAGCATCAGGAGATCTTCCAATACCAAGTGGGGCAGGCTTTGTAAAGAGGAAAATACTAGATAGGGGAAACTGCTGGACCTGGGAGGCCTTTCAAGCCCCCCGGTTTGTATGTGTCCATTTCACATCCAGATAGGAAGTATGGGTGAGAGGTAAGTCTGCACCAGTCCTCCTAATATTCCAGTTTTTACCCACTAACACTTTATATCAAATGAAAATGTGGGAGCTTAGGTTTGAAGAGAAATGTGGCAAACATCAGCCATATCTCAGAGGCCAAAAAAAGTAACAAAAAAAGGGACATGGTAAAGTCTGCAGCACTCAGCTGTAACCTACAAATGCAGCTGTTCTTCTGGCTGTGATACCCACCTGCTTTGTATTCTCAAGCAGGTGATTTCACTCCAGCGTGCTCTATTCTGTAGTTTATCTTTCTCATTCATTCATTTTGAAAATTAAGGTACCATATGTACACCATATAAATACTCATGCAAGTATGGCTTTATATGTACTGAACATGCATCTCTCTGCCCAGAAAGGCTGTGGGTGCTCCCCACCCAGAGGTGTTTAAGACCAGGTTGGATGAGGCCTTGGGCAACCTGGTATAGTACCAGACCTGGAGGCTTGTGTCCCTGCCTGGCGTAGGGGGATCGGAACTGGATGACACTTGGGTCCCCTTGAACCCAATCCATTCTTTGATTCTATGAACACACGTGGAATTTCACATAATGAGAACTAATCTGATGGAGACTGCTAATTACCACTTCAGAGCAAAGACTTCTGATGTGTTGGGATTTTACCTACTGTTGTTAAGAAAACAGTAGTGGCTTTTAAGGATAGCCTGTGGGCACACTCAATGGTGGCTCTAAATCTTTTTCATTTAGGGGGAGTGCCTCCTTCCCAGGCACAGAAGAGAGCTATTGCACTGACACCACACCTTACTGGGATCGTCAGTGCGTCTGGGCTTGCTGCTGCCATAAGCACCATCCACACTTCATGCAGAAAGAAAATAATATTCTGAAAGGATTTTCAGAAGGTTATGAACTTGTGCTGGTCTGGACCTGTGCCGCCCCTGAGGCACGCATGGAAAGAGGAACAAACAGTACAGTAACAGTGTAACTTCAGGGTCTCTTTTCCTCTATGATTGCATTCTTCTATCATTCTTCTCTGAATATTTTAAACAACAGTTTAAGGAAAGCTTTTTGGCACAAAGAGACTGATTAAATGTTTGTTTAGCTTGCTGGGTCCATAGCTCTGCAAGGCAGTTTGAAGCGTTACGGTGTAGTTAAATAAATGCTGTTGCAAGAGCTAAAGTTGCCCATTACAACTGTCTT
This sequence comes from Alectoris magna, assembly GCA_030625065.1. Classification (NCBI taxonomy): domain Eukaryota; kingdom Metazoa; phylum Chordata; class Aves; order Galliformes; family Phasianidae; genus Alectoris; species Alectoris magna. Next base: position 82,847,331 of record CM060560.1, read on the forward strand.
GCAGTCTTTTCAGGCTGATACTTTCTCATGTATGGCCTTCACCTAAACACATGCTTTCTTTGTGCAAGGGTAACTGTAATGCTCTAACATGTTGGAAAACACAGCAATGATAGCAGAGTAGCAAGGCCCTAAGCTGCAGCAAGTGAGGGCACGCTCAAATACAGCAACCATGAACACAGAAACGAAGGGGGGGAAAAAAAAAAAAAAAAACCTAGTTACCTTTAGAAGACCTGAAGTACACATGGATCTCCAGCAAGATCCCCCTGTCTCCACTGCTAACCCTTAAATGAGGTCTGGGATGGGGCGGATCCTGGCTCCACCCCTTTCTGTCACCCAGGTACATGCAATGAGTTGACCCTGACTTCACACCAGGTGCTCCAACAGTGGTTCAAGCCATGACTTAGTATTTCCTCTACAGTAAAATTGTTGGTTTTTTTTACTCTTTTCCTGCTCTAAACCCTATTTTTTTTTTTTTTCTTCTTCTTAGCAGTGCTCCTGTAGCTATAGTTAGCAATAAAAATTTGTCAGGGAAATAAAACCCATGCAGAAATATATTTGCTCTTTACAGTGAAAAATAGCTGCAGCTGGAACAGGGAGAAAGTTTAAAATCAGATTTTGAATGATTAACAATAAAAATGGACAGTCAGTTTTCTAACAATATTCATTAAAAAGGCAACGTTACCAAGGCTGACAACAAAACATCTTAACTGCATGGTAAGAGTGTGTGTCTTGCTGAGAGAACAGGGAGATGCTTCTCTTTTCATGGTACAAGTCTGATCTCTGTTTATTGAGCAGGATGCATAAAGTAAAACAAAAGACTGTCTACCATGATGTATTTTTGTGTCCCTTGAGGTGGCATTAAAACAAGTACGTTTTGGGTTTTTTCTTTTTTTTTTTTTTCATCATTACAAAACTTCAGGTGTGATTTTTTTTCTTTCATAAGGACATTTAGAGTTAATACGATAGGCTGGAAAAAAAAAAAAAAACAACAGCAGTTTTCATTCCTGAACTGACTGATATGAGTACTGGACAAAAGAGTCAAGACTTCAGCCCTCAGTCAGGTAAAAATGGATTAGAAGATAGCTAGATAAAAGATGTCTCTAAATCTGTTTAGTGTGATGAACTTCATCCTTGGTCTGCTTCCAGTGCTGGCTGGTGGGAATCTCACAAGTCATCAGTAATTATCTTGTTGAATTTGCAGAAGATGGGTTAATGCCAGGCACTTAAAGAAGGAAAATGCAGTGTCTACATTTCCAGGGGGAAAAAAAAAAAAAAAAAAAGGAAGGAAAAGCTTGACAAACCTTGCTTTTGCCAAACGTAACAACTGCCTTACATGATGTGGAAACTCTGTGACAGAAGAGAAGAAAAGGTGCCATATCTTGGCCTCTAGTGCCGTTTTGAATGACATGCAGATCATCAAACGAGAGAAACCACAAGCGGGTGAGAGCAAAGATAGCTGGAAAGCTGTAATCAAACAGCAGTTATTCATGAGCCACTGCCAAAATGAAAGGGTACCCTGAGCAGTCTCTGAGGAGCCAGGTAATATTTAATATTTTCTTTACTGTTCTAGATGACTGGACAGAGTATTCAAATTAAATTTGTAGACAACACCAAAAGGGACTACTGAGGCTAAAAGGGAACCAGACACTCTTCTGAATGCAAGATTTAGAACTCAAAATGATCTTAATAGTTTTATAAGAAAAATTACCATTCAGGGACAAATTCAGGGCTTAATGTTAGGAGAAAATAGCTACATAAATAGGCATGGGAGAATTGCAAAACAGTATAATTTGGTTATCTTTGACTCCTGTTCTGTCTAATCTGCAACCTCAGGTTGCTGCAGTAGCTGACTGGGATTTGGTGGCAAAAGCAGAGCTTGTGCATCAGGTGAAATGAGTCTCCTGCTCCATATTGTGCCAAGGAGGTCATAGCTCTGGTTTTCAGCTTTGCCTTTCTGTCAGAAGATTAGGAGAGAGAATAGCCAGAATTTTGAGGAAGGGGACCTCTGACAAAAAGTGAAAGCCTTTTTAGCCTAAAAAGGAAAACAGCACTAGGGAGAGAAGTCTTTAAATACACAAAAGGCTGCTTTAGGGGGAAGGTAATAATTACCTCTCTATGTTCAGAGAGGAAAGGAGAATTAATGAGTTTACACAAGGGAGGATATTCTTGAGAAGTGTTAATGAAGGTGTCAAAGGGCAAAAGTCAGAGCCAGTTGCTGGAGAAGGTTGTGGAAACCTCTTTCAAAGAGCTGTTGGGACATGTCTCTGTCAGGTGTGACAGGTCCACAACTGATCCTACTTGGGCGGGAGGATGTATTATAAACCCCATAACTTCACACAGGCACATTAGGCCCACTAACAGTCAAGTCTCCCTTGCCTGTCTTGGAAATACACATACCTCACATGCCAGCCTGGAGCCCTGCTCTCCCCAGGGATGGACAGCCAGGTGCAAGGCTGCAGGTCTCAGAATGGCAACCTAGCCAGGGGTACCAGCAGGTGTCAGAATGGCAACATAGCCAGGGGTACCAGCACTGCAGCTTGGGCATTGCTGTTTTTCAGTACCATTCCACTTCTAACAAGTTTTCTCTAGTAAGACTTTGTGTGCACTTTCAATGCGTCTTCTCTTTTGTCCTTACTCATATTTATTCAATTTCTTAAATTAAGTTTCTTGGGGTCCTTCCATTCTTAAGGAAAATGAAAGCATAGGGTTCTACACCTGGGGAGGAATAACTGCGTGTATCAGTACAGGTTAGGGGCTGATCTACTGGAGAGGAGTAATCCAGAGAAGGACCAAGAAAGCTGGTGTTGTCCTGGAATGAATTAAGAGCATAGCCAGCAAGTTGAGGGAGGTGATCTTCCCCTTCTACTCTGCCCTGATGAGACCACATCTGGAGCACTGTGACCAGCTCTAGACTCCTCAGTTCAAGAAAGACAGTGAACTTCAAGAGAGAATCCAGTGGAGGGCCACAAAGGTGATTAACGGCTGGGAGCATTTATCTTACAAGGAAAAGCAGAGAGATATGGGGCTGAGAATGCCTGGAGAAGAGGAGATTGAGAGGGGATCTTATCAATGTAAGCAAATATTTTAAGGGAAAATGTCAAGAAGATGGGGCCAGAGTCTTTTCAAAGGTATGCAAAGGCAGAACAAGGGACAATGAGCAAAAAACTGGAACACGGGAAATTCCATACAAACATATGAAAAAACTTCTTTATTGCAAGGGTGAGCACTGGAACAGGCTATCCAGAAGGGTTGTGGAGTCTCCTTCTCCATGGAGATTCAAGACTCATCTGGATGCCTTTCCGTGAGACCTACTATAGGGATCCTGCTTTAGCAGGAGGTTGGACACATTGAATATCTCTGGAGGTCTCTTCTAAACCCTATGATTTTGTGATTTTGCAAAAAGACAGCACGCATTGCATTCTGACTTCAGAAGCCAAGCTACTGGATTAGACTTTTTTAAGCTTTTATGAACTGAAACAGGAGAGCAGAAGTTTTCATGCTGATGCACAGTCATCGGTGGTTCACAAGTATAACCTCTGTTCCATCCTGTCAGGCAATGTTTTATTGTTGTTTTTGCCATTTATTGTTTAGGCTAAGAGAAAGTTCTACCACTGTTTAAAATTAAATTAAGTAATTCTGCATTGATCTGGAAATAAATAGTTTGGAAAAATAATAATAATGCTTGCAGCAGCATTAAAGTTCTTAAAACTGTGCTAATAAGTTAACCCAGGCTATGCCACTTCAAATGAACCAACTGCTGTTAGTTATATTATTTTATTCTAATACACATGTTAAAACTGTTCTGGAGCTTAGAAGAAAGCTCTAAAGTACTACAAAGAAGAAATCTCTAAAATACCGTATATATCATGTTGCTTACAACCATGTGCATCAAAAGGAAGACAAAATATAGGCAGCTGCCTGAAACTTAAGATCTGGCAGCTATAGAACACATTTTCAAATGTCCATAGGATATAGCTTAGAGCAATCATTCTTAGAAACCAGAAGCTCCCTTCTTAGTACACCATGAATACACATCTAAACCTACAAATATCGTTTCAGTTATGAAAATCCCAGACTCGGAGCACTCCTTTCCTTGCGCTTTCCTCATCCTGACAAAAAAGCCAGAGATCATCTACCCTTTTCAGGCATTTCCCAAATGAGTTTTCTTCATATCCCTAATGCCCCACCAAATTCTTTCCACCAGCCAAGAGAAGTTCAGTGGGGTTGTGGTAGTCTTGGCTGTCCCGCTGTCTGTACAGACCCAGGTCTCAGACCCTCTTAAATGTTGTGTGGGTGACTTAGCTTTAACCTGAGAGAAGAGGTTTGTTCCATCCATTTGATGTGGGCTTTAGGGAGTGTGGAGGACTACAGATAGGGGAAGGAAAATAAGTCAATTTTGGTATAGCCACAGCCCTTGATCTTCCTCCAAGTCCAAAAGGCATTAGCAGCTCTAAAGGCTCAAATGTCAGAGGGTTTCAGAGCTACAGCAGAGGACTGGAGATTGTTTAATAATATGTGAAATACGATTTTCTGGCACTTCCGATAAATGAGTCCTTTAGCTTGTAGTCAATATTCCTGTTTCTTTTTGAACCTTTGGAGACTGCAAGGTCTTTGGGATAGAAGTTTTATTTCCTTGGTAAAATATCCTGTGTGTTTTTACATGTGATTTAAAAATAATAAGGGATGTCAAGGCTGTTTCATTTATACTAGTTCAGAATAGCTAAGTTTTATCTAGCACAGTTCAAAGCAGAATTTAATCCACATTTCGTATTTATACTGGGAAAGGCTGCCTAAGGGTTTTTGCAGAAAAGTCTGTTCCATTAATTATGATCCTAGTTGATGCATGAGAAATACAGGCGCCACAGACCTGGCTCTTGAAGACAAGTAGCACTAGAACGTTGACCAGCTAACGTGTAGTGAGGAGAGGGCAAGGGGTGCAAAGTTCAGTCTCTAGCAGCCTCTGGTGGCTGTTCAAATATAGATTTTTGTTAAAAAAGTTAATGTCTACTAGAACATTATTTTGTTTTGCAACTTTGGTATCACGGATTAAAAATGAACAATTTGTGTCTTTTGGAAAAAAATGTCTCTACTTGACATAAAGATGTTGATTGTTTCTGGAAGTCTTTGTTGATTTGTTGAAAGCTTTTTGATAGAAGAAGTCACCTAAATACATTAGCTATACTAATAGTGTCTAGGTCAGAGATAGTCATGGTAAATGTTGCTGTAATTCAGATAGCTTTGAACACGGGGATTTTTGAGTTGACTTTTAGCACTGTGAGCTATATCAATATACTGCCTTGCAATTGAATAACCCTGCCTTTTTCTTTTAATTTTATTGAATAAATACTCTTTCATAATAGCAGTAAAGCATGACAGGCAGTAGATTCCTAGAGGATTATTTATCAGCTTTATGACTGTCACTCCTGGAAAATGCAGTAATTTTTGTTGGGTTGTATTTTTTAATTACTACAGCCATCACCCACTGCAACTGCTGTAGTTAAGGCTGCAAATCAACATGCTCTGAAGCTCCCTATTTTCACAGACTCATAATTTACCAGCACAGTCTGCTTTTGGTAGTCAAACATTCCATGTTTGGTCCACATACACAAGTGAGTGAGAGAGAACATCACCCCATTTCCATCACCCCATATTTCACTCTTATGAAAAGACTTGCTGGAAGGTTACAACACTGTTTTGCATGTGCAAACTGACTCTTGTGTTTAAACACACGGTTGCTCGCACAAAACTCAGCCTTCAAGTCCTACGTACCACCCCGTGATCTTCTCACCAGTGTACAGCTCGCTTCAGGGAAAGTTAGAAAGCTGGAAGTTTGTTCATTGCTACTACTGTGCCTTTCAGTAGCCTGAATTGTTGTCAAAATCCCACTCCATCTGGGGGTACATGCAGGGCTGGATAATCAAGCCTGAGTGTGGTGAGTGTTGCATTCATTCCATCTTAGCCCTAAAGTCTAAACCTAATGCACAGTTTGATTCCCTGTCCTCTAAAAGAAGCATCTGTCCCTCTGCCACATACACACTGAATTTCTTCTGCTTCCATCTCCTACTCCAAAACAAGAGTGTCCAGGGGTTTGCTGACTAAGCCAACTTAGCCTTGATGTTAGGATTTTATAATCAGGGTATTTCAGAGGACAACTCTTCCCAAAACCGTACATCAGGTTGCTAAAAGAAAGCTTTAAGATCTTCACAGTATTATCGTATGATCTGTTTTTTCTATTTCTTTGCCTCCAAGGAAACAGTACTTTTAAAAGGGGACAAACTTTACTAATCATTGTTTTAAACACTCACAGGTCACTGAACTGTAAGGCCTTCAGACAATCTGAAGAATCATAGAATCATAAGGTTGGAAAGGACCTACAAGATCATCTAGTCCAACCATCCTCCCATTACCATTGCTACCACAAGCCCCTAAACCATCTCTCGTAGCTCCTCATCCAGATGCCTCTTGAACACTGCCAGGGACGGTGGCTCCACCACCACCCAGGGCAGGCCATTCCAGTGCCTGACCACTCTCTGAGAGAAAAAGTTTTTCCTTATGTCTAATCTAAATCTCCTCTGGCACAACTTGTGGCTATTTCCTCATATTCTGTTTGTTGCCTGGGAGAAGTGGCCAAACCCCTCCTCATCACAACCTCCCTGCAGGAAGTTGTGGAGTGCAATGAGGTCTCCCCTGAGCCTCCTCTTCTCCAGGCTGAACAATCCCAGCTCGCTCAGACGCTCCTCATAAGACCTGTGCTCCAGACCCCTCACCAGTTTTGTTGCCCTTCTCTGGACATGTTCCGGGGCCTTGATGTCTTTCTTGTAGTGAGGGGCCCAAAACACAATACTCAAGGTGAATGGGACCTTCCAATGTTTATGAAGCAGAAAAACAGTGAAAGTTAGAAAACCTGCTGTTGTTTTGTATTGAAGAAAACCATGTATTTTAAACAGGAGCTACAACTCAGACGTACCTGTTGGTACTTGTTTTTAATAACCTGCTAACACAGTCCACATGGCCAAAAATGATCATTAGAAAAGGCAAGAAAAGGAGACCTCTGCCACTCGGAGCTTTAGAGAATAAAAACAGTGTATTTATTTGACATGAACACCTTCAAGTAGCATGGGCCAAGAGAAAGCTAGCTTAGCCAGACAGTGTGGCATGAGGGCTACTTCTCGGCCATTTGACAAGGCTGTAACACTGGATGGATAACACAGAAAGTGACAGAAACAACCCTTAGCATCCCAGGTTAGAAGAGAATAGGAATGTCTGGTTACAAACTGGAGCTATTAAACCTATGGGTGCATCTCCAGTATGTCTGTCTGCAAGAGCACATGCAAGAGTTCTTATCCTGGGTCTGCCATAGCATAACAATTGTAAATTCATCTTTCAATTTAACCAATTGATAGAGGCTGAGATTTCCAGTTTTACATTCTCAAGGTCATCCTCTGTGGTGAGAGGATTAAAGGGTAGTGCACAGAGAGGAAGGGCAGTGAGACGGCATCAGTGCTCTGACAGCAGGGCTGACAGTTCCTCACCTATCTCAGAGCAGGGATCTTTGGATGGGAGAGAAGTCAGAGGTACCACTGACTGCTAACCTGAAGAGACAGGAGTTTAGGAGCTACAGAAGTACTCTACTCCTGCTTACAAATCTAGGCATATCTTGTAATTGGGAAATAAGGTGAGTTGGCAGCCACAGCCTGACAAGAAAGCCACTAAACCTGTGCATTACTCCTACTTGTACAACTTCTGTATTACCGTTCAACACCCAAAAGCTTATCTCACTGCCTAGAGCCTGTGTAAAATCGTGGCCTGGAATCTTTTGTTTCTTTAAACCATACAAGATAAGATAGAAGCAATAGAAGTTACTGGCTTCTGTGGTACGATAAATGGCTTGTCTGATGGAGGAATATGAAGCTATTCTTTAAATTAAGCAACTGCATAAGAAGCATTCAGTTTTGATACAGTTTAATTTTTCAGTATGCTCTGAGAAAATTATTTTAAAATACCATAAAGCAAAACTGCAGGAGCAACCACATTAGTCTTTCCCAACACACACACACACACACACACACACACACACACACACACACACACACACACAAATCAACAAAAACATGTTTTTCAGCCCAAAATACATGTTGGAAGTGCAAAAATCACTTGCAAGCAGCTGTGTGTGCTGCAAAGATCTCTGCGCAAAGGACCTGCTCCTGTTGGAGTGTTGTCCTGCCAGGCAGTGAAATTACTGCTCACATGAAGCAGCCCTCCCCCCCAGAAGACTGTCACAAAAGACTTCACTGTGCAAACAAATGCAAGCCAAGTTGTCTACTCTGCCATCTGTTACTAAGATCTCTTGTTACTGCTGAATCATTTTCTTCCTTTTGCTTAATTGAGGTTCTTAGCTGTTGTCTTGAGAAACAAGGGTTTGCTCGCCTCTCTGTCTTTACTTGGCATGTTGTCCATCACTGTCAGGCTGGAAGAGACAGATATGAGATGACAACTATGTCATGCCATGCTTGCTGAAGGTTTGGAATGGTGAAAGATGATGCTGACTTTAATGGAAATCTGAAAGAGAAGCCTTCAAGGATAATGGGAGTGGGAAAGAGCCTCCAGCCTGCTATTTTGCAGGCAGGGGGAGAGGGTAAACAAAGCAGCAGCTGACTGAGACAGCTGAGCAAAGAAGCTACTAGGTAAAAATAGCAGCAGGCTGTCAAATAATGTGTTGGTGCTGAGCATGAGTGAGAAAACAGAGTTAGGCTGTGGCAGGAGCTGAGCCAGGGAGGCTGCACTTGGAAGGAGAGATGGCTGCCAAAGAGCCACGTGGCCCTGAAAGGAGGAGTGAGCTTCAACACACAGGTACAGTTCTTAACAGATGGCTTCCCAAAGATAAGTTGAAATCAAACATTGATATGAATAAGATCCTTTTATCAATGAGCTATTTTATGCACTTTTGTAAAAGGGACCCTTGCAAAGGATACTTTAGAGGTCTTCTAATGTTCTCTGAAGTTATCTAAAGAAGTTCTCTGAAGTGCCTTCTGCAGTAGTGTGTTCATCCTGGGGAGTAGTGACGTTGCTCATCACTTCACTGCTACAGTAATTGAAACAGTTCACTTCCAAAATACATCCCTACAGCATGGCAGGTGCTGAACCCTAGGGCCTACTGCAGTACTGTTTGTGCCAGAGAGCTGAGCGTCATGGATTTGTCATAAATCCTGTCTTTCATCCAGTCATAACTGCAGGGCACGGACATCTCTGATTAGCAGCCTGGTCTGATGGGCCAAAGATTGAGGCTGCTTGGTTTTTCTGTATTCTTTCATGAACACAAATGCTAGTGAAAGGCCGTGCAGCGAGAGTTGATTTTTACACAGTAAGAATAACATAAATGTTGTGGAGTGTGGCTCAAACCAGCAGAGGAAGTAGCTAGGCTCAGCAGACAAACCATGCTGCCATCAGCCTGGCTATCATCAGCGCCTAACTCCAGTTGCGCTGCTGCGAAGCGACGTGTTTAAACCTGAGCTCTTAGCTGTGCCACTTTCAGTCTTGGATCAAGAGTTGCTATGAACCAGGAGTAACTATTCTGTAGTTTTGATGACATTTCATTTGCATCTTCTCATTTTCAGCTTCTATTTCTGAACCTTGTGAGGTAAAGAACTCAGCCTGTGACTCCTCTGAGAGAAAAATGTAAAATGCTGTTGCTGCTTAACTAAAGTTATTTAAGAGGAGGGATACAAGGTTGGAGTGAGTTAGCTCGCTAATGAGCCATGTGTTACTCAGCTCGCACTGGCTCCACACCAGCATCTCAAAGACATTATGAAGATATTATGCTGTACAATTTTCTGTTTAAAAATGCTTTTATACAAAATGTACAATTGACCGTGCACTGGCACAGGCTGCCCAGGGGTCCATCCAGTGGTGGGGTCACCACCCCTGAAGATGTTCAAGAACCATATAGTTGTGGCACTGAGGGACATGGGTACTGAGCATGGTGTGATGGGCTGGTGGTTGGAGTAGGTGGTCTTAGAGGTCTTTTTCAGCATTAATGATTCCATAATTCTGTACACAATCTGATTCCCCATTGCAGTACCAGTTCAGCACCAGCAGTTAAATGTAACTTTTCAACCACTTCCACATAGGCAAAATATGACTATGGTTACACCAAGGGCTGGCTTCTCATGAGAACAAGGGTACCTGTTCAGACATACATAACCACAGATGGGAGCAGGGCGTTGAAATCCCTCACAGGCTGCATGGGGGGGGGGGGGAGAGGGCCCTTGGAAAAGAGACCTTGGCCTTCCCTATAGGCAAGGGTGAGTCTGAAGATGCTTATTTGGGTAATAGTCAAGAAAAAGCATTCACTCATATAGTGAATCAAGTGAAGTATCTTCTGCAGCACCAGAGAATTAAGGTCTTCTGTGCATTATAGCCCGCTTTTCAGATCTCTCCCTTGCTCCAAAGCTGCCAAAAGGTTTACCTACACCAGGCAATGGTGCAAGGCCATGTAGGCCCTGCTCCAGGAAGTCTGGCTATTTAAGTGCTGGGCCAAGTGGCCACCTGTTTGGTTGGGTCTGCTGTTTCTGCTTAGGTATCCAACCCAGGTGTTTGCCTTGGGTAGGCTGTCAGAGTGAGGCACCAAGGTCTCACCTTTGTGGAACACCCGATCTCCTTACGGAATCTTCCTTGTGGCCATGTTCCTGAATGGCCACACTTGATAGATGGACATCCTGTACCAGATGGTAATCACTAGCCAAGTAAACCAAAAATATCAGCCTACAAACTGAGTGGGAAGCTTGCTACGTTTGTATCCTCTGTTCTTTTCAAAGGCTGTATACGTAAGCTAGTGAGGTTTAATTGTTAAACATTTCAGTGATTAAAAATGAATCACTATTTTGTTTGCTCAATTGCTGAAACAATATTAAAAAAAAAAAAAATCTTCAAGTGTCTTATTTGTTATTAAGCCATAAGGTGAAATTTTTAGCCATTTCTGTTTAACTGTGATAAGTGCCAAGGAAGATGCCATAATCAGAGTTTGGAGGTGACTTACTGTTGCTTCTCTGGGAAAGGTATGGTCCAGACACCCAATTACATGGGTAGTACAAAAGTCATATACAAAAACTCCCATTAAAAACACAGCAGTACCAGTGGCCCCAGTGAACTCTTAACTGTACCAAGGTCTGTTGCATTACTGGCACAAATGGAGTGGCTACTCGCTATCAAAATATGGGAGGACGTCATGGCTTTAACTGGCAAAGCCTAGGAAGTTTGGCTGCAATTCTGTCCCCAAGATAAGGACTTTGAAAACCTCATCCTCCATGATCCTTGTCCAAACCTGTATAAAGATTCCAGCAAATACAGGCCAAAAAGACCAAAGCCTCAGCTGGTTTGGGGTGCCCCATCTGCCATTGAAATATAGCTGCACTTTGCAAGGCAATGACAAGGACTTTATGGCTACTTCCTATCACAAATGTCCACGGAAATTCAATCACAAAATATATTTTTCCTGTCCATGGGGTTATAACTCATTGCCTATTAATCTTCCTGGCCAGTGGTTACAAACACCTTGAATCCTCCAGAGCCTAATTCCAGCCTGATGCTGTCAAACCACAGCTTGGAGAAAAGAACAAGAATAAGCCCAGGCTCCCCAGGACTCTCTAAATCTTTAGACAATAAACAAGTACAAGGTCTGAAGTTAAACTTGCTGTCAAGTCACAGAAACTATGTTGTTTTTACCAACTTTCTACAAGTATGTCTTAACACCCAAAGGGATCCTTACAGCAGTTCTTCCTCTACTTCGCCTGTAGTTGCCACTTAACAGAGATCGAAGTGGAAGAGCCTCCAGCTCTATGTCCATTTATCTCTTTCACACCCAGGCAGGTAACCAAATTACACATACTAGTTGTTTTTTTACTAGTAGGAAGAGAAACTGATGGTGAAGACAGGCATCTTTGACATGCAGTCCAATTTCTCTGAAGACAACAGGAGACAAACCTCGGATCCTCATGTCCTGTTTCAGCCAGGGCCCCCATCTACAAGGATTCACAACCTACATGGCTCTGCCAAGGAAATTCTCCTTGTGCCTGCTAAGGCTGTGAACCGCTTTCCACTGAGGCTGGCTCATACAGCTTCTCCACACCTTACATAGGCTCTTGTCAACCCAGCGTGCCTTTAGTGTGAGCAGCCCTTTGCACAGAGTAATGTGAACGCTGCATAAAACAAGTTAATGTCTTTTTGCAGTTACTACAAAAATGACAGATAATGGTTCTTTCTCTTTCCTTTTGACCTCCAGTTTTAACAGGTCCAGAAGGAACCCATTTTCCCATTTTCAGTCCAATATTTGTCAGCAATTTGAGCTCAGCAGCTGCAGCACAGCTTTCACACCTTTCAAATTACTGACTAGCAGCTTTTATTGTCTCATTGCGGTTTTGTACCTGGGAACTACATATGGACAGCCTTATCCAGCCCCCCTGTTTTCATTAGTTCACACCATGCTTCTCAGGCTCTTTAGAAATTTAGATTGCTTTTGCATTCTTTTCTTATTTTAAAATTGTAGTCCTTTGAAAATGGAAAGATTGCAGGGATCACCCCTACAGCATGATTTTAGGACAGTGGAGACACTGAGAAATGAATCATGGATTAAATCCTACGGAAATATAGAGTACCAAGTTTTGACAAAGTCAAGGACATTTTTTGTTTCTTTTTTGTTTCTTTTTGTTGTTGTTGTGTTTGGTTTTTTTTTCTTCTTTTGATATGAAATTAAAAGAAATGTGGTTTGAATTTTAGATGGTTTTATGTGGAGCCAGGGGTTGGACACAATGAATAGTGTGGGTCCCTTCCAACTCAGGATTTTCTCAGATAAATGAAAAGAAATGCAAAGAAATATGTTCAAGTATGTACGTCCCAACTATTTCAAAAGCCTGTTTAGACACGTAAGTTAAAAATATCCAGAAAACGAGAAAAAATACACTAAAGTCAAAAATTTTAAAAAAATTGAAAAAAAACTATTCAAAACAAGACAGACCACCTGAAAAACTGACTTTCATGTTTAAAATCAAGAAATATGTTTCAATGTGATAAAATTCAATGTTTAGATGTTGTACTAAGGGACATGTCTTAGTGGGGAAATAGTGGTGGTATGTGGACAGTTGGACTGGATGACCATGGAGGTCTTCTACAACCTTGGTGATTCTATGATTCTATGAAATTAAAGTGCTGGTGAGATTAAGCACTCCCTCAAACAGAAAGTGTCTGAAGAGAACTCCAGGCATGCTGGCCCCTCCAGAATCCACAGGGGATGTTCATCTCCAATAGACACTTTAATTACTTGCTTGAGTTATTAACAGGAAGAGTATATAATCAATAAAAGCAGGTTGGGAGCTGGGTTTTTTGAGCTGTGACTGCTGCTAGGTTCCCAAACCCAGTTGTTTTACTCAGGCAAGGTCAAACTCTTCCTCACTCAGACACCAGTTTGCCACCACTTGCTTGCATTCTCCCAGCCCCGAGCTGTGGTGCTGTGATGTGACCACCCACCCCATCCCTTCTGGTTTGTTGTTCTGTAGTCTGGAGAGAGACCGAAAACTCAGTTAACATTTCCTTCTGTACACCCACTCTTCCCACAAAGAGATGCTTTTCCCTGAGGGGAAGAAGCAAAGTGGTATGTCAGTTTGTGTATTTACATGCTGATGTTTAGAAGCATGTAATATTTATGTAAAAGAGAACAGCAAGGGATGGGAAGTGGTATTTGTGTCAGTAACTATGACTGTCATCTGAGGAGAAAGCTCTGCTGCTTCTTCAGGCTTTATTGAACACTGCAGAGTGGAAATTTCTCTTTTTTAAATTACTTAAATGATGGCCATTATCTGCTCACTAATCCAACACCTACTGTTTCTTTATGTTGCTGTGTTAAAAATTATACTCTCTACATTTCCTAGACAAGGTTCCATTGCATGTCAAAATATGGCCTTGCTAAATGCATCTTGATATGGGCTTTAATTACCTTTTGTAGTCACTGGAAAAGAATCAAACATGGTTCGATTTTATTGGGGAACTGAATTCTTCTAAACCATTCATCTTTTCCCCATCAAGCAGTATTGCTAAATGCAAGGTTATTAGATAGAGATCTGTTTGATTTAAGGTGCTTGAGTTCATTTGTCTTTTTGTGTCTGTGGTGTTTTTTCCATTACTCATCTTCAGATTATGAACGTGGTGTTGTTTCTTTTGAGCCAGTAGCTGGTAGTGTTACGCCACCAAAGTGCTCTCATTCTTGGGAACCACCTGTTCTTGTACCTGTATCCTTTCCTCCATGGCCCCCTCCGCTTCAAAATCTCTCAGTCTGTTTTTATGGAAAAAACATGGCAGTGCCACTGCCATGGTATTGCATTGCATTTAAGGGCTACTCTTTCTTTCCCACTTACTTTGCAGCCAGAATGACAGTAGTCCTCTCCCTCAAAGTACTGTCTAAGTACTAAGGTTCATGTTACTAAGTACTATGAGTTTTATTGTATTTCTTTCTGTAAGATATTTGGATAGCAGTTGATATTTCTTACTTTTATTGTCAGGAAGTCCCTTTTCACTGATTTTTCTCATTGTGTCACTGGGATCTGCACTGATTCCTCCCTACTTGTGCTATAATTTCTCTTTTACTTTGGGACAGAGACTACCGTAACAATGAAAGTCCTGGCAGATGTCTGTGCCTGACCCAAGTGTTCCTTAACACCTGCTGATTTTTTTCCTCCTATTTCTGGTTTGAATAATCCCCCATAACCCTGTCAATTTTCTATGCCAGCTGTCTTGTCCCACTTTCTTTAAGGTGAAATTGTCCATCACAGAGGGCTATCTCTTCCCTCCCCAAATAATCACTGTGAGCCTTCTATATTCACATTTCCCCTCTTCAAGCTGCTTTTGATTCATTAGTATAGACATCGATAATCTGTATTGCTGATTCTGTCATTAATCCTCTCTTTTAATAGCCAACTGTATTTACTTCTCACATTTCAAGAAATTAGAGGAACTGCAGCCAACTATACATTCCAGATGCACTGAATAGATAAGGTCTCCTCCCAAGGGCAATGGCACAATTCACTATCACTTATCATCAGTAAGCTAAATGCTTTATAGTTCATTCTTGTTAATATGAACCTGGGGAAGGGGTGCAGAGGTAATTTGTAGCATGCGCTGAAAGTTAACATAAGGATTATGTAGGACCATGCAATGATTATATTTAAAGCTGTGGGACCCCCAGTGGCATTATCATCCAGCTGTTTCTTCTTATTTACAGCAGCACAGCCCTGGCTTAAATGCTGCTGCTGGATCCTTGCAGATGCAGCCCTGCAGCACTGCAGTACAGAGGGAAGGGAGCAAGGGAGCCCTCTGGAAGCTTCATCTCAGCCCAATGTCCTCTGCTGCCCAAGGAGCAGCTACAGGTGTCCTAACTCCAATGCCTGCTGTCACTGAGTAGTAGTAACTGAATTCTGTGACCTGCAAGTGGCCAAAGGGCTCTTACAGAAGTTGCACCCCCAATTAGTAGCATTTTCACTGAGATAATCTAATGCAACTGCAGCCTCTTGGTGTTTCAGTATCATAGCAGAGCATCATCTAGCAATTAATCCCCGATATGGCCACTGCACTCAGATGTTATGGAGCAGATTGTCTTGAGGGAGATCACGCGGCATGTGCGGGACGACCAGGGGATCAGCCCTAGCCAGCATGGGTTCATGAAGGGCAGGTCCTGTTTGACCAACCTGATCTCCTTCTATGATCTAGTGACCCATCTGGAGGATGAGGGGAAGGCTGTTGATGTGGTCTATCTAGACTTCAGCAAAGCCTTTGACACTGTCTCCCACAGTATTCTCCTGCAGAAGCTGGCAGCCTGTGGCTTGGACAGGTACACTCTTGGCTGGGTAAGGAGCTGGCTGGAGGTCCGAGCTCAGAGAGTGGTGGTGAATGGAGTTAAATCCAGCTGGAGACCGGTCACAAGTGGTGTTCCCCAGGGGTCGGTGCTGGGGCCTGTCCTCTTCAATATCTTTATTGATGACCTGGATGAGGGCATTGAGTGCACCCTCAGTAAGTTTGCACATGATACCAAACTGGCTGGGAGTGTGGATCTGCCTGGGGGTAGCGAGGCCCTACAGAGGAATCTGGACAGGCTGGAGAGCTGGGCTGAAGCCAATGGGATGAGGTTCAACAAGACCAAATGCCGGGTCCTGCACTTCGGCTACAACAACCCCAGGCAGCGCTACAGGCTGGGGGTGGAGTGGCTGGAAGACTGTGTAGAGGAGATGGACCTGGGCGTATTGATAGATGCTCGGCTGAACATGAGCTGACAGTGTGCCCAGGTGGCCAAGAAGGCCAAGGGCATCCTGGCTTGCATCAGAAACAGTGTTACCAGCAGGAGCAGAGAGGTGATTGTCCCTCTGTACTCAGCACTGGTGCGGCCGCACCTCGAGTACTGTGTTCAGTTTTGGGCCCCTCACTGCAAGAAAGACATCAAGGCCCTGGAACATGTCCACGAGGGGCAATAAAGCTGGTGAGGGGTCTGGAGCACAGGCCTTATGAGGAGAGGCTGAAGGAGCTGGGAATGTTCAGCCTGGAGAAGAGGAGGCTCGGGGGAGACCTCATTGCTCTCTATAACTTCCTGAAGGGAGGTTGTGGTGAGCTGGGGGTCGGCCTCTTCTCTCGTGTCATTAGTGATAGGACTAGAGGCAATGGTTTCAAGCTGCAGCAGGGGAGATTCAGGCTGGACATTAGGAAATATTATTTCTCAGAAAGGGTGGTCAGGCACTGGAATGGGCTGCCCAGGGAGGTGGTGGAGTCACCGACCCTGGGGGTGTTCAAGGAATGATTGGATGCTGTGTTGAGGGACATGGTTTAGTGGGAGCTATTGGTGATAGGTGAACGGTTGGATTGGATGATCTTGTAGGTCTTTTCCAACCTTGATGGTTCTATGATTCTATGCTAAAGAAGTTTCCTTAGAAATAATTTCCATACAGTGTGATTTCTTTACCATGAACATTTAATTTTATAGTTCTTATATCACGTATCTGTGTCTCTCCTTCGTGTTTCCTTATGTGATTTAGATTCAGGTTCACTAAGAAATCACACTGATGAATAGCTGCTAGCTGAGCACATTAAGACTCAGACCTAGAGCAGGTACCAGTTCTTTTTTGTTGTTTAGTGTTGGCTTTCCCCCAAGACAGCAAACATTCAGTGAGAAATAAAGTAATGATAAATGGAATGCAGGTACCAATTAATGCCAGCGAGGTAGTTGCATGGCTCAGAGGACTATTTCAAAATCAAAAGTTTGATGTTTGCATCACTACGCCAGAAACAATGCAAGTCTGTGGAATCAGGGCTGTCCCTGTGTTTGCGCTTACCTTGCAATACACACGTGTGCTCTAAATCTTGAGGCACACATCTGACCAAATCACCATTCTGCTTGACTTTCCAAGTGTAGTTTTGCAAGAGTGTATTTTACTTTGCAAGGGATAAAAATGAACACTATTCTGTTTTTGTATTAGAATTATTCATAAACAGACTTCAGATGCTGGCAATACATATTGGTGACATAATTAATCTTTAGGGTTGTTTCCTCCATTGATATTGGGCAGTCAAAAGTATTCTAGACTGTTGTCAAAATTGTCCACCGTGTTAAACACTGGATCCCAATTATCAGTCATGATACCCAAATCTAAGGAGTACTAGAAAAATGTACCAGACATTTATCAAAGGCTGTGGATGTTCCATGTCTCACCTGGAAGTCTGTTTGTTAACAAGTCATCAGGAAACTTTTATTTTCATAAAGCAATTTTTTTCAAAATGAAGACATCTTCTGAGATTCTGCTTTTAGCAAACAACTATCATAGGTGGAGGAAATCCTTATGTTTCCTTTTGAGAACAACAATTGCAGGTTTTCACTAGTTTTCAAAGTGCATTTTACACTTCAGTACTACGTGAAGTAATCAGGACTGACCAGGATGCTCCTGTCCTTTACACCTTGCAGATATGATGTCAGGCTGATAGTGGCCAGGCCAGCAGTTCCCTTGCAAACCTGTTAGTATTAATGGGAAAAAAGTGCCTTTGCTTTTTGTACAAACTGGTACATGGGATTCCACATGACAAATACCAACACTGCTCATTTAATAAGTACTTTTTTGCCTCTTCCTTTGCTATGTATGTGATTTCTTGTTGTCACTCAGATTGGTGCCAATCTGATTTGGTAGCATTTGCTGTGTACCCATGTGGTGGGATGAGTAGTGAGTTATCAGATTTATGTGTTCTGGAGAACTGGCTTTATCACCGACTTAGCAATAATAATAATAAAATTATCACTACTACAGAACACAAGGAACTGGATACTTTGCAGTAAATGGGTTAAATCCTAGCCTAAAGGAAAAGAATAATCGAAGATACCTCATGCTGTGTGTCTTTCCCTTTAATTTTCTAGCCACCAAGTGCTTTTGGGACAGACTTCCATGCAGTGACATTGTCATCCATGTCACCACATTGTCATCATGCCACAGTCTCAAAATGTAAAGTATCCTACTATAGGAAACGTGACACAATCATTATCACAACAACTGCAATAAAGTAAACTGTGGAAGAGTATGTTTCATGTCAGTGGAAGCAGAGAAGCTAGTAGATGAATTGGATTTCCTTTTAGATGAATCTTCTCTGGATCAGCAAGTTTATTCAGAGTTACTTAAAAAGCAGTTAACATTCCATTAGCAGCTAACCGTGATCTGTGTCAGCACTAAGGCACTGCTCAGTCGTTTATCTTAGAATGAGCACTCACTGCAGGGAGATATAAAATTATTAAACGCATAGCAACGGAAAGCCAGGGATTTTCTTTCTTACTCCAGATATTAAGACTCCCCCCAGGTACTATTTATTAATGTAGAGGTTTTTATTTTTTCTGCTGTTAGCTGAATGCAGGGTGGAGGGCATCAAAAGTTTCCATTTCTTTAGATGGTCTGGGTTTGTAATCAGAGGATAAAAAGTGCACGATCAGGTTTGGCTGCTGCCATGTTATTTTGTTCAAGTAGGAACACTGTTGGTTCAGCACTCTGTCCTCTGCTAAACTGGCTTTGGTCCCAAAGAGCTGTCTTAAAATAACATCTTTCCTTGTAGCCTGCGGTAGAAGTGTATATGGCCCCATGCCCCAGTGGGCTCTTTACCTGATTATGATTACTTTCTGTGCTCAAAGCAGCCTTTATCTTTCAATTCTCCTGACTCAGACAAAACCTGCACTGACACAGGTGATACCGTTCAGATCTTATTATTCTGGAGGGGAAAGTTCGATACTCTCAAACCTTTTCATAACTAGAGAGATCAGGTGTAAAAAAGTCTTGGAGTATCAGATACTACAGCTAGTCAGACATGAGCAGATCAAGAGATCTTGAAATCTTCTGAGTTATGCAGCAGCAAAACCCACTCCAAGCTGAGCTGCCAGTGGCAGGCATTCTCCTGTGTAATCTTTTGCCAAACAAAGCTCAGCAGATCATCAATTAGAAGCTTGAATGCTGGTCTGCAATCTATCAGGGCAGACTGTCCCCTCTGCTGGATGTGTCTCAGAAAACCATGGGTTCAATAGCTGGGAGCAATGTCAAATGCTGTACAGTATCTTAGTAGGAAATTTAAACATTGACCCCAAAGTTCTGCTTTATACAATAATGTTGCTTAACAAGGTTTTCATCCCTTTTTTTTTTTTTTTTTTTTTAATTATTCTGAAAGATGAATCATTATAGACAGGCATAGAGAGACAAGGGAATGAAATATAAAGAACCAGGTGGTGCCTGCACTGGTTAGCCACCCACCATCTCTTTCAAGCCAGCGACAAGCGGACAGAGAGCTAACTCATGTTTGTCACGTAGGACTATGATTAGGAAGTTGGCATTAAGTGTCATATTTACTGTGAAAAAAATATTATATTTTGTGAATTTGATATTAAAATATATAAAAATGTATAAATAGGGTCAGTACAAGTACTTTTCGATCTCTAATCAAAATTAATAGAAACAACTATTATTTACACTGACAATTGATATTCCCAACTTACCTGAGATTCTACTGTACCTGCAAATAGATTGAAGTGTACTTATTTTTTCATCCCTTCTGCTATAATGTGGAGAAACAAAGATAATTATTTCTCTTCCAATTTCTGCTAGCAGTTGTTCTAACATGAGCCCATAGAAAACATCACGAGTACTTCTTCAAGAGCAGTAACACTGAGTCTATGTATGTTCATTTTCTTCCATTTCCTTGTAAGAAGCTTATGATAATAAATGGTAATTTAGAAGGAATGCTAAGGAAATCATTTGGACTTTTCTTCCCTTTGCTTCCCTTTTCATCTATACTCTAACTGCAACAACTGTGGCCAGACTGATTTCCAGCAGTTATTTTCTTTTATAGATTACCTTTTTAAGATGTGGGATAATGTGAGCATCTTGCCTTTCGTTTCTGAAATTCTTATTTAATGGAAAGTCCAAAAGCTTTGGATTTAAGTTTTTATGGTTAAAAGCCATCATTTTATAATCCTTTCTCATACTCATTCTTCATGTCAATGGGCTGAAACTCCATGATTTTCAATTATGACTCAGTAATTCTATTAAAAAAAAAAAAAAAATTAGAGGGAGCAAGAAGATAATAAAACTTATCATTCTGGAAACCTTCCAGAGCCGCTGCTTAGAAAGTACTTTTTAAAAGATATGCAGAATTAGAAGTTGCTCTTGCCCTATAAAGAATACAATCATACCACTGATAAAAGTGCAAAGCATGAAGTCACAAAGTAAAAAGGAATTTATTTTTAATAGAGAGTGTATATAGTCAGTGGAATCCATAAAAGTATGTGGAGAATATGTAAAACACTGTGAAAGTTAGAAGCACACAGATATGATGGTCCCTATTCAAATCACCTTTGCAAGTAAGTTCTCAATACCTGAAAAAATATTTTCAGTTTGAACTCTGGAAAAATAAGATGTAATTCATTTATTGAAAAAAGGTACAGATGCAGGTGACATACCTTGCATAAATCCTGAGTGGCCTTGTATATACTTGAAAAGTCTGTGACCTGCTTCTGAAGTAACAGATGTTGTTTCCCTCTCGAGATAGACCATATGATTAAACTTCACCTTTGAAAATGCACTCCAGATGTAATCAGATAAACATGTGCCTATGGATTTTTTTTAACATTCGAATGTATGACCAAATTTGAAAATCTGCTAGATGCAATAGCAGATGTGGGCAAGCTAATTGTGAAATAAAATTTCTGAAGTGAGCAACACTTAATTGTTGAGTGATTGAGTTATACGCCACGTGCTAATCCATCTCATTTGAGCGTGTTGCAAACTGGTGTCATTTTAAATGGGAAAGGAAAACCATTTGAAAGCAAAACCAGGAAAACAAAGCTTTGACAAAGAAAAAATGTCACTGAAATTCTTCCTGAATACCATAATCAGTTGTGAAACCATTGCATACTGCTGAACTGCAAATTCTGATTTCTTACAGTTACAGAAACACTTCCTTCAATTACATATAGAGCATTCCTAAGAAATCTAGCTGTATTCGTGTTCCCAACAGCATATAACAGAAATGTTGTAAGACTTTCTTATTATCTTTTAGAAACATACCAGGTATCATTATTGGCAGTGTCTTTCCTGTGTTGCACACTGTATTTGGAAGGGAAATTTTATCCTTACTTGAGATTACCTGGTTTCTGATCAAAACAGGGCACACTGCATTTAAAATGGGAGATTAAACAGTGCCATCACTGTTTTATATGTTCCCAACATTTTCTCTAATAGCTTCTCTAAAATGTGTGGCAAAAATGAAATCCTCAAGCGCACGGTGGTAAAATGGTTTTATTGGTACTCATTCACACCGACCTAAGTAGGTTATTCTCAAGCTTCCCATTCCTGAGCAGTGATGCTCATTCTGTATTTGTGCCAAGAAAGCACTTACTGTGTGCCAAGCCATTTTTTTTGTTGTTGTTGTTAAAGTACATTCCATCATCAAATAAAGGCACAAATAAAATTTACATTCTGTTAGTGAAGTCAGCAAAAACAGCCCCAGTGAAAAAAGAAGGTAGGAGTTATCCATCCAGTGATCTTATAAGGCACAACAGCATGTATCTAACAGTACATTAAGAGCACGGAAAGCCTGGACACCCAAATGAAATCACCAGTGGATGTTTATTTGACAAAGACATCTACCCTGCAAAATGAACAAAAAAGAAAAGAAAAAAAAAAAAAAAAAAAGTCACAGCTCAACTTTCTTTTTTTTTCTGAGGATTAGAGGTGCCCCCTTGATAGGTGAGGATACCCCCGTGGTGGTAAGCTTCAGATTCTCACGTAAAAAGTTGCGCTGTTGAACTGTGGCTGATCTTATGTAACTGTTGGTAGAAACTACTTTTGCTGGGCTTGTAGGTGGCGCGGTCTGTGGAAGCAGTCCATTGATTTCATATGTCCACTGCATTGACTGTGTCTGAAAATAGACAATATGCCAAAATACAACCAGTGATTAAATACCTCAAAACGCTTTGACAATGATTTACCATGCTACAATGATTTCAAAAGATAGTTATACTATTTCATTTAAGGAACTGAAATAACACAGAATTGCTATCCTGGACGTCCTGAAAATCATATTTAACCTTGGGAATGCAGAACCAGGCACAACAAAGGCAATTTATTGTCCTAGATGATCTAAAATCCTTTCTTATATAGTAAACCCCATAGCTTTGTATGTTGTTCAAAGGTAATTATACCACCATACAATATAAATGTCTCAGGTTCATAGTGTACAATTTAATTGCAGTTGCAGCTCTGGTATTGGTCATAATGGTACTATCAAATGGTGGAATCTCTAAACTAAATCACCAAAATAATGGGGGAAAAGGGGAGAGAAAAGGGCTTTAAGTACACATAAGAGAGTTGCAGTTTCTTGCTGAAATCTCCATTCTGACGAATATATATATGAATTGAAAATGACACTCTGCATTTGCTTTCTGATTATAACTGGTCTGTGGGAATGAAGCATATGTTTCTATGTCATATCTCATAACGCTTGAGCACTAGATTCCTACCGAGTATGTGATTCTTATTCTTAATACGCATCCCATCCATGTGTACTTAAGGAGTACTACCTTTATGCATCTGGACTCTATACTGCTGTCTATTTCCTACAGTTCACTTGTTTTCTTAAGCAGAATTTTGTTTGCTAAAAAGATACATAACTTTTGCAGATATTTCAGTCATTTTTCTTTAAAGATCTATCACTTCAATTCTAGAAGGCAGATCTTCATTCCAAGTCTAGCATTATCCTTTCTGTCATTACATCTCGGAAAAGGCATATTCTTTTGCGTGTCTTTTGTTTTGCATTCTCCTTTTTCTTTAAAAAAAAAAAAAATCAAATCAAACAAAACAACAGAATCACTAAATCCCACAGATTTCAAATGATGTATTATTATGTTTAGCTTTGTACTATGCAAAGAGTTACATAAAGTGTTGCATGCCCACTGAAGGCACGCATTACTATCTATTTGTACTTTGCAGCTTGCAATTCCAGGTGTACTGTTTGGGCCATTTTTGTTTCTAAGTACTTGTAGGGGACCCTGAATGAAAAATACGGAATGATGCAGAGCTAATAAAATGTATTTATCCAAGTGAGGTATATAGTACATATGGCATATGTTCGTAGTACAAAAGAACAAACAGATTCCATGACTTTGAAACCGCAAGGCAGCAAAGCCATGTTAAGCAAGTGATATTTCCAAATACCCAAAATATTGCCTTTCCATATGTGGCACAGCACTGCACTATGCAGCCATGCTACTTTTTGTTCTAGAGCAGACTTTTAGGTGCTATGCTTTTGCATCACACTGCATTGAACTACAGTCATGGCTTGTATGATCACCTTTGTCCCCTGCTCCTAGACACAAATTTTTAATACAACAGTTGCAATTTACATAATATTTCTCCCACTTAAACAATCCTTAGAACAATCACTGGTAGATATAACCATGGCACCTAAGATCAGTGACACTTTCACCCAACAAAAAAAGAGTCAGAAAGGCTGTGTGTACCCTCAATAAATATGCAAATTTGTTCAAGAGTCAACCTTGACGCTCAAGAGTTTTCCCCTCAAGCGCTTGGGTAACCGCTCCACTTCTAACACAGCTGGTTTTGTGGCCCGTTTGTTCTTTCCAGTCTGAGAGCTCTGCTTCCCTCCAAGCAGATTTGGTCTATAGAGAGCAGCAAGTGTCCATACAAACCACTAATCATTCATCACAAAAAAAAATTCAGTAAGTATAAATGCCATCAGCCATCTCCAGTGCACACCTTGTTAACTTGTCTAGCTACTTATGTATTCTGTCAATTAATTATGGTCCTCATAAAATGAAAAAAAAAAAAAAAAAAAAAAATAGGCCATGGGCAAGAGTAGTGAACTTTCTTCATCTCAACTTTCTTTACAGTCATCCCATACTTATAACAACATGTAGAAGAGAATTAAAAGGATGTCAAAGCATCTCTCTGATTTGTGATTTGTTGTTTTCTTAACTATGTTTCATATTCACCAATGAAAACATTTGATTTGGTCATGCTTATCTTTCTTATCTTTCAGATGCTCCTTCCTACAATTCTTCTACTATTCTAATGATTGTCCTTTTATTGCTAAAGTACATGTAATGAATATTGGGTCAAGCAGTTTTGTACTCATGTTGCAGCTATTCAATGGGAAGAAGTTTCATGTCATTAAGCTATACATCTCTTGACCTTTTTGTCAACTGTTTTTTTGTTCTCTTATGCACTTACACATTATTTACAGTATTTCGCACATAGGCTGTGTTCAGTCACAGCTCTTTAATGTCATCACCATATGAATCTCCAATTCCGGTGCCTTTTATTAGAGGGCTGGTTTTAACCAGTATTTTGTTAATGGGATATATACTATTGTGTGTTTATCCTGAAAGAATAGGATTTTTTTTTTTTTTTTATCTTCAAAAGAAACTTTTAAAAAATCTTCTACTTTAAAATTGGTAGTACTTTACATAGTGTCTTCTGAATGAATTACCTTATTCTATTACAGGTTAGTAAGTGTAATATCTTAATAGATACTTCACCATGCATGCATAATTTTTTTAAACTTTCATTACTTTTCTGCTGAAATAAAAATCTCATTTAAATTGAATATCATTCCTGTGTAAAAGAGTCACATCAGCTCATCTTTATTCTAAACCATATTTAATACTGTGCAATGATCTACTAACTCCACTGCCTTGAAAGATAAATGCCAGCAAAAGCAGTTGTAATATGGACCAATATCAGTCCAAAGGTAATACAGCCATTTAAGAAAAGTTAATGTCTCTCCAGAGTTAGCAAATTGTCTTACTCCAGTACAAGATGAAATGGTTTATCCTTACTTAGTATGTCAGATTAACAATTTAGTTTAAAGAAAACTAACCTCAGGGTCATATATATATTGCGCATGATTTGGTGATCACTTCAAGGTCAGCTTTTACAGCCAGTGAGTTAAACTGAGTTTGGACTTACTTGAAGTCCACACATACTGCAACTTTACTTTCTATAATGTTCTTAATTATTTGAAGTAGGATTTAAGTGAAAGTGATGGGCTATATCACTCTTCAATTTCATTTATCCTCAATAATTGAGGAAACCCTTACTCTGTCAAAAAGCTGATTATTCAAGTGCTTTGTGTAGTCCATGTTGGATGTGGTTCTGTGGTAGAAGAGACTGAACCTTCCCTGATGGAAATTCATTGGGCTCAATGGGAAAAACACTGTGGGCACTATCACATAATGCTTTCAGATAAGAACTATCAAGATAGAAGAGCAAAACCAAAACAAACCAAAAAAAGACAACATCTATAACATCGCATTCCATCTATTGTAAATCATTTGCTATCATCCAAGACGGTAAGAAACAGTCTTTGTGGGGAAAAAAAAAAAAAGCATTTATATACTAATTTACTGAGAGGAAAGCCTATTCTTGTAGTTTAGTCTATTCTGCCAACGGGGAAACAAATGAAAGATGGTTAATGTAACCGCCAACATAGATCAGTAATTTTCAGAAAATCTTAGATATCCACAAATATTTGTTTAACTGGAATGCTTCATTTCCAAGAGCAAAATACTAGGTTTTCAAATTATACTTAAATCATGAGTATTTTCTTTCAAGATAAGGTTGTACAGTTAACTACAATGACTATTCTAACCAATATGAAAACTGTAACAAGAACAAGCCTCAAGGCCACGCTGGATGGGGTCCTGGGCAGCCTGAGCTGGTTGGGGGCAGCCCTGCCCAAAGCAAGGGTTGGGGCTAGGTTGGTTTTGAGGTCCCTTCCAGCCCAAACTATTATATAATTCTATGACATGAAATAATTTATTCAGCTACTACTGTTAGCAGTCACCAAACAATTTATATAAAAGTGTATTCTTTAGGTATTCAGCCCACTCTTACAGCTGGCTCATGATTCATAGGATTAATTTGCAGAACATAGACCACGTGTATTCACCATAGGCTGACAGTGATACTTTGCTTCATACAAATTAATTTCCAGATAAATCTATGAAATCTATACAAGGAGTGAGTTAAATGTTGGTAGTGAGTATCAGGAATTTTAAGGTAGAATATATTCCAGTTACTTGGAATGTTGTAAACTCAGTGTTAACAGTGTTAGCTCAGGAAAATCCAATCAAAATTTGCAAGAATTCCGGTAAGCTAAGGCACACTACATTACAGACTATGCATCCTGCCCACCTGAACCTTAACTTATATTACAGTGGTGAAAAGCAAAAAATTATCAATTACAATCAATATATACAGAATTAAATAAATCAAAAAGTTGTGGGAACTGCTGAAAAGTATATCTCAATTTTTTTCCTTTATGATCATTTTAGGGCACAAAAATTTTGGGGGGGGCAACAATGTTGTAATGTTTCCACATCCGTAGCACTTCGTTGAGATCAGCTATGACTTTATTACATACCAGAAGCTGCACCTGTTAGGTCCATGCAGTCCACCTGGTTAGGTGTGAGAAATCTATCTGCAGTAAGTCACTATTCACAATTAAATAGTGTGAACTATTCATGTCCATAATGCACCATAGACTCTGAGTACTGGAAAGGGGAAAGAACTTACTTAAAAAATAAAATTATGATTCTGAAGAATTCAAAGAAATAGTATCTGACCCTCCACTAGCCATTAACATAACTTTCTCTACAGAGACTTGAAGGACTAGGGCAATAGAAATAAAAAGTTTACATCTGCTCTTGAAAAGCTAAAGTATCTCCTTATGTGTCCAACTTGATCAGGTACTTAAGTAGCAAAATAACACTGAAAAGTGAGAGGACAGAGGATTAACTTCCATCTGAAACAAAAAAAGTTATTACTGCTGTAATAGTACATGACATGGTTCCCACAAAGACAAAGAAACGTCTGAATATCTAAAAAGAACTAAGAAAAAATCTTTCTTGTTTTACTTAAAGAGCTTTAACCACCCTGATATATGCTGGAGGGACAACACAGCATGGCATAAACAAGTACGTAAGGAGCAAACAGAGCACCAAGAAAGTGTGCCCACTGCTGAAAGTGGCAGCAGACCTGGTGACACAGGACGTGGAAGAAGCTGAGGTACTTAACACCTTCTTCACCTGAACCTTTGCTGGCAAGACCAGACTTCCAGAATCCAGTCCCCCTGAGACCAGTGGGAATGTCTGAAGCAACAAAGATTTATCCTTGGTGGAAGAAGATCTGACCAGGGAATACTTAAAAATATTGGACAGAAATAAATCCACTGAGCATGATGGGATGCACCCACAGGTGCTGAGGGAGCTGGCTGATGTCACTATGGGTCCAGCCTTGAGGTGCTACAGGACTTGAGGGTAATACAGGACAGTCAGTACTACGTACGCCCCTGGGAAAGCAATGGAACAACTATTCCCAGGAACCATTTCCAGTCATATGAAAGACAAGAGAGTGATAGGGAACAGTTAGCATGGATTCAGCAAGTGGAGGACTTTCAACACTGTCTCCCTTAAGATCATCATAGATAAGCTGATAAAGTATGATGGAGCATAGAACCTAATGGATTAAAAATGAGTTTTGGGTTGGGCCCAAAGGACAATGATCAATGGCATGAATTCGTTGGAGGCCTGTAACTAGCAGTATAACCCAGGAGTCCAGTTCATCATTTTTATTAATGTTCATAAATATTTTCATAGTTTAAGATGTGGAGAAAAGAGAAAGGGGGGGGAAAAAAAAAAAAAAAAAAAAAAAAAACCACCAGACCGCATGTAATGCAAAGGTACTTTCCATCTAATGCAAGCAGAGGGAAGGAAAAAAAAAAAAAAAAAAAAAAAGTTTTTTTATTTGTTTTAATTGCTGAACATAACATTGTATAGCCTGGCCCCAGTGTTCTGGCTATATCACCAGCTTTCTACTCACCCCTAGGAACACACTGAATGGGAGGAGCAAGCCTTGATGTTGTGTAAGCACTGTTCAGCAACAGCCCAAACACTCCTATGTTACCAAGACTTATAGTCACAAATCCAACACTTAGCAACATACAGGCTGCAATGAACAAAGCTAACTGCATCCCAGCCAAATACAGAGACTCTGCCTGAGCATCTTGTTCAGGTTAGATGAGACCCTTCCAGAAGACCGTTCAAAACTCAGCCACTCCATGATTCAGTGACTGCAGTTTAAAATACAGTAAGTCTTCTTTGCTCTCATCTTTCCATTTCTTTTTTGTCATTTTATGAATGTCCTAATGATTTTGGATGTTAAAATTAACTTCAAAACAAAGAAAACATTTACTTATGTACTCATTTATATACTCACATTTTTTTTGTGAGCTATTCCTCCCACGGAGTGTGGGATATATTAAAACCGGAATACTGAGCCATACTGAGAAATGGTCACCACAATTTATTTCAAGATATCAAAGAGAAAGAGAGTGATCAAACTCAGGATTCTTGTGAACACTTGTTCCCCTTTAACAGATACCATGCATAGAAGTTTATATTTAATCAATGATCTTGGTCTCCCATTTCTATTTAAGATGATGACTCAACAGTAATTTTCTTAACAAAGAGATATATTTCCAGACAGAATTAAAGGTGGCTTAATTAACATCTGCAGTTCAAATATTAGGTGTTTCACAGTTTTGTTCAGATGTAATATAATCAATACAAAATATTCCTTCATTACTGGCTATGTTTTCAACACCCTCATACATCAATGGTTTCTACACTGGTCTCACATTTTGGCATTCTGATAACTACAGTCTCAATATGCAAGGTAACCATTTTTCATGCCTGTTAATCAAAGCTTTTATGTATTACTTCGGCACTCAAAATCCAGTGACGCTAGTAATGAGATGTGCTGCACTCAGTGCCTATAACGAATTTTTTGGATATCTGTTTGTAATTGTAACATTCAGTTCAATATTAACCAAGGAATGCAGGTGATGCCTTTTTAATGCAGAACTACTTCAATTATGTTACTAACTTTGTTACATTTTTTCCTTGCTCACTCAGTTTAAGAGATACAATTCAGGATAACCTGGACCTGGGTTAATCAACAAAGGTGCCAAGAACAACATACCTTGTATTTTCACCAGGCTACTGCATATGTAACAGTATCATTTTCTGTTGCTCTTTGCAAGCTGGCATACATGAGCTTACAGAAGCCACAGACGGAACTGCAGCTTGCACACTGCATCATTTATTTCGAGAACAGCATGACAAATGGCTTTGATACGCTATCTTCGATAGGCTAAGTCGGTGATTATTCAGTAATAAAGGTGCACAAGCCTGACTTCTGGAGGGCTTGATAATGTTACCTACAATCTGGTTTACTCTGACATCTATTTTATCTTCTAAGACTTATTTTGTTTGCCTTCTGCTTTAGAACACCTCTGAAATCTCATCCATGAATTACAACGCAATTGCTCGGGTCTCTAGCTGGATTCAGCACACTGCAAGCAAATTACCTGTAAGCCAACTCAAGTACAGCCTCTTCCAAGGTCTTGCCAGCCTCTTCTCTGCTGTCTGCTGGCAGCGGTTCCTGCTGCAGGAGGCCTGCACTGTGTTCCCCGCCCTCACTGCCTCTTGCTGCCTC
Organism: Alectoris magna; assembly: GCA_030625065.1. Taxonomy (NCBI): domain Eukaryota; kingdom Metazoa; phylum Chordata; class Aves; order Galliformes; family Phasianidae; genus Alectoris; species Alectoris magna. The sequence continues at coordinate 82,877,453 of CM060560.1, forward strand.
TTGGACATGCTACTTTTTGTGTCAGCTTTGCCGGCATGGCAGAACCCCACCTGGAGACCTTAGTCTGACTGGGCAAGTTCTTCTCTTTACAGCAACTTACAGCATATCTAAGAAGCCTATCTATCTCTTCACTAATTCACAATTAGTGGAAATGTATCTTTCTTCCATTCCATTGTTTATGAACTGCATTGTTTATGAAAGCTGTTATAAGTGCTGAAGTTTGATTATGGAATAATAAGTTTAACGCATTGTTTCACTGTTCCTTGCTTGTAGCCCAGTAAGATTACGATATACTCTTTCACAGCTATCATAAGAAACATGATTATTTTCTTTCTTGGCTTTTCATTATATTCCTCTAATTTCATTCTTTGATCTATGGAAATTTTAAAAATCATATTCCAGGGCACCTTTACAAAATTTAGATCGTTAACAACTATGCAATTCATAAAATCATAGAATCATAGAATTGCTCAGGTTGGAAAAGACCTCAAAGATCATCGAGTCCAACCACAACCTAACCATACTACACTAACAACCCTCTGCTAAATCGTGTCCCTGAGCACCACATCCAAATGGTTTTTAAGCACATCCAGGGATGGTGACTCAACCACCTCCCTGGGGAGCCTATTCCAGTGCTTAACAACCCTTTCTGTAAAGAAGTTTTTCCTGATATCCAACCTAAACTTACCCTGGTGCAACTTGAGGCCATTTCCCCTCATCCTGTCACCTGTCACCAGTGAGAAGAGACCAGCCCCGCTCTTGCTGTAAGCAACTTTTAGATACTGGAAGAGATCAATAAGCTTAGCCTCCTTTTCCCCAGACTAAACAGCCCCAGTTGTCTAAACAGTTGTCTAACTTTAATTGTTTTGATATGTGGTTGACAAAGAATTTCAGATTTAATGATGGTTAAAGAACATTGAATTGTTTCAGCAAAGTAATTAATGTTTTCTGCCATTAATAAAACATACTGTAAGTGTTCACAAACACTGAGGTCTTAAAGGGTACCCAAAATACCCCATGAAATGCCTCATTTGTGTATAGAAAATAAAAGTGAGGCTACATCATTTCAATTATATATGTACGTTCTGTTAATAAAATGTACACACAGAATTCTGGTAAAGACACATTGTAATCGCTTAATGTTAATCATCACCTCAGGACTGGGTTCTCAGCAGGGCAACTAAAACAAAACATTTGCATGTATAATGTTTGGATTTAATGTTTCCAGCAAATGAAGAAAAGATGACTGCGGGATCTTTCTCCATTAATCCAACCTCCTGTTTTTCTTTACAACGCAGTTGTAAAGAAAACGCAGTAAAACAGATAAAGAACTTGCACTGTCATCTGCACTACTTTACAGTCTAATTATCACTGTTCATTGAAGCATACAAAAATAGCAGTTCTGCTACTCGCTATTCATAGAATTTAATAATAAAAAATATGTTAGTATTAGGACTGTGACTTCATTCCCAGAAATTCAAAGTGTATTTTACAGAGAGAGTGTGGTCGTCCTTTACTACAGCAGTGCCAGAAGAGAGGCAATACTGTAAAAGAAATGAAACTTTTTCACTGCTTTGAAAAATGTCTCAAAGCCTCAGCCAGTAGAGTGGCTGGAAAGAATACCTGCAAGAGAAATTCTTCAGTGTTAGGTCCAACAATAGCTGTAGTTCACCAGCTTTATTATTATTCCCCAAATAAGAGTGATTTAGTAATCTTTATGTCATCTAACTAAATCTGTCTCCCTCAGGGTCAGTAATGAAAATTATTTCAACTAACAGAAAACGTGGAAATGAATATCTGGTTCTTTCAACATGTCATCAAGATGTCTTTCAGGCAGATGTTAAAAAAGTGGAGCAACAGAATTACATCCACAGATGCTTCAGCTTGTATTAGAACTACATGAGCAAAAGGTTTTGTGGAAAGGGGGAAGCTTAGTGTATACAGAAGCATTATCAAAACAAGCAAAGAGAATATAAACCTTGTCAAAACATGAAACCATTTAATTAGACTAAAACCTTCACAAATATTCTGATATACTGCAATATCTGACACTGAACTGAAAATACTTGCTATTACAGGTATTAAGAACCATTAATATACTTTCGAACATACCAGAGTAGACAGGACAAGATGTGACCCATGGCAGTAATATATATAAGTGAATTCACAGAATCACAGAATCACAGAATTATCGAGGTTGGAAAAGACCTAGAAGATCATCCAGTCCAACCATTACCAATACTTCCCAGCTAAATCATACCCCTCAACGCAACATCCAAACGTTTCTTGAACACTCCCATGGTCGGTGATTCCACCACCACCCTGGGCAGTGCATTCCAATGCCTGACTACCCTTTCCGAGTAGTAATACTTCCTAATGTCCAGCCTGAACCTCCCCTGGAGGTTCCTACACTCATGCACTGTTCCACTGGTGGAAACATAAAGAGCCATCTACCTAGATCATAACTGAGGTGTGAGTAGACATAAATTAAAAATCCAATTACTCTAAGCCCATCTGTACTTATAAATTCCTAAAAGGAAGTTAGTGAGTCCTTACAAAGCTAATGATAATCTTTGACCTTGATGCTTTTCCCACTCCAGATAAATTTGTCATGTTTAAGTTCTGTTACTGAAAGAAGCTAAGCCAAAGACAAACATGGATAGTACATTTAAATGTGCTGTATTCCACATCTACAGTACAAACTTCCAAGCTCTACAGATGTGTCATTTAGCATTACCTAAGTGAAAAAGAGCACAGCATTTGGTGAGTTATTTTCAGTTTTGAATGCAAGAGAGGTAAATATCACTGCTTTTTATGTCAAAAGAATGAATTAATCAAATGTGTTATCAGGTAAAAGAAAACAAGTATGAGGGATTTGTTTTCCTAGTATTTGAATTTCTTATTCCTGTCGTACAAGTTGTCACTCAGATAGATAAAACACTGTAGACATTTGCCATGCACCTTTTTTTCAAGTTTGTTTTTACAATCTTATTTTTTATATCAATTTTGCAGTTTCACTTCCAATACAGTAGCCTGAAAACATCACCAGCACGTAGCGAGTACATTTAAAGTGCAGGCCATCATTCGTAGAGTTTCATGAGTTTGTTGCTACAGTACATCTTGGACAAACTTAAAAATTCATTCCTGCAGTAATAACAACATTTCTGCTACTGAGAGAATAATTGTTGTGTGATGTTCCCCAACGTTCAGACTTTCAGAAGCTACTTGGCCAAAGAATTGTTTGGTTTATTTTGAAGTTTGTTTTCAAAAAGTGATTTGTGGCTTCTTGTTCCAAAATTCTGCTGTCTAGAGTTTAGTATCTATCTTTTATTGCCTTTGATTGTATGTGCCATAATACTAGTAACATCAGTAACTCAGGTCACAAATATTTGAAAATTATCTTCACTAATTCTTAAAATGATTACTTTGATATTTCTCTGTTAAAAGACATTTTATCATGTTGCATTTAAAGTTATGGCACAGGTATCAAGATAAATATCTGTCTCTGGAGGAAAAATGGTAACAAAAAGATTAAAATCAAAATATAGTAAGTTTTTCCAGCTTGTCAGGAGTTAATTTTGACTATTTTCATTCTTATCCGTAGTGAAAAGCAGTAAGATAATAAGGAAAAAGTCTTTTACAGTGAGGGTGGTGAGACACTGGCACGGGTTGCCCAGAGATGCAGTAGATGCCCCATTTCTGCAGACTTTCAGGGTGAGGTTGGACCAGGCTCTGAGCAACTTGAAGTAGCTGTACATGTCCCTGTTCACTGCACGGGAGCTGGACTAAATGACCTTTAAAGGTCCCTTCCAACTCTAAGGATTCTATGATTCTAATCACAGTGTGCATTTAAGTGTATCAGTACTGCTTCTTGGTATAGGATTTTTTTCCTTCCTTTCCAGACAGTGTATTTGTGTATTGTATTTAGGAAAACTTACCTGAATTACAAGTGTTGCCTTATGCTTCTTGCCATACAGTCTTGGCTTGAATCCCACTGTTATATGAGTTCCAACAGTTCCTACTGGAAGAAGTTCTCCAGCTTGTGGTAGTACGACAAAGTCAGGATCACTGCCTGCCAGAAAGTATGCTGTGAATGGCTCAGGGTACCTACAGAAAAACAAAGGTCAATGTGACTTTTGCAATATCTTAATACAATTTGTCTACAATCAAAGTACTGCAGATCTCATCCAATTGCTAGTTTCATGGCAGTATCATTGCACTAAAAGAAGTTGTCTTACTCCTGGTAAAGACAGTGGTTGAAGACTGCAAAACAACCTTTGGCCAGCACCAATGTCAATCCTATTACTGTTCCTCGGAACACAGGCATTTTCATTATGAAAAAAATATATTCTCCTTTTAGTTCTTTCATGTGCTGCTGAAGGCAGTTATATTCAAGACAGAAAGAAATTGGAAACACAATGGCATGGTCAAAAAATAAGTCACAACAACCTACCACAGTGCAGCAGGGCAAGCACCGTGATTCTAACAACATCTCAAAAAACAAAAAAAACATCTCAAAAAAAAAAAAAAAAACAAAAAAACAAAAAAACCCAAAACCTGTTCAAATCTGTTTATTCAGGGATTGTTACACCAGAAATAATACTCTTTTTCAAATAAAACATTCACAACCAAGTGAAATTTAATATTTTATGACAACTCACATTTCTATTGAATTGTCTCACATTTCTAGGGCAAGTGGTATTCACTACACGGCACGTTGGGTCACGGTATATAAAAATAGCTTTCCTTTTGCATGTGTTCTCACGAAAGGTTTTCTTAAATTCAAAAATGCTCTCATGAAAAAAAGGTCACACTACTTTTGTAGAAGCAAACATCCTCTGCAGAGAATAGAAACCAAAAAGCTTCTGCCCCCTCAGAACACTGACTGACATTTAACAGTGCTACTGGGCGTTAGTGCCTGACTTTCCCTTTTGGTGACGTCAAGCTGGTCAAAGCTACTGCATTTCTGAAAGTACATTGCAAGTCTTCTGATGTCGAGCTTACACTGTCAATCTATTTTTGTGGCACCTAAAGTCATGCAGTTCAGTTGATAGCATCAGGCTATGAGCAATAAGTTTTCATCTGTCTATATGCCATCTAAGCCTTGAGTCTTCACATCTGTATTTCTCATAAGGTCTATTCGGGTGTGAATGTTTAGAGCATGCCTACAATACACAAAGGGCAGCTCAGGATGAAAAAGAAATGATGCCTATTAGATTGAGCGGCAGAGTAAAGCGCTCATTAAACATGCCTGAGATGACTATTCAAATTCTGGCTGTGGAAACAGGAACCTGAACACAGCCTTTCATTTCCAACAAAACTGCTCTGTTGTCTGGGTTTAGGAACATTTTAAGGTAGCATTTTATCTCCTACGTTCAATCTGTTTTCTGGTAAGCAGTTAGAGATAATATCCCCCATCATGCACCATTTATATGAAACTAACAAATTTTCAGAAAGAAAAACGGAGAAAAACTAATAGAAAAAGCTTTAAAAGACCTGTATGTTTTTTTATAGCATTGACAGAAGATAAAAGATGCAGTTATATTTTTTTGTATGATGAGTAATATGTAAACATATACACACACATACATACAGACATGAACACATACATACATACACATGTAAAACCTCCTCCTTTCCTTTCCCCCTCTCCCCAAAACACAGCAGTTTTAAACATAAGTGTGAACCACATACTGGATGTAAAATGTTCCTCAGAGCAGGAGCTACGTCCAACAAGGAAAATAGAAAATCTAGCAAGTACGTAGATAAAGTACAACAGGCCAAAAAGAATTCTGTTAAGACATGGCTAACTGTTCAACAACTAAAAATGAAAATCTTCTCCGTGTTCAGTCAGAAACAGGAACCTTTCACAGTGCCTGTAGTTCTAATAAATCATGAATTCTGAGGTTAAAAATATATATTTAAAAATGGCTTCTCAGAAAAAAAATTAAGCAGTGTTTTCACTGATGTTCACATCAGGGAGACAATGTGGCATCCTGGCTAGCTTGCTAGCAGAAGTCAATTGCTTGTCATTGTCATTTTCTACATTGCAGAGAAAGCTGGAGATAAAGTTACCAGATAGGCACCTGAATTTCAGACATTATTATTTCCAGTGTCAGTGTATTTAGTGCGCAATTAAAAATTAATAATTATGTGCCTTAAAGTGATTAAAAATTAATTCCTCCTTTTCTCTTTGGTTACTGCTTCAGGTAAAACTGCTCTGGAGTTAATGTTTGGCCTCTCATTTCTCAGTCATGAAGGACAGTGATGAGGCTTTCTATATTTTTTTCAAGAAAGCTTTTGTTTATCTCACGGGTGGGAGATACTAACGAATCTGATAAAGCTTAATGATGTGCAGAGTTTTGAAAAAACATACAAATCAAGCATTAATGAATTAGTAAATACAAAGGCAGAGGCCACATAAACCAGGGAAAGCAAATGTGTCCTACCACCTTTGTGTTCTGTAACTACTGTCATTAACAGCTTGATATTGCCAACAGACAATATGAACTCTCCCCTTATTCAAATACTGAACAAGGGTGAATATTAATTTAAATTCAAATAATAATGGGACAATGAAATCATAGCAATAGAAAGCATGGAAATTAGACTAGTATTTAATAGACCTGTTTTTAATGACTCCATTAATCTTTACATCACATTATTCTTAAATAGAAGTTTATGCTCTTCAGTGTTCACAATTTAGATAATGTATAAACTTGCAAGCTAGTAAAGGACAGCATCTTAAGTCATCAATTAATGAAAAGCACAAAGTTTATAAAGCTATAAAGATCTCACTTTAAAATGTGCAAAATATACTCACATACAGCAAAATGGGAAATACAGGTTTTTATTAAGACTCAATTTTAACATTAATTTCTCTCTTTCTGAAACTAAAGAAGAAGTAAATTATTCCTGTAGAAATGTTTATTGATAGCATAATGCAAGCTACACTTAAAAATAACCCGTTATACTGTTAATCAAACTTTTTTTTCAATAAAACAATAAAATAACATCTTAATCTGAACAGTGCATAACTGCTTAATGAAGGATACAGTTTGAAAATGTTGCAATGAGCTACTAAAAATCCTTAATCATAAATAAACTTATAGTCATTTGTAGATAACATATGTTGGATGTCACAAGAAATTTCATAGGGAAAATCTTCACGCTTATTAACTATACGCAGTTGTCAAACTCTATGAAGTTATTATTGACAGTTAATATGCTTTAGATGATTCCTCTTAAAAACAAACAAACAAACAAACAAACAGCAACAACAAACAACTAGCAGTGCAAAAAAAATTAGGAGATCATCATAAAATAGCTCAGGTTGGAGGATCATCGAGCTCCAGCCCCCAGCCACGAACAAGGTTGCCAACCACTACTTCAGGTTGGCAAAACTGGTTATGTTACCAATGGCAATTCTGCTAAAATTGACGACTCTACATCCTGACCTCTGCACATCAGAGAAGGTTTAACTCCAATTATTACTATATAGCTTGGGAAAGATGATTTCAGAATCAAAGGACTTTAAAAATTTAAACAAATAGTGTGTGACAAATAACCGTCAGGGAATGTTTTACCAAGTATAACATCACTTTTCCTGTGCACATGTTGTAAGATCAAAGCAGAAGCCCAGATTTTCATCTTCACAGAATGCTAAGATTTCCATCTCATTCCTGTTCTACCCAGGGGAATTACATATGCAGATACGTGAACTGTCTTTTCCTGCTAGAAAAGTCCACATGGGTAGATATGGCTCCTAGCTAAATGTGTTAAAAGAAAAGATACTGTACTGTTAAGAATGGTTATTATATATATATAAAATACTCTGCTGCATGTGTATCATTTTTAATATTTTTCACCAGGCTACACTGAGACTTCAAAATGGAGCTCAGTCAACATTTGTATTTTGCAGCTGCCATTTTGTGGGAGATATTATGACAAAAGATTCTAGTAAGATCTTTAAAGTAATGGTAGAATTTTACAGACCTGGTAACAAGGAGACTGTTGCAGGAATCCAAGCCTGTAACATGCAGAGCAACATACTGAGGGAAGAGGGAATGTGCTGAAAACATAATGAATGCACATTTCTGCAGCATGCATAATTATGGCTCACGGAAACTCTAATGGAATAAATCACTGACTACAATAAAATAAAGATAATTCTCAAAGTTGTAACAGAAATTTTTTGTTCTTTCCTTCACAGCTAGAAAATTTTGGAAATTGGGTAGCTTACTATTCTTCCATTGGTATTGAGTTTGTGTGATGAAGGAATATTTTCACGGAACATTATTCTGTTCACTAGGAAACACGCACAGATGAAATCAGGAAAATATCCAGAGTGGTGTTCAAGACATGAAATGCAATTGAAGATAAATAAGCCTGCATCTGTAGTCAATTTAAAGCCTAAATTCCATTTCTCATCCCTCTGGTCCACCTGCTTCTCGTTCTGTCTTTAGTTGAGTTCTAGTTCTATAACCCGGTGAAACTGACTTTAGTAGATTACCACTCTGCGGAGACCGTAATGACATATCGCATTCTTTTGTATTTTGTCAAATGCGATGCGATTAAGAATGTTTATCTGAAGCAATGGTTTGAGTCCATCTGAAAACTTCCCATAATGTAACAAGTATCCTTTCTGTGATAAACAGAGGACTGGAAAGAGGTTGGGAACAATGGATGAGTAAAATTTGTTTTATGGGAAACATAACTAACATAATTAAATAAATTGATGAAAGAAGGCTCGGTGTGTGAGGGAAAAGCAGACAGGATAGACAGAATTATCAAGTATCTTGACAAAACATGGAAAACTAATAATGTTTAAAAAAATAAATCCAGTGAACGCATTGTGCATACGCACTGATCTAGCAAAATGCCTCTGTACCTTAATACATACTAGTAATATTCTGTAGAAAGTGTTCTGTATTAATGAAATAGTTCTGATCCCAATACATAATTCATTAAAATGTATTAACAATTTATTTTCAGTAGACCAAATAAAGAAAGGACTAGTTTTCTTAAGCAAAGCATCAATAACAGAATTTTTATCATTCTTTTCAATTGCACAGATCAGTAAAGAAATAAAGGGGCAATAATTTGAGCGGGATATCAAACAACTTTCTATAATTTCTATCCAGAAAAATATCCTTTTCTAGTCTATTTGATTTATACTGTTATTCTGTAAATACTGGCATTCAATAACACATTCATTACCAAAACAAATATTAATGATAAAAAACATCAGAGCTTTGTGCCCAAGCTAATTACTTTGGTGGAAATGTTGCTAATGGTTTCAGTTGGGAATGAATTCAACCTACATTTATGACAAATACCAAAAAATGGTCATCTGTGAATGTTATAAAATGGGCAATGATTTCTTATTTAAGAAGTGAAATCTGCCTTTTTGAATTGAACCAATCTTAATGCCATTACAAGAAACTATTCAACATGACTCTTTTGAATTCAAAAAGCTAAAAGTAAAGCATTGGACTACTCACATATGACAACTGTTCTATATGCAGACAGATTTTAAAAATATTCTTAAGGCTTTTCATACAACAAAAACGCGTGTCTGCATTCTCATTGTCTTTCATTATTTCTTGAAGCTGATATTGGACCGTGCTCACTGGAAACAGGCAAGCACTTTTTTATATGTATGAAAAGAGAGAGTGCATTATGTATTTGCATAGACTCACTGCATTCATCACTGTACTTTGTTGTGAGCAGCCCAGAAATTACCTCTCATTTGCAACTGTCATAATTCCTGAAGCAGTTACATCAAATGTGCTTATAAGTAAACTGGAAAATAATCAATTTACTCTGGAATACTTCACACAGATTGAAAGTTTTTGCTGGAAAGGAGTGAAATTAAAAGGAGAAATGTGCATTTTAATTGCAGTAGCTGTACAGAAGAAGAAAGGGTGACTTCATAGTTCTGCAGTGGTCACCAATGGTGCTCTGTGAAGCCCTTAACTTGTTATATACAAGATCTTAATCCATCCTTATAGATATTAAAATTTATTTCATTGGAGGTTCTCAAATATTCTTTGTCGCATCACTACACAATCTGCCGACCCAAAAAGATGCACACGTTCTCTCAGTACAGCAGCTCTGTCCTGCAAGTAGCAGGGGGGAAGAAAGACACAACTGCAGATTCCCTTTCTGGGAGGTTACTCAGAAATCTGTCTCTATTCCTCACACCCCTAGTCTACTCTTGAAAAAAAAAAAAAATGCCATGAGGCCCTATCTACCACAAGAAATAAAGACAGAACATACTTGGTTTTGGGGCAAGGCTGGATAGGACAAACACATTTTTAATACTATAATGAATTCTTTATGGAACTGCGCTACTTACTCTTTCATTTTCTTTCATTATGAAAAATATGCAAAGGAGTGACTTTTTTTTTTCCCCGTGGAAGGTCTGTAGAAGGGTACTCTATATATCCTGATGGAAATTTTTAATCTATATTTTTAATATTTCACAAATTTTATTGTTAATCTGAGACATTTGAGTTATTCAAGCATCAAATTACTCTGCAACATACAGGTTTCTTGTATAATTGCTTTTAAACTGCAGATCCGGTATGCCACATTTTGGCTGGCTTACAGTTCTATTTCTATAATAAAACCTCCACCACCAAAACATCATTAGCAACTCAAAGATAAAGCAGTATAAATCTCACAGAGCAGTTGTTGGCACTGTTCACAATATGGAACATTTTCACTACATGCAAGCTTTATATTCTGTTTGAAACATATTGGGGAAATACTTGCCATGTACAATAAAATTGGAATTTGTTTAAGGGAAGAATCTGTGTTCCATTATAGCTCCTTCTTTATATAACTATAACAACTCAGGATTTTTTGGAGAACGTTAGGTCTCTTCACTACTATCAAACCCCTACCAGGAGATTACAGTATTGACAGAGTAATTGCTTCATCTTTGTTCCAGAAACAGCCCATTCTGTTTAAGCTGTTACCTTGAACACTGTGATAGCAGCATTTTTCAGAGTCCTTAGCAATTATCAAAACTGACAGACATCTAAAAGCTGGAACAACCATCCATCTCAGATTCCCAGCCTTTGGAAATACGCTCTTTAAAAAGTCAGTTAGAACCAAAGACACTTATTGCTGGGGATGCTTCAAAATCATGTATCTGCAATGAAAGCAGCATATCCGGTACACATTCTAGATGTACAGTAAAATGAAAGAAAAAAGAAAATTGTAAAAAAGAAAAAAGAAACTTAATGAATTCCATAAGCTAATTCTGTTCACTATTTTAAAATTTATCTATCAATAGCACATATTCCTTGACTTCCTGCTCCATGCAAATGATACTATGGGTTTTCCACAGTATTAGAAAAATATTGATAAAATGCTGGAAAGAGAATTATGAGTATTTTAAAATTACTTTAAGACAGATTTCTGTAGGATTTTAAAGCCTGTGTATAGGCCAGTAATCAAATAACAAATAATCTGACAGAATTATTTTATGTAATAAAAAAGTAGAGTACAGATGAATACCTATGTTCTTACATAATAAAGCAGGATCACTTTTAAAAGAATTATACGTTTCTAAAAAATAAAGTACAATGCAAAGGATTGTTTTTAACTTGTTTGAAGTATAAGGTACTTTGAGAAAGAATTAAACATTAAGCCTCTAATATCATCACACATCCTCCTTAGCACGGTATTACATATAACACTAAACAACATTTTGGGGCAAAATCTTATTCAAAACAGAAGCATCTGGATTATTCTATAAATTTTCTCCTGAAGGGCTGTAGACTAATATGTAGAATGTTTTTGTTTCCTACAGAATAGCTTCAAGATCCTATTTGTTAGATATACAATGGAGCACTTGAAGGTAATAACATATTTCTGAAATAACTGCAGTTCAGTTACTTTTCTGTTACTCAGTCTATTCTACCCAATGTTTTTGAGGGTGAGTTTAATTTATGGAAAACTGCAGAAATACTAAATCATAACTATTTTTACCTTGTTAGGCTTGTAAGCTTAAAGTCAACAATAGATTCCTTATTTAGGCCAATTGCTTCAATGTTGATGATATCATCCACTTCTGGCTCTGTAGCAATAAACAGCAACGGAAACTTCCAGATACCTCCGGTAGTGCAATGTACTACTAAAGTTCCTTCATTCCTTAAAATTTCAGATAAGAATATTTATTAATTGAAGAGAATTACAAAACAAACTTGGTAAATTTATGTCCAAAATAACTTTCAAGTGCGCAGATTTGTACTGCAGAAAAGTGAAAATACAGATGGCTTTAAATTGGAATATGTCCTTAATTTTACATGGCATATTATGTATTTGTCACTCTTTATACTGGAAATACGAAGCATTTGATATTTACAGCAAAATACAAGAAAAGACATTATATGAAAACAAAATAATGGGCATAGACAAGAGATTTGTTTACTCTCTTTGGATGCATAAATTTAACTCCATTTGTTTTACTTGTTATTCTTTACTTACTGCAGTGTTAGAAGAGATCTGAAGCAGAATGTTTGTTAGGAGTTCATATTAAAATCAGATAGATCTGACTTATGTATATGTACTCTGTAGATCACGGTGATAGAAAAAACTAATTGAACTGCAGTATTTTGGCCCTCTGTACCCAGTCCAATGGTTCTCACATACAGAAAGATACAAACTAAATAAACATACCAAAAAAAAAAAAAAAAAAAAGCCAAACACACCAACAAATGATGAAAAAGCAAAAGCAAAAAAAAAAAAACCAAACAACAAAAACAGGACAGAATAGTAATCAAGAAGGTTTCTTCTCTCTGACACAAGACGCTGTGTGAGGTGGATGGAAAGTCTTCCTTAAAGGTTTGCTCTTAGTTTATTTTAATAACTTTGTGGGCTACTGTGAATACAGTTCCCTTCTGACTCATAAAAATACTTTCTCTGTACACAGCCCTTGATGTATAGCAGTAATTACACTCTACAGTCCCTGGTAGTTCTGAGCCTCTGAATTTACCTTGTGCCTCTGTATGGAAGTGAAGCATCTCTCCAGCCTCCTCCTGTTGACTGCTTTCAAAGGAAGTTGCAACTTCCCCTTCTCTCCAAAAGGTTCTCTCTTTCACAGTTTATTTTTTTAAAGAGGTCTATCACAACCTTAGCAGAGGACAATATTTTTCTGCAGACCATTGCTACTAGGGCACTAGAAACGCATTTTCAAATTCAGTCATCCTGTCCAACCACAGATTATTTACGTATGCTTGTCTAGGAATGTTTTTCAAAACTGACAAGCCATTTTGTTTGTATGCTTTTCATGAATTTGAGAGCAACTCATTTTCACTGGAAGTCATAACACTTTCAGTACTTCAATACTTAGAAATAAATTGATGCATACACACTAAGGCAGTAACCCAGCAGAACCATCTAGCAAATATTGAAAAGAAATACTTCTAGTCTTAATTCCAAAGATAACATAATCAGAAGCAGCAACTAAGAAAATCTAACACAACAGATTGTGAAGGTAAAAACAAAATAAGGATTTTATTACATGTTCAGTGAGTAATAAGGAACAGGGACTTACCTCATTGGTTTGTTAGGTGCAAATACTATATTAAAGATCAGTGTTATAATTCCAGATTCTGTATCCCATTCTCTTTGAATCAGATGCATACCAACTAAAGGTTCAAGCTGAGATTTAATTTCATTTGATTGATACTGTAATTCGTACTGAAATTCCACTGCTGCAGAGAAACCTAAATGATACAAAGGAAAACGATCAATCTGTGTGCACTCAAACTTCACACAGTTGGACAGATTGTAGTTACAACTTGGCCTTTTGTTATTAAAAATGACAAACAAGTGAAACTAGAAATTACTCAAAACTTGACTGATGTGCTTCTGACTGTGTAACAAAATTTCGCTATTTCATATAGCAAGCTATATAGGATCTGGAAAAAGAGAAGCTGGAAAACTTAAGAGAAGTAAACAACAAAAGTAACACCATCCTGGTTACCACTTCTGTGTTACAGTGAGGTACTTCTATTTTACCAGGCAGATATAAATCACAAAAATTTGATACTATATTTTCAAGCAGTGCCATTGAGGTAATCTCAAAAATAAATTCTCGATAAGAATGTCTGTGCCACTGATGGCTGCCAACCTGATAAATATGGTACAGAAAAACAGAAAAGATCCCACTATCAGCCTCTACTCTTATTCCCTGTACCAGCTACGAAAAATAGTTATGCATAATAATAAACAACTAAGCATACATGTGAGACAAGGAGGTGATCTGAGACAACCAGTGCAGCTTCACCAAGGGCAGACTGTGCCTAACAAATCTGGTGGTCTACAAAGGAGAGATGGCATTGGTGGACATTGGATTTCACCTACCTGGACTTGTACAAGGCTTTTGACATGGTCATACATCACATTCTTATCTCTGAATTGGAGAGAGATGGATTTGAAGAGTGAACTATTTAATGGATAAAGAGTTGGTTGTATAGACACAGCCAAAGGATTGTAGTCAGTGGCTCTATGTTCAGGTGGAGGCTGGTCACAAGTGGTGTTCCACAGGGGCCTGTTCTGGAGCTAGTGTTCTTCAACATTTTTATCAGTGACACAGAGGTATTGAGTGTATCCCCAGGAAGTCTGCTGATAACACCAAGCTGAGTGGGGCAGTTCATATAACAGAAGGAAGTCAACCACAGGGACTTTAAAGCAGGCTTTAAAAGTGGGCCATGTGAACCAAATGAGGTTCAGCTTGGGGAAGAGAAGGCTCCAGGAAAACCTCATTGCAGCCTTCCAGTACTTGAGCGGAGCTTATAAACACGAAGGGAGACTGATCTTTTATACAGGCAGATAGTGATAAGACAAGGTGGAAAGGCTATAAACAAACAAGAGTGGAGATTTAGGTTAGATGCTAGGAGGAATTTTTTGCTCAGTAGGTGGTGAGGCTCTGGCACAGCTGCCCAGAGAAGCTGTGGTGCCCCACCCCTGGAGGCGCTCAAGGCCAGGTTGGATGGGGCCCTGGGCAGCCTGAACTGGTAGGGGGCAGCCCTGCCCACGGCAGGGGTCGAAACTAGATGATCTTTAAGGTCCCTTCCAACCCAAACCATTCTGTGATTCTAAGACTTACGCTTGATCTAAAATTTTCACAGATGTAAGCAAATTACTAACAGCACAGAGGATAAGCGGTTACAGTACATACATACTGAGTACTGAATATACAGGATTCCCCTGTATGAATCCATCAGTTACAAGAGTATTTTATAGCAATAAAAGTTCTGGTTATAATGGAAATAAATATGAATGATTTTCTTACAGTTTACAACATTCCTGGGATCATCCTGTATTGTTCTATTTGTTTATCTTTTTGAAAAATATGTTTATACCACGCATTCAAATTTCAGCACAGTCCAAGGCTTATAGTAGTCATGCTAGACAAATGTCAAAATGCAAAGATTTAGACATAAAAATCAAATTTTATGGGAGAGAAAAGATGACATAATTTGGAGCATCCTACAGTTGGAAAATTATAGCTGTTTTGTAGATGGATCTTCCAGCACTTATTACACAGTATAGCTCAGGAGAAAGTATATTTTATACTTTAAATACTAGGAAGAAAATGTGAACTGCATGGTGGTTTTAGCATTCAAAGATTTATGCATGGCACCTTTTAGTTATGTATAATTAAGTATCTCAAATTTTTCTACTCCAGTTTATTTTCTAATCTGTTATATGTCCATGTCAAGTATTTAAAGTATTTTAATATTTACAACACCTAAGGAATACAAATTTATAGTTTCAATATACGAAAATTTTGAAACAGCACAGATCTCATTTAGATTTAGCTGTTTAAAACAGAAAAAATGTAATTAGATTTTCATCAGCTGCAAACTCTGAAAACGACCATATTATCATACTTTCAGAAGCCCCTGTGAATGAATTACATTTCATTCTAGAAAATTCCATAATTTTCATGCTGCCTAAGCAAACATAGAATCATAGAATCATAGAATCACAAGGTTGGAAAGGACCTACAAGATCATCCAGTCCAACCATCCTCCCATTACCATTGCTACCACAAGCCACTAAACACTAAAGCTCCTCATCCAGATGCTTCTTGCACACTGCCAGGAACAGCGACTCCACCACCTCCCTGGGCAGGCCATTCCAGTGCCCGATCATTCTCTGAGAGAAAAAGTTTTTCCTTATGTCTAATCTAAACCTCCTCTGGTACAACTTGGGGCCATTTCCTCCGGTCCTGTTTGTGGCCTGGGAGAAGAGGCCAAACCCCTCCTTACCACAACTACATGCAGCAACTAGAGGAAAAATAAAAAAAAAAAAGGTGACTCATGGTTAAAAATTTGTCCAAATTTTCAGATGTTCTGACTTATCTTGATTCTCAGAATTTCCAGCTTTAATTAAAAATTGTGAAATAAGTAAAATATTGGAGGCAGAACTATAATTTTTAAAGTAATGATGAATAAAAAACAACATGTTATTCTAATGTTCCTCGAAACATTAGCCCAGTACTTTGTATACCAGGAATTCATAGAATCAAATTCATTTAGGTTAGAAAAAGCCTTTAAGATCATCAAGACCCTCTACCAACTTAATACCACCAAGTCTATCACTGAACCATATAACTCAGTGCCACATCCATACCT
Source organism: Alectoris magna (assembly GCA_030625065.1). Lineage (NCBI taxonomy): Eukaryota > Metazoa > Chordata > Aves > Galliformes > Phasianidae > Alectoris > Alectoris magna. The sequence continues at coordinate 82,894,114 of CM060560.1, forward strand.
GTCTTATACGGATGGCAAATCTACCACTTGCCTGGGCAGCCTGTTCCAACGCTGAACCATGCTTTCCATAAAGAACTGTTATCTTTCAAAAACCATTTTAGTGCAGTTAACTGTTTTAATCTAATTCACACTGTAAAATAAATATGCAGACACAGAGCACTTATTGGAAATCCATCTCTGCACTGAGAATAGTTGTAGGAAGAATTTTAACTACATCTGACTAAATAATAAAATACTCATCAATTCAAATACCTGGAAGATGTAACATGCTATTTAAATACAGCTGGTTATGGAAATTACTTCCTCATATATCCCAAAGGATATTAGATATCATTCCAGTAAAAAAAAATAAAAAAAAAATAAAAAATATTAAAAGAAAGAGTAAGAATATGGTTTTGAATAACTATTCCAAGATTAATTTCTTAAAGTATTATAAATGTTTTGTTTTGAAAGGCAATTAATCTCAATTTTTAGCTGTTCCGCTTTCTGTAAATGAAGATTTCCAAAAGGTAGCATGTATTAGGCAACATTGGCAGCTCTATCAGAATTACTGAAGTAGATATGTTTGAAAACCAGAAGATTTTTGAATTATATGCTTCCATGATTTGCCTGTAACTTGTTAGTCATGCAAGAGTCAGCGTAGGGGATTTTTTAAATTAACCTCTAAGAACAGGAAAGGAAATGGACTGCTTCTTTTTTATTTTCTTACACTTAAGAATGGTAGTGTGGAAAAAAAGAATTTTACACCGAGCATATAATCTGGAAAAATCTAAATTCTTTCTGAAATCTGAATCCTCACTATTATAATGATTCAATGTAAAGCTAATAGATATATTTCGCATATCTAAAAAAAAAAAAAAGCCTAGTATGCTCATATATTAAGAATCTTAGTAACTGAACTTACATTTCAGCTACAAAGGCATCGATGTCCCTAATATCTGTAAAAGATTCCATGAACATATCACAGGATATTTCTGACCTGGAATAGAGTTTCACCATGTCATTAGAGAAGCTTTTCATACCTCCCTCTTATTCCTAAGAAAGTGAGTAAGTGTTTGACCTCACTGGAGATAGTTCATTCAATAATGCAGTTTCTTATTATATAAAGGCACTGTGCTATGAGGCTACAGTCTTTTGTGGATACCTAGAGGAGATATAGCTGCCTGAGCTCTTTGCAAATGCTTAACTTGCAGCAGACTTGTTATAAGAAATGACAAGGCGGAGGAGCATCCTACGGAGCACCCATGAGACAGAAGGAAATTAAAAGCGTGAGGGATAAAGGTTCAGACTGAAAAAAAAAATGATTGCCTCTGACATCGTGGGCCAACATAATAATATAGGAGGTATTACCCTCATATTTTTGCTTTAGAGATTTGTTAGGGCAGACTGGCCAATCAGCTTCTGTTTCTTTCTTCCCCCCCTCTCCCTTTCCTGGGAGTAAAAAAATTTTTCATGAGTACAAAAAAAAAAAAAAAAAAAAAAAAAAGTAACACCAGGAAGGATTGAATTATTTCTCATTTCATATTAGAGTTACTGTTTTTGCACTTCTGTGAGGATGAATGAGCATCTTCAGAATATTTTATCATTGGTCTGGTTTGCTGCAAGCATTGAATGTTTTAATTGAGTGTGATTTTACTTTAGTGTTAGAAAGTAATTCTAATTTGCATGATGTTTCCCATTCTTAAAATCCTAAGATTTGAACATTTCATTTAAAAAGTTTGAAGTTGCTTGATGACAATTTACAAGTTCTTTTTTAATAAGCATTTTTTATTTTTTCTAGCTATACTAAACAATAAGGAGTGAGAAAAACATGCAATTTTTTAAAAATGGATTTAGTAGGTAACCTGTTACATCACAATCACGTAAGTGCAGTTCCATTTGAAGATCTTAATCAAAATATCTGTGTATTATTTTAGTTATTTTCCATTGATTGGATGTACAAAAAACATTTCAAAAATCTAACGTTTGTAAATGCAAATACGTATTTATATTTTCTTGCTTTACAATCAAATGATAATTTACAAGCATCCACTACAGCTTTTATTTCTTCCAGGTATTACATTTTCACTCAAGAAATCTCACATAGTACTATATTCTGCATAGTAACAACTCACACCAATCCTTTGAAGTTGATGTATGTAAGGATAGGAGGCAGTAAATATAGCTTAACCAGCTTCAGATCACCCAAGAAAAGTATTGGTCACAGTCCAGTAACAAAGAAGGAGTAGCTCACCCCTTTCAAATGTTCAAGATTCACTAGAAACTCCCAGAGCAGATAATCACCAAGAAGAGATGTTTCCCTTTTGGCTGCCAGCCCTTACATGAAGTTAGGGAGGGGTAGAACCAAGGTCTACCTTTTGATCACACAGGTGAATTGCACGTGCGTGTGCTCCCAGGGCTGGCTATGACCCTTCACCAAGTGCTCAATCACTGGTTCAGGCTGTCACCTAACAGTTCCCATGCAGTGAGCCTACACTTCTATTTCAGAAAGCAAAAAAATGCATTGAATCTCATCTGTGCTTCACTCATACATAAATAAACAAAAATTACATAGCTCAAAAAAATAATCTAAATATACTTCTGTTTCTACTCCACTACTGTGTTCTTTGACTTCAACTAATTCCCTGTTTTCCAGAGGGAGTTGTCATCCTTAGCAACTAGGTAATCCGTAACTCTTCCTATCACATGGTGGTTCACCTTCTCATCAACATTTTCATGTTGCTTTTATTAACAGCTTTCTCCAATCTACTATTCCAGAACAAACATTTCATCTTTCTTTCCTATACTTCTCACAGAGTAAAAAAATGAGTGTACAGTGTCATTCATAAAACTCGTTTATATAATTCCTTCAGCCCTTAACACCATTTCAGAAACAATTCCACAATGATTCTGATGATAGAGAGATGGCTTAAGTTATATATAAAGCCATTTTCAATATTATTATCTTCTTCATATTGCTTTCCGAATTCACTTCCCACGTTATCAGCAATTATATTAAAAACGGTCTAGATGATAGATAGGTCTATGAGGATATTTTCTCTCCACCTATACTGGTATTTTTCTACCTTACACAGATAAATTTATTTGATAATAGCAAATATCGTTGAAATGATTTCAGGTGAGCTTCTTGATCTGGACCTGTCACGTCAAAATGGCATTTACTGGAATCCATAGCACTGGCCAACATGAAATCTTGTTACATTGGAGAACAGTTTTTAATATGCTTGAAGGTGTTCTTCCTCCGTCTCAAAGAGCTGGTTTAGTGAAATTGAAGAAAACAAAGGATCTCTGTAAATCCTAACTGAGATACAGTACTTCAGGAGGTTTTGAATACTAGGTAATTGTCATAAAACTGTAGAGAATACATATATATATATATATGTATGTATGTATATTTCTGTTTTTAGACGGTGAAACAAAGAGTACTCTCCATAAAATGTATGCCAGTGTACTTAATGACCCGGTATATCTGGAAAATGTTATTTGACCGCTAGGTGCAAGTAAGCTGTCCATCAGTTTACAGGTCAGTATAGCTGCAAAACTTGCACATAGCACAAAAAACTCACATCTGGAGCCTAGACAGTACTGTTCACCGGAAACTAAATCACGTGAAACTTTCCCAGAAATAATAACCCAGGAACAAAGATTAAACTTTAAGAAATGAGTACTACGAATTAATAAAGATCAGGTAAGTTAGTTATAAACACTCAGCTCTGATTGCCCAGCTCATGTGATAAACTTAAGTCGGTCTATTTCCTCAGAAGGTACTCTCACTGCATACTCCATATGCTCTCACCATATTGAAGTTTGGTTGCTTAGAAATGTGCTTTCTGTAACTGATATCTTGTAAATGTTTGATGCTTTTTTTTGCAATGCTATGGAAAATGAAGCAGTATTTTCCACTGAATGTTTAGAGTAGACAAGAAAAACTACTTTATTAGAGTAAAAAAGAACTTCTACACTTGTATGAATGAACTTACATCTTAAATAAGGCTTACTGAAAATAATAACTTTACAACGATATTAAAAAAAAATTAAATTAACATAAACACATGTATTTAATACAACAGAAATTTATTTTTAAAAGGGGTATAACACAGTTACTATGTCTAAAATATCAACTTTATATTACTTGATCTCTGGAACACTGCTGACTTTCAAACATCAAATCAAGTCATTTTAACTTCACAGTGGTTAGATTGTCCCTTCTTTCTGAAGAAATTATTTTCTACTTCAAATGATATCTTCTGGAATGGGTGAAATTTAATTCCTTTAACATAAGGTATATATGTGAAGATTTTTCACTTCCCAAGAACTGTCCAGACAATCTGAATACTGAACTATAGTAGTAGCTGGTTAAATCTGATCTGCCAAGAATTATCTGGATATAAGAAGTGTTTACATCATGTAAACCTTGATGAATCACTCTTTCAGGAAAGAATAAAAAAAAAACAACAAACCAAAGATAAATATCTTGCCAGCCTGTTATCTTACAGGTTTACACTTTTGTTTACCTTACTACTGGCAGACTGCAGAAAACTCATACTACCATTAAATCCAATTCCTAATAGGCATTAAATTCATATAGCAATAATGACATTAAAAGGTAATTGAAAATCACCAGTTACAAATGATCTTACAGCCTACGTTTTCAAGCATTTTATTACCAGACTACTTGCTTAAAAAGATGCAGTGATGTCCCAAATCAATGTCTCGCAGTACGTGCAGAAGCCAGTGTTATAAACATGAAATACTGGTCCCATTAGTAAAACAAGCACTACACATCATGAATCTGCAAGTCTTTTAAATTGTTGTCTCAACTTCTTGAATATATGTTATTCTTGTCAATTCAGAGGCCACCAGTTTGGAAAGAAATAGCTGAGGTATGCTTAAGATGGCCTGCTCAAATGTTACAAGTCAATAAAGAGCTAAGTGTCTCTGCCACTCTACTGTAAAAAATCATAGAATCACAGAGTCACAGACTGGCCTGGGTTGGAAGGGACATGAAAGCTGTGGGCAGGGCCGCCCCCCACCAGCTCAGGCTGCCCAGGGCCCCATCCAGCCTGGCCTTGAGCACCTCCAGGGATGGGGCACCACAGCTTCTCTGGGCATCTGTGTTCAAGACAAAATTCTCCCAAGTGAACCAGTGTGAGACCTATTTTGGATACATCGCTGTTCTCACAAGGTTGAATAATGGCACAATGATAGTATTTACAGCTATGCAAAGAGGTAAGAATGTGTTTTGAGATCTTCACTTCTTTTTATTTTACTGGATTGATTACTAGTGCTTTTTAATATGGCAAGATAAGACTTTGCTTAGGCAATAAACTATCCTTGATACTGCAACATGAGAAATTATAAAGTTTAACTAAGTAACCAATAAGTATACTTTGTGCACAATTTCAGATCCCCTTATTTTTAAAAAATATTCCCCAAAAATCTGTTTAATGTAACAAACTGGAGAGCGATGGCAGATATAAAACCACATTGGGTAGTAAAGGGGGATGGGACCATGGTTGCATGAAAATCATCACCCGTATGAAGGATGTAAAACATCTAGATTCACATTTTGCTGATTTTCACTTTTTCATAATTCTTTGTCAGGGAAGTTACTCTAACATAGTATTCCTGTAGAGAATCCATTGGTCTAGATTCTAAAGCTAATTCAAATGGCATAGATGATACACAAAGGCAAGTCTCAAACTGAACACCTAACACATTGCAATCATAGCAACTTCTGTACTATTTTACCACCTTACAGTGCTCTTGAGAAAGATGGAACATGTTGAACTCCCTTCCTTTCATTTACAGCTATGTTAAATTCTATTTAGAATGTCTCATATCACACACCATACTTCTGAAATAACATTTTTCTTAAAATAAACAGGATTACTCTGAACCAAAAATGCAAATGTAGGTTAAGACTGAAAGGTGCAATAATTATTGAAAATATCGTATTATGGTGCATAACTTGTCATTATAAATATAGCTGCCAATACACACATATGAACAGAAGTAACAGGCATGCAGCAGTAACTAGCATTCTTTTCTTATTACTTTGTAGTACACTTAAACTTCATACCATCCTCTTTCAAAACGAGGTATGATATGAGAAGCTGGCATATCTCTGAAGAAATTGATTTTCACTGTGTCCTCAGCTGATTAACAGTAAGTGGAAGGCATCTTTTTATAAAGCTTTATTGCCTCTTTCGAACAGGGCCTCTTTCTTCAATCCATTTTGCTGCAGATATTGGCCTGCTGGTAGGAATGCATCTTACAAATAGGGACAGCCTGCAGATAAATAGTGCCTTGCAGTGCTTACACCGACATATTTTTGATATGTCTTTAGATATTGAGAAGGCTATTCCTTTTTGAAGAAGGGATGGTATGAGTGCAAGCCTCCCATTCAAGACAGATACAGGAAAAAAAAGAAAAAAAAAAAAAAAGAAAAAAAAAACTGTTATATGAATGCCTTATATTTGCAACATGGTAGAAATATGGACTGAGAGAAAAAAAAAATTAATCTCCAACTGTTGTCGTAGCATTTCTATATGAAGTGAAATATTTACCATATGTTCAGTGTTATTAAAATAACATGATATCTAAGCTATTTATTCCTACCATCAGTGTCTTGAACAACTTGATTGTTGGATGGTTTATTTCCAATGACCTTTTCAGAATTTCTTGTGGTAGACGTGGCAGTTGCACCAGGAACGACACCTGTTAGCTGCACTTCCACTTTTTTTTCTACTCTCTCCCTGGCTTGACAACGTACCACAGCTACAGAAAAGCAAGAATCTGTTATTTGTGAAATATCAGCAACTCTATTTAAACAAAATAATTAAACATAGAAGTGAGATGTTCTTGGAGAATGATGGAATTCCAGTTAAAGCCGAGGGAAATAAAAGCTTTTTCCCTTCTCAGAGTTGGCTCAGAGCAGCACTTGCTATTTTGCTTTTTCTTTCAATCATGAAATGTATCTTCATTGTGCCTCCTATGCAAATAGAAGTTGCAATATACTTTGATATATATACCAATGAGAAAGGAAGACTAAAATGAAAATAAGGAAGGAATTTAAAAGTTAAATGAAACAATATTATTTCCTGCTTTTGTTAATTTAAGAACATCAAAATTCAGCTTTTAAAGAACCATGACAGAATCTTGGCATGAATTTCTCTTTGAAGCATGATGGACCTTTTTCCAATCCAGTTAATAATTATAATCTACTTATTCTATAATAAGTCTTTTTTCAATAGAAGTAGCTGTTTTAGCTTATATACTAAATTTTATAAAGCTTAATTAAATAGCTATTGTTGATGCTTGTTTCAATTCTCAGTGGCACAGAAAGAAGAAAATCAGAATCAAGAACTGAAGAAAAAAAATATTTCCCTCCAAAAAACTTTAGAATTTTCCAGAGTTATTAAGAGCAACATAAAACCAACAGATGATGACAAACTTCTCGGTTTCAAGGTCTACATTTTATTTTCTTCAGAGTTATAGCTATGAAAACTGTACAATTCTTTTTATATTCTTAAAAAGCTAGAATTTTTTCCAGCTACAAGGTAGTACACAATGACTCATTGTCCCTAATTTTTATGTGAGGAAGAAGAAGTTCAGAATTAGTAATTTATCTAAACAATCAATATAATTATATCCAGTGATTCTTTAAAAAGTAACTCTGAACTTCACATCACAATTTTATGATAAATAATTCAGAATGAACTCCTGTTAACTTATAATGTCCCGTGTTTAAAAAAGAGCAACAAATCCCTTACTTCAGGACACTGTTTATTTAGCTTCGATTTGTGGTTATGGAGTTTGTTTCACTACCACAAATTTGAAAATATATTACTGCATCTTCTATTCAAGTATTTTCCTTCCTTTAGAAAATAAAACAAAACTTTTCTTTGTTAGTGGTCTTTTCCTGATTGACAGGGTTTAAGTGAGATCTGTAGAATTCTTCTAAACCATTCCATGAGGGAGAGCTAGAGAAAGAATTTTAAATGTGCCTTTAATTCCGAGATGTGCTTATATTTATGAGTGTATGCTGTCTGTATTACTGCTTTTTACCTGATGTCTCATATCACTGTCTAAACACTGTGCCTATATCAGATTCTCACAATTCATCTTACTACCAGAAAAGATTATACACTTTCTTTTTCATAACTAAGTAATATTTATGGATAAAAATCACCTCCCTTTGGGATCCGGCTTGACAAGTACCTTAGCAACGCAATCTAATGATACCTGCTTCGAGCAGAGTGTTGGATTAGATGACCTCTGGTGGCACTTCCCAATCTAAATAATCCTATGCTATTTCGACTTTGCAAGAAATAGAAATACACATATATTAAAAAAAAAAAAAAAAAAAAAGCTGTTGTTTTTCCATTTGTAATTTCCATTATTTAAGCTAGCCAGTGTGTGATCTACTTAACATGTGCTACGTGGGTTGTGACCACTGATAGTTTTAATTGATCTCATGAGATACTAAGCCAAGTGACCTCTCAAAGTTTATAAAGATGTAAATAAGAATGACACAAATGATGCACTGCGTTATGTTTTAGCAAAACAGCTTTGTTTTCTGACATAACAGCTTGTAGCCTGCAGGCAATTTCAATAAATATATTCATTAAAAGAGATGAGAACACAATTATGATCATTCAAAACAATGCCTTAAAAGAAAAGCAGGTTTCTTGTAAATTACAAACATTACAGCAGGATTTTTTAAGGAGTCAATTTATTACTGGAAATCATAAGAATTCAGAATAAAGACAGGAATGGAACAGGTTTCTCTCTCACAAATAGATATTTTAGGTCATATTTCAATTGAAGTTCTAGTATTTCCTCAAGAAAAAAAAGAAGTAAATATGGTGATAGCCAAAATAAATATACATTTTAAATGACTGCAATATTATCTATACGCATTACAAACATTTACTGAACACAAACTACACAACTATTTACAAATATTTTATACCTCCAGTTTACTTTTAGGAATTTAAAATTATTGAAGATGTGACATTATTTAAATTTCTGATCATAAATAACAGTGATGTCACTGAACCAATTCATGAATGCCAACAGTTTTAAGTTATGAATATTACACCTAATAAATACAAAAGACTGATCAAAAGATTTATCTCCTAGTCTGCCAGTGAATTACGCAACTGTTTTAAACATGATAACAAACGCATCAGTAGTTCTATTGCAAATGAGACTTGCTATAACAATCATTTTGGGCAACAGTGGCTTGTTGCATGACAATATTCTGCTTCATTCCTTACGGTATTAAGGTGGAAATTAGGGAGATGAAAGCTCTAATTAATACCACATCACTGGTATTTATCTGAAAGTAAAAGGTCCTTAAGCAAATTAAATTAATGACAGTAAAAGTAGTAGTTTTCCATAAGTCATACCTGTATTTTAACCTGTCAAGTGCAAAAAGGCATTTTATCCAGTTTTCTAAAGAAAAGTAGATAAAACAGAAGAGGACAATAATAATTTGCTATAAAATTGTCCCTTGTCATCTTTTATTGAAAGTTCTCAGGAGCAAGTGGAAAACCTACTGCTATTTACACCAATCTATATTCTGGTTTTGGTTAAAGAGTAGAATGCAAAACAGTGGATATCTAACCTGTAATCTCACTTGAGGGGTATCTTGGACAGATAAGTAGAAAGCTACCCTTGTGCCAGTCTCTTGCTTGATTTACAGCTCTCTAACTTAGCATTAACTGGGATACCAAAGGGCAGAAGCCTGAAGAATTCCATCTGTTCCTGCCTCCTTTTAGCCATAATAAAAACAAAATAAATCTTTTTTACTTTGTAGGCTGGGCAAGGAGATTTCATTTTTCGAATTTGCTTTTATCTTTTTTAAGAATGTGATTAAGTACTACCACAAATTCTCATAACCAAATTTGTGTGATAACACAAATTAATTTCCTTGCATTTACTGTTCAAGTTTTTTATTGATTACCTACCTGGCACTAAGTTCTGATGTGGTGCTTCAGGTATTCCACGAATTGGATAGGTCCAGAGTATTCCCCGAATACCCCCATCCTCTGATACAGTAATGCTATTTGGAGAATAAGTGAACAGTATCAGTATGGAAAATATGAAGGACTATCATCATAACACTATCATCATGATTGACTATTGAGAATTTTTTTTTCTCCAAAGCAATCTAGAGTTAAGAGATGCTGCATGCGTAAGACTCCTTTTTATTGTATGCTGTAAGCAATAAGCTAAACATATCTTAGAAAAAATATGGAATAAGGTCTAACCATTTCAGAAAAGTCATAACTTACATCCACATACTTCAGTGTCTTTGGCTATGTTAGTATCTGACTATATGATCTCTTATGCCATATCTATGCTGATGCAAAGTTTATGCATTACATAAAAACATCCACAGGAGAACAACTATTAGTGAAAAATTAGAGGCCTCTAAGAGCTTTCCTTTGCTCAATATCCATAACTACACTGACAGCTAGTACTTTGCATTTTGTAAAGTACACGCTTTACAGGATACATTAAAAGCTAATGTTGGATGCCTACTGCCCTCAAAATCAGACACTTGACTCCCCTTTGGGAGCTACACACAAATATCTGAAGGAGAAAATGATGACAGGATTGAGTATCTTCAACTACTTTTTTGCTTCCTATTAGAATAAATTACCTCTTTAAGTCATTATTTAATTCAGCAGAATCCTCATAAGGCCAGTTCTCACCATTTTCCCTCATTACATGAATTACCATCACAGCCTCATACATTTTCATTGTATCTGGTATGAATAACACGGGGATGACCAGTTTTTCTTTTGGAGCTAATGGGTTTCCTGTAGAATAGAATAGATTGTTATGGTATTTTGGAAATTTTGCAAATATTTAAATCACTTTATTCATATATTTGCTTTTTTTTTTTTTCTTTTAGATACAATATTTAATGTTTCAGAGTAATGTTTTGTTCTCCCTGTGACAGTAGATTGCATTTTACACTGCTCTTGCTACAGTCAAATCTCATCTTAAAGTATCATTTGTGGTCTGTCCTCCTGTAAGAAGGTATTTTTTGATTCCATGTCCTAAAGAAAAGAGCTCACATAAATTGTAGTATGACTTTAAAAAAAAAAAGAAACAAAGCAAAAAAAAACCCAAAACCCTTTAGACTTCTGCTTACTGATAAAACTTTGAAAAGAGACCCAAGAAGACTCCGAGGGCTTGAAACAAAACAAGCAGGATAAAGTGAACTTCCCACATTTCATATTCAGAGATTATATGTACTATATGTAAGTAAATCCCATTATTTTCTAGGGTCTATGTTGTGTTTTTTGAACTTTGGTGGGTTGCAATGCAGGTGCATAACACTGCATTAAAGAAAGATGAATCCAAAAGTAATTTAAGGACATAATTAAAATATACTTAAAAGAGCTGATATTACTGCTGTAGAAGCCATAGATATTGTGTACTTACATTTCTTAAAATGAAAAACAAACAAACAAAAAAACATGCATGCCATCTATAATGGTGACCTGACACATTCCATAATAAAAAACCATTTTCCAATGGCTTGCCAGTCTTCCAAGTGTCAGGGTATGTTCTGGCAATAAAGTTATAGATAAATTCCATAAATTAGAACAAGAATATCATACAGACTTTTCATTGTCAATCTGTTAAAGAATTATTGAAATTTCGTGGAATTGACATCTCCGGTTTAGAGGTTCAGCTTTCATCTTTCTGCAGAGAAAGCTCTTATTTATGAGTAAATTTCACAACTACGTAATAAATTCTAAATATTTGAGATCATTTTTTGATGCCTACTACAATGTACACATGGTAAGACAGGAATATCTGTATTGTTCCTGGGAGTGACTGAATCTACACAAGCTAGAATGTGTGGGAGAAGCATTGCTCTCCCCCTGGTTGCTTCCTCTGATAAACAAAGACTGCTGTGTTCTCAAAAAATGTCGGCAAAGAAACTTTCATGTTCCCCTTCCTATAGACAGAGAGGCTTAAAGGTGAAGATCCCTGCATACACATCTATTCCACTGCAATCGTGTGCAACTTTATCTCTGGATTGTGTCCATTTCTTTCCTGGATTTTTAATTTTTTCCATTGTAGTCATTGTGGCAGGCTGCACCCCACGTTGCAAAAAGGCTGGTTCAAGCAGAGAAAGCAGCTTTTCTCTTCCCTCAAAAGCACAAGAGTAGCTTTAACTTGCCATAAACTGCATTCCCCCTACCATTTGTAGGAAAACACTTTCTCAGCTCTTTCAGCAATACTACGCTTACTAACACAGAAGACATTAATATATACGTATATGTATACAATTTCAGTAGAAATCAGGAAGACCAACCAAGTAGATCCTGTTTGTCTATGAACTTCATGTATTCTGCTAGGGTTACCAAGAAAGTATTCCCTCTCCATGCCCTCTACAGTGGTGCCTATAAAATTGCAACCAAAAAATTGGTGTTGCATCAGTGTCACAGTAATTAAAAAATATACAAAGAGGAGCTGCTCAAGCTAATTTTTGCTCTATAGTGTTTTGACAGGGTGGTTTGCAATTAACAACAATGAAAAGCCTTTCAGAGGGTATAAAGTAGAACAGGGTATTACTAATACCATTTGCAACTACTTTAACACAACAGATAGAACAGACTGTAAACTGATATTTTGCTGCATTATGTATATACTGCATATACTGTCCGAACAGCAGCTTAATTATGCCTGTTACAGGACACAGTGATATTTTAACAGTAAATTTTAATACAGAACACATATGGTATCATTCTGGGTCATTCTAGCAGAAAATTTGTTATTAAACATCATGAAAAGACAAATTTTCATGTAAGTGTTGAAATGGAATGCGTTCACATTTTTAATAAACATTCTTATTAGAAGCTGTTCATAATGACAGTAATTTTTATATTACTGGGCTTGCCTGCAGCTGTCAAATAACCAACTGATTATTAACTGCTAGTAAAGATTTATCTCCATATGATTTTGCATAGTTAATAAGATAAATGAAATAGGCCTAATTGCAAGAGCTACATATTTCTTCATGCTTCTCTTTTCTCATTCCCATTTAGAAAACATGGATGAGTAACTGCTGGCTATGGGCAATTTTAGTACAAATCAGCATCACTAGGTCACTCCACAAACTCTTCATAATAAATTCACAGCAAGACACTTTTTCTGAATAAAGGCACAACACATTTGTTAAAAAGCACTGAGCCAGATTTTTGTAACATCTTTGTTCTATTTTACTGTCCTCCAGGCCCTTAGGAAACTGTCATAGTTATCAGCATAAGCTCAGCTGACCCTTTACAAGACTGAAGCCATCGGATTCAAAGCAAGCATCACAATTAGAGTCAACTGCCCTATGGAAAAGCACATCTCCTCCCACATCTCAGCTCACCCTTTACAAGACTGAAGCCATCGGATTCGAAGCAAGTATCACAATTAGAGTCAACTGCCCTATGGAAAAGCACATCTCCTCCCACGTTTCTTCATTTGCTAGCCTGTTTTTCTAAGCCTTGCCTCTCATCTCTCCGAAGGGACAGTGGAGAACACTGACTCTGTAAAAGAATCCTTGGACCTGACTTCTGAAGCTTAAGACTAGAACTCTAAATTGGATACTTAAATCAAAATAAGTGTAATTTAAATTCTCTGCTTCGGTTCTATGGAACACATCACTCAGGTTGATTTCTATGTAATATTTGTGTCAGTCCTAGAAAGCATAGCACTGTGAAGTATGAGGCAGTGGATCTTTATAACAGAGATTTTCTTTGCAAGGATTATAGAAAGGTAAAAATGCATTTGTTGCCTCAATAGTAGCATAGGAAAATGTTTAAGAGTAAGCATCCAACATAGTGCCACACTGATAAAACAGAGATTATGATGAGCAAAACATTCTGCAATATCTTTGAAGAGTCACCACCCTCTCATTTAACTTTATCCCAGTTCAAGTCATGTATTTTTCATATCAGTAATGTACTTGTATCACAAAGTTTCTAGTTGTTGAAAGGAATATATCCTTGATGCACTGCTGTCTGTAACATCTCAGAATACCTCCCATTTACAATGCCCAGAACAGCAACAATCAGTTCAGTTCCCTCGAACTGAAAAAGAGAGATGAGGAAGAGCTTACTGTGTCTTCTTGGAGTCCAATGTGGAACCATTCAACAGTGGTCTTTTTTTTTTTTTTTTTTCCCTGTCTTAACAGTTTTTCCATGAAAATTACCAACATATAAAAATTCCAATTAAAACCACAGTTGGCCATGCTAAAATTAACACTAGTGACACAGACGTTAATCCAGCATAATCGGGGCTTTTTCTACCATCAACCTCAGGATTTGGAAAGGGCAGCCTCCAGGATACTTGCAGACAACAGATGCTGCTGGGGAAGGACTGTTATTTATTCGTTTAGGAACTCATCTAGAAAAGGAGGATTGATATCAGGCAGTAGAAAGAGAGATCACCAGCACTCCAGTAAGCATCTGAAGTACATAACAAAAACACAGGCCTATGTATTCTTCATTTATGTTCACTGCTAGAAGAGTTAAAAGCTTGGCTCATATATGAAGACTGAGATGTTTTCTATTGTGGCTCTTATGAAGGTGGTTCAGTGCTAAATTCCAGGAGTTAAAGAAAGAATGAACAGCTCTTCTACCTTAACTCTTACTAAGAGTGGGATGGCAGATTCATTTTTTGTTTGCATCTTTTTCTTTTTTTTTTTTTTTTTTTTTTTTTCCTTAACACCTGTTATAAAGATGCTTGAAGTTTTGATTCCCTTTTGGTAAAACATTATCACAGACCTTCGTTATAAGTTCTAATTAACAAACTGTGAGAATACAGTACTCTGTGTTAGTTTACCTACATCAGTTTTATAATTTGACAGTTTCAATGAGAAGAGGAATAAAATTCTCTGGATCAACAGCCATCAGTCAACAACCTCTATGTGTGGAGATAGATACACAAAACCTGACTGACTGTCATCCTGGACAACTGCTTCAGCTTACCTTGCTTAATCAAGAGAGGGGATGGGTAAGATCATCTCAAGTGGTCCCTTGACACCTAAATGATGTGACTGTGCAATTCAATTGTTTTATATATCTGAAGTTACCAGGAAGATAATTGGTTGCTCAGTCTCTCATGTAATCGCAGACATGGAGAGCAAAAAAAATTAAACTTGGTCTAACTTATGCTTTTTCATGGCACATATGTTACAGTAGAACTCCCGTTCGCACCTTCTCTAGGGCAAAGAAAATGACATGTATTTCAAGTTAGTTCAGCTTCTATACAATAAAATTTTTTAAAAAAGCATCTCAAATGATAACTATATAATCTCATCCTGCATTTTGATGGTTACACTACCATTTTGATTTCCTTCAGTTCAGTTTATTTAAGTAGACAGGAAGCAAGATACCTTTGCTTATACCTTTCACAGATGGTCCACAGTGGTCATATTTTTAGGAGGAATCTGTGTTTCCTGAATTATTATTTCATCAAAAGTTAGAGTTGTCCTTTGCCCTACATCTGAAAGTTTCAGAGAATCGCAGAATGGTTGAAGTTGGAAAGGACCTCTGGCAGACATGTGGTCCGACCTGTCCAGGTAGGACCACCCAGAGCAGGTTGCCCAGGCCCACATCCAGGTGGCATTTGAAGATCTCCAAGGGAGGAGACTCCTCCACCTCTCTAGCAACCCATGGCAGTGTCTGCACTGCACAGAAGTGCTTCTTGATGTTCAGAGGTAACCTCCTGTGTTCCAGCATGTGTCCAGTATGTGTTGCCTCTTATCTTGGCACTGGGCACCACTGAAGAGAGCCTGGCTCCATTTTCTTTGCACCCTCCATTCATTGACAACATCCCTCAAGTTTCTTTTCTGAAAACGTTAAGTCATAAATATGCAACTCAGACACTAATAAGCAATTTCACAATTGACTGATTAAAACTTGAAAAGTTGCTTTGAGAAATAAATGGCACAAATGAAAGAATGGATGTTTGAGTCTTTAACTGAAAGTCTTCACATCATCACTGTCATAAGCACACAATAAAATCTATTAGATACAGCATGTTTATAAGCTTTGTTTGTGATTCTATGAATCTTGTGTTAATACCATTTTGTACACTTCTGGCAGAGTCTTTCTGGCTTATTTTATTAAGAGATTTAATTTAGAAGGATTTCTTCTGGTACTAAATAATGGATACAAGTTAAACATTTGCTATTTAGATTAAAATAAATTGATTGAGAACAGGGCTCAGTAATTAAATATGTTGTTTCATTTAATGTAATTTATTCTGCTTTTAAACAAAGCCTGTCTAAAAGGCTTAGCACAAAGTTTCCTTTTTCATTTACAAAATTATCATTTTCTAACTAATAGTCTATTATGCATTTGTGGACAAAATAAAAACCATTATTTTGACAGAAATACCTACTATATTTATTTATCATAGATGTGCAGTAGCATCTCATCTTAAAAAGTTTAAGCACACCAAGTGGGGAAAAAAAAAAAAAAAAAGGCTCCAAGCACAGCAATTCACCTCTTCAGTATAACCAAAACAAGAAAAAATACAGATCGTGTCTTTAAATCTTGGGAACTTTTGAAAAATGTATGTAACAAAGATTGTGAAGACTGTGAAGATCACACACTCTTACTGAGGATAAGTGAAAAACCATTTTTCTTAACATTCTGACTATAATTACTGTGTAGTGTATTTCAGAAGAAAGTCTCCATCACTTCCTTATCACATCTGATGGCTTGCTTTGGTGGAAGAAAGTGTCTTATTTAATACATGAATTACATAACAATTTAGAACATATTGCTGATCCCCTAGACCCCGGCAGATTTAACCTTTGGTTAGATGTTACAGAGCTGCCAAATATTTAAAACAAACAAAAAAGTTAATTGCTTGACACTTATGTCTGTGCCACATTCAAAAATACTTTTCACATCTGCCGATACGTTCTGCATTCATATTGGCAGCATGCGATACCTTTGCAATTTCATACCACTGGCATCCTGATGGTGGACTTCGTGAAATTCAGAAAGCAAACACATTAGGAAAGACACATGAATTGCAGGAGATGAGAACAGCAAGAAAGCAAAACTGAGTACAAGCAGTACAGAACAGTATGCAAGATGCAAGTGAGAACAGGAAGATGGAGAATAGTTGGTAATATAACTTGGAAAAAAAAAAACAATGAAAAAACAACACCATGTTAGGGACCAAAAGAAGGGTGACAGACATACCGACTTGCAAAATGATTCCATGGTAGCGAACAGAAGTGGAGACTGCATTATACGGAAGTCACTTGGCATAGGGAATTAAATTTTGTAATTATTCTATGGTCTAACATTTTTCCAAAACTTTATGGAGAACAGACAGTTCGTCCTGCTTTTTCATTTTGGAAACAGAATCTTACATGCTCTGCACTAATAATGGGAAAAACTATATCCCACTCTATCTCCTTCCTCTGCTCCAGTGAATCCAAAGTTTTATCCTTTTGCTCTCAAAGAAAACTCACATTAACCTAAGATAAAGTATCAGACAAGTAAATTAAGAGTATGCCAGCTTCATCTTTCCTTAATCTTCTTCTAGATCCAAAGTCACACAAAAATGTCTTTGGTCCATGGTTGAAAGAAAACAGTAATTGTTCCAGTTCAGGCATAATTGAATTTTAGACATACGTCAAATATCTTATTATTTTTGACATATATATTTTCACATTCATTTTATATCTCTTAATCCTATCTCTGAAGGCACAGTCAAGTCCTGAAGCTACAGCAGATTTTAATCAATATCTGGAAAGTGTTGTGAAATTGGTAGTGACATTGGTGCTCCTATATCCTACTTTTTATATTCAACAAAACATTGTACTACCTCTTACAAGTTTCCAGGAGATGTATTGCAATTCATATATAACTGGAAACAGATACAGGTTTCCAATTGACTCCGGTACGTGAATGAGATACAGTGATTACTCAGCACTTCTGCTTTTTCCAAAGTTGTTTTCTTGACATATTTTACACCGTTTGAAAAAGCCAGTTTAGCTATTACTCTCCTTTGTGAGTTATACATATATCTATTTCCTGAGTTGTAAATTTTCACATTCTTCATCATTCAAGGTTCACAGGTTTTTGTAGTAAGGCAGAATTGATCTCTATGCTGTTTTTTGCAGGGTTTTTTTTTTTTTTTTTTTTTCCCCAGTTGTTTCCTAGTACTCCAGAAAATAGTCAAAGTTGGTAAGAAGAATCCCTCTTGAAAAGCAGCTTCTGCCCACTAATGTGAAACAGTCATAAAACAATAGTTCTGTGAATCACAGAAGCCGTGACATAGTGAAGAATGTATAATTCACATGGAGGGAGAACATATTTCTAAACTAAAATACCTACCATATTAGCAAGTTTGTTTCTGGAGGTAACATTTGTGTATTCCAGCAAATATGATTCCTTGCCATTAATATTAAAAGGCTTTTTAGTGATATTATAAGAAAGGGTCTCAGTATTTAATTGAGATTTGTCTTGGTATAAATTGATTTTAGTTTCTTCTCGTTATGACAGCAATTGGTCAGCAGTCAGCAATCAGACAGCAGTCTGGTTTGTTTTAGGATGTTTTGAGTTTATAGAGATAGAAAGTAAATATCTGTGCGGACTGAATTATCTGTGATTCCATCTATTTTTATTCTGTCTGGAATACAAAATGGTTTACAAGACTGCAAACACAGGATAATACCACAGGTCCACAACAGTAAATACAATTCAAAATAGCCACAACAGGAATATTATATAAGTTTAGAGATATTAGGGAATACAAAACTGAATAAATAAGAATAGGATGTAAGGATAAAGTTCATTTATGCAGACTGCATTGAGATAATGCATAAAAATAAACCCAACCAGATCTGAAAACTGGTGGGAACGAATACACTTTTCTAGCCCTCTAAGCAAGCAAAGAAGTTGGGACATTCATAGCTTCTTGACATTGCCATTTAATGCCTCTTCCTCGTTGAAGACTGCTGCTGTCAAGCTTAGGAAACAGTGTGGTACCAGGAGGATATGCATCTTTATAGCCTTTTTAACTATTTTACTTTTCTGCATTATTTTGGATTCTAAATTGCAGTGGTATTATAAATGGACCAATGATAACTCTATTAGTAGTTTGTCACATTAGAGAAACAAGATTTTTTTGGCTCTAGTTATGTCCCCCTTTGCCCACTGTGTTTTGTGTATAATAGCCTAAAATCCAACATGTGGATCAACCCCAATTCTAACTCCTGAAACTTGGCAGAAGATAATCTCTACATTTAACCATGTTGAAGAAACGAGGTATGCCTATTGGTCAGACTGAAAAAATAAAAGCAGAAAAACAGGCTTAAGCAAAAATACATAGTCAAGTTTCTACTCACAAAGCAGAAGAGCAAATGAAATACAAAACACCCTGAATATTGGAAGAGCAGACTTCAGGCTCCTCAGAGAACCAATTAGCAAGGAGCCCTAGGAATATGCTTTAGTGGTGCTGGGGTCCATCAGTGCTGGTTACTTTTTAAGTACCAATCCCTTAGGAGCACAGGAACCGTAAATTTCAGAATTTAAGATGCCATGCATATGGAGAAGATTGTCTTATCTGAGCAAGGATCTTCCTGAGGAGATTAGACAGGAACAGAAAGTTCCTGACACAAGAAGAAAGGGCAGATGACATGGGAGGAATACAGAGAAGCTGTTCATCATTGTATGGAGATAATTCATTCATGTGGCAAAAACTCAATTAGAGTTGAGGCTGGCCATTACTTTGAGGACCACAGATAACCTTGGTCCAGTACTTAATGAGGATGGTCACCTCACAAAAAGGGACACAGACAAAGCAGTGACCTTTAATGCCTTCTCTGTCTCTGTCTTTGACACCAGTAATGGGCCATGGGGTTACATCAGGCTGGTGACCAGTTACTAGTAGGGTTCTACTGGGCCCCATTTTATCATCAGCTCCCTTCAATATTTTCATCAGTGGCTTGGATACAAGACTTGAAGATGCACTAAATAAGTTTGTGGATGACAATAAACAGGAAGAAGATTTTGACTCCTTCCACTGCCTCTGCAACTAAGGCCTTACAGAGCAACTTTGACAAAGTCAGCAGTCACCAACTATATGAATTTTAACACAAGCAAGTGCTGGATTCTCCAACTGGGACAGGGTAACCCTAGTGATAAGTGCAGACTGGGGGAGGAGAAGCAGGAGAGCAGTCTAACAGAAGGGGATCCTGGGGTTCTGGATGAAAGCAAGTTGAACATGAATCACCAGTGTGCCCCAGAAGCAAAAATGATCAACTATAACCTGAGATGCATCAGTCCCAGCACTGCTAGCTGGTTGAGGGGTGGGACTGTCCTGTTCTACCCTGTTCTGCTGCAGCCTAACCTCCAGCATCATGTGAAGATTTGGGGCACTAAAATATAAGGACATAAAGCTATTAGAGAGCACCCAAAGGAGGGCTGCGAAGATGGGGAAGTGTCCAGTGCAAACAAAGTATGAAGAGAGAGCTGAGGCCTCTCAGTGTGCTCAGCCAAGTGCAGAGGAGCTGAGGGGAAGCCTCACGGCGGCTGCAGCTCCTCACAGGGAGCAGAGAGGCAGCGCTCAGCTCTGCTCTCTGTGACAGCGACAGGGCCCGAGGGAACGGCATGGAGCTGTGTCAGGGGAGGGGCAGATGGGGGTCAGGGAAAGGGTCTTCACCAGAGGGCAGTGGGCACGGAATGGGCTGCACAGGGCTGTGGGCACGGCCCCGAGCACTGGAGTTCTGGGAGCATCTGGACAGTTCTCTCAGACATAGGGTTTGGTGGTCCTGTGTGGAGCCTGGTGTTGGACTCAGTGAACCTTGTGGGTCCCTTCCAAATAAAGATATTCTAAGATTCTATGATTAACAGTTCTAGATTCCACCCTTTCACCCATAATCCTTAGGCAGAACAGTAGTTTTTGGAGTTATGGGTTCAGTCGTCACATGAACTATTCTGAACGCTGCCTCTTCAATTTAAACTTTTCTGATATTCAATAACTTTGCAGATTGAATTTCTTTGGTCTTCTCCATATAAGTGAAATATTCCAAGACTAACCAGAATATTGCTGCAATGCAATTGGAGTATTTGAATTTAGACGCATTAACAACAAAAACAACAGAGAACTTGGTGCTTACGCAAAGCATTTTTTACTTCTTAATGTTATCTATCATGACCACAAGTTCATGATGTTTCTTGTGGAATAATGCAAGTGAAAAAGGGGGGAGGATGGGGAGTCATACACTCTGGGAAAGAGGTTTCAGGACTCAATTTAGAAAATTCTATGGGAAAAAAATTCTTCAGAGAAGACAAAGGACCCTCATTTCTTTTACATTTATTAGCGAGTCATTTTGATTATTTCCTTGGCCTATGCAAAAATGAAGTGAAGAACAGCCTAAATGTCATTGCTGTATGATTTTTATTACAATTTTAGGAGTGAACACTGATTTAACTGTAGTGGTCTCTTACAGAGATCAGTAATCATACGTCTATGATGACAATTTAAATAATACATCTTATGTTCTTGCTTTGATCACTTCATGCAAAACCTGCTCCAGAGTTTATCAAGATTACCACAGAGCAGCGATTTGTCCTAGAGAAGGTAAGCAAAAAAATATCAGCTGTATCATCTAATAGGAAACTATTTTGAGCTGTTAAATGCCTTTCTAATTCAGAGACATTTTGGACTTTTATGGTCATGGGAGTAATTTGTATCAACTTTCTCTCTTCTTTTTTTAATAAGTAATGCTTTCTGCCAGAAGTCACTTGTCTCTTGTTGGTAGATCTCAAACTACAAAATAATTTATTTCTCAGATTCTAAACTAATTTACCATGTCTACATGAAATTATTTTTTATTGCCTTTGTGGACTCATATGTGATTTATGCATATTTCTGCGAGCCAGTCATTATACCATGTAAGGACTCATCAGTTTTGAGATGTGTAGAAGGCAACATGTGCTAACATTACCAAGTAGAGGGACTTTATTTACAAGTAAATAGATTTCAAGAAGTTTGAAAAGCCTGTATTTCTCTAACTGGTAACAGGTAAAAAGTAGCAAAAAGAAAATTAGGTAAATCTGGGTATCCAATTAGCTAAACTATAATAAAAATTCATTCTTTGGTAAAGAGGCGAAACAGTAAAAAAAAAAAAAAAAAAAAAGGATTGTTATAATACAGTTTGTGATCTTGCACTTGAAGAGCAAGTAAAGCAAAGTTGGCAAGATAGAAATCGTTCAAAACTTCCTCAACACCTATACTATGATATGTATTGTGGTCTTGCACCACTATGTTTGATAAAACAGACCTGCTTGTTTATGCAGTGTTTAGAAGTGAATGTGCTATTCATACAAGTCTGAATAACAGCTCTTTTTAACAACTAACTTCTTACTTTCCTACTTAATAGAGAGGATTTTTTTAGTGATTGAAATGAAGGAGCTGAAAAGCCTCTAAAAGGACTGCACACAATTCATCTGATCAATCCGATGGTTTCTGTTGATTATAGGTAGCAGAGGTAATGTAAATCACAAAAAAAGTACATTAACTCATTTATGTAATTGACATTCAATTTCAAAAAGGAAGTGGGTCTTGTAATTAATATATATCAATTTCATGGTTTCTTAATCCTTGTTTTAACTTAAAATCTATGATAAGGAAAAAGATTTTATCTATAAGTGATTTTCAGTGCTCATTAAGTGACCAGATGAAGGTTTGACAATTCAAGATAAAATGTTATTGCAAAACTATTGTCTTTACTTCATTCAACAAAACAAGAATATTTAGCATTGTGATTCTTCTAACAAGTGCACAAATGATGTGATCACAAAATACGATTTGCTTTAGTATTGTAAAGTTCTAGCATATCTACACCTCTGTTTCTCTGGGTTCACACTTAAAAATATAACGTTAAGTAAACTCCCTCAAGTAAGTGGAGATTTGTGAAAATAGAGTTGTCAGGTACCAAAACAATATTTGAGGGTGTGAAGTATTTAAGTATCTGTACACATTCATTACCTACTTGGTTTTTTATAGGTTATAACTATTTATGAAACAGATTTTCACCTAAAATAACATATTAATTTTAAAATCAGAAACATGAGATCCTTTCAAATCCAACATTGAAGGGTTAATTTAACATCTTAACAGGAAAGTAGTGTCTGGTAGTGTCTCAAAAAAACAGTCACACTTACATGTTTACTATCATGAGCCCTTAAATGTGTTGTCATTTCAAGAGATACTACTAATGAGCAAAGAAATAAGTTCAATTTCCCTCTGCTTAGCAGATGATAATATATCAAGCAACTATGAACGTAATAAAGCATCTTGTATACATTTTTTAACATAAACACTGATGTCCAATGTAGAATTTTCTGTTGCATGCTTCAAAGTTTATGATATGTTATGACTGGTGATAGTAAAGGTTATGATTCAGACACTTTGTATATAATTGTAACACAGATCTTTGTTCTCACTCCTGAGGATATCCAAATTCTAATACTTGACATCACAATCCTCTCTGCAAGTTTAGCTACTACGATTTATGAGCAGGACAAGTGTCACACTACAACAGACACAAAGGCTGAGTTACAATTAAATTGAGAAACAGCAAACATTTTTTCCTCTCTTCTCCCCTTTCCCTATGCGGTGATGAAATTCTTCAAAGAAATAATATTCGTTAAACCTAAATATTCATATTAGATTGAAGATAATCATTACAGGTGTTTATGAATGATAGTATTAATCTGATCTCCATGTAAAACAGGAAGGGTTTCAGCATAAATTCCGTAAAAGCTGAAAATGAGGACCTATATACATAATAAGTTGTAAAAGAGAAATTAAGTTTTGCAGAAACTTAAATGGAGAGGAAGAAGGTAGCAGTGGTAAGTATTCTCATTGCAAATATACACTGACAGAAGCAATCCCAGTGGCTTTCCCAAACCAAAAGACGCCTTGCCTAATCATCCAGGTATTATGACAGAAAAGTAAATCAGGGAATCTAATTTCCCCTTGTAACTGAAAGATATCAATCCTTAATGAGAATGTGAATAATTTATTTTTTCCCCTATAAAAAGATATTTTGAATACTTTATTAATCTTAGCAATAGCACGACAAAATATCTAGAGAAGAGAATTAAAGCAGCAGAGTAGTACAGATATGGTGTTCATTTTAATTAAATTATTCCTCCCCTACAGTGAACAATTTTAAAGTCACCATCTGTCAAGAACGGGAGCGATAGTAATATTGACTCAGGTTAGGTTTAATAATATATAGTGGACATGGAAATACATAATTTTAGAGGAACATGTAGGTATTGTCACAAGTATTTATCAAAATAGTTAAACATGCACACAAAAAAATCACACCAAGTCATATTATAGCAATTAGATTAGATTCCTGACACATACATTTACATTTCCTGTAATTTCACTGCAACTAAAGTATATGTTTAAATCTAGTACTTTCTTATCTAGGGATTGTCTCAGATATAAGAAATTAAACATACCGAAATACACAACTGAAACATCAACTTCAGCCACCACTCCGAACAGTACAAAAAATGCATCTTTTCCAGCATGAATCACTTGTCTGAATTATGAATGTAACATTTAGCAGCCATTCTTTCAATTAATCACATACCCTGCCTAAGAACTAAACAAATTATTTGAATGCATTTGAGACAAAATTAGCTTTCATATATAAAAAATATATCTGTCCCTATTTAAAATTCAGTCTTCAGTATGTTACAATTTTGTCAACCTAGATACTTGACGAGTGTTGTTAATGACAGGTACTGAACAGGGAGCAGATAACAAGGGCAGATATCCTATTTCTTTTGATATGTTCAGTGACTACAATGCTAAACCCAGGAAGAGTGCAAGTTACAGCACCCCCTTTTGATTTGGCCATTGTCCTTTGCGGGAAACCCAGAAGATAATGCAGTGCATTATCTTTTAGTTTGCATGCTATGCAAACTAAATGGGATTATTGTCTAAAGGGGTATGGAAATTATAATGGAAAATAAGGGGCAAAGAGAAGATTTCAAGAGTACAAAACATTATAGGAAGTTAAGAGGAGTGAATATGGGATGGAAAACAGAGGACCAAAGACCAAAGGGGATGAAGGAGGAACAAGCATAGGAAAATAAAGGTGAGAGAGAATAAAACTGTGTAACCAGGTGCTGGTCAATAATGCTGTCTGCCTAAGCCTCAGCTTGATCACTGTCTTTTCCTCTTATTAAACCCTATTTCTAACTATCTTCTGTGTAAATACACTCCCTATTCTGAGTCTCTGTGTGTCAGTGAGTAGCAAAGTTCAAGCTGGACTAGACAGCAAGGAGGATGAGGCTCAAGCACCAGCTATGGGAGAGAGTATGTTTAAGACCAGTTACTGGATGGAGCAGTGCTTTGTGTTGGTGGTGGGATGTTAGCTGCTACCTTATATCACTCCATACTAGCCAGCAAGATCATCAGTGTCTGGGAAGACCCATGATAAGGATCAGTGACTGGATAAAGGGCCTACAGACTGACTTTGCATACAGGTCAGACTTAAATCTGTGCTAGTTTAGCATTCAAGGGACCAGCAGTCACGCATGGACATATGAGCTGAGTGAGCAAATCCATACATACACGTTCTGCTGGTGAACATCAAGCAAGACTAGCCAGGGAGTAGGAGCAGACCAGGATCCAAAAAGACCCAAGGTCTGTGCTGATGACCAGATAAGGAGCCACAGATCTGAGTACTGGAGAAACTTAAGCCGCATGCTAACATTCAAAATATCTGAAGGTGATGTTAATGCATCAAGAGAGTGAGGGCACATGTCTGTACCTCCAGCACAGCTCGGTCCCAATCAGTCAAATACTAGAAAATGCAGCAGGTTGTCCATGGTGTCCATATTTACCTGAGTGCCAGCTGTTTTTATGGGAATGCTGGTAAAGGCACTGCTCTCTGCATTGAACTCTGTGATTGGCTGTTTGTAGTCTTTGTGTGTGGGCCTGCCAGCCTGTCTGGGGGAATAACTGCGCAGCCTGACTGCTGTGTGGCAGAAGACTCTGACTCAAAGTCATCTCTATGAGAAAGAAAAACCAAATCTTCATGGTCCTGAAGTCCACTGAACTCTAATCTCTAACAGTTAGACTTTCACACTGTTTTTTTATTAATCATCCTAAATCTTTCACTACATCATAGACCCTCTTCACTTTTACACTTTATTCAGCAAGATTTTTTCTACAATGGTAATTGCTTTGAATCCAACTAAAATATATATTGCTAAACTGAAGCTCAGGCAATGCTGACTCCACCAAGAAGAAGAAAATAAACGTCTGCATGTCCAGCACATTCAGACAGTTTTCCTAAATAACCCTGAGGACTACTAAACAAAAGGAAAGAAAACAAAACCAACTTTCCCTTTGTATTCTTTGTTGACTGCAATTCAAATTGAGATTACATGCAACAGCAACTGATGTTGCAGTGTAAGAATATCTTCAGAAAGCAACAGTGACGTATATCTATCAAAGGGTTGTCAAATAGAACTACGGGTGAAGGAGGTAAACAGAAGAATTTATAGAGCTCTGAAAAATATACAGAAGAAAATCATGTTTTGGCAGGACAATTATGGAATTACATGTGGGATTACTTTTTTTTTTTTTTCCACAAATAAGAAAAAAAAAAAGAAAAAAGACACTCAATTTTGTCTGTACTACATTGCACAAAAGACAAGACATTGCAAAAATTCCAAAAGACTCCACGAACAGCCTGGTATTTGCAGTCTCCTCAGTATATGACTCCAACAAAGTATCAAGGGTTTGTCAAAAAGTCTAACAGTTGTCTTCTAAATACCTATACACAGTGACTCCTCATACTGCCATTGAAGCCTGGGCTACAGAAAATGTGGGATACTATTTAGGATGAGAAGGAAAAGTGTCAGAGTAGGGATCAGAACATCATTCTGAAATAGACAAACAAAAAGCTTTCAAGCTGTGAAATAAAACTTTTAAAATGAAGCTGGAGCACACATGCTCCTGCAGGGCATTTAAATTAAATTCTAGTTAAGAGAAATCTGAAGGATTAACTGTTCATTGAATTTGAAGTTTGAGATGCTGTATTGAGAAGAATTGTGTTTCCACTAAGGCTAAAAATTGTGATTTAGTTACTGAGTACATAGTATATATGGAATTTGACTTTCACTTAGCTTTTTTTTTTTCTTTTCTTTTTTTTGATACTTGAGACCCATTCTTCATTTCAGTGTAAAAGGCCATTTCTTCTTTAACAAAACAAACGATCAAACTAAAATCAATGAAAACATCTTACAAAAAAAAAGCTTTAGAAAAACTCAGTGTAGGGAAAAAGTGAACATTAATTCTACACTGTAGCTATCAAGTGCTCTTAGGGCATAAAACTTCTATGCTGAAAGTGCAGTTTCAATACTGTCTTCTAGCATTTATACTTAAAAAAAAAAAAAAAGAAAGTGTAAATTGTTTCTTTTCTTGAGGACAAAATGTAGTAATAAAAAAAAAAAAAAAAAGACATAAAATTTAAAACCAACAAGCTCTTCCTCCTTTCATTCCCAAAAACATCTTGTGAAAAAAATATCAAATTTTATCATAATCTTCAATTTCCAAAACTCTTATGCAAAAAGATTCAGCCTCTTTCCTACATATATGTCCTCATTTAAATGTGCATTACTTTGAGGTAGTGTTTTCAAGAACCTTATAATGGTTTTCAGCCTCTTCTTTAAGAAGAAAATCTACATAATTTTTCTGCCTTTCTATCTACTTCACAATTAATATCAGCATAAGGAGAAGTTTGTTTCAGAAATAACAGAAATAACAGAAATAACGGATGTAAGACCAAACTATAGAAAACAGAAATAACGGATGTAAGACCAAACTATAGAAAATCAAGCTTTCTTTAGGCCTGCTTCTTGAGTAACAACTTGTTTGATATTGCTGGTAATTGTCACGCTGTACATGTGTGTCTGGCAATAGAAGATCAGTGCAGATAATTCAATGCCTAATTTAGGGTTAGACATAGATGTAATGACTATTTACAGATTGAAATAAAAGTGTCTCTGGAGTTTCAATGGGTTTAGTAGCTAAACAGATCAAGACTAGAAGCAAGAACCAAGAAAAGGTTGGGAGAGTAAATAAGTAATTTTATCTTATTGAAGGACACACGGCTCCATCTTGTCTGTTCACAGCTGTTATCAAATAGATTAGCAGCAATATGCTGTAGAATTAATCATCTTTTCATTTTCTAGTTCTATTGAAATTGAGGGAGATAGTTCCTTATCAGATTCTAAAACACAGTAGATATTTTTAAGTAGAGAAATAAGCTAAGATGAAGTTAAATAACAGCCTTCTGGGAGGCTGATTCACATAGTTTAAATGCTCTGAAGTGCTATACTCTGGATGTTCAATAACAAGCCATGAGATTCTGACGAAACGTACTGCATGGTCTGAATTAAATCTAAGAGGCAATTATAGATTTAAAATCTGTTTTCCATCATAAATCCACATGGGAAGTCTTACACGAATTTGAAAGAGACTGTACAAAAGATGAATTTCTGTTATCTTTCCTGAAGATCATTTTTCTCCCTCTCTCTCCTTTTACAACATTTTACAACCTTTTACAAGCATGCTTAAGTAGATATATCATTTCCAAGTAAATGTACTGTTCTACTCTTTGAATTCAAGGGATTGTTTTTAAAAGAACAACAACCAGCTACCAACACTTTTTATTGAGCTTATAGCACCTAATTCATCTCAAGTTATTTCACT
Source organism: Alectoris magna (assembly GCA_030625065.1). Taxonomy (NCBI): domain Eukaryota; kingdom Metazoa; phylum Chordata; class Aves; order Galliformes; family Phasianidae; genus Alectoris; species Alectoris magna. The sequence goes on from CM060560.1 coordinate 82,922,926, forward strand.
AAATGAGTTGCCTGGATTTGAAAAAAAAAAAAAAAGAGTAAAGATATGCCCACCCACAAAGTAAAACTGAGAGGTAAAAAAAAAAAAAAAATGCATATAACAGAATATAAGTATATACAATATAAGCCCCGAAGAAACTCCAGAAAACTACAAGGAATAAACTTCAAGTTTTATGGCTCATTGTACAAGGATATTTTCCTGTTTTGTTGTACCAATATACCAAGCAAACATTTTGGTGCTGAAAAGTATATATAAATCAATAACCCTACAAATCCTACCACCTATAATTAGCTCTTCCTGATAAGAATATTTTTGAGCAGATTCCCCAACTATTTATTCTTATAGTCAGCTTTCAGGAGTGCCTTAAAATCTGACACAAAAATGTTGCTCCTGATTATCAATTTTCTCCACGTGAGGAAAGCCTTGAATGTATTGAGGTTTTAGGGAGCCCTCCAGAGTTTCTCACGCTGACAGTAGAGACAATCTGCACTCAAGAATGCCACCGGCTTGAATGCACTGACTTTGGCAGCATATACCTCTGGAGAAAAATATACGGCTTATGCTGTATCACTGGTGTTGTCACGTCATGTTCCGGTAGTGCTACCCTTTTAAATAAAGTATGCTTCTCCGACAGATATAACATTAGATCACTGCTCTTACAGAGTTTTCACCTGGTTGTGAAATGCAAGTCAGGGTGGTTCGGCCACCAGGAATTTGCCATGTACATGGAGTAGGAAGGAGTCCTATGCCCTTCTCTTTTGTTAGAATTCTTATAAAGCAAATCTGCATCTATATAAGCTTCTGAGTTCAAAAATGGCACTTACCAGAATCAGGAAAGATTCTAGCTAGTGGTTTAGACAAGACTACAACCAATTGCATAAGCAAAAATGGCCAAGATGATAGAAAATTATTGACATGAATGTGCTCTGAGGTTGCTACTTTGTGGTGAGCTTAAACAGTTATTTCTTTATAAGCATGTGTAATCTGTGTTGAAATTCACCTGCCTATGATGCAAAGATTAATCAGGCGTAGCACAGGTCCTCAATTTTGGATTGATTTTACTGAGAAAGTTGCTAAGGTGTGAGAAATTATCTAAGTCTTGAAGGATAACAAAAGTGAAAAAATGCGTACAGAAATGCTGCGATGGTACTAACAGTGCAGGGGCTCAACAGGAGACAACAAGAATGAAAAGATGCAAAAACTCAAAGGGAAGAAAGTAAAGAACAACAGCTAGCAAGATCATGGATCAGTACATTCCAAGAAGAGCAGCTGACCTTTCCCCAGATGTCCGATGTCAAATCAGGTAGCAGAGATCCATCATGTATCTCACTGGGAACAATGAGCATATTAATACTTAGTCAAGTTACCTATTAGTCCTAGTTATCTACTACAGGCATTAGCAAATAAAATGAATCTGTGTATTCTTAAGTTGCACACATCCTGATTGCAGGATCTCTATGCACACTAGCAGATGCCTTCCATGAGTCCCATCAGACATCTAACACTTAACTGTGAAGCCTTTTCACACAGATATTATCCAATCATGAAATACTTAATGGGACAGTCAAAGAGAAAACTCAAACCAACAACCTCAGCCGTAAGTCTTAGAGTGATTTAGATGCAATCCAAGCTGTTTTGCCTAGATTTACATAATTTTCAAATTGCTTGCCTAAATAAGGTGCTCAAATTCAACATTAGTTACTGTGGTCACTCCAGGATAACAAAGTCTGCTCTCTCCTTAAAATCTCCCTCTCAAATCTAGAATAAAAGTTATTTACACTTTATAGAAGATATTCAAGAAAATCTAACTCAAGAACCACACATTTTGGCTTTCCACATGCTGTACACCACAGGCACTAGAGGTCAGCCTCATGGACAATGAAAGCTTTTGATCTAGAACTACACTGTGCACTTTTTCAGAAAGAATCTTGTGTATTACAAATAACTCATGTATCCCAGCTTATGACCTACACACATGAGTTTTATATCTATTGAACAATTTTACGGCAGAAAGTTAAGCTTGATAGTTTCAAAAGATGAAAATTCAGGGAAGGGAGTAAAGATTAGAAAAAGAAAGAAAATTGAAACTAAATAAATGTAGCAAATACTCATCAGAAAATAGAAAGTCTTGAATAGATGAAAGAGTAGTTAGACAAAGGAAATTCAAAGGACACCTGGCCACCAAATCCTCCAGCAAATCAAAGGAACTTTAATTCCTTCAGTTTCCCTATGAAATCTTAAGTTTCCCTGTGAAAGTGCGTGCCAAAAAAAAAAAAAAAAAGTGTTGAATCTAAAACCTCCAAAAGAAGGGAAGTGTTTTTTGAAATGAATTTCCCAACTGTTCTCTTTTATATTATTGTGGTTTGCAACAAAGTCTCTCCATCTGTGGGTAAACTGAATTCTTTTTGGAAGTAGATCAAAAGATGTGCTTCATTTACTTAGAACTGCATAATACACGAGATCAGGCCAGAAAGATACATATAGAAAACCTCCATAATGCATATACTTTAAATGTCAGGTCATAAGTATCCATTTTGATCAACACATCCACTGCTATTGTCTCGCACTACTTGTTAATGTAAACATAGTTTAACTGAGCATCTTATAACTGAATGACCTTAGCAATTCAGGAAGATATTTCTTTTTTTCTCCAGTTAATTTCATTATTAATAACTGTTTCTGAAGATAAAAATAAGGTACAATTGTGTATACACATTTTTGCTTAGTCTTTTTATTGCTTTCCTACTGGTTCTGTTCTATGAATATTGACTGCTTCCTGACACAACCTCAGACGTAAGATATAAAGTACAAAATTATTTCATTTTGTCAAAAGTGACTAAAGCATGCCTACGTAAAACACTGAAGAAAAGAAAAAGCTCAATATTTTCCAACTTCATTTCAAAATATTCTGCTAGAATGGAGAACTATTTATCATAGATCATTTTTCTCGCTCTTTCAGTCATTTTTTGGATAATGAAACCATTATAAAAGAGAAAGAGAGGGAGTGTACCTACAGACTAAGAAAACTGGGAAAACCAGATATGTTAGTTTCATTGCCTTTCAGTCTTTGAAAGCAATCATAAGTGAAAAAAATACAAAAACTTATAAAGAATTACTAAAGGAAAAATGGGCAAATAAATACAGAAAAAAAGGACTGTCCTGAAAATCGACCTTTCAGGAAAACGGCCTGAAGATGTGAGCAGAATTTATTACCTTTCTTAGGTGGAATTAGTTTAAAAGGTAAATTATCCATAATCATAGCAGGCTGCACATCGTAAAAAGTACACTAAAATGCTTTTGCAATTATTGCCTAATAAAGTATGAAACAGTAATAATAGTAAGCTTCTGAAGTGCATACACAGAATTTTAGTATCTCAAATTTAATTGCCAGGCAGTTATTTGTTGACCTTACAGAGCTTACATTTATCAAATATATATTAGTCTGCCTTCCTTAGTGCTTGGGAAAGTTAATAAATAAATTTATTTTACACTTTAGAAATGTTAGAAGGCAAAAATGAAATAGCTACTCGTAGAAATCTCAAAAAAAAAAGGGGGGGTGGGGAAGAGATGATCATGCAACAAGTGAAAAGACAGCATTAAAATGCAGAAGTTTCTAAATATACACTACAAAGATTATGCTGAAATGTGAAGAGAGTGTCATGGTTTTGTAATTTTTGCTATTGGTATTCCACATCATAACATCATGTGGAGCACAGAGAAGAAGAACTACACGTCCCAGGGGACCTCGTGGTCAAAGAGGAAAATACGTCACGGAAGCAACGCTTGCTCTCTCTCTCACTGCCTGGCAGCGGGTGTGGGTGTGCTTCCAAGCCGCAGCACCTTCAATTCCAAAGTAGGCTTCTCGGTCTTCAGAAACCTCTCTCTCTCTTATTCACTTGATTTATTAGCCTCAATTTCAATTAGATTGTATTATAGTGTTCCGATATCATAGTTAGTAAAATAAGTTTTCCTCCTTAGATCGCTGCCACTACTCTGCTTGTTTCCTTGCGCCCAGCTCCCATCTCCCTACCCCTTTCCCTTTTTCCCTTCCCATTCTCAGAGGCCGGGGACCCACCGGCCTACTGCCCCCCCCTGTCACGAACACAGATTGATCTAGATAACTCCGTGACAGAGAGATATCTAAAAACTTGTTCTGATAACTCTCCGCTTTGCTGTTCTTGTTTGATGCTTCAACAAGTCATTCACAATAGTTAAACTTCTTGATGTCATGGAACATGTTTGAATCATGCTAAGCCATAATCTCCTAAAGATGAAAGTTGAATGGAAAACACGACCGTAACTTCAGTATCAGGACCATGTAAGCTACAGCAGTCTGTGTTACTGGGGAAGTGTCATAAGCAGTCCAGCTTGTATATTTGGCTTTTTTTTTTTTTTTTTAAGGTGTACATAAATTATTATGCACATATTTATGCAAACATAATTTTAAGCCTGCTTCACTATTTCTGAATTTCTACCTTCAGTCTTTGCATTAGTCAAAATAAGTAGTGAAGCAAAACAAGTAATCAAGTAATAAGTGAGCAGCAAGCAGAGTTTTTTTCCACAAGTGTACATAAGTACACAAATAGTACACAAAATGATGTAGTAATCATATTCTGGCAAATCTAGTCAGAAAAATGTTTGATTTCAAAATGTTCTCATAGTATTCTTTCTGTACTGTAGGTAACAGCACTAAAGCAGTTTTTCTAAAACCTGTATCTGATTCACACTTCATCTACTGCTTATGTAAATTTTTACTTCTTATTCTAAATCCTTCTTGCTACATCCCTCAGAAATAATGCTGCGACACAGCAAGTTTCAAAGAGAAAAAACAAAAACTGTTTGCAACATTCCCTGTAACAGAAAGGTGTAGTCAAGTAAAGCTTCAGGAAAACCACACTATTTGATAAAGGTTTGAACAAAAATGAAAACAAGTAATCCTCTTCTCTTTTTTCTGACTCATGTCTTTAATTTGAGTAAGATATCGTTTCTTCGAGGAAACGGATATGGCTATTTTGATATCTATGTTAACATGCAATTCCACAACAGAAAGAAATGGATGCAAGAGACGCAATTGTATGAGATAAACAAACATACATCCTATCATATACGATCTGTAAAATTCTGGTAAGGTAACAACACTACAAACAATTAATTACTACTTATTCTATCTCAGATCAAATATGATTGAAAATATCACATAAAATCTAACTCAAAAAAGTCAGTGCAAATAATTTAATTCTTTCCAAACAGTTCAAGTTAATAATTTCTAGATTTTATTGTCACATTTGAAACTACCACAAGCAACACAGGAAAATGGAGAAAATGGTAATTTTCAATAAAAACTATATCATAGAAAAAAAAAGTTCAAAGGACAGGCAAGTCTGAAGAGGAAAATAAACATATCTGAATAACTATGAATTCTTATTTTGCTTTCTGTAAGTTCAGTAAAATGCAGAAGTAGACATCAAATCCTTAACACATTTATCACTTCCTTTTCCCCTTGCCTGACTCTTCAAACAAGCAAACATTTTGTATTAAAAAGAATTTCTTAGTAATTACATGTTTTTCCCTTTTGGTGCTTCAAGTTTTAGGAAACAGTAACTTACTGCAGGATTTCTTAACAAAGAACTTTAAAGAAGCTGCTCACTTTAAATTTAATTCAGAATTTTAACAATTGCTTTTGTCTACATAATAGTTCATAAAAAATTTTTGTAATGCTGTTGTTCATCTTGATAGTTCTAAAACACAAATTTAGTTATTTGAATTTAGTCTCTTAATTCAAAGCATTTTCTAGGAATGCATCAAGACTGCAGTACTGTATGGGCTCATTCACCTTTGTATATCATAGATGTAGTATGCATTATGGGGTCAGGCTACAGCTCTCTTGTTTCTTTTATGCATAATCATCATTCCTACAAACATTTGTTGCGCTTTGATGGTTAAGACATTATAAAAGAATTCATTTTTCAAAAGTCTAAGCAAATCACCGCAGTGGTAAGAGAAAAATTACCATCAAAAATAAACAAATAAAACATGATAAGAACTTTACTGGATGCATCTATGATTTATTTTTAATTTTTTTAAGTAAAACAAACTTCAGCTACATTGGGCTAATTCTTATTTTCACGTAAGTCAGACTTAGTGCATCAAATGGAAGAGCTGTACTTAGCAAAACACTGAATTTTATCTACACTCTAGATTTGACAGACCATAAAAGATCTCACGTTGTAAAAAAATTCAAGTTTAATTCAATAAATTACATACCTCGTGTATTTTTGAGAAAGAGGTGGAAAGCAGATTCCCTACTGGTTGACTCAGATAGAACAGATGCACTGAGATAACAGCTGGACTGCTCCTGATCTAAAGAGAAGAAAAAAACAATCCACATTCAGAGAAACTCATTTAGAAATTAAAATTGATTTAGCAATTTCCCTAACAAGAGAGATTTGAAGATGGATGTTTTAAAAAATACACATGCAAATGGGTAGATAAGTCTAGCTACCACATGAATTTTTCTCTTAAACATAATTGAAATACAACACCCCACCTAGAAAACCAAAGATTAAATCATTTTCAGTTACATAATATCTAAATTTACAAATAAACTCTTTTTTAGATACCAAAAACAATGTACATTTTGTAAGTCTCAATCTTAGTTTGGAATTTTTTTGTGTGGAAATGATATGACTGAACCACTGTGCATTAAACCCTCTCTGGAAAATAAAGTAACTCTTAATAATATGAGACAGCTGTTTTAATATCACTGTGCTTATGCCTGTACCAAAAACAACATTGTATACTGCCACGGATATTGGTTTTGATAAGGTAGATAAGACTGGATTCCAAAAAGGAACCAATTTGCCTCACATACCCAACTCCTAATTATCATTGTAACTTTAATATTTCATTTGATCATGGCTCTTCAATCTCTGAAGTGAATGTCCTCTAGAAAACAATTGCAGTTTTCTTTGTGAAACTTTAAGATATACTCAGTCTATTGAAAACATTAAATTGAGTTATCCATGTAAACTAAAATAAAGTGTTCTAGACATTAACTAGCCACTAGTACTTAGAGACAATTATTATAGACTTGAAATCTAAGGTTGAGTTTTCATGTCTGTCTAGGCAGAAGATTGAAATCAAGAGTTAGTATCTGAAACTTTCAAGATACAGTTAGAGACTGAAACTTTCCTTAAAATTTTCTTTTTTCTTCTTTGTTTAAAAAGTAAATCTTTAAAAGTTTATGTTTGTTGTTTTACAATTTAATTGAGATGCCCTACTTTCATTCTTGCCACTCTGAAGTGGCACATGATCTGAAATACAGTTTCAGATCAAGATCAATCAAACATTTCATTCTGCATTCTGACTTGCTACTTTTTGCCAATTTCCCCATTCTACACTGTCTCTGGCCTCCGATAACACTGTGACAAGTTCAACATGAGATTAAATAAGGGAAAACATCCAGTAACCTGATCCTATGCTAAAAATTCGGCTAAGGGGTTTACAGATGCTAGCCGCTTTGTTTTAGATTAATAAGCCTACAGGTTTAAGAGCTGTTCGCAGAGACACATTTAATACTACTGTGAATTTGAGTTACCTGAGGGCATAGTCATTTCTACTCTTTGGATTGTTCAAGAAAAAACAACAGAAAGTTTTGAGAATTACTAGGCTGTCACTGTCTTTTTAAGGATCAAGACAACCTTTCTTAGATTAGAACTCCCAAATCTTAACTAAGTCAGATGCAAGGTTACTATCATTACGTGTGAAGTAATATTATTATCCTTCCTGATCAGTTTGTTCTTGATCCAAGAGCAAAAATTTGCCGAGTCAAATTAAAATGAAGTGTAGAGCATCGCAACATAGGTAAGAACTCTAGTCTTCTCTGTACCACAGAAATGCAAATGGTCTTCAAATATTACTAGTTTTTGGACATCTCATTAATAAACTGATACAAGCAAAATAAACAGGAAAAAAAAAATCAGAAAGAGAAAATTCAGAGTTACCAAAATTCAGTTATTTGCAGAAAAGGAAGTGTACTAAAAGTAAAGTATTTATATGGGGATTACTTTTTCACCAGACTGATTAGCACTGTGGGGTGGCAAATTCATTCTTAACATTGGAAAAAAAAAAAAAAGCCAACCAAATGAATTAGCTTTTACTGCACACTATGCTAGCATATCTGTATTGCTATGGTATCTACAATATCTGAGTTTGTGTATTAAACAATAGCTTCACGCCATAAAATTTGACTAAATGTATAAGTCATTATGGAAATTATATTCCAGATCGTGTAAAGACCAGAAATACTTAACAAAACATTGTGAGATCAGATTTCTCTTTGTTTGAAAAGAAGGAAATAGGTGTTGTGGTAAATACTTATACAAATAACAAACCATACAATGCACAAACTCTTCTAAAGACAGTATGAATGCTGTCTTATTATGATCATAATCATGCACAGTATTTACAGGTCACCAACAGCAACTGAATTAGAAAATTAACATTATTAACATTACAGATTAACCTGATTAACAAATTCAAGACAGCTTTTAGAGGACAAGTACGGGTTTAGTTCCATAAAGATGACAGTATAAATTGATTTTCTCAAAGAAAATTCTTAATAACTCCACAGATCACATATACCGATTTGTAAAGCAAAATGAAGACTGGAAACTTCTGATGCATAAAAGCCAACATTAGTCTTCCACTAAGCCAGTTGCTTCTACGCTGTCTCTATTAGTGAAAATCTCCCTGGGACAAGCTGATGTTCCAGCTAGAAAGATGACCACATTTTCTTTAAAAGTTTCATACAATGCAAGTTCTACTGATGTCCCTTAGAACACCACAATTCAGTGGATTTCAATACCAATGTTTAAGCTCTGTAAAACATTTATGAAGAAATTGCACTGAGGATAAGTTTGTTCTTTTCTGTTCTTGTGTGAATAGCAGATTAGACTAGTTTTCTTAATAACAATATTTAGTAGGAATAAAGTAGTAAATTGTGCTGTTTGGCACTAGGTTTATACTCAAGCCACACAGCTTGCTTATCATAATCTTTCTTCTCGATATACAAATCAGAATACCAGCTTCCATTACACACTAGAATAAAGCATGCTGCACTCAATGATGTGCAATGGGAAGTTTCATATCATATACGAAATGCACATCTGCACCCCAGGAAATTACATAATCAGTTAATTTCTGGTCACATAGGGTGGGCTGCATAGCTAGAAATTCATAGTACTTCTTTAAGTGTCTGATCTAAGATATATATACTAAGCACAAAGGGGAGATGGAATGAGAAGTACAAAAGCTAAACATTTTAGAAGGAAGACTGCATTAGTAATAATGCAAAATGTTCTCATCTGTCCTCAGGATGATAAGTTGATGAGCACTAGCAATCAGAAAAAGAGATATTCCAAAAACTAATCAGGGTCCCTCCGGACTGAAGGTCTACCACTCATACTGTCAGACACTGTACCCAGTTTACACTCTGTGTCATCGTCCACATCATTTATAAAGGTATCAAATAATATGGGCCTCATTATCAATCCCTGGGGTACAATATGCATGAGTAGCAGAGGACCATCAAACTGCTGATCACTATCCTTTGAGCCCAGTATTTCAGCAAAGCTTTCAACCTACTCAGCAACCTAATCATCAAGCCTGGACCTCAACAGCTTCTACATGAGAACGATATATGTAACAGTGACAAAAGTCTTATTAAATCATAGTATATTACACACTGCTCTGTTTCATCTGCATAATTAGTCATTTCTATGAGTAAGACAATCAGGTTAGTCATTATTTATAGTTAGCATATCCATTTGACTATTCCTGATTACCTTCTTGACTTTCATGTGCTTGGAAATGGACTGTAATGGGCTTCACAGAGTACAAGAGGATATGTCTAATTCTAATGACCCTACCAGGGACTGAAGAGAGGCTGATCAACCTACCAGTTCCTCAGTCTTGCTCCTATGATTTTGAAAGAAAGGAATAATACAACTTTTTTCCATTTATTAAGGACATCTCCTGATCAACATGAATTCTCCCTCACAATCACACTGGCCAATTCTTTCATAACTTTATGAATTTTATCTGGATTTGTGGATCTAAACGCATAAAGCTGCTCTAAATAATCCATTGCCTGTTGTTTCCCTATAAGCTGCCCACCTCCATTTCAAACCACATTAACACATGCCCCTTTGGCAGCAGGTTTTGAGTATTATTTGTTTTTCATCTTCAGTTTAGTGACATTTAGTTGTATTACTCTAAAGAAATTTTACAATATATGGTATCGATCTAATAAAACTAAGGTGTCATTGAAGAACTAAGCCTAGGGACCAACAAGAATGCAAATACAGTAAGACTTTTTGGAAACATATCATCAATTCAAAACGATGGCTCAGAAAATCTTATACTGAATTCTCAGGAGATCTCTGAGAAGTCTTTTTTATTCTCAGAATCATAGATCAAATAAAAATGGTGACCATGGCAAGCTTATAAGAGAAAATCAGATGTCTATGATTGCTATTGCAGGGAGACTTCACATGCTGGTGATTCTATAAGAGTTTCTTTCACTAGCAGATTGGAGAACTGCTCTCAATCTTCTAGTTTGTGAGGTAGTTCAAGTTTCTCAAGCCTTTGTATTTCTAATTCATATATCTCAAAAGTTGCAATTTATTCAAAAGCATGAATTCATTGCAACAAACGAAATGAATTTTTTTTTTTTTTTTTTTTTTTAAGTTCCATTTCTTCACTTATTCCATGTACTACAAGCTTCAAATCAGGGCATGACTTTAGAAAATCCAGCTTAAAATTTACCTTTGCACAGGTTTGACTTTGTTACTCTTCTATGCTTTCCTGCCCTTGATATCTGTAACAGTGGACACTGAAAGAAGTATCTTTGATTTCTGGCACCTGTTTTCTGATGCTACTTGTTATGTTGGACTAAGTAGAGATTCAGAAAATCTTCTAAAGCTCTCTCCTTCACCAAAAGGTAATTTTAGTCTTTCATTGTGTAAATTTCAGACATGATGTAAAATTTCTACTTCATTTCTGACATGTCAGTATGGGCAACGGCTTTATTATCTTTGTTACTTATGGACTTTATACTAAAAAGTTTTTTATTTAAAGTATTTATTTAAATTTAAAGTATGCTTAAAGTTTATTTTCATTTGAAGTTTATTTAAAGTATGTTTAAAATTATTTCTTAGACATACTTGTTTGAAAGGCCAATTAGAAATAACCTGAAGTATTTTGCTTTTATTAACTTGTTTAGCTAGCTATAATGCAATAAAATATTACAGAAAATAACTGAGGAATGACCCAAATCAAGATACTTGATATTTGGCTTAGACATAGAGCCAAATATGCCTCTGGAATCTCCTACTGTCTAAATGCTACAAGTGCAGTTCAGAATAAACAACCAGCTACATGTATATATGAGCACAAGATACTAGAGGTCACAGGTTTATGTTCTTCCTCAGCTCGCACAACATAGTTTACAGAGCTTTCCTGAGTGCATGTGAATGATACACAATATACTTGTTGCCGACAAATGGAATGAGGTAAATGTAATCCTGTCTCACAGGTACTTTTAATGAAGAAGCTTACCTCTACCAACTCAAAAACAATACTGTACCTGTTAGCATGACATCTACCAACACATTTTCAGAAGTTGGATTTTTGAAGGTTATGACAACAGAAGAACCCTGGCCTACGTATGCACTCATGGTAGTTGGTTCCATCAACTGAGGTGGAAGACCAGTCCCCGAAAGGTAAAATATCCATTCTTTAATCTGTGGACAAAAACTGTCATTATTTATTAATCGACCAGTAAGAACTATACTATATACTAAGGCAAACTACTTATTTCTTTTTTATAATGTTCTATGTCTCTTCTCTATTTTGAGCGTAGTGATTTTTAACACTTTGATTCTTTCTTCTTCCCTGAAACTATCACGTACTCTAAGTATTGCTTTCTAGAAATCAATAGTGCTGTTGAAGACTTTTTATATGGGACTTTGGGAGATGTTTACATCTCCTTTTTGTATGTAACTTTCATGCTAGTCAGAGTTTCCACTGTAGTGAATGGAAAGATGTGATTGATTGCAAAAGGGCAAGTCAAAGCATGTATAGTAGAAACTGAAAGGACATTAAATGAGAAGTTCTCTTGAGAAGACACAGAATGAAGGGAAGTAATTCATTGATGGAGCAGCAATATGATGTTACTTGAAAGATAAGAAAGAACATTAACAACTATACAATGAAGAAACTTAAACTGATGGCCTCCTTGGCCACCTGGGCATTTTGCTGGCTCATGTTCAGCCAGCACCTCAAGGGCCCTTTATTTCAGGCAACATTCCCGTTACTCTTCTCCAAGCTTATACCACAGCATGGGTTTCTAAGACCCAAGTAAAGCACCAGGGATTTAGTCTTGTTAAATGCCACATAATTGGACTCTAGCTCACTCAGAGCCTTCATACTCTCAAGCAGACCGAAAGTCCTGCTTAACTTGGTACTCTCTACGATATCATTGTTACTGTTTTAGAAAGATTAATTCGATACAAGAAGAAAAAAGGTTTTTTAACCTTAATGACAGAAACTTATTGGTAAAAGTCAGCCATGTCTGAGGTATTTAAATAGAAGTAAGGAAAAATAAAAGAGGAGAAAGCCTGGTTTTGTCAAGCTACTGCTGAGTATACACTGGCTTATAATTTATACATTTTACTAGCTTACAAAAAAAGCAGTCACAGTAACCACAAGTGAATATATAACTAACTAAAATATAACTATTATTACAAAATTCTTAATACAAGAGTTGTGAAAAGCTACTAATCCAAATTTTTTTTTCCAGGCCCACTGTAAGTTTGTGTGAAAACCTTGCTCACAGTAAGAAATTTTGCACTGAGGTACAGTGCAAGGATGCACATGTTCCTATTTTGTACAGCTGAGATTTAAAGATCAGATTTGAGGTTTGCTGCTGAAGGCTCAGGCTTGTGGTCTACAAATACAAAAGGCTGTAACTTCAATTGTTCTTTATGACTAACAAGCTTTTTGAACCCCATTGTTTCAAGTGCTGAACACCTTTAAAACAACACTCTGAAGCTTTGTCAAACTGAGCGCTTAAAGAAGGAGCCAAAAATTAACTAATTAATTAATTAATTAAGAAGTCAGTTTGGGAAATAAAAGCAGAGAACAAAAAACTCCACAGATTTTAAGATAAGCCTATTTTGTCTGCACTTGCAGTTACTGTTTCCACTCACCCACTGTTTGACACAGCTTATGAATGCTCAGTGCAAGGACTCATGAGTAAAGAAAGTATGTTTGTAAAAAAACAACAACCTAGAAACTTAAGCAAATAACAAGACAGGATCTAGCCTCATCTTCACTCTAACATTACTTGCTATTATTAAATTCGTTACACTACACCTGAATTCTAGTGATGTGAAAAGAGGATAAAAGAAATACATCAGACCTCTGGGCATGAGTTAAGGCTGACATTTCTGTTGTCCCAGTAATGTTAATCTCAGATTTCACAAAATACAGCACAGTGATTAGGGCTAAACTCAGATTCATTTTGTGAAGAGCTTATCATGCAATTTCGAACTAGAAACAAATGAAGCAGGTGATACCACAGAGCAGTCTCTCTCAATCCAGCCAAGCACAATCAGAAACAGTTAAGGCTTATCCTGAAAGTACTGTCATTAACTGATTTTAGATTAATCAGCTATTCAGCTTTCAGATGGCTTAAGTGTCCATTCAGATATATTTAATCAGAGAAATCAAAAGAGGGAAATCAATGTAGATTACAAGCTGTTTGAGGCATCAACCACTGACAAGAAACATTCTTCAAGTCTTCATTGATAATGGTTGCTATAACTGAAAATATTCACTGTCAGTTATCAGTATAACAATTAGCAAACTACAATAGTCTAGAACTAATTTAGCAAGAATTGTAGCAGTGAAAATGAATGGAAATTTACAAAATCCAAAAGATTCAGGCACAAATAGATCATAAATTTAGATAAAAAATTTAGATAATTGAAAACATTAAAGGGATTGAGACAAAGCAGCTAGAAGGACTGAGATACTTGGAGATTTGTGATTACGTGAAAGGAGATGCACAGAATGACAAGATTCAGGTGATAGGGGTCAGTTTGCTCCCGAAAGGTTTAAATGAATTATTTGAATGTTTTTTAACAGAGAGGTGATACTTCTGTGTACCACTACAAATCAGACAAGACAATAGCATTTCATGCTCTTAAACAGGTCTTGAACATACACTGTTCTCAAGAGGATTACTGGCTCCTTGCCTTTATCCTTAACAAGTATTTAAGAGGAGAGATCCTGAAAGTAAATGTGCTAACAGCACCTACAAATAATCTCTCTTACGAATGCTTTAGCAGGGAAGAAATTACCACATCATTTCTTTCAATGTTTATTTTCTTCATATAAAAAATGTGCTTTTGCTGTATTGCTTAATACACTACTGAAAAGTTCTGGTAGCACTGAATTTGAATAATACACAGCTCACTATTAAGATATTTGAAAGTCCAAAAAGAATAAAGAGAGGAAATGGTGTGCACAGGAAATGCTTCACTCAGCTCACGTGAGGAATTATTCATGCACCTATCATATTATCAATTTTTATTTTTGTTTCCACATGCAATTTTCAGTCACCTAATAGATCACATAGATGATTCATGTTTCTTAATTTAGTAGTTATTTATTAACAATCAGGAAGATGCACAGAGAAAAAAAAAAAAAAAAAGCCAACTCTTCTAAGACGCTCAAAATAAAAAATATTTTCAACCGTCCTGAAAGGATGAAGTGTCAGGTTTATGACCTTTAAAAGTTCACATCAGACTGAAACAATTCAAAGTTTTGGAAACGCATCAAGAAATTTAATTTCAGGGGCTGTAATACAAAGAAATGCCACTGTTGTGGCACTAAATACAGCCAAACTGTCTAATTACCAATAAAGCTAGTAGCAGTATTCATTACTAATTCACGCTCCTAGTCCATTACCTCAAATTCTAAAACTGTAAACAGAACGTCTTTGCATTTGCTCTTTCATTATGCATCCAGCAATTAAATTTCAACTTGACCTTCAGATTGAAAGCTTTACTGACAAGCCTGTTAAAAATATTATCTATTCTGAATTCCATGTGTTGTGAGCAGCAAATATAGTATCATACCTGAGAACATTTGAAGGTTATTGATGCCTTGTGATTTCCTCTTCCTAGGGCAGTTGGACAGAATTGCACGGGTACTTCAGTGGTGGAATGAGGAGCAACAATTATCTGAGCAAATGTGAGAAAGAAGTAAATAAAAGGAGGAAAGAATAAATTATTTTGAGTCAGTTTCTGTTTTGTGCTTTGTATTGACAGTGTAGACGTTTATGTAATTAATGTGTTCTACCAGATGCATTCTCTACTTTCAGCATACATTGGCTACTAAAGTAGCAAGTGTATTGCAGTAAACAATCTTAGTGGCAGTCACTGCACGTTCATTTATTTCCCAGAAACTGCAGAGCTGGTGTTACTGATTACTCCAAGGTCATGGATAGCGGCTCTCACAAATACCAGTCGAACATGGCTTCAGTGTCTGAGCATACTGATGACGCTAAAAGGTTATCACACTGACCTCCAAAAACAAATTGCCTTTTAGGGCAAATACATGTGAGACTTCAATAAACTAGTGCTTTGCCTCTCTTCCTCTTACCTTAATCTAAACTAATATTGGAAATGAAGTTTCTAGTTTTCTCTTCTTCTGAAGTACACTAATTGAGTCCCAGTTGCATATGGAAAAGGAAAGTAGCTGAGTACAGTGGGGTCATAAATGTTTTGATGAACTAGATAAGAAGTGAAAGAATAGACTCATGAATAATAAAAATGCTGATGCATTGACACAACGATCAGTTACAATCATTGAATTCACAAAATCTGCGTCTATGTTTTGTAATAAAAAAGTCCTGGATTTTTGATATCATGCATATGTTTAAATGTCTGTAAATAAAAAGACATAAAAGATGATCAATTCGAATGGTTATAAAATGAATATAGTTCACAACTAATAAAGGTCAAAATATCACCTTACAATGGCTAGTGCTGAAAAGCCCGTTTAGAAAGGAAATGTCATGCCTGGAAGAATAGGTTACCAACCAGCACTGAACATGAGTTATGAGTTACTAAAACAAGGGTTTCCTTCAGCAGCCCCAACCCACTACACCCACAAGCAGTAAGCAGAGCCATAAAAGGGGTAGAGTTTGGGGCCACCTGCAGCCCCAGGGCTCCTGGACACTTTGGCTCCCAGGCCAAGCCAGAACCCCTGGTGGGCACAGCAGGGAGAAGTATGCTCTCTTGGCCTGGGGCAGAAGCGCTTGATGAAGCCTCTGCTGCTCTTCCTCACCACTCTGCAGCTCTCTCTATCACCTCAGAGACAGACTTGCGCAATTCTAATTATACAGTTTCCACTGCATGATAACCAGGGTTTGTGGAACTATAAGCTCGTGCATCCCACAGACAGTATGATGCTCACTGCACTAGGCCCACACCTACTCCACTGTCGCACCACCTGCACTTCCCATTGGGGGAGATCAGCACCACTGCATTGCCCACAGTTTATAAAACCTCACATGTCCAGTAGGTGGATGATAACTTTAAAGCACGTTTGTCATCAGCAAACAACTGCCAACTCCTATGACCGTTGGTTCTGCAAATCTTCTGTGTTACCCGGAGTAACAGACCTGAAGGAAAGACACTTCCCACAGACCCTCCGCATTTCCATCTGCTCAGGGTTCTATTCGAAACTCACCATCTAACAGGAGCCTGAACAGCTCATTTTGCAATGAGTTCCTGGGCATATTCAGTATCCAGAATTCTTTTTTGAGGTGAAAAAATTTTTGTTTTGTTTCTAGGCTAGCTCCTATCTATGCTGTCTGAACCAATCAGCCCTATTTATGAAATGCAAACTTACAAATGGAGAAAGAATACTGATGAGTACCTCCTCCAAGACACTTCTGAAGTAAATGAAAAAGCACAGTAATAACAGGTTGTCACAGTGTGAAAATACATGATTAAATTTAAATTGTAATTTTTAAACAGTAATTTCGCTAAGAGATGTATATTATTTGGAATAATAACTCCCCCACACAGATGATAACAGACTGGAATTCCATTTTCGATAACCATTAATTGACATATTATTGTCATACAGCACTGCCGTAACAAATCCAAACACACTGCAGTTACGATGATCCAGCAGCCTGCCTACTCTAAAAACAGAAAAGATTTTGATTTTCTACATTTTATGTGTATTTTTAATATTTTTTTTTTCATATTACACAGTATAATCTTTACTGTATCAAGAAAGTAATTTGATTTCAAATAAACAGCTAGGTAAAAATAAATAAATAAATAAATAAATAAAAAGACCAAAAAAAAAAATCACAACTTTCTACTGCAAACTAAAGAATAAATTGATTTAAAATTAGAACTGAGAAAAACATTAACATTTTAAAAGAAGTTCATATTTTGCCACAATCATTCAACCAAATACATTCAACCAAATGAAATTTCACTTCATTTACACAAACAAGTGTCTAAGATAAACACATGAAATGGAACTGGTATCAATGTCTTTCATAAAATCTTGGATCCAACTATTCAGATAGCTGGAAAAAAAAAAAAAAAAAAGAGCAACTACACATGCAATATTCCTGCTATAAATGTGATAAGGAAATGAAATTTTGCTTAAATATAGAAGTTATTTCTCTACTCCACGCAAGATAATACTCTCAGTAAGTTTGTGCATAGACACTATGAGACTGCACTCTTTTTGCCAGCCCTCATTTATCAAGTTAGCTATCCTCAATTACGACTGTTTCCTAGCTGATCAGGATGAAACACATTACTGTCAAGAACTTTATGCAAAAGGTTTAGGTAAAATTGTTTGCACGTATTTACACATATAGAGTATATTGGGGAATACAGCAATACTGATGACTGAGAATAATCATCTGTTAAATGCTAGAAATGAATCCATGTCCACTAGAGACAGAGGACAGACATTAGGAAAGAAACCTAAAAAACAGCAACCCAATGAGAGTTTCCCCGGAAACTCATAATGTCCAATAATCAAAAACAAGTTAGGGATTTTGCTGCAAACTTATGGAAGTTCACTTCTGTTCCAACATTTGGAGAATCTGGCAGCATTTATAAAGGTGTTAAGTTAACCTGTAAAGGATAAGGCTGAAAAGAAGGGAGAAAAAAACAAGGTGTAGCTCATTTTAAAAAAATAAAAAGCATGTTAAATTATATTTATTTATTTATTTATTTATTTAAGATAATCAGGATGTCACGTTCCTTATAAAGCAGTTATAGGTTTCACTTGCAAATATTTATCAGTTTACAAGTAAGTAATGAAGCTGTTTCTAGTTTACACAAAACTGTCTAGAGATTGAAAGCTCTCAGATTTTTTTTAGACTTCATTAAGAACCTGAAAATTCATGAATACTTGAGCATAATTCATTTGTATCTCAGGAAGGAGTATCATTAATGAAGTCAGTACTTGAAATAAATTTAAGTGAGAATTATTAGTCAAAATTAGGTTAACATTTTAGGCAATCTCTAGGAAATAAAAATTTTTCTCTCACACTTTTTTTGAACCTGGCTCATCTAACACAGCTCTGTTTCATATATTCTTTGACTGACAGCCCAGTCTATGGCTCTACATCATAAATGACATAAGAAAAAAGATGAAATACTAAAAGTAATGAACTATGCAGAATTCTAAAATGACTCCACTAATTCTCTTCAGACATTATTTATTGGACAATCCCATCTTTCAATCACTGTTCAAATAATTTGCTCATATGGTTCTGTTTCATCTGAGGATCCCCCAAGTCAGTATAGCCTCAGAATACTCATGTTTAAATGAAAGCATGGTTTAGAAAAACAGAAACTTGACTAATTAAGATAGGAAACTATTGTGTTTCAAAAAGAGGTAGAAATAGGACTAAAAGTAAAAAGACACGTTCTATGATCTATGTATGATTACTATGAACCAATATTTGAAACACAGTTTACAGATTATAAGAACAAGAAGTAATCTTTGGGAATACAGAATAGATTAGGCTATCCTAAGCCTACCATGTGACACATTCAGGGGAACAAACAGATATTTAAACCCCACCCTCCACCTTTGACATAAAAATTGAAAGAAATTTCAGTAGCTCTCCAAACATGGGCCTGCAATGAAGTAAAATAAGATAAAATGTCAGATACACAGAATGAATATTAGGCAGTCACTTAAAGCATATTGTCCAAAACTGTACTTTAACTGGAAGAAAAACTAATTCAAAAAGAACATTTCAAAAATGCAATGCATGAACTACACAGGTCACCCCAAAAGGAGTATCTCTTATTTTTTTCCATGGAAAATACAACTGATACAATGAGCACATTAACACTATTTGATAGTGCAAATTCTCAGCTATAAAACACTATTTTTCAACACAGTCACCACGAGCTATGCTTTTTTTGCCAGCAATGAGCAAGAGCCTGCAAGCCATGCTTGTAAAAATCTTCAACAGTGTAGGAAACCCAGTGTTGCTGGCACTACTGCTGAAACACACCATCACTGAGCCCACATGCACTGTTTGGTCTCCATCAACATTCATCAATCATCAATGAATGTCAGTGGGTGCCATTTTTTTCCACATGGAGGAATTCGGTGACATAACATTGCTTCATATGCACTTCTATGTCAGACACCATTGTGTCTGCTGCCATCTCTAATTCGGCAACAAAATGTAATGGGATATCGGTGGGAAGATTCAACCTTTACTGCCATACCTCCACCATTTGCCTCTGATGCAGTGGGACAACATCATAAAATAGGAGGCATTACTTTCAGAGCAGCCCTCATTTATTTATTACTGAATATTCTATTAGAAAGTAAAGAAAAAATAAACTGCTGCTGTTAGTGTTGAATGTCTTTTCCTAAACAATGCAATGTAGTTACTGGTGATATGCAAATCTCTAGGAATAAATTAGGAAACCTGAATAGAGAATATATTACTTTTTAATTTCCTGGACAGGGTCACATGCAATCCGCATGAACCAAAAGTCACTATAATTAAATCTACTCAACTTCTTAGGCCAGTGACCTACATATGACATGTATAATTCTCCTAGATGATTAATATAGTTTTCATCTATTATGTTTCTTAGTCATTACATTCTATGTCAAATGATGAAATGATTATTAATACCACATGTCAGGACTGACATAATATTTGAAAATGTGTTAACAACCATGACATAAGAGATGGAGTAAAATAAGCTCTTCACATACTATGTACGCAAAACATATGCATTTCAATAATTAAGTGTGATTCTCTTTAGCTGTTGTTAAGGCTACTGTATCTGACACCAAAAGCTGTTCATTTTCCAAAAGCCAAAAACGTAC
Source organism: Alectoris magna (assembly GCA_030625065.1). Lineage (NCBI taxonomy): Eukaryota > Metazoa > Chordata > Aves > Galliformes > Phasianidae > Alectoris > Alectoris magna. The sequence continues at coordinate 82,943,407 of CM060560.1, forward strand.
ATATTATGGCTTTAATGTATCACTCTTCTTTTTCTAAAACAACAATTTACTACCTTCTCAGCTTTATTTTAGGACCTTATTACAATATTAATGTCTGATTCCTGTGACCCTTATATCAGTTTGCACAAAAGTACCTGGTATATTTATTGCCTGTATCATCTTTTTTATAGATAGAATACTTATGTCTAAAACAGGTATAATTGCCATTTCTATCCTTCCACAGAAAGTTCTTTCAGTTTCTTTTTTTCCTCAATAAATTCTCTATATTCACATGCTAGTAAGAGGTTCTCCATATTCTCTTGCACTACAGTTTCCACACCTGTCTTTCCTTTTCTCATCTCCTCATCAAACAAAAGGACATAAATTTAACATTCAAAGAGTTCTCTGAAAGACCTTTTTCTTTCCTTTGGCTTATTCATTACTACGCACGTCTGTAACATCTCTAACCCTGTGTATCCTGTGTATTCCTTTTACGGTATGATAAACAATTCAATGCCTTTTTACCAGAAACACTTCTTGAATTACTTTTGTAGTTATTATTATTATTATTATTATTATTACTAATATTATTATTTTAATCTACTTACCTCATGTTTTGGATCAGTCTCGGTTGAAAAATTGCTAGGATTGCTGTTAGCTATTTCTAGTTTCAGAGTTTCATGTGTAGGATTAAAGAGAGGTATGCAGAATTGAACCCACCTGGAAAAAATACATGTATACAATGGCTATTACTAATTACAGACCTTCTTCCACTTCATTCTATTATTAATTAATCATTTTATTTTTTGAAAATAAGTTTCTTTAAAACTAAGAATCATCCTTTATTGCAATAGTGTTTCACCACTCGTGCAGACACATACTTAATATCATTAATGATTAATAACAGTAAAAACAGTAGCAATAAGAACTCTAATTCTTGGCCATCATTAAGGGCTGAATTTGTCTTGCTCAACTTCAGTTTCCAGGAATTTGAATTAAGTTAGTTGATTACAGGGGCTGTCTAGCTTCCACAGCACTTAGCTGGAAGAACAACTGGTCTCAACCTAATGTAAGTCAGTATGACGCGAAATCACTTTTCACTGACTAGAGGAGAAACTCAGATTTAATGTCTTGAAATTTGATGCCTAACTTCTAGATAGAAGTGTGATTAAACGAATCCCACTGCCTCTGGTACCTTCCTATTTATTCCTAGGCTCTATTTTGCACATTCATTTATAACTATTGTTAATTTCTATGGTTCTAACTTTGGACTGAAACATTTTAATCAAATAGTTAATTTGGAATTCCAAGGTCACCAAGAAAAAAAAAGACTCCAAAAAGGAAAAATCACTGTAAGTATGTCTTATTATTAAGTAGCCTATATGTGGACTCAGTTTGCTTCATAGAAAACAGTGTGTTTTCTGCCTGTGTGAGGACAGAAATGAAAGGGTAATTAAATGATACCTATCCCACCTTTTGATCTAAGCAATGGCTTACAGGAGAATCTTATAATTAAGTGGTACTGTCAATGGCTTGTGATTTAGTGCTATTAGGAAATCATCATTTTTAGTCATCGTTTAACACAGATCTCAAGAAAAATAAGCCTCCATTTGAATGGAGGTGCTACTTGCTGTCCTCTCTTTCTTCTTCTGTACTGAATCAAAATCCATTTCATTTCATACAGTTGTTGAATTGATCATTACAGCATAATTATAAATCAATTATACACGTAGATTACATATTTTAATGATTTATGTGACAGTCCACAACAATTGCAGTAAGCTGACTGTGTTAATGTTATGTTTTGAATCAGCTTGAATCTTATAGGTGGTCCTTCATTTTCTAATAAGGAAAGAAACAAACACAAGATACCTCAAATAGGGTGCATAATTTTCCAAAGAAGTCACAAGACTCCCCAAGTTACCACTATTCTGAACAAAATAACATATTATTTGCCTTTAAAAAAAAAAAACTAAAAATAAAAAAATAAATCACATTCTTGTTATAACACCAAGGGAGGTAGAAAAGAGATTCAAGGTGAATCAGTGAAAACAGTAAACAAGAAAAGTTTGAGAAATGAGATACATATACTGGTTTTGTGGTAATTTATCTAGCTAATGGATATTCCCTCTAGCTGTGGCAGGTCAACTGCCAGATTGCTCCACATATTTATCCTCTGGAATAAATGAGTCAGTTAATCATAGACAAATCAGTAAAGGATATATATATATATATATACAACATTCAGAAATGAAGGCATTTCAGCCAAGAATTATAAATGTAACTTCAGGTCCTCAAGCTTGTTGTCTGCAGGTGGGCTTCTTCCAATATATGCAGTGATGCATTGGCACCTGTGGGGTTCCTGACAACTTTAAGACATGAATGCTCAGCAGCTGAGTGGCAGATTTGTTTTTCTCTAACATCATCAAAATGTTGTATCAGGAAGGGCTCAACAACAGAGAGTACAGAAAAATCAGGAAACTGTCAGAGAAGAACTTCATATTAATCTGTTATTTCCTATAATCATCTCCGCCTTTTACTTTTTTGTCTGGTCTCTTTTGTATATAATATTTAATTTGTAAAAAGTAAAGCTATGCTGCAATGTGTGAAATTACAGTAAGCAACTATTTGACTAGTAGAGGTTCTCCAGGTAATCAAAACTTTAAGAACCTCTGCCACTCCACAAAGTGAATACAGTGGTTATGCTAATTCTAGCATAAGTTGTTGCACAATACACTAAAGAACTTAATTTAACTGATTGTCGTCTTCAATTACTCCTCTTAGGAGACTATAACAGAACGAATAAATGAAGATCGAAAAATCAAGCAGAGGATTTACTTGCTTAAAACCAAATGCTAAAGGACATGCTAAATCTAACATGATAAGAACAAAACCCATATGAGGTTATCTGAAAAAGGACTAAAAGATAAAATCTAGATTTTTTCCCTTTCTCCTTCAAAAAATGATCAGAAATTGATAGTAAGGGTCATAGTTCTTTGCTTCTAATCCAGTTACAAGTGACGTTTCAAGGGCACTTATTAATTTTTTCAGATAGATAACATAAAGAATACAGCAAGTACATAAAGAAAAAAAAAACATTATTCTTAGAAGGGTATTTGGATATGATAATGCTCCTTCAGTACTGGGAAAAAAAGTAGTAGAATCAAAATCCTTTAAAGTAGAAGAAATCTCCATCAACCAGAAGGGTTTCAAGCATTTTATGATATTTATTATTCACAGACTGTGTCTTCAAAAGCATGGCAAAGAAGTAAACTCACCCAAAACAAAACAAATGGATATCTTTGTTAAGGAGACAATATAGAAAGTTCTAGGTTTTTTTTTAACCAAATGTACTACAAAACTTCGCTTCTGCCCACACTCAGCATACATTAATGCAGCCAATTTACTTGGATAATCTTATCAGCACTGAGTTTACTTTTCAATATCCTTTCAGCAGGTAGAGCAAATCACAGTAATTTGAGTGTAACATTACTGCCATCGTGAAATGTCATTGTTTACTATTTTTCACTTCAAAAAGCAAAAAATATGTTGATGATACAATAGAAATAATTTCTGAAATGAGGATAGCATAGAAGGAACTAACAAAAAACTTGAAACATTATGAAATGAAGAATATGACAGATGATGGAAACAAAAGAAGGCTTGCCAATTTTGTTTTACTGTTTTATAATATGCATATAAAAACATAAATAAAAAGATTACTGCTTGTTTTTATATGTGACTGTTATTGTTGCCACTAATAATCAAATCAACCTTTTGGGCTTGCAGTCCAGAAGGCCAGTCATACCCTGGGATGCATCAAGAGAAGCATGCCCCACTACTGTGCTCTTGTGAGACCCCACCTGAAGTACTATATCCAGTTCAGGAGCCCTCAGCACAAGAAGGACATCAGTCTGTTGGAATGGGTCCAGAGGAGGGCCACGAAGGTTATTGGAGGGCTGGAGCACCTCCCCTATGGGGACAGGTTGAGGGAGCTGGGGCTCTTCAGCCTGAAGAAGAGAAGGCTTTGGGGGGACCTTATAGCACCCTTCCAGTACCTGAAAGGGGGCCTACAGGAAAGCTGAGGAGGAACTTTTTACAAGAGCATTTAGTGACAGGACAAGGGGAAATGGCTTTAATCTGGAAGAGGGTAGATACAGACTAGATATTAGGAAGAAATTATTTACTGTGGGGTGGTGAGACACTGGAACAGGTTGCCTAAAGAGACTGCGGATTCCCCCACCGTGAAGGCGTTCAAGCCAGCCTGGATGGGGCTTTGAGAAATCTGGTCTGTGGGAGGTGTCCCTGACTACAGCAGAGGAGTTGGAACTAGATGATTTCAAAGGTCCCTTCTAACCCAAACCATTTTATGATTCTATGAACAAGAATTTCTTTGTTCTTCCACTGCTGTCTGCCTATGGCAAGTTGAGATGAGTTAATTTATAAGCATAGGATTTACAACATGTATCCATTTGTTAAGTTGAAAGAAATATCCTTTGAAAAAATAAAACAAGAAATTTGGTGAATTTTAAGTGACCTTTCCAGCAAGCAATCGTATTTAATGGAGCCAATCCTTCCCAATACATATTTTGTTTGGAGTAGTAAGTGATAACTTGCCATTCTTGGTGAGACTACTTGTGCATGTAGTTCACAGATAGGGCACACTAAAGAAAATTATGAATGCCTGTTAAAATGAAAAGTTCATAAGTTAGTTCAAATTCCTAACAGTTTTAGCCTATGTAGTAGAGAACAATTGTGGTTTCTACTCTAGTAAGCTTTTTCTTAGAAAAACATAAAAAATAATTGCCAGTTAATTCTGGTCTTTGTATCATATATGAACAATGGATTAACTCAAAGTTGAAATTTCTGTAATTCATTATCTTCATGCAATATAATAAAAGAGGTCTAAGATCTGTGAATTAAATAAACTTATAAAAAAATATGACATGCAGGTTTTTTTTATTATTCCGTTCATTTTATATATTCAATCACAAAAATGTAGTCAGGCAAAATTTCATTTTGTATTCTCTCATAAAATTTTTTGCTCCATTTGTAACATACAGTAATTATAGATTCAGTCAAAAATAGGATATATGAGGTAAGAATTTAACACTCAAGAGATCACTGTGTCCATAGAACCTACTACTAGTCAGAGATAGTAAGTAGAAGAACACAACTGAAATTCTGGTATTCTTGAAAGTTGTATCCCCAAAATTTTCATGTTTGTCTTGAAAGTCAGAGCTCAAAATCATGTTATCAAAATCCAAGATGAAATTTTGTTAAGGAAAGCATTGAAGTGGGTTCCTTTTTTCCATGTGCTATTCACGTGGTCCATTTTCTCAGTATTTGCATTATTCTAACTCTAACTATGCCCATCTCCAGCATCTGCAGGACAGAAACTGTGTTACTTTGCTTTTTCTGTGGAGGTTAAAAGAAATTCAAATTATTGTACAAGTGTTTGAAAAGGAGGACTGTTAGGAATATTAGTTCAGAAGGATAAAAGGAACTTAAACAAGCCTAGAGGATTCTGCATTACGGATATTTATGATCACATGCTGCAGAAATTTCTACATACATACATCCTTCTTGTGAAGGCTACATATAGGCTAATATTCCATTTTGATTGTTCTGCCAAGAAAATTTCTCCTATGCTTATCATTCTCTCTACAACTACCTGAAATGACATTTTAGCAAGGCAGGTGGCAGTCTATTTTCTCAAGTGACAATTGATAGGACATGAGGAAAGAGTCTCAAGTTGTGTAAGAGGAGGTTTAGATTAGGTGTCAGAAAGAATTTCTTCACAGAGAGGTTGGTTAGGCACTGGAACAGGCTACCCAGAGAAGTGACTGTCACCACCTATGGAGGTATCTAAGTGCTGCGTAGACATGGAACTTAGGGACATGGCTTAGTGGTGGAGTTGGTAGCGTTATGTCATGGTTGGACTTGATCTTCAGTGTCTTGGCTAACCTAGGTGATTTTGATTCCATACATGAAAATTATCTGCAAAATACCATGATACATACACAGCATAACTGTGGCTTTTTCACATATACTCTTCATGTGTCTTCCATGACTTATTCAAACAGGTGACCAGGTTAAACATAATGAACTACATACTTACTTTCCAAGCTCACATACTATCTCAGGTAGAACAGTTGGTAATGGTCTCTCTACAGTCAGCTTCAATGAATACCAAAACTCTCCAACCACATCTGATTGGAATATGACGCTAAAAACAGATATATAAGTTTGATGTGACAAAGCTTTTGTACTGACAAATAAAAATGCAAAGACAAAAAACACAGGAAAAAGTATCAAATTCAACATAGTGAATTCTTTAATCAGCAACCAGTTTTCCCCTAATACTACTTATTAATAATACTTAATATACTTATCAGTATAGGAATTCATCTATCAATAACCAACTATACTTCCAATTTCTGATGCAAGAAAAAGTCTTCTTCATCTTTCATAACTATAAAAAGGAAAAATATGCTAAGATATAACTCAAAAACATTGAGATTTGAACTTCTAACTTACAAAAGTAATCTTTGATTTCATCCCAATGTTAGAGTGTTTTCTTTTTGCCATTTTGAACTTAAAAAACAAAACAAAACAAATCGAAACAAACAAACAAACAAAAAAAAAAAAAACCAGAAATAGGAATAGTATTCATTCATTTTAAGGAAGAAAACATTTTCAAATCTAGTGATGAGAACTGAGAAATAGATGCATTTATATTAACACAGAAAAGAGGGATGCTTCAAAGGAACATTCAGCGTATTGTTTTTATATACAATCACATGTGGTGATGACTAAGAGTTGTTCACTTCTATACTCCATGGGAACCATTACAAGTACAGAACAGCATAATTGAATTTGTACCTGCGTGCTTTATGTCATCTTTGCACCTATTTCCATTAGTCCCACCCCACCAATCAATTGACATCTATCACTAAGTTTCATCAGTTTAAACAAATTTTTATGGTATTATTTGGAAATAATACCATACATATCACTTGAAAAATACTGGAAATTATGCATGGTATGAAAAACCGGTGTCTAAACTAATTTGCACCTTCAGAATACTTTTATTTCTACAGCTCCCATCAGGAGGAAAAAAAAAAAAAGGACTAGAGAGATAACAGTAGTCATTTCTATAAACTGGTATTGCTTGAAATCTGTATTGTGCAATAATATCTACCATTATTCTGGTCTTTGGAAAAATCAATAGAATCAAACTGAACAAAGACTCTGAAACACATGTATTTTGGCTCTCAAGCTATTAGGACTCTAATCATAAGTCATCTGTCTCCCTCTGCAAACTCTCTGCTCCCATCCAGCAGTGCCCATATTTTTGCCAATTGGTTGATATAATTGGAAAGTATGGAACTGTTTTTTTATCAGCCCTTTATTTAGATAATGTTTTAGTAGGCAAATTCCAGGAAAACGAGCGCTCTCCAGCTACTTGCTGAATCGGTTCAGATGAAACTAAAACCAAGAGGTCATCTGTCTTTGTATTCATAATTATCGCACTACCCAGCCTCTTCTGGATTTCCAATGTAATTAAGCAGTTTTAATTTAAAACCTTTCTATATTCATTAACTACATCACTTGTAATTAATGGAAGATTCTGAAGCTAAGTGGATTTATGTAAAGACTGTTAAAAGAGTTCTTAACCTGGTTTTAGTTGTATTGTTACAATTCAGTTCCTTCTGATAATTAAAATGAAACCATGTTTATCGCCTTATTGAGCTTATAAAATTACAAAATCAACAACTTGTCTAAAGATCTCAGAGGAGAACTCTAATATTAAGTAAATATCCAAATCATTGTTCACTGCATTCTGTTGAACTAGAATAACTAAGAGTTATTCCATTGCCCATCAGTTCCTCCTCCCAGAGGAAGGCTGCTGTTTGGTACACAATATATTTAAAGCTAGACACATTTTTAATTTCATTTGTTGTATATTTTCTTAGGGTGATATCTACACCAACGGTCCAAATGATATCTATATCGTTTCACTTACTAGTACAAGAGCCACAACTACCACAAGTTTCAATACTCTATAACTTACCTTTCATGTGAAGTGCCAACAACAGCTGGGGAAAACTCTACTTGATAAAAATGTGATTGTTTTGGCAAAAGAGTGAAAGTTTTTTGTCCAGAAAAAGACTGATTCTCCAGCACTACACTCAGCTCAAGAACTTCATCTGCAGGATTAGTGATAGGAATATGAATTCCAACAGTATCCTAGGAAAAAAATAAAATAAAATTAGGCAAGTAATTAAAAAAAAAAAAAAAGTAAAAATAAATTTTAAAACCCACACAAAACGAATTATGAGCAATTACACAAAGATGTCTCTCAAACAAATATAGGATACTTATACATGATTTGCACTTATGCAAAAGCACACTACACTTTTGTTACATGTCTGAACTAACGCAAAAAAGAAAAGTTGCAGTAAGACACAATTCAGTCAATCTTCCAGTTGTAGACTCTTTAATTACATAAATAAGGAGGAGTTCAAGTCTTCCCAGAAGGTCCGCATTTCAACATCCCTGCTCAAGCAGGGTCTCCTTGATTGGGCCCAGGCAGTGTCTGAATATCTCCAGAGATGGAGACCACAACCTTTCTGGGCAGTACACATCAATGCTCAGTCAGTCTCACAGTAAGGAGGCTTCTATTTCATACTCAGGCAGAAGCAGTTACTACAAAATATGGGAGTCACTATGGCCCGATAAGGTAAACACAGGCAGATTTTTTACATAGAGCATCTTAAGACAAACAATAATTGGGTAGAAGCAGCTCAGTCCACACAGCCATCACATCACATCTACAAGAAGCTTTTGAAACTGCTATATTTCCAAAGTTTCCAGTGATTCCCTTCTCCCTTCCCTTCTCCAACGTGAGGTAATAGTGTAAATCCATCCTATGAAACCTATGTATGTAAATAGCAACACACTTTAACACTTTAAGCAAGAAGGAATATATTAAGGAAGTTTACAGTCACAATTCAGGATACATTCTTGATGTTTAAAATTCATATGTTTTATTTATTTGTGTTAATGTGTATAAAATATGCAGAATCCCAAACTAAATATACGCATATACTTCTATGTATCTCTGTGTCTATTCCCACTTTGGTCTATTTTCTTTGTTCTAATCAGGAAGATTATTTCATAATGTAGTTTTTATGTGGTTGGGGTGGAGGGTTTTTTTTGTTGTTTGTTTTGTTTTGTTTTTTGTATTTTAAACATACAGTGATTTGGTTCTCACAGCAAAAAAAAATTGCCATACGTATTCACTGAAAAGTAAATAGAACTGCTATATGGAAAGAGAAAAAGGCACAAGTAAAATTACTAATACAAAAAATTGAACATGAAATACTTCACAACCCCTCACACAGCTTTAAGCCTGAGTATGATTTGGTGAATTCCTATATATTTACATTTACAGAAAAGGACTGCAGAAACACACACAAAATATATTCAATATTCTACAGATGGTAAGATTACACCAACAGTTTAAATTCTCCAAGTGCCTTGCGTAAGTATGATGGGATCTAAATTTTTAATAAAATATTTTAAAGCTCAGATTAATAGTTTTTTACTGGTGCAAACAAAATTCTCAGTGTATCTACCATTTTATTGCTAAAGGGTTCATAACAATTCTATAGTAAGACACTTGTACCCTGTTGAAAAATTACCACTAGAAAGGACACATGGAACCTACTTCTTTAGGGAAAAAAAAAAAAAAAAAAAAAAAAAAAAAAAAAAAAAAAGCAGAAGCTACCATATAAACAAACATACAAAGAATTTCAGCTTCTTACTCAAAGGAGATATTATATTGCTAAAATTAGCTTAATGGAAAGCAGCTTCCACTTGCCAGTGTCAAATGAATTCCTAAGAAATACATTTCCTGGAATTTCCTGGGAAATTTGCTTGGAATTCTACTAACTGTTTCAATGATCTGTTATTATATGGACAGTGATAAGAATACACGTGTATGTCTCAACAGAACATGTATGTAGTGTATATTTCCAGGCCTTAACGGATTCTTTCAAATCCTTGTTATGGATGCATAACACTAGGTTTAATCACAAAATACCCATCCAACGGCCAATAGTATTCTTTTTCACAAAAGGACCACTGTATCAGAAGAAATGTGAAGTAGCCATAACAGAGGCAGTTCCCAAACTGCGGACCTTGAGGTGAAAGTATTTCCCAGGCTGTTGCTACAGAAGAAAATATTTCGTGCAGATAAATGGTAAGAATACTATTTCAACAAGCATGGGGAGATAAAGCAGCAGAACTTTCTTTGTCCAAATCCTCATTCTTTTAGACTGACAAAAAACAAGTATATTGTTTCTCTTGGTTGCCCCTAATGACAAACAGGAATGTTGCTTACTCAAAGACCGAACTTGCTGGCAGTAGCAATGAAGAAATAGCTATCAATGTCACCATCAGTGTATCTGTAACTTGCTAGGAGGAAGTTAAAACAGAGTTTCCTTTTCCTACAACCTTAAATTGACATTTAATTACTACTTGATTCCCTTTCTTGGAACAAAAGAAGCTCAGAAGGTATCTCAGCACCATTAATCCCAGTGTTTCAGAGCTGCAGTGAAAAAAAGTTTAGCCCAAATTTTCTAATTAGTTGTAGAAATCAGAGCTGGCTCTTGAATTGCTTGGTACAATACGCTTCGACTGCACACCTCTCCTCACCACTGCTCATCCCTTCCACAAAATCTTCTAATCCAGACCCACATTTCTACTCTCCATTGCATACTTCTCCCATTGACCATTCAGACCAATGGAAGACCTTAACCTCCTATGCTGGAAGTGCTGAGTCCTGCAGCTTCCTACTGACTTGAAGGTTAATGGATCTTCATCAGGTGAATCACCTAACTCGCCATATGGCTACATTAATTTTTTTTCCCTCTCTGTGATGTAAACTGATGCCAAGACAACCTTGTTTTGACAAGTCTTTTTTCCTTGTATGATGACAGACATCAACATTATCATGCTCCTGTGTCTTCATTTTTTATTTGGCATATTTTGCCTTAAAAAACATAAGTTTGCAAAGAGGCACTAACTGTTTATCAACAGAAGAACAAAGCATAGTCTGAAGCATAGGATGTTCCACACAAATGTACATAAGAACTTCTTCACAGTAATGGTGATGGAGCACTGGAAAAGGCTGCCCAAGAAAGTTGTGGAGTCTCCTTCTCTGGAGATGTACAAGACCTGCCCAGACGCCTACCTGTGCAGCCTGGTCTAGGGAGCCTGCTTTGTAGTGGGGTTGGAATAGATGATCTCTAGAGGTCCCTTCCAGCCCCTACAATTCTATGACTCTGTGATTCTGTTATGAGTTCCAGGTGTAAATTTGCATATAAATGTACATGTTAAAATCACACTAAATTGAATTTCTGATTACCGAAATTGGCATTAAGTGTCTAAGTAATAATGTCCTAAAACAGAATACCGAGACTATTAGTTCATAAATTATTGCAATAAGTGAATCCTCATCAACTACAAAATTTTACACCATTATCCTCTTAATAGAGACTAGACAGTGTTGCAAGCAACCAAACTGGAAAAAAAAGTGCTTCTGAAATTGCAGGAAGGAGAAGGGTGAAAAACTGTTCTATCCTGTACCTCTGTGGAAGTTTAACACTGGTAAGCATCTATGTACCACATGGTCTACATGCCCTGCCTGGAGCTGGATAGGTGGAAGAGAATTGCAGAGAAGTTACAAAACTTGTGGGCTGAGATAAAGACAGATTAACAGGAAAGGGGGGAGACAGGTGAGGGAATGAAAACGAAGGAAAAAAAAAACAACCCAAAACCAAAGGTAAAAAAAAAAAGGGATACACAATGCAATTGCTCTCCACTAGCCAACTGATGCCTAGTCAGTCCCTGAGCAGTAACCCCTAGCCAACTCCTTCGGTTTTACTGTTGAGTATGACATCATATGGTATGAAATATCCCTTTGGTTAGCCTTGGTCAGCTGTCCTGGTTGTGTCCACTCCCAGCTTCTTGAGCACTCCAGTCTACTTACTAGCAGGTAGTCTGAGAAAAGCCCTTGACTCTGCATAACCACTGTTCAGTACCAACTAAAACATCATTGCATTAATAATATGGTTTTCACCACAAATCCAAGGCCGTTTCTGAATCCTTGTCCTTCCTCCTGAGAACACAAGCAGATTTCATTTTTCAGATTCAGCAGTGCGAGATGAAAAAACTACCAATTACAGCTACATTTCACCAACATTTGTACTGAAGATTGGCACTTCTAGTGATCAGTTTAGTGGCCTAGCTACTGTGTAAAGTAACCTGAATTATCACAGCTAAAGCAGGTTAAAGAGCAGTATCAAAAACATATAACAGTAGGTTAATCATTCCCATTAGTACAGCCAATATGGAAGGAGACATCTGCTAATGTGATAATGTAGTAAAGGACCAAACTCATCTTCAGAGGATTTTAAAGGTTATTTATATCTATTCTGTGAACACCATTTTTTGGGAATTATGACTCAGCAACTGACAGTTTTCTGTGAAGGTTCTATTCATCATTCTCATTGGTAACCTTGCTGTGCAAATGCATGTAACACAGGAGATGTAGATTAGAATGCCAACAGTGGAAAGCATAGTTTAAATCAAATCAAGATATATTTTTACAGTTATTGTACAAAAGGACTATTTTGGGTAGCTGACACTTGAGTAAATCCAGGTTTCATCTCTCAAAAAAGAGGCATTTCTCTTTTCTTCAAAATGTCTGATCTACTTCACAGACTAAGCCATGTCCGTACTGTCACATCAAAATTCCATGTTCTATAGCTTCAATTCAGTATCACTCAATAAAAGCAATAGGAAGAGCAACATTTCTAAGTTAGAAATATAGTGCTCTTAGGTAATAAAATCAAGACATCTATAAGTTACTTCTGCATTTCTAGAGCATCTGTTATGTCTAATATAAAGGTAACATGCGATTCTTACTCTAGTGTTTGATGACACAGATATTAGCCCCAAATCAGTCTTCAGAACACCATTTGTAACTAACACTTCCAGGGAAGCTCAGGAGATGCAGAATTTTAGGATAATATCAGTTTTCAAATAACTACATTTCTCACAGGCCTAGACTAAATCTTACCTACAGAGATATTACTGAATGTCAGACAGGTAAGTATTTAAGCAAACCTTTGCCTATTTCTTATTTGGGGGGGCGGGGGGGGATTACTATTGTCCTTGGATTTTGGATGTATACAGAAACAAAAACTTGAGTTCCCAAGATAATTGTATCTACTGATACAGTGCTTCAACAAACAGCTAGATGCAGTTACTTTCTTCTGGTCTCACTGTTAGGTTTTCAAATCCTATAACTTGCGCTGTAAATTCACAATTGTAATAGGTTACAAGAGGCTTTGGAAGAAGTGGTGACTGCTGATGATTTCTGCACATAATGACAACAGCGACTGAAAGAACAGAATTACTTCTAGGATATAATTCCAATAGTTTTAATTCATTTAGCATTTTGGGTGTTGAAACTTGCATTTTTACCATGAGTATACTGTACTGGTATGAAAATTTAGTTGCCAAATGTGTGGCTGGGCGTAATGATAGTCTCTGTGATTCATTTAATGCATTTAGCATTTTTCTTTCTTCATGCATCATTCTGTTTTATACAGTTGTATTCATGATTGTGTATGTATCTGCATTGTACTTAGATAAAAAAAAAAAAAAAAAAGTTCAGGCCGTGGATTATTAATGAATGACAAAAAACACCACACATGGTCAGCAGGTCAAGGGAAGGCGATCCTGCCTCTCTGCTCTGCACTGGTGAGTCCTCAATACAGGAAAGCCGTGAACCTGTTGGGGTGCATCCAGAGGAGGGCCACAGAAAATGACCCAAGGGATGGAACACCTCTGCTACAATGACAGGCTGAGAGAGCTGGTGCTGTACAGCCTGGAGAAGAGAAGGCTCCTGGGAGACCTGAGAGCGGACTGTCAGTATCTAAAAGGGGGCTGTAAGAAAGAAGGGGACTGTTGTAATAGGACAAGGGGAAGTGGTTTCAAACTAAAGGAGGGGAGATTTAGACTGGATATAAGAAAGAAGTTTTTTGCAATAAGGGTGGTGAGACACTGGAACAGGTAGCCCAGAGATGTGGTGGATGCCCCGTCCCTGGACACACTCAAGGTCAGGCTGGACAGGGCTGTGAGCAACCTGATGTAGCTGTGGGTGTCCGTGTTCATTGCAGGGTATTTGGACCAGACAACCTTTAAGCATCACTTCCACTTTAAATAATTATATGATTCTGTGAAAATTTGATGTGGTGAGGTTAGGAAGCTCTCTCAGGCACAAAGCTACAAACATGCCAAAGATTACATCAGTGAAATGCTAAGCTATGAGCAAGCTCAGGGCTCACCAAGAAAAGGAAGTGATCAATATTTCTCACAATGCTGTGCTTCTGAGATTTTCAGAACTAATCAGTAAAAACAAACTTACAATTGCTTACCAGAATCTAATGAAACTATGGTAGAATAGCAGTAATAACTGATTATTGCATATTCTGTCACTAATGACTACAGTTCCATGTGTGGAAGAAAATATTCTATCTGTTCCTACTCTGTGCCCACGCTAATATGAGCTAACAAATAGTACTTTACCTTTTTAAAACTAGTAACCAACTCTGATAGTATTTAATTTTCTTTAATTTTTACAATCATACTAATGAGATAATTTACATCTTCACTTCAGCATCAGCACCAAGTTGCTCAATCAGTAGCAGTAAAATGATAATTAATTTAGATGCCTTAGATCTTTTGTCTACTGTAACTTTCATTATGTAGGTCTAAAGAGAGAATTTATAATCATTAAGGAAACGAGTTGCTTTGCAATTTAAAAGACTGACACTATAATTATTGCTGGCATAAGACAGATAGCGAATATTCTAGAAGAAAAATGAAATTGTCATAGTTTTCACTGAAAACAACAATTCTCATGAATTTTCCACAGGCAGGCAAGTAAAAGTAGATCTCTCCCATATCTCGGAAGATTTTTTCTGAAGGCAACTTCTATTTTTTACATGTATAACCACTCTCAGCAGTCAGAAGGTGTCCATATTATAATTCAAAAAGAATTCCTTAAATATTCATAGCTTTTCTGAAAGCAGAAATAAACAGAAATGTGAAGGAATAGTCTCTGTAAGAATTATCAATCCAGTTCTATGTTTTATTATGAAATACAGGATCAGAAAAACCTTAAAGATAAAAGTCTCACATACAAAAATAAATGCTACATTATTAATTTTGTCTTCCATATGTGATATATTAAAGGTTCTCAGAGACTAGACTAGTAATCTGCTGTACACATTCCTTTAATATTATCAGAATAATTTCTCTAAGAAAGTAATGCAAGTTTACTATATCACAGAGAATATCTATTAATAACAATAACACCAACAAATATATCAATGACTGATATCTGCTACTAGAATTTCTGAAGGAGCTAAAATTAGAGCAGTCTTAACTAAGGTCCACTCTTGCATTTCTCCCAGTCTCTCTATGCAGTCTATGTTCTAGTATCAGCCAGAAAGCAATTTCTCTCTCTTCAAGGGGCAGTATAGAAAAAGAACCATGGATTTATGAGAAAAGATATAAAACCCTTTAAATAAAGATCTCTCTTTACTTCTGTTTGCTCAGTTTTGAGTACCTAACAGATGACCTTGACAGAACTACTATTACAGTCCCCCCAAATATATCTTTTTCAGCCTACCTGCAAATCTGGACATAAGCCGTTATTTCATCATACATTTTCTACTGAGTAAAAGGTATCTTCCCAAGATTTCAGTTTTAAAACTTAAGAAAATATCACTGAAGTTCTATTTCACCTTTTTTTTTTTTTTTTTTTTTTTTAATATACATCACATAGTCATCATCTGCTGTGTATGGATCACACAGAACAGACTATCGCATTTCTTTTCTAGAGACTGTCAAAAATGAGGAGGCTTTAAAGTTGGAAGGAGCTGGAACTAGTAACGTAAGCAGCTTGTTCTTAGATTTGCATGTAAATATCTTGCTAAAAGTGAAGACTAGAACAGCGATCTTTTAAAATTATTACTGAAAAGAACAAAAACAGTGTACGAGTGGCACAAATTTGGGAGCCACCATAATTGGCAACACTGGGGCAAGTTTTAACTCAGCAAGAACACTAATGGAAGAGGAGATAGGTAGCAAATGCTTCAGAGTCACAGTACCAACTTCAAAGTACTTATATTCAGGGACTTGGCAGTGTAGAGACCAAGCTATTGTCTCTTACATAGAAACCAAGCTCAACCCTTTCCAGGCATTTGGTTTTATTGAAGCAGAAACTAAGAACGCAGTGTTCAAAACAGAATTTCCCCTCAGGCTTTGTTCCATTGTTCAGTTACTACTTGGAGCTCATATACTGGATACTTCCTTTCAAGAAAGCCAATACTATTCTTACATGTATGTGTTGGAAAGTCTCAACTCAATGACTCAGCAACATAGACTTTTCCACATGAATTAGACAGCTGCTGAAGAGTATGTGGGGTTGAAGCAATAATTGCCAGACATTTAGGCCTTTTACACAAAAGCTTAAGTTTCTGATTACTTGTTGACCTCTACACACAGCATGAATAAATCCATTAGATGCCATTTGAAAGGCAATCTGTTAATGTTGAACCATCCAGTTTAAACTCCATTTTTCAAAGAGACCATGAATCTGAATTTATCACACTAAATTCAACCTCTTTACTACCATTGCCAATAAGGAAATCCATAGTAAATATTAATGTAAGATTCAGTAATCAAAAAAAGATTTTTTTAATTGTTGCAATGCTATTAATAGCTGAAGATAGTAGATGCCCATTTGGCAAAATTTTTAGAATTTGATTCTTTTCTCTACATGTAGGAATAAAGAAACTGCAAGCATACAAACAACTTAAAATACCTGGAAGTGCTTCTTAATTAATAATTATGACTAAGGAATATGAATGAACAAATGGTAATTTGTCATTGAAAGCTTCTCGCTGTACTCTATTTACCCTGTTACTAAGTACACAATCACTACTGCTTTCCATGAAATGCATAGTGCTAATTTGTACTCCACTTTTCTCACAAATAACTTTAGCTGGAATTTGTTCAATAAAAGCAATTTTCACAGGATACCAAAAGTATGACCTTTAAGTTACTTTTATGCAACTAGTACTGGAGATTAAACTAACACAGTCTCAATGCTCATAATGACTCGAGCTTCTCTTTTAATTTTTTGGTTGCAATGACTTTTGTATACCTTCATGGGAATTTAAATCAAAAAGGATTTCCATTTAAAAAAAAACTGAAGAACAGACTTCAGACAGTAACAGACATTGATCCCTCCTTTCTAGTAAGGATGACAATTACATAAATGCCAGAGACGTGCCCATCCGCCACAGCTATACAGTCACTCTTTACTATGATTCAGAAACGAGGGGAAATACCCTTTTTTTTTCTTTTTCAATAAGTCAAATCATCCAAACTTTATGGGCTTTTAGTCTTAAGCGAATGTCTGAAGAAAAATGTCAATTCAAAATGTATCAGAAGTTATAAAATTACAAAATGCATTCTTAATTCGTGCTTTATACTTTAAATAATAAATGGAAAAATAATAAATGAAAATGAAGTATAATTTAAATTTAAAGTTGTATCTGCTTTATATCTGGTTGTATTTTAACACACTCTCCACATTATACTTATCCACTGACATAATACAGTTCCCAGGATATATAAACTCATAAAAACATGATGGCATCTCTTTTGGCTGGAAAATTTACAAAAGACTGGGTGCAAAAATTTACCTATCTATCTAGCACACAGTGAGGCACAAAAGGAGTAGTCACATAGACCAGTACAAGTAGTGCTATTTTTATTTTTTCACTTGAAAGTAGTCCTATTTCACTCCAACGAACAGAGCGCCTACTAGTGGTTGGAGAACATTAGACAAGTTCATTTCCAGTTCAATTTCAGTGCAAAAAAGATTCAGTGCATGCACTACAGGATTGCCATGCAATATAATTGAAAGTAGGAATAATCAGGAGAAACTCAAATAGCATGCTATTGCTGTGAACATAGCGGCTAACACAGATGCTTCCTTTCTAGAAGGTTCACTTCAAGCGAATGAGTGAGAGAAATAGAAGAGCTAGGAAAGAGGTATGATCTTGAGAAAATGAAGCTATATTCTGAGCTATTATGGTTTGTTTCTTGTTTTGTTCGTAACTCAAAAATTTCTATTTGCATTTGAATTTTCATCCATTTGAATGTTTAGATCCATTTCCCTTTTGATCAGATTTAGAAAATTGTGGGGGTTTTTTGTTTCGGTTTGGTTTTTTGTTTTGTTTTGTTTTTTTTTTTTCTAGAGACATTAAAGGAACATCATATCACAGCCCAAGAATTACCTTTCTGTGAAATCACTACCGTGTTTGGGAGGGAATACGTTGTGCACATTTGAATCACAGAATCATACAGAATCATAGGGGTTGGAAGGGACCTCCAGAGATCACCGAGTCCAACCCCCCTGCCAAAGCAGGTTCCCTACACCAGGTCGCACCGGTAGGAATAATCAGGAGAAACTCAAATAGCATGCTATTGCTGTGAACATAGAGGCTAACAAAGATGCTTCCTTTCTTGAAGGTTCACTTCAAGTGAATGAGTGAGAGAAATAGAAGAGCTAGGAAAGAGGTATGATCTTGAGAAAATGAACCCATGTTTTGTACAATCTCTTATTGCGGCAAATCTGTAAAAAAGTTACGCAATTAAAACAGACTAGATGGCTGCTACCTCTAAGTGCTAAATATATATCCATTAGAAGGGAAAATCAAGTCCGGTCTTGGGTGAGAAGAATTTGAAGAGCAGGCCCCAAGAAGAGGACTAGTTTAAATGCCCTAGTTTTTTAACTTTTGCCCTTCTCTTTCCAGAGCAAGGAACCGAGCAAGAAACTGTGTGGTGTTTAGCTGCCTATGAGCTGAAATCAGGAATATTGCTTAATCCATCCTTTTAATCAGAGCATAACAAAATTGTTACATTCTTGATTAGAGAGCAAATATCATTTCTCAGTACTTTGGAGTTTTCTGTGGACTTATGCAAGTATACAACATATTAAAAAAAATAAAAATGCAAGTTGAATTCCTAATTATTTAGAAGGCATAGCCAAAGTCATTTGAACACAAAACAGACAAAGACTACATGTAGGAAAATTAAAGTATCTTTATTTCACAAAATGGAACTTAGCTAAACCAGACCTTCCTATGTGTTCAGGATGCCACTCATTGCTCAGATTCATTGTGCACCTTTAAGTGTTAATAAAGTTAGGAATGGGAGCAGGCTGTAACTATGAAAACTAAAGGCTTCTCACACCAGATTTCTTCACCCTGCCAGCCCTTTCTCTAGGGGCTACAAGTAGGTCTTGGTTGCTAGAATTCACATTTTTGTGCTAGAAAATATTTATAATAATTCTTACGTTCCCAGCGGTGCAGATCAGCACTAGTTCCACCTTAATGGATGTTTGCCCTGCACACACTGACCAGAAAAAGATGAAGAATTGGAACCAAGATCCAGAGTTATTCAGCTTCTCCAGAGGAGAAGCTATTCTCCCACTTGGCAAAATATTATTCTATTAATAGATAAAGAAGAGCAAAATCTCTTATTTTATGTAAGTGCTTTAAAATCACAGCATCACCATTCCATATTTACTGTAACAATTCCCAATAACAATTGCAGGTTATGAATAAGACAGCTCGCTTGACTCCTGAAACAAATAATGAGATCTGTCTAACAGCATTTCTAAGATTTCATTTCAGTGGTTTTGCATGGCCAGGCATAGCCATCAAGCAAGTTTGTCATAAACTGACTTTTGATATAAGAGGATGCTGTGCTATGAATCATTTCAAAAGGTTAATGGGATTTAACAACTCTTGTTGCTTTTCATCTGATCTTTTAAATTTCATCCATGGAAAACTTTTGTGGCTTTTTCTACATTGCATGCAAATTTTTTAAGAAGTTACATTTCTTAAGATGCCACTTAATTATCTCACCTTCACTATGACTAACGCAGATAGAGGACAAGCACTGCTAAAATCCAAATGGCTTTCTATCTCTCTCTACTGATTTTATCTGTTTAATTTTCTTAGCACTTTTGGAGAAATGCTAGAAGTTTCAAGTGAGAAATATAAATAAAAATTAATACCTTATCATAATCTTCATCTTGGAAGAGAGGTAAGTTAGAAAGGATATTACAGAAGACTACAAAATCATGAATAGCATGAAGAGAGTGGGTAGGTTTTAGCTGTTCTCTGGCTGCTGTATTTCAATAACCAGAGGGCATCAAATTAAAATAAAAGAGATACCTAAAAATAAAATGGATGGTTCATTCACAATGCTCAGTAAGCCCTTCAAAGTCAAGGCAAAAAATGTTATTAATGCAATGGAAAGACTGATCAGAAAACTCAATAGCTACAAAGTTACAACACTATACCTACACACTCCTGCTAGTTTTCCATGCTTCTAACACATTTCCTTTGATTTTTTTCCAGTACTTCAGTACAATTCTTTACACATGAGAACCAGACGTTCGAATAATATTTCAGTAACAGTAGCACAAACATTATTTGCTATCTGCTTGTATTTGACCACTTTTTAGTAGTCATAGACTGTATTAGTTCTTTGCATTAACTAATTAACTAAGACAATCCCAAGCTCCTTAAAGACAGGAAGCACTCCCATTCCAAAACAAACTGCCTGGAATACAAGCAGTCAATTCAGACCATTCTGTAACAGTAACCATGCACACTATAAATCAAGAATTTTTCTGTCATCTTCAAAATTCATCAATGTGGTTTTTTTTCCCACAAGATTTCCCACAGAGATCTGAGGAAGAGGTATAGCTGCTTCTTTATTGTCTTTATTTTCACTAGGAAGGTATTCTCCCCACTCAAGTCAATAATTTCATTGCCCCATACATTGTAAAAATATGTTGGATTTTACTATAAGTGCCTTTTTCAGGTTTTCATACCGAATTATATTCAAAATGATGTGGCAGATTTAAAATGCCCCTGGACAAGATATTATCAAATATAATCAATTATATAATTTGAATCTAGCTTTTTCTTTTACTATTTTCTTACAGTACATTCAGAGCAGCAAATGATACAAGACAAAGCATGGTGCCACAGAACAAAAATCTAAGTTATTCTTTCCAAAGTCTCAAATTGCAAACTATTTCATTCTAGCTTTTGTGTTTACTTTCTTTTGCATTTTTCTCCACTTAAACAGACCCTGCCACACAAAATCAATTGAGGAGACTCTTTTCCCTCCCCAGCATCTGTCACTGGAAGAGGCAGTCCCTTAAAACTTGCATCACTACTAGTCAGTGTTTCTTCTCTGTCTACAATTCATGTAAAATGCAGGGCTACAAGGTAATAAAGTAAACAAGCATTTAAAGAATATAATTAATATATTAGCTCTGAAAATCCAGAGGTATTTTATCTTTACACACTTAAGTGCGTTAAGACATATGATTTATCTAATGTTATGCAGTTATTTTTCTAAAATTCCTACCATAATTTAATAACTTTATTAAGAGTGAAGGTATATGTTTACCTAATAATACAGATATGAGTAAGTACATTCCAACAATTAATGAAATCCAAATGTAAAAACAACAAAAATGTGTAAGGAAGGAGGGTACCGAAAGAGGCGTACCCTACTGTGGTCAGTATGTAAACTGCTTGAAATATTTATGGATTTCAAAGTCATCTACTACCCAAAACTAAATATAGATTACAGCAGAAGAATATTATTATTTAAGAGGGTAAAGTAACCACTTTCTTTCAAGCATCCATTTGAGTTCATATCAGTGAGCTTATGTGAGGTCTTCTGGAAAGTACCGAGTTTTATTATGTAAAAACCAGGTGGTCACCTAATAAAACCAATTAATCTTCTGTGATAGCAGCCAGAACAACGGTAAAATTATGTTTTCTCCTAATGCAATAGAAAAAAAATTAAATATTTAGACTAATCTTACCAGAGCTCTGCATTTCACATCTATCTTCCTTTCAGGTGCTGCAGGTATGCTGTTAATATTTAAGGAAAACCACACTTGGCAATTTGAAGAACTCCCTCCTATGTACAAAAGAATAAAACATTCCATAAATCATCTCACGAGGTGATCGCTCCTAGCAGCATTCAAATCAATGAGAAATTCTGGCTTTTTTCTGACCTGCCAGTCATTGTTCATTTGGAGACAAAGAAAATCACAGATTGATTTAATTGCTGTCAGTCAACTGCCCTACCTAATCCTTTCTCATCTGGGTTCAAAAGAGTAGCAAAATCAATATATATACAAATTGAAAGGAAATAGCACTTCGGCAAATTACTTTACTTGAATATCATATTGTTTTAGAATTTTGAATATCATTGATTCACAACTGTTCCCCTTCAAAAAAGAAAAAATTTAAAAAATCCAACTGATTTAATTAAGTAAAAGGTAATTCACAATAGATTAAAAAACTGTGTCATTTGTTAAATAGATCAGAATTTTCAGTTACATGGAATCCATCCCCATATACATGTTCAAATGTGTTCATACTTTGATTTATCATGTAATTTATTTTCCTATCAGCTTGTCCTATGCTCTAAATATTTTGATAAAAACCAAGAAAGCAAAAAGATGTTGAATATATGCATCAAAACAACAGAGCATCAATAATATCTTTTATATATCTTATTCTAAATTCTGTTAACAATGACTTGTAAGTCTGTGGTCAATATACAAAAACAAAAAACAAACAAAAAAACGCTATGCTATAAACTCTATAATCCCACATTTAGTCACAGGATAAATTGTTCAGAAAACCAGAGGATGTGATTCCCTTCAGTACTTTGTATTAGCTAGTCCAAAAAGGAGCAGTGGGAAATTCCGATAGTATATACAATAGCTGAAATGCACTAAACCTTATGACACTGAGCAACCATACGTTCAGACAAGAAAGCTCTGAGCCTTCATTCCACACCTGGATTTTTGCCACATTCCTCTGTGATGTCTAGAGATCATTTATGAAGCCACAGAAGACTTTTCCTTTGCAATCTTAACTTTCCTAAGTCATTTTTCTGTACTTCATAATTATCATAATATAGGCATTATAAACTACTTGACTTCTTTATATTTTACGTATAAATTCATTAGTTGTGTTCATGCAAGTTGCATGAGGCTACTCTAATTCCTGACTCTGACGATAAAAGCATAGCTTTTAGGTCTAGTAACTTTCTTTAGAGTTTTGAGTTCCAGTATTCTGAGCTATTACGGTTTGCTTTTTGTTTTGTTCATAACTCAAAAGTTTCTATTTGCATTTGAATTTTCATCCATTTGAATGTTTAGATCCAGTTCCCTTTTGATCAGATTTAGAAAATTGTGGGGTTTTTTTTGTTTCTGTTTGGTTTTTTGTTTTTTGTTTTGTTTTTTTTTTTCTAGAGACATTAAAGGAACATCATATCACAGCCCAAGAATTACCTTTCTGTGAAATTGCTACTGTGTTTGGGAGGGAATACATTGTGCACATTTGAATCACAGAATCGTAGGGGTTGGAAGGGACCTCTAGAGATCATCGAGTCCAACCCCCCTGCCAAAGCAGGTTCCCTACCTGCCTTCTCAGCATCCCCGTTACCAGAACGCCCCCCTCACATAATATGGGGCCCACATTCTCCCTGGCCTTCCTTTTGCTGTTAACGTACTTAAAAAAGCCTTTTTTATTATTCTTTATCCCTTTAGCTAGATTCAACTCCAGGTTGGCTTTGGCCTTCCTCGTCGCGTCCCTGAAGGCCATGACTACATTCTTACATTCTTCCCAAGTGGTCAGACCCTTTTCCACATTTCATGAACTTTCTTTCCTTGGAGCTTGTGCATGAGCTCCTTGCTCAACCATGCAGGTCTCCTGCCACCTTTTCCTGATTTCTTAGTCACAGGGACGCACAGGGACGCATTTGAAAATAGAGCTCAGACTTCTAAATACTTCTCTAAATGAAATGTTTCATTTAAACAGTTTTCTTAACATCTGGGAAAAAAAATAAACAAACAAACAAAAAAAAAACCTGGCACTTCTCTGTTTAAGGAAGATCTTTTGATGTGAACTCATAATCGTACAAGTACTGTTTAGCATTACTCACTAAATTTGTGTAAACTGATGTTCTGTCAACTTTTACTCAGTAAAAGTATGTCTGAATGGTTGCATTTACCACTCACTTGTATTGTCAAAAAATAGCCTTAGGTTTCGCTCTCTGTAAGCTTTAAACCTGATACCAAAGAGTGACTTTACAGATGAGCCTCTTCTCAGGTCTTTATCCATATAATATGTTTGGATGAGCTAACCGAAAGCCTATTTATTTCAAGTATCCTCACTCTCAAGTTACTAGAGCCTAATTTTACTGTGAATTTCTTCTCTTGTCAAGGAAATTTACAAGACATTACCTAGTTCTTAAAACCAGAGATACTCAGAAATCACTTCAAATGTCATCAAATCCACAAAAGCAATAGCTCTTCAAAAAAGTTTATATAAGCAGATTAAACTCACAACAATTGCTCTTGGATGTTCCCTAAGTTGGAGGATATTGTTTCTGTTTCAAATTCAAAGAACTTGCATGACTGAAAATAAGCCTGCTATAAGTCCCTTGCTAATGTATATAGTGGAAGGTTATGGGCTTTGGGACTATTCTTTTTTTTCTTTTCTTTCTTTCCTTTGTCTGGTACCAACCTCGAGATAGATGAAATTAGGTCAAACATTTTGGTATTTTATGTTAACCAGAAGTTTTGGAAGACAACATTTATTGCCATGAGGTTATCTAGTTGCATTATGGTAGGAGTTCAATAGCTGCCCCTAGCCAGCTCTCCCCAGACACCTTGATGTTACCCTTTTGAAAATGAGATGCATAAATGGATACCTCAGTTATAATAGCAGGTAGAACGGTAAAAATGTAGAGCTCTTAAAAAGATCCCTATTCTACAGTTATCCAGCCTCTTTTATTTTTTTTTTTATTATTATTTTTATTTTTTAATATGTTGACTATAAGTGTTGCTTTTGTTTTGTTTTCAAACTGTGGTTTTTACATGTTTATCTTTTCAAACATTTTTACAAGCATCAGAACTGTCAAATAGGAATAACAGACCAAGATTAAATCTGTTCTTGTTTTTTGTTTTCCACATGTTAACAAACAGGCAGTAGAAATAGGCACTTCTGTCTACCTCAGAAAATTTTTACTCTAACTCAGGAATGTTCCAAGATGATGTCTTTTCCCTCACATGAGATGTCTCACTTCAGAATGTGATGTACTTACAACTTTTACAATCCAAAACAAGGAATACTACCACAAACACAAACCGATGTACACTTATTACACAACTTCATCTCTAAACTGGCATTGGTATTTTGAATGCTTTTCAAGTCTTCTCAGGGCCAGAGTGTGGAATTGCAGAATGGTTTGGGCTGAAAGGGACCCTAAAGCTTACCCACCCCCAATCCCTGCTGTGGGCAGGGCTGCCCCCCACCAGCTCAGGCTGCCCAGGGCCCCATCCAACCTGGCCTTGAGCGCCTCCAGGGATGGGGCACCACAGCTTCTCTGGGCAGCTGTGCCAGTGCCTAACCACCCCCTGGGGAAAGGATTTCCCCCTAACAGCTAAACTAAATCTCACATCTTTAGTTCAAAGCCTTCTCATTTCCACCTACAATGAGGCCACAACGAGGTCTCCCCAGAACCTTCTTTTTTCTATATTGAACAACTTCAGCTCCCTCAGACTTCTTTCATAGGAAAGGTGCTTCAGCCCCCTGATCACCTTTGTGACCTTCATCCATGTCCACAATAGGAGACAAACCTGGCTTGACTTCAGGACCATATTTATCATCTCACTCTCAGATTTCAATGACAGAAAAATCCTTAGCCTGCTTCATGCAAGCAACAGGTCATGATCTTGTCAGATCTCATTAAAAGAAATAAAACAAAGTTTGGTTAGTACTTTACAGAGAAATCACCAGCATTAAAAGGAGTAAGCAAAAATCTTCTGAGCATAAAAAATGCATTTATGCAAACAATTTAATGTCCACAATTCTTCTCCCTCAGCTTCTCCCTTGGTCAGTAGGCTTCTGCCCTTGCTAGATATGGTCTGGCATCTGTCATTAATGGTTAGGGCAAAGCAGGATCCTTTGTGTCAGAAACTGCAAATTCAAATTATAGTAGTATAAAACAGCTTTTTTTTTTTTTTTTTGTCTTTTAGAACTTACCCTCATTTTTTCATATGTGAAAGAACTGGAAGCCCGGGAAGCTGTATAATTTCTATTTAGTTACCCAGTTATTTGAAGCAGTTACCCAGAATTTGAAGACAAAAATCCGTATTCCTGTATCTATTCCTTCATGGCAGCAAGGCAATTTCTTTGATTAATATTTATCTCCAGTAATTACTTCTGAGAATAGAAGATTATTTATTTAAAAGACAACTATTAAATTGTAATTTACATGAAAATAAAATTTGAGCTTTCAGTATGCTTTTCAGGTTAAAATTTTCACAGGTGCCTTCTGAGTCTCATTCTGATTTGCATGACATGCCAAAATCATTGTTTTTTCCTCCATAGTTGAACAGCTAAGAACTTTGCACTCCATTTCAATAATGCAAACAAATTGCTTCTCCTTTGTTTGTTTTCCTCATTTGCTTGTGTAACTTCCAAAATGTTATAAAATTTGGCTTAACAAACCTGTGTTTGTTAAAGCCATATACTTTTAATCTTATTCCTTGGATAATTTCCTGAAGAAACCAGTTGTGAAATCCCCTTCCTTTTACTGGCAAAATGCTTTCCTCTGCTCACTTGGATTAGAATACATTACTGTTGTCAGCAACAAACTGAGATTTCTGTTCTTTTTCCCCTTTCCTCGTCCTTTTCCTAAAATTACCTTTCATCCTATACCTGTTATGTCACCCATTAAATTTGCTGCCAAGCATCAACAGTTATATACTGGGTTAAAAAATAGAAAAGATACTTCTCTCCTGATTAGGATACAGCTGTCTATCATTCAGCTGCATTGCATATCACTGATGATAAAGGAAGATTTGCCTTGGTCTCCTGAAAATTCTAGGCCTTGGCAGTGTTTTGCAAGAGTAGATACTGATGTGAAGGATAAATTGTATTGCTAAATAAATAAAATTATTTCAAACGCTTTATCCCAATTTTACAGACTTCTCATATTGACATTATAAGTATGATTATTTAAGCAAAAGATGAATTAAAGTCATATTTTCAATGTCAACGTCTTTTCTTTCACAATATTTTTACCTAACGTTTGTAGAGCTTGTATAGCAATGAAAGAAATAAATTCAAGTTTAGCTTTAGGTATATCATTAAGAATGCTCTTAGATGTGTCTTCTGGGATATGTTTTTTAGCAGTAACAGGCAAGGGAATAAAACAGCTTGATTTCTTGGTTCTATTAAAAGTTTTCAAGGCTATTAGTTATATAAATTCTCCTTAGGTGGATAACCTAAATGTTGTTCTTATTGTATGCTACTGTACTTTATAGAACATGAAATTTAACTTTAAAAGACATTTTACCTATACCTTTATAATATGTAAATATGTGATCATTCTCAACATATAAAGAGCTCTTCACTGTTAGGGTTGGAAAAATCAAAACGTTAACTTCTTTCTGCCCATATGCAAATACCTCACTGGAGTCATCTCTAAGGGACAAGAGCTGCTGTTTATGAAAAACTGATAAGCTATACATATGAGTCATGTCTATTTAGTTTGATTTATTAGATGAAGAATAAAGATTTTTAAAAATAATTTATTTCAAACAGACTAGATGAAGATCTATGTTGCTCATTTTTCAAATTTGACTGGTCTTAGCATTCTAAGAATTATACAAAAAAGACCTAATATTTTTTCCACAGTCTTTTCCTGACAACTTAGTTTTTCTACCATTATATATTTATACCTAATACTTTTAACATAAATGTATTGTGTTTGTTCCAACTTATTTAACAAAAACCTCACATTTATGCCAACTATCTAACTAGTTAAAACATGTTCAAAGACATACAAAAAACCATATGTTTTACAATAAGATTTTGCATATTTCTTTTAATGGTGTCTCTAGATAAACCTGATTGCCCCAGCTGAGAAGTGCAATCTTTCTGTTTCAGTAGACACATCACTCTGCTGAAAACATCTTCTAAATTAAATGTTATTATAACTGGCTCTAGACGTTTCTCCCCAGATTTATTTTCCATGTGAAGAAATAGTGAACTTAATTTATGGAGAAAGCTAACACTAACACATTATGAGAATGTTGCAATTCTATTATGCTAGAACTTCAAAATGATGCAAAAAGGCAGATACTAATAACCATTTTTACTATGTGAGGAATAGCTCATCCTTGGAAAAGCAACATATATATATTTTCTTCTTGCAAGGCAGTTATTAATTTAAAGATGACACTTTTATTCTTTAGCTTATGTTTTTTCACCTGAAGGCTATACTTTTTTAGTAGAAGTAAACAATCTGCATAGCTTTTAAAAATGCTTTTGCATTACATGTCAAGACAAACTTTGCTCTAAAATGCTATTTTATGCAAAGAAACACATTTGAGTACCGTTAGCAATGAATGTTCATTTAATGCAGTGCTTGTAATATTGCTTGAAATATATTTTAATATTCATCAGACATTAATTGTATTCTTACAGGATTCAGTATATATATATATATATATATATACTGATATATGTATATATCATATATATATCATATATATCATATATATATCATATATCACTGATATATATATATATCACGTATATATATATATATATATGTTTAAAATACTGTATATGTAATTTGCATAGAGCTATCTACATAAATTTACAGTCCGCTACAAGTGACATAGCATTTCCTGAGGAAACTGTGGTATGACGAGCAAGATCAGTGGATACTGAACAGCATGGAGCTGCGTCAGGGGAGTCAAGCTAGGTGTTAGGAAAAAGTTCTTCACCAGAGGGCAGTGGGCATCGAACAGGCTGCCCAGGACAGTAGGCACAGCCCCACAATCAGAGTTCAAGGAGCTTCTGGACAAGTCTCTCAGATATACAGATTGAATTTTGGGTGGTTCTGTGTGGAGCCAGAAGTTGGACTCCATGATCCTTATAGGTCCCTTCCAACTTGGGATTTTCTATGGTTCTAAGATATATGTGCTAGTACATCATCCAAATACCAACCACTTGTGACACAAGTACAGATACAA
Organism: Alectoris magna; assembly: GCA_030625065.1. Classification (NCBI taxonomy): domain Eukaryota; kingdom Metazoa; phylum Chordata; class Aves; order Galliformes; family Phasianidae; genus Alectoris; species Alectoris magna. The sequence goes on from CM060560.1 coordinate 82,972,712, forward strand.
TCCAAAGTTCAAAAATAGATGATACTGCAAGTAATATATTTGGCATTAGGTTCTCTCAGATTTTTATGCTTTGCAGGCAATGCAACATATGTGAATGGGAAGTGCACAAAGTTTAAGACAATTCTAAATACTGAAGGGTACCAAAATGCACTGGATTTTATGAAACAATTAAAAAATACAATGTATTAATAGTTGTCATTTATTTGGGAGACATATCTCAGAAGAATAAATTTGAAGTACCATCATAAACCTTACAAATTGTGACCACAATGCCAATAACCTTTCCTGACCTTGCTTTCATAGAATCATAGAAACATAGAATGGCTTCGGTTGGGAGGGACCATAAGGATCATCAAGCCCCAACCCGCCTGCCACAGGCAGGGGACCAGGCTGCCCAGGGTCCCATCCAACCTGGCCTTGAGCACCTCCAAGGACGGGGCATCCACAAACTCTCTGGGCAGCTTGCGCCAGCACCTCACCACTCTCTCTTTGAAGAACTTCCCCCTGATATCCAACCTAAATCTTTCCTCCTTCAACTTAAAACCAATTACCCTCGTCCTGCTGTTATCTACCCTAGTAAAGAGTAGGCTCCCTTTAGGTACTGGAAGGCTGCAATGAGGTCACCCCACAGCCTTCTCTTCTCCAGGCTGAACAAGCCCAGCTCCCTCAGCCTGTCTACATAGGGGAGGTGCTCCAGCCCTCTGATCACCTTTGTGGCCCTCTTCTGACCCTCTCCAACAGAACCTTTCCTTATTAGAAGCTTATGGCCATACACTGAAAAGAACCCCAGGCTTGCATTACATACTACTGAACACTCACTGAAGAGGTAGGATGAAGTGGGCACTTAAGGGATGAAGCAATCTACTACATATGGAGTCTATCATGTATGAGCCACTGAAAATAAAACTGAACAGATTTTGGGAACACAAGAAGTTTTCAAGTAGGAGAGGCTGTATGTTTGGGAGTACCCTGCAGATCAGACATCTGTATCCTGTGGCTTTCTCAAAACACTGACTTACATTATTATATCATTAATTTACTGTCTGAATCTATTAGTTTTAGTCCAGAAGATTAGAATTTTCTACTGCTTAGACAAAACTCAAAATTAGACCACCATCACAAACAGAAACTTTGGGGGAATTTATGGGAAGATTACTATGTAATGGCTCTAGCAGTTTGAATATCAAGCAAGATGAACTGGAACCTTTCACTAATTAGAATAAATTTGATATAATTGAAGAATGATATGGTGAAGTGTTTTGGTTGCTTAGAATGCTAAGATGCTTTTAAAGCACTGTTTAATTTCTAATGTAAAGATAAATTATATTTGCTTTAAGAATGTTATTTGATTATTATAATTTCCATAGTTCAAAGACTTGGAAAAGAAAGAATCTGAGCCTAAAGACCTGAGGCTGAAGACAGGATAATCTAGTCTAAGAGTGGGAAAAGTATGTATTTTCATAGTAGGAGAGAGAAAAGAACAATTTGAGAGGAAAAAAACAATTTAAAAAAAAGAAGGGTCCACAAAGCAGGTAATTATTTTGCAGCTATGAAAAGACTATAAATATATATTTTTATATATATATATAAAGCAAATATAAGGGCTGCCTTCTATTTTATTATCTTAGCCCATGACTTCAGAGGCAGTAGGTAGTATGGCAGTAGAGGTGGTGCATTTCAGCACTGGTGTCAGCAACAGTGGGTTACCTCACCCACTTGAGGATCCTCAATTAAAAGCTATACTTCTTAATTTAGAGTCAAACAGCATTGCTCAAGAGCAAAACAGATTATTTCCCTTTTAACTCAACAGGTTTTCAAAATATTTAACCGCCCCAAAAATGGTTAGCACCACATAGCCTCATTCTGAATACAAACCTTATGGATAGGAGTATTAACTGGGAAACTAATTTAACAATATTTCCTGGACTATAAATGAATTTCTAATTAAACCTTTAACTGTGAATTAACTTTCATATTACTATACAAACCTACAAGAGACTACAGTGAGAAAAGAGCTCCCTTCTTGACAGGGTTCACTCGTAAATTCTCTATCATACTTTACTAATGATACATAGATTCCTTCAAAACCCATGCTAAATCCAGATCGATGTTTTTTTTCCTTAAGTGATGATAAACTGGGATTACAGTAATTATACTCATGCCCTACTGTCATGGTTTTGTGTTTTGTAATTTTTGCTATTGGTATTCCACATCACAACATCATGTGGAGCACAGATAAGAAGTACTACACGTCCCAGGGGACCTCGCGGCCAGAGAGGGAAAATACGTCACAGAAGCGACGCTCGCTCTCTCTCTCTCACTGCCTGGCAGCGGGTGTGGGTGTGCTTCCAAACCGCGGCGCCTTCAACTTCAAAGTAGGCCTCTCGGTGTTCGGAAACCTCTCTCTCTCATTATATTTGATTTATTAGCTTCAATTCTAATTATATTGTATTATAGTGTGTTATCTTGCATTCCGATATCATAGTTAGTAAATAAGTTTTACTCCTCAGATCGTTGCCACTGTTCCGTTTGTTCCCTTGAACTCCCATCTCCCTATCCCTTTTCCCTTTTTCCCTTTTTCTTTCGAGGGGGCCAGGGGGCTACGGGCCTACTGCCCCCTCCCCTGTCACGGACCCAGATTGATCTTGATAACCCCGTGACACCTACCAATGAATTTCTGAACATCATTCATTACACTAACTGTATATCAATAAAAATATGTTTTTCCATAAAGCAAGTGTATGGCAAAAGTACAAAATTAACCAATGGTGTTTATCAACCCTGATTTAGTATTACTGCAATGCTTCCTACAGATACAGCTAGGAAAATGCAAAGGGATTACATCTGACAAGTATCTATATATCTTCTTACTTAATATCACCCATTTACCTTGATAGGAACCTTGTAATCACATTTACTGTGATTTGAGTCACTTTCCTTTACATGCTCTGCCACACACTAAACATTTCATTTTGCCTCCTAAGTTAAAATGAAAAGGCAATGCAAACACAAACACATGAAGATTACTCTATGATGACAACTGTCTGCTCTCTGAAAAAGATATTATTGAGTACAATTTTCTGACCACTTTCTGACCTCTTCAGCCTGTCTCCTTTGAGCATCTAAAAGCCTTAGCCATTTTAGAAAAAACAGTTTAATTCTCTGTACACCTATTAAAAAAAATAAGAAGTGATTCATATGAATCCTGACAATTAAGTAGGCAGGTTTTCATTATGCTACAGTAAAACTGTGTAGATTTCTGCAAGTAATTTATATTTACAATAAAATATGAAATGAAGTCAAATTCTGTTAATCTTTGCATCAAATAATTTTATGTTTCCACACTTCCACACTAAATAAATCCTTCATTAATTTCATGGATATTATTTGTCATAATTACAGAACCGTATCTCCCTATCTTCTTTACAACAGGAAGCATAAATTTTAACACTGATAAATGCTGTTCTTAATTTCTCAATAAATCGGTAGACAAATAAGGAACTGTTAAACACTGAGAGTTCAGTGAAAGCAATCCTATAAATATTTTTAGCACTAAACAATAAATATTATAAATACTATGAAAGCTGAAGCACTCTTCCTAAATAACACAGGCATAGCAACACACATTAACAGTCTATCCAGGCCCCTCTGTAGTGCCCTTCTCCCCTCAGGCAGATCAGCACTCCCTCACAACTTGGTGTCATCTGCAAACTTACTGAGGGTGCACTCAGTCCCCTCATCAAGATCATTGATAAAGATGTTAAAAAGAAGCAGCCCCAGTACTGAGCCCTGGGGGACACTGGGGGACTGCCCATGACTGGCCACCAATTGGATTTAACTCCATTGACTACAACTCTTTATGCCCGACAATCCAGCCAGTGTTTCACCCAGTGGAGCATACGCCCATCCAAACCATGGGCAGACAGCTTCTCCACAAGGATGTTGTGGGGAACAGTGTCAAAGGCCTTATTGAAGTCCAGGTAGACCACATGTTAGTGACAAGTAGTTTTCTTAAAGTAGAATATTTATTTGACCGTGAATAAATAGCATATGGCCTTTCAACAGAATGACAATTCCCACTGGGAGACCCTGAATCAACCTACAGTGAACAGCAAGGACCTACAGGTGAAGGACTACAAATGAAAAAAGTTATAGATTCTTATAGAAATCAAGTGACGCTAAAGGTCCAAGACTAAGGTGTGCTACTCCTCAAAGAGGCCATTAGGGCTTCAGAGTTCAGTTTAACTCTCTCTGTGACAATGCCAGCCTCACTCAGCAACTGAACATACTTAAGCCTATGATTGTAATGGTTCAGCATGTTCTGACAACTGTTCCTTCTAGATATCAGTGACAGTATTACCCTGTGTTGTGGTAAACAACACACACTAGTAATATACTCGTTCTGAAACATTTTTTGTTATTTCTGAAATGTAAATTTGATGGTGAAGAGAACACTGACTTTTGAATACCTAAATTTTCTGAAGGAACACCTCATGAGCTGTATTACAAAAAGATAAATGGGGAAAAAATCACAAAGAAAGAACAGTTGCTTGGTCCATTTCTTTTTAATGAAAAAAAAAAAAAAAAAAAAAAAACCTTCACAAATAAAGTTATATTTCAAAATCAGTGCCAAAGGTAATAAACAGGAATAAATAATGCCTTGAAAGTGCACCCAAAAACACACACATATATGCTCACTCTCTGTTGGCAATGTATAAAAAACCATCTGTCTTTTGCTGCAGTGGGAAAAAATACTTTAATATTCACAGTTTCTCAAATATCTTAAGAAAGATCAATTACGGATGTGCTATGTCATGGAGGAAATAAGGTAAAAATTTTAAGAGAGACACTAGACATCAAAACAAATGAATCACTGAATGGACAAGAAACATCAACTGCCTACTCAGTAAAAATATCAGAATTGTCCTTTTCTGATTACTTTGGTAAACCTGTCTCATAATTGAGTGTAAGAGACTGCAGGAACATCAGTGCCTGGGATAAATTAAAAGACAAAATTCTCTATGGACCATTATTTTGCAGCTACTATAGAAATAAAAGTCCATAGAAAATTCCAGGAATAGTCTATGGAATGGATAAGAAGGTCTGAGATACAATAGAAATTAATCTACAAAAAACCAATGAGATGAACCTACAGTTTTTTTACTAGTAAAAAATGACTTACACAGCTAGAATTACCTTATCACAAATACACTCCTTAGCAACTATTTGGTTTCAGCTTCAAAGGCAGGCAATGGCAGTATATGGCACAAAATTGTCTACATATGAAAGTATAATCCAACTTGTAGTAGGATTATAAAAATAGTATATGAAGGAGTTTGATCAGAAAGTGAAAAAACTAAATTAAATTGGACTGAGAAATATGGTTTATTTCCCCTTACTGGAAATTAATATGATTCTGGTTATCTTAAGAACATAATTTTGACCCAATCTATTATTTTAATTAATGTTTCTGAACTGTTTCATTTTCATAATCACACAACAACAACATAACACAACATAATCTAACATAATATAGTATTATAGTACACGTATATATTATAATAATACAAATATATGTAATGTTACTGTATCATATATTATATAAACATATATTATATAAATATATGGTATATTTATATATTGTATAAATATATGATACATATTATATAAATATAATAATAGATATGTGTAGTCACACCTATAAATACATAAAACTATAAAAATATAAATAATATAATATAAATACATAAAACTATACGGATCTATTTATAGAGTAGCCTAAGTGTTGGATTGCCCTCTTAGGTCCTAAGAATCTATTCCTCTGTTTGAGGGACTGAACATACACCTTACAGGAGAATGCTCTCAACTTTAAGCAATAGGTTATGCTCTGCAATTACTTTTAGACAATCCTGTTGATGTTACTGTAATTGCAATGTACCTGTAATGTTTAGATGCATATAATACATTCAAGTAGTTAAGTCAGATAAGGAAAAAATGTGGAAGACTTTAATAAATCCCATATTTGAAACTGAACTTATGACTCAAGTATTAGGATGTAAAGTTTGACTTTTTCTTGTTTTCTGGCTCACAGCTCAGCACAATTGAAACAGCATGAATAGGGGAGACTACTAGGGACCTTCCCTTTATCCTCTCCTTACCTCATTATTTTCTGCCCACACACACTTGTGCCTCTGTTTCATGATTGTGTTCTGCCTGTGTACTTATGAGTCACTACTTGCTAAGGGGTAAAATTAGAATTGTTTGTAAGCACAACAAAACAGGATAGGCAAAATGATGATGCAGATAAAGAGCATCTCAAGCACTCAAACCTAATAGCAAGGGCACTGGTTGCAAAGAAAATAATTCTCTTGCTAGCTGACTTACTATTTTGTTTCAAAAAAGGTTATTCAATACATCGCTCAATGTGTTCTGTCACAGACATCAAGGAAAGGGTTTACACATAGATCTATCATGTTAGCCCTATTGTTGAAGACTGGATTAAAAGAAGAAATTCCAGTGTGGCTATGCTGCTGCACTGTTTCAATTCAGCAAGGTGTAAGTCATGCCTGTCACATCATAGGTGAACTTGAGAAGTACAGAGCACATCTAACCAGGTAACCATGACAACTATACCCATTCCTTTTGCAAAGGATTTTTTTTTTTCAAAATATTCATATTAAATTGGCTACTAGTAGACAAAATTCTTTATACATACATATGATATCTGCCAGACAGACAGACTGTGTATTTCAGTAATATACCTTCTGGTTAATTTGTTATTACAATTTCGGACTACTTTTAATAAGGTAAAAAAATTCAATCTGTTTATATGCATATGCCATCCTGCTTGCTATGATATCCAAAAATATACATATGTGTAGGTTTACAAATGAACTGACTTACATGTGATTATAGTAGTATGGCAATATTAAAACATCTGCTACGTGAAGGATGATGCAACCTAAAATTCACAAGCAGCCTTGCACTGTGAGCAATTACAGACTGCTTTGATTACTAATTTTCAATAGGCTTGAATGTTTACTTTGCACAGATTTTTAATTACATGCATACCATGCCCCACAAAAGTCCATGTGGGCCATAGGCCCTTGAAGCAATGCTACTTCAGAACTGTTTCAAAACAACATGTCAGTTTATTAGTGGAATCAAGCTGTTTTGAGTTTCAAAAGGGCACAGGAAAATGCATAACACTTCACAGTCTGCAGTACTGCAAAAGAGCACCTACTGAGAAAGCTAACAATAATTGAACATTCTTTTTTGACAAAGGAAAGAAAGATTACAAAGATTAATCCTTAATGTTTTCCATATGCAGAAACATCTCCAAAATTTGATATGCACTAGCATAAATACAAATACAAATGCTAGAAAAATAGTAAAAAAAAAAATTTAAAAAGCCACCCTGTTTGGTAGCTCACGTTTTCAAATATGCATACAGTTTGCACAGGGATTTTTTCCTTCAATATTTCTCCTGATTTTTTTTTCCTTGAAGACAGTGACTTTAACTAATCTGCAGGTGGGGAAAAAGTAGCATAATTCGCTCCAAAAGTAACATCTCCTATTTATCTACAATAGATACATAGAGCATAATAACACAGTTTGATAGCGAAAATTTTCAGCTACAAAATACTACTTTTCAATGTATCCACCACTTTTAGCTATGTATTTCCAGCAGCCATGAACAACAGCATGCATGCCGTGCTCGTAACAATTAGCACTAGCAGAGGTGGCTCACTGCTTCACAGCTGCTATGATGACGTTATTGCTGAAATGCAGCACGCGTTGCCTCACTGTGCTCACATCCACTGGTTTGTCTCCATAAACATTCAGCAAGCATCAATGAACATCAATGGGTGCCATTTTTCCACATGGAGAAACTCAATGATACACCTTTGTTTCAAAGGCACTTCCATGTCAGACACCACTGTGTAACGCTGCCCCTCTACTGCCATCTGTCACACAGCAACAAAATGTAACAGAACATCGGTGGAAAGGTTCAACCTCTCTTGTCATACCACCAACACTGAACTCTGATCTCATAGGTCAACAAAATAAAATAGGAGGCATTAAGTTTTTAGCAACTCTCAAAATTAAAGAACGCAGATTTGACTGAAAATAGCTTACTCACACAATCAAAATTAAGGAGGTAGATCGTGATGATTTTTAAGGCATTTCTGTTTTTTACGATGGAACAGTATTAACACCAGAAATGGTATGCATCCAAGGTATAGCAATTATACCCATAAATGCATATTAAACACCCCATTAATGCAGATTAACTCCTAACATTTATCACTGCACTTGGTTCTTACAATCTTCGGAGAAATTTCACATGAAGCAATACAAAATCTTATTTTAAATTGTCACCAAACTGACAGTTCTCCTCCTGATCACCTACAACGTTGTCTAAAAGAACAAAGAATTTTTTTCATTATCTTCCTTACATGAATACCCTCACTGTGCTGCCACTGATGTTCAGTTCTCAGGGACTGAAAGGATGGGAGAATCACACATGTAAATGTCATTACTTTTCCAATGTGTTGGTTTCTCAGTGAACCTACTTGGAAGCAGTTGTTTCTGAAGACAATGGGAAACACAATGACTTAGACTAGAAAATGTTATCTGTCATTGAAAACTTGTTTGAAAGATAAAGTAGCTTTAAAAAGATAATGAAAACAGGCTTTGCCAAAATTAGTGACTGACCTAACCACTAAGCCACGACAAAAATAAATTAAAAAAAAACACAGTCAAATTTGCAAGTAGCACACCTTTTTGACTGTATGTTCTTCAATTAAAAGGAAATCCAAAAACTTGGAATGGCACAAACATGTAAATGCATTTCATAAGTAGACTGTCATATGAAGTACAATCTTCTGATAAAGACAACACAAAGGGCAGCCAGAAAAAAAGATAAGAGCATATAAAAATTATCATGTTGCACAAGCATTCTGCATCTGTTGATCTCAGCTCTGAGAGACATCACCAACGGCAGGAATAATAAAAGCTGTTGCTCATGTACCAGCTCTGTGACAAGACTTACTGCCAGAGAGAGAGATTCTGGAGGAGGTAAAGGAGGATTTGAGGCTGCAGTGCAAATCTTTGTTATTGCAGTAACTTAAGACCCTCAGCTCTTCTTCAGGGGAGCTGCTGGATCAAACATGTGAGTGATGGCTCAGCGGTTCTAGCAAAAACAGCCCAGCATCCTCCCTGTTGCTCCCATGCAACACAGCAAAGAGCATAATACAAGAGCAATTGTCTGAAGGCAATTGTCTCTAAGAACCTTTTATGGACTCTGTGCCAGAACAGAAAAAATTCCTCTACTTTGAGAAGAAGTTTTGACAAGTGAATGAGTTGTCACACCATTTGATCAGGCTCTGAAAGGAATTAATAACCAGCATTTATTTATAATTTTATCACTATTACACAGAAATAATTAAAGAGATGTCTTACACAAAAGACAAGATGCATCCTGCTTTCAGTCTTAGCATCTTGGCCTCAGTTTAGTTTTGGATCCCATGAATTGAAAAAAGAGAAAAAAAAAAAAAAAAATAGGAGCTCTTATCTTGAAAGACAGAAATGCACTTTGAACAAAACAGAGAACACCTACCAGTGAACAAAGGGGCAAGCCCCTGTCACTACCTCTGTGCTAGAGAAATCCTGATGGTGTTCTTTAACACCAAAAAGAGGATTTTTGCAGCAGTGGTTTCCAATACAAGCACAAAATGTGCTTTTTTTTTTTTTTTTTTTTTTTTTTTTAAACTGTACCTGAAGGAGAAAAATATGATGAAAAAATACAGTATCACTTTTTGGAAGAGTATAATGAGCAATGTTGGTATGAATGATGGAAAAATTATATGACAACTATTCTAGAAATTATCTGCCTCTCACAGTCATATCCAAAATGTAATTTTTTTAAAAAAAGGAAAACTAAATAATTTATATAAATAATTTATATGATGCAGGTTGTGTGAGTACCTGAAGATGATATTTTATGTTTAGGTGTGCATGACAAGGAAACATTATTTGCTGGTATGTTAAACAGGAATATTTTTTTTACCAAGTGACAGCAAGACAAAAATTTCTGGTTTACATGTGCTACCATTACAGTTGTTTTATAACTTTATTCAACTACAGTCAACTTCACACTTGTTTTGGCTTCTACAGTTTCTAGTCTGGATGCTATTTTTCCTGCATGGGAAGTTATTTTCTGTTATCCTGTATTTCTATAACAGCAGTGCGGGGTTTCTCAGATTTCACTTGCACTCCCTCAGCATGTGATGCCTCTGGCCAAATGCAAGATATGCCTGCAAATCGTTTTCATTCTACCACTGGCATGCATCTTGCACTTAAGTAATCCTATATTTAACAGTGAACTGCAACTTGAAGATATCTATCGGTCATTTTACTTTGATGAGAGGTAACAAAAACAGCTGTAACAATACTGGTAGAAAAGAAAACTGCTTAGGATAAATTCAAGCCACTGGTAGTTCCTCTTTGAAGAGCATTCAGAAAATGACTGTTATCACTATATGCATTAGATGACACTTTGTTATCTTACATCTCTATTTAGCCATTTTCAACAGATATTTTCCCCTCACGTAAAAGAGTTATAGATACCTAGTAGAAATGAATGACTGTGATGGAAAATAATGTTTTGTGAAAAGACTAGAAGCAGTCAGTTGACTTAGTGGTGAGATGGAAGCTTGCTGTTCCTAGGATGTGGACATTGTAAAGCTGTATTTTTTGTACTGAAGAAAAAAAATTACATCATTAAGAAATGCCTTTGCAGGGAAGAGTCATTTCATATCCTACTTTAAGTCTACATTAGAAAGTAAACATAATGATGTCCTGAACATCCTTAAAAATCATGAAACTTGCCACAAACGAATAAACTGTGCAGATTACCCCAAGTACCTATAGGATTCAGTGCTCTCCTTTGACTTTACGCATGTAGGTTACTGTGCAGTAAAAAAGGGTGCTTATTTGGAACAGATTACCTGGTCCCCCTCAGCATGTTATCAGACTGACTATTAACCATATACTAAAAATATATATTCCAATTGCATCATCCAGTCACACACAATTAGAGGCAAACCAAGCTCAGCAAAGGGCACATTGGTAATAATAATTAAAAAAAAAAAAAATTGCTTTGAGTTTTTTTTACCTTTTCTACCTCGATTTACACCATCAGTGATTCACACAGCATTGAGAAATCCATTCAAACTTTTCTTTCTGTTACTTTTAATCATCGCTTCTACTAGTTTTTCATTTATGATTCCTAACTTTGCAAGGCCCAAATATCTCTCAAGAGACATGATTGCTTTCCTTGATACAATACATTCTTGTAATGTAATAATTAGTTCTATATGTAAAGCTTCCATAAAAATGTAAAAAAGAAAAACAAGATATTCACTTAAAAATTAAACAAAAACCACTATCTATTTGGTGTACACTTGTAATCGCAACTATGCATTCCTCTGGAACACCTAAAATCCAGAAACTGTTTATAATAAATTTTGAGATCACAATTGGAAAGCAATCAGATATTTTAGAATATTCTCCTCCAGACTTAACTGTAAATGACCAGACAAGCACCTACAACTAGAACTTAAAAGAAAGCTTAATCCACAGAAAAAAAATTCAACAAAGGAGAATTCTTGCTGGGAATAAGCATTTGACTTGACAGTTTTCTAGGTATATGGCCTGGCATAAAATAAACAAACAAATAAATAAATAAATAGATAGATAAATAAATAATGATACAAGCTCTCACAAATGGATTAAATAATCCACAACAATAATACCTGCATTTGCTGCACCAACAGTTTGTGACATCTTTGTTGACCATTTCTTAAATGCCAGTTCACCATCTGTCCTTTCCAATGAGCTGTTATGTTGTGACTGCTGTTGGTCTTCATCTTCAGCAACAAATGAAATTACACCTAAAACAAATAGATAACAGATGTCATGTTAGGTGGGGCATTAGCTTTATAAAATAAAATGCCAGGCACCTATGAGTATTTCTTCAGTTCAAAGCAAACATAAAATGAAGTGAAACTTCTAACTCCAGCTGTCAGTCATCCAATTATAAGTTATAGAAATAAAGAACATGTCTTGAGTGAGTCCAAGGAAATCCACCATTTTTCTCCCCATAGAGTTTTTTTCTACTTACCTGAAATAAGAACTACAGACAAACATGCTTTTCAAAGATGATTAAATATGGCAGGCAATACTAGTATCTTTCTTTCCAGTCTAAATTTCTATGCATAGAAGTTTACTTCTGAGTTGGAGGGTTTTTTTTCAGATTACAGTAGTCTTCATTCTATTGCAGTAAAATAATAAATGTAAAATATTTCTATCATATACTACTGTACTATTTGTAAGGTAAAATCAAGTATTCTTAGAAGAAAAAATAGTCAGAGATTGTAAGGCCAAGATTTTTAAATCACAGTGAGATACCTCTTCAGTTAAAAATATAGATTAATATTTGATAGTATAAAACATAATATAAAATCCAGTATTTCCTCAGTTCCTTTAAACAATACTAATGTCATTTGGAAAGGTTTGAAATACCAGCTTTAAATAAGCAGGTTTTGCTTCTTGTATTGTATGCTTCTGACACATAACATAAAATCTTCACCACTGCTTGGAAATGCTGCATATCATCACTATCTTATCTAAATGAATGTCACTCGATATTTCAGTACAATCTGCAGAGTTTCAATACTGAAGTAAATAGGTCTCACAGGTTTAATTCTTGTTTCATATGTATGATGAAAAACTAACTCGAGGAGATGATTATTTTATGATATTATACAGTGAGAAATTTTCCCATGATCCTTAGAATTTATGCGAAAGGGTCTCTCAAAGAGAATTTATGTAACTGCCTCTTATTAAAGGTTTCGGAAAAATTATTCATAGCAAAGCTCTTTTAATTTGAAAAGGAGAACTGATATAATTTTACATGAGTCTCGGAAAAAAAATATAATTTAAGAATACCTATATTTAATGGTATTTTTTCCACTTCCAGCTTAGAGTAGGGCAGATAGGAGGTAATGAATGATGTGAGGTTTTGTGACTAGTTTTTGTGACTAGTTATTTTAATACTTAACTTGGAAGGAATACCTGAAGCTGAATCAGGGAGCTGATGCACTTTCATGCTCTTTCTGAGCTGATTTTCTATAATATGCTTTTTCTCACTGTAGTATGTAAGCACGGAGAAGTTGCAGATTATGTTTACAAAATTTTTTTGGCATTTGGCACATTAGAGGAGCAGAAATAGTAGCTGAGTTTACATTACCTGTCTGCAGGTACACATAAAAGGAAGATACTGACATGCATTCTAAGCTTCAAAAGATGGTTAAAGAAGTCAAAAGGAAGACAAGCCCCAGACTAAGCCAAGCAAGGTTTACATGGAGCCTGAGAAAGGGGATAGCAGTGAGGAACCGAGATAGCACCTCACTAGTCACAACACCTGGCTCAGAAATCCCCTATGACTATACCATTGGCAACTGATCAATATTCCTATACATATACCAGCTTATATCAGGGTTATTTACAGTTCTTGACATTTATCTTATTCAAAGACTTTTGCAGAAGGCTGCATTCATAAAAATCCTTCCATGTTTCACTGAATTTAAGGAGATCAATTTTTTATAAAATAGCCTCAGTTACAGTTTTTTTTAACAGTATGTGAGGATGAAGGAGGAACAGAGAGGAGGAGAGAAGTGAAGAAAGAGGAGAGGGTAGAAAGGAAAGACAGAAATAAAAGAAAGGAGAGAAGAAAGGGAAGAGGAAGAGAAGAAAGAGTGTGTACTTAAATCCAGAGAAAAAAACTATGTAATTTTAAATTAAATATTAAATTTCCAGATGTTATTCTTTTGTTATTAAAATCTATGCTATCCCAATGGGGAAAAAAAAAATACAAAACAAAATACATATATATATTTAAACAGAGATTTTTTCTAAATGTCTAAAAACAATAACTTTACTGTAGCACTGAAGCCAAAAGTAGTATTTGAAAAGTTTGATGATGATTGCTATTTTAATAAACTATTGATTTTTTTAAAAAAAGCTTCAAAGAAAAAGTATATGTATAAATGTAATTTAAGAAATAATTGCAGAAAGCTCTGAGGAATAAATTCTGAAGAAAATACTCAGGGTATATAAATATTGATGTAGGATAACATATTTTGATGGTGCTAATATCTAATGGATCTTATGAAAAACACTGATAAGCTAATCTACTTCACACCTTAATAAATAAACCTACAAGTTTTACTTGTACAAAGTACAATTTTGGTCTAATGCAGCACAGTATTAAAAAGGAAAAAAAAGTGCAAGCAAAAGCATTAATTTTATCATTTTCATTATGATCCTAAGGATTAATATACTTGAGATGTCAATAACTATAAAGAAATGAGCAAAAAAGAAGTCAAGCCATAGTTTTAAACTTGATTAAAACATTTGAGTACATGCTGAAATGCACAAAATTCATGCATCCTAAAACTTCCTTACAGTAGTGAATTTTTTTTTCACTTCATTTTAAAATATAATCTATTTCTTACAGTCTATTCTTCCATTTGCAATGGGGCGTTTTCTTCACCAATTGCATGTATTTGAGAATATTATATTGTGCATATGTGTGCTTGAGAGAGCGGGACAAGTGTTCAGGGCTAGATTTCACCCATAAGTAGGGGTATAGAAAAACAAACAAACCTATTTAGCTCTGCACTAAACACAAACTCAAAAGCACTGAAACCATTGACTGAAGAATTCTGAATAACGGTGGCGAATCCTGGAATGTTTGAGAAATTCCAGAACTGTAAATTGCTAACGCTCAAGAATATTTCAAGAGGTGGTAGAAGAAGTATAGTATATATTATATAGTATATATAATTATACAGTGTCGTATATATTAACTGCAAACCACTTAAATTGGTCAACTGTGCAAATAAACCAGCAATGGCATAATTGAAAAATCAGTGAAGAATTGTGCTGTAATTGCCAACATTCAGCTTTCTTTCCTTGCAGAAAACACATCACAAACAAACAGATTAATAAAATTGAGGATAAAGTCTTGATCACTAAAGGAAACAGGATTGGTGTAAAGTATTCAGATTTCTGCAGGGTTCTTTATTATATCTGTCCACATGTTTAAATAAAAAATAAGCAGATTCACCGTAGATGGCATGCATTTTCAAACTGCATTTATCTGCTAAGTTTAAAATATTCATAAATTATCCATCACTTTCATAGATGTGACTGGCTCAAAGCTATTTTATATCGGGGGGGAAAAAAAAGTGCTGATAAAAACTGCAAATAACAAAAAAAAAAGTGTATTAATACTAAATCATGTATAGAAAGTACTATCCTTATCAGTAACATGCTCTGTACGACTTCAGTCAAGTTAAGACCAATTGTTTTCCAAAGACGTACAATATTGTACTAAGGAAAATGCTCTCCTGGTTCAGAAACGAGTGGTGCAATCCAGTGACCGCTATTAGGCAGGAGATTAAAATAGCTACACTACATGATACTACATATATATAGGAGTTTACGGAAATCAGGGGCTACCAAAAATTCTCATCAAAAGAAGTTTGCAGGCTAGGAAAAAGTGCTTTATACAATGGAAAAAAAACCTTAGCAATCTATCGATTACTAAGAAATACACTGGAAAGGTGCAGAAACACTGCAACAAAAATTATAGACTTAGAACAATAAGTCAGCACAAGCTTGGCTCATATATTACATGAGCATCTTGCTTTGGTTCATGAATTTTTAGTCTTTTGGCTGTCTACGCCTTTGCCCAGGCTGTCATCCTATGAAACCTACTGTAGCTTACACTTCTTCAATAAGGTAGTATCTTGTATGTCTCACTGATGATGGAAAGCAAAACATCAGTGTGTTTTTTCTTCCTTCTAGTGGCTTCCTTCTAGTTCTGACCTCTCTGTTACACATATTATACTACAAGGAAACTTGCTGAAGTATCATAGTTGACAATTTTTAAAGCATACTATGAAAACAATACTTAGTGTATGTAATGCAATTCTCAACATGGAGAACTCCATACAATAGAAAGAAATTAACAATATTATTTTTTTTAATCAGGTGATGCATACTTCAAAAATAAAGGAAAAGTGATTCATAAAACTAGAAAGCTCCTTTCTACAGGCTACTTAATTGTTACATACAAAAGAACACAGACAAGTTGTATATTTTTTGCAAAAGAAACAATAAAATAGTATGAGCTTTGGTCTCTTCTGGATATTCTGTGGAAAGAAAGAAAAAGATTTAAATAAAAGACAAAGTAATATGTAGAAGGTGCTTTATCAGACCTAAAATAAATTGCTCTACTACCTGGGAAACAGATTGCTGAACAATTTTATTTGGTGCTAGAACATCTCATGAGATGTTTATTGGTTATTATTTCTGTGTTAAAAATCTGTCACATAGCTACAAACTAGCTGTAGCACAAAATATTAGCTCTCCATTGAAATCCTTCAAATGGACTTTTGAAAAGAAGTAGGCCCACTTTTCGCTTAGCAATCATAAGAGAGCAAAAATGGAAGCAAAATAAGTATCATTGTGCTGCTACATAATTTTGTAATGAAAAAGACTTTGAACAGAAAGGAAAGAGAAAAACTATTTGCTCAGTACAACAATTTCCATGGCAAAAGCTCCTTTATGAAAATTCATTTTAATATGACAAAAACGTCATTAAAGAATACCAAGGTTACAAAGTTTTATACGTACAATTTGGAGAGTTCTAAACTTGAAATCATTCAACAGTTCTATGACAAAGTCTACAACTGAATATCCAACTAGCTGTTGTCTTTCCCCACCGGGTAAATTTCACTCTATCTACGGATATCTTTTGAGCGTTGTTTTTATCCTCAACATTCAACATACTTCCCTCCAAACAAATTCACCAAACTGAAAAGGAGTACCTTTATTTTGGGGTATTTCATGTTACCTGCAGTATTTTGCACCTAGGAAGGACTAAGATTCCTGAATCCTAATTACCAGTTGAATCACTCACATCCAATCTGGGATCCTCACATTTCACATAAGCAACTGAAAATTCCTACAAGAGCCAAAAATTCTTATTTTTCTCAGTTCAGACATTTCCATATATAGGTAAAAAATTTTGTTTTGGGGAACAAATATGACTTCTCACAATTGCACAATTTGAAGCAGACTGACTTCCATTCCACCTGAAACCCCAAACTAGTAAGCTCTTCCTAGATGGTGTTACCTTATATGGAACATTTGGTAGCTTATTTGACACCTAACATTGGAGAGCAAAATCAGCTTCTGCCTTTCAAATACACAACAGGGGCCTTTCTTCCCCACCCCTGTACAACAGCTGAATGATTTGAGTACATTTAAAAATTTCTATGATGTAACTGAAACTGTCTCTGCTCCACAGGAAAAATGAATGCGATTTTTTCAGGTAGTGATTTAAGCAACCATTGAGCCAGAGGTTGAATGGCAGATAACTGGGCCCTATCTCTTTCACAAACTCACTTCAGCCTCCTATCATTATTTTACAGCACAAAATATATGAACTGAAAAAAAGAGCATACATGACTACCCAGCTTTCGAGCTATTAGCTTTTCTATCAGGTTAGAGACACCGACTGTTCTCTTTCTCTCTCAGTGAACATGTAATACTTCCAAGTGCAGTGGAAACCATTGTGACAGAAGTTAGGAATGACAGAACAGAGGAGCTGATGGTTCAAGTATGCCATCTCTTTCACTTAGAAGGCATGGCTTTTAACAGCTGCCATTAAACTACTGTATGATAGTTCGCTTGGAACCTCTTATACTAAAGCTTTGAGGACTTAAAAAAGAATTGTGGATTTGCTAAGCCGTAAGTAAGAATAATCCTAAATCTTTAAAGCCTAAGGAAAAGGCATATGTTAAAGTATAGTGTACGCTCAGTATTTCCTCATGAATAGTTTTGATGATCAAAAATTCAATTGAAAGCTGACTCCAACTCAAAGAAAATGAATTTTTTTCTCAGGGCTACATTCTAAGCAAGAAGTTACTGAAGTTTTCCTGTGGCACAACACCAAGCTTTGTTGCAAGTATTTAAAAGCACTGTTATGAAAGTAATGCCTCCTGTTTCATGATGGTAGCCAAAAATGTTAGAGGCTAGTTGGTAGTATGGCCATAAAGGTTGAACCTTCACACCAATACCATTACATTTTGTTGTCATGTGACATATAGTAGCAGAGCAGCAGCATGACAGATAATGGCTGACATGGAAGTGTGGATGAAGCAACAGTGCATCACTGAATTCAGAAAAAAATTGCACCTATTGACATTCATTAGCACTTGCTGAACATTGGTGGAGACCAAACAGTGGATGTGAGTGAGCACAGTGAGGCAGTGTGTCTTATTTAATATTTTGTCTTTAATATATTTATTTATTTATATATATTTTTAATGTATATATATATATATATATATATTTATATAAATAAATAAATAAATAAATATAAATAAATATATTTATTTATATATTTTAAACAGATATTTCTTTTAATAATTCAGACTTAATCATTTAATAATTTTCAAATGCTAACTAATATTTCTACAATTCTACTTTCTCATTCTTTACATAATAATATAAGAAGCAAAATAATGAGAATGAGGCTGTGCAATCATACTTGTAGAGTAGGAATTGTGGCACTTAGCAGTTTTATAATCTGTGAGGAAGGAAATTATGGGAACAGAGGAGATCATATTTTCCTTAAAATAACAGAACAATGCTCAGGAATCCTAGATTTGGTCTACTTCTTAAACAAAAGCATTCTAAATATTGGGCAAATGTCTTAATCAAAAATACTCAGTGTATAATATTGACTTTTTGGTTTGCTAACTGTGAATTCATTCTGCTAACTTTTTGGAAAGTTGAGACTAATGACTACTGTTTTCTCAACATCAAATGATAATTGTCTTGTCTTTAGGAATGCAAATCTAGTTTATTATTTTGACTGTTTTAGTTTCTGATATGTAAAACATAGGTAATAATAGCATCTCTGTATACAGATGATTTATGAAAATATATAGGTCTTTCTGAAAGTAGTTTCCTATAGAATCATAGAATCACAAGGTTGGAAAGGACCTACAAGATCATCTAGTCCAACCATCCTCCCATTACCACTGCTACCACAAGCCGCTAAATCATCTCTTGTAGCTCCTCATCCAGATGCCTCTTGCACACTGCCAGGGACAGCGACTCCACCACCTTCCTGGGCAGGCCATTCCAGTGCCTGACCACTCTCTGACAGGAAGAGCTTATCCAATCAGATTTTAGCCTCTGCCTTTAAATTATTGGCTCTAGTAGTGCTTAGAGGACTACAGCTATTCATCATTTTCTGAAAAGAGCACTTGTTGGTAATTCAAACATATGAATTCCTATCATGACAAGTTCCATGGAACCAATTAAGGACATAAAGTTCCACAAATGTTGGCATTTTTGAAGTAGTCAGCCACATTTTTAGCAGTAATATCTTCACAACTAAAGTATGACCCAGATTAAAAATCAGTATCACCAGTAATTATAGTGTTACTTTCAGGAAAAAAGGTCACGTTGAACAGAAAACAATAAATGTAAACAGCCTTAGTCTTTAATTCACAGCGATTTTGTATACTGGAGTTCTACATTTTACCTTGAAAGACTCCTCGTCTCCATGGAGATACACTCAAACTATAAGGAACTATGTCATCTGGATCCACAGTAAGAACTGGTGCACCACCCACCATTGAAAGATCTGAAGATACCTGGTAAAGAGAATATACAAAAAAGAATGAACAACCAAAAGCAAGTTACTATTGTATGAATACTATAGATAAAACTATCCATTGTATTTGCTTTGAAATGTAGCATATGATAAAAAATTTGCTATTTGAAAGTCCTAGTCTTTATACATATGAAATGAATACCTATAGCAAGATACAGCATCATATACATAATCATGTAGCAGAAAGACATCATGTCAAGTAAACTCAAAGTAACTCAGTTAGACCACAGACCTACCTGATTATTATTTACATAGCAATGACATAAATATTTTATATACATTTTCTTTAGAAGTGTAACAGTGAACTTTAACACTTATGATATAAATATATGGAGCAAAGCAAAATCTGAGTGTTGTTTTAACATCAACTGCTACACCTTAAGTGATATTAAACCATACTTTTAGACGTTGTATTTTGTAAATGACATTTACGCAATGTCATTCGTAGCAACTATTTGAACAATTAAATTACTGGTACAATTTTCTTACACTAAATTTTATATTTTTTTAAACTATAATGATTACAGAAATGTAGACTGAACATATTTTTAACTGTATCTCATTTCTTTGTCCTTTATAGTTTTGCTACAGAAAGACTCTATGATCAGCTCCTTGTTGATCATAAATTCATGTATGAGACACAGCAAAGCACACTTCATGATAATGTGGCCTATTTACTTGTTGTGCAGAAAGACAGCAAATTGACTGCATGAATGGTTCTGCTTAAATCCCCTATTCTGTTACCCTTTCCACTGGAGCAATGTGGTTTTGGTGACAATGTTTTAAATTGATACTGCTATTTCTGCATTGAACATCTGACAACAAGTTAGGATTTTCCAGATATGGAGTCCTTTAAAAAGTATTTTCAGGATGTGAAGCAGTACTGTAGCATGCTATAATTTCCTAATACACTAAAAAACAGAACTCTTTCATGCTGTTTAGGTGAATTTTAAGCAAAGTCGTGGCTTAAGTAAAAAACACTTGAGTGTTTTTTTAAGCAGATTATATTTCATTAATGGTAACAGACAGACTGTCAAGTATTGAATTGGAAGACCTGAATTCTACAAAGATGTCCATCACAACAATAAAAGCATTAAAAGCATGGACAACTTCTTTCTTAATCCTCAGTTACCTTTTTTTAGTCAATATGTTTTGTTCATATTTTCTGTAGGAGAAAAAAAAACTACCAAGTTTATGTTGTCTTCTCAAGGGCCTTCCTTGTATGAGGAATTTATATTAATATAATACTTTTCAGAAAAGTATGACATAACAAGGACAGGCAGAAAATAAAGATGTATTTTTCAAGTAGTCATTATCAATGAAAATATAATAGACTATCAAAATAGACTATTGAAAGTCATGGAAAAACTGCCAACTATAGAATGATATTTTATTTGGACTTTTCCTTATTCTATCATTTCACATGCTTTTTAAAATAATTCTTCAGTCTTGTGACAAATGAACTTAAACAAAATATTAATATTCTAGTATGAATAAAATGCATTTTAAAATGCTCAGTGAGGCAATTCTGCAAGCATTCTGTACCAGCAGAAGGAAAATTATTTCTATCTAAATATTTAAAATCAAATTATTTTAGACAATATGCTGCAGAAATTGCATCTTATAAATTAAACATCAATTTGCCAAAGAAAGACACAAATGTGAAATGATTTCTGTCATTAGAAAATGGAATAAATCAGCAAGTAGTGGGAGATGAAGAAATGGCATGCAGTCAATTCAGGAAGAGAAAAGGTGGAAAATATAATTTATCATGGACTGAAGTCTGAGAGGAACAGGAGAGTGTTCTGTGAACATGGGTAGTTATGATGAAATAAAGGCGAAAGAGAACTGGAAGACAGTACAACATGCAGGCACTTGTTCACTGCTGGTGAAAATGTATACATAATGTTGGTGACTATGTTGAAAAACGAAGTCATATACCCGAGAATTTTCTTTATCACATATTTTTATAGTGCTCTTTGTATCTTTTGTAGTTTCCATGGAAAGAAATAGGAAGCATTACATTCAGAGCAACCTACATATGTGAAAATATACTTTAATGCATATGAAATTTTTGTAAGAGAACAGGGGCTGCAAATAAACAAGATTGCACACTATCCATGTTCTCCCCATACCATGCTGAAAGGACACAAGCAGACTTCCTTAGTTCTTGTAGATAGTAGGAAGATTGGAAGAAGTATGTAAATCAATTTAAAGAAGCTGCTGCAATCTAGATAACATCAATGATTTTTATCAATAATTCATTAGCATTTTATTGTCAAAAATCTAAGTTAGTGTTTAATCTAATTTTAAATATTTACTGTTAATCTTGTAAATCTTTCTAACATTCCTAGCCATAACCATTGGAAAATACATAAGGTGACCTAAGGGACAAGACCAAAAAAGAAAAAGTCCCTCTTTTATGTTTATCCCCACTTTCTATTAGATCTATCATCTTCAAAAAAATAATGCCCTCTTTCTTCCAAGAGTTTATGTATAAATAAAATCTTTTTGCAAATACATATAGATATTCTGCAATAATTATCATATTTAATAATAAGTATTTCACATAAATAAGGAAATAACGTAACAAATCATAAATAATAATTAAAAAAATATATTTATTAAGCCCTTTAGAAAAATGATCCCAAGCTCAACCATACAATGGAATTTAATTTAAAAAACAAAATATAAAAGGAGTCTAATAGGCTATAAAATTATTTCTTTTCTTTCTTAAGATCAATATAGAAGATTTGAATGAAACCACACAAAAAAATGAAATTAATTATCTTGTTTAGCTATGTAAGACTGTTGACAACAAAATACTTCAGCACTACCCAGTTTTTCAAAAAAAGAAAAACAAGAAATAATAGAAATTACTGAGGCAGAACTTTCATTAAAAAAAAAAAAAAAAAAGTATTGAAGCCTAATTCTACAAACCATTGTCAGTCTTCTACAGTTTAAAAAAAAAAAAAAAAAAAAAGATGCTGTATTTGCATATGTTTTGTTAGGAAGACAATGCACAGCATAATTAAGAAACAGTGAAGCTCTGCAAGCTGCCCTGATATTTATCATGTAATCACTACAATTATTTCATTGAAGGGGCTGTTGGCTTTCAGTAACTGCAAATTTCTTCAAATCCACACAACATATGTTCCTTTCTTTTACCCCCACTACAGGAAATAAGAATTGTAGAATACCACCATGAAACTGAAATCTAAGTTATTATTGCAGTATTTTTGGTACTGTAGAAAGTTTGCTCAAATTAACTCATCTCCAAGGATTCTATTTTTAAAGGACAGAATATCCCAGCATCTTATATGCCAAGTCATTATTTGCATGCAGAGACAAAGCATAAATTGAGCAGATTTTTAGCATTAAAATTCTAAAATTAATTTATCAGTCATGGATTTTTATATTATCTTCCAAAGTTGCAATATGGTTATTCAAGATGAATAGGAGTAGAAAGTCATTCTTCAAAATTACTGTGAAGATATATTTTTCCAGTACACAATAACTAAACATGAACAACTTTTAAAATGTCAGCTGACATTTCAAGCTAGAGTTGCGAACAGATGTACAGAATTTCACCAAATGTTCTGAAATTCCACTATCTCATTGCATAGTGCTAGACAGCAGTATGTTCCAGGTTTCACTGTAATAATTGTTTCTAAGATCCTTTTAAAAATATTTAAAATATTTTTAATAATTAAATAACTTTTAAATATTAAAAGTTAATGCTCCCTGACACTAGGCTAAAACTGGGGCTGTAACAGACACTGATTTATCTGAAAAACAGACCTTTTTCAATACTGTTTCAAAATTAACAGATGTTTCCAAAGATGCTCCCATTACTTTCCCTCATTCTTTTTTAGCCCACATCTTCTAAATTCCTAAATTCTTAGGAATTCATTTACTTCTTGCAATAACTTCTATTTTGCACCAGCATGCTACAACACCGAAATAAAACACCTGTCTGTTTCACTAAGCATATACCCCAAAGAATTCTTGCCTGTACAGATGAAGCTTGAGGCTATGAAGAATGCTACACAGTCAAGACACAATCCAGACAGGCAAACTTGTCAAGATCACTATCCCATCTAAAGAAACATGCCACACCTAAGACTTATCACATCCTTACTTGATCAAATTATTTAATAACTAGAAGACACACAAACGCTGCCAACAACCACAGCTATTTTTTGTATCATTCATCGCTGTTACAAAGAATGCTTTGTCTGAGGTGAAGTCTGTTACAGAAGTGCTGGGGGGCAATGTGGAAAGCAAATTGAGGGAAATTAGTACAGATAAAAGTAGAAATGTTGTGGGACAGCCAGATTTCCTTGTCGTACTTAAAGAAAAAAAATCTGATGAGCGTATTGGACCTTCAGGAATGAAGTTACCAGACTTGCATGGAATGTATTCTTTGGGAGTCACACATAAAGCACCAACAAGACAAATCCCTAAGGTTTAGCAGTATATTATTTCATTTTATTGAGAGATCTGGCATAATCCAAATGCTCATGTCATTGTTTCATTAACACTGGAAAGATCTGAAATGGTTATATAGAAGAGAGGAAAAAAAGGTATTGAGGTAAAGGGGATTCTATAGTTTTTGATTACATATTTATGCTACAATACTTTTTGATATTACTGACAGTTTGTATAAGCTATTACCCAAAAGGCTAGTTAATTGATTCTTGAATTCCTCCAAAGAGTTTACTTTAATGACATCTATTTTGAACAGTGCTAAGAAAAAAAGTTATGCTGTATGATATTTTTTACTGCAAGACCGAGCCTTGAATGAATTAAGCACCTTTATAACTAAAGTTACTGTCAAAGGTGTTGTTAGAAGCAACATCAACACACCCTTCTATTATTTATATCGAGTAGACAGTTTTATATAAAAATCAAAAGAAAATGGCTTAAAAAATTTTGTTATGAGACTGACAGATCAGATTTTATAGAACTACCTCGTGCTTCCTACACTTGTAGATGGACTTGAATCTAATTTTACAGCCATTAGAGTCCACTTACATTGTAGTCACATTCTTCATTCTTCATGAGTGCTCTTGCTATGTTTTTTCAAACACAGTGTTAAGTTAATC
Source organism: Alectoris magna (assembly GCA_030625065.1). Lineage (NCBI taxonomy): Eukaryota > Metazoa > Chordata > Aves > Galliformes > Phasianidae > Alectoris > Alectoris magna. The sequence continues at coordinate 82,997,648 of CM060560.1, forward strand.
ATGAGGAAGTCTATTTGCTGTAATAGTCTGTCGATCAGGCCATGAAAAGCTCAGTGGCAGTATTTCAATCAGTAGAATACGGTTTACAAAATTTTTGCATTTTTTCAAGGAAATTTATGGTCAGGGAGGATGTGGGCCCACTCCAGAAGGAAACAGGAGACCTGGAGAGGAGGGATATGGATACGGCTGAGGTGCTCAATGACTTCTTTGCCTCAGTCTTCACTGGCAAGGGCTCTAGCCACACCACCCATGTTGTAAAAAGCAGTGGTAAGAACTGGGAGAAGGTAGGTCTGCCTGCTGTAAGCGAATATGATGTTCATGACCGCTTAAAAAACCTGAAGGTGCACAAGACCATGGGACCTGACAATATCCATCCCCGGGTTCTGAGGGAATGCACAGATGAAGTTGCCAAGCTGCTATCCATTGTATTTGAAAGGTCATGGCAGTCTGGTGAAGTTCCCACTGATTGGAAAAAGGGAAATATAATCCCCATTTTCAAGAAGGGAAAAAAAGAAGACCCAAGGAACTATAGGCCAGACAGTCTCACCTCTATGCCTGGCAAGATTATGGAGCAGATCCTCCTGAAGGCCCCACTAAAGCACATAGTAAATAAAGATGAGGTGATTGGTAGTAATCAACATGGCTTCACCAAGGGCAAGACATGCCTGACAAACTTGGTGGCCTTTTGTGATGGAGTTACACCGCCAGTGGATAAAAGAAGAGAAACTGACGTCATCTACCTGGACTTGTGCAAAGCATTTGACACTGTCCTGCATGATTTGATGGATGGACCACTCACTGGATAAGGAACTGACTGGATGGGTCACACTAAGAGAGTTGTGGTCAATGGCTTAGTCTCCAAGTACAGCCCGGTGACAAGCGACAGTCCTCAGGGAACAGTGTTAGGACAGGTGTTAACATCTTTGTAGGTGGCATGGACAGTGAGATTGAGTGCACCATCAGCAAGATTGCAGACGACACCAAGCTGAGCAGAGCAATTGACCCACTAGAGGGAAGGGATGTTATCCAGAGAGACCTGAACAGGCTTGAGAGGTGGGCCCCATGCCAACCTCATGAAGTTTAACAAGGCCAAGTGCAAGGTTCTGTATCTGGGTTGGGGCTATCTCAAGCACAGATACAGGCTGGGCAAAGAATGAATTGAGAGCAGCCCTGAGGAGAAGGATTTGGGAGTGTCAATTGATGAAAGATTCAGCATGAGCCAACAATGTGCAATTGCTGCCCAGAAGGACAATCGCATCGTAGGTTCAAGAGAAGTGTGGCCAGCAGGTAAAGGGAGGTGATTCTGTGCCTCTACTCTGATCTCATGAGGCCTCAGCTGGTGTACTGCATCCAATGTGGGAGTCCCCAACACAAGGAGGACAGGGAGTTGCTGGAGCAGAGCCAGAGGAAGGCCACAAAGATGATCAGTGGGCTGGAGCAATCTCCCCTATGAGGACAGGCTGAGAGAGCTTGGGCTCTTCAGCCTGGAGAGGAGAAGGCTTTGGGGGGACCTTATAGCACCCTTCCAGTACCTGAAAGGGGGCCTACAGGAAAGCTGAGGAGGAACTCCTTATAAGAGCATTTAGAAACAGGACAAGGGGAAATGGCTTTAATCCAGAAGAGGGTAGATATAGACATAAGATATTAGAAAGAAATGATTTACTCTGACGGTGTTGAGACACTGGAACAGGTTGCCCAGAGAAACTGCAGATTCCCCCACCCTAGAGGCTTTCAAGGCCAGGCTGGATGGGGCTGTGAGCAACATGTTCTAGAGGGTTGTGTTCCTGCCTACAGCAGAGGGCTTGGAACTAGATGATCTTAAAGGTCCCTTCCAACACAAACTAATCTATGATTCTCTGATTATATGGAAATTGTCTTTTTAATAATGGCAAACATTGTAGGGACTGAAAATATTTTTCTTAGCATTTTAAAGGTAGACTGATGGAGACACAAAACTAGCACTTTCCAAAGGCATTTATTCCATCCACAGCTCTCTTGATACATACCAGTAGGTGCACAAACAGCCCATATATTACTGCTACTCCAGAAATGAGTAATATATATGTGTTAGATACAGTAAAAGCATCTAGTATTCAGAGAGAAGAGGGCTTTCTTAATGGAGTAAAAGGAACAAATTTTCCCTCTCCTTTCTCCTAAACTTACCTTACATTTTCAACAGCCACTTGTGCAATAGGACTGTTGTTTATGTTCATGTTATTAGATATAAACAATGATTACTGAGAAACAGGGTAGCATATATACAGAGTAATTAATATTATAATGAAATTATAATGTTAAAATGAGCTTTTATTAAGTTAATTGTTTAATCCATTCTGTCCTCTTTTACCCACTGCCTTTGTGTTATATGCTTCTAGATAAATAAATAATCCTTATTTTGCATTTTCAGAAAGTTTGTTGGTCACAATTGCTTTATAAAGGAGGCTTTCCCCTTTCTCTTAGTAACAATAGATAATGGTGATTAGGTTCTGGAATAACTGATTAAATTCTAATTTAAAGATCAATTCTTTTGAATTTAAAATTGAGAAAATGATCTTCACTCTATACAGTAGCACAAGACACTACATGACAACTGCTAGTGAGTACTGGAAGTGTAAATATTGTTCGTTTTGTTGAGAACACAGTATCCAAACACCTGATTTGTAATCATGCTGTTTCCAAACACTCCCGCTTACCTTCCTTCAACAGCTGTTTTGCAACAATTTCTGAGTAAAACTGTAACATACAGAAAATATATTATTCACCCTCATTAATGCATTCAAGCATGAATTTTTTTGTAACTGGCCTTAATACTTCTCTCCCAAAAGTCCATTATCTAAAAGAGCACACATTGAGATGGAGCCTAAAAGTTTTAATTGGTGTGACATGGGCTACCTTCCCTGGATCTTCAGATTAGAAATGATTGTACTGTCAGGTGGTACTTCAGAGAGGTAAAAGCAAAACAAACATAAGCCCGCTGAAACGAACAAACAAAAAATAACAACAGCTAATACACGCAACCCAGAGACCACTCTAAAAGTAGTCTAGCTTCATTCAGTTAGGCTCGCCTCACTTTAAAATACCTACAATAGTCAAAACGATTTAATGCTGCGTTTCTGAAAAAGACACATGGTGAATAATTTTAATGCATTCACTTGAAGTTTGATATCTGAGTGTCTTTCACTGGCACAAAAAAAACACTGAGTTCACACAAAATGGAAAAGCAGAGGAAATAGTGGTGTCAACTTTCAAAAACATTTATTTCTTTTGGAGAAAAAAGTGCAAATGCATTAGGAATGTAAATGCATTCAGATCTAAAAAGCTAAAATTCTTGAAAAATGTCAAAGCTGGTGATGCACAAAAAATATATTTCCTACTTTGCGTTGGGGGTTAAATAATGAGTCAAAAGTAGAACCCTGAAACTCCAGTTTATAATATGTAAATTTTACTTAATGTAAATTTAAGTTAATCAGTCTCACAATCTGAAGATTCGGAGTAACTAGGTGAGCTTTAAGGTCCCTCCCAAATCAAGCATCTCTGTGATTCTAATTTCTCCTTTAACAGTGTAACATTAGAGAAAGGAGAAAGTTTAAAGAAGGATTTCACAGTGCCATGAACTCACATCAGATCAATAGAACACTGCCACTGATATGTACATGATTTCTGTTTACAAAATAAGGTGAAGAACGCTCTCTACTGATAACTGCAATTTAGAGTAAAGTAATAGTTTTTTGACAAAAAGACAGAGAACAGAAGATCATTTATTTCACAAGTCCACATTAGTTAACTAGTCAGATTTATCTACATGAGTCCACATTGTCCCCTTTCTCTCCACCTAAAAAAATTACAAAAGCATATGTTTATATAAGAAAATACTACAGAGTATATAGATTATATCTGCTCTAGATTTAAATGATATAACAGAGTACCAAAAGTTTCCCAAAGTTTTTCTTGACTAACATCCAAGATTTTCTCTGCTAGAGAACCTTTTCTGCAGCTTAGAAGTAAAGTGGAAACCATCTTTTTTTTTTTTTTTTTTTTGACCTTACGTACATGCTGCCTCTGCTGGCATGTGACATGGTGTCCTAGACGTACAGGGGAAAGGAGAGGAAAACTACTGATATACTTTTCTCAACTTCAAATTAAACATACTGACAAGAGAAATGGTAGGAAAACTGTTCAGTTGCAGTAATACAACAGTGTTTTTTAATTAGAAAATATATTTGTGTAATTACAATCATAAGAGATACTTAATTAGAACAGTTGAAAATAAAAGGGATTATATTTAATATATACAAAAAAGATCTTTTTGATCAGGGAAACGAAAAAAAAAAAAAGGAATTTTCTATGTATTTATATGTTATGTTCCTCCTTTGAAATCACAAACAGTTCAGCACCTCCTGTTCCATCTTCTCCATGACACACTATCCTTCAACAATTCCAGTTATTTATGTCCTTCTAATTTTCTCTCCCATCAGAAAATGCATAAAGTATTCCCAGCTTCCTCCAGCATCCCTGAACCAACATTTGGCAAAAGACACTAATTGCCCTAACATTTCCAGGAGCTGCAACCACTGACTGGCCCGACCAGCAGGCTATTAGGAACAGATACACAGTGAGTACGTACTGCCCAACTTTCCCATAGACGGATAATAATTTTGTCAATTTCCATAAAATTTCAACACTTCATAAAGACTTTAGGAACACTGTATTCTCAAACCCTTTCTCTGATTTCTAAACCAATGAAATTGGCCACTGGTTTCAAATTAGTGGAGGAGGAATGACTAGTTAATGAACAGAGTGTTATTTCAGATGTGTTTGGATACATACATGGATACACAAATATTAATATATTTTTATAAATATAAATACAATTAAAATGTAAATATTTTAGATTTAATATATTTTGCCATATCAGCAATGGCAATAATATTGGCTATTGCAATGCACAATTTCTAGGCCTACGGATAGAAAAACAATTGTTGCATTATTGCAGAAGTTTACCTTATATGTCAACCTGTTCTTGGTATAATTGGGCACCCATAGTAGCTGTTGAACAACTTGTCTCACTTGGCAATCTATTACAATATGATCCTGTGCCAGAGGTTTCTTCCCAATACCCTTAAGGCTAAAGATGCTTTCAATGCCAGCTGTAGTATTTTGAAGAATAAGTCTTCCCTATGATGAAGAAAGAAGAATAAAAGCTTCAGAACTGTAGAAGTGTCATTTGGCAGCCAAATGGACTGCTTCAGCCTATTATTATCAAATCCAGGCAACAAAGCAAACTTACAGGAAAGATTCTAGATAAGTTTCCTACCTCTCATATAAGCTATTCTGTTAAACAGAAGAAAATTAAAGAAACAAAGCTTCTCTTTTTAATTTCTCTAAACTATTAACTTTAACAAAATAAAGCCTTCATAATCCTAGATTTTATACTTCTTGGCTTCTTCCTGGAAAACAAATGTAACACCCAAGAAAATATGTTCTCACCCATTCCCATTCCTCACATGAAATACAAATTTTCCTCAATCATCTAATCTGTCCTTCAGCTAAAATGATCTTCAAGATTATTAATCACCAAAGGACTCAGGACTTTTGGCTTTTAATAGTTTCATAATACTGGATTACCAAAATGCATTATATTCTGTAGGTAATTCATGAAGATGGATTACTAATCTTTCATGGAAAAAATTCTTTTTGACTCTGGCAATCCACAAATATAAATTGCATCCTGCAGACAAACTCACAGCTACCATATAAGTAAAAAGAAGTATGTATACTGCTTCTTTTTAAAGGTACCTGTGTGGGAACTGTTGAATCATGTCCTGAACCTCTAATTTACCACCTGAGGTGAGCAATGAGTCAGCTGTGGGAGCACAGGTGAAGGCAATTCACCTGTGTGACCAGAAGGGGTGGAGCCTGGCTCCACGTCTCCTAGACCCCGTTTAAGGGCTGACTGCCATGGGGGAAGGATCTGTTTCTGGAGTTTGCTCCTCTTGGAGTTTTCTTGTGAGCATACAACACCAGTGAGCATACAACACCAGTGAGCATACAACACCAGTGAGCATACAACACCAGTGAGCATTTTCCATTTATTTCTGATTATCCTTTCCCATCGTGATAATCTTACCTGCTATACGCTCTCCAAAGACCAGCCTAACTTCTCTGTATACTTGTTGAATTATATAGTTAGAGAGCCTAACTTCTCTGTATACTTGTTGATTATACAGTAACATAGTCTCCCTTCTTCAGTTTTAGCATTCAGAATAGTAAGTATTATGATGGCAAAAGCTACTTGTAAGTAGTAGCTTAACTTATAATAAAACATTTTATGATACAACAAGGTACTAGTAACAAATTTCACCTGTGATATAACAAAAAATGCTCACTGCTATTACTTCAATATTTAGGTGGTGAAATAAAATTTAAAATGTGTGTTTAAGTTCAGATTAACACAATGTACATTTCTATGGTCAGAACTCAGAATCTCTGTGAGATAATTAGCCAATTCATTGAAACTGAAAGTTTGATAGAACAGTAAATGAAGGAATAAACAATATGGAGTGAAGGGGACATCTATCTACCTTTAAGTTCTGTAAAGTTAGATCCTTTGGGTTTTTTCCTTCAGCCAATAGCAAATCTTTTAATTTCTGACTAATTCACAAAACCTCTTAAGCAGATGTTTAATGCTAGCAGTTCACTAAGCACTTTCATAAGTTGGAGTCTGGCATAAATTTTATTTTAAAAGCTTTCTTTTAAAATGCTATTAAACTTAATTCCTTCTTACCATTGTTAAGCACTGAGCAATTGGCTTGAACATAAGAGGATACAGAGCTGTTTCACCTAGACCCACATTTATTGAAGGAGGGCCAGAAAAGCCCTGTCCTTCCAAAACTGCTTCAAGTTTCCAGTCCTGGCTAGACATGTTTCTCTGAAAACAAAGTAAAGACATAAATTAGATTATGCTTTTAAAGTTCTTAATATGCATTTCAGCCTTTATTCTCAGTTATAATCAAATCAGAGTATGGTTTTCTTTCTTTCCTGAACTACTGGAACAGAGCACCTTTTAAATCCCTTATTCCAGGAAAACAGTTACTAGCAATGCTATCAATATCAATACTGTCAGCAAGACACATTAGATAAAAATTCATGATATACCCAATGGTCAAGATGGGATTTATAAGTAACACTAAAAACATTTACCTGTATCTTTAAGGTCCTGCTTAATGCCTGCCAAAATTCTGTTTCTTTTGCATCTGTGGAAAACACTAGCAAATCTCTTAAAAGTGTTGATGTTGTGTACTAGCACATATTGCCTCATTTTGCCACTTACTGTATTACAGGACCAGCCTTGCTTTCTAATTAAAGACTGTCTCCCAAAGGAGTATTTACAGTCCTGTGTTCTCAGAAACTGGTCTTTCAAGAGACTGATCTATTTTGAAGAATGGTTATGCTAGGTAGTATGAAACCCTGTTTAAGAAACATGTTTTGTCTTGCATATAGACATATCCCAAGACTGCTTAATTATGGCAGAAAGTGAGATAATAAAGTGTAATATACGTTTGTGGACTGTGTAAAAATAGTTAAATTTAAATAGTCCTATTCAGACAACCAAGAATCCAATCTGAAAAAAAAAAAAAAAATCAGTCTGAAAAGGAGAAAATAAACTGAACTCAAGAGCTAATATCAGCCTTGACAAAACAGAGAAGATTGGTCTATCCTAAAAAAAAAAAAAAAAAAAAAAAAAAGAAGTACTCCTTTGACACAAAATGAAGATAAATGCCAGAGGTAGATTTGGATTTTGGAGAATAGAGACAATTCCCATTCCAATTCTGACTTTCCTCTTTGAAAGTCTCTTAAACTCAGCTATCTCAGCCTTGAAAATAAATACATACCATCAACTATGGTCATCAGACCTAACTTCCTATCATGGCATGAGATCTGCAACACCATGCATCTAGGCTTGGATTAGTACTTAAGACCAAAGTTACTTAGTTGTTAACAGGTGAATTTCATAGTAGTTGAGCACAAATTCCTGTTTGGAAATTTGAGGTTCATACAGTGCCTTGGTTTTTCAAAATACTTCTATTACTGTGATCTCCAATTCTGTAAAAATAATAATTACAACATCTGTGGTAAAAAGCATGAAAGTAAGAAAGTAATTTATCTCAGTATCCTCATGGTGAAGATAAAATGTAAGCAAGAAAAGGAAGATGTTATTTTTCCTCTCATGCATTTTTTCCCCTACATCAGGAACCACTTTATCCTTTCAAAAAGGAGCCTGAATAGTTCTAAAACTAGCAGGTCATCAATTTTTGAACACTCCTTGAAATCTGGCAGTTTGGAGACATGACCATTGCCCTGGGGAGTCTGTTCCAGGGCCCAACCATCCTCTGGTGAAGAAAATTTCCCTAACGCCCAACCTGACCCTCCCTTGATGCATCTTCAAAGTTTCCCTTGGTATCTTTCCTCCAAGAACTGTCAGAAACTGTCAGATTTTTCCCAATAAGCTCTATATTACGTCTAACATGGACTTTGATAATACTCAAAGTCAGTATTTACATGCTTTTGTGGATTTTGCAATACTGAGTTTTAACTATATTGATCAAGAGTTCACTTTTTAAACTCCTGAATCTTAATTTAGTTTGTTGCAGTAAAGTGAACTTACTATTGGAATATTCTGAATCACTTCCTGGTAAGCTGGAGTTAGAAATTCAATCTCTGCTTCAACATCATCTGTATTCACTACACATTTAAGCATGTAGACACGAAAATCGTGTGGGGACTTCAGGAGAATCTGACAGTGGTAGCAACCAGCACCCGGAGGAATGAATTTAATAGGAAGCTCAACTGCATCAATTCTACCTAAAAACAAACAAAACAATACAGTGCAATGTTACAAAACATGTATTTTACACATAGGATTTGGGAAGGGTTCCAGCAAATGGTAGAAGATTCCCCTTAGCAGTACATATAATAATCTGAAACGAACAATGGAATTTTAGAAACATTATCATGTAAGCATAGCCAGAACTTGCATTTTCCTAAAATAAAGGCATATTTAAACATTCAAACATCATTTTCATTTTATTTAGCTGTGCATAAAGCTTTATTAAAGATTTATTAAACCTAACAGATTTCATAGAAAAGTTTATTGCATGAAAACTTTTGTAGACATCAAAAGAGTATACTAGATACTACTGAATACTTTAGCCAACAATTACCAGGAGAGATATTGGAGACAGCAGACCTGTCTCAGTCTGTCTCAGTAGCCTCAACAGTAAAGGGAATCCTGCAAGTTTAGTTGCTCTTACAAGAGCTTACTATTAAACATTTCCTACTCTCAATTTTAGATTGAAAGTCTGGGTTTCCAAAAAACCACAGAAGTGTTCAAGTTAGTACAGAATCATAAAAATTCCAGCTCGCCAATCAATTGCATGTAAGAAAAACTCACCATAGTAATGTCTAGAGTAAGGAAAAAGCTATATAAACTCTGTCTGCATTTTAACATAGTCAGGACTAAAATGTATACTTCACAGACTTTTTCTCTGCTCCTGCTTACAGAAAGCATCAGAGACATTCACATTGTCTCACCTGCTTCACTAGCCCTTGTAGAACACTTTACAAAGGAGAAGGGAATGCATGTGACAAACATCAGTGACTGGCCACAGAAATAAGTTCCCCCATTCACCCTTCCCAAGAGACTCTAGGCACCTCAAAAAAATTAAAACTGCAGCTGTAACAACTTCACTGCTTCGTATTTAACAAAGATAATTTATTTTCAGCATTTTCCAGATAAAAAAAAAAACTAATGCCAAAAGCCCTTGTTGGAAAAGACAATGAGGAAGGTCTGAGACAATGTAATGACACAACAGAACCTCACAGATAAAACTCTGTAAACAATTCATTTCTCCCTGCGGGAGAACACCTAACAAATTCTTGTGGTTTCCTTTAGTCCTTTATCATGGCTCATTTTCTGATGTTATGTAAGATAACTGTAAATGATCTTCAATGACAACCACTGAATTTTGAAAGTGCAATCAATCTTCATTTGCAGTGCTGCTCGTTCTCTTTCATGTAGTGGTTTTCCTCATAAATTCAGTTCCCCCTTCCTTGCAATGAAAATGAACAGCAAACTGAAGATTTCTTCTTGCCTTATGTCTTCTGTACTTCAGTTTTTTTACTCAAGAATAGTGGAAGTTCAAGAGACGAATCCTATTGAATGATGTTATTAATCTTTTCACATTACTTGGCTATCAAAAAGATTATAAATTGCACCACAGGTTTAACCCTCTATGAAATAAATTAGTTTGTTCTCTTTTAAAGACAAGATTAATGGCCTGGTAATTTTTGAATTATTACCTTTAATTCCATCTTGTCACCAAACTATTATCCCCACTGGCTATCTTCCAGTGAAGTTGACCTGAGTTTGCCAGTTATGCAAAGGATACAAGTGTCCATTCTTCAATTCATGAAGAATTCTCTTCTTCTACAAGAATTATTTTAGGACATGGAAACAAAATGCATACTTCAAATTTTAAATGCACATTTAAAATATGCACATTTCAAGATAAAGTAGAATGAAAACATATTTATAGACAGGTAACACAGTGTACTGGAAGCTCCAGAATACTTCTTTGTGAATTTCTCTGTGCACTAAATGGAAATTTTTATTACTATTGATCAGGGGTCTCTTTAACTCTACTGAACTGATCTTTGTCTTTCATTGAAGTTTAAATCAGTAATGTCTCCTATAGAAAAAATTAAAAAACAATCATTCTGTTCCACATTTATAATATTTAATTTGTCATTATTTTTATCAAAATATTTGTTTCTTGTGCATAAAAAATAACACTGAATAATAAGTTAATTGATTCCTTGAAATGGAAGGTCCTTTTATCATGTTTATTTAACAAAGCAAGTATCTTGTGCAATGAGACATGGTTTCTGTAGTGAGACAACCTCCGCATCAAAATGATTACAGAAACCACATGTCTGTGATTTATAAATGAAGGTGTTTTTTTTCCTGGGGGAAAAAAAATCATGCAAATTTTAAATGTCAGCAGGTAAACTGCGCTTAAAAATGTCTCATCTTAACATGTTTTCCTCTTACTCAGACCTGTAAAATACCCTGCTAAAATTAGTTAGGAACTACATAATTCAAAGAAAGTGAAAGGGAAGCATTTCTCTGATGGTGAAAATCAAGCCAACAATACAAGTTTCTGGTACATTTTCCCTCCCAAAAGAAGATATTTATTATTTTATAGGGACAAATTACATATGAAATAGGCAAACAGCTCTTGAACCATGAGCTTTGGACTCTCCTACTCTTGTGAGTGTCCTACTTAATTTGCTGCAGTCATGGTGCCTTTATTTTTAGTCTGAGCTCCAATCTTAGGTTCTCTTAATTCAGCTGTGAAGCAGAGCACTCTTCCCATAGCTGTCTTTTGTCTGATAATGAGGAAATGTTGAGAAGGAGCAACGGCTTGAATGTTCTTGTGCTGAGAAGGGCAGGGAAGATTCACCATTTATATATTGGTCAAATGAGCTACATGAAATGGACTTTTTAAAAAATAAAACAGTTCATGAGAAGTTATTTTAATAGACTTGTGCTAGACAAATGCCTGTGGGAAACACTTACTTGATTCTGAATCTGAATTGAATTTGGATGTGAAACAGCTGTCAAAACAGGGGCACTTATAAAAGTAGAACTTTTGGCGCGTAACATGACCATGCATTCCTGAAAAGCTAATTTACAGCACATTGGTGTTGGTCTTGTTCTGTGACAACCGCTTGGCATCTTATGCCATTTACTCGGTACAAAAGACAATGCGATCACCATCTGGAATCAGTAACACCCGTGTCTTCTGGTTATAGCTCATTTTATGTCTGCCTGGCCTGAATTCAAAGTTAATCTTCTGTGTCAGCCAAAGAACAGTACATTTGAAAGAAAAATAATGACACTTCTTGCGGACATTAAGGAAAAACATATGCTACAGTTTAGTAATAACAGTGCTTCATGGATTTATTCCTATTTAATCCTAACACAAACTGTGGGAGGAGGGAAAGAAAAAGAAGAGAAATACTATCCTTTCATATCACAGTCAGTTGGAATAATTTCTGAAGGCAGGAAACTGCATGCCATCAGCAGTTAGTCAACTACCTGTACCCTTTATTAGCTTTCATTGAGCAATATCTGTTCTAAAAGAAAAAGCTCAATTTCACAATGAACTTAACTCAGCCTCTGACACTGTGCATGTCACAAGGAATTGGTTACATTAACCTGAAGACTGAATTTGCAAGTATTGACTCTTGTAAGGTTGAATAACCAATACATAATATTGAAGAGTCTGCACTCTTTTGACTTCTGTTTATGTATCAGGTCATCTGACTTAGAACATTAGTCTACCTGGTAGTCTTGAAAAAGCAATCACTCTTCTGTATATTTTAATGAATGCTGACATGCTCTGCAATTTTTGCTATCATTCTGTATACTCATTTGCTGACATTTTCTCAGCTTTATCTAAACACATGGGATGAAGAATATATAAGAAGCCCGCTGATTATTGATTCTTTTTCCCACATAAATGCAGTATATCCTTACAAATGTAATCAAACAGTTAAATACATACGATCAATTAGAAAATCAAGATAATGCTGGAAAAAAAAATCTTAATTGATTGAAAAATCAAAGATGTCACTGCCATTTGCAAAATCTTATCACAAATACTCAGCAGTCATGCTCATGTATCAAATTCAGAAATTGGTGAGTGACACCACAATGAGGTAGGACAAAGCTTTTTGTGCTGGGTTTTGCGTTTGTTTGTTCATTAGCTTTTTAATGAACATTGCCCCTCAGTATTTGTCAAGAATACTTGCGGAAGGTATAGAAAAAAGCAGGCTGCACAGTAAACTACGCTGATGGGCAAAAGGAATCCATCCAAATAAAAAGTTTCCTTCATATAACTTAAGAAAGATAGTAAAGCTAATGTGCTTTCTTAAATCATCTAATAGTCTTCTCTGAAGTTTAGTGGTGATGAGAAATGGGCACAGAACATGAGAGTTATTACTGGCTTCAGAGAAGCAGTACTTTCTATGTCTCACAAAAGTAATGGTGACTGCAAAGACAAAGATAAGCCCTGACATTGACAATCACGTAAGAATTTGTTAGAGCTGAGTGGTAAAAACCTTAATCATATATCAGCATCCTCAGCCCTAAAGGATTCATTTGTCAAGTGAGGGTGAAGCCTTCCCTTTCTATCCACAAATTCTTCACCTAGGCAGATTCTGGGTTTCACTGAATCTTTTGGAGGACAATACTAAATTCTGAAAATGGAACAAGGTGGAGGATGCTCCGATATATTTTCTGAGGACTAATAACTTTCTTCACCGCAGCATTGAGCTTATTCACACACCAGCATAAGAAAAAAGATTTCCACGTTTTTCACAATACAATAAAAACACTAGCAGATACAATTGTTCTCTATTGAATTCACTACTGCAAGTATTAAACAAAAAAGAAAATCCTCCAGTTTAATATTTTATACTTTCTCTGTTCTGCGAGCCCATAACAACTTTCTACAAATATATATATATATATATATATATATATTCAATAATGCAGCTGCTGTGAAAATCATAAAGACCTTATTTCACCATTTTTCAAAACTACAATTTGAAACAGAACAGTATTTTAAATCAATTCTTTGTGTAGAGGAAGAGTACAAAAGAAATGTTACCCTTTACACTTTTAATCCCATTTGTGGCTCACTATCCCAGATGATTAAGACCACCAAATGTAATTAAATTTTTATTACAGTGCTGCCTGTTAAATCACAGAACTGAACTCCGAAGGTCTTAACATGCTAGGGAGTTAGAGTGAAGTCTCAGAATATAAACAGTATAATGAAAATATAACAAAATCCATGTTTTGGACACTAAGTAATTATGCTTAAAAAGATTAAGACTTTATGCATTAAAAAAAAAACCAAACATTAAGATACTGGAAAATTTATATTGCATGAAGGCCATAGAACACTAGGATGGGAACAGAATTACTGATAACACTTTATAGAAGAATAGATTTAAAGCCTCAGGAAATTGCTTTAGGTAAAGAAAAAGAAGTTTCCTCTGATTAAAACTAATGCTGAGAAAGCATACAAGACATTTAAAAGTCATAGAAAGCAGGAGATAAAGTTGACCACTAGTCATGAAAAAGCATTAGTACAAATTTTCAAATAACATACTTCTCAAGAATATAAAGTGTTTAGGAAATATTACTAACATGAAAAAAATCCATATTATAGATGATACAGCGTAGATATTTTTTACATAGCTATGTGATATGACTGCATAAAACAACAAAAAGAGGAAATTCTTGAAAAATATATTTCCTATTAAACAGAATTAAGTATGTCAAATAATGTTTTAAAACTTAATTTTTAGTTGTTAGTAATTCTGCACTTACTGATGAGTATGATAATGAGCATATAATATTTCTAATTAGAATCATAGAATAGCAGCGGTAGGAAGAGACCTCAAGAGATCATCAAGTCCAATCCCCCTGCTAAAGTAAGTTTCCTACAATAGGTCACGCAGGTACATATTCAGATTGCTCTTGAATATCTCCATGAGACTTCACAACCTCTCTGGGCAACCTGTTCCATGGCTTCATCATCCTTACCATAAAGAAGTTCTTCTACGTGTTAGTACAGAACCTCCATTGCTCCTTGCCCTATCACTAAACACCACTGAGAAGAGACTGGCCTCATCCATTTGCCTCTCACCACCCTTTAAGGCCCTAAGATGTAACACAATTATGTTATATAACATGATTAAAAATAGTTTATTTATCTTGTACATTCTTTATACTTCTAATCACTGGTAGAAATGGAATTTACATCCTGTTACATTAGAAGTTATGTAAATGATAATAATGATATTAATATTGAAAAAATATTATAAAAATAAAGATCCGTATCTCTAAGTCCTAGCATATGGAAAAAAAAACCCTTCCCAATTCCAACCTAAACATCAGGTACAAAACCTGCAAACATCTACTCATAACACAACTGCATCCTGCTATTTCCACATTTAGATCTTGTCCATTCTCTTTTGAATAGACAACAATAAGGGCTTATGGGAAAAAAAAAAAAAAAAAAAAAAAGGCAGTGAGTCAATTAAACAACTCGGTTACCTAAAAATCTGTTCTATAACAAAAGAACTGTGTTCAGTATGACAGCAACTTAATTAAACCTGCTGGTTATGTTGCTGAAAAATGATCACTATTCTTTGTTAATCTTCTCTGATTTTTATTAAAGTTGAAGCCTTCTTGGGAAAGAAAAGGAAACAGAGTAGAAAAGACACGTGTGATAAGAACCAAATATAACAGCTGGTTACCCTATTATTATAGCCACCTAATAATGAACGAAACTTTTACTGTACAGTTTACTTTAGAAAGACTTATGGCGCTTTTGTTTTGTACTGCTATCTCTGTGTTCTTAGTATCAGCCGTCACAAGATTTCTCACATAACTTCAAGGTCACATCCTCCTTTTATCACCAGCACAAAGGGAATGACTCCCTGATTAATAAGAGATTATGGCAAGGGATGGAATATGGAAAATAGAGGGATAGAACCATTTGTTTCTTGAGGAAAGACAGTCAAAGCATTTCTGCACATGCTGCATCCAAGAAAACTGGCAAATTGTCTGTTTGGTGAAGCATGGAGGTGTATCAGGATGCTACGTCTCTGTTGCTTAAAATCTGGAGCCATTATTTGAATTCCACTTGACATTTTAGCCTTTTCATTTCATTCTCTAGTAACATCCACAGCTAAGAAATAAAAAAAACAATTTATTTCAAGATTATATATGCCTTACATGAGTTTCTACAAATTCATTATCCTTTGACATAAACATCGTAATTTTTTTCCTGTCCATTGCTTTTAACCTGAGCTATACATAAGGACTAAATTCTTTCCTATGCTACTGCTTCTGATCTGAAGTTACTAAAGCCTTTTAGCATCATATTCAAAGACAGTGGTGAATAATCACTGTGGAATATGGTCTTCTTACAAATTAAAATTTTTACTTTGCAAAGAATTCTAAGTTACATTGTGCATCTTGAAGAGGACCTTTAGGAGGATGAGTTCTCAAGCTGTAATTCAACAACAGCAAAGGTTTCCTAACAACCTCTGTATGAAATGCAGCTGGGCTGAGCATTAGACTGTGTCCTCAGGCAATGCGCTAATGTCATTTTCCCTAGATGACCTCCTTCCACATACAGTAAAGACAGACTATTTGTCTCATGTAATACTGACATACAACAGGGGCTATGCTTTAACTGCTTTGGAAGCATACAGAATTCAAAGTAATTGCTCCTGTCCTAAACATTCTTTTGTAGCTCTGGAATGTTATTATGATTTATCTTTTAATGATTCTTTCCAAATTTTTGTAAACCTGTGATAGACACGGGAAGCTCCACTTCTGAACTAGCTCTTCCGTCAATACCGTGTACTGAGGCAAGACCATCTCCCGACATCTCGCTGCAGACACTTCCAATACATCTTTAGATCATATTCATCATTTTAGTATTAGGAAAGCACTTACAATGAAACAATAAACTGCGATGCTCTGTCCATCCATTTCAATAGCAACTGCTTTCCAAAACCGGTCTCTAATCTGGCTTAGTGTGCACTGTTTCCAGTGCGCAGACACTGTAATCTAAATGGAACAATTTCTGACCTGCCAGAAATTTATTAATTTTCCCCCAAGAGAAAAAAAAAAAAAGGATACAATGAGTATGAAAACAAACATAGGCCACAAAAGTACATGACCGGGACCACAGATCGGTGAGAACTACAGGAACTTTCGGAGTCTATTGATTGAAGACTTACGAAAACTGATCAAAAGAATCTACGGATTTTTCACATTAGTGGCTGAAAATATTTCAAGCTTTAAATAAATGTACCACAGCTTTTAATAAATAACCACTTAATTTTAACCAGCAACACCAAAAATTATTTTTCTTTGCTGTTATCAGATAGCTGTGGTACAATACATTAACTGTGATACAAACATGCATAGATCAGGTATATAGAAACATAAACATTGTTCTAGTTCTTTTATGAATTGCAACATAGAATGATTTTAAGCATTAATACATAAATATTAATACATAAATCATTTAAAAAACTAGCAAAAGAGAGATCAAAACTTCAGTGAAAAACACAGAATACAAGAATAGTCAAGAGTTTATGAAAAATAACCAAAGCTGACAAGACCACTGTGAAGACTGACCCATAACTTTTCATTAATGAAGAACAGGGAGCAAAGAGCATACAATTAGATGACACTTCCCTCAAGCTAACTGAGGAGGGACATTAGAAAAACAGGCAGCAAAACTTGTAAAATTTGAGCACAGATCAGCCCTCCATCAGAAGACAGAGAAATAAGCACAAATTCACAATCTGACAGATAAACAGTCCAAAGTATTTCCTCTTTCAGAACAAGCCTGCTGTGACTGTGTGCCTTTGATAAAATCAGTGTGGAAATCTCTGTTTTGAGCTAATAAGATAGAACTTGGATGTTGGTGAAAAAGACAAGACTGAGAACTTGAGCAGTAGTAGAATGGAGACGATGAACATTTTCTGAATATGTTAAGGAAATAGTAAACTAAACTTTCTGGGAGAATAAGTCAAATCCATTCTTATTTAAGAACATTCTTACCTATTTTCTCAGGCGAAACCACTTTTTCTGAAGGACCTTTCAAATTAACTCTGCTTGATGCCAACACGGGAATAGAGAGCTTCTCAGGTACTACAAAGAATTCTTTCATGCTCACTTGTACACTATAATCCATGTACTTCAACTCTGGAGGGAATTTACGTGGTTTTAAGAGTTCATACCTCTGTAAGTAAAGAAATAACATATACATATGAAAATCATAATAATTTCAGGATAAGAAATGTGTAATGAGACGGGCTTAAAGGTGTAATTCCGGAACTGAATTGGTAATTAGGCCCATTACATAGATATGGTTGAGAGGTGCTTCTAAATAAAAACTGTCTTATGCATGTTTTTTTTTAGACATCGTGTATCTGAAACATTAATTTTAAAAATACACATTGAGATCTACAGCTAAAACCACCTCCTGCTCAGAAACTTCTCTGAAAGCTTGGAAGCTTTTCAAGGAGGACCAAAAGGAAAAAAAATATTAAACTAACAATTTTACTTTGTATTAGATGTAGATGCGTTTCTTCATTTACTTCATAATGTTTCTAAATAATGAAAAACATGAAAAAAACCATATTTTGCGAGCAATAACAATACAGTTATTAATACATAGTTATATAACTACATAGTTAGGAATACTCAAATTTTGACACAATATATTTGAGGAATCAAAGCATTTAAAATTAACTTTATGGACAACTAATCTCCCCGTTGGCACTGCTAATCAACAGCTTGAAACACATTACTAAAATTTAGCACAATAGAAAAAAGCAAGTTCCAACTACACATTTAAATCTCATAGCAGAAATTAAGTTAGACACCTGACGGAAAGCATTACAGAAATAATGCCATGATTTAATACGCAACTTGCTCACTATTGCAATTTCAGATCTGGTAACACAGTATATTTGCAATGATCAAGATAAATTGTAAGTTCAACAAAGTTAGCAATTCTAGTAACTCTAATATATTAATCAAAGACAACCAAAATAGATTTCTTTTTCTTCCAGTAAGGAAAAGAAGGTGACTGAAGTAAACATGAGTAAAATTTAAGGTTTAATAAAATTGGAAAATACGCAGTGATTTACAGCAATTTTACAGGTACAAGTGGACCAACAATTAGTAGAAATGTAAGAGCAATTTTCATTCTCTCCATCATTACATAAAAAAAAATTATACCTGTAGGAAGTGAGTATAAAGGTGTAAAGGGAATGAAAAAGAGAGTACTAGATATCCAGAAATTCTAGATTTCTCTCCAACCTACCACATATCTCCCAAAGGATTTAATGAGCCTGAACAATTCATTAAACCACAGGAGCTCTGGAGAGGGTATTTTTCAGTCAGGAATTGGGGAGGAACTATTTAGACAACAAACATGGAAGCATGCTTCAGCTCCAAATTAAGTTGCAGAACATGAGTTCACTTCAAAAACAAAAAGTTTCTTCAATAAATTTCACCAGAACTTCTATACTGTCACTTTTATACAAACATTAAGTAACAATCCATGACAAAAAGAACAAATAGGAACACTTTTCAGAAATGTATCTGCATAGTGAATTTCTATACTGAGAGATCATTTTGAATGAAGTCTTTTCTATGGCAGTGTATGGCAGAAGTACTTCATTTAATTTCTCATGACCGTGTACTTTCTGTACATGGAGAACATACTTCTTTTTGCACATCATTTTCAATTCTCACATGATTATTTATTCAGTGTTAGTATCCATCATTATACATTTCATAACTTATAGTCCTCCATTGTTCTACAATCTAATTAATTTTAGCACTCACATTAGATCTCAGCATACTTAGTGATAAAAAGAACATTCCATTTATGTTCTGTTTTTAATAAATTCACAACTTCACAGCAGTTGAAATACTGTTGAGTGACTGTGATATTAAAGGACTTCAATTTTAAAAAGTTTCTGAGCAGCATACTAGGTATAATCCAAAAGAAAAATATTTGAGTCCAGATTACATGGTTGCAATCCCTGTCCCGTGACAAACATATAACATATTAAACCTACTTCTTATTTTCCTCATTTAATTTGCTTTTTATTACTTTTTAAATTTATCTGTAAGCAAAACACATACATTTAGCAATATCAAGGACACTAGGGAAAATTTTCTTCCATAGCACTGGGAATAATGCAGCACTGGGAACTCTATTTAAGGAAACATCCAACTGGAAAACTGGAATAATATACAACTTCTCAGCAATCTGCCACATGGGAAATCTAATAATCAAACCCAGAGTTTTGTCAAAATGCATAGCAATTTATATTTTAATTCTGTGTAAGAGAAAAGCTTGGTTTGACATTATCACTACTACACATTTATTCACAAATAGTAATTGAATGTTTACTGGACTATCAGGGGAGAAATTTTTTGCTTCTAGATGTTGATTTCTTGGCAAAATATCGCTAACTAGGAATTATATAGGGATAGGGAGCTATAGTTTAAGGAAGATTTGCAGCCTTTCAAAAGTATTGTGTATTGATTGCAAAAAAAGTATTTCCTGTTCATCAGCTTATTCTTCATATATACAAGTCTGTTCTTACAAAAAATAAATATAAAAAATTCCATTTGAGAATTTTCATTTCTTAAGAAAATGAGTGAAATAAAGAATGCTGATACAGATAATTACGATGTATTACATAGAACGTGAAATCTTTTTTAATCAATATATATTTTTCAGAAGATAACTGAAATAAAATATCAATGTTCCATTTAACTGCAGCAAAGATTTCTCAAAGGAAGCACTTCTTAATAGTGTGAGTGAGACAGTAACTTCTGCATTGTCTGAGGGCAATGAGGATTAGTAACTGTCAGATTATAGAATGTGTAAAAAAAACATAACTCCATTACACTATTTCCCGAAACTTTAAAATATTCATTCATTTTAAAAATTCATTCCTAAAAACAAGAACAACTAATTAATTCCAGGACCAGATTATTGATTTTTCTCACCTCTATTCTGGACAGCCCTAGCAATGCAGTTGCAGCTCGGACACTACTGCTATCCAGAGTTCCTGTGATCTTTCTTCTTTCATATTCAATAGTTGACATCTGTTGTTGAGCAGCAATAGCCAGAGCCCTTTCTCTTGATTCACTGATCAGTGGAATCCTGAGTTTTTCTTCAAGAGTCTGTCCAAGACTACATTTCAAATATAAAATTGGCTCTACTGCACTTGAACCTGTTTAAATAAAAACACATGCCAAAAAAAAAAAAAAAAAAGACAACAGGTATCGTAACTGTACTAGAGCAGTTAAAATCCTTAACCTGCAAAGAAAAGCCTGAACACAAAATTCCTTTGATATTCACTTATATGCTATTTATCAATTTACTTCCCTTATAATTTATTTCTTATTATGCTAGGGAAATATAAATTAACATAAATCAAAATCCAAATGGAAAATTCAAAAATCCTACACCAGCTTACCACTATTACAAAACCTTAAAACAAAAGTCTGCTACCTATATGACACAACTATCCTTTTGTCCCTCTAGAATATGTTGCATCCCTACAAAAACAAACCACTAGCAATATAATTCTAATTAGAGATGGTAAAATTCTATTTTTTTCCAAATACATTGCTTTGAGATCCACAGTTCTCATCAAAGCTCTCTGAACTATATAGCAAAAAATATTTACTCATCCCTCACGCATGTGCGCTTGACTTAAATTAAACATTTTCACTTTTCCAAATTAAAATATTAGTGGTAAGAAACCATCTTGGAAGGAAAAGAAGCGTGTGGTAGAATCTTTCTGCACACTGTGGTACCAATCGATCTTAGAAAATGAATGTTTTATCTTATTAGGCAAGCCTTTACAGAAGAGGAGTGGAGACAGATTACATTTAAGAGCAAAATAGATTTCTGCTATTCCATGCAAATGCTATCAATGAAAATCATCTTGCACTGTTCTGGTTAGCTTTAGATTCATAGCAGAGAAGTTTTTATAACTGACGTACGTCTCTGTATTTACTTTTTATTTTTTCAGTGGATGTTTGTTACAATATAGAGCTGACCCACAAATTCAAATATTGTCAACAGTGGCTTTCTTTGAATCTCAGCCCAAAGTGGCATGAAATGGCTGAGATATGAAGATCACAAGATAAGAAGGTCCCAAAAATGGGATCCTGAGCAGACTAACTCTAGGGTTAAAAGCAAGAAAGAGCTGGTAGTAACTAGAAAGTTCCAGGTAAAGTCTAGACCACATTACACGTTTTACATATCACTGCTATTCATAATGGAGATCTATTTCTGTGTCTCATCAATGAATATCTGTAGAACACTGACTTTCCTATTGAAAATGCAACAAAAGCACAATGAAGAAAATACAGCTACTGAAAACCAAGACTGTAACATACTATGACTGCTCAGTTGTTTTGACCTTTGATAACAGTTTTTATTTTGTGATGATCCTAAATGGGATGCACTTAACCTAATGAATGAATGGCCATACTCTTGCATTAACTGCTTATACAAAAACAGTCTCTGCATAACTCGCACATAAGGGTGCAAGAAATCTTGATTATTTTAGGTTTGAGTATGCTGTAAAAACTGTCAGCATATAATCACAACAATATTTTTATATCAAGCATAGAAAAGATTCTAGTTTGAGGTAAAATGAATTTATAATTGATTGTACAATCCAGGCTATTCCTTTCTGTTTTCATAAGAACAGTTAAAATGCTTGAATACAAAATATTAGAGGCGCATAGAAAGAAGTGGCATAGAAATTTTTTCAAGTTACCTAAATGTCTTATTTGACCTAGACATGTCATCTGTGATTCTTACCATATTAAATCTGTCCTGTCAGAGAACCCCTCGGGAAAAAAAAACAAAAACAAAAACAAACAAACAAACAAACAAACCACCTCAAACATATTAAAATCTGCTCACCCAAAATTACTCTCACATCTCAGACTCGGTCATGGAAAAGTATGTCTCAATCACTATCAGTGAAATAGGCCATATATGTCATGATCATTTCCAGGTTCGTTACTGTCAGAATCAACATTTCTTAACAAGCAATAGGAAGAACAGTTACATAACTTCCTAGTGTGTCTCACATTCTTTAGTCTCAGAATATAAAGTATACATATTTCAAATAACAGCCATACTTGTCTGAAATAGGAATGATAGCAATTCATCCTGGATGAAGACAAAACTCCATCTGTAAAATCACAATACTGTATACAAAACGTTATAAAACTAGAAAAACTAGTCAAAGATGACTTGCCCTGGTATATCTGACTACAACCTACATTCTGAAGTAGATAATAAGAGAAATTATGAAAAGATATTGATATAAACTATATTGAAAACAACTTTGCACATAAGTTGAATACAATAGCTAAACACTAGCTAACTTCTGCACTGAAGAGAATGCACCAGACAACATTAAAATAATGTCTCATAGTTACACTGCACTACAAACAACTGCTTATGTCAAATATATTTAACAAATTTTAGCAAAAATGGCTGGGAACTAAAGAATATTAGTGAAGTAGATTGATTTGCTCTGTTTTTCTCTCCCATCATCCATTTACCCTACCTTCTAATGTACTGCTAACATGCATAACATTTGGACTATCCATTGGAAGCAGTTTTGAAGGCAAAGGTATGTCACCTGCTCCTTCTACAAGGTACACAAATTCTCCGATCTGAAACACAGGAACACATAATCAGTTTGCAATTCCAGAAGAACCATCATTTTAGAACTATGCTCAAATAAAAGCAAATTATTGTTTCAAACCCTGGTATGAAAATCATATTTCTTTAATTATTGTATCTGAAAAATAAAAAATAAAAATTCAATAAGATGAATCCTTTTCAAGTTCTCATATATTTTAACTGGATGAGAATGCTTTGAACCATATATACAATGGTAAATTCTTATTATGTACTACAGCCATATATATTTAAACATGTACACCAGTTGCCTTGATTGCTTTTCACTGTTAAGAACTGTAATTTTGAGCCAGTAACACTTTTCTAGAAAGCAAACAAGAGTGGAAGTCAAAGCAGGCTAGCATCAGGTACAAATTATCCTGTAAGAAGAAAATAGTTAACAAATCTTACTTATTTCATCAAAATAATTAAAGCCTTATAGGAGCTTGAAAGCGAACATGGCCTAGAAAAAAAAGACAGTAATTTGTCATAGAGAAAAGTATAAATTAATGATCAGAGAAATAACACTTTCAATCAATGAAGAAATTAATAAAATAAAAGGGGTCAATTGAAAGAGAAAAAAGGTATTACTAAAAAAAATAAGAAAATTCTATAAAGTACTCTAAGTTACAAAGAGGACATCCCAAAACTAAAAAATATCTAAATTAGCTACTTAAATACCTACTATGAGATTTAGTACATATAATGTTATTGCTTTATTAATTTCTGCATTTTTTTAATTGCTGCAGTTTTGGTTTTGGTGTGTTGTTTTTTTTTTTTAATCACTTGACTGATTGATTGCAATGTAGGGGATCAAATGGTGCTGCAACAAAATATGTAACTTGCCACAGAAGGGCATCTGTTATATTTCCCATAAACAACAATCCATAATATCCTGCCTTAAAAATGCGTATCTGTCATTCATTCTTCATTCCAGATATGAGGTGAAAAAATCTTTACATCATTTAAATAAAATCTTTAAATCATTCAATCTTTAAAGATTAAAAAATCTTTACATCATTTAGTTCATCTGCCAAACTATGTAATTTTTTCTCTCTAATATAGGTCAATAACAAAATATAAGTTTGGTATTTATTTTATTCCAGGCTTCATCAAATACTTAGAATCATAGAAACATAGAACCACCAAGGTTGGAAAAGACCTACAAGATCATCCAATCCAACCATTCACCTATCACCAATAGCTCCCACTAAACCATGTCCCTCAACACAACATCCAATCGTTCCTTGAACACCCCCAGGGTCGGTGACTCCGCCACCTCCCTGGGCAGCCCATTCCAGTGCCTGACTACCCTTTCTGAGAAGTAATATTTCCTAATGTCCAGCCTGAATCTCCCCTGCCGCAGCTTGAAACCATTGCCTCTAGTCCTATCACTAATGACACGAGAGAAGAGGCCGACCCCCAGCCCACCACAACCTCCCTTCAGGAAGTTATAGAGAGCAATAAGGTCTCCCCTGAGCCTCCTCTTCTCCAGGCTGAACATTCCCAGCTCCTTCGGCCTCTCCTCATATGGCCTGTGCTCCAGACCCCTCACCAGCTTTGCTGCCCTTCTTTGAACACGTTCAAGAGCCTCGATATCTTTCTTGCAGTGAGGGGCCCAAAACTGGACACAGTACTCGAGGTGCGGCCTCACCAGTGCTGAGTACAGGGGACAATCACCTCTCTGCTCCTGCTAGTAACACTGTTTCTGATGCAAAGAAGCATCAGCCTTACACTAAGGCTGGCAACACTGCAGTTATGTTTCTGACCCAGCAGAAGGAAACCCATTCAATTTTCATGGCACTTTCTCTCCTTTCTTGGTTCAAGAGTTCAGAGAAATCTTCCTTGAGAGGGATTAAAGATTCCTACAGCAAAATTGGTTTCCCACATATGAACTAATAGCCACTCCTGGGAGCCAATTTAAAGCAAAATTATGGAGCATTTTGGCTCCATAAGGACTATTAACAAACTCACAGCACGTACAGCTAATTTCAAGAAGGTACTGGTTGCTAGGTTGCCATTCTACTGCCAATTACTTTTCTTTTTATTGCTGACGTCAACATGCTTATACGTATGAACAAAATTCCCCATTTCCCTCCCTGCCTTGAAAATATCTTGCTTTTTTATCTACATAATATGCAAATCCTGTTTTCTGTTTGTGATCTCGAGGAACAGGGGCCTGGCAAAAAGTGGGGTCAGGACTCTGGGAGAGTAAACTTTAGGTTGTTTAGGAATTGTTGGTCAAGATCTCTTGGGAAGCTGTCCTTGGAAACAAAGGACTGGAAGAAAGATGGCTACTCTTTAAGGATGCCTTTCTGAGAGCACAAGAGCTCTCTTTCCCTCAGAATAAGAAAGCGGGCAGGGGAGGAAGGAAACTGGCATGGCTTGGCAAGGACCTGCTGGTCAAACTGAGGGAAAAGAAGGGATTGTACCAGCTGTGGAAACAAGGGTGTGTCACCTGGGGAGAATACAGGGATGCTGTCCAGACTTGCAGAGAGGGGATTAGGAAAGCCAAGGCACAGATGGAATTTAACTTGGCAAGGGATGTTAAAAACAACAAGAAGGGATTCTATAATTATATTGGCCAGAAAAGGCAGGCCAAAGAAAGAGTACCTGCTCTGATAAATGAGAAAGGAAAACTGGATACAACAGATATGGAGAAGACCAAGGACTAAATTGAGGGTAGCAAGGCCCTACAGAGGGATCTGGATAGGCTGGTGAGCTGGGCTGAAGCCAACAGGATGAGGTTCAACAAGAACAAATGCCGGGTCCTGCACTTTGGCCACACCAACCCCAGGCAGCGCTATAGGCTTGGGGCAGAGTGGCTGGAGGACTGTGTTGAGGAAACAGACCTGGGGGTACTGATTGATGCTCGGCTGAACATGAGCCGACAGTGTGCCCAGGTGGCCAAGAAGGCCAACGGCATCCTGGCTTGCATCAAAAACAGTGTTACTAGCAAGAACAGGGAGTTAATTGTCCCCCTGTACTCGGCATTGGTGCGGCCGCACTTCGAATACTGTGTTCAGTTTTGGGCCCCTCACTGCAAGAAAGACACTGAGGCCCTGGAACATGTTCAGAGGAGGGCTACAAAGCTGGTGAGGGGTCTGGAGCACAGGCCTTATGAGGAGCGGTTGAGGGAGCTGGGATTGTTCAGCCTGGAGAAGAGGAGGCTCAGGGGAGACCTTATAGCTCTCTATAACTTCCTGAAGGGAGGTTGTGGTGAGCTGGGGGTCGGCCTCTTCTCTCGTGTAATCAGTGATAGAACTAGAGGGAATGGTTTCAAGCTGCGCCAGGGGAGGTTCAGGCTGGACATTAGGAAGCATTACTTCTCGGAAAGGGTAGTCAGGCATTGCAATGCACTGCCCAGGGGAGTCACCGACCATGGGAGTGTTCAAGAAACGTTTGGATGTTGCGTTGAGGGATATGATTTAGCTGGGAAGTATTAGTAATGGTTGAACTAGATGATCTTCTAGGTCTTTTCCAACCTTGATAATTCTGTGATTCTGTGTAAATGAGCTTTTTGCCTCAGCCTTCACTGGCAGCCAGGATTCTCGTATTTCTCACGTCCCTGAAGCTTGCATCCCTGAGCCTCCAGGTGGGAACTGGGGGAATAAATCCCCCCTGCTGTTAAGGTAGAGAAAGTCCAAGACTGCCTTATGAGACTGAATGTACATAAGTCCATGCAGACAGATGACATGCACCCCAGGGTCTTAAAGGAGCTGGCTGATGTGGTTGCTCCCCCTCATATTTGAAAGGATGCAGTTGTTGGGCAAAGTCCTCAGGGACTGGAAAAAAGGAAACGTCACTCCCATTTACAAGAAAGGGAGAAAAGAGGACCTGGTGAACTACAGGCCAGTGAGCCTCACCTCAGTGCCTGAGATGATTGTGGAACAGATCCTCCTAGAAGACATGTTAAGGCTCATGAGGGATGAGTGGGTGATCCAAGACAGCCAGCATGACTTCCCCAAGGTCGTGCCTGACCAGTCTGGTGGCCTTCCATTGTGGAGTTGTGCAAGGCCTTGACATGGTCCTGCACCACATCCTTATCTCTAAATTTGAGAGATACAGATTTGAGGGGTGGGCTATTCAGTGGATAAGGAATTGGTTGGAAGGCCATATACAGAGGGTTGTGGTGAACGGCACTATGTCCAGGTGGACGTTAGTGGCAAGCAGTGTCCCCCAGGGTTCTGTCTTGGGACCGGTGCTCTTCAACATCTTCATCAATGACATCCAATTATGGGCTCAAATGTACCCTCAGCAAGTTTGCTGATGACACCAAGCTGAGTGGAGCTGAGTGGTGTGGTTCCAAGCTGAGTGGTGTGGTTGACATGTTAGAAGGAAAGCATGCCATCAAGAGGGACCTTGAAAAACTCAAAAGGTGAGCCTGTGTGAAACTCAAGAGGTTCAAAATAACAAAGTGCAAGGTTTTGCACTTGAGTTGGAGTAATCCCAGATGTGTATACAGACTGTGAGAAGAACTTCTTGAGAGTAGCGATGTAGAGCAGGACCTGGGGGTTCTGGTGGATAAAAGACTGGACATGAGCCAGCAATGTGCTCTTGCAGCTCAGAAGGCCAATGATATCCTGGGCTCCATCAGAAGAGGGCTGGCCAGCAGGGTCAGGGAGGTGATTGTCCTTCTCCACTCTGCCCTCGTGAGGACCCATCTGGAGTACTGTGTCCAGGTCTGGGGCTCCCAGTACAGGAAAGATGTGGAGCTGTTGGAGAGGGTCCAGAGGAAAGCCACAAAGATGATCAGAGGGCTGGATCACCTCCCTATGAAGAGAGGTTGAGGGAGTTGGTCTTGTTCAGCCTGGAGAAGAGAAGGCTGCAGGGAGACCTCATTGCAGCCTTCCAGTATCAAAAAGGGGATTATAAAGAGGGAAATTAACTTTTTCCAAGGGTAGATAGTGACAGGACAAGAGAGAAAGCTTTTAAGCTCAAGATGGGAAGGTTTAGATTGGATGTCAGGGGGAAGTTCTTTACAGAGAGAATGGTGAGGTCCTTGCACAGGCTGCCCAGAGAGGTTGTGGATGCTCCATCCATGGAGGTGCTCAAGACCAGGCTGGATGGAGCCCTGGGCAACCCGGTCTAGTACCAGATCTTGAGGTTAGTAGACCTGACTGTGGCAGGAGGGTTGGAACCTGTTCATCCTTGGACTCCCTTCCAACCCAAGCCATTTTATGATTCTATGATCCTTTGTGCTGAAGTTTTCTCAGCAAAATGGGTATCTTATTGTGTTTTATTAATTTAGTTGGAAACCTCTTGGTTTCAACATTTTGTATTTCCAGTTTTCAGGAACTGGACAAGAGAAAGCATAAATATTTTGTAGAATGTAGTTTTAATAAAATATAGTGAATAAAAAAGCCATTGAATTATTAGATATTTATCAAATACATTGTTAATGATATCCCAAATGCAAGTATAACTACTAGGAATATGCAGTTCTCCATGAAAATCAGTAATTAAGAGCCACAGATAGTAAAGTGTTCACTTAATAGGCCATTTGATTTCATTTTGGACGTTCAGCTGTAGAAATCCTGAGTGACAATTTTTAACTATAAATTCATATATCATCATCATTGAAATAAAAAAAAAAATATTGAAACACATCTTTAAGAAGTGTTAAACATGTGTGCCATCACTTAGAGATTAGAAAACTTAACACACAGGTTAAAAAAATTCAGCAGCTTAAGTAGGCCAACTAACTAGTAACAGTTTAGGTTCTTGCTTTTAATATGGATAAACAGTTGAAGCAATGACAGATTCCTAGGGAGAGTCAAATCCAACTAGTGATTTGATCTCAACATCTTAATTGATGTTAATGTTAATTCTTACACTACTGCTTTTGCCTATTTGTTACGAGGAGTAGGAAAGGTAAAATGAAGTGATTTATTATACATAGCACAAATCCATATTTGAATGACGCAAGTCTCATAATTATATGAAGGCACATATCAAGGATACAATTTGATTTACCATACAGCCACAATTGTTTGTCAGTGAGAAAATGAAGCAATAGAAATATTGCAGCCATATATACAATAATAGTTCAGAAAACCAAGCTATATACTTATGTCAAGCTCTTCCTGCCTGCGTCATTACTGCACAGTCGTATACAGTTGAGCTAAATCATGACAGCTGGATTGTGGTTTCATCTTTACTTATGAGATTTACCACATGTAAATACAATTATGTGGGTGGGACTTGATTTGTCTAGCCTGAGTTGCTATGTATCTAAAATTTTATATGCTCAGCAGCTTTAAAAGCAACCTAACTACTTAGCTAAGCTTAAAGGAACAAGTTTTCCAGAAATACTTACCATACAGGTCATAAGAGTGGTTCCTCAGAGACATTGCGGCTTCCTGCTATGACAAAGTCAACTACTTCTGTTATGAAAAGTTACAAGCAGCCAGGTGTCTAATTTCAGGTGTTTCTACACCACCACTTCGGACAATCCCCAGCAGTTTTTAGAGGCTGTTGGAAATGTTCTTTTCCCCTTCCACTTGAAATATAACGTTCCCATAGCTCTGATCACACCTCTTTCTAATTTGCTTTCCTCCTATTAGCATAATCCATTTCACTTCTCTTCATTGCCTTATCACTCTCCATAGCTACCTAAAAGGAGGTTGTAGTGAGGTGGCAGTTGGTCTCTTACCCTGAGCAAAAAGTGACATGACAAGAGGAAATAGGCTCAAGTTGTGTCAGGGGAGGTTTAGGCTGTATATTTGGAAAAATGTATTAACTGAAGGGGTTGTGAAGCACTGGAACTGGCTCCCAGGGAAGAAGTTGAGTCACCATCACTGAAGGTTTTAAAAGATGTGTAGATGTGATGATTAGGCACAAAGATTAGCAGTAGACTTGGCAGTGGTAGGTTAACAGTTGGATGTGATGATCTCAGAGGTCTTTTCCAACTCAAATTACTCTTATGATTCTATTATTAAACAACTTATTTTCAGGCTCTATCCCCACTGTAGCATGAGACTCAAATTTTCAGTCAGGGTATATACTTCTGCTTCTAATAAGGAAGCAAAGTGGGAGAATGCCATTTAGCAGACTTTAAAAGAAAGATTATAAACTCATAGCATGTAGAAAAGGATCCTTCTCAGACCCACTCTCAGAAACTAGTAGGTTAGAGTACTCCCTATTAATAGACTACATCCAGATCACTACACTGAATAAAAAATAATTGATCTCACCTTCATGAGTCTCTGTAATTTCTTTTGAATTAGTCAAAGCCTGTATCACCCAAAGTGTTCTGTGACAGTTGACTTAATCATTGTATATAAAAGGCTACAAACTAAATCAAATGAAGTATCTCCTACCACAATCTATCAACCTGCTTCAAAATATTCCTAGCTTTGTGCACCTTTCCTGTCCCTTAAAATGTCTCTTTTTTAACTAAATGAAATTAATGTCTTTTTGGTATCTTCCACCACAAAGAAACCATTGCACACTTCTGGTCATTCTTACTTCTCTTTTTTAATCCCTGTTTCCTATTATATTGTTTGCTGGAGTGACTAGAACTGCAGACAAAGTTCAAGATGTGAAAGTAAAGCTTGTTATATGGGTATATAGAGGGTTCCAATTTTGATAATTATTTCTTCCGCTAAAAAAAATCTCTTTTTGAATGATGCTGAGCACTGCATTGATTTTGTTTTCACAGAACTAAGAACAAAAATAGCCACATTCTGACATAGGGGCATTTACATAACTTCTGTGGAGGTGATTCTACAGTCTCAGTAAGTTAAGGCTATGGCACACGGTTACTGTCTGACTGTTGGCATTAACAGAACATAATTCATCTCTCTCAAGATAATTTGTTTTTCAAGAAACTCAAGAGAATTTGTTCTGATTTTGCCTGGGATAGAAGTAATTTTCTTTGTAGAGGCATATTTGAAGTTATGTTTTGGATTTTTTGATGAAAATACTGGTAATAATACAGAGTTGTATTAGGTGCTGCAGAGCAGCACTTAAACAGAGCCAAGGACATTTCATCTTCTCATGCTTCTCTGCGAGGGTGGAGCTGTGGGTGCAAAAGTTGCTGGGAGGCAATAGAACAAAGACAGCTGATCTAAACTGGCCAAAGGGATATTCCATACCATATGGCATCATGCTGAACAGTAAAACTGGAGGAAAAGAAGAAGGAAGGACATCGGGAGTAATGACATTGATCATCCCAAGAAACTGATTCCCATGATGAGCCCTGTTTTTATGGGTTTGACAGACTTACATCTGCCTATCAATGGGATGTAGTGGACAAATTCCTTATTTTGATTTGCTTTCACAAGAAGCCTTTGCTTTCTCTCTTAATCTGCCTTTTATCTCAATCCACAAGTTCTTGCACTTGTACTTTTCTGATTCTCTGCCTCATCCTTCAGCAGAGTGCTGAAGCACTAAGAGTGCTTCTTAGCTGCCTACTGGAGTTAAACCACAACTGAACTGTGTGCTCTTTAAAGCTTGCAATTGTATGTCTTTCTTTCTTAAAAAAATTGCCTGTGGTTTCAAATATCAAATAGGGTCAAATACACAGGCTTGGGCATCACTGTATTGGTCTTATTTTCCTTTAAAAATTAGGAAAAAATAAAAATGGCCAGGTGCTATAACCAAAAAAGTGGTTAAACAATACAAAGAAACACCAAACATACAAATACTGAACACTAGCAGTAATTTCTTCCTCTGTAGTAAGTATGGAATCTAAGAACCTGCAGGAGAAAAAGATTAGTCATGTAGTTTTGGATATATTCTTACAAACCACAAAAAAAAAAAAAGTAAATAAAAAAAAATAGCAGATACATGGATACATGTACAGAGCAAAATCTGAAACAGTTTATATTATGGATGTAAGAAACAATGCAAGCTTGAGAACAACCACACATAAAGGAAGACTAGACAAACAACAGGGTGTTGAAAAACATTGATAGCTGATGGCAAAACACAAGAGGTTAAAGAGGTGAAAAGTGAAAAATAAGAAGGTTGTGGCCACTGAGATACAGAATTACAAGAACATCAAAAAAGCTGTATTGCAAGTTTTAAGCTCTGAAATTTGATCAAAAATAGGTCTTGGTAATTTGATTACATCAATTTCATTTAAAAACAAAGGAAATTTCAGATTACATGAATCAAGAAAAACCGTAAAGGGTCAGTATTCATGTACAACATGTACAACAGGCAAATGCTTTTAATTTGTTTTGTGGAGATAAAAGGGCACTGAATTTTGGTTTAAATTTCTTCGCTAAAACTTCGAACCTTATGCAGTCTTCTGATCTTCTTAAGCAACATTTGCCTGAAAGAATTATAGTAATATTGTACTTCAACCAAAAAAAAAAAAAAAAAAACAACCAGAAAATGAAAATATTTTCATTTCCATATGTCTGCACATAGATCACCTCAAACATCTGAAAGCTTTACAGAAATGATCTTAATTCACAAGGACATCACGTGGAAACCACTTAAAGAACTTAGTTTCAATTCTTACCATTTCATTAACCAGAATGACAGTGCAGTAACGTTTTTCCAGATTAAACGGAAGAAAGTGAATCTCTAAGGCTGCAGAACTTCTCCCTGCCAAGAACAGTTTTTCCAGGGGACTGAAGAACTCAGGCAGGAGGCTGGACTGGTCAGCTGTTTTAAAAAAAGTTTTATTGGTTGCTCAGATAGAACAGAATGAGACACTATATACTGCATTGGCCTAGGATACTGTATACAGCCTGCTGTAACAGTTAATATTAAAGGTACTCTAACGTTACACTCATATAAATCTCCTGCAATATTGCATGCTGTATTATTTCAACAGATTTTGCTAGCAGTGTTCTTATTGCATGTACTGAAACAAAATCAGAGAAAACAGACTGTTCTCAATATCAATAAAAACTATTTAAAGATGCACAGCCTATAACTAAATAACTCCTCTTTAATACTCCAGTTTAATACTATTTAAATGAATTGCCTTGCCCTCAGCATGTTTTTATAATATGAAATTCTCCAGAATTAATAACAACTAAGTTCTGTCAAGATTACTTTTTTTGCACTGCTTTCAAATAAACATGTTGACAAATTCCATTCTTCCTAAGACACTAAGAATCTTACAGATGAATCTGGCAGTTTCAGACAACTTTCTCAGTGAGTGTTTTTCCCCTACTAACCAAATTTGGGTAATGTAGAACACTTTAGAACTTGACTTTTATTCAGCCTTGGCTGCCTAACACTCTAGGAAAGGTCAACAGACTGAAGAGCAGAAGTGCAGGTAACTGAAATGAATGCAAGTCACAGAACTATAGGAGGGTTGAGGCTGGAATGGTCCCCTGCAGCTACCTGGTCCAACCCAGCATGCTCAAGCAGAGCTAAATAAGAAACTTACTTCACACTCTGTCTAGTTAAATATAAATGATTCAACACCTCCCTTCCAAACACCGAGAGCTTCATTAAAGAAAACTGTAATCATCCCCACCTCCCACCCCCAAATACTTCATCTCCCAATAGTTCAAACCGAAGGAATAGTTTCCAAAGAAAAGGAATTTCCCAACATTCACATTTCAGCCAGGAGCTGAGTTGCACATGAATCTGCTGTTTCCAAAGCTTACATAAACAACAAAAACAAACAAACAGGCCCATTTTTACCCGTCCATCCAACAGGGTAACTCACTTTTTTTTTTTTTTTTTTTAACTATTTAAGGCAATAGTTCCCAAACTTGTCTCCTGTTCAAGTGTTCTTCATCCAAAGTATTTCAAAATCTTGTGAGAGCCCTCCCTCCTTACCTGCTCCCTGGATTGTGAAAAATTAAACAGTTGCCAAAGAAGGCATACTCAGTAAATAATTCAGCTTTAATAAAAGCAGCCTTTTATTGTGGCTGCTCCAAGAAAAACAAAAATGTATTTCCTGATGCCTGCTTACCACTTAGGACTACTCTTGCCCCTCAACAGCAATGTCTCCTCAGTTCAGGATGTAAAACACATAGAAGACTCTTATTTAGGTTTTGTTTGCCATGTTACAGAGAGAAGAATGAAAAATTATTCTCAAAGCAGAACTAAGCTTCTACAAGAAATGAAAGCATACAGTTAGGTTCCCACAAACCTAAAACACTATAATAAATGTCTCTGAAGCTCCAATCTGAAGGTAAGCTCGCTTTGAAAGCAGTTCATGAATTACTACAATAGTTGTAAACTACTTCATTAGTTAAGGTAAATACATTTTCATGAATTTTTATGAATGTTATATTAGTAAGCTGTTAATCATATCTCAGAATACAATATGAGAAATGAATATAAATGGAAGGGTAGGTGATTCAAATTAGATTACATATCTGTTCTCCGTATAGCTTTACAAAAACAAAACAATATTTTCCAAGAGGACAAAATTCATTTTGTAAGGTCAAATTTTGCTCAGGAGGACTTGTTTTTACAGAACCTTCTCATTTTCTGTTTCATAGGAAATAAAAGCAAGATTTGTACTGTCAATAAGCAGTTTCAAAGAAAAGCCAAGTAAGCTCAAGAAGCTCTACGGCAAACTCCCATGCAGCTCTTAAAGGAATGAAATAAGCACTTCTAAATTTATTTAAGTTAAAGTCACTAGGTCTACAGTGCAGCTTTAGAAATAAATTCAGTCAATTCAACAAATAATACTTTCCAGTAAAATAGTAATTGCCAAGTGTATTTTAAGATTTCAGAATCTTACTCAGATGCTTTAATTGATACTGCAGTAAGGTAAGGGGTTATAGTAGTATAGAGATACTTACAGCAATTAAAGTTTCTGTCTTCATTTGACTCTTCAGGTAGTGTCCTGTTTTTACAGTTTAACACATTATTTTCAGAACTAAAAGGAAACAAAGGAAAGCAATAGGCCAAAACTGGACATTAGTATTTCTATTAATAGACAGCTTTTTTTCCTTTTTATAGGCATAAATACAGGAAATTCAAATGTTTTCAATGGAAAAAAAAACACAACCCAAAACATTTTGGACCCAGCTATTTATCAATAATGGCTATGTGATTTGACTTACATTGGGAGTCAAATTCATAATGGAAGTAGAACAAGATTCCTCAGTTAACTTGTGTAATATCTCTGCAGTATTCATATAAACCAAACTCTATGTTAAATATACATATTAGTCAAAAGCATTCCTGTCCAATAATACTTTCTAGTGAATTTGATCACAGTTTTTATCATTTTAATATCCTACGACAATAGATAATTATTCCCTGGTACACTCTGAGGTAACAAGCCCTTGCATTTCACTGATAAACTCAGTTGATTTCATATCAGTTTTTCAATGTTTCCCTTAGAAGCTATTTTAGAAATACATCTAAAAATCCTATTTATTTAATGTTATAGACCAGTAGATTTAAAAGATATCTAACAATTTCTATTCAGAGCATAAAACAGCATGGTTTCATCCTAGTATACCTTAACAGGAAAAATTAGAAAAGTTAATCACTAAATGCAATTTTCTAAAATAAATATTTGAGATAAATATCTGTGCTCTACAATGCACTATACTGTTTCAAAACACATGCATTTTGGCATAGTCTCAAAGATACTTAAATGATCTCACAGTAGTTCCCAGACTGAATCAGTAGCACACAAACTATTTAAAACTTACAAACTATCATTTTCTCCAAAAGGAAACGGGGCACAATTATTTAAGAAAAAAATGCAATATGGGCAGTTGAACATTTGCATTTTTCTTGGCGAAAAAAAAGTAGGGAGATATAAATCATTATCTTCTTGCTTCAGTTAATTTAGTTCACTTGCAAGGTTCTTTTCCACAAGGCTATAGCCCTGAAGAAGGGGAATGAGAAAGCCTGGAAACAGCTAAGCTTGTTTGTAGGAGAAGTGATTCAGTTTAATGGGAGAAATGGTGACCAAGCAACTCCATAAACTGCCTCTAATTTGTTTTGTTATTCTTTCACAAACACAACTGGTCCCTTCTAAAGCAAAGTTATTGTGCATTAAATGGACTAAAGGTTCTGTGAGACAATGTTAGAGGCAAGCGTTGGTGTAGGAGGCTGCCTTTCAACTGCTTGGTAATAAGATCCAGTTGAGAGAGAGAAAATGGCAGGTGTGAATATTTCCAGGTTTAGATTAACCTGCGCTCAAATTTGTTTTACAAATTACTTACACACTTGGGCACCAGTAAGAAACAGTTTAGTAGCTATCATCTCTGAGTTGCCAGTTACCTCTTTCTATGTAGTGCCACAAAGAGACTGCGTTTGTCATGTTAGCATGCATACCAGAAACCAGAATAAAAAATTGTCTCTGTAGTCTATACAGATAGGCCACATTCATCAATTAGTCATAGCTACACACATGCAGTGGTGTCTCCCTTACAGCCCAGGGCTCACACAAGCTAATAACTGCTTTCCTTCAGCAAATTCTTCCACAAGGAAAATTACTTTGCTTTCTCCATTTGGGTTTGGAGCAGAATTTAATAGATGGTGTTTTGGGTTTGTTTGTTTGTTTTGTTTGTTGTGTTTTGTTTTACAATCCCTTCCAGTTCACTGACTTGAAAAGAAAACTAAGCAGTGTCAGGCACCATGTGCAATTATCAGTGTATTTCTAAACAATTTTTTCTTAAACAACAGAAATATCTCAACCTCTATTACACATGGACACAACGCACCCTTTCAGATCTTCAGTTTTGTTTATCCAATCAGTAAGTAATACAAGTACTCTGTTCAGTGTAAATCTTTTCATGGCATGTGAAACTGCTTAGAACAAAAACTATGGAAAAAAAAAAAAATCAGATCAAAATATTTGAAATTTCTAGTATTATCCCTGGCTAAAAGGAAAAGCAAACAATATTAAGAAGCTATATACAATATTCTGCAGAGTATGACTTGAAATTCATCAACTGTCGCTTCCTTTTTTTGTTTTGGGATTCCTCCTCTTCATGTACCAATATTTACCCATCTTAATAGCTTCTTTTGTAATCAGTTTCTGCTGTCATGAGCTATTCTTTTGAATCATTAGTCTACATTTACCACTTTCTAGTTTTACAGAAGAGAATCTAAGATGGAAAAGTTAGCTAATAAATGTAACCTTGAGCTCTTAGTGTCAGTACATCAGTCAAAATATCAATGTGCTTGAGAATTAATTATGCATAGTTTTGTATTTGAATTTCTGGGCCATGTAGCAAGCATATCTTCACCTGGTTCTTCTCCCATGGGGAGCAGAACATACTGGGACAAAAATGTAGGCCAAGGACAACTACTGAAGTGTCGAGGGCTTCAAAAAGCACAGAAAAATGTATAACCTGAAAACAGTCCAATCGCATATGTCACAACATACTTAAAAGAAAAACAAAGTCAATTGGATGAAAGACAAACAACCGCCCTTCTCACAAAGATCATTCAGCTACATGTAGACAACAAGGTTTTGACTGCAACGACTAATTACATCTTGGCTCAGATACAAGCTATGGTTATGATTTTATTTTAAATAACTTAGAATTAAAACTTTCAGTCTGTGGCTGAAAAATAGAGTTATTAAGCTGACAGTTATTAAAACAGTGCAATTTGTAATGTGTGGCAGGTTCCAAAAATTGTATTAGATATTAGTGATCTATGCTGGGACATTTCCAGAGAGTGTTACGAAAAGAGTGCCAAACCTGCTTTGGATTGTCTCTTTCTCTTTTAACTTTGACTATGAATAATTCTGATCTACATCTCCCCTCTACAGTGCTCCTAAAGATTTCTGCCTGTTCATCTGAACTTCTTGATACTTATCTCACTGTCTAACAATTAGAGATAGTGAAGGCAGAAGTTCTTTTGGGCTATAAATCTATTGAAACATTGTTCTGTCTTTATGATATATATCTCCTTGTCTCTCTGTTACTCTCTGTTTTTCAGTTTTTTGTGATTTCATTACATTTATCATACTTACTTTGAACTCTCCTTCACCTTCCAGATTCCCTATGCTAGAAAATCTGCCCCTGGCCTGTTTAAGGAATAATGTCTAGACACAAAATTACATTACTTTATTTCAACAATTCTATACTAACATCCCCTCATTCTCTTTTGCAGCTCCAGGGGCCTACAGAATCTGCAATATTTTATACATCAGCACAGTCTGAATTCCCTAGACTGTCCATATATAATAGGCAGTTGTACCTTCAAATAAATCTACAGACTTCATTCCAGGATAAAGAACTATTCCTTCTTCCAAGGTTCCAGTGACCTGGAGCTAGTCAATCTTACTGACATTTTTTTCAGTACTTCAGCCACCTAAGTCATCATGGTTGTCCATGTCCCAGCATCAATATTTTACCTTTTAATTCTACTTCACATGTCACTTTTTCTAGAAAGTATATCACGCTCATGTTTACTTTTTATATCGTATTTTTCTTTCTCCACTGTTTCAGTAAATTATCTCTAAACTGTTTTTAAGATACTGCATCTTTCTGCTACGGTTTCCATGTCCTAGCCTATATTTCTTTACAACTGGTATGCACACAAATATACACATATATGTAATACTAATAAAACTGTACAGCTCCATATATTACAGAATTACATAATCACAGAAACAAAGGGGTTGGAGGAGCCTCAAGAGATCACTGAGCCCAAACACTCTGCTAAAGCAGGTATCCTACAATAGGTCGCACAGGTAGGCATCCAGACTGGTCTTGAATATCTTCATAGAAGGAGACTCCGCAAGCTCTCTGGGCAACCTGTTCCAGAGCTCCATCACTCCTACCATAAAGAAGTTCTTCCTCATGTTAGTACGAAACTTCCTATGTTCAAGTTTTAGGCCATTACTCTTTGTCCTGCATTATAATTAGCAATTGCCTGTCAAAACTTACCTGAACGTCTGCTCTTGCTGTAGTTGCCTGGCTTGATGTACTTGTTCTGGCTGAATTAAGTAACTTGTGGATTCCAGCAAAATGACCCTGGAATATGGCAAGGACACATAAATACTACTATTTACTAGCAGGATGAGGAACAAAATCTAGTTTATTATAACTTTTAAATGCTTGGTAAAGAAGCCTACTGTTTTCAGTTTGTGGTACTTTCAAAATACTATTAAAAATATTCAGTAATTTGGAGAATTCTTCTTGATTTAATAACTTAAAATATTTTGCACAATTTAATAATAAAAATTGTAAAGGTTTTGTAACTATGTAAATCCTGAGGCACCTAGTCAAGACTACTGAAAATTGTTTTAAATTGCTACTTAATTAATACTATACATTGATCTGTTATCATAGGAACATTGCAGAGCATGTCATGTTATGACAAGGAGAACAATATTCTTTCAAAAAAAATGTTTAAAAAAAACATTAAAAACAAAAATAATGTGCATTTCAAGACAAGCAAAGCTGATATTTTAAGTTGGAAATAATATTCTAAAATATAAGTTACGCTACATAATTCACAGCTTTTGGAAATATCTGATATTTGTTATACATTCGACACAAAATCAAAGAGGCTCATCTTTTAATTTGCCTATTTCTTAGATAACACTATATTATACAGGTAGTTTTAAGATTTTTTAGCCCTCTTTTTGGTAGAAGAGCTGCTTCCTAGATATCACAAGTGCATGTATTTTTCCTAGCATTGTTTGCAAATCAGCAATACTACCACTCATGGAACAGTAGATATCTCTAAACATTGGAAAAATAATTAAAAGAAACATTTAATTGTGGAATACTGGTTAAACTGTGGCCCAAATTTGTAATTACTGCAAGTAGTTGTCATGTAGTTGTTGAATGATACATATAAAATTAAACTACTTAATCACTTTAATATATTCTGAGAGCTGTCCAAATCATAGAACAGATTACAGACAGTCTCACTAACCACCTCAGCGACTGAGAAAAAAGGCAAACAAAACAAATACATTCTGCACAGAAAGATGAGCCAGAAGGGAAGAAGACAAGCATGGATGAGCAGGGAACTTTTCCCAAGGCTCCAGGAGAAAAAGAGAATCTACCTCCTGTGGAAGAAGGGATAGACAACTTAGGGAGAGTACAAAGCTGTTAGGATATGCAAGGAGAAAAATAGAAAGGTAAATACCCAGATTGAACTCAACTTTGACACTGGGGTAAAAGAGCACAAGTGAGTCCCTCACTACAAGAAAGACACTGAGGCCCAGGAGTGTGTCCAGAGAAGGGCAACAGTACTGGAGAGGCGTCTGTAGCACAAGTCTTATGAGGAGCACATGAGGGAACT
Source organism: Alectoris magna (assembly GCA_030625065.1). NCBI lineage: Eukaryota > Metazoa > Chordata > Aves > Galliformes > Phasianidae > Alectoris > Alectoris magna. The sequence continues at coordinate 83,038,225 of CM060560.1, forward strand.
GGAATTGTTCACTTTGGAGAAGAGAAGGCTAAGGGGAGGCCTTATCTCTCTCTACAGTCACCTGAAAAGGAGGTTGTGGTGATGTGGGGATCAGCCTCTTCTGTATAACTAGCATTAGGATTAGGATGAGAGCCTCAAGTTGTGCCAGGAGAGATTCTGGTTAGATGTTAGGAAAATTTTCTTCTTTGAAAGAGTGAGTAAGCGCTGGAATAGGCTGCCCTGGGAGGTGGTTGAATCATTGTCCCTGGAAATGTTCAAGAAACATTCAAGTGTTGTACTAAGGGATATAGTTTAGTGGAGAAATATTGGCGTTTGGACTGGATGATCTGGGAGATCTTTTCCAACCATGATGATTCTATGATTCTATACAATTAACACATAGGAGACTTATGGCACAGTGGAGTATTGGAGCACCACTGGAACAGTGAAAACAGTCCTCTTACAGATGACTACACCATAACAACACTGTGGATGGAAGAGAAATTTCATTTACAGCCTATGACTGTAAATGCAGATCAATAAAATAAGTTTGAAAATTATGGAAAGTGGTTCTTGTAAATAAATGAATTATAAGAACCGATGTTTAAAGATTGAAGACAAAATACAGATTCAGACCACATAAACTGAGATTTTTAAAGAGGCACAGCATTCTACTCCTTTTGTATTGAAAAGCCTTAATTTTGTAATTGTTACATCTATGATGAATGCAAATGAAAAATTAGATTAACTGATAGAGATGCAAGCCTCAAGGCAAAAGTATGCTCTTTCTTTTGCATGCTTAATAATTCAAACAGCAGGATAAAGAACATTGGGGGAAAACAACCAACTATTAATTAACATGTCTTACTTCTCTATAGAATTCTGCTGGATCTCAGCCAAACATAAAAATACAAGCAAAGTTCATGAACTCCATTTGATTAAAGCTCTAACTTTATTGCCTATACTAAGATGGATTACAATTAAGGCTTATTCATCTTCTTTATTCATCATGATAGCTTCCACTTCACAGTGCTTGTAACAATTCCGGTAATGTAAATCCCTATAATTTAACCTGAAGGTTTTACATTTTTAAACAGAAAATGAAAAATATGGAAGAGTTGATAAAACAGCATGAACATTATAGACTTGTCTGTATAGCACTGTCTACCTGAATATGCCATCAGTTCTGAAGGGATTAGTAACATTTAGGACAACTTTCTTCAACTCATAACATGGAGATTTGCATTTTAATGTATCCTATAAGAGAAATAAAAATATAACAGAATAAAAATTTATATAAATGTGAAAAAAGATACAAAACCACATCCATTGGAAATACTACCAGGAGAATATTATGAAGAAGAATTTAACCACTGAATACTATATAATTCACACAAATTAAATACTTTGTTACCAGTAAAGTTAAAGCTTATTTCTTTTTAAACATGTTAAATTTCCCCATCTTTTAAACACTCTTCAAAATGACAGCACAGGAACAAGACCAAACTACCCACTTTTCATGTTCTCTTTCTTTATTCCTGCCCCAACCATTCTCTCTACCATCAGTGTCTATTGCTATGGTATAAAAAGTGTCATGTAAGAAAGGAGAATCCTGTAAACACCATCTATTTCAGAAAAGGATTTATCCAGATCTGCTAAAAGAACGTTTGATAACAAATTCTGGAAACTATGACTATCCTTGCTCTATTTCTAGGATGTATCTTAAATTTAAAGACTATCAAAACCAAAAAGCTCAAATAAATTTGGCAACATCTAACACAAGTTTGCTATCCGTTTACATCTGACAAGTGAAATCATTAGGCTGAAGAGGCATACTACCACCTTCGCAATAACATTTCCAAAAGCATTCACATGCTGAAGGAGATCCAGATTTATTTTCAGAGCAATCTGTGCAAAAATTCTTAATTTTTTAGGATCTCTGTGAGATTTACATCTTTGCATACCTCCAATATTCCTCTAGGCCTTCCTCTGCATATACATAACCCAAAATTGGAGAGTTAATAGATCAAAGGTTAATGCTGATGGTTACTTCCCTTTTGATTCTTACCTCAGAACACTTTTGACTGGTACAACATACATCTGAATAATACTTTTTTGTGACAATAATAATTTCACATATAACTTACGGCAGGTTCAATATGCTTGACTTCAGATTTCAGGGAGAATGCAAGTGTGGCACCACGTATTCCACCCATTCTCTTTGAGATCAGTAGCAACACTGCTTCAGCAGGGTGCAGAAAACGGCTAGTGAATTCCACATTTATTGTTGTTTGTCTCCTAGGCAAAATAACAGTAATAATTCTTTGAATAATTAGGCATAAAACTGTAACTCAAGAATTACTCAGAAATGTCATTTCAGGAGTCTTTGAAAGGGAAGGTGGCACTTGTTTCTTCAGGAGCACTTCACTGTAGTTCAACCTCCTGTTTAAGAGCACTTTAAACATTCTAATAAAAGAACTATATAGATAAAAAAGTACAATATAAGTCCTTATTGCTTTTTATATCCTCAGTCTGTAACTTTATTTTTCTTCCCACACACAATCAGAAAAAGTTCTCTCATATTATATTATTGCCCAAAGCTTAGAACTGATGTACTTTATGCTCCCCTCTTGGAATACAATTTTGTATGTTAAACAGCTAAACATCCTGCTGTGTATATTGTGAGGCAAATCTAGAAGTTTTTAATAAAATCCCCAAGACTGAAATAATTGATTAAAAGAACCTTCAAAATAGTTAGCAAAGCTGAATAGCAAAGAGGTGGAAAAAAAAACCAAGTACTCTCATGTAAACAACAGATCAAGTTTCTGATAGGAAAAAGGTAAAAACGACGTGAATTGAATTCGGCCTGCAACTAAGCAATACCAGCAACAAAAGTTCAGTAGATGAAGCTCACACATTGAAGCACTCAAAATCACTCAATAGTACTGAGATTAACATTTTAAGATAGCATTTCTAAAAGCAAGAAAACAGTGAGTTATAAAAGTATTCTGCCTTTCTACATATATGATCAGAGTATACAGAGCTTCTTCTACACAGAAAAACATGGAAGTTTTTAAAGTTGCTAGTAGGAAACCACAAAACACATAGCAAAATGTCTGCTGACTGGTGTAACTTTCATTGTAATGCTAGAACTATTCTATATAGTTTAAAAAAAAATAAATAATAAACCATATGAAAAAGATGATAGAAAGTCAATAACCTACAAAAAAAACCCTGCAATTTTGTAAAATATAGAAGCTGATAATAATCAAATAATCCTTCAGAGGAACTAATTATATATATACATAGGAAAAAGTTGTATTTATAATGTACAGACTTATTTGTTGTTTTTCTGGAAGAGATCACAAATACTTATGTCAAAACAAAACCTCTCCCCACCCCACATAAGCCTTCCCTATTAAATGATTAATAGCGTATGTGTAGCTTGGGGAAAAAGAAAAAAAAAAAAAAGAAAGAAAGAAAGAATTAAAATATGGAAGTGCAGAAAAATTCTGTGCCATCTCTTGGTCTTCTGCCAACTGGGAATTCTAAAGCATATGCAAACTAGTGGTGGTGTGTGAAATATGCCTATTATGTACTGTGAGTACACATTCACAGGTAAGTGGCAAGGCAAAGGACTTGTAACAGTGATCAGCATGTCACGTGTTTATTGGAATCATGTTAATTTACATTTATTTCACAAATGTGGTAAGAACAGCTGCTTTTTCAAGTGAACTCAACTCATACATCCTCTCATGTAAGTTGAACAATTACAGTGAGGGCGCAAGTGCTATGATTTGATGGCAGTAGTGACATAATTTGTCCCTGGAATACTATTGCTATTAACGAAATCTTCCAGGATGTCTTCTAACTCTGTCATATGATGCACACAGAGGAAAATAAAATTCTTACTGAAAACTGTCTTGGGATCTGAGGACTGCCACTGTATTGACCATTCAGAGAAACACATGACATTTTCTGACATTACATTTTTCTGTTGATTCTTTTTTGAAGAAAATGCTAAGAAAAATGAAACTTTTCTGGAGGTTGGTGGCCTTGTCTGTGGCAAGGGGGTTGTAACTCGATGATCCCTTGGGGTCCCTTCCAACCCAAGATATTCTATGATTTTATGATGCAAATCAGCCTCACAGCTCACCAATAACAACATTACTCACTTTTCCTTCTCCATATATTTATAATAGTCAAGCTATTTAGTACTGAAAAGTTTATCAACCTTTAAGAGTACTGTATCTGTGCTGACTTTTGAATTTAACAAAACAATTGACAAGTTTTTCTTCTTTGTGACTTATTTTCATTCAAATGCTGACCTTTGTTTTCCATTTTACAGCCTCCATTCCATTTCATCTGCAAAGGAGTATCTTCAATGGACTTGCAGTATAAACTTAAAAACTATTAACTGGCTGCCAAAGTCACTATAGCCTTATAACTTCAATACTTAAACAAGTAGTGATATTCCTATATCTAGTCGTAAGCCATTTTGCACAGGAAAAGCATAATATATTGAGTAAAAAAAAAAAAAAACAAAAAACCAGACACATACTACGAGTATTTCTCCTACTGAAAATGTTAATCTAATGTTCTCCCAAAATTAAATTTAAGTATTCAAAAATTAAATTTAACCTTATGAGGGGTGCTCAGGGACACAATTTAGCAGAGGGTTGTTAGAGTTAGGGTAGTTAGTATGGTTAGGTTGTGGTTGGACTTGATGATCTTTAAGGTCTTTTCCAACCTGAGCAATCCTATGATTCTATGGTCCTATAAATCCCATTCTGTGATTCCTCTGGCTCTTCTAGCACAAAAAAACTCATTACTTACTTAGGGGCAATGATTACAGTGTTTCCTTCAGGCAATGAGAAATCATCAGCATCTCTTCCTACGAGAGTAGCATTGTATGCCAAAGTTTTAATGCTCGGGTTTTTCAGACGAACCTATCACAAGAATAACAACAAACTCATCATATTTTTATTCAGTTTTAACACATAAAAACCAATTCTGGAGCTAACTTCCAAAATATGAATGAAGGATATCACAAAATAAGACAGTAATTCAAACTACTAGGCAGATCACTTTTCTCCCCATGGAGTGCAGACATCCCATAGACTGTTAGATCTCAATTTTTCTGAGCACTTTTTCTGCAGTGTACACTGCATGCCAATGCCAACTGTTAATCTCTGATTCTTTTCTATCTTTATCTCAGAAAAGATTCTTAAATTTGCAGATTTTTTCTGTGCTCACAAGCACAGGGTTAAAACAGCAACAAGAAGTCAGGATCCCAATCTTGAAGAGGAAGAAAAAAGACAATTCTTTCCTCTTCTACATTTAGCAGCAAAATGACATGAAACTTATTCCTTTGTTGCAGTATCTACATAATATAATAATGTACAGCATGTTATAACTCTATGCTTCTACAAAACTAAATTCAGTGGTATCAGTACCTGTTTAACAATAGTTGCATGGAGAGCACCTGTAAATTCTATAGTCTTCTTAGGTAAGTAGTGAGGAAGGTTTTCGTATAGGTAGACACACAGAATAAGCATCGTGATTGGGTTTGGATCACAAATATCAGTGGCCTAGTATTGAAAACATAAAAGAAATAACAACCACATATTAAGTTAAAATTTGCCTGACATTTTATAGAGATACAAAGATGCAGAGCAAAAAACTTAAGATAAATTCTTACCATAGAAATGTTTGCAAACTATTACTAATAGACTTAGGCTCACAGCTCAGATGAATAACAATCTTGTCAGTGTACAAAAATACTATCCCTTGACGGACACTGACATGCACTGGTAATAAATCCATGCTAAAAATTAAACCTACCTTTTTTCCTTGCACTTCAGCAAAAACATGTTTATTTTGTTATTGAGTGAAGCATAATAGAAAAAGCAAGTAAAACCCATTAACTGAAAAATGTATTTTTATCTTTTAAAGAAGATTTTTAAATCTTTCAGTTTACTATGTAAAATGCCATCCCAAGTACTGCTAAGTACAGTTTTGCAACTCTATATGAACACAATCCAACTAACAAAGGAACACAAGCATACAGTTATTTTTACTGCGGATGCCAAATTGCTGTATACAGGGTTACTGAATCCTAAATATTTGATTTAGAAAAATGAATTTAAATGGCAACTGTAGAACATGTCAAAACCTTAGTCCTCAGTGTCTTTAGTGACTCACTGTCAAGAGAAATAGAAACTCTTCCACTATCACACAAACTTTTCATTAAGTCTGATCAAATAAAGAAAACGGAAGTAACTTCCCACAAAAAATACAGGCAGAAAATATCTAGCCACATTCAAACAAATTCCTGAATCAAGCTAATTAAATTAACTATTTTTAAATTTCTTACATAGAATCTTAGAATGTTATAATAAAGTCGCCCATAAACTTTTACAATTCTGGTTAAATTCTCTCCTAAATTAAATATCATGTCCTAAAGAAAAATGCATACACTTGGGAACAGATTTAAGCATCAAACCACTGCATTAGCATGTAAACCCTTTAAAAGGTGCCCTTTTGCAGTTGAGACACTTTATTTCAATTCCTTACATAACTGAGGCTCATTTAATAAAGTAATACTTTAATTAAGGCTCTATGCATTCCCACAAGCAAAGTTTTATAAAGAAGGCTTGTAACATAGGTTGATAATCAGCAAGATGATAAATGTGAAGCAGTCATACTAGAGTAAGGGCAAGTCTAACTGAAATCTGCCAGATGAGAGCAGCTGTGGTAGTATGGAGAAGATTCACAACAAATCAAGAATTTTAAAAAAACTGTTAATTTTTTGCAATTTCTGAAACTTACCCTCAAGACATCAAACAGACAATGAGGATGTTCTGAAAAGTGGTAGATAATAAGATTAAAACATTCAAGTCAATAAAGCAACTCAATGGGAAGAACCATACCTATGTGAATTCTCAACAGAAACTTTGGAATCAAACTAAATATTTCATTCTCATTCTCAGAAAGTTTTTTGATAACTACTGCTACTCTGCATTGTAAATAGTAATGGAGACAGTTTAGGAAAATAAATTAATTTTATTAGTCACACAGGCTGGAAAATGGAGAAAACTTTTTTGCCACTTCTGGACTATTTTTACAAAGTAAGAGAGAGATATAGACATTTCCACTATCACCGTAACTCTCTGAGTTAGGGTTGGTTTTTTTTGTTGGTTTGTTTATTTCCTCCTAGTTATTGAAAGTTATTTTAGAGAATATAGTCCAGCACATCTAGGAACCCGCCAACTCAACTCTCTAATTCCTAAAAGCTCCAGAAGCAATAAAAGATTGAAAAAGTAAATGTCTCTTCCACAGGACAGAACGAGTCTATCTTCAAGTTTTGTAGAAAGGCTCTTGTTCTTCTAGTTAATTCCTCCCGTAGGTATGCCAAAAAAAGCTTTATTCTTCAGTGTCAGAACACAAAAGCAGCTGTAATGACACTGAAGAAGAATCCACACAATCTGAACACTTACAGATCCCCTAGGATCACTAATCTGCCTCTGCCAACAGAGCAATTGTTGATGCAAGAGGTATAAGAAATTGGACAAATATAAAGTGATCTTTCCATTGACATAATTTCCCAGATGCTGGAAATTAGTGGTTTAAGGATTTATTGATTATTTTTAGTCATTGTTCTAAATTCTTCTCTGTTTCATTCTTTATACAGAGAAATGAGATCAGCCTTCAGCAAGAGTTAATGAACTCTTTTTAATTAGAAATTGCTTATTGACTCTTCCTCCTCTTCTGACATTATTAAAATGTAATACTAGCTGACATTTATTGCCTAAAAATAGGACAATTCAAAAGCAACGGAGATGTGGTTCCTAAGACAGAAGCTCTAAGAAGGCAAATGGATCCATCAATCCAAGCACAAGCACAAATAGCTCCACTTTCTAACTGCTTCTACTTGGTGACTTATGAACCAGCATCAGACAAAACATTGCTAGCTACAAAAAGCTGCATTATGATATATTGATTCTGAGAGGAAAAAGGGTATAAAGGGCAAAAATTTGAAACTCCAGTGGAGACACCTTCTTCCAACATGACATAAAAAACACTCATTAGCTTAAAGCAAACATCCAAAGAAAAAGCTTTACATGAAGTAAGAAGCTAAGTGCAGCCTAGTGGCTCACAACATAGGCCAAAAAAGTACCGCTTAGATCATCTTTTCCAGAGGTGGCTACAAGCTGATGCTTAAATGCAGACACTTAAAAGGTAAGTACACATATACTTCCGTACTTTCCCAGCCTGGGTACAAGACTAGCTGAACCACACAAGACTTCTGTCTACTTAGAAATCCTCAATGGATTTCTCTTTCAAGCACATGTATAGTCTCCCTTAGAATCTGTGTAGAAACTGTAAAGGCAGCTTAAGAGAACACTGTCCTACTTAAGTTATGTTCAGCATACCTGACAAAGAAGCAGGAAAAAAAGATAGTATATAAGCTAAGTTTTCTTAACAGATGCATTCCAAATAAGTGCAGTAATGCCAAGCATTTGAAATAATGTTCACATCCATCAGCCTACTGCATTCTTGCCCTATGCAACAAACAGTTCTTCGGTTTTTCAAAGATTCTAGAGAACACTAAAGGGTATAAACAGAGCTCACTAGTTTTGCTTCATTTCCTATAAAGTCATCAAAACAGCATTCACATCGCAATCTTTCTGACAAGAATGAACCTACACTTGACACAGAAGTGGGAAAATATGATGCTCTTTCATGGTCACAGATGGGTGCAAACTATTCTGAATTTCAGATCAGAAAATTTCAGAATAAACTGGTTTCTAAGTTTAAAAAAGTAAGGAGCCTTTCTAACACAGCTTTCCTAGTACAGGAAAAGCTTTTTTTTTTTATTTTCCTTTTTTTTCTCCAGTTTGTCAGAAGTTACCCTTCATCTATTATAGAAGTTAAAATAGAAGAAATTATCATGAACAAACTTAGCAGTTTTTCCTCTTTCTGCTCCAGATCATGACATATCATGCTGTAACAAGATGATCAGTGTCTTGAATGTAAGAATCCCTATCTCAGTAAGAGCACACATCTAGAAAGATCAGTGAAACAGTAATTCTTACAATCTTGGGAGATAAACTGAAGGCAGAGGTAGATGCCAAGAGGCATCTGTGTCCTCTGGAATACAGTTCCAGAGAAGCGGACAGCCTGTCCCTTCCCACCACTCCACCAGAAACAGGCCAGCCTTGGCTGTCCCAGCCCTAGCACTGCACACCTCCCTGGGGATGGCACCAGGCCAAGGCCTGGCTGGGCCATAGCACTGTGGGTAGGCCCGTGATGGGGCAGGGGAGAGCTGTGAGAGCTGGAACCAGCCTGTGCTGCAACTGCGCTGAGGTGATAATCTGGGCAGCTGGGATTGCCCCCAGGGACTGTTGAAGAGCAGCCAGGGCCGGGGTGCCCTCCAGACTTTGAGAGTAGTTAAGTTTAAATAATATTCAGCCTATATCTCTGACATGTCAGCATCTTTGCCCAATAGTAAAAAACTTTGCCAATACTGCTGGAACACTTTAATTGGCTAAATCTAAGAAACAAGACTATCAAAAATAGCCCCAAAGTAGGACACTTTCAGCAAGAAGACGCATGTATTTAGCTGCTTTTGTTGATGGAGAATAAGAAATTTCTAAAGTACTCTTAGAAAAGCATGTATGAATTCTAAGTAAATCTAAGTACAAAGTATTTCTTATATTCTCTACTACTTTTCTTTCCTGAATATTTTGATTGCAGAACACATCCTAGCTGCAATTAAAATGTACACCTCGAATGTCTACTATTGACTGACTATATAGCTTTGTTTAAGTTCTTAATCTGTACAAAGAACTTCCCCATTTATAAGAACATGAATACCAGAAGAATATGGTGAATTAATTATATTATTACACTGTAGTCTGAAAATACACTAAGTGTAGTAAGGTGCATGTCCTGGAGATCTTCCATCTTGAATGTGGTTAACTCCTTTTTCTAATGAGGCATCAGCTTCTGCCTGTTTTTATTGTTAAAAGATGAAACAAAGTATGCCTTTCTTTTGAAGATTATATAAATTTCTTTTATCTTTTTATCCATTATCTTTTTATGGTTCCTGCCAGTCATAAGTCTGTGAAGCAGTCAATTTTCTTGGCTTAGCAAAGACCTTTACATGGCGTAGTAAGGCCATTTATAACAGCATATATGTATCAGGAGGTGGGAATAGAAAAATAACTAGTACAACTGGAAAATAATAGGGTTAATTTTGCCCTGCTAATCAAATGGAAAGAAAAAAAAGTTGTAACTGAGCTTTCTTCATAACTTTGTTCATACAACAACTCTATCCCCGACTTCTAATACTATTTATTCCTTTGGAAAGTTTCCTTAAGCACAGACAAATGCTACAATCATTCCATTATGTTTCCTGGTATTCTAAAGAGCTCAATATGTTCCACACCCACCCCAGCCCAGCACAGTCCCTGACATTCACTTTACTTACGATGGAAGCTGCTCCACTCACCAGATTAAGAGAAAGATGAGACCTTTTTACTTTTTACTAATTTTGGTAAGGATAGTCCTTGTAAGACTGTAGTCCTTTAATACAGCCTTGCAATGGTTAGTTACAGGCCATAAGTTCTGTACTACATTTACAAGGCCCCAGTATAGGTGTTTGACAAGCTTCCTCTATGTTTTCTTGACTAGCTTGAAAGATCGGTCTTTTTTCATTTGGTTTAGCTGTGACGTCAACTTCTTTAACAAATGAGATCTCTCTAGCTGATTTGTTTTACTTTTACTTTTGCATGGTACTGGCAGCACTCACACCTATAAAGAGCTTGCAGTCAGCCTTTTAAAGAAATACAGACCTGGAGCTGGACCAAACCAGTTTTAGGGACAACAAAAAAAATGGTATCTAACATACCTAAAGGGCATCATATACATAATATTGGCTGTAGGCCAATGGGAGAAAAGAGATTTGTGAGGTGTGCTACCAAACATATAGAAGTGATTCTAATAAGGACTCCAGTGTCTGATGGATTAGTGTTACTCACACCAGCAGTCCAAAGTTACTGACTTCCTTGTGTATAACACCTGTGAAAGAATTCTTATGAGTCTTTATGATTTAGAAAAAGATACCTAAGTACCACCAAACATTTATAGAATTTATCACTTTTATAATGTTCAACTGCATTATGTTATTTCTTCAATATGTGTTTTCTATGTTGCCTTAGAATGTTAGCAATAATTTTACTCTTTCGGTCATTTTCTGATTTACGATACCGGAACAGACTTAATCTTTTTTTATCCAGCTAGTTGTATATATACAGTTTTACAAATTAAGGAATTATGAAAATTACTTGTAATTAAATATATTTATATGAAGAAAAACTTTGGTTTCCATCATACAGTAGCACATGAAATAAAACCGATTCAGTAAAATCTCAATCTGATATACATTGTTATCATAAAAACAAAAAATAATAAAAAATATATAAGTACTGATAAAAGAAAAACATTTACCTTTATGTCTATAGTCAGGCTGACTGTGTGCATAGCATTCACAAGTATCAAACAGTTGTGCAGAAACTGTGCAGGAGTCCTTGGATAAGTATACATCCTTACAAAGTGAGAAGCAATCTAAGGAAGACAGAATTCAAACTTTTCACATTCTACAGAGCAGAATCACAATGTTTGCATTTTCAGTCTTTCAGAAATCCATAAGATCTAAATTTTAAACTAAAATTGTCAATGGAAAATATACCTAGAGAAGAGAAAAAGAAATACTGAAATAGTGACTCTATACTCACTAAATGATATTTTCTTCTTCAAAAACCATAGATGCCAACAGTTCCAAAGGAACTTACATTAATATTGGGCTCTCAATAAAACTTGCATGAAATTAGGAAGAGTTCTTACCAAGAATGGACAGTAAGCTGCCATCTGTGCTGCCAATACCAGACCATCGAGAAGATCCTGGTCAAAATTTACTATCCATCTCATCAGCGGTACTTTACCTAGTTTAAAAACAGAGTAGGTTGAATTAGATCTCGTCTGATCTCTCTTCTGAGATAACTAATTTTATTCTGGGTAAATAAGATGACTTTCTGAAACAACTGAATAGAGGAAATAACAGAAAAAGGAAACATGCCTCATTCAGATGTAAAAGTTTCCAGGCATAGATCTCCTCCAAAGCCATTAAATGTTGCTCACACACTCTGCTACTGATTTTAGAGGATTCATCACAACTTGAGGGAAAGTAGATAACATTAACTTAGCTGTAAATTTGGGTACCTAAGCATGTAAATTATTTCTGTTTTTATAGATATATAGATACATACATTTTATAGATATAAGGTTCGTACACACTGAAACTAACAAAAATATACAGAAATCATTTTCAGTTGCAACATTTAAGTAAGAAGGAAAAGAATATTAATTTTCTTCAAGGTCATATTAAGTGGTTTGGCACTTAAAGAACTCAATGTCTGTCAAAGCTGACAGCTTGACTGTCAGCATAGGTCACTACTTCTATGTTTGGGTTTTCAGGGCTTATGCTTCACAAAGTTACAATTTTTTTTTCAATTATTCCTAATATATTTGTTTAAAATATAACTGATAAAAATAAAGAAATTAAATGAGCTATTTATAAGTATTTTTATTTGAAGCATTCTATCTCTTGCATTTATCACAGCATCTAAACAGTGCACTTTTGTTTAACAATAACAAACCATAGGAAGAATAATCATTTGACATTCTCTTTTCAAAACTCTCAATTTCAAAAAAACTCTTCAAAAAATGATTGAAACCTGAGATGATCTCTGAAAAAGGTTACTGACTTAGCAATAACTAAATGTTTAAAATCACTGTCTACGCACAATTACTGGTACTTTGCTCTCCAGATAATACGCAGTTTGTAAAGTACAAACACAGAAGATAATCCTTTAAAAAATAAAAAATAAAAAAAAAATCTGGTAACAAACATTCAAGAATTGAGTCACAACTTCTTTAATCAGTTATCTGCAGCTTCTTCCAACTTCCACCACAAGTAGTTATTGCTTAATTTCCTTTGTTTTCCTTACTGTTTAAAGTCTGAGCTCACAAATTCAGGGAACTTCAGTCACCAGCAAGGTTTTCAAATAGGCTGGGATCGTGCTTCTCACACAAGATAATTTGGATAACTTTTATTTCACTATTCATTCAGACAGTGTACCAATTACAGTTTTTCAATTTAGGAAGCTTCAAGGTTGATAAAAAGCTACCAATACGTTATGGAATCTGGGATGAACCAACATGCTATGTACTACACACAGATCTTAATGTTATAATACATAGAAATGTTGTTTTTTTTTTTCAAAAAAAACTACCATTAAAAAAAGTTTGTAAGAATGAGGTACTATGACAGTAATTTAAAGATGTTAATAACTGTCCACTATCTTCATTAGAAAAAGAATTTGGAGACTATAGTAAGTGACACAGAAATAATTTAAAACAACAGAAGCATAAAATGTTTTATCATGTTACACATTTCGGAACTTTTTTTCAGATCTGTCCTTATTAAGAGCTTTGTTCTACAAGACATTACCTATGTAAGCAGAGGTATAAACTGTGCATGCTGTAAAAAACTCTACAGAAAGAATCCTGTAAACTAAATGAAAGCTCAAGAAAGGATGAAAGTACAGAACCTCAATGCATTTGGAATTACAGTGGTCCAATTTAGAGTTCAAGGATGCTTAATCTTTTGTTCTCACAGACTACGAGATCCTATCCTGTAGATATTAGCTTCATTTAGTGTTATTTAGGGTCTTAAACTTGAGGCAGTATTTTTGGGAGTACATTTTATTCTTTATGAACAGCAACCACCAAAACTACACTGACTAGGAAAGCAAGTAGGCTGCTGTACCTTGAAAGTTACTGAATTTTGTAACTTAGCAAACTTTATTCACTCGTAAATATCTCTAAATGCTGGCAATGCTGATGCAACCAAGTTTGTTATTGTTCAAAAGACAGTCCACAAATCCATTAGCATTCCAACAGGAAAAAAAAAAAAAAAAAAAACCACAGATCTTAAAATAAGCCAGAGTGGTAACCATTCTTCTACTAACACTTTGAGTTTATATCTCCTCAGTTGCCAGTACTTAGTTCTGTTTTATATTAAGTGCAGATGCAAAACTGCCTCTAGTGGCAGGGAAGAAGCTAGAAATGATGCTGTTAATGTCAGATCACAATACATCACTATCAGCACATTTAATCCCAAGAAGTATGGTTAAATCAAATTTGCAAATAAGTAGCTATTGTTACCTACAGGTGGCTGTGGAACTCTTCATTTATACCAAATAGAACAATGTTATAAACTTACAACAAATCTACAGGTGCTGTATATAATATGCTCAAAGCTAAAGGGAGAAACTAGCCAAGAGTCAAAAGAAACAAAATAGCCATAGTACAAATCATTAGATTTAATGATTATTAGCGTGTACAGATAGAATCCTATATTAATGCAAAGTAAAGACATCAAAAAACAACCTCAAACAAAAAAAAAAATTCCAGGAAAGTCTTTTTTTTTTTTTTTTTTTTTTTTTTTTTTTTAAAGTATTTGCTTTCATAAAATAAGCTAAGGGGTTGGGGCTTGATGATCCTTGAGGTCCCTTCCAACCCAAGCCATTCTATGTTTCCATGATTCTAACTAGCACACAATATAATTTTATCAGACTTTGAGTCTGTATGTCATGGAAGACTGAAGTTCTTAGAGAATTTTCAAAGATAGTTCAAGAATATCCAGAAGTAAAATTTTGATGCCCATATGCTTTGCAGTAGGGGGTGCTGGCTCATAACGATCCCACTGAGACTCTGACTTCATAAAGTAACACTGCCATTTATGGAAAAAAAGAGGAAATTGTGCTATGAAGAAAAACAGTATACATCTAAAACAAATTTATGACCCACTGCTCGTAGTAGCAGTCAGCTGAAAAAGCTGTTTCTTTTGCTTTATGCTCATGTTAATTAATGTAGGAATAAAGACATTTGGTCTAACTTCCAAAGCACTACAGCTGTGATGTTATTCCTGCAAAATACTTCCACACAGAGTGCCAGTTATTCTTTTTAACTGCTAAAATAAACACAACAGCAGTGAAAAAAAGAATGTATCAAAACATTCAGTAGGAAAGTAATTAGATCATTATTAAAAATTTACACATATAAAAAGCTAATTCAACCTATGACAAATTCCTGGCATAATGTTCTAAGCAAATTTTGTCATTCTCAGTTCTTTTATTCATTTAGAGAATACAGATGCCTCAGCATGTGGAAAAACTGAAACGTCTAACACTTCATATCAACTATTTGCAGATACTTTGCATACACACATAGCTTTGCTGAGAAAGTATACAACAGGCTGCACAGGCTTACCAACATGGGTATGTAAACTCATCTCAGTTAAATTAACTCTATGATATTGAATACTTCAGTTTGTGCTTTCTACGGTGTTATGATTTCCTATTCATGCCCCAGAGTGACTTCAAGTATGATTTCAAAGAAAGAAAAGATCAGGACGTTACTGAGTTTGAAAGCCAATGGCTGCACAGCTCTACCTGCAACACTCTTCCTTGTCACAGTATTCAGGCTTCATCCAACATCTCTTTCCAATTATTTGCAACAAGATTTCTTTCACAAAGGTAAGATCTTGGATGAAAACAGATTTAACTTTCGCCAACCTCTTACCCTCTCTTCATCCCCCACAAAAAATGACCATATCAGGATATAGATGGAAATATTGTTATGAATTAATAATTATATAAAATATGCTACATCATGTATTTTTTCACTGTTCTTAAGCAGTCTCTTTCCTTCCAGATAGCCATAAGGGGTTATTTTGTTTACTTTCATTGCTAAAAATTCATCTCTAATTGTTTAAATAAAAGAATTTTCACAAAAATTGAGGTGATTACTCTCTTTCATTCTCCTGAAAACATCAGATTTCTTCTAGAACATTCCACAAATGAAAAAGTTATTTAAAATGACAACGTAAAACCTCTATCTTTCTGAAGGAAGTTTAACCAAATTCAATTTAGACTTAAATGGTGTTTCCTTTATTGTAGTTACTTCAATAATAAGAAGAGAAAGAAAATTGAATATAACTTCTAAATATCCATGAAATTTACTTCCAGAAAAAAAAAAAAAAAAGACTCCTTAAAATGAAATGAAAACTTCATTTTACAGTAAGTTTTCAGATCTAAATGAAAATAATCAATTATAAATTCATAAAGGGAAAAAAAAGATTTCGCTGTGTCAGATTTAATTTTTTCCTACAGTTTAACTGAAACTCCATTTTCTCAAACTGAAAACCCAGAGTTTAAGTGTCTTTGGTAAATCTGAAAGGAAAGACACCAATTATGAAAGCTAACAAAATGTATAATCTCTCTCTGTAATCTACAGTAGAAATACAGCAGAGCTAACATGCACCTTAACATTTAAATTGGGTCATTATTAATTTTAACTAACTTATTAAACTCAATTTTTCTGATTTCTAAAGTAGGAAAAATTAATTTCATCTCAACATCTCGGTAAATTGCTTGCAGTTCTTTCAAAAATAAGCAGTGTAGTAATATCACTTGTCACTAGCGCCTATGTACATTCTTCTGTCTTTACCAATCATTTCTTTCATGCTGGTACTTTTATTACATTTATTTACCTTTTAATGTGATCACATCAATCCTGTTCACTATGAGTCACGAAAATGGCTTGGCTATATGGAAGCACATTCTTTAAAAAACATTTATTAAACCATGGCATTATAACATAAGAAACTCAGAGCATTAAAACAACAACAACAAACAAAGGAATATTTTCCTAATTTTGTTCTAATTAGATATTTATATAAGCATTTTTGTTGCTTAACCTTTCAATTATCACTCTTAGCTCAAACAATACTGAATAAATTAGAAAAGATAATGTAAATTATTTTTCCTAATTACAACTGATCTAGCAGAATACCTGCTAGCTAATCCTATAACATAATTGCATTGCTAAACATAATTACTCAATTTTAGTAGGAATAAACAATTAAAATCAGAAGTCTTACTCAAGACAGTACCTTTTTGGTACCCGAGGGGGAAAAAAAAAAAAAAGCACAAACTAGTGCATATTTAAGAGACAGATTCTCAGCCAGTGTCACAGTGAAAAAAATGTGTGTTGTAGGCCAAAAATAGTTTAGTACAAAAACAGTAACAGATAGCAGATAAACATGTGGTTGGAGGAAAAGACAAAGAATTAAAATCTCCAAAATTGAACTTACTAACTCTGAGGCAGATTCCTGTTATTTGCTAGCTGCTAGACTACAGATTTTGAAAACACCTGGAGTACACTAAAGTGGCATGTTCTGAATCCTCCCTTTAATGAAGGGGTCTGAGACAGAAGGCACAAATTAGGAGACTAATCACATGTTCTCCTCCTACATATAAACTATCGAGAGTGGGAAAACTGCAGACTTAGAGCTATGGAAAGAAGAGGCCAAAGGGAAACATTCCCAAGAAGAAGAGAAAACAAGACTGGAAAAGAAGTGAAATAGTTTCTAACTGAAGAAAAGATCCTGGAAGTGAGAAAGATCAGAGAGATCCATAGAGACAAATGGCAGGGGATGACCTTGGATGTTGATGCATGAATTCAGAAACAATGTGCAGCAACATGAAGTTACATGACTACTTCCTGATCCTCTTGGACCAATAGCAACCTCCCTGCCTGGGAGAAAAGTTGACACATTGTGAACATTGCTCTGCAGGGAGCAACTGAGTGTGTGGAATGATCAAATAGGACAAAAACTCTGACCTTGCTGTTTCTTCAATAAACCACAAAAACCTGAACCTCTAGAGTTTGTTGTTTGTTTACTGTCCTTCACTCATGATCATCAGTGAAATCATTTCATGAAATAAATTAATTAAGCAGGATTAACTCAGAGTAGGCACCTTTACTAGTTTTATAGAAACTTAAAATACACTAACTGGCATTTGCAAGTGATCTAAAAGGAGTGCAGTTTTGTTTTATGGTATTTCAGAATCAAATATAAGCTTTTAGTGATCAGTATGAATATTTCATTCAAAAAAAAATAACTATATGGATGTTTAGATACATTTTATTACATGGATAATTGATATTCGTATTCTAAATCACCTGCTGGCATGAATGAAATCAGAGAAAGATTAAGAAAATATTTATAACAATTCTATATGAAAACGATGGAAGTTAACCTATTCTTTGGCAGAGGATCAAGCAACAGTCACCATAAACTCATTCACATCAATTTTTGTCTGTTTCTTTGATAGGTAGAACACAACGTAAACATGGGGGACATAGTGGGTGTTAACTTCTGTAACATTTTGGTCATGTTCTCTCTCAGAATGAAGCAAGGAAAAGGTATTTTAGAAAAAAAAGGTACTGTTAAGTGGAGGACAAAACTCATTGGAAAACTGTAGGCTTAACTATTACAGACTTTATACTACTTGATATTTTCAATTGTGACTTGGAGAAGAGCATAAAAATACCTTACTCCTACCTGGAAATAGTATTAAGCAGGATAAAGAATCAGCTAAGGGAAGGCAAGTGATCTTAAATCAACTCTTCATTATTTAAAAAAAAAAAAAAAAAAAAAAAAAGCAAATATTCTAATAGGATGCCTAAGCACAAGAGTCATACCTTAAGCAGACAGACTGATCCTTTTGCTTCAATTCCAGTAAAATCATACATGGTTAAAACAACCCAGTAACTGGAACCAAGCTTCAAGAAAGACAGAGTACACAGAAAGACTGAAAGAATGAGGCTGCTTATTTAAAGGGGAAGAGAAAGGATAACTGAAGCAGAACATAACAATAAATTACTGCAATAACAATGGTTCATAATATTATATAAAAAATTCCTATTTGCTGATTCCTGGGATCTGCAAATCTCTGGAGGTGGATCTAATCTCTAGTTATAAGAATGCCTATAGTCCTGTCTCAGTCTGGTACATATAAACATTTACACAAGAAATGCATAGTAATAACCTTTTCCCTAAGTGCTGACATTTGAAACTAGGGAGAGATTTAAAATTATGTATATAACACAGAGCATAAGGTGAGGAGGAAATATAACTTTCCTCTTTTTTTTTTTTTCTTTTTTTTTTAAATTCATATTCACTTCTTTAATTCATCAAGTCTCTGAAAAGCAAGATTATTTCTTTGGGGGGGAAAAAAAAAAAAAACTCTTTTGGAGTGATCTTAGCTGAACAAAGTTGTACATGAAATTCCACAAGATTTTTCTAACCTTTGCTCCTGTTTCTCAATTGTCTCTAAAACCTAACAAATTGAAAAGCAAGAGTTAACAGAATCCAAAATCACCCCTTTTGAAATGAGAACTGGGGAAAAAAATAACATGAAATAAAACAAAATAAAATGCAAGGAGGAAAAAAAGCGTGCGTTTTAATTACCAGACTAGAAATAGTCCTAAGTAAATGCTACAGAGAAATCAATTTAGAAACAAAGAACTCTACTTCCTCCTCTTGCTGTTCAAAATGTCATCTCACACTAAAATCTCTTCCTCAGGATTTTCAGTGCAGATGCCCTGCTAAAAATGTTTTCTTGTGCCTAAATGGAATTTTCTCTAGTCCAATTTATACCCATTGCTTTTCATGTTTTCAATGACCATCACTGAGAAGAATCTGGTTCCATGTTCTTTATTCCCCCCAATGAGGTATTTATTGCTCAGAGATAAGATTACTCCTGAGCCTCCACTTCTCCAGGCTGCATGCTCTCAGCTCTCTCAGCCTCTTTCCATTTGTCAGATTCTCCAGTCCCTTTTTCGTTCTTCAGCCCTTCTCTGTACTCAACTCTAGCATGTCCATATGTTTCACATGCAGTGGATCTCAGACTGAACTCAGCACTCCAGATATGACTCTCCAGGGCAGAATAGAGAAGAAGAATTATCTCCCTTGACCAGCTGGTGATGCTCTTCATAAGGCAGCCGAGGATGCTCCTGTTCTTTTATTGGCCAACCCATTGATGGCTTACGACTAACAGTGTCCTTCAGGACACACAACTTTCTCTGCAAACCTCTATAGTAAATAACTATAGTATAACTATATATAACATACTAGCTAAAGCTACTTGGTCCCCAGTCTGTGCTTTTATGCTGTTAATTTCTCTCCACATGCAGGGACATGACATTTCTCTTCTGTTCAACTTAATGCAGCCCATGTTGGCCTATTTCTGCAGTTTGTCAAGGTCCAGCTGAATGGCAGTACCTACCTGATGCATGAAATTTGCTGAGGGTGCACTTCTGTACCATCACCAAAATCATTAACGAAGATGATAAACAGTACTGGTCACAGTATTGACCACCGGGTTACATAACTAATGATCAGCCTCCACCTACACTTTGCACTACTGACCACGACCCACTACTTCTGGCAGGTCAGTCTAATGTCAGTTTCGCTTTCATTCTCCTTTTACTTAGCTTATACTTCATCAGACTGCAGAATACTTTGACAAACTCAAGATAAACGTTACAGCTCTCCAGTCATCCACCAAACTAGCCAAGTCATTGTGGAAGGCAAGCAGATTGGTCAAGCATGATTTCTCTTTTGTAAATCTATGTTTACTACTCCCAGTCAATTTCTTGTCTTCCATATGTTTGGAAATAGTTTCCAATATTATTTGTCCTAACACCTTTCCAAGAATCAAGATGAGGCTGATTGGCCTGCAGCTTGTCAGATCTTCCTTCCTGCAGATAGGAGTGACATTTTCTTTCTTCCAAACTTCAGAACATTGCCCTGGCTGTCATAACCTTCCCAAGATTATAGTGATCTTGACATCAGCCATGTCCCTCAGCACTTTGTAGTGTATCCCATCAGGTCGTATGGATTTGTGTTTGTCCAATTTAAGTGCTCCCTCATCTGATTCTCCTTCAACAAAAGTGATTATTCCCAGCTCCAGACTTTCCCACTTATCTCGAGGGCCCAGGACTGCTGAAGACAAGTCTTATCAGCTAAGAGCAAGATAAAGGAGACATTGAGCAACTTCGTCTTTTCTGCATACTCCGTCATCAGGTGATCTGCCCTATTCAGCTGCAAGAATAGCACAGAAGACACCAATTCATACTGAGGCAGTAAAAGCAGAAAAGGTATGAAGGAAGTGAAGGCTGAAACAGAAGATTCAAAGAGACACTGAAGCAGGTCATCTGTGGAACAGAACAGCATATGATCACGCAGTTAAGAACTATTAAAATACAGAGGAATAAGACTAAGATTATGATCTTCATTATTTGTCTCAATTTTCTCATTTTTTAGTTATTGTAATTTTCGTGAGAGAAACGGAATTAGAAGCACAATAAAAGTTTCCTAATGTTCGTTCACCAAGATATTTCTGTGTCCTCTAGCAAAAAGAATATAGAACTCACAAACAATAAAAGAGAATACTGAACCAGCAGGGCAGAATATGCAACTTCCCACACACAGAAAGCAAATATAATTTATGTCTTCACATTCCAATATTATGCTTTTTTGAAAGTAGAGGAGTATTAATTAAGTGAAATTGAAAGACAGAAGTGTAAAGCAGAAAAACATCACCTGGCAATAACCACAAATTTCATCTCACCTAGACCCTGGGCCTTCACCCAAGTCTGCACAGATGAATGCATTTAACCTACTCAGTTATCTGTCTCATTAGCGTGATTTAATAGAAGTTATTATCATTTCCTGAGAATCTCAATACTGTAAACTGTTTTTTCAGGGTCCTAATTTTGAGCTTTCAGAACTAATTATAAAAAAACAAACAAACGAACAAAAAAAACCATTTTCTAATTGCTGACAAACATATGATATCATTAAAAACAAATATACATATTTTAATATTGGCCAGTAATATCGACTGGATCTGTGTTTTAAGGTTAATATTCACTCTGGGCTTACCTTAATATAACTCAGTTAAAAGTTTAACAAATAATAAGATGCATTTTGATTTTCATACTTACCCCACTGAGTTCCCAGAGGCAAGAATACGCCTAGCATCTAAGTAATGTTAAAGACTACAAGAAGGAGGACAGTGGAGTTGAGGAGGTCACTTCTCTCTCATGGTAGTGTTGGTTGACGCCCAGCTAAACATGAGCCAACAGTATGCCCAAGTAGCCCAGAAGGCCAATGGCATCATGGCTTGTATCAGAAATAGCACTGACAGTGGGAATAAGGGAAGCGATCGTTCCTCTGTATTCAGCACTGGTGATGCCATAACTCAAGTACTATGTTCAATTTTGGGCCCCTCACTACAAGAGTAACATGGAGGCCCTGGAGCGTGTCCAGAAAAGGGCAACAGAGCTAGAGAGGGGTCTGGAGAAAACGTCTTATGAGGAGCAGCTGGAATTGCTTAGTCTGAAGAAGAGGAAGCTCAGGGGAAACCTTATAGCTCTCTACAGTCACCTGAAAGGAGGTTGTGGCAACGTGGGGCTCAGCCTCTTCTTCCACATAACTAACAATAGGATGAGAGGGAATGGCCTCAAGCTGCACCAAGGAAGATTCAGGTTGGATGTTAGAAAAGGATTATTTTCTGAAAGAGTGGTCAGGTGCTGGAATGGGCGGCCCTGGGAGATGATTGAGTCACTGTCCCCAGAGGTGATCAAGAAAAACTTAGCTGTTGTACTGAAGCACAGGGTTTAGTGGAGAAATATTGGTGATATGTGGGCAGTCAGTTGGACTGGATGATCTTGGAGGTCTTTTCTAACCTTGGTGATTCTATGATGGAACTCAAGGGAATGGCATGAAGCTGTGAAAGGGGAAGTTCAAGCTGCATATCAGAAAAAGGCTCTTCACCAAGAGGTGGTCAGGCGCCATGGAAGAGGCTTCCCACGGAAGTGGTTATGGCACTGAGTTTGAAAAAGCAACTCTCAGTCATAATGTCTGACTTTTGGGTGGCCCTGCCTGGAGCCAGGAGCTGGACTCAATGATCCTTACGGGTGCCTTCCAACTTGGAATACACTATGATTCCAAAATACCCACCAGACTTCGGGAAATGATATGCAAATAGATTACCCGTAACTCAAATAGGTTAGAAATTGCTCAAGAAAAAAAGGTACTGGACAACCTTTTCTGTCCATGGCTTACGAGCCATTTTTTTGGAGTTCTTCCCTGGTAATAATCAGATTTCCTCTTCTTAGCTTTGACTACCCATTCAAAATTAATGCTGAAAAATATCACGAGTTTAGGGTCAAGAAGCAGAAGGGAGCAGTCTTACTTGGAAATAGAAGTAATAATTGTTACAGGATGAACAGTGTGCATACCTGTTTTACCAGATTTGAATACTAGAACTGCTGAGGTCAGACTTAAACTGAACAGATCATTTTGTCTAACCCTACTCAAATCATCACAAGGAGTCAGACTGATCCCACAAGCAGGAAAAAAATCTGGTCTCCATCACATCTCTCACTAAGTGGCATTAGAATAAAGTCCACACAAAAATCACTCCAAAAATTCTGACAAAACTAGTGCACAAACACATTGCTATAAGCACAAATGTGAACAACTGAATATGACCGTAGACAGGAAAACTAAGAGCAAGTGATTATTGCTAGCATTTCCTTTTTCTGGTCAATAATGGAAAGAAGAAATTGGGAAGATTAACCACACTTCACCCTTTATATCTAGTTAGAAACTGTACCGGAACACGAGGAGATATTTCATGAACAGTAATGGTCATTGAACATGTAACACAGAAACACAAGACATGCAAATATGTTTGGATAGGCAGTCATTTGTCCCCCAGAAAATTCTTTCTGTGGCAAGTTATCATGATACCTTCATTAATAATGATTTTTTAAAGTCAACAAATGAGTATGAAAAGTGAGAGAATAGTGGGAAAGAAAAAAACAAATCACCTTTTTGAGCATCTTTCCACACAGTTTTTCGATTATTCTCATAATTTTTATTCAACCAATTGAGGATGATTCGTTCATATGGAGAATATATATTACTGGATAGAAGTTCTGAGTTTATTCTCGGCATGCTCTGCATGCTTTCCAAATTCATCAGATCAGCAGTATTATGTGAAGAAACACGTGGTAGAACAAACACCTGGAATTAGAAAAAAATGTTTTAAACACAAACAGTAGAAAAAAAAACAACTTCAAGTCGAATGATTAAAAAGTAGCATTTCAAACTCAAAAAGTTTACTAGTTCAGTAAATATTTTAGAGATAGCACATGAGCATACATGTATGATAGAGAACAGATTTGCTGAGGTTTTCTGTAAGTCTTGAAACGATATAGTTCATGGCACAGATGACCCTTTAGATCCAGGTTATACGGACAGTTTCTACTGAAACAATCTGTTACATCTACAGATAAATTCTTCACACTCAGAGATCACTGATTATGTCTTGCATGAACCCATATTAAAAAATATAAGAAATAATATATACTGTATATATTATATGATATACAAGAAAAATAAACAAGTTAAAATCAACAATTCTATATCATACTTTTTTTTTTTTTTTAAATCTGAATCGAAGTAACAGGTCTGACCACCATGTCCAGAGACTAAGAGCATCAAGGACCACAGCCATAAGCACTAATTCCATAAAGAGAAGGCTGTTTCCAAATCAGAATGGAAACAGCTTGCACCCCTTTTTATAACTGTTTCTCTTCATATTAGCTAGTAGAAAAGGCATCCATTTCTGGAGGCAAGGTGATAAAACTTTTTAATTCCTCCATTTGCTGCAGATGGAGAGAAACTCTCATTAAATATAGCACAGCTACGGTCACATAACTTTGAAGTCCCTGTACATATACCTGGATTTCTTTTTTTTCAGATGACATGAAGGATTGTCATCACTGCTTTCAACTTTTTGTGAAGAAAACATTTTGTGACAAACTGGTATATAAAACACAGTTGACTATTAACATACATGAGACCAAACTACATCATCCATCATTGTTTAATTACAATAAAAGATAACTGAGTCACTTTTGAAGCTTTTAAGTTCAGCATAGTCTGGTACCATGCAAACATATCTGAACTAATTTTAGCTTGTTTAGAAATACTGATTTCTCTCCATGATACCTAAATGAGTTGAATATGACTACCTTAAGAGAGAAAGAAATCTCAAAATTTTAAATTTTAAATTACTGCTTCTATTGTTGGTCCCTATCCTTCCATTATGTTTCAAATGTTTAGAATTCTAGCAGGATTTCAGCCCATGCTCACAAAGAAAGCTACAAGTATACCCTTATGATTTATGAAGTTCCCCTGTGTTCTGCACAGGTTATACCTTTCCCCCAAAGCCAGAATAAACTTCATTTTGCATTTCTGCAAGCTGGAGTTTGGTATATGTTTATTCCTCTGTAAATTCTGCTTCAATAGAAGATTTTGTAATAGAAAAGTGGGCCACAGTGCATTAGGCACAGACATGAAAGCAGTATGAGATGACATTCTGGTTGATAAGAAGTGCTATACTTATTTCCAACATCAAATTGGATAACAGAACATATCTCTCATGAATAGATAAATTATTTCAACATTTTCTTAAAATTGCAGCATGCTGTTTCAGAAGGAGAGGATTCTGTTTCATTTTATTTCACTTGATAGCAACCACAAAAATGCTTGTCTCTAGTTTCATTTTACTGAAACTCCTTTTAAGACATGAAACATTCTCTTAAATTCAGAGCATTTAAAAACTAGTCCCAATAAATATTTTTATATAAAACAATCTTGCTGTCTTGACAGTTCATTTCCTGTTTTTCTTTACTGTTCTAATGCTTTATTTCCAAAGTAAGTAAATAAATAAATCCTGTTTGGCAGCAGCCATGGCCACCCTTGTCACAAAATGGGATTGAATAAGATGATACGAAAGAGAAATTAGGACACTGAATGCCAAGTGACTAGACACAGTGTAAAGTTGTGTTATATTAAGAGTTCTGTTTACTCTTTATTACGTTGAATTGAATACCACCTTAGCCAAACTGCACAAGACTAAAGCAAATCAAGAAAAGCAGATAAGCATAATTCCGAATACATGGGGGGAAGACAAAAAGAAGAGAAATGTGATAAGGCTGTAAAAAATGCACTATTACATGATAGAAAGATGAAGGAACAAGGAATGAGAAATTGAAGCATGTTTCTCATCCATGAAACAGGGAACCAGAATGACAATAAACACACCTTTACAAAAGGCTTAAAAGGCTCATCCAAACCTGAACCACTTTCATAATCCCAGCAACCAGGGTCTTTGTCCCATTCTTCTGTATACAACATCGCTCACAGAGATTAAAGATCTATTGGCAATCCCCCTACTCCATGAGCCAACTTCACATAGCACACCAGTTCTAGTATAAGGAAAGGGGCCGAAAAATATAGCCAGGACAGGTGGTGGGGAAAATCAAAGTAAGAAAGACACACTTTCAGTAGTCACTCACAGCTACATTGGTGTAAATAAATAGTGACCATTTCAGTTATTAAAAAGACTAGGAAGTTTATTAAAACAGACTGTACTTGACTAATGTATATGCACACATGGAAGAAAATAGTAAAATATATAATATATATTGTAGTGGAAAGTTGAAGCAGCACAAAGAAGCCCATGCCTCTGAACTACTGCCACCAGAATACCAATATTTAATTATATCAAAGCATTTAGAAGATTAGATGAGTCCACAGATTTAAGCAAGCACCTTCTACACAACTTCATGCCATTTTTTATGTGCTATCTTTTTTATGTGCTATATTTCAATTTACATTTTTGAGACTTCCAAAGCAAAAAGATTTCCATCAAAAAAGCATAACTAATAAACTAATAAATAAATAATAAAACCCAAACCATATTCAGCACTGAAGTTCCTCCAAAGTCTTTATCCCTTTTATTTTTTCCCTAACCAGATATCTTGGGTAAACCACCATTCTATCCCACAATAAACAACTGAACTTCCTCCACACATACTGAAACCAAAATCGACCAACCTAAAATCCACTTTGTCTCCTAAGCCAAAAACTCAATAAAGACATTTGTATTGTCTAAAACAGCAACCTGACTATTGGCTCTTATAAAGAACAGGTGGAGAATCAAACTATAAAAAATATACAAAAAAATATATAAAATAAAATGCTTGATTTCCTATCCTATAATTTTAGATTCAAAAGAGTAGATTAACCATAAGCGATTCTGGCAGTTGTAAATTTTCTAGCCACTCTTTGATAATGTTGAGAAAATATTTTGTTTAGAATTAATAAGCAACACTTCATGATATTAAAAAAAACACAAATCACTTGAATGTGGCATTTAAATATTATTTCTTTTTCTATTTTATTAATTTAGATTAAACAAAATTCTCTTGGATCTGATTTCTGTGATTACAAAAAGTAAATAAAATTAATGATATGACACAAAAATAATCAAATTAAAATTGCTACTGTGAGAAGCACTATAAAGTTTCAAATTTAACTGTCAATAATTCCACCAAAATTGAAGGTAACTTCTGTTTTATTTAGGCACCAACCAAAACAGAAAACAGAGCTGCTTGTATAGCTGACTCTTTTTGATGGTACATGCATGAATGTTTAAAGTATATTTGGCAGTACCCCCAGTTGAATTAGACCATTTCTCATTACAAATTTTTCAGAGTTCAATCCCATCAGGGAAGAAAAAAAGCAAACATAACTGTGTAGTATTAACGTTGGGGATACTATTTTTGATTCTGTGCTAGCCTGTCACAGGGCTATGAATAAATCAGCAAAATGCAAAGATAGCAAACTTGCTCTGGTCTGTATTATTGCATTTTTCCACATGTAGGACTCCCATGTGACCTTAGGACCATTTGTCTTCATATGTATATATAACGTTTCTTGTCTGTTTATATGTCAGCTATTTTTCTCATTGTTTCTTTTTAGATCAGTTTGACATTTTTTGCTTCATACGCTTCATTCTTCATGTTTTGTTTTGTTTTTTTAAGTAATACTGAAAAAAAGTGTTACTTTTCTCAGACAATGAAAGAACAGTTGAGGCATCTCTTAAGATTGTTTACTTCAGGCATAGCCAACACAGAGTCCACCTCTTGCCCACTGCCATCTCAGTGGCAGCTCTTCCCTGCTGAGTAGTCCAGCCCGGCCCTGGCATGCAGTCACTGTTCAGCAGCAATCAAACATAGGGGTGCTATTAACAATGTCTCTGCTGAAACCAGGAACCGGGAAGGACACAGTGCAGTACCAAATCAAATTAGGGCAAATGATTTCATGCATTTTGATACAATGGCTTAAGTATCTCATAAGTTTCATGCTTTTGCTGCTCATATTTTTTTTAACAAAAAAAAAAAAGTTTTGTCATATACATATACATTAACTATATGCTATATTTCCCATGTAGCCCAAGGCAATTCCTCTTCTCTTCATAGCAGCTCAGGCAAGCCAAAAGTTTGGACACCCATGATCGAGTCCAAACTCCTTGCTTAGATCTGAATCAGCTAGAGTGAATTGCTAGGAACATGGTCAGCTGGGTTTACGATTTCTCCAACTGTGGAGACTCCACAGTTCCTCTGGGCAATCTGTTTCAGTGCGGAACCAGCATCAAAGTAAAAAAAAAAAAAAGAAAAAAAAATTACGTTTAAATGAAATTTCTTGTATTTCAGTATGTGCCACTGCCTTTTGCCACGCCACTGTTCACCACTGAGGAGAGTATGGATCTGTTTTCTTTACACTTCAGCTATTTACACACATTGATAAGGTCCCCCTGGAACCTTCAGTTCTCCTGTCTGAACAGTCACAGCTCAGTCAAGTTCTCTTTGTATAGTAGCTGAATCAATTCCCTAAACCACCTTTGGAAACCTTCAGAGTCACTCCATTACATTCAGTTCTTTCTGGAGAGTCCACATAATATTTATATTTTCACTTTGTTTCTCTTCCTTTTGAATAGAAGTAAATGTTTTCAGGCATGCAAATGTTACTGATCATCTATGAGTACATTGGGTTTACTTTGGAAAATATGACTCAAACTTCCAAAATATTTATCTGTCATCATCAAAAAAAAAAAAAAAAGAAATCCTCAGTACAGTTACAGAGGTCCATACTTATCATGTTCCTTAGCAGGAATAATTATTACAAAAATGCTTATCTGTTTAAATATTACATTCTGATAAAAGGTGATAAGTATCATGGTTGTGAACATGTCTAGCCTCTGTTTCTAAACAGAGTAACCAAAAAGTATAGCACAATTTTCTTTTTTTGTAATTAAAGATCTATATAATGTTTAGTCCTACAAGATACAGAGTATTCTAACATAGTCTTTCCTAATTAAAGCATATTATCACACTGCTAATTTCAGGACCAGGAAAACGAAAGTGTTCTCATTTAAAACAGTCTCAGATAGACTATGCAAAAGAATAATATACTTGAGAAGTAATTAAAAATTTGTTTGGAAAAAAAAAAAAAAAGAAAAAAAAACATGACTTGAGTATCCTAAAGATCTCTTTTAAACCTTTTTGTTTGTTTGTTTTTGGGGTTTTTTTTTGCCATCAGGTCTTCAGAATTTAAGTAGTAAAGTACCTACAATTTACCTTGTACACCTGCAATAGCACGTCAGTCCAAGCTTGTTTGCTGATAGTCTCAAATACACTGTCCTCCAGAATTAACAGTTGTTTGTTGCTAAATATAACTAAGTTTTTCTCAACTCCTTTTTTCAAGTTAGCTGCATGAGCCTTCAGATAAAGGAGAAATAATTATTTTCAATATTAATTTCAACAGTTTGGATAGGAAATTCACAAGAGAATAATAATCAATCAATGGTATAAATGAGTGATATGCTCGCTATAATGCGATAATCGTCAGCACTAGAACCATTTCCAATTCAACACTATCTCAAAAATAAGAAGGTCATTACAGGATTGACAGGAGTTGAAGGCAGCAATTGGAACAGGTAATCAACACAATGGATATTTTTAATACAATAGCAAAAATAGGTAGAAAGCAGTAAAATCAATTCCATTCTGAAAAAAAAAAAAAATTACCATTAGAAACTAGTAATTGGTATCAGAAGGAATGGAAGAAAAAAAACTGGGAGAAGGGTATGAATATCAGCATCAACTTAAAGTTCTGTTCACTCTTATGCATGCACTTAGATTTATGCAGTACAAAACACCCACAACAGTAGGATTACTCTTGGTCCACACAGAACTTCTGTTTTGAAAAACTAATACTTACATGTGGTCTTTTTTAAAAAAAAGAAAAAAAAAAAGCAACAAAAAAATACAAACCTACCTGCAACACAGCTTGCATTTCAGTCCACTTCTTATAATCATCAGGTTCAAACAGGTATTCTGGCATAACATGGGGAAGACTTGCTCCTTGGCTTCTAATATTATTTAAAAAAAAAAAAGTTAATAGGCAGGCAGGATAACACTTTAAGTTCAAAATTAAGTTCAAAAATGGGCCACAAATTAATTTTACTTATATTGTAAAATGCCCATTTTTTTCCTTAATTGCCAAAATAAAGTACCAAATAAGCTTTTGATATCAAGAAAAATAAAACTGACTCTTGGAATGTTATTTGAAACACTGAAAGCATCCTCTTACTTCAGTAGCTGACAAACTTGAAAGATGAATTACACTTAACTTGAACCATGCTGAACAGAAAATAGTAGATGGTGAAAGGAAGCTGAAAATTGTGTTTCTATTCTCTGTGTGTTCTCCCGGACTTCCATGGGATGGAATGCTGCACTTTCCACAAATCACAATGAACAGACAGGGATGGCAGATGACAGATTAATTGCTCATCTCTAGGCTGACTCTTGCTGTCCTACCATCTTCACATACAGCTGTACCAGCAGTACAAACATCTAACATTTTTGAAATGGGACTAAAAGCACTATTAAATAGCAACTTGTGAAGAAATGCTTAATGCACTGGCAGAAAAAGAATATCCATAAGGCACAAACTTTGGAGAAATCTGTTAGGACTCAAATTAGCATAGGCAAAAACTAATAGGATATAGTAATACTAAGCATCAATTTAATCAACTAGCAGAAAATATAAACATGCATAGGAGTCCAGCTAGGTCTGGTTCTCTGTGGCAACTTATACAGTTTTGCTTGATATAGTTTATGTCTTCATTTCCAGTCATTAGACAACATCACTCATCAATCATGATTATAGAGATAATAAATTCAGCCTTGACCAACTGGCTACTGTTCGAATTCTGCACTGAAAATGTGAGTTAGTGGACAAAACCCAGTAAGACTGAAGGCTTTTTTGAAAATCCCAATAAACTGCATTGAAATCCAGTATTTCTTTACAGTTGCTGTTACTCTTAGCAAACAGGATTGGGATTGCCTCACCCTAAAATTCATAACTTTAAAGTAAGCAATTAACACCATGCTTTTGATCTACAGTTGCAAACTCTTTATTTTTATCTCACTTGATTCATAGATCAGGTTTGTAAGAGGTGTTTTACATCAAAATATGCTGTTGAACCATCCAAAAATATGAGATGACATCCAGCTTTTGTTAAGTACAGCATAATCTAACATTGAGATGCCCAGTCTCACTAAGAGCTATTTGCATACCCAATTCATTGTCTGAACTAAGAAGCATAGCAAGGTCTGCTACAAGAACATAAAAGAACTAGTTTCAAAATGCAATACCAAGTCTGCCTGGATTTCCTGGAAAATCTTGATGGGAACACTGGACACTGAGCAGGCTCCACTAGTAGAAAATGTTAGACCAATCTATCATTGCTCCAAAAGTATCCCATGAAAACTCTTCAGGAAGACTCCTGAACAGACTAACTGTTAGAGATAACATGAAGCATAAGGTATGCAAAACAACTGACTGCTTCATTGGCACTGTCATAACATAAACAAGATAAGGTACTTGAGAAGACTGTTCTGGAGGTTGACCTCCTTGGAAAAATATTTCCTCTTGTGCTGCTCATTCTGTGTTATGAATAAATGTTTGCATTTCTCAATTAATTTTTTTTTTAAATAAATAAGGTAAAGAGACATTCTCTCTATTCCTCTATTGATCCAAGGTACAATGACATTTGAAGTTAGACAAAAGAAAAAAAATAAATAAAGTCTAAGTTAGTTTGAGATAGAGCTATAAATCCCCAAAGTTAAGAATGAAGGACTCTGAAAGGGACATCAGCTGCCAACTCAAAGATTAATACAGGCCCTCCTGACAGGAACTGAGCAGAATGAGAAGATTTGCCTAGTGGAATTTAGGGTAATGGGATTCAGCAGAGGAAGCACATCTTGAAGTTCCTCTTGACAATTTTCCTAGGAATGTTAACTTGACACCAGACCTAAGGTAGTGGCAAACAAAAGGCTTTTCTTAGGTCAGAATTGAAGTTGTTTCTTGTCCCTTTGACCTCAGTAAAACAACAGTATACTAATCAAATAGATAAGAAAATCTCTTGAATTCACTTAGAGAACTGTTCGGTATCGTATTTCCACAAACTTGATGCCTTGATGTCTGGAAGGATGTAACACTCCTTAAGAAGAATCAGCAGCATGGCATTAATAATACAACGGTATTATTTAATATCCATGAGGTTTTAGAAGATGGAATTTACCACTCTTATAAGTAGTTCTGTTGATAGGTATCCTGGAAAAAAATACTTGCTGATGGCACTACATTCACTACTATTCTGTTTTTAGACGTGCACCAGCAGACACTAGTATTGCTGCAGCTTCTGACTCCTCTGTTATATGAGAAGCAATGTACAATGGTCTCATTATAAGTTTATATGCAACTACATCAATGCCCATTACATGAAGAAGCTCGTATTAAGGACAATAAGTAAACAGATCTTAAATTGCAGCTTAGCCCCTTGAACACTACGGAAGGTGTTAAGAAGATGCATACATGTGGGATTTGAGGGCTTCAGATGATCTTTAAAGACTTAATGACGCCAGACTTTCTCTGAAAGTAATCATCTTCCATTTCACAGCCAAAGACAAGAAGGATGAAGAAGAGTTTGTCAACTGTTATTTGCACCATCTTTCACAGCAGTTGCATTTTACATGATAAAATAAGACTGCTAATGAAGGTTGATAGTACCCAAGTCTGTTCAGCAGCAGGAGTAGTGTTCTCATTTATTGGTGTTATTAATACAAAAGACGACTACATTACAACATCTACAAAAAGTATTGCTAAAGCCAGTGATTACAGGATAACTTGCATCAGTGGAATAACAAAATGATTCATAACAAATCTGATCTGATTATCTATTCGGTCTATCTGCTCAGTCTAAAGGATGAGGTTAACAGTCATCTTCTTTCATAACTGCGAGTGGAGTTCCTCAGGATTCCCTGTGTTGAATGTAACACTACCAAAGGACATCTCAGTTAGTGGTACCTGCAGAGGTTACCTTAGTAAAAGTTAATTAAAATTATATGCAAAAGTCTTACATCTCAAAATATGTGGCATAAAAGTGTCCCTAAACTTACAGTTTAGTTGGAACTGTGTTTGACCTACACTGATAAAAAGTGGGAAATGATAGAAATTTTATCACACATGTACTTACTTAAGGAAAGTAAGCAGTGTAGAATGTTGCCAGTAGAGCTGTACCATTCGTTCAACTGGATCAAGAGGCAATGACTGGTTCAATGTAATGCCTGGTAACAACTGTCCGCTCAGGTGGAATAACATGTCGTAAATAGTCTTAGGATCTTTGTAAAGATTTTGTTTAAAAACCTTTTCTTGGGAAGAAGTCATTTGGACTTTACAGACACCACTAAGAGAGAAAAGTTTTCTGATATTACTCTTTTAAATGAGCAAAACAATCTAACATTATTTTATCATTGACAATGATAAATTTAATAAAGCATGATACAAAAACAGCTGCAAGAAGGCTGATAAGTATAGAAATTTTTCCTTTCCACAGAACTTTTATAAGTATGTAAGAATTTTGAAATTCATGGAACAGTTAAGTTTATGTGAAATATTTCATACGTAAAAGACTGTTTATCATTGCTTTATGCCAAACATAACCGATTTCTATCATGTTTATAAATGCCTACGTGTGTCCCAGGAGAATGGCTTCTATGGTATTGAGTACCAAAACAGACAGGAGTAACTAAGTGATGCCACTAAGATCAATATATTTCCAGAGCGTTTGCAAAAAAAAAAACATTGCTGAAAAGTTATATACGCCAACAAAGTAGAAACAATTGATAGAACTGTGCTCTATCTGGGAGCATATTATCTATCTATAATTCTGGGAGGGAAATAGATTTCAGATAAAAGGACGACATCTAGTTTTAACTGCATATTCAGCATACACTGCACTGTGATATGAGAGCACTGTACTTAGAAAAATATCTGAAAATGAAAAATAACACCTAAATGACGTGTATATATATAAATATATGTAGCATAGATGCTACAATCTTAATATAGGACTGTGCATTTGACTGTGTCTATATTCATCAGATTATATACAATGTATCTTTATATATTATTAGGCAGACACAAGTTAGCTCTATGTAGACATGAATTACCGTCTTAGTGAATGTGGTATTGAAACAGGATTTGGTCCCTTAGACCAGCCAAAGAGAGTGAACCAATTCTGAACAGCAGTTACAGTTTTCTGAAAGATGATCTCTTCTTTGTCCTCATTAGGGAAAAATGATAATTCAGATTCATTTTCTCTCCCATTACTTTGACTATCAGCTTCACTCTCTTCACTCATCTTCTCAGCACTTTCATCCCTTTCAAGAGTAACATGTGAATCTGAATGATAGAGGAAAAAAAAAGAAAAGAAAAGAAAGAAAAAAGAAACAAAAAGATTCCTTATTTTCATATCTTGGTCTGATATAAAAAACAGCATTTATTTTTTTTAAACACAGTAGTGTCAATGAAATACAACTGTCAATGACTAATGATCAATTTATTTCAAGAATAAAGTACGTTAAGTGATGTGTATACGTCTTGGGTATAGAAAAAAAATATGTTTTTGCAAACTAATTTCACTTAAGTTATTACCCAATCAGGAAAAAACGAACAAACAAACAAACAAAAAAACAGATAAGGCTTTCAAAACGATAGTCAGAAATCACAAAAATCTTGCATGCAGTTCCAGTAGCTACTGCTTCACCAACTAGTCATTGATAGTTCTTCACCCCAACCATACAGCATGGAATAGGAACTGAGTTGTGTTCAAACAGTTTATCAGGCACTGCGTAGGTACAATTAAGCTTACTCCCTGACCAGTAAAGGCTTCAGACTTTTCTCCCTTGCTAGGTCTTCTCTCTCCTCCATCTTGATCTGGTTAAAGCTTAGATTGCATATAGTTTTTGTACCAAAACCTAGTAATATTATTGCATAAAAGGTAACAACACAATCTAGAACGAATAACTTAGATAAAATACACCTTTAGAGATGAAATCAACCCTACCATTGCAGTTTTATTGTCTCACTAAATGATGCAAAAATAAACTAGTTGATACCTTGCACACTTTAAAAAAGTATTTGTTTAGAATTTATGGAGAAAGAAAAACAATACAATGCAACACAAGCAAGAGCAGAGAGCCAGGTCCTTAATAAGATGATCAAGCAGACAGATGTTTGAGCAGTTTGGCTGTCTGACAAGTTTATTCTCTTACCTCGTCACTGACCCTTTGCCAGAGATTATTGCCTTTTCATATCTGAAACTGTCATCTTTTGAACACATCTTACATCATTCCACTGCAAATGAGCCATGCTGATAGAGAGCTAATTTTTAATACATTTAACTAACTTAATTGTCTTGGTTAGGCAAATTTGTGATCACAGAAACATCTGCATATCTGCAAAAGTGGTGGAATTCCACCACTAATGAAACAGCAGTAGTAATTTCAGCTGTTCTAACTTCCTATCCAGAAAACTAGCAGCTGAAAGAGATGTGAACAGCCTCAGACATTAGTCTCTCGACTAATGATTCCATGGACATTTTATTTTGCAAATGAGACCATTATATTCTTTGAAAGCTTTTAAATACTTTCCCTTCTACTTAAGCTGTTAAAAGTCAGAAGAGTCTTTTCTGCTGCAAAAACCTAGGCCAGGTTTGCCACGGTTTCACAGGAGAGAAAAGCCTGTCCAGTATTCATTGATCAAACATGCAGAAGCATTTTTTAGCATATGACGCAAATGCAAAATGTATTTATTTAAAGTGGTAAACAGTAATAAGCTGAAAAGTAGTTGCAAGAGGAAGAGTTTAAAGTGAGCAGCTGTACCATACCTGACCAGGAATCATGTGTTTCAGCAGTTGGACCAAAGGAACTTGAGGAACTACTGCAGGAAAGTGATTGTGGAGAATAAAATGGATGAAGAACAACTTCACCACTACTGCTGTCTTCATCTATAAAGCAAGATTAGAAGCAGCTATTGAGTATAACAATACTGTCAGCACTCTAACAGTTTATGAATAGATATCTGCTTTTATACTTCTCTATATTTTATACTCAAATTAAATCAAATAACCTCTCATTTGGCTAATGATGAAAATCTCACTTTGGTCATTAGACTGGGAACAAAAAACATTATGTGCATATTTTTTCCATTAACCATATCATGTACAAGCTGGGTTTGCATACTTGTTATAAAGCAACTATCAAATCAATGCTAGTTTAAGAATTCTGAATTTTGAACGAAATATTCTTAAGGGATTTCGATCTGCAGGTAGAAAAAGAGCTAGGTAATGAGCATTGTCTCCTAGGAGTTTCTTCATGACTCAAGCAACTTTCTAGAAATTTTGACTTTTAAATTTAGCTCGTAAAGCAGATCTAACGAAAATCTCAAAAAAAAAAAAAAATCATGACATGAAACTCTAAATGGATGTGCTGGGTGACTAACTGGCCTTAATACACTGCAATATTTCAAAAACATTTATAGTCTTATCCTATGTAATAAGCACAGTTAAAGTCTGAACCACAAATATGCCTTCTGACAGTTTTGATTGCTGCTGTTTTGTGAACTAATCTGGACTCTGATTATAAAATTGAAATGCCAGCATAACTACTACTAGCTGAGGAGATATGGCAGTGCAAAGCTTTAACATGTGCGGACAACTATAGCCAGTATGGATATTCTACAAATAACTAATTTTGATACATAAAGGTACAGGAAGATTTAAATACAGGCTTATTAGCAAGTATAAAATGCAGCAATTTAATAGTTTAAGCATTCAAAAAACAATGTTCCTATTTACTGTTATATGTAGGTTGCTCCAAAAGTAACGCCTCCTACTTATCTCCAAGGAAACCACGACAGGTACAAAGAGCACAATAACACTAATTGATAGAGAAAATTCTCAGCTGCAAAAAACTATTTTTCAAAGTAGTTACCACCATTAGCTATGCATTCTCACCAGCGGTGAATAAGAGTCTGCATGCCACTCTCATAAAAAACTGCATAGTCATCCACAACTGCTGAAATGCACTGCCCTTTGCCTCACTGCGCTCACATTCACTGTTTGTTCTCCTTAAACATTCAGCAAGGGTTGATGAATGTCAGTGGGTACCATTTTTTCCACACGGAAAAGTTAAATGACACACCTTTGTTTCATACGCACTTCCACGTCAGATACCATTGTGTCAGACTGCCCCTCTGCTGCCATCTGTCACATGGCAATAACGTCTAACAGAATGTTGGCAGGAAGGTTCAGCCCCCACTGCCACACCACCAACAGCTGCTTCTGATGTTGTGGGTCAACATAATAACATAAGAGGAATTACTTTCAAAGCAGCCCTCAAAAAAGACATTCTTTATGGTATAATATTTTTGAACACACATCCAAAAACTGGAGTGATTTTTCAAGTTCTCTGGTCTTAAATACCAATTAAAAAAATCCAAAATATTCAAAACAAATGGTTTTCTCTTTAGAATAAACATGAACATATGTATGACAAGATTTTGCTGATTCTGCTTTGCATTTTAAAAAATGACAATGTAAAGGAAAATAAATCCCACAGTGGAACATTTGTGTAAGCACAGGCATGAGGAACCGCATTTCTTAATCAATAATTTCCATGTATCCACGAAAAAATTTATCCTGATGTCACAAGGCAGATCAATTACTTTATCAAAAATTAATCCCATCCTTTTTTTTTTTCTTTTCTCAACTTTTGAAGGCTAAAACCCCTATCATTTTTTTTTTAAGTATTCTCTTTTCTAATCACATTATTAAAAAAAGACCATATCCTTCCACCACAAATAAAAAGAAAAAAGAAAAACAAATTCCCCAAATACCAATGCATAAATAAAACTCTTCCTTTGCATAACAGATATTAAACATAGAAATAAAAAGATTTATAAATGGAAGCACAAGAAATATTCAGAGCGAAAAACAAACCTCACTTGCCTAGTCTTGAAAAAAACACATCTTAGAACTGCATGACAAAACAGGACATGGAACTAGGTTTCAAGATAGGGTGTACCATCAGTATAAAAGCTAGAGCAAATGCAGTAATCTATATTTTTATCTACCAGAAAGATGAATGCAGAACATTTTACACTGCAGAATGGCTTATAATGAGAAAACACAGTAAGCTAGAGCATAGGAAGTTCCGCACGAATGTGCGCAAGAACTTCTTTACGGTGAGGGTGACGGAGCACTGGAACAGGCTGCCCAGGGGGGTTGTGGAGTCTCCTTCTCTGGAGATATTCAAGACCCACTTGGAAGCCTACCTGTGCGACCTGCTGTAGGGAACCTGCTTTGGCAGGGGGGTTGGACTCGATGATCTATAGAGGTCCCTTCCAACCCCTACAATTCTGTGATTCTGTGACAGCAATAGATGGCCATTGGTACAGCACAAGTTTCATGCTTTAACACTCTATTACTATATTCATTCATTCATCACTTTGCAGAAGAGCTCTACCGGATCACCCACTCTGAATACCTATACATAAATTTCATCATGATTTACAAATATTAATGCTAGATCCACAGAGGTTATGCTGCAATCTCACCTAACATCCTATCATAGGATCAAAGAGCTCTCTGCTAGCTACTTCTGATATCAGACTCCAAAGCAAAAGAGTAACCCAGTGTGATCTCTGATGACATACACACACACACAAAAAAGAGAAGGAAAAACTCTGCATGTTTCTCTTTTTTATTATTACTATTATTTATTTATTTATTTTTGATTGCTGGCATGGTTTTTCACAGGTATTGGGGAACAAAACAGAAGAGCACGTGGTTAGATATGTGGAAGCAAAGGCTTATGGAATAGGTTTCAAAGACACTATGCTGTATACATATTGTTCAGTCACATTAAACAGCATTTCACACCAAAATAATCTGTACAAAGACATAAGAGAGATTCAAGGAAGTTAGCCACAATTATTTTCAAATCCCATATAAAATGACACTGTAAACAAACTAACAAGGAATCAACAAAGAACAGAAATATCCAGTTTTAATGGCTTAAACTCTTCGGCTTAGCCCTCAAGGGAAAGCTACAAAGCCTATCCAAAAAGCAGCTCTGGAAAAATGATCAGTCAGACACAAAATAAGTAAATAAAGATTTATAATACACAATACTTTTCCCACTTTTTCATCTTCATTAATTTGTAGCATGATCCATGCACGATATATTAACTATCATCTGTATCTGAAAAAAATAATTACATCTCCTTGCTAATCTCTTTTCTAGCTTCACAAGTATGATCTCTTCTCTCTCAGATACTCTGAGTAACACATATTTTAAGACAAAGCAATCTTAGAAACCAGTCTTCAAAGTGAAATCTACTCTAAGGAATGATTTGCTTACCTGAAAAACTTGTCTGTTTCATCAAAATATACCAGATAGCAATTGCAGAAAATATATTTTACCCCATACCTAAACCCCCCTTGAGCAGGAGGTTGGACTAGATGACTGGCAAAGGTCCCTTCTGATCTGAATTATGTTCCTAATCTCTTCCCATAAGTACAGATACACACAAAAAGACTGCAGAGCACTGAGATGGGAGAGAGAGAGACTGAGTTGGTGGGGCAGGCTGAGACAGACACAGGCAGTCAGAGAAACACATTACAGATTTCTAGTCTGTGATGATGGATTTTAATAGGTCTTAAAATACTGCTGTGCTCTCCAGCCTTCTAGAACAGTAATTAAAAATACTGAAAACCATTCCCAAAAGTCAATTAATGACTGCATTTTACCATAACATCATGTAGCTTTCTTCTCCTTTGCTTTCTTCAAAAAATATCTAGCTGTTGGCCTAGAGATAACTTATAACTAAATTCTATCAATATAATATAAATTATACTAATTTGGCGTCTATTGTTTGGGCTCTTTACTTATATTTTAAAAACGTCATAATACTTAAAGATTTAGTATGGTCTAATATTTTTCAGTACACATTATCTAATAATCTACATGGGTTTATCTCATTTCAACAAGAAAATAGAAGCTATTAATCTGTTCTAAATACTTAATTGCAGCATCCCTATGTAATTAATGAAGCAAAATACTATCCTAAGGATAGCATGCCGTTATCATATTGAAAACTCTGATAACAATAATGGAGATGCTCCAGACATTATATAATATGAAGAGGCAGAATGCTGACTACTTACTGCTTATCAAAGTAATTTGTTGTTCAGAGCGACGCAAAGCCAAATACGAGTGTACAGTAAGAAGGCAATTCTCTGCTGTTGCAGCAACCTGAAGTGGAAACCTGTTCAAAACAAAACACAAGGTAACAGTTTTCTATTTAGCCACGTCAATCAAAATATGTCAACAGAAGAAGACAGAAATAAAATATTCAGACCCACTTCTTTTCTTCTCTATCCTGGTTTATTAAGTACATGGATGAGGTTGCACATGCTGAAACAGGAAGGGTAGCATATCTCCACATCACAATTTATTTACTGCGGAGCATATCACTAATCCCAAACTCCTAGAGTTAAAAAAGAACTTATGAAATAAATGAACCCTGTCTCTGAAAAGCAGTTAAATATAGCTGATAGCTATAAACCTACTAAAAAGATATTGCTAAGCTAAAGTCTAGGCACATTTCCCAAAGAAGGTGACAGTGTTTCCTTTCATGAAACACTGAGACCTGGGACAAGAAAAGAACTGGAAGGAATTAGTAACTGGCTACCTTTTAATGATCATATCTCAGATTATTATGATTTCGTTAGAGTCT
Source organism: Alectoris magna (assembly GCA_030625065.1). Taxonomy (NCBI): domain Eukaryota; kingdom Metazoa; phylum Chordata; class Aves; order Galliformes; family Phasianidae; genus Alectoris; species Alectoris magna. The sequence continues at coordinate 83,079,320 of CM060560.1, forward strand.
AAGGTCAATCACATTATGTCTTCCTTATCTTCCAATCATGAACAAAATCAGAAATAGCATAAGTTTCCCCAGCTGCTCATTGACAGAGAGCTGTGGAACATGGGAACCACAGACTACAGCATATTTGTGTCATCAATGATCACAGCAATGCACCTACCCACCTACATAAAAGGTGGGTGACCCATGGGTCCAGGAGAGGCCCATGAAGGAGCGGGCTGTCCCCCTGCAGAACTGCTGGGAGAGCTGCAGACTCTGGGAAGCCGATGTGGGAACAGCTCAGGCAGGATGGCATTGTAGCAGGAACCCATGTGAGGCAGGGGCAGAGAGTAACCAGGGAGGATCAGCACAGACACATTTATGGACTGACCACAGCCCCCAATCTCCATCCCTCTGTGCCTCTCAAGATGGATGAGGCAGAATGTGAATGGGAAGAAGGTACTTATAGTTTTTATTTCGCTTTTATTTCTTACTGCTCCTTTCCCCCTCTCCCCTTCCCTATGATATTTTCACTCCCTGTTCTTTGGAGGAAGGAGAGTGAGAGCACAGCATGGTGGTATTGAGTGTGGAGTTAAATCACATTCAAAGGCTTTTTTTAATTTAGATTTTTCAAGTTGGAGGAAATAATTGCCATAGCCAAATATTTCTTCTTTTATACTTGGTCAAGGCATTCTTGAATTTTGTTATCTTTTTTATATCAGCCCTGTGAAATGAAATGTCATTTACTCTGCTTTGGAGGCAATAGGAAGAATAGAGATTAAAAGCAGTAATTGAAATTAACTGCAAGTTCTCATGTAAGGCAGTCATTAAATAAAAATTAATGCATTTTCATATGATCCATTTAATGTAATCTATGCACACAGTAAATTACTTGCCTAGAGGACAAATATATTTTTTATCTACTTCCTCTTACACAGAAAGTTATTTTTCCTGTAAAACACAACTGCCATGTCAAAGGCAAAAACAATGTCAATGTGTTGCCAAATTCAACAGTACCTATCCCTTTCCCAGTGCTCACTCTGATTTACAGGAAAAATTGCTAATATTTACATGGACTGTATATGAACTATGCAAATCAACTGAAATTTTAAGCCTGGATTTAGAAGAACAAAACAGTGTAAAGCATAAGTAGCATCCTTATCCATGTAATTAAAGACAGGATATATTTTACCAAAATAGGTAAACATTTTAATTCCATCCTACAACAAAGACACACTAACAGCACACTTGTCATGGTTTTGTAATTTTTGCTATTGGTATTCCACATCATAACATCATGTGGAGCACAGAGAAGAACTACACGTCCCAGGGGACCTTGCGGTCAGAGAGGGAAAATACGTCATGGAAGCGACGCTCACTCTCTCTCTCTCTCACAGCCTGACAGCGGGTGTGGGTGTGCTTCCAAGCCGTGGTGCCTTCAATTTCAAAGTAGGCTTCTCGGTCTTCGGAAACCTCTCTCTCTCTTTTATTTCACTTGATTTATTAGCCTCAATTTCAATTAGATTGTATTATAGTAAAATAAGTTTTACTCCTTAGATCGTTGCTGCTGCTCTGTTTGTTTCCTTGAGCCCAGCTCCCATCTCCCTACCCCTTTCCCTTTTCCCTTCCCATTTGTCAGGGGCTGGGGGCCCACGGGCCTACTGCCCCCCCGTCACAGACACAGATTGATCTAGATAACTCCGTGACACTGTTTTAGATACTGTGTTATTTCATTCATTTCTGTTCACATTTTATATCAGCTGCTCCTAAAGCCCACACCAACATTCGGCTCACTGACAGGAAATCAAATATGTGTCAGCAAACCAACATGGTTAGTACTGTCTTTTACAAAAAAGACGAACACATTTTAAAAGAATACAGCATTTGTAAGATAATTCACCATTCCTGAACATAATTTTTTTCATCTTAATGGTAAAAGACATGGATTCCTTTTAATGTTACTATGATGACTTTAATTTTGCATCTTTTTTTCAAAAGCTTATAAAGTTTGCATTTAAATTGAGGATGGTCTCCTTCATTTCATTTTAATGACAAATATGGAAAAGATCTTATTACACAGAGCAGAAAGGATTATTTGTCTATAGTAAGATTTAAGAAGCTGCTAGTGTATAATATAAAAAGTTATTTTAATTAAATGTTGTGTCTTCTCAGCAGCTATATTTCAGATCTCATCATATGCCCAGATTATCCTTTTCTCATAATTACTCCAAGCTTTAGCACACATTTATGAATAACATCCTACACAATGATTAAATCTTACAACTAAATAAGTGTTTCTTGACTGATGATCTGCACAAAGAAATATAAAAAACTATTCCAGTACGAGCTGCTACAACTGAAGTGTGCACAGCCCTTGCTTCAAAACAAAATAAAACTTGTTACTATGCTTCAAAAAAGTATGTTCTATGATGTAGTGTGAGATATTTCACCCTTTACTGAAAATATAAACAGCAGGAACAGCTTTTCATCACAACGATGTCACTCTCTCCTCCATATGCATACACTTCTTCATCCCACAAAGGAAAGAGACGAACTAAATAGACAAATACTGAACACACAATACTGTATTTGATCTCCATTTAGCAGAGGAAGAGAAGACCTTCTGGATAGTTTTTCACCATATGCTACTTTCTAGCAAAATTTAATTCTCATTTGTAATGCAGTTGCCCTCGCCTCCCCATCTTCACTTGGTGAGTACCACTAAACATTTCTACTTTACCAGTCTTTAAAACAACTAAAATCCCTTATAAGCCTGCTAAGTTATTCAGACACGTCTTCTTGAATTCTTGGGTACAAGGGGAATGTCTGAAGCTTTTGACAGAACTGAAATTTGTGTGATTCTTCTAATACATAAAGATTTGCAAATATATGATAAACATCAACATCTTTTCCTGATACCATCAGTATAAAACCAGAAAAAAAAGATGCTTTACACGGTCATAAACATTTCATAATAATAATAATTTTCAGTTTGACTCAAACCAAAATCATATACCACAGTGAAATCTAGCATAGAATGGACTGCAAAATTTTAATAAGGAATTATTAAACTAACCCTAACTAATAAGGAATTTGAATATTTCGAAATAAGAATTATCAGGATTTTCTGAATCAAGATCATGTGCCTCCAAAGCAATCTTAGAAGACAGAAGAGTTACCAGTAAAGATATAAAAAAAAAAAAAAAAAAACAAGACCTCAACATGGTAACTTAGATAAATCTTACCTTAGGGACCAAAATTGAATTTTGTGTTTAGGAATTGTAAACCAGTTGAAAAATAAATATCCATTTTCAAGTTTCACTTTTTTCTTTTCCAGAATTATTCTTGCTTGCCTTTAGCCAACCAATTTGTATTATAATTTCTGTTTTATATCCTCCTCTGACAGTTTGGACCACACCCCCGAGTGAATTTGAATTGCACATATTACCTGTTTTCATCTTTATCAGTGAAGAATATATTCCCTAAAAATGACACTGGACTAGATGATTCAAAGCTGATATAACAAATTAGTTCCATATTTGTGCCATCTGATGAAAGAACGATATCTTGTCCTTCTGGGAACCGTATAGAAAAAGGAGAAATCCTTCCACCATCTTCAAGTTCAAGATCTGGAAGTTCAACCTGAATTTCTGATTTCCTGTGTTAAAAATAAATAAATAGCAATGACAATTGTGAACAAAGTATGAGAGTAATGAATTTGATTCATAGATTCATACGTCTATGAAACTGCTTTTTACAACTAAATAAAGAATAACTTCAGTTTGGATGTACACATCAAGTGAAACTAACTGAAGACTTCCCTTAGATTGGTTTTGTACAAATGTATCTCAGCATTTTAGTATTAACCACAATAGCTCAACATCCAAATGAAGAGAAATTTCTACTCACTGTGCTAAAAAGACTTAAATGTTACATCCTTACTGATGCTTTCTCAGAGGTGTCCTAAAGCTAAATCTTTCATTTGTATATATTAGATTGCACCATCACACATTAATGCTCACGCAAGTTTTACAACAGCAGTATAAAGTGGAAATTCGTCAAGATATATAAAGATTCTTTCTGTGGTTATCTAATTTTAGGTTCTAGCTCTGAAATGACAATGCGAGTCAGTCCAGGCCAATACGGAACCCTTTCAGATGCAACCTCTAAGTAACTTGCATTTTACCTCACAAAGAAAAATGAATTCACTTTTTCAGGAGAGAATAGAAAACAAGAATGATTTGAATTTTTGTAATAAACTTATTTTGATATTTTTACCTTAAATAATCTTGTGGAATAATTTTGATGGCTGTTTCAGTTTTCACATCCAGAGGAACTGGCATCAGCATTAGAAAGGGAGGATCAAAATATATTTTCGGTGACTTGACAGTACCAGACAAAGTTACTTTGTAACGTGATGGATTATCATTTACACACACTGACATTTCAGATGCATATGTCCCAGGACAAGCTGTTAAAAAGTTTTTTAAAAATATATTTTTTACTATAAACTCAACAACTAAAAAAGTCACAGTAAGAACTTTCAAAAACAGTCACCAGTCCTATTTCTTAATTGAAATGTAGTTTAACATATAGCAAGAGTAATATCAGAAAATTTATTTATTTAAAAAGTTCAGAATAACTGTTTGCAGAAAACCACAAATCCAAGAATTTATCACAAATTTCTGAAATTGTTAATTATTCTCCACTAAAATTTTTCTCCATTTCCAACTAAATGGATGCCAGTGAAGAATTTGTGTACATTGTTATACAGACTTGAAAAAAAAAAAAGAAGTTAGACATAGTTAAAAGCTGAAGATAAGCCCTAAAAAAAAAAAAAGTGCAGGAACTGTGAAAAGTCAGTCATATAACCTCTTACTTCAGTAGGAAAAACTCTAGAAGATAGAGGTTGTAATGTTCGCTATGCCTATTACAAAAACAACCCACCTTCCAGAGGCACCGAATTCATGTTAATTTACTGGCACATCTGGGAATACTATTATGAATTATTATTCTAAATATTGTGGAACATTTGAACAAATTGCTTCAAAGCATACTCAAGGTTTTCCCCATATAGTAAAACTTTACACTGCATACCTATGAAGTTGATTAGTACAAACTCTTCATTAATTGTGTCTATCATATGAGTTTTGTTCTACCTGATTTTCTATTAGAAGAGTAATTATTTTCAATGAAGATATATTACAAGAGGGCTACAGATCATGGGAAAACATTGAACATCAAATTAAGAGCAATTGACTTCTACAATTATTTATGATCTTCCGAAAATAAAAGATTGGGGAAAACAGTGAAAACACAAATGACTTCAAATGATAATTATTTACTAGTGTTCCTTCTGTATATATTTGTTTGCATTTACGTATACAATTGATTCAGTAATTTAAAATATTGTATTTTATTTGTATTAAGACTGAAGCAAAGAACAACATGCATTCTCACAATATAAACGTGTAACTTGCACAACCATTTTACAAATGATCGTTTCCTCCTTTAAAGCAAGCCATCTTTTAATTAGTTCTGCAAAGATCATTATATGAAAACTATATATACTTCTCCATTTCAGGAGGCAAAAATCACAGCCCAACCATAGGCTGAAAACAAAAGCTATCAAAAAGATAAAACATAATGGAAAAACTTTCTGAAGTACAGCAAACAACTCCAAACAACAATGCAATAAACACTGCTTTTGCATATTCACAATATGTACGCAGAGCAACATTAAATGTATCACACCCGACTTATAAGAACTTCCTTCTTTTCAACAATGGTGGGGCCACCAGTAGGCCACTCTGAGTTCCATAAGAGGCTTCAGCAATTCAAGTACAGTGTTACACTACTCTCCGTGCAAAACACTTGACTGTGTATAATGTGGAATTCTAATACTCGTTCTTCAATTTCTCTTTTGGTATACGTTGTTGATTATCACCTTTCTACATGCTCCCAAGCTTTGTTAGAAGTGCATCTTATGCTTAACTTGGTGTCTGCTTGCCTGGGCAAATTACTGAGAAAGTAATATACCTAACTGATTTTACATCTTTTTGAGGAAGGAAATTTCTATTCTTATTTAAGTTCCGCCTATTTAAAAAATAAAATAAAAATCAAGGAATCACATACGTTCTAAGTATTCTTGGAAAGCATAAGCATTTAAAGTCCAATTACCCAACACATTAACAAACAGTATTGAAAACAATTCAGGTATCCCAGCCTTTGATGTGTTCTACATGCAAAGTAGAAACAATGTTTTTGTTAGGTCTGCAGTGTCTTATTTTCTCAGAGCTTCAACAAGCCTTTTATTCATGTTAACTCAAAGATCATCAAAACAAGGGCTAGTCATCATTCACCATAAAAAGTAATTTAAAGAAGTCTATAAAGATGACAAAACTGTTTAAAGTATCTGTAGAAGAACTAACAAGGTTACTTACAAGAGCAGAAGAACACAGCAATACTGACTTTTTGTCCTGGATCAAGAAATCCTGACTGCTGACTAAATTTAAAAACACTGTCTTTTATATTTTTGCCTGCATCATCACAATTCAACTTCCATGTCAACTGTTGCCTTGAGATATTCTTCAAGTCAAGCTTCTGCAAATATTTACAGAGAAAAGAGGGCATGATGAAAGAGGGAAAAGCAGCAAGCACCATGATACTTCTCACATTCTTTTGCAATCAGATCACATTGAAAGCAAGAAAGCACTAGAAAAAAATTAAGAACCCAGTTTACTGTAAGGCAAGGAAATGAGTATGCCTGTCTGTACAGACTAAATGATTTCCAGTTGTTTGCCACATTCACTGCTTTCCATACTTAGGAAAAAAAAAAATAATAATAAAAATTGTGAGATTAACAGATCAAAACATCATAAGTTACTTAGCCAAACATAAATGAGCTTTTGCTGATACGAATGAAGAACAGTAAGAACTAAACACATAACTCACAACATAAAGACTCACAGGTCCTAAAATATTTATATCTAAATAGCTGCTCTCCCTCATGGTGCCTATGCTTCCCCATACATCAGAAAGCCAGGAAGATCCCTCAGTTCTAAAAATTTCGTAGCGATCAAAGACAGAACGAATTCAAAACCTGAACACAACATTAACTAGAAAATATTTAAAACATATAAACACATACATTTAGACCATGAGCGAATTTTAAGATCCAAAATACAACAATTTCCAATTCATCTTTAAAGCAATTAAAAGACGTGGGCAATAATACTTGTATTTACATACCTGAGAATCCAGACTTTCATCAGGAACATTCGAATGTATACCACTTGAATGTCGTGTAAATTTAAGTTCCATTGAGGAGAGCTCCAGTGGTGATTTAAGTACTGTTGAAAAAGATAAAGATGTTTATACAGTATTGTTTTTGACAAATAGATACCCAAAATGCCCTCATAAAATAACTGTTTCTGAACATGTTTAATAGAATTGCTTCTCCCCCTTTCATAAAGCTATGGTTTATTTTTTTGTTCCCATATTATAAAAATCACAGAGGTAAGTTTCTGACTGAATATGACCCTTCAGTCACATTCAAATGATTATAATATTACACCTATCACATGTATAGCATCTCTCCTTTGTGTAAGGATGCTATAAACAGTCTCATGTGATTTTCCAGTTGTAGACGAATTCAAGGACATTCAAACTATATTCACAAGCATACTTGAGATCAAAAGCAATGCTCATTAAAAGGAGACCCTACCGTATCTTCAGACATTTACTTTAGTAATATTCATTCATTTTCTTAATAATAAAAATTGCAGAATATTACTTTCAAATAATTCTACATTTGCATCCAAATCCACTAATTTTACTTCCAGACTCTGGATGATTTTAGTAGTTATAATATGTAGCTGTGACAGTATTCACTAGAAAAGACTTGAAGGACAACAGCATTCCTCTTAATATCATATAGCCAAAACAAAGAAAATGTGTCACAGTATGAAGTCTAGAACAAAGATTTGGGGGGGGGGGGGGGGGGGGGGAAAGTACGTTCTCATAGGAGCTTTCAGTTTGCTGCCATATTTGGTTAATAAGCTGGCCACCTCTGTAAATTAATATTCTTTTAGAGTAGGAACCTCATCATTTGAATAAGGTTTTCACCAAGTAACGTGCAACTGTTAGTCATGGAGTCCCCACTTTCCGTAGAAATCATCTGTGTTTTCACAGGGAAGAATGAAGAAATAGCCAGGAGCAAAAGGGGAGAGATACGAAACTCCGTGAAGAAACTACAAGTCTGATCAATTCTAAAAAGGCAGCACACGTAGTATCTTCACATGGATATTACACTATCAGAGGCTTAGTTCTCCATTTTGCTTTTTTGCTTGTTCAGCATTTTCTTACACATCAATAACTGCCTCCAAGCAAAGTCCTTAAGAGATTAGCAATGTCCCACACAACAAAACCCTTTAAAAAAAACCTCGTTTTTATATTTTTATTAAAAAAAAAAGGGGGGGGGGTAGATTTATGATTGATTGAAAACATATTTATGACACTCAAGTTAAAGGACTGAGTTGACTTCTCTGAGATCTCTGAGATTCTCTGGGTGAACAATTCTGAGTACAAGCGTTGGCTATAACAAACAGATTGAAGTGCCAATTGCACTGTTGTGGGCAGTCTGAATCCTAAGCAATCAGAAAATCTGTCAGAGGAAAAAAAAAAAAATTATAGGAAAGGAAAATAAATGTGCCATAACACAAAGTAGAGAGAATTAAGTATGTTGCCAAAAGAAAAGTTTGAACTTGCAACATCTTCTTACCAATGTGTAATTTGTAAAATGTTTATCTGAAATGATGAATCAACAAAATTTTGAACTTTCAGAATGTAGTAATAATCAATTTCCTTTCAGTGATACAAATAATCTGACTGGTTGCCTGTATCTGTGTAATTATATGAAATAATGAGTAAACAACATATTTATCTTGACTATCCCCTCACAGTCCCCCAAAATGTCCCATAAGAATGTAATTCCAATACTCAAATAGAAACTATAGTCAATAATAAAGAAGTACTGAAAGCACCATAGATCCATTTTAATATGATTGCTTCTTGTTGGCTACCAATACAGATAGCTTGAAGAAAAAAAACATCTATTCAATTGCACCCTGGTTCCATTTGGCAGAATATTAAATTTATTATAAGATTAATAAATTCTGTAAAAATGGAAAATTAAAGGGGTTTTTTTTTCTGAATTCATAAATCACTTCTACACTAGCAGTTACTTAGATTCATAATTTTTTAGAGGAACAATCCGTACTAACCTCATACTAATATGCATATTAATCTTTATTCTGTTTGTTCTTAAACTAAATATATGCGGAAACATTTAATATGAATTTACCTCCCTCGCATCTTAAATGATTCCAAAAAAATCTGAGAGACATTCTTGAGACCACTTTAAGACTTAACTTTTGCATAAGGAAGACTTCCTCTGCAATCTTCAATTAAAGACAAAAATAAATAGGAGCTGCTCATTGCCCACATTATGAATTTTATCAGCCAGGTACCATTCAGTGCTCCTAAGATTTTGTAAACACTATGTGAACAACATTCCAGGAAGATACTCAACACTTAAGTCTCATTCTCAAATAGAGAGTAAATGCGTATTAAAAATTGAGATGAGAAAAGCTGGTGAATTCAAATAATCGCCATATGGAGGTTTATATATTTGTTTGAATCAGACAGGAAATGAAAGAGAAACAGAAACTGTTTAAACAAAAGCAGAGAAGAATTGTTTAAGATATAAATATCTTACTGCAGACAAAGTGTCTGTAAATTTGGCAATTAACAAATTCTGAAAGGCCAGAAGAGTGCAGTTCCGCACATAAAAGCAAACAGAAGCAAAAAGACTAAATTGTTATCTCAGATAGGATCAGAGCCAGAAAGGCATTTTAAAAAGGATTTTAAATATAGCTAGAGCTCCTAGTTTTCACAGGCTTAGACTGGAAAAAGATCATGAACGATTTAGCAGCTCTCTACACAGATGAACTGCTGTCAACACTGAGATTTGTATGTTAAGAACCAGAAATACTAATTGGAGTTGGAACAAAACTGAATTTTGATTATTTTTTTTTTAGGTTTTTTTGTTTTTATTTAAATCAAAGAACTGAAAAACTGATATAGGAAATTGGCTATAGAAAAAAATATATATATATCCTAGCATATGTGATAGGATTTACAGAAAGCACAGCTTTATATATGTTTAACAATACAAATTCACATTTTAAAAATTTTCACATTTCTCGGAAACTTGCAAATTATACAGTAACTTAATTTTCAGCCTTCCATTATCATTTCTGGTACTTTTTTTTTTTTTTTTTAAGAGGGAGGAGGGTGCAGTGAAATGGTAATTCTCTGTAATTAGAACACAAGCAAAGACATCACCACAAATGTAAGCATCCATCACTTTCTTTAGGTTCCTAGTTTACCTACCAACTGCTTTAACTCTACAGATTGGAATAGCCACAGCCACCCTCTGTGGCTGTGGTGCAATGACATGCTTTACAGATCCAAGAGAACTCGCAGATGCAGAGCGTTGCTGTTGCAATTGAAGGTCATACCAACGAGTGTTAACTGGAAGAATGAAGTCATATGCCGCCACCTAAAGGACATAAAGTGACATTGTGGTCACTTTCCCAATGCAACTGGTATTTCCTGAACCAACTTGTTTTCTTACTACTATTTCATAATTATCAAAATTAACATTGAAACTGATCACACTAATAGGATTTTTATTACTATTCATTATCAGTTGTTTAACTACACAGTGAAAAGCCATATTCACCCCACCAAGGAAAAAAATTGTATGCTCAAAAGAATCAGGGTTATCATCACAGCTACAGACAAGGCTTCTGGTAAGACACTGTGCTGTGCTCCTTTGCAATATGAGCAAAGTTAAAGGTTGGAACTGTGACATAACCATGAGCAATGAGGGGGAAACAATGGCATAAATTAAGAAAGTCATTTTCAAATGTTGAAGAGAAAGAATCAGCATAGCAACATGGGCTCAGACATCCAAGTGAAGCATGAGTTAAAACATACATTACTAAAACTAAAAACCATCACTGAAGCTCACTGACTTTGAAGATTCCAAATCCCATTGGTTTTGATCCCAGTTTTATGTCAGCAATAACATCCTCACATATGTGAGGTTTATAGAATTTGAAGAGAGTACTTAATTTTACTGAAAGTTACCTTCTTCCTCCCTTCCCCCCACACCCACACACAGCTTATGCACTTGAGAAGCCTAATTTATTTCACAGTGAACTTTTCAAGAAGGCATTTCTTGCCTTTCACGCAGTCTTTCCAAGGACAAACTTTACAGTATGCTCTCCAGAAAGAAAAAAAAAAAAAAAAAAAAAGGATTATCATAAAAAAAAAAAAGGCAACATAAGAAAAACCAAACCTTCTACCATAAAGCCACTGTTGGGGTACTTCAAATTCTACAGCTGTTTTCACCTTGAAGGACACTGCAATCTTCAAAAAGGATTCTGGCCTGTAAAATCTGTGTGCTGCTTAAAATATGCAGCAAAGCCAGGTATATAAAGGAGATATAAATCATTTAAAAGCTTCCAAATACCACGGGGAATGCTTTACTTTTGTATATATGGTAGTGAACAAAATATATAAATGACAGGAAAGGGAAAAAAAAAAAAATAGTCCTACCACAGAAAATGAGTCAAATATTCATTTGCAACAGGTTCAACACAGAACTTAGATAATGAGAATCAAGAACACAGCAATCACGATGTTCGGAGTTCCAGCAGCATTTGTAAGACAGAACTACAAGCTCCTGGTGACCAAGATGTGCTGAACATTATGGAACATTTTGTGTTTAGCAAGATGACAATGTGCAGCAAGGGGAAATTTTTTTCTAGCAAGATCACAGCACTCATGTTATCATTGATGATTCAGATCTGAAAGATTTTATGATTAGATTTTATAACACAGAATTGCACTTTGCAAAATTAAGATGGTAAATGACATTTTCAGTAACTAATATTGAGTTGTATCATTAGCAAAGATTGAGCAAGAAATCTCCTGATATGATTTAAATGCACTTCTGTACTTAATATCACAAAAAACACCCACATAAAGTATTCCACATTACCTCAATGTAATATGCAAATAATGGGGAAAAAAAAACCTAAAAAGGATATTTTCCTCATGGAGGTAGAAGCTAGCTCCGTTCACTTCAAAGTATGTTTGAAATACGTTGTCCTTAACAACAGTGGCTCTTCACAGCTTAAGACAAACAACTATCTTTGCTCACAGTTGAAACTAAAGAGTATTACATGTCGAGACTTTGAAATTCATCAAAAATCATTTAAATTGTTTTCTGAAAACGTATGTGAACTTTGATAAGTTAAAGCTGAATACCTGGTTATTTAGTAATGTAGCCATTAAAATGCACATTTAAGAAACAACTTCAAAGTGAGCCAATGAGAGAGAAGGAAATTTTCAAGGACTCTCTAGGTCAACCATCTTGTTTAACAGTTACAGACCAGACCGCATCAGAAGCTTCAATCATGCTTCTCAAGCTGTACAATTTTTCTATTGGTCACATGTACCTAGCATACATTTTCTAAAGCGTAAAATGCAATCTGCTGCATATATCAATAGCTCCCTAGCAGTATGGCTCACCATAAAGAAAAAGATGATTACATATCTCAGCACACATCTCAGGTTTAGAGATTATAGCCAGCATGTACATCCTACATGGGCAATTCCAATACTCAAAGTACTACTACCAAAGCAATGCAGTATAAACAATTGATCTGAAAAATCCTTTCCATTCTTACCAGGTATGACAGACATACAAATATAATGATGCAATTTTTCAAGCCCTAGAAAGCTTGGTAAGACTAAAATGCTTAAACTATGTTATGACTTAATTGGTTATGCAGAAGAGCAGTGCCTATAGCACTACTGTTTTGTGCATTTAGGTTGGCCAGTAAGAGGTGGAATTTCTTTACCCTTCTTCCAAAGCAGCTTTTCAAAATTTGTTCTTCATTCCCAATATCAGGCCAATCTGTTCTCCTTCTATTGTGAAGCAAAGGTTTAACTTGCTTTGTACTGGCAAACAAAAGCAACAGCTCAATTTACTACATGCAGATCTTCACGTTCACTGAAAGCCTACGTTTGCCCCCAAGTACAATAGTGTAAAGACAGAGCCAAGACTACTCACAAAAGTGGATTTGTATAATATTGAAGAAGTCATAACTTGTATCTGATTCATAAGTACCTTTGATTCATTAACTTCACATTAACTAATACGCACTCAATAAGACTCACATTTATGTATAGAAACTGTATTATAATCACATACATGCACAAACACCACTGGAATAGAATTGAAAGTTAACTTTTTTCTTACTACTTTACTTTGCAATCACAATCATTATTTTTCTTTTTAAATGTACTTAAAACAGATCTATTTTACAATTCTCTTTAAACTTAAAAATGGAAAATTCACTATTATATTGCATAATGCACAAAATTAATGACATTTTATTTAAAAAAATCAAACAAACTCTTAAATTATTACTGGACTTACATTTTAAACAGTCCGTTAATACTTCATGGTTATGTATCTGTTGAGATATTTTTCTTAAGCCTACATTTAACTTCATAAATCAGAGGATACAAGGAGAAAAGGATGAGAAGCAAGCAGCCTAGTATGAGTTGTTTCACAAACACTCAGGGTTATTAACATAATATGAAATATTTTTTCTGTCCTGATTTAATCTAATTATGCACATTAATTGGAAAGGAGACCTGATCTGCAAAGTGGGAATCTTAACAATTAAAATACTTCAAAAGAAGCTTTAAAAAAAAACAGTCACGTGCAACAAAGCAGTTTTTTGTTATGTGTTCACCTCCAAAAGACACACTCGCGTAGGAAGCTGTAAGAAGATAACAATTCTTTAAATAAAACATATTTCTGCTATCTTTCATTTAGTAGTCATTTACAAGAGAAAGAAAAACATAACTTTTTCTTAAAAATTGCTAAATAAATGTTGTAGAATTTTAAGAAAACTTTTTTGATCAAGAAAGCCACACAAATTCACTTGAGTTTTTCAAAATGCCACAGATTGGTCACAAAGTAGATGACGCCTCTAAGCCAAACACTAGAAAGTGAATATAGCTGAGTGTCTTCTGGCCTCGGGCCTAAATACTCAGTACATTGAAATAAACAAAAGGGGAAAATGTTACCCCAGAACCCATAAGAATATAAAGGCACTTAAAATAAAATGAATGCATTAGAAAAAAAATTAAGCGAAATTACCAGATTGAGGGGGGAATAAGGTTGAGCAAAAATTTTGTTGTCCAATCCAGTAATCAAATACTTTATTTAGCACACAGAATACATTGTATCCCCCTAAAATTACAAGACTTGCTTTTACAGCACTACTTTAGACAGTCAATCAGTAAACTAAGACTTAAAATTAACTTAAAACATCTGTGAAGGAAAACGTTGTATTTATCACATCATTAGTTTGCTGTACAAATACCCTGAAGCGTTCAAAATCACCAATTTTTTTGTGCATGTAGGAATCATTTTAAGATTTATTTATAGCACTAGCAAAATAGACTTCAGCAATTCTGATAGAATTGTAACATACATTAAAAAAAAAATCACCCTGATTAAAGTTTAAAACTAACAATACAATAAAATGGTACTGAAGAACCATGTGTTTAAGTACTATTGCTGAATACAAAATATACACACTCAACTTCTAAGACTTCACGTAAGCCTTTTCTTAAAATACACACGCATTTTAATGCAATCTAAACTTCCTGGCTATCACTTATAAACAGCATAACGAATAATGCAACAGGTGTTCAAACTCACTATTTAAAACATTAAAATTAAACTACAGAGTAGTATACAGAGATGGTACATCAACAATACTCTGAGTATTTTGCAGTTTCACATCTGGCTTTCCATAGAATTAGTTTCTTATCTGTGAATTCTGTTCACTAAAAACAAACAATTCCATTGTTATCAATGTCAAATAATAAATAAATAAAACACCACCTGCCACTTTCCTGTATAGAGCCTAAGCGATGAGCTCTGACAGGTGTGACTTTCTCCATTTGTCTCAATCAAAGCTCTCATGGGCCTCATTATTGCACAGCTGTGTAATCTGTCTTTTTTCCAAGATGCTGGAATTTGCTATTTTCCAGCAGGCTTTATTTAATTTATTTATTTTTTTAAAAAGAAGCACACTCCCGCACCTTGTTTTTCCTTTTTTTCTTACTAGAACTTGCATGACACTGCTGCCAGCAGGTGTATCATCCAGCCTCATAGAGCATAGTGACAACAAAGGACCAAAAACCATTAACTGTGCTCACATTCTGCCTACTTCTCTTGTACAAAAGAGAGAAACAAAGGGCTCCTCAGTGCTACCCGGATAGGTAGCAGAAACTAGCTTGCAGAGGTCAAAGTCAGAAAAAGCTTATTTCTTGGATAGGGTCGGGGAGCTCCAACAAGTATTTGGCCAGATGTTCATATTTTCTTTTTATTTGTTGTCATTCTTAAAACCAGCATGAAATTTTATTTTAGCATCTGAAATGAAAACCCTGTCTAACAAACCAGACATACAGCTAGCTAAACTGAAGTGAAAAAACAAAACTGAAATGTAATCATTATTTGAGAGAGAATTAAAAGCATAACAAAACAGAAGAGAAAGGATCATTTGGCCTTTAAAAAATATGATGTTAAGAAGGGTTTGCAGCTTACCCATTTGTATTTTGTATGTTGTTCTCACTTACATACCTCTGTAACAACGAATCCCAGGGTTAAACTCTTTCTAGTGAGGCGTCACCTCTAGCGATTTCTGAGAGGCCGGAGAAACAACAATGAAGCTTGCCTTGCCTCAGCAGCTCCTACACTTAACAATTTAATCTCACCACTTAGAGAAGTGGGATAGATATATCAAAATTTGCATATGTTATTTTATAAACTTACTAATATATCTCCTCTTTAGGAATGTCTTTTGGTGCCACATTTAAATGTTTCTATTACATTTTAATGCAAATTGTGGGAGCTATTCAGAGTTTCTGTATGCCCAGATGGAGTAGTAGGAGCAGGCTCAGGAGAGGACCACAAAGATGATCAAAGGTCTGGGGCACCTCTCATGACGAAAGATTGAATGAGTTGGGCTTCTTCAGCGCAGAGAAGAGAAGGATCCAGGGAGACCCCACTGAAACATTCCAGAACTGAAAAGAAGCTTAGGCAGGAGGGAGACCATCTTTTTGCATGGTCTGATAATAACAGGACAAGGGGAAGAGCTTTAATCTAAAAGAGATAACATTTAGGCTGGATATCAGGAAGAAATTTTTCACTTCGCAGGCGGTGAGGCGCTGGCCCAGCTGCCCAGGGAAGCTGTGGTGCCCCATCCCCAGAGGCGCTCAAGGCCAGCTTGGATAGGGCCCTGGGCAGCCTAAGCTGATGGGGGGCAGCCCTGCCCATAGCAGAAGGTTGAGAACCAGATGGTCTTTAAGGTTCCAAGCTAAGCCATTCCATGATTTTGTAATTAGTCTGTTGACTTAAAGCTTTTTGATATAGAAAGAAAACATCTGCCAGGGTGATTCTATAACTGTTACTAGGAGAAATCAAAACAGATTAAATTCACTATTTCTAATATCCGTTTCCTTATCATAAACACAATTTAGTAGTTTTTTCTTTTGGTTTACAGGGTAGTATTGTCAGCAATTATGACTACAACTGCAGAAGGAAGTTTTAGTAGAACCAGACTGCAAGCAGTTATTATTAGTAATTTATCTTAGGGGGATTCAGAAGACTTACAGGACCTGAGAGATAAGTTCAATCAAAAAATAGAGGTCCAGAAAATGGTGATGAGATCAAAGAAACAGCTGTTCAAGTAGAGAGGCAAGAAATAGCACTAGCAACTGTGAAACTTGAAGAGTGATCTCAACAGACAGATTAGAGCTTTTTCAACATTGGACAGTCAGGAAAGGAAGAAATCTGATGAGAGAAGGAGGACATCTAGACACAGTGGAATGTCAACGACAACCCAGATCGAATTGGAAATGTTACAGCAATGTTATTCTATATGTTTAAACATTTAAATTTACAGCAATGTAAGAAAAAAACATATTTACTTTAATCCATCCTAACTAACATAGATGAAAACTAGGAAAGAAAATAGCAATAGAAATTAATTACAGCAGTAGGAAATGAAGTAATGAAAAAGACACAAAATCCTGATTTTGATAGTTTGGGGGGATAAGGTTCATTTAGGATTTTAGAGAGTTGGTATTTCATTAGCCTGGAAGGACATAACTGGCTTTTCTGCTGCACTACTTTCCGGTACAGTGGAGAATAAAGAATCAGTTTGTACAGCAGGACTATAATTAGATAAATCCCATGCAATAAGCAGAAACAGAGCTGCCAAATTTCAGGTTACAGCTCATATCAATATGGCTGCATTTTAGATCTTACACATAATTATGAACATTTATCTACCAAGACAAAAGGGAAAGGTTAGAAATATACATGGTGAGTCATAGAATCACAGAATGGTTTGGTTTAAGAGGGATCCACCCAGTTCCACCCCTGGCCATGGAATTTAAGTTAAACAGCTTTGTGAAAATAAAGACCCTCCCAGACCCCAGAGATTAGTGAGAGCATCTGGAGAAGACTTCCCTTCAGTCAAGGAAGAGGTGGTCTGTGAGCGACTAAGCAACACCAATGTTCATAAATCCATGGGACCCAATGAGGTGTATCCATGGGTGCTGAGGGAGCTGGTGGAGGTGATTGCTGAACTGCTCTCTATCATCTTTGAGAGGTCTTGGAGAACGGGGGAGGTGCCTGAAGACTGGATGATAGCCAATGCCACTCCAGTCTTCAAAAAGGGCAAGAAGGAAGATCCAGGTAATTACAGGCCAGTCAGCCTCACCTCCGTCCCTGGAAAGGTGATGGAACAGCTTGTGCTGGATGCCATCTCCAGACAATTGGGAAAAAAGGTTACCAGGAGTACCCAGCACGGGTTCACCAAGGGGAGGTCGTGCTCGACCAACCTGGTAGCCTTCTATGACGCTGTCACTGGCTGGGTGGATGGGGGGAGAGCGGTAGATGTAGTCTACCTTGATTTCAGCAAGGCATTTGATACCATCTCCCACAACATCCTTATAACAAAGCTGAGAAAGCTTGGGATAGATGAATGGACAGTGAGGTGGGTTGAAAACTGGCTGACTGGCAGAGAGCAGAGGGTTGTCGTTGGCGGTGCAGGGTCTGGTTGGAGACCTGTAACTAGCAGTGATCCCCAGGGGTCAGTGCTCGGTCTGGTCTTGTTCAACATCTTCATCAATGACCTTGATGAGGGGATAGTGGCCACCCTCAGCAAGTTTGCTGATGATACAAAGTTGGGAGGATTGGCTGACACACCTGAAGGCTGTGCTGCCATTCAGCAAGACCTGGACAGGCTGGAGAGCTCTGGGCAGTAAGAAACAGGATGAAGTTTAACAAAAGCAAGTGTAGAGTCTTGCACCTAGGGAGGAATAATTGCATGCACCAGTACAGGTTGGGGGATGACCTGCTGGAGAGAAGCTCCGCAGAGAGGAACCTGGGTGTCCTGGTGGACCACAGGTTGGCCATGAGCCAGCAGTGTGCCCTCGTGGCCAAAAGGGTCAATGGCATTCTGGGGTGCATTAAAAAGAGCATTGCCAGCAGGTCGAGGGAGGTGATCCTCCCCCTCTACTCTGCCCTGATAAGGCCTCATCTGGAGTACTGTGTCCAGTTCTGGGCTCCCCAGTACAAAAAAAAAAGGACAGGGATCTCTTAGAGTCCAGTGAAGGGCCACAAAGATGGTGAAGGGCCTGGAGCATCTCCCCTATGAAGAAAGGCTAAGTGAACGAGGTCTGTTTAGCCACGAGAAAAGAAGACTGAGAGGGAACCTGATCCAGGTGTATAAGTATCAAAGGTGTGGGAGGCAAAGTGGCAAGGCCAGACTCTTTTCAGTAGTGTGTGAAGACAGGACAAAGGGAAATGGCCAGAAACTGGAGCATAAGAAGTTCTGCACAAACACGTGCAAGAACTTCTTTACGGTGAGGTTGACAGAGCACTGGAACAGGCTGCCCAGGGGGGTTGTGGAGTCTCCTTCTCTGGAGATATTCAAGACCCGCCTGGATGCCTACTTGTGCAACCTGGTGTAGGGAACCTGCTTTGGCAGGGGGCTTGGACTTGATCTCTGGAGGTCCCTTCCAACCTCTACGATTCTGTGAAAACTTTTGAAGCGGGTCCAGAGGAGTGCCACAAAGATGATCAAAGGGCTGGAGCACCACTCCTATATGGAAAGGTTAACAGAGCTGGGCATGTTTAGCTTAGAGAGTTCTACAGGGAGACCTCATTCAGGGTACTGGAAGTACCCTGGCGCAGGACAAGGGGAAGAGCTTTAATCTAAAAGAGATAAGATTTAGGCTAGATGTCAGGAAGAAATTTTTCACTTAGCAGGTGGTGAGGCACTGGCCCAGCTGCCCAGAGAAGCTGTGGTGCCTCATCCCTGGAGGCACTCAATGCCAGGTTGGATGGGATCCTGGGCAGCCTGAGCTGATGGGGGGCAGCCCTGCCCATGGCAGGGGTTGAGGTGGGTGGGCTTTGAGGTCCCTCCAAGTCAAATCATTCTGTGATTCTAGGATAAATTGAAACAAATGTAACAATAGATTAACTTCTAAGGCCTCTAAGTCTTACACATATCCCTGTATTATTAATGAAACAGTATTGTTTGATTCTAAATTAATGTTTCAGGTCCTATTTATAATTTTTAAAATCAGTATGTTTGAGTATTCTACTTTTGTTGAGCTTCTGACATTTCTATGTAGATGCTGAATCAAACAAAAAAAAAAAATAAACCACTAGCTCAGCAAAATTAAAATAGTATTTGTACAGTCATTACTTTGTTCTCATCTAATCCACAAACCAAGGAAGCCTCTGCAAAGACGATGACTATTTCAATGTCATCAAATTATTTAAAAAAAAAAAAAAAAGAAAAAAGGGAAGGAAAACTCAGGAGAATTGGAAAGTTCTTAGAGAAGGGCATTCCAATGTTAGCAACCGTTTACTTACTTATAGGTAGAACACCAAACTGGCTTACTAGATGTTGTTGTGGTTTTGTGATTTTTGTTGTCAGTATTCCACGTCAGAAAACCATGTAAAACAGCAGGAGATAAAGAGTTAACGTTCTGGTTCCGTGGACTGCCTTTTTCTTTGGGGCATTTTGTGTTCTCGGAGGGGAGAAGCAGCATTCCAAGAGGACTTTGCATGCAGAGCAAGAAAGGTCAAGCTCCTGACTGGACACTAGCAGCTCCCCCTCTCGCTCGCTCAGCTCGTGTGGAAAAGAGCACATGCTTCCCCTGCAGTCTACCAGAGTAAGACCTCGTATTTGGATGCTCTTTCCTCTCATTTTGTTGGATTTAGTAAACTACTGTTTCTCCTCAGCCCATTGCCATTGTTTTCTTTTGTTTGTTTGTTTTGGGTTTTTTAAGACACATCTGCTATCTCCCTACCCTTTCCCTCTCCCAGAGCCCACTGCCCACAAGTGCCTTGCCTTATTAATCACGGGGCCAGGCAGGGCCGCGCCACAGAGGGCAGATACTTCCCACCTTTTGTCTCCTTCCTTGCTTGTACCCCTGACATAGACACAGATCTAGAGAACTCCATGACAGATGCTAACTGGTAGTTAAAAAGCAGCATTTTGCTTCTCAAGTCTGTATTAGAATCTTTCACTGTAAACAAAGGCGGGGGGGGGGGGGGGGGGGGGGGGCGGGAAACATGAAAAGCTTTCAATATCTATCACGATTTTAAGCTGAAAAAATATGCTTAAGAGAATGTTATTTGAACACATTGCTTTTACAAAAGAAATATGCACCTCATAGGATTTTACTAGTCAAATAAAAATCAAAACGAATTAAGCTTTTGTTGTGATGTAACCCAGCAGCAGCTCAGCACCACATGGCATTTCACTCACTCTCACCAGTATGGACGATGGCAAGAATTAGAGACAAAAATTGAACTTGTGGGCTGAGATAAAAGACATTTCCTAAGACAGAAGAGGAAAATGGTAACAAAAATGCAATGATAACAATATCTGTGTGCATCTCCATAACGGAGATAGGCAGATAGCCTTTCCATATTCCAATTTCATTATGATACGCCAAAAATCTATACTTCTTTGTATGAGTTACTGTTCAGCTGCTCTGAATTTCACATGAAGTATATTTATAAGGCTTTGATAGCTCACTCCAACAACTATTAGGTAAACAAAGTACAAGACAAATTGAAATTGTATGCACTAAACTTAGAGATAATTTATTCCATTCTCTGGCCAAAAACAAGAGCCTAGAATTCCTCAGCTTGACAAACCCTTCTTAGGAGTCTTCAATAATGGAGATTCCAAGATAATTTCTCTCAAAATTTGACCCCTTCTGCTATAGAGTGTTTTTATCTCAAATCTAATCTAGCTGTCATAATTTATACTCGTTATTCATTCCTACCTACTACACTGATACTACCATATGTTAACAATATTCTATTTAACTTCCTTTTGTACTTTCTGGACTTCTAATCATTTGTATTGCTTTTACCAATCCACTTCCTTCTCTAAGCACAGCAACCCAAGCAGAAAGCGTTCTAGGTGTTGTCAGCGCTGAACAATTATCTTACCTGTTTTACTTACGTTGTTTCTATTTATATGACTTTATCCGATTTTTATATGTCCATCTCCCTCACAACAACATTACAAATTTCAAGGTCAGTTTGAATGGGACCCTGGGCAACCTGATCTGGTGCCTGTTTTAGTGGGTGGCCACCCTATGGCAGTAGGGTTGGAACTGGATGATCTTTGAGGTCCCTTCCAAACCATGCCATTCTGCTTTTTATAATACAAAATTTACTCTTAATCTCAGTTCAGTTTATGCAGTGCCATCCAGATATTACTCAAGTGGCAATATCTAGTGCCTCATTCTTCATCTTACATTTCTATTATCGATGCTTCTTACCTGAATAAAAATGTCAACACTTTCCTTACTGAGCTTCTATTCAGTTTGATAGTAGGTCACTGCTGATTATTCTGTGACCAATTCTGCAAATAATTATCCTAGCACTGTATCCAGTATACACTTATGAGAACGCTGCATCAGCGTCAAGATACTTAAAAGACAGGACATCTACTGCTTCTCACCTAACCTCATGGCTTGCTATGCTATTGCAGGAAATTAATTTGGTTTCAAATAGCTCTCTTTTGATGAATCTGTTAACTCATCCTCTGTTAGGAGAAACCAACTCAGAGAAGCAAATTCACTATAAATTTACACTACTAGTTATTTCATAATGCTTTTCTGGTGCACAAGCTGCTAACGGTAAGAGAAGGAAAACGACAGTGTCACCAGAGGCAGGCTGTAATATGAAAACATTATTTGAACGATTATTTGAACACAGAAATTAACTTTTATTCAAAGAATAAAATGCTTGGCTGAGAGGAAGGAGAGCAAGCAGACACAGATGAGAAAGAAATATTGTTGACCCTTCTAAGAGGATTCTAAAATTCATTTATTTTTAAGGTAAAAACTCAACTAATGCAACAGATTAGTTGAGGTTCATAATATCAAAGCCTACCTCTTTTGGTGTGAAGGACAATGAGCACTGCAGAGACGACTTCCCTTGTAAAGTAACTGAATGCAAACGAGGCTTTGAAGAACAGCTGCCAACCTCTGTCAAACAAAAGTCAGAATCACATTACAGGTGTCTTCGTACTAAATATCAGTCTTGTAATAATTCCAGTAATTCTAAGTGATGTCCAACACAGATATGTACACAGCAAATATTTATCATGAAGATACGAATGAACATAATATCTTTGTAAGCGTTCTGGAGGTAATTTTGAGAAGCGATAATCAACAGTAACTTTCATTAAAGTCAGAAAACACTCAGCTCAAGTTTTTTTCCCCTAAATAACTTTTAGGCATTTACCGACATACCAGCAAGGCTTCCTTAATTCTTTAGGCTTTTGGGCCCAATTTTAAAACACTGACAGAAGCATGAAGTTAAACCTCCTCTGAGGTCAACATTCGCTCTGTGACAAAACCATTCGAATAATATGGGATCTCAGTAGATGTCACATTATTCATTTCAAGCACAAAGTCTGATCTAGAAATTGCGTAATGAATCAGTTCCTAGGCTGGTTGGGACTGTCTATCATAGACAGTCTCACAGACCTTTAAGTTAAGATGACTGACTAACAGCCTTCACTTTCCCTTTGAAATCTATTAATGAGGTAAGGAGATCCCTTTGTTGTCATCAGATATTTTTTGTGATCATCCAAATTTAGTTCTACATGAGGATATAAACAGAAGTTAAAATACTGGCTTGCACAAGAAAAGGTTTCAATTTCCTGAGCTTGCAGGGACAAGAGGCTGAATGAACACAGCTGAAAAATCTCTCATGTTTGAGTATAGCACAGACAATACCAGGACTGAATTAGAAAAGGGATGAGCAACAATGAATAAAAACAAGAAACTGTAGTCATATGAAGACACAAAGAATAGCAGCCAAATTCCTCATACTTCTCCAGTTCCATTCTAAACTGGGCATTACGTAAAAGAGATCCTGTGACGAACTCACAGACACCTTGCACCATTATAAAAAAAAGTCCAGAACACTATAACAATGATGAATTAAAAGTAAACATTTTCAAAACAGTAGGTAAAAGTCTAAGAATAGGAAGTAAGTATAGCTAACATTCTAGTTTTTGGTCTTTTTAATTTTATTTTAACTGGTGTGAGCATATTCAGACATTTTTAAGTGCTTTTGCAACCATAGGTTAAAAAAAATAATTATCTACAGGAAACTCTATTTTCCAAATGCTTAGTTTTAGCAAATGTCATTTTTTATGTTAAACAACTATTTCATACAAAATGATTGCCTTAGGTATTCTGTAAATTACAACATTTGTATACCAGAAACATCCTCTTAGTATTCTTCCATTTTTTATTCAGTGAAAATTGATACAGCAAAAGCCAATACCTGTCTGGTTGTTAACATCAAGTTCAAAATCCTCACACTTGAAAAAATCAAACACCACTTTGGTACATGCCTGTCCTTTGTTCTCCAGTAAAAATGGAATTGATTTTGTAGAACCAACATAAACACCACCAAAATTAAACAGTTCCTGTAAGTTTAAAGGGGGGAAAAAAAAAAAAAAAAAAAAAGTGGTCAAAGTGTTGTAAAGTCAAGACTGTAGTTGAACAGAATTTGAAAAATTATATTTTTCAAAGATTCCCCATTAGGCAGGCATCTCAGTTGATCAATTGTCTTGCCTAACCCTTATCTTGAAATTCTTCCCAAGATAGCAAACACAACAGTTAAGAACTCAATACAGAAGTCCAGTTGCACCATCAGGAGGGTTTTTGTCTTTCAATAAATAGACCAGTGGATCCACTTATCTCTATCCTACATTTTTCTCTGTAACTAACGTAAAGAAATCCTCTCTTATTATAGTTATTTTTCCCAAGTGTTCAAGTTCAAACGTTAAGGGTATCCCTTACTGTAACTTCCACATGTATATTTAGTTTTTCTCTTTCCAAGTTACTTTCCTTCATCTGATGATTTTCTCAGGAAGTTAACGTAGGAAATAAAACAGAAAATACAAAGTAGAAATGAAGCACTTTGATATCAAGGCAATGCAAAATACTACAAGTCTCACCAATTGCTAGAACGTCTTCATACTTACCACATCAATGTTTATTTCAGGGGTATCTACAAATCCACTAATCCTAAGCGTTAGTACTCCTGAGTTTCGAATTGCTACCTAAGTTAACGGAGAACAGGGTGATTGTTTACAAGGTCATTTTAACATAAGTCTCATCAAATCAATCACAACTATATGAAAAAGTAAAAACAAACAAACAGATCTGGATAGCCATTGCCATTAGTAAAGTTCCAAAAAGGCTAGTCTTCTGCAGACAAAGCAAATGTGGCAGGAAGCTTTATCACTGGAATGAGCAGTATCCTCTAACAAGTTAAAGCTGAGTGGATGATTTAGTTCTATTCAGCAAACGTGCACTAGCATGCAAATATGCAGGCAAAATCATAGAATCCTTGAGGGAACTGCTGGTGCAAAACAGATGTTATTGTCTAGAGCAATGTCTGTTAGAAGTGGAATGAAAAAAAAATGATTACTAGGTTCAATGAGCATAATGCAGGCAGCCACAGAAGATGGAGAACCCGGGATTAGGGTAACAAAAGGTAACAAAGATCAACCCCAGCAGTAGAATCTTTTTTCCCCCCCACTTGTCTGACTACAGACAAGTTCAGGAAGCAGACACAGAACACAAACTAGGATTAGATGTTTACTGCACTCCTATTATCAGATCAAGTTTAAGTCAACTCAGAAATGAGTAACTAGTATTTTGTAATTATAACAAAAAGTAGTCTAAAAATGAAGAATATTTCAGTCCTGCAACTCCATAAAACACTGAAACTGTGCAGATGTCTATATGATCCTATGAAAACAATGAAATGTTAGTTTCAACAGCTTGCCAACAGTATGACATGAATCAGCTCAAATGAGAGGCTGTTTAGATACTTCAGAGCAGTATTGAGACCAATAACAGAACAGCTTACTAGCCATCAACAATCGTGAGAAATTTCCTGCCCCCCCCTCCCCCCCAGGATTAGTACACTGGAGGAAAACTTCAGAATATGATCGAACGTACATATATCTCAACATACAAGCATACAGATTTGAATACCTCCACTCGTGTATCAAAGTTCATTTTCGCATCTGGAGTGAAGCTGATTTGGAGATCAGCACAGCCTCCCACAGGTACCACCCCTTCAGAAGGGGTGATCACCATTCCAGGCAGTGGATTTGAATCAAGAACCTTCAAACACAAACATGAAATAGCAGTAGTACTGAAAAGAGAAAAACCTCACTGCTAAAAACCAATATCTATATCTATCATGAAGCTTTTATATGAAGATTCACCTTGCAAGAATAACATCCAATAAACAAACACAATTGGCACAAATCAAAATAAATTAATCAAATAGTACCAAAATAAAGTATGAGCAACAGTTCTGAGCATTTTCCTGAAAACAGTATCAGTCACTATATAAGTATAGCAAATTATTCTGTGATCAGAAGGATTGATGTGGTTAGGTTTCCTACTAATTCATGTTTTATATCTTTACCTGCCCCAGCATTTCATTCATCTCTTATCTAAACCATAATACAGTCTACCTTCCTCTCAGCTGTTAGTCTAGAAATCACATTTGCTGGGGCCAATACAAACATACACAACCCATTCATTCTCACATAATAAATACCTCCTCATTAGGTGTATGAATATGGGTTTCATCCCTCACTGCTGACTTTCATGAAGCTTCTAGAACATCCTAGATCATTAATGCCTTATCAGATTTGGTATAATGGGTAGAAAGACAGACAAGCATAGGGAGATAATTCTTCATAGAGATTTTTTTTCTTCAAAAAAACTAGACAAAAAGAAGAGGTAATTTCATATCCAATAACTGAGAATGCAAAATTGTAACATAATCTGATAAAATGAACTCCCTCTTCCTCCCCACATCAAGTCATTAAACGTGCTAAATATACTTTCAGCTTACATGGAAGTAGGCATGATTGTATCCTGTGTTTCGAAGACTGGCAGTCTTACAAGTAAGTAAAGCCAATGGACAGTGACTGAAGGATACCCTTTGTTCTGTAAACTGAACTTTTGTAGGGCCAAGCTATCAAAAAAAAAAAAAAAGAGAAAATAAGCAAGCTAGATAATATGAAGTATAAATAATCAGCTCAATTTTGTTTTCAATAATAAGCTGACATACCTGTGGAAATGTATAAATTATAACTACTCAAACAGAAAAACACAGTTTAAGTATGTGATGAGATTTACACAATCTATTGAATCTATCAAGATTCAAAGTGATCAGATACAAACCTTGATACATTTCTGAGTTAAGATAAATAAAAAAAATATTCTTATTAAATTTAAAACCACAAGCTCCCTGATTTTTTTTTTAATCCTAAATGTGTGAGCAGAAAAATATACTCCAGAGATCTTAATGCAGTAAAACCATGAATATTCTAACTTATACGCAGCCATGTTTTAGATATTCTTTTGAAACCTTGGAAATTGCCATATGAAGCTACTCCGAAGAAAAAAAGAAAAGATAAAGCAGAACTATCAAAAGGAAAAGTTTCCTTAGCACTCAAAATGGAAATACTATAGAGCAAGGAGTCAGTAGAAGAATAATAAATAAAAACCTGCCTAATTCATACTTCCTGACACGTGTCACGTTACATATCAAATGATTCAACTAGGCTGAATTTCTTTTCCAGAACATCTGTTATTTTCTCATATGATTCCTTATGTAAGTTTATTCTACTCCACCTTAAAATAGTAGGAGACTGACAAAATTACATAACAGCCAATCAATGATTGCTACCCTGAAGCTATTCATACTCTTCCCCGCCCCCCCCTTTCTCCTTCATTTGTATCCCTACAACATACACAAAGAACTGTTGTACCAACTCTCAACCTTCATTTATTTATATACGTAAATCAAGAACTATTACAGCATAAGATACAAAGACCACTCAGTTGGGACACCAAAGGAGATACACCATCACAGACAAGAAAAAGACAAAGCGTTTTTGTCTTGCCATCAATTCTTTAAAGCAATATTCTTTTTGTAAATGTGTCAAATAGAAGTTGCATGAAATTAAAATATTTTTGAACATACAGCCATGGAGTTATGTGTAAGAAGTTACTTATTAAAGAAATTTTCTTCTCTAAGCCCACTGTATGAAGTGTTACCTTTGCAAAACATTTCAAGTTAGTTGTGTTTCCTTTATGCACACACAAATCAAATTCTCCTGCTTCTGCAGAGCTGAATCCTGGATGCCAAACAACTTCACACTCCAGATCACTATAGGGTTCCACAAAGCCTAAATAAAATTCGAAGAGTTTGCATTCTACGTCATACATGTTTACAATTATCAAATTATGTAATCACAAATAATACAAGCACATTAAAATTAACAACCATCTATTACTGAAAACAAAACCAACATTTCAAAGACGCCAAACAGTACAATGAATTAAATAAGATTAGCCTCTGAATTCTCAAGGTAACTGTAATATCTCATTTTATTAGAATCCTTAGAGTAAATCACATTCAAATTTCACCAGTATATTTTTCGGCCAGAAATTACTCAACTAAAAGGAAAATCCTTGTAGAATACCACCTTTGGGAAGGAGCATGTGCTTTTTCTTGCTTTCAGTTGACTCTGAACTCAAAACAGCTTACTTCCCAAGAATCAGAGCACACCAAGCTCCTCGTTCAGCCAAATCTTTTTTGAACTGAATAATACCAACTCAGCAGTTAGGTTTTGTTTTTGGTTTTTTTTTGTGTGTGTTTGTTGTTGTTTTTTTTAATACAAAGCACCAATCTATTCCTACAGAACAATGCTTCTCAAAGGGAAAAAAAAAAAAAAGTCTCACATTTTTTAATAAACATTGATCTTCCCTGAAAGTGGAAAGTAATACTAGGCTGAACTATACTCGTGTCACTCACAGTATCCACGTTAACTTCCAGCAGCCTTTTTTTACACAGTCCTTTTGTAAAGTCTCATATCCTGATGAGCAGTGTGATGCCATTAGCCACTACATCACTTGTTAGATATCAGCAAATTGAGCTCAGAAAAATGGTTACAGAAGACCTGTTTGCTGGATATGGAAACATCAAACTGGACTTAAGGTGAGATGATAGGGCTTATATATGGAAAGCTGCCCTGGTATCAACACTCCAATCTGATACTACCTGGCAATATATTGATGTTAACTCAAATCCAAAAACATAATTTATAGCATCAGATGAATGTTTGTATTACTTAAGATTACTGACATTTAAGATACACGTCATAATTGTATAGTATACCTTTGGTTGGCTGTATAGAAAATGCAGTTCCTTCTTGTGTAGTTATAGGTTTCCAAGTAAACTCAGCAGAACAGTTTCTTGGATTGTATACTCTGACTGTTGTTCTAAATTCTGTCTCTGCCAAGTAGCCAGGAATAGGGTTTAAAATCAATTCTCTTGCAGACAGATGTAGTTCAACAGGCACTACGTTTGCAATAACCAGCACATGCCCAGGATGTTTGTTGTTTATCGCGTAAGTGAAAGATCTGTAGCATTAAAAAATATATATATATACACATTTTTGAATAGTTTCTGTATTTATTATGTTGTAGTCAAAGTAAAATTCATATGAAGTGTAATCATTAGTAAGAAAATTATGAAGCAAATGAGCATAAGCACAGTTAAAACTGATAAGAAAAAGTTACCTGTAATTGATTTGCATGTAACTTAAACCTTCTGATTGGTGAAGATTGTCCCAAAGAATTATCAACTGTATACCGTATCTTTCACAACAGCACTAGTAATCAGAGTATCATCTTGATAATAAAGATCTAGTAAATGATTTGTCGGTATATTTAGCCAGGAAGAAGTGTGTGATATGAGCACAGATGCAAAGAGGTAAGAATATGATATAAGCAACACAGTATTTTCCACAAAGTTTCTCATAAGACATAAACTAAAATAGTTAACTCCAAACTCTTTCTCCCTGATACATCTGTGGCACTGTTCCTATACACGCTTGCAAAATTTCTCAACATAAACCTGCATAAGTTACTGATATTATCACAAGTGTACATTTCTAATTTCATCTTAATTACACCAAGTATAAACTAGCCACTTTTTTTTTCCCCCTACTATTACAAATAAAAAACATAAATCAAGACAAATATAAGAAGCCTTACTTTTTAAACATTCCACAGATTTTTGCCTCAAACTCTACTGGAAAATAAGTCTTTGTAAGAGGAGGCACCACCTGACACAATGGACCTGTCACCTCCAATTCATCAACTTTAATCTCAATTTGTATCCATATATGAACCAACAAGTTATTGATGATATGCAGTTTTCTAACAGCTGTAGAGCACACACAAACATCACCAAAGTTCATAGTAGAAGGACCTGGAATATATTAGAAATAAGATCTTCAACATTAATTTACTACTAAAACATTCTCATCAAAACAATTTAGTCAGAATTAGTCAGTAGCATAACAAATTGTTTGTTGAAATATTCCTCAACTAATCAGATATTTAAGTAGTTTGAGAAGCAACAATTCAAAATAAAACTAAACTTTTTAATTTGCTCTTTGACATGTGACAATTTGGTTTTATGAAGCATGTAATTTGGTGGTGATAAAATGATCTCTACTGTATTCACTGCTATCACCACGCGTCATGCTGGTCTGCAGACTTCGAGCCCATCAAATATTTTACAAAACCCTAAATATTTGTCTATATTAATATATTTAATTTATTCTACTTTTCCCCAGGTATTTCAGTATATACAGATACAATACTCAAGTTCTGGCTTCATTGAAAATTCAAAAGACAACCCAAAAAGCAATGACATTTTTCAGTTTGCAGCTAAATAATATGATCTACCCCATGACCTTAAAACAAACTTTTTTTACTACTAAGTGCTGTTAATAGATGAGACCCTCATAGACTTCAGAAGGTGCTACTCTTCCCATCACAGAGCATTCCACTAGAATTATTTTGAAGGAAGATCCTGAAGAAGTTTCACTCTGATGTATTACTGTTCACTGTTATCTTTAAGAAACGTTCTGAGGACTCCAAGGAATCTTGCTGATGTTATTGTTGGTCGAGATACTATGCATTAACTAGCCATAATATGAGCACGCCTTATATTACACTGCATTCATCTGTCCATAATGGGCCATAGCAGGACTGGCCTTTAAAGGAGGCTCTCCTTTCACATGTCCAAGCCTAATTCTACCTCTGTATTGTCTGTTGAGTACAAAGATTTAGTTAAACACTACCATAGACATCAAGCTACCACTAAACTAAGCTATTTTTTTTATTAAAGATGAAAAACTGTGGTTTTACTTCATGTTACTACAAATTAGCATTTTTATAACAACTGTATGCATTTAATGACAAGAATGACTATCTTACCAACTAGTATTTGATGAAGCTGTTTAGGTGTCAAAGTTAGATTACAATCATCCTTCTCTTGACTGGAAGACGGCACAGAATTAAGCCCACTCCAAATCTGGGATAAACACAAGACATCTTCTCAGAACAGGATGAAAATCCTTATTCTTTTTTAATAGAGTAAATACATTACGCTTATAAACTACTCAAGCACTCAACTTACTTCTTTGATTGAAGCACTTGCTGCCAATTTTTGACTAGTTAATAGGCAACTCTCATCCGAAGAAAGCATTTTCAACTGTAACTTCTCCTTGGGAAAATCCGTGACTGAGATCTTTGGTGACATAATCTCTTCTGCTGGTTTAAAATCTATGCTCACAGAATTATTATATTTATAAAACTGCCTGAAGAGGAGGGGAAAAAAAATTGTATTGAAATCTATAATTTTGAGTATTCTATGTTCTACTCATTAAAGTACCTCCGATTTATTTATTTATTTATGATAACAAATAACTCTAAGTAAGAATATTTCACTGTAAAATAAATCTCAAATATAACAAATGCACTGAAAAGTCTTTTACTATATTGTTTAGACATGGACTAGTCTGTTACACAGTTGTGGATATTGCTTCGCTAAATGGGTTACAAGCACTATGGCTACAAGAACATACATATTATATCATGCCTAAAGTAAACCTTAGAGGCCAATGAAGTTTTCAAGTCAAACACTGAAAAGACAGCAAATACCAAGTTTACAAAGGATCCTTTAACTGTGTATGCCTGAACTGGACCACTTACAGCCTAGTTTTCAGAGCAATTAACTTTTATTGCTCAAAGTTAAACTCCAATCAATTTTACCCGTAATCAAGAGATTTTAAACTTCCAGAGATCTTGGGCAGATGCTTCATATCAAGTACTTCGAAAATTATAACTAAGTTCAATAACAACCATGAAATTCATCTGAAAACTGAAATATTCATTTCTGCTCTTGCTCCTCGAGAAATACCTTAAATATTCCATGGTCACATAAGTTTACAGTCACATAAACAGCCCATGCACTACAAAAAACAATTCCTTTCAAGAAAACCATATTTCCTGTGTCCACATAAAAAAAAATAAAGATGCATTCAACTCCAGGAGGCCTTGTCGGAATCATGATGTAATCTCAATTTACACTGTTCTGTGCATATACAGCAACAACCTTCTACCCCTTAATTTTTAAATAACAGGTTTTGCAGACTTACCAGTCTTTAGGTTATAACTTCACCTTTTCTTTCGGTGGGGGAGGCTTCACAAGCTTTTTTTCCTCCCCCCTCATTTTTTTTTCTTAAAAACATCAGTGCCGCCATGTCTAGCTTTCCTAGATTTTGTTCCACAGCACACCAAGTAAATAACAAATTCTCACTTTATACATTTTCGTAAATTAAAAATAGGATGCCAACACCATCCTTCGATCTTACCTGCTACATTACACAAATTAGGTGTATGTGCAGGTGACCCATGCATGCTGATTAAAAATGCATATATTTCCCACATATAAAAGAAACCACAATATAATCAATAACATGTTTCCACAATGATACATAACCAACTCTTCATGAAGATTGTTTTCAGTTTTACTTGAAAATCCAGGACATAAGTTTTACACTGGAAGTGCTCACTGAGTATCTAAATGATCATTTGACCCATTTGCTTCTGAAAACATTATAAATGGAAATATCAAGACCATAAGTGGTCTTAGATGTGACAATTTTAGCGCAGCTAAACGAATTCTGCATGTGTATGTATATATTTCATAAAAGCCCAAAATATTTATTTATCCTTTAAATAATGTCTCACCTGGCAATATCTTTCTGTAAGCGATGCTGTCTTAAACTAGAAATGAAATCTGCATAGTATTCCTTATGTACTTCCTTTGACAGTAGTTCATAGTCAGTATAAGAAAACTCTGGATCTACATAATTATATCTCTCAGTCTTCGTAAAAATAGTCCTAGAAGTTTAGAGAGAATTTTAGTTTTTTTTATTTGTATAAGATGATTCTGGGTCTTGTTAGAACTAAAACACATTGATTTTCCTATATACGTATAATTAACTGCAAACATACGGCTGATCATTAATATTTAACCTCATAAAGGCAACCAAAATGAATAACTGAAACTGTAATAGCTACATTTATAGTTTCACACACAAGAAGTCAAATAAATAAAGGTATGTGCAAGAGGATCAAGGTCTACTAGACTGCAATGAATTTTAAAGAACATAGTTTGAAAAAATAACTGCCATATGAGTAACCAATCTTGATCTAACATGCAGCATATATAAGTGTTTATTTTGAAATATTACTTCTGCTTAATTTGTTACCTGTACTTTTTATTTCGTTCACTAGGTCTAATGCTGGTTGAGCGGTCATTAGGAAAAGCTATAAGTGCATCCCCCTTACAATTCCTGTTTATTTGATGAGTATGAATTCGTGTTTTGGTTGATTTGAGTATTGCCATAGGTGCAATACCATCGCAATGTCCTGTGTCATCCACTACAAACCGTCCAGTTGCATTGGTAACCATTGGTGTTATACCTTAAAATTCAAATAAAACATGTTATATATACACTTATATTTGTACTTTTGAATCAAAATTCAAAGTACTACATAAGAAAAATACTCCATAATTTATAACAGTCCACTCAGCAGGCCAACAATTGCATTTGTCCATCCCACTGCTCTTTCCTTGGACAAGAGGACCATTCTAAGAGCCAACTACTTTCACCATAGTCAAATATATATACACACACATATATATTACAAACCAAACAACTTGTACTGCGTCCAGCTGGGGCACTATTTTCCATCCTCCAAACTATAGGATTGATTACAATCACTTCCACTGCACAGGCAGATAACTTACAAGAAGCTTCATTTCAGACCCCCCACCCGCAGCTCCACGAAATACAGACAAAAACAAAAGCTCATACACACAGACTAGGAAAAGGGAACAAGAAAAATGTAACCCACTTCTAAACATGGATCAGAGAAACATCAATTACCTCCCGTATTTCAATAAAGCTTAAAAGCATAACCTCTTTATAAGCCTTCAAGTTGGAGGGAAAAAAAAAGTAGGACTGATAGAATTAATAAATTTAAAAAAACAGCAGTTAGAAAAGCTGACAGTTATCAAGGGCTTTGAATGTGAGAGAGTAATCAAGAAATATCAATAAGCTTAAACTCTGATGATTATTACTATTCAAAAAAACATTTTATGCACATGTAAATATGCATGCCAGACGTGCATACATAAGTTATATTTATGTATACATTGCTGGCTACACCTGACGTGGAAAAGACTGAGATACTGAACTTTTTTTTGCCTCAGTCTTCATTGGCAAGTGCTCTACCCACATTGCTCAAGTAATAGAAGGAAAACACAGGGACTGGAAGAATGAAGAATCATCAACTGCAGGAGACCACCTGAGAAACTTGAGTATGTACAAATACATGGGACCTGATGAGATGCATCTAAGTATCCTAAGGAAACTACCGGACTAAGTTGCTAAGACACTATTCATCATACTTAACAAGTTGCAGCAGTATGCTGAAATCTCTGCCAACTGGAAAAGAGGAAACATGACCTGGGGAACTCAGTCAGTCTCATCTCTATGCCCAGTAAGATCATGGAGACTATGCTAAAGCACATAGAAAATTAAGAGGTGACAGCCAACGTGGCTTCACTATTTAACAGCTTTGTTAGCAATATGAACCATGGAACAGAGTGCACCCTCAGCAAATTTACCAATGACACCAAGTTGAGCAGTACAATTGACAGAAGAGAAAGGCTCCCATCTGGATGGACCTTGACGTGTTCAAGAGTTGAATCTGTGTGAGCCTCGTGAAGTTCAACAAGGTCAAGTGCAAGGTCCTACACCTGGTTCAGGGTAATTTTAAAAACAAACACAGGCTGGCCAGAGAATGGATTGGGAGCAGCCCCGAGGGGGAGTTATAGAGTCATAGAATCCTTAGAGTTGGAAGGGACCTCTGAAGGCCATCTAGTCCAATTCCTCTCAATGAACAGAGACATCCACCAATACATTAGGTTACCCAAGGACTGATCCAGCCTCACCATGAAAGTCGCCAGGGATAGGGCATCAACCACATCACTAGGCAACCTATTCCAGTGCCTTGCCACCCTCACTGTAAAATATTATTTCCTCATATCTAACCTAAATCTACCCTATTTGAGCTTGAGAAGATTTCCCCTTGTTCTATCACCACAGACCCTGCTAAAGAGTCCTCTTGTTTCCTGTAGCTCCCCTGTAGATACTGACAGGACACTATCAGGTCACCTTACAGCCTCCTCAGCCTGTCCTCATAGGAGAGACATCCCATTCTGTGAATCATTTTTGTGACCCTTCTCTGGGCACACTCCAGCAGGTCCATGTCTCTCCTGTACTGAGGACTCCCCATCCGGATGCAGTACTCCAAGTGAGGTCTCACCAGTACACAGTAGAGGGGCAGGATCACCTCCCTCAACCTGCTGGCCGCTCCTTTTGATGCAGCCCAGGATACAGTTGGCTTTCTGGGCTGCAAGGACACATTGCTGGCTCACATCCAGCTTCCCACCTACCAGTACCCCCAGGTCTATTTCAGCAGGGCTGCTCTCAATCTTTTCACCCCCCAGCTTTTATTGGTAACAGGAGTTGCCTCAACCCAAGTGCAAGACCTCACATTTGGATTTTTTGAACCTCGCGATGTTCAGCTGGGCCCACTGCTCAAGCCTGTCTAGGTCCCTCTGGATGGCATCTCATCCCTCTGGTGTATCAACCCTATCCCACAGCTTGGCATCATCAGCAAACTTGCTGAGGGTGCACTCAACCCTACCAGTGTAACTGATAAAGATATTAAAGAGTATCAGCTCCAGCACTGAATCCTAGGGATCACCTCATCACTGATCACCATCCAAACATTGAGCCATTGACCACCTCTCTCCAGACTTGATCCTGCAGCCAGTTCTTCACCCACTGAAGAGTCCACCCATCAAATCCATATCTTTTCAATTCGGAGAGAATGATGTTCTGGGGTACCACATCAAAGGCCTTCCTGAATTCCAGATGACACCAGTGACTCTTCCCCTGTTTATTGATGCAGTGACACTACCATAGAAGGCCAGTAAGTTGATCAGTCCTGTCCTTAGTGAAGCCACGCTGGTTCTCCCATACTTCCTCTCCACCTTCCATGTGACTTAGAATAGCTTCCAGGAGGGTCTGTTCCATGATCTACCCCAGCACAGAGATGAGATGGACAGGTTGGTAGCCCCCAGGATCACCCCTTTTACCCTTTAAAAAAAATGGCTGCAATGTTGCCTTTTTTCCAATCACCGGAGACATCACCTGTTTGCCACAACTTTTCAAATACCACTGAGAGTGGCTTGGTGACTACAATCAGCCCAGGACTCTGAGATGCATCCCAATCAGGACCCAGTCAAGGACATTGGTTGTTGAGAAGTTTAACGTGTGCCAATAATGTGTGTTTGCAGCCCAGTGTACTCTCCCTCTCCTCAATTCCCACAAGAGCCATTGTAACACTGTAGCATGATGGAAAGCATTAAAAGCATTATGACAGCAGAGTAGCAAAGTCCCAGGCCACTGAGGGTGAAGGGTTGCTCAAAGACAACAACCACAAGCACAGAAAAAAGGAAAGAATCTACTTACCCTCAGAAAACATCAGGTACACAAACACCTCCACTGAAATACCCTTGCCTCCACTGCCAACCCTTAAATAAGGTCTGAGAAGGGGTATATCCAGGCTCCACCCCATCCCATCACTCAGGTGCACTGCATGCACCTGAGCTCCCCTGGGTTGGCCCTGCCTTCCCACCAGGTGCTCCATCACTGTTTTAAGCCATGACTCAGCATTTCCACTACATCCATCTACAACACTGCATTGAGCTCTGAGGTCCCCAGCATAAAACAGATGTGGATCTGTTGGAGAAAGTCCAGAAGAGGGCCAGATCACCTCTCCTGTGAAGAAAGACTGACAGATGGGGCTGTTCAGTCTGGAGAAGAGAAGGCTCTGAGGACATTTCATTGCAGTACTTAAAAAAGATAGAAACTTTTTATACAAGGAGACAATTATAGGAAAGGGGGAAACAGTTTTAGAAGTAAAAAATAAAAAAAGTAAAAAGAGAGAGATTTAGATTTGATATTAGGAGGAAATCCTTCACTCCGAAGGTGGAAAGGGAATAGAACAAGTTGCCCAGGTAAGTTGCGTGTACCCCATCTCTGGAAACATTCAAAGGAAAGTTGGATGGAGCTTTGAGTAACCTGATCTAGAGGAAGATATCTCTACTCATGGCAGTGGAGCTAGAACTAGATGGTCATTAAGGTCCCTCCCAGCTCAAGCTGTTTTACGATGCAGACCATTCTATATACAAATACATAATCTAAAACTACTAAAAAAATATGGTATTATAAACAGATTTTTTTATAAGGACTTGAAATCTCAACCAAACAAAATGCGAATAATACATATACAAGCTAATTACTTGGCATATTCTGAAAGATTTTTATGCCATAGTAGCCTTTACAGATTGGGATGTAGGACAGCTATCAAGCTCCATAAACTGGCAAATTCATCTAGCAGTAGTAACATATAGACAATAAGGAATACCCTGTTGTTCTTCTGACTTTGTCCTGTGCTTTACCTCTCTCACAGCTGAAAACTAAAACACATTAGCACTGTGTAATAGCATCACTGCCAAAAACAGAATACTTCATTTACTGATGTATAAAAGTTAAATAATCATATGATGAAAAATTATTCTTTAGTAGTTGCACTTTTGTTAAAACACAAGCCACTTTCCTTGCATTAATTTATACTCTTCTGGGTATACACTGTCCAGCTGAGCATTCTTTCAAATCCCAAAGAGAAATCATTTTTTAAAAAACAAACTAAAAATAGTATTTTAAAAAATCTTCAAAAACGCAGTTTTTTAAATATTTTATCACTTATCACTTATGATTTTAGGATCTTACCAGGATTCATTCTGAATAGAATAGGTTTTGGTTTAGATTTGCACACACCGATAAAGTTCAAGTATATTTGGTGAATAGATTTTGTCTTTGAAAGTTGTAAATTACTTTTCTCTAGTTCTCTACCGATTATGTCAATAACCTGCTTCACTTCAAATATTCCAATCTGATGCGGAGAAAATGAAAATATCAAATCCTGTAAAAGAAAAGTGGTTATGAGACATTACAAAGGAAAAATGTAAAGTGAAGTTACATGTAATTCTGTTTAATGGATTCACCATTCTTCCTGTTTACTTTCAAAGATGTGTTCAGCACTGTGCTTTTGAAGTATGCCAATGACTACACATATGCACACATACATACAGCTACGCTACAGAACACCAGCAAAATCCTGCTAGTTCAATTCTGAGATAAACTATTTTTTCATGTCCCAAATAACAGGTTTGTTAACTTATAATTGCTTCCATATTCAAATTAAATTTAGCATAGCTTCTTATATTAAAGAAATACTACGTTACTCAAGTACTTGCAATAAACTGAAGGAAATGAAAATAATTCTGCAAGGGCTTAGTTTTCTCAAGACAGTAAAATGCCAAAAAGTAATTCCAGACAAAATGTAAGTAAAAGGATTGTGGAGGACCTCCTCCAGAAAGGTAACGTGGCCCATAGCCCAGCTGAAATGCCTCTACACCAATGCACACAGCATGAGAAATAAGCAGGAGATAGAAACCATGGTGCAATTAGAAAACTATGACCTAATTGCTACCACAGTAACAGGGCAGGGCAAATCACAGAACTAGAATGCTATGATTGAGGGCTACAAGCTTTTTAAACATGATAGGTAAGGTAGGAGGGACAGGGGAGCTTGCAGGCTCTTATTCTGGGTGGAGGGGGGGCGGGTTTAACCACCTGGATATCTTCTGGGAAAACAACACAGTGAGTGGCAAGAAGTCCACGAGACTCCTGAAGTCTGTTGAGGATAACTTCCTGGTTTGGGTATCGTATGGACCAACCAGAGAAGAAACATTACTGCACCTGATGATCACCAATTCAGAGAAGATAGTTAAAGAGGTTAAAATTGAAGGCAGCATAGGCTGTAGTGACCGCACCCTGCTTCAATTTGTGATCTCAAGGAACACGAGCCTGGCAGAGAGCAGAATTAGAACCCTGAACTTCAGGAGGCCAAAGTTGAGGCTGTTTAAGGAATTACTGGATGTGATCTGCTAGGAAATTGTCCTTAGAGACACAGGAATGGAACAGAGCTGGCATCTTTATAAGGGTGCCTTTCTGAGAGCACAAGAGCTCTCCATCCCTCAGCACAAGAAATCAAGCAGAAGAGACAGAAAACTAGCATGGCTGAGCAAGAATCTGCTGGTCAAACTGAGAGAAAAGAAGGAGGAGATAGGCAGTGGAAGTAGAAATGGGTGGCTTGGGAAGAATACAGCGATCCTGTCTGGACATGCAGAGATGGGATTAGGAAAGCCAAGGCACAGATGGAACTGAACTTGTTGAGGGATGTAAAAAATAACAAGAGTTTATTTAAAAACATTGGTCAGAAAAGAAAGGCAAAGAATGTACCTTCTGCAATAGATAAGAAGGGAAAACTAGCTTCAATAGACATAGAGAAAGCTGAGGTACTCAATGACTTATTTGCCTCAGCTTTTGCTGGTAGTGAGGCTTCTCACACCTCTCACATTCCTGAAACTCGAGGCAGGGGTCAGAGGTGCAAAACCCCTCCTCCTGTGAGAGCAGGGCAAGTCTGAGACAACCTCATGAGGCTGACTATGTATAAATCTATGGGACCAGACAGCATGCATCCAAGTGTCCTGAAAAAAACAGCTGATGTAGCTGCCAAGCCATTCTCAATTGTATTTGAAAAGTCATGGCTGTCAGCTGAAGTCCCTGGTAACTAGAAAAATCATTCCCATTTTCAAGAAAGGGAGAAAAGATCTAGGGAACTACAGGCTGGTGAGCCTCACATCTGTGTTTGGAAAGCTCATAGTGCAAATCCTCCTGGAAGATATGTTAAGGTACATGTGAGATGTTATGATCCAAGACAGCCAACATGGCTTCACCAAGAGCAGATCGTGCCTGACCAATCTGGTAGTCTCCTACAATGGAGTGACATCATCAGTGGCCAAAGGAAGGGCAAGTGATGTCATCTACCTGGACTTGTGCAAGGCCTTCGACATGGTTCTGTACAACATCTTTATCTCTAAATTGGAGATTTATGAATTTGAAGACTGGACTATTTGGTCCATAAAGAAATGGCTGGATGGTCATAGTCAGAGGGTTGTTGTCAATGACTATATCCAGGTGGAGGCCAGTCATAAGTGGTGCTTCCTCATGGGCCTATCTTGGGACCAATGCTCTTCAATATCTTTAGAAACAAACTAGACAGTGGGATCAAGTCCACCTTCAATAAGCTTGTTGCTGACACCAAGCTGAGTGGTGCAGTTTGTACAACAGAAGGAAGGGATGACATCCAGAGGGACCCGGACAGGCTTGAAAAGTGAGTCCATGTGAACCAAACAAGGCTTAACATGGCCAAGTGCAAGGTGTTATACTTAGGTCAGGGCAATCCCAAATATATGCAGACTGGGAGAACACATTGAGAGCAGCCCTGCCAAGAGGGACTTACTTGGGGGGGGGGGGGGGGGAAGGGGGGGGGGAGGCCTGGGGGACAAAAAGATCAACAAGAGCCAGTAGCATGCATGCTTGCAGCCTAAAAGGCCAACAGTAACCTGGGCTGTATCAAAAGAGAAGTGGCCATCAGAGTAAGGAGGTGATTGTTCCCCAATACTCTGACCTCGTGAGGCCCCATTTGATGTCCTGTGTCCAGGACTGGCACCCCCCATAAAAGAAAAATGTGGAGCTATTCAAGCAGGTGCGGGGTGGGGTGGGGGGCACAAATTAATTTTACTTACATAGTAAAACACCCACCTTATCATGGCCTTTCAGAACAAGAAGGGAGTTTTAAAACAGGAGGGGTACTGACTTTTTACATGTCTGATTATGACAGGAAAAGGGAGAATGGCTTTAAACTGAAAGAGGGGAAGTTTAGATTAGATGTTAGGAGGAAACACTTTACCCAGAGAGGGTGTGAGGCACTGGCACAGCTGCCTAGAGAAGCTGTGGTGCCCCATCCCTGGAGGGGTTCAAGATCAGTTTGGATGGGACCCTGAGCAGCCTGATATGTGGCTGGCAGCCCTGCCCATTGCAAGGGAGTTGGAACTGTGTTATCTTTAAGGTCCCTTCCAACCCAAGCCCTTCTATGATTCTATTAAAATTTTCTTACTACTATAATTATCTTTTACAAATCTAAAATATCACTTTCTATTTCCTGGAATACAGGAAAGATCATTAAATTACATAAGGAGAAAAAAATATGCATTTAGCTGATATTAAATATCATAGCCACTGAAATTAAATTATTCTGTTTTACTTTAAAGAAACTCCACTACTGATCCATGTAAAATTATCTACATATGTATGTAATCTATAAGAAAGAGATAATTACCTTAGTAGAACTTTTTTTTATTTTTCCTTTTTCAGGAGAAATATTAAAGTGAGCAGTCTTGCGGAAACTGAATTTTACTGGAAGGGACTCAGATTCATTTTTGAGTGTGCACAAAACTTGTGTTTGTTCACCCAGGAAACAGTCCATAAACTTAATTACAGGTCCTGGATTAAAAGTTAACATGACAGGAAGAGCAGAACCTGTCACAGCCAATTCTGTGCAATTAGGACGATTCTCTGTGTTAAAAATGCACACAAACAAAAAATAGTAATTAAATAACAACAACCACCACCCATACATTACCCCAGAAATCTATTACCATACCAAGAAATGTCACACTGTAGCTGTATAGTTGTAAAAGCAAAATAATACTGCTAGACACTATGATTTATGAGGCAGTTTTCTATAGGATTTGAACATAGCCTTGCTTACTGATAATGGCTGCTAGATAATAAATTGTGCTTTTATTAAGTTCAAATGAATATATTTTCATCCTCAAAATGCAAAAAACTATGTAACTCAAGTGCTAGTGACTTACAGATGGCTGCTGGTGTTTGTCTCCTCCCTTCCAAATTTGCACATTAAGTTTTAGCTTTAGTTTTAGCTGTTGGTAGTTTTCACTACCAACAGATATATTCATGGCATGCATGAATACACTCAACTCTTCCTACTCACAACAGATTTTGGTGCTAAGGCATAAAAGCTTCCTATAACACTGTTAAGTGGTAGAAGAAGAAATTTAAAAAAAATCAAGATATATAATTTTATCATCCATATACAGTGACTACACACTTCCATAACATACTTGTACTTGGTGTGGTACCATCACTGGGGGTCTGCAGATCTTTATTACCAGCAGCCTCAAATCTCAGAAACAATATATAATCTTGTTTTGGTGATGAATCATTCGCTACGAAGGCCCCTTTAAATTTCCTGTAAGAGTCATAATCTCTAATTACAAGACCTTTAAAAAAAAAAAAAAAATACCCTAACCAAACAAAAAAAGGCTTAATTTTTATCATCTACTTCAGCTTCTTTGCTATTGATTACAGGCTGAAAAAAACATTTTTATACTTAATGTAAAAAACGGAAAGATAACAAATTTCACTGAGCAATATCTGTATACTTATGATGCTAGTTATTAGATATATTTACCATTCACATATTTTTACAATAGTCTTCTAAAGATTACATGCACATAAACCACTTAGAAGAGTTTCAGTACGAGAAAGTGCTCATTCCATTTCCTGTCTGTCTTCCTTGTTTGAAGGAGAAATGTTCCATTATGCCTACTATTTTTTAATTACAGGGAAAGCTCTCCCAAAGTGTTTCAGTCTCTTGGTGATGAAGTATCTGCTCTTTCATTTTGCTGCACATATATGATAACTTTATGACATAAGTCTAATGTCCTGAAAAAAGGCATTTGACTACAGAACTTTCTCAATCTTTAGAGATTTAACACATTTAATTGGAGGAGTAATTCATTCTCTTTGCAAAATCTACTAAGATTATTGTTATCTCAAAAGAAGCTTACTCAATTCCTGGTCCAAAGGCATCTTTTATAAATTACAAAAC
Organism: Alectoris magna; assembly: GCA_030625065.1. Lineage (NCBI taxonomy): Eukaryota > Metazoa > Chordata > Aves > Galliformes > Phasianidae > Alectoris > Alectoris magna. The sequence continues at coordinate 83,122,514 of CM060560.1, forward strand.
ATCTCCAAAATAGCTATTTCAGACTTAACTTTATAGAACCATGCGATCAGAATATCCCAAGTTGGAAGAGACCCACGAGAATTATTGAGGCCAGCTTCTGGCTCTACACAGGACCACCTAAAATTCAAAACCTGTGCGGAAGCATTGTACAAATGCTCCTCAACTCCAGCACTTGGGGCTATGCTCAGTGCCCTGAGCAGCCAGTGCCAGTGTCCATCCATCATATGTTGAAGAACCTTCTCCCAACACCCAATCTAATCCTCCCCTGATGCAGCTCCATGCCATTCCCTTGGGCTCTGTTGCTGTCACAGAGAGCAGAGCTCAGCGCTGCCCTTCTGCTCCCTGTGAGGAGCTGAAGCCACCATGAGGCCTCCTGTCAGTTCCTCTGCTTTGGGCTGAACACATCAAGGGACCTCAGCTGCTCATCTGTCTTCCCCTCTAGACTCTTCCCTGTCTTTGAAACCCCCCTTTTGATGCTATCTCATAGTTTCATGCCCTTCTTATACTGTGCTAGTCAAAATTGTGCACATGCTGAGGGCTCACCAGCACAGAGCAGATTGGGACAATCCTTTCTCTTGCCCAGCTAACAGGAGGCCTGATGTACCCTAGAGTACAGTTGGCCCTTTTTGCTTTTTGCACACTACTGACTCATAGTCAACTTCCCAGATCCCTTTCTGCAGGGCTGTTATCCAGACTCTCCTTGCCCTGCCTGTAAATACACCCAAGGATGCAACATCCCAAGTACATTTGTAATTTGGGCCACTCACTCACTTTGGACAAAAGCACAGTGTAACCATGGACTTCTGATAAGGTGACAAGGTTCCCTGATCAGGAATGCACCAGATCAAGGTGGAAACGTCTAAACCTCTTGTTTTGTTTATGAAGCTTAAATCTTGTAAAACAGCATCGGCACTCTTCTGTAGATCTGTTCCCTAAAAGAAAAATCAAAATATGGATACATCAATAGCTCAGCTTGCTCGTTTATGTTCTCAACTTTTTTTGTTTGTTTGTTTTTTTCCCCATGCAGTCTTGTATCTTTCAAAAGAAGTAAAAAGATGTAACCTAAGGAATACCAGTAAGACATATTTCCACATCACCCAGCTAATTACCTAATTTTACATAAATGCTATAATTTTTTTTTTTTTTTTTAATGTGATGGTTACTCAAACTACTTCACTGTCACAGGAAAAAGGAAAAAAAAAAAAAAAAAAAAACAATTGAAACTGTAAGCATTCAACATTCTGCAATACTAAAGTATGTTTTGACAACTCCTAAATCACAACAAATGCATTCAGCAAAACTACTCAATAAATAAATAAATAAATAAACAAACAAAAGGAGGTGAGAAGGAAGAAAGGATCATACTTAACATTCTTAATGCGACAAGGTCACATATACCTGAAAAAACTTAATTCCAAAGTAAAGGCACAGTAACTTTTGTAGACTGGGGAAAAGTGATAGTGAGTTTATTAATCAGGATACAGTATGACATCATAACTGCAGTTAGAAGATGAATGTGGAAAACAAAAATGCAAAAACAGCAATAAGTTTTTAACTAAAAATATATATACATTTTTTTTCTTACCATCTCTCCTCCAACAGCATTGTCTTCCAGTACTGCCACCCAGTCCATACACTCTGGACTATCATTGTGTAAAGATATTTGTTTAGTCTTTGAAGACCCATAATAAACTGATCCAAAATTAATGCATTTCAATACATTTCCAGAAGGCAGTCCTAGAACTTTAAGAACTTGTTCCACAACAACAGCTTTTATCCATACTTCCATGCAGGTACATCCTTCCATCTCCACCCTGTCAGTAAAAGTAGCAAATTATAGTAACGTAGAGAAATGTTAGAAACAATCACTTTGTTTTTCATTAGAACCTACCCAAACTGAAACAAATCCAAAGATTTAAACTAAGATTATCTTCCCATAGATAATAAAAGCAAAAAAAGTATACTTGACATACAATACCAATCACAAAAATAACTAAAATAAAAAAAATAAAAATAAATTTTAAAAATCACACATTGCAAAATAAGGTTTGGGAGAATTTTTCCAGTTTTTCCTTTTTTCTCCTCCTCAATTGTGTTGGCACACTGTAGTTTCAAGCAATAGGGATGGCATCTCAGAAGCATCAGATGTCCACAAATGATATGCTTCTCCTTTGCCTCTGCCAATTTGTGTATCTGGAAATCCATGTTGGTGTATACCTATAATTTTCTCTCAGAAAACTGGAGCTAGAAGTTCATCCAAGATGAATGCATGGAACAGGTAATGTTCCTTCCTGAATGCCTGAGCTTCATGACAGCACTAAACACCGAACGACCATATAGATATTGTATAAATCTTTCTTTTTCTACTGGAACAATCTTTGTTCTTACTGTACAAAAGAATCAAATGTAGTAACGTAATACACTGTTCTAATAGAACCAACTCTTCTTTTCAATAGCTTCAGAGCTGAAAAATCTTTGTTTTGAAGAGTCAGATATATAATGCCACAGTGTTTAGGTTAGCTTAGGTTACATATTAGAAGTTCTTTACACAGATGGTGGCGATACGCTGGAACAGGTTGCCCAAGGAGGTTGTGGATGCCCCATCCCTGGTAGCATTCAAAGCCAGGCTGAAAGTGGCTCTGGGCAGCCTGGTCTGGTGGTTGCCAACCCCGCCTGTGGCAGAGGGGTTGAAACACAATGATCACTGTGGTCTTTTTCAACCCAGGCCATTCTATGATTCTATGAACCCTCCAGATAGCTGTCCACTTCAAATTCTGGCACTTCCTAAAAAGCCTCTATTCACCATTGGAAAGAGGACAGGAAGGGCACTTAAAAATAGTCTATTCTAAAAAAGTGGCAAGTGGTGTGGTTGTGCATAGATTCCCTTTGTTGAAAATACGATAAGATCATGATGCTCCTGAGACTACTGAAACACATCCAGCCCAAAGAAAAGTAGTAAAGTTACAAAGTTCAAAAATATTAAGGAACACAGTATGTGTCACGGAAGGTACAGAACACAGCAGGTAAAAGATACAGAAGCTCTTGGTTAGCCACATAGCAAGAGATGTGCATACATTCCACATCACTGCAATTTAGGAAAGATCTTTAAGAACACAGCTATATATACAACCTATGCATCACTGTTTTATGGAGATACTACAACCATCGAGTTCATTTAATGAAAATCAATACTGAAATCGGGAATTGAAACTTGCAAGCTTTTTTTTTTTTAGGCAAACATTCATAAAATTTTTAGAATTAATAACAGACAAAAAGGTAATTTACAGACTGCAATTATATCAGTCATACACTCACTTTATCATTTCTTTGATGATTCTTGGTACATCTGTACAGATTTGCACTTTAACCACCTTGAAAGATTTGGGTTCTACCACTCCACTGGTAGGTTCTATGTCAAGCAGAATATCCCCATTATATGATATTTTAAACGTACCTAAAAGAAACAATACATTGAACAACACTGAATTTGTAGATTTATATACCTCCATTAAACATTCAGAATAACAAATGACAGGCTTCTGTACGTACCATGCAGCAGTGTTTAGAAATAGAAACAGTTCCTATACAGAATGAAAATTTTCACATTTCATAAGTTATAAATGCATTTGAAACTAATATGTTATATAATCTTATTTATCTAACCATCATGCCTCAAACTAATAAGTTAGTACGTATATTTAAAAAAAAAATAGTGAAGTGTTTTCACCACAAATTTTAGTCAGTCATAGGACAAGCAGAATAAAATTATTTAGTTTTCTCCTAACTTCCTAACAATCCAACTAGCTAGAGCCTTGAAAAACTTATAGAGCTGTAACATGGAATAAACTGAAACGCTGACATGAAACTTTGTTAAGTTAGAAATGCTCATAAAATAGAAATGCTCTTTTGTGGCATGTTAACATTATTCAAATGATCACACCGTCTTCTTTTAAACTGTTTGTTACCCCTAGCTCAAGATTTTCACTTAGTTCGTTATTGTTAATAAATGAATTCACAACATGAATACACTGCAAGACTTAATAGCCAAATCCACTTGTGAAATAAAAACCCTATATTTTAAGCACGTACCTTGGATTCTTCTAAGTTACTTTAAATAATATTCACATAAGCATTTCAGCCTAAGCCTATGTACTTGTCTTACCACAGCCACTATCCAAATCACGTTGTCACAGATAAACAGGTTTTGGTTTTGCTGAGCTCGTTTTAATTACCTTTAAACTGGCAGACTTAAAATACACTCAACAACTATCCTCTTTTGTTGGTTTTGATTGATACAAATAAATTCTGCTCTAATTGTACAAGTCCATGTCCCTCCTGTAGTGAACTCCACATCTGGACACAGACTCCAGGTGAGGCCCACCTAACTTCTGAGGAAAGGTATCTGCAGCTTTTTCCAGAAGAAAAGGCAGTCAGAGAGACTATGTAGATCACGTGGGCATTTTCTTACACTCCAGTTTTCATGTTTCTTACAGTCCTTAGAACTGTCCCTCACAGAAGTTGAAGGATTTGAATGTTTTGAAAGCATTATGATTTCAAATGCTATGGCAGAAAGAGGAAAGACCTCTCATTAACTTCTCATAACATATATGGTTCAATTCCCATTCCAGAGGACTTTGAAAATACAGGCAGCTTGTGTTTATTTATTCAACAGACAGCTAGTGGGATCAGAGAATCACAAAGACAACACACAAAACAAGAGCAGAGGTGATTCACTATTATTTATGCTGGGCATATTGAGCTAATGAGAAACTTGTAAAAATATCTATCAGACATGATTCGGGAGAAAAGATCTGAAAGAATTTCACAACTTGCTAAACTTGTGTTTCTTCCCTGAGCAGACAGTACTTCTGTACTGCCTACAGAAGTAACGGACCATTAATAGAACAGTGGTGATTAAACTCAGAAAGGGAGTTCAGCACCAATGCACCACTCTCTCACTGCACCTCAGTAAGACAGAGGGAGAAAACAAAATTGGGGGGAAGGAGGGAGCGGGGGCAGGGAAGCCTACAGATTCAGATAGGGACAATTACTGTCATGGGCAAAGGGAGCATAGGCAAAGTTTCAGCATAAGGGAGTTTGATGTAATTAATTGCTTACTGAAAACAGACTAAATCAGTAAAAACAAAAACAAAGTAAAATCACCTTCCCTCCATCCACCCTCTTCTGCCTCTTCCCCCTGAGTGGCACGGAAACAGGGAGTTGGGGCTGCTGTTAGTCCATTTGGCTTCATCTCTGCCATTCCTACTCGGTCACTCTCTGCCATTGCTCCATGTGACATCCCTTCCACAGGATGCTGTCTTTCCCATTCTGACCCCACACGGATTTCCCGCAGGCCACAGCACTCCAAGCCACCCTGCTCTGACATGGGGCACTGCTAGGCTCTGCTCATAGCAGCCACCCAAGCTGCTCTTCCCACTACCAAAACCTTGACATGTAAACCCAACTCATGAAGCCACAATACTCATTAAATGTGTAACTCAGAACTTGCATAAAATTACATTTTCCAAGAAGAAATACTTTCACAATTTAATACATACTAAACATTTACCTGACAATGATCCATGGTTAGCTATACTAATCTCTTTACTAATTATTTTACTGCTTGCAATCACTGTACCAAAATCAACCTCTGGCTCAGTTTCCAGATGACAGGATGCAATTAACCTGCAGAAAGGTGGGAAAAAAAGGAAAAAAAGAAAAAAGAAAAAAGAAAAAAAAAAAAAAAGACGTGGTTATATTCTCCCAAAACTTGGAAATAAATTTGTATTTTTAAGGAATTTGATTAAGTACCACAATGGAAAGAGTCCTGCTTTTCTTCTAGCAGTCCTACTAACACAGCTCACTCTAGCACAGTAGCATATATAGAGGACACACAGAAAAGCTTATCTATCAAGCTGTTAAATGACTGCAACTTTAGTACAAATTATCCTCAAGCATTTAGGCAAAACAGAATGAATACATTTCTATTTAGTTTCAAATACATTATTGTAGTACAAAGAACTTTAATTAATTTGAAATCACTATATTGAGTCACTTGCAGCACAGAAGTTGACATTCACCGTATTTCATTATCAGCTGCCTGAACTAAAAGCAGAGAAAATACATGCATGTCCATTTCAGTTTGGTCTTCTTGTTTTATAGGTATTTCATGTGGCTTCTATAAAATATATTACAACACAGAAATGGGGTAATGACAAATTATTTCTGTTATTTACTTAAGACCCTCATCCAGTATGATGACTTCATTGGATAGGGTGGGAACTGCTTAGCCAGAATGAAAAGCTGCTGCTTCCTTACACAAGCTTGTAAAAGCTCCAGTTCCTAATACAAGCGCACTTCTGATCTCACGTGAAATTGCATTCAAAATGAACTAGGATTTCGTATGAGCACAGCTGCCTTTCTCCTCTCACCTACCAAGAGGAACATACAACAACTGCATCTTATGGTCTGCATTGCTCCCTGTACAAAAGACTAACAGAACAAAGAAAATAATCTCCTTGGAGAGCTAAATAAATCCTACCCATGAAACCTTTTTCAGGAGGGAGAGAAGGAGGGAAGGAAAAAACAGGGAATTGGGAATGCAACAAAAGAACTAGCTCTTGGGCATATTACTACACTGGTTTTAATTCTCAATAAGAATTTACTGAAATTCAAAATAAAATAGTGAATTCTTGACAGGGATGATCAAGCCCAGCAGGATGTAGGAATAAAAACAAAATCACCAAAACAACCCTATCAAGACAAGATTAGAGTACACTTGAAAAGATCATAAAGACTTCACAACATGCACCAGCTATTTAGACATTGTTCCAAAAAGTTTCATGAGAAATATTTTATATTTCTACACAAGACCCAACTGTAGTTATAGCGTGGCCAGCAGGAGAAGGGAGGTAATCATCCCCCTGCACTCAGCACTGGTGAGGCTGCACCTCGAGTATTGTGTTCAGTTTTGGGCCCCTTACTACAAGAAAGACATTGAGGCCCTGAAATGTGTCCAGAGAAGGGTACCAAAACTGGTGAGGGGTCTGGAGCACAAGTCTTATGAGGAGTGGCTGAGGGAGCTGAGATTGTTTAGTCTGGAGAAGAGGAGGCTCAAGGGAGACCTCATTGCACTCTACAATTTCCTGAAGGTAGGTTGTGATGAGGAGGAGTTTGGCCTCTTCTCCTAGGCAACAAACAGGATATGAGGAAACGGCTGCAAGTTGTACCAGAGGAGGTTTAGATTAGACATAAGGAAAAACTTTTTCTCTCAGAGAGTGGTCAGGCACCGGAATGGCCTGCCCAGAGAGGTGGTGGAGTCGCCGTTCCTGAGAGTGTGCAAGAGGCGTCTGGATGAGGAGCTCCAGGAGATGGTTTAGTGTCTTGTTGTAGCTACGGTAATGGGAGGACAGTTGGACTAGATGATCTTGTAGGTCCTTTCCAACCTTATGATTCTATGATAATTTAACCCTAAGAACAGCATATAAAAGCATCCCTGTCTTTCAAAAAAAGAAATCTCTCTCTCTCTCTGCATACCTCACAATTCTTTTTCCTCTAATAACCTTTACTGTTAGTATACACTAGCAATTACTTTCACTGTACTATGAAATCAGTCAAATGTGTAGAATTACAACCATGACCATTTGTGTTATTTGACTCCAGAGTTTTCTAATATTAAGACTGATGATGGTAAGAGTCTGTTTTTTGACCTGTGGCTAAGAAACTGTTAGCTCAGAAAATAAGACAGCACGCAACTAAGATAACATACTTTTAGTCTGAAAGCAAGTATCTTGTTAGAGTTTATGTTGAGGTGGAATTCATCTGTTCTAATTTAGCCATCTGAAAAGCTAAAGTTGTTGTCATTCTATCCTTTTTCTCTATAGACAAAGGAGAGAAAGGTCCTCCAGAACAATCCCACCTCATCCTCATATAGCCCAAGGCTGACGATACTTGGAAGTTTAACTTTTTGAATCAATATAACAAGTATATACAATATATAGACATATCTTTTCATACACACACAAAATTACACATGGACTGATGAAAATGGTCCTCAAATGTGTGACCTTACTACAAAGCATACGCTATATTTTTAGAATTACACAGTGGGTTCTTCATAATAACCCCATTATTACAACCAATACATAGTAAAGCAAAAACACAAATCCAAAACCTCTCTAAGATCATTAAAGGAACCACCAACCCAATTAACTTCTTACCCGCCTACTGTTCTGAAAAAGAAAAAAAAAAAAAAAAAAAGGAAAAATCTTTTATAAAGAAACTCTCTTTGTTTTCATTGCAGTTGATAAATCAGTTAGCAGGCATAAACTCTCCACAAGATTAAACTGAAAACAGTAACAGCAGAATATCAGCTTTCAACTGGCATACCCAACCAGAGGGATATCAACTATGTCTTCTTCTATTAAAAGAGGTAGACTATCTTGGAGATCTTCTTCAGCCTCAGGATAATATTCTACAAAAGCTTTGATTTGAAGTCCAGGTGCAACAGGGTTTTCTGGATTTTCCGCAATCAGTTTAAACTGCAGCATTAAAAAAAAAAAAAAAAAGCAAATGTTTATTTTCATTTCTAGATTTAAAAAAACTTATACACATGGCTCATTTTCAACATAACACACGGATTGATTTAGAATTCATTCATAACTGGTTTTAAAATATGCAGAATTTTGTAAAGTTTATTTTCCTATTTATCTGTTTATATTATTTGCACTAGCACAGCTGCCCAGAGAAGCTGTGGTGCCCCATCCCTGGAGACACTCAAGGCCAGGTTGGATGGGGCCCTGGGCAGCCTGAGCTGGTGGGGGGCAGCCCTGCCCACAGCCGGGGGTGAGGTGGGTAGGCTTTGAGGTCCCTTCCAACCCAAGCCATTCTGTGATTCACCCTTGAGCAGCAAAAGAAAGGCTGAATGAATAATGTAATTTGATGGGTTCAGAAAGTGTTGATTGAACAAAATACTGTTTCTAGTCCTTCCAAGAAAGCTCTAGTTTTGCTGCTGTTGTCATAAACATTCTGAAGTACCGCAAGATAAGGGCAGTTACTACATAATACAGAATCTTTTTAGTATCTGAAAACAACAAGGATTATATCTGAATCCAAAGCAGCAAAAAAAGAGACTGCGTAAGAATTTTCTGTATATATGACCTACATTCTTCTGAATTCAACTGAAAGTCCCACTATACACTGAAAATCTGCTTGAAAGGTCCATGCATGCACTTCCAGTTTCCTTAGGGAAAAGTGAGGGGGAAAATAAACAAACAAAAAAGGAGGGGAAAAAAAGGAAAAAAAAAAAAAAAACAAACCCACAGAAGTAGGTGACACAAGGTATCTTCTTGTATCTGCTGACATCCAACAAACCCTTCATGTCTTTCCTTAAACAGAACATAGGAGCAATCTACCAGAATGTAGGAGGAATCCAACAGCCACCACGTTTCCAAGAAAACTTAATCAGCAGCTCAAGAAACTCTCTGATGTTTCAGTACAATTCACATCGCTCTACGCATAACAGGCTTCTGCTGTACACGTCCACTTTAATCGTTTATGTCTAAAGAGTCATCCCAGTATTCTTGGTGTATTCTGTACTAACGTTTATTTGGAATTTGTAAGCAAAAAAAATAATGTAAGCATACTTGTTGATTATGTTGTTAGAACATCTCCTATTCCATTAAAATCTCCCTAGCAATACTCAACTAGAAGAAATTTATCATTCAAAATGCATCACGTTATTATGAGGTTGATTTTTAAATAGTCATGCTTCAATTTTAGAGTGTGAACAATTTACCTCTTCTCTAAAAAGAATTAAACATCCACGCATATTCATTTTGTGCAAAGGAAAATGAATATTTTAGAATGCTAAATTTTAAATGAAACCTATGGAAAACTGCCTTGTTAGCTAACTTCCTTGAAATGCACATTTCAGCCTCATGCTGCAGCAGCTTTGGGAATGTTAATTTTCAGCTCTTGCACTCTATGAACATAACACTTCAGAAAATTTACAGACAAGTCACACTCCACTTCACCCTAACTCTCATACTGGGCATCTCACAGATGATGGCATTAAAATATTCAGCCTAAGGCATCGACTATTTTTTGTTTGCTTCACTGGTTGGGTTTGTTTCTTTTACTAGCAGTAACTACATTCATAAATTATGACTGACTAAGCCTTTTCCTCTCTTCTAAAATTGATTCTGCTTTTCCATTTTTAAACGTGAAAAATTGATGAATAAGGCTCATGAAAACTAACAAAACACAATAAGCACTGCCCTACCAAATTGAGCTCAAACTGCTATGAACACGAGGCAACATCAGCTTCTGTTTTATCCCCAAGCACCAGTCCAACATTTTGATCCTAATTTTCAGTTAATTTCAATTAATTAACAGCTGGATAAAAGACAAAGGCAAAACTACTAACCACAGTTGGGTCTTGCTAGGCCCATATCACTGAGGGACATGGGTTAGTGGGCATGGTGATGGTTTGGTGGAAAAGAGCACTAAGATCATCTAGTCCAACCAACCTTAATGATCCGTGATACAGATTCCATGTCAAGGGCTATACCCGTTGCAATTGGAAAGATTTTTTTTAAGGTTGGATATACAATGACTTTTCCAGAAGTAATGAGATGAATGTGAGAACCTAATGAATGAATGGGAAACTAATCAGAATCAGACCACCTTTAGAAAAGATGGAAGAACTCTTTTCTGAGAAAGCCTTCCACAAGCAAGCACTACAAATGGACTCCTCTCAGAAAATTTACGAGAGCACAATAGAGACAGAGCTGTCAATCAGTGCTATGAAATCCCAGAAGAAAAAAAAAAACAACTGCAAAAGCTGCAATCTGCAGCCAATCTGGAATACTTCACAAATTTGACCCACTTCTATATGGCTCTTCTTAAAATAAAAGGGAAATCACAGGGTTCTTGGGAGATAACATTTCTGAAAAGCACAAAGCCAGTGAGAAAAGCTAAGCAGGATTTGCTACACACCAAGTTCTTGATGTAGTATGACATATGAGAAAGCTAAATTCTATTAAAATAATAGACTTAAAGAACAAGGAAGCTCTTTTCACATTTATCACCTCAGGAAAATACTGAGCTGAAGAGACTGGAGGTCATTTCACACAGACTTACGGGCTTTAGCTCAGCAGCCTCGTTTGAAATTCAATATGAGAATATTTTTTGTACAATAATTAAAGTTAGAAAAGACCTCTAAGATCACCCAGTCCAATGACCAGCCCATCCCCACCATGCCCACTAACCACGTTCCCCAGTGCCACATCCACACAGCTCTTGAACACCTCCAGGGATGGTGACTCCACCACCTCCTTGGGCAGCCTATGCCACTGCCTCACAGCTCTTACTGAGAAGAAATTATCCCTAATACCCAACCTGAGGCTCCCCTGGCACAACTTGAGGCCATTCCCTTTCATCCTATTGCTGTTACCTGGGAGAAGAGGCCAACCGCCACCTCACCACAAACTCTTTTGAGGTGGTTGCAGAGAGCAATAACATCTCCCCTGAGCCTCTTCTTCTCCACACTCAGCAATCTCTGTTCCCGCAGCCACTCTCCATAGGACTTGTGCTCCAGACCCCTCACAGTGTCATTGCCCTTTTCAGTTATCTCAGAAAGCACACCTGCACTTCCTCATAAGAAGTGGGTAACCTAGAACACTCCCCCAGATCTGTCACGAGAGAATGCAGACCACTCAGGCTCTAAGAATTGTCACCTATTCTTCCCAGTTTATCCAGCTGCTCAACTACTTTAAACTAACTTCCATTTCACTGGCAAGCTTCAGTCAGCCCGTAAGACCCCCGAGCCGCTGCCGTTATTTCCGTGTGCCAGAGCTGGGCCGATAGGGGGCTGTGGGGCAGATACCCACGGCCTCACCCCTCCCGGCCGCCCCTCACCTGGGGCCGACGCGGCGGCAGCAGCCGGAGGCGACAGCTCTGCGCCCGCAGGTTCTGGACGCTGAGCGCGGCGCGGTATCGGCGCCCCGGCACCGCGGCGGTGAAGCGCAGCTCGGGCGGGGCGATGCGTACCCCGGCCACGTCCCGCCACCCGCCCGACATGGCGGCCATCACCTTTCCAAGGCGGTGGTAGCCGCTGCCTGGAAACGGTCGCTTAGCAATGGACGCGGAGCTCTGATTGGAAGCAAAGAGGGGGGGGGGGTATCCGAACCCACCAATTAGAAGAGGAGGTGCCGTGCAGGGGCGGGTCCTTGCCCCACCTCCTGCCCCCAGGCGAGAAGGGCCCGGCCAGTGCTGCCATTTGGTGGGCGCTATGTCAGGGCCGCGGGAAGAGCTCTGCTCTCATATAGGCCCTCTGTTCGCCAGGGGGCAAAAAAACGGTCGCCGCCCTTTGGCCTGTGTTTACCAATGGGGAGGTATCTCGGCTGAAGGCTTCTGGCAGCATGAGGGGGAGAGCTCACACTGCATATGCCCTCTTTCTGACATCAGTGGTGAAGCGTGTATATATCAGCAGGGATGTTTATCCTGTCCCAGGTTACTGAAAGCAAAGGTGCATTCTAAATAAATAAATAAAATAGAAGTGGCCTGATTTCTCTTCTGGATAAGCACGTTACTTGTAGGCATGGTCTGCATAGACCAAACAGGGCAATAGCCAGGCTGTGTGTTGGTGGAAAGCTTGGTGTCTGCTGGGGCAGTGACTGCACTAATAATTCATTGCATGCATTTACTGAGCAGAGAAAGGCATGTTCTGGTTCTGTATCCCTGTGCTTTCACGTGCTGTAATTTAAGCGGTAAAATGCTGCTGCCAAGAATCCAGCACTTAGGCAGATAATGGGCTACTTTGCTCTCTGCTTCCATGTAGCAGAAGAGAGGAGGGGGAGCAACACGTACAAAGCCTCAAACATCAAATTCGATCAACCCAAAATGTTTTGCCTTGGATTACATCACCCCCTGAAAGTGCTCATGGACTCAAGCTATCTATGTTTTAAAAGCTGAACACGAGAGCAGCTGCAAACATGGATGGCAGCTTGTTGAGCTGCCAAGAACAAAAAGGGCACAAGGCTTATTTTTATGGGTCAAGAAACCTAGAGGGGGCGCAGGGAGAGGAGAGAGTCTTTGTTTCTGATGCTGGAGAAGGCTGCTAACAGGTAGGATTTTCTCTTAAAAATTCAAGTTATAGCAACCCATCTGTAGATTACTTTAGAACTAGTGGCAGTGTGCCATTGCAAGCATTGAAAGTAAAACCAAGGAGTCTGAAAGGAGCTCTTTGGGATGAGTACTTGAGTTTATTTTATAGTAACTTGATTCTGTAGGGAGGGAGGGGAAGGGGAAGAAGAAGGGGAAGGGAAAGGAAGAAACAGGAAATGGAAAGGAGAGAGATTACCTTATGACAGAGTTAAACTCCTACCTTTTCCCTGCAGAACTGAGAATATTCCAACATAGTTTCTCTGATCTTTGAATGAATTCTAGGGCTGGAGCACCTCCCCTATGAGGACAGGCTGAGGGAGTTAGGCTTGTTCAGCCTGGAGAAGAGAAGGCTGCGGGGTGACCTCATTGCAGCCTTTCAATACCTGAAGGGAACCTACACCCAGGAGGGGAATAAACTCTTTGAAAGGGCTGACAATAGCAGGACTAGGGGAAATGGATCCAAGTTGAAGGAGGGAGGATTTAGGTTGGATGTTAGGGGGAAGTTCTTTACTAGGAGAGTGGTTAGGCCCTGGAACAGGCTGCCCAGGGAGGTTGTGGATGCCCCATCCTTGGAGGTGTTCAAGGCCAGGTTGGACGGGGCCCTGGGCAACCTGATCTAGTAAATGTGTATGTTTGGTGGCCCTGCTAGGCAGGGGGGTTGGAACTACATGATCCTTGAGGTCCCTTCCAACCTGGGTCATTCTGTGATTCTGTGATTCTGTGATCTTTGAGATCCTTTTCAACCCAGGCCATTCTATGATTCTATCTTCCTATCTGCCTTAAGGATAGGTCACTAGCCTTTATTCTGTGAGCTTATCTCAACTTATCTGTGAACTTACCTTGCCAAACCAGACCTGTGAAGCATCCCCAGGTAAAAACATTCATAGGTGCACTTTTTTAGTTTGTTTGTTTTCACTGGAGGAGGGCTGTGTTTAAGCAAGATAAATTCACAGCTTCAGTTTAGAGCACTAATTCAGAAACAGTTGAAGCAGCACTGTTGACAGGCTGCTAACTTTGTGTGCAGGGACTGGAGCGAGAAGCATTCAGAAATCTTTTCTGTCATAAAAGGATTTCTAGCAAAGAACTTCTCCCTTACTTTCACTGGATTCGGTGTATATGTATCCATATATTTTTGTTGTTATCCATTTAACTATTTTAAACAGATTTTAACTGTGATTTATCTTCTTTGTAGAGGTGAAGTTCTGTATTAAAAGGGTTCTGCTCTCTCTGAAATACTTTGGCTGGACTCTCTTCCTCTTCTGCTAACCATTATAATCAAGTGCTTGCTATTGCCATCCTTATGATATCCTGTTATGAAACAACATTAGATAACAGACTCTTTTCCTTCCCTCCCTCACCTCACACTGGCTTCATATAATTTTATTAGTCACCTAATAGTCAGCACCAAGGAGAAAATGAATGTAAAGGAACAGATGTATTTTATTTTGATGATGGAATCTTTTATATCTAATTCAAAGATACAGAGTATGTGCACTTTCTCCTTCATGGACCACAAAGGTGATCAGGGGCTGAAGCACATCCTCTACAAGGACAGGCTGAGAGAGCTGGGGCTCTTCAGCCTGGAGAAGGGAAGGCTCCAAGGAGACCTTATAGTGGCCTTTCAGTACCTGAAAGGGGGCCTTCAGGAAAGCTGGGGAGTGACATCTAAGAAGGACATGTAGTGACAGGACAAGGGGGAATTATTTTATACTGGAAGAGGGTAGGTTTAGACTAGATATTAGGAAAAAATTCTTTACTGTGAGGGTGGTGAAACACTGGAACAGGTTGCCCAGAGAGGTTGTGAATGCCCCCTTCCTGGAAGCATCCAAGCCCAGGCTGGATGGGGCTCTGAGCAACGTGGTCTACTGGAAGGTATCCCTGCCTATAGCAAGGGGGTTGGAACTAGATGATCTTAAAGGTTCCTTCCAACTCAAACCATTTTGGGATTCTTTATCATTAAATCAAGTGACCACACTAAGAGTGAGTTTACTTCTGTGGAAATTTACACAATTTTACAGTACAATAACCTGCACTGTTCTCACTGCTTTCAACTTAGCAGTATCAGATGACAAATAATAAAGCTTCACATTAAACTTACTAAAATTATGTTACAGTCTTCAGAATGAAGTGTATAATCTTACATAAATATCTATCACACCTGAATTTCTGAGATATTTCCAACTTTTGTAAGCAAGACCTTGCAGACCTTGTTTGACTATTTTCTTTTCTGACTCTTCTCCCAGATCCTATGTTTAAAAAAACAAAAACAAGAACAAAAACAGAATGACATCATTAGTTCTTTGCAGTTGGTAAACAAAGATAATTTATTTAAAATGAAGTAGCCCCAAGCTTGGTTAGGTATATCCTGGGGCCATGGTCAGTGTAAAACCAGATGGAGAGTCAGAAAACCATCATGAGTCTGTTCTTTCCTTCTGTACGTATTAGAAAATTGCTAAGACTGAGATGCTGGCCATACATACCCATGTTTTAAATGCAGGCCATAAAAGCTTGTGAACCAACCAGGTCATCTATTGGATCAGAAGTACATCTCATTTATCTACCATCTCTAAATGGTAAGAAAGTGCTTTCAGAAAGTGCTCCATGTAGAGGTCAGAAAAAAAGAGGTGATTAAACTGATTACAAGGATGGTTTATTTGACAGTAATTCAGCAACAAGAAATCACAGTGATACCCGAGACAATTAAACTGACTTAACCAAACTGTCACTCATTCTGGACTTTGTTCATGGAATCTGAATCCAGAGGAACTGAGATTTGAACTGTGAATGCTGACCTCTTTATTTTACTTCAGGAAGAATAAATGTATTTAAAATATACTGAGTGAAATAGGGCCGCTTACTGGTAAAATAAACGAAGTCAGTTCATTTTTATATCAGCTTTTGAGAGTCAGAAACAGATGAAGTCCAAATAATGATGAATAATAAGATATATTCCTTTGCATTCAATCTTGCAAATTGTTCTGCTTAATGGAAAATGAGAATGTTGAAAATGACAGATTTGGGCTCTAAAGGTCTCTTCACCAAACAGAGCATTCTCTGAGAAGCAGAACTAATGAAGATTTTATTGGGTCTTTCTGCTCAATGAAGCCATCAGTCTTTACAACGTGTGCAAGAATTGCCCTTCTCTGAGACCTCCTTTCTCAGATCGGATTGAAAAGAGCAGAATCAAAATCACTGAAAAAAAGAGAGAAACAGACTGTAAGTTAGACAAGATAATCACAAACACCTGCTTTCTCGCCCTTTTTTTTCTCTTAAGAGAGACGATATAGAAATTGGTAGATTAAAAATCTGTATTATTAATATATATAGTCTCCATTGTTTGATAATGTGTTCTAAGCTCAGAGAGCTATGCAATGAGCTAACCTATACAGCAGAAGCAGAATGTATCACTGTAATGCTTCACTTCAGGTAAACAGCTTTAATGGGAATGAAGCTGTAGCAATACGGTAACACAATGATACTGATTTGGGGACCAAGACTCGTGTCTGCACGCAGTGCTGAGCTGAACTTTTTGATCTCATGAGACAGCAGCAGTTCTTTCAAAAATTTCAGCACTGTGTTCTATGATGAAGTATCAATGTGCACTCTGTTTCCTACAATCTGCTCTGAAGGAAATGTTTTCTTTATCTGGTATCTTTTTCAGTCACAGCATGTGAAAATCATCCTTGTTCATAAAAAAATTAGTAACTCTAAAAGCATTCATATCCATTCACAGATTTTATGTATTGGACAAATATAAAAATTGCTAGTTAGGAAAAAAAACTCGGAACAGCACAGATAAACAGGATGGAAATGTATGTTTCTGAGCTGAGCAGGTTATCTCTGATCAAAACAGAGATAATGGGGAAATTATGGAGTAATAGGACAATTCAGAGAAAGGATAGTTCTGAAAGTGTCTCGTATAAATCAGGGGTTCCTTAACAGTTATCCGTGGCTTTTGAAGACCCCCATAAAGCTATGAGACTTACAATGTTGAACCAGACCAGTAGACTTTCCAGGCTGATATCAAGGTGTTAACAGCTACTGGTATCAATGAATCAGTGTGAAATTTCCACACAACTAAGATGTGATTTTTCAAATTTACTAATGGTGGGATTCATCCTGCCACACTTGATGTCTATTTTTAGCTTCCATTATGGTTAGGGAAAAGAGATGAGTACCTTCAGAGGATGATCATCACCACTTCTACCAGCCAGTAGAAGTGTTTAAATACCAGTAGAAGTGTTTAAATACCAGCCAGTAGAAGTGTTTAAATACCAGTAGGTATTTAAAATAGAATTCCATCTATCGCATACACTTTATGCAGGTCTCCTGCTCTCTAGTTACTTCAACACTTTTGATAATCTTTCTTAGGCAGTAATGATAAAATTATTGAGGAGCATGTTCAGATCTTAGTGAATTTATTTTCTTTTGCCTGAAGGCTGAAAATTGATGTCTAGTCATTTTGTGGTACAATTCCATGTTTCTTTATTATACATCTACCTTTTACATCTTCTATGCAATTTATCCAACTTATTCCCTTAAAACCCAAGTGCTCAGTAAGATAAATTAAATCTGTGCTATGACTGTCTGGAGTGTTGGTCACTCCCTAGTTTTCAACTCCTTAGGTACTTTCTGAGATGTTTAATGATTTTACTTCCTTAGCTTCACTTAGAGTTGGAAATCATTAGCAAACTGGTATGTCTCTATACTTTAAAGCCAGTCAGACTATGGTTCAGTGTAACCTTCTGTGGTTTCTCCTTACATCAATCCACTTTGCTTGAAAAAACTACCCTTAATCCTTATGAATGTCGTCACTCTTTATTGGTGCATTACGCTAGGAGAACTCATTTGTCTTCATGAGTTAAGGATGAAGGGATACTACCCAGTTTAGTTGGGTCCTCAATCCAATGATGGCTTTGAAGATCAATAACAAAGCTTCCAAATTGCATTACATGGGAATTAGGGTAGAACATATTTTGCAAAGTACAGGAGATACGTACTCTGGGGAATTCATGCTACTCAGTAGGTTAATGATGCCTTGTGTCAACATACGCTTTCTTTTATGAATTTTGTAACAATTTTTTTACTTCTTATTTTTTCTTCCCATACCAGAAAAAAAAGGAGCAGCACAGGCATTCAGCTGATCTTCACTATTTTATTGATTATTTTATGCATCTCTATTCTAATAATCCCTTCTCAGTTTAGGTGTTTGTTTATATACTTTTTCTTCAGTTGAGGATCTGTCTGTACTACTTGTTTTCACTTGTCTAGTCATCCACTATCTTTAAATGTTGCTTTCTACTTGTAAATCTGTCTATAGATACTTTTTTCAAATACAGTTTAATATATTGTCTGTATTGATATTCTGCAAAGAACAGGCATTACATTGATCTCACTGACATCCATTTCTCTCACTGTAACAGAATTTCCATACATTTTCAGCTGCTCCTTTCAAAGTGCAGTTCTTTCCTCTTATCTGCACTGCATTACACCTACTATAATGGGTCCTAATTTATCAGCTATGTATATAACATATTTATCTATCATGGTAGTGTATTTCTATTTTAGGCTACATACAATGGACGCTTTGCATTTTCTAAATTTTCCTAGCCTTAGTGAAAACATTTAACAGGGAAAAATTTCAGGCTTGCAGTTAAGACACTCAAGAGTTGAAATCAATTCTTTTAGCTCAACAATAAGCTTTCTTTCAGAAATTTCATTAAGCACTTATATAGTATATAACAAACTTGCATCCATCAGTGCTGTAAGACAACAGAAGCAAGCAGTGCATAATGAAAGCAGTTATCCAGTAGAAAAATAAATCACCCATATTACCAGACTTAAAGGATATTCATACAGATCTCTTAGTTTGGGGAGGTGTTGAGAGCCTCATCTCATTTCTTAGGTATCTATTATGTTCTGTTAACTAAGAACTGAATTCTGCACTGGTGCAGCTTCACCTTGAGTTTTGGGCACCATAGTGTAAGAAAGGTAAGAAACTGAGAGAGAGCACCCAAAGGAGGGCTACAAAGATGAGAAAGGTCTGGAGGGGAAGACAGATGAGGAGCGGTTGAGGCCCCTGGGTGCGTTCAGCCCAGAGCAGAGGAGCTGAGGGGAGGCCTGATGGCGGCTGCAGCTCCTCACAGGGAGCGGAGGGGCAGCGCTGAGCTCTGCTCTCTGTGACAGCGACAGGGCCCGAGGGAACGGCATGGAGCTGTGTCAGGGGAGGGGCAGCGGGGGGTCGGGGTCTGCACCAGAGCGCGGTGGTTTGCTGGAGTTCTGGGAGCGTCTGGACTGTGCTCTCAGATATCTTTGGCCCTGTGTGGAGCCCAGAACCGGACTCAGTGATCCGATTATCAACACTGGCTAAATACTGTAAATGGCAGAATAGTAGAAAAGATATTACCTGCTGTAGGTAACCTGCTTTGGCAGGGGGGTTGGACTCGATGATCTCCAGAGGTCCCTTCCAACCCCTACAATTCTGTGATTCTGTGATATGTGTTGCCTGATCATGAAAATGCACGTGCATTTTCCTTTTCGGGGAGGCCCAGCCCCCCAAATAGTGAAGCAGTTTTGTGACAGTGCAGCAGGTGGTGCTCCAACAGCCCTCGTTGTCTGGAGCATCTCGAGAGAATACTCCTTTCCAGAATGAGCCCTAAGTAGATAGTTGCTCTGCAGTCCTACACTGTCTCAACAGCGGTCTCTCTTGCCAATGAATCACCTTCAAAATATTGAGCATGGCACTATGAAAGTTTATTTTTACTCAGTAATTTGGTAAGATGTATGTTGCTGAAATTCTAGATGCATTTGCAATTTTCACTAAATTAAAATGCATTTTTCACTAAATTAAAATGCATTACATTGATAGTGTCTCCTTCAGAATTCTTTCTTCCACTGAAGCAGAAAACAGTTCCATGCAGATTTCCCTTTTGGGGAAAATGTGTGATTTTATTAGCATTGCCTGAACGTAGCATGGCATCTCCTACAGGTCAGAAAATTCGGTGTGAGCAGCAGCAGGTTGCATTTTGGGTTTGCAGGAGACTGCCAAAACTTTCTAGTTGCTTCTCAGTAACTGAGTATGTCTATACATCTGAGATCTAACTGTATAGATATTAGTTGAAAAAAATATATGTATAACAAAATTCTTTACAAGAGCAGTAGGAATTCCTAGGGAATATATTTTTTTTAAAAATGTTCTTAAATGGCTTCAGAAATAGCTGAGAGTAGATTGGAATTATCCAACTTACAGAAGAGGCTTATCCAATAAGAAAAAGTCCCGTTTAAGAACTACTAATGTAATTTGGCAGACTGTGATATGCTTTGATCATCCCTTATTTAACCCGCTACAGAAAGAAAAGAGCATCTTTCAGCTGTCTGCTGAAAGTGAGTCCACTTGTGCTCTCCTGACTCCTGCTTGCATGTCAGTGCAGTAAGGGGCAGATCTTCTATGGGAGAATAGGAGAGGAAGTGAAGAGGGAGGAAGAGAAGCAAACACAACGGTCTCTGTTCCTGCTGGACAGGCACTGTTGATGTTTACACACTCAGTGATGTACACTGTGTACAGTTACCATCAAAGAACTATCCCCAGTGCTGGAGATACCTATATATACTTTCTGCGGAGTTTTCTTGATAAACATCTCAAATATTCAAAATAAGCAGAGTGTTTGAGGGAACTGTTTTACACTCTTCTCCATGGTCAATTGTTAATGAACTGTGTTTCAGAACTAGTCTTTTATTTTGCACAAATCAATGGTATGCAGATTATAACTCTCCATCACTCTAAGGAGGAGGCATTTAACTGGGGCTATCAGCCACAAGAATGATAGTGCATTAGGGATTTGTATGCATGACTTCTTTCTCATTTGTCTTTCCTTGCAAGCCTCCCATCACTGAGAACAGCTGTGCACTGAGCTGCTGAGATCAAGAAAGCCACTGTGCTTATGACAGTGCTCTTCTTTTCTCCATTGCCAAAAGAGAGGTCAGATGTAACATAGCAGTTTACACTATTACATTCTATTATTCAAATATTTTTACATTTTTTGGCTGCATTCTGAAAATAAATTCATCTGCCCAAATCCATTTTCTGTTGAGAAAGTTTAACAGCATTTTAATATTTGTTTTAAATTCACTGTATTTGAATTAGCTGCTAATGTGGCATAATCTAACTCAAAAGCTTTCAGCAAGCACTGGAACATTTCCCTCTGAGGTTTCCCCACAGGGCTAGAGGCATGGTAGGCATTTCTCTACAGTAGAATCGCCAGCATTTTTCTGTCATCCTGCACTAGATTCGGGGGCTCTACAACATACAGTATTTAATACACCACTTGTTACATCTAACCACAGATTGTGAAGCACTTCCTGATAAATCAGCCAAGTTGGTCTGTCACAGTCATTATGGACATTTTGAAACATGACGAAAAAGATCCTGTGGTCATCTAATTATGTTTTCAACGACATAAAATTTATGTAATTTACTAAAATCTAATTTCTTTTTTTACTTCCTGTAGCTGGTGTTGTAATAAAACTTAGCCTTTAGAGAACATCCGGTCTCGGTAGAAAGATCTTCAGTTCCAGCATACTTATGTTCTTTGGTTAGTTCCAATTGCTAATTATCTTTAAACTGTGGCTCATTTACTCCACCATGCTAGTTCAGATCCATCATCCATGGACAAAGTCACTATGCGTCTAAATCCAAGATTTGTGTTTGTAAATAAAGGTGTTCTTACTAGTGGAGAGGCAACCAAGAACACGGAGATAAGTTTTATTGACCGTAGACAATTGTTTTGGCATTTTAAATACATGGCTGGTTGTCCAGAAATCTCTGGTTTGCCTCATCATAGTTACATTCAGTCTCCAGTTAAAAACTAGAAAATCCAATGGCAAATAAGCATTAAAATAGTCTACTAGCATGAGAACATAGTTAAAATTACAAAGATCTATTTCAAGTATGCAGGACATTAAGCTCTAAAAAATCTAAGTCTTTTTGAAGCATTTAAACACAGTAGGTGAAAGATAAATATAAATGTGAACATTCACAATAGAAACAAAAGTACCTCTGTAAATAACTTTTCTCTCTTTCACACTGCTATGATCAAAATTAAAGCACAGCTCATGGCTTAAAACAAACATACTAGGGAGATTTGAAGGTAGAATGCTAGAAGTTTTGGCACAAAGTCTTTGAGGTATCTAAAGTAACTCTTAAATATTTGAAGCATTTAGAAAGCCTTTCATGCATTGCTAGAACAAACTAATTAATGAGAATATTAAAATATTACAAAAGGCTTACATGTGAAAATGTTACTGAAATGAGACAAACAAGAACTGTAGATAAGAAGCTGCAATCTGAAATTAAGTGGAAGGATTAATAAACTAAAGATAGCAGATTGAGAACATTGAATAGTTGGAGAAAGATGTCTCTTATTCAACATATGAAAGGGTAAAAGAATATGTTAATATTTATTGCTCACTAAGGTCAATGCAAATAATAAAACGTAAAGCTTTACTATTAAAAGGCTGTGTTTTTTTTAATTGAAGAGCACATTACAGTGCAGTTTTATGATCAATGCAGTTGCCACCGTTTCCCTAGATTTGAATGTATAGCTTTCTAAGGATGGATAAAGATGATGGTGTAGTCGGAGCAAAAAGTTACTGACCACTGACAACTCATAGCTGTTTGACAACAAACCCTTGACCACAAATGTTGTTATGGCTGGAGGTAGTGGAGCATCATGATCTAGGGCGCTGCCTGCTCCTGCTCACCTGGAGGTAAAATAGAAAATGAAAGGAGATGAAAAAAAAACCATGGACGACACAGCAGGTACAGACCATGGAATTTAAATAATGCCTGGGTCTCCCTACCATTCCCCAGTGCAACTGGTCTTGCAGTATGCTGGGCCTGTGATTGTAGATCCTAAAGAGATTAAATTCTGGTAGCTGCAGTTCCCACAACACACAGAATCACACAATGTCAGGGTTTGGAAGGAGCCTTGAAAGATCACCTAGTCCAATCCCCCTGCCTTAGCAGGAACGCCTTGATTAGGTCACACAGGAATGCGTCCAGGCAGGTTCTGAATGTCTCCAGAGAAGGAGACCCCACAACCTCTCTGGGCAACCCATTCCAGTGTTCTGTTACCCTCACCGTAAAAAAGTTTTTTTCTCGTATTTTTGTGGAACCTCCTATGTTTCAGCTTGTACCCGTTGCCCTTTGTCCTATCACTGGATGTCACTGAGAAGAGCCTGGCTCCATCCTCCTGACACACACCAGTTACATATTTATAAATGTTAATGAGGTCACCCCTCAGGCTCCTCCAAACTAAAGAGACGCAGCTCCTTCAACCTTTCATCATAAGGGAGATGCTCCAGTCCCTTCATCATCTTTGTGACTCAACAACAAGTCCAAGCAGCTGCTGTTGAAGCTAATGAGTTGGTTTCAGTGCTGGAAATGTGGTTTTAAGCATTTTGAAGGAAGTCCTTGCCCAGATGTTTTAAAGGTGTTCCAGAGCAATCACAGAGAGTAAATGAGGTACTATGATAGCAGCACCGTCTCAAGGCTCTATAAAAGCCTGAGATCCAGGAACAGGTGATTCACTGCCTGGCTGCAGCCACCTGTGGGCAGACAGGCCCTGACTCAGTCAAATGCTGTGTAAACAGCAAAGGGGGTGAAACTCTCGATATCCTATTACGTTCAGCTGAAAGAGTCTGGGGAGTAGAATCTACCATTACACTTTTTCCATCCTGTCAATAATATGTAGGGACAGGGTACACAGCCTTTTTCTATCGCAATTGGGCAGCCTGCATTCAAACACAAAAGGTTATGTAATTCATTTAGTCGCTGTGAAAAAGGGTAATTCTTTGTAGCTAGGCTGTGCTATGCTCGCAGTGAGTCATTTTTAGTAGGAGAGATCATACGCATTGTTAAAAATAAGCTTTTGAAGACAGCAGTTCTTTCATGCCAACTATGTCCTGTTTAGATCAGCAGATTAAACAAACCCAAAGCTGTAATTCAGTGCAAGTAAAAGTTTCTCAGCAATTCAAAAATAAAAAGGGACAAGTTTCATTCTTAGTTTCTGAAACGGAGTCATAGAATTGACATTACCTCTTAAAGATTTGGGTTCTAAAAGTCTTTAAGCGTTTTTACAAAAAAAAAAAAAAAAAAAAAAAGTTTTCATTTTGCAACTGATTGACTAAATACAGCATTTGCTTTGTAACCCTGGAAAGAGAGTGTAGCAAACAAAAGGCAAAGAGACGACCATCAAATATCTGAAATGACTCAACTTCAAATGAGAAAAGAAGACAACTTCCAAACAGCATGGACTTACGAAAAATAAAAGGTTTGTCTTTAATTTTTCAGGCCATCCTGCCATTATCTATTCAGCAATCAGAAGCTGCAGCATAGAGTGAGGTTGCTGTAACACGGGTATGAAAGCTCACAGTGCAACAGTTCTTTCCTCTGCTTGTGCTTGCTCTTTTTCTCTGTTACCTAGTAAAACTAATTATTCCATCCTCTATATGATCCTTTACACGTTTTCTGTTAGCTATGACCCTCAGTGCTACCTATCTATCCTTGGTGCTACCTTATCTATCTTTGATAAATTCGCATCTCTTAGATCTGTCACTCTACGAATCACTTTTTTCTGTTTACCTTTCCCAAACTGATTTGCTTTCTGCCTGAGTTTCTCTATATCTTGTTTCTTCCTTTTTTCTTTTTTTTTCCCCTAGTGGTAAGATTTTCTGTTTGTCTGATTCACCCTTCTGTTTTCACTTCTCATTCTTTCTCATTGTCATTATTTTGTCAGTTTTCATTTTCATTCTGTGATTTATCTCATATCCTGACTGCACAGAGCAGCATCTTTTTTATTAATTCATTTCCTATTTATTTTTAATCTTTCCTTATCTTTCCTCTCCATGACTCAGCTTCTGTCTCCCATAGTTTGTCTTTTTATTGTATTCAAAGGTATTTTTTGCTTATTCAGCATCAACTACTGGAACTTTCAAAGGGAGTGAATACACATAGATGTCTCTGTGCTGAATAGGATGATGTCAGCCACACAGCTTCTGAAAGCACATTTTATTCCACTGACTTGTCAACAGTTAGAAACCACAAAACAAATTGGTCTTTTATATCTGTAAGATATAGCTCCTGCATTTGTCTCCTGCTATTTGTTTCAATTTTATTCCCCTTAGATCTTGCAATTATATAGGAAATCGATGTAGCTGTTTAAAACAAATACATTGCGTGATTCTGCAAAAATAAACAACAACCAATTTAATGGTAGCCAGCGATCATGAAATCACCTCTTTAAGTTAATTAGTAAGTCAACATCATTACAATTTGCAAAGCAATTATGTTTACTTTCAGCTTTGTAAATGCCTTTGAAACTTGCAGAAATGTGGATTAATTTCAAAGCAGCATGTCAGCATTGCAAGAGAAACTACTATATGAATGGTGCATGCTGCTGCTTTAATCGCAGCTATCAAAAAAGCTACAGTATTGCAAGTATCGTTTAACAAATGATAGATGTCTTCTTTCTCTCTTCTAGTCGACCTCTTTGATCTTAGTTGGATTTCTTTCAGCTCTAGCATCACATCTTACAGCATACCTTCCCACTCAGTTCAGTTTTCTGCATATTACCATGATATATGACACTATAAGAGAGAGATGTGAGAGATATGTATGTTTCATGTCGATTCACGATTGAATGTTTGAGCCTCAGTAGAAAATTAAAAAAAAGATTCAGTCCCAGAATTTCAAGAAAGAATCACAGCCACTGGTTTGATTTATTAGACAATTGAATGGAGCTTTCCAATTCAATTTCTCATTTAATACTTTTATTATAGTTTATTCATAGATTATTTCCTTTGGAGACAGTATTAGATCTTCTAGTCTGACTTTCATTATAACACAGGCTATTAAACTTTACATAAATACTTTTATAGAGGCCAGTAACTCCTAAAGGA
Source organism: Alectoris magna (assembly GCA_030625065.1). Lineage (NCBI taxonomy): Eukaryota > Metazoa > Chordata > Aves > Galliformes > Phasianidae > Alectoris > Alectoris magna. The sequence continues at coordinate 83,148,638 of CM060560.1, forward strand.
AATCTGAATCATCTTCCGAGAGATATCCACTACTGATTTTATAACATCAACAATGAAAACCTCCATCTCCTCTGACAATTGTTCTTGTTGTTTGACAGACTCGCTGTTAAGAAAATAGGAAAATAGAAATGTGCCCAATTTTTATTTTTAATATTTTTGGCCTTAATGGCCATGCAGAATTTGTTGGTTTTGCTTGTTCCCACTGGGAAGCCTTTAGTGCTTAGTACTGCTTTCTTTTGAATGTACTTATACATTCTTATAAGGACACCTTTTATTTGATAAGCTAAAGTTAAACATAGCTCTCAGGATGTACTTTAGTACTGGGTTATTTCTGATGAACAGTGTCCAACTTAGCTCTACCCATGTTAACGATCATGTTGCAAAACTCTGTCAGATATTCTGCGTATTCACTCAGTGACTTAATACATAAGGACTTATGTGTATATACTTCACATTCTTTGTGTTGCTATAATTTCTTTTTGCATCCAGGCACAAACATAAGTGTAGCAGTGGCTGGAATGTTCCTGAGAAGCATGAGACATACTGACCAAAAGAAAACTTCCGACCTTCATCCTATGTAGGTGAGTAATATAAGTGACCATAAAAACCTATTTTGAGGGCACCAGTACAAAATTTTGTTTGAGAGATTACATTAATATGTATATATATATATATATATATATATATATATATATATATATATATATATAAATCTTGTTCAAAGGCACCAACAATTTGAATGACAGAATAATACCACGGAAGAAGTGGTGTTTAAGGCCATTGACTCAGTGATGCAATGATGATGTCTGCTACAGTGAAATATTTTGTTCAACATTTAAGACACTTTTGTGATTCTTCTCCCTTCTTCTTTCAACTGTCTTCAAAGTGTTGAAATGACAACTGCACACACCAGGAATTTTGTGTAGAGGTAAAATTGCCTTCATATTCCCTACATGTAGCTCTTGATTTTAAACACCGTAAAAATTTTGTTATAGCATTCTCTATTAAAACCTCCCATTGTTTTCCAGGATCCAGATTCTGTCCTGTTAATTAAAGTCTGCCATCTTATTCCTCATCTTTGTCCTTCTGACAGTTTGTGTGTTTTGATGAGCTCAGCGTTCTCCCTTGCAATCCAGAATACTCTGTTTAGTTGATTAGGGTTGGTTGGTTTGTTTGAGTGATTTTTGCATTCGTTGCCTCTTTGGATCATCCACAAATGTTAACACCACTGATTTTATTTTTATTTATTTCTACTAATAGTCTTGATGAAGAACGCAGAGCTGATGAAAATGAAGCTGACCAAGAACTAGGACTACGGTCTAGAGACTTTTCCTAAAAATGCTATCTTCAGTAATAACTCCTTGCTGAGAAGTACTTTTGAGGCCTGTGAGACAGTTCTCAATCCATTTAAGGATGTGCTTTACTGATACTGCATATCCTTACACTTTTATCAACGTGTCATGTATAGCAAATCAAATGCTTTGCATAAATACACTACATATTCCCTTCAACAATAACTGTAATAAATCAATAAAGCATGTTTTTGATACAAAATTTACTAAGCTTAATTATAAATGATATTAATATTGTGTATTAATTATAAATCCTCCATTTTATATTTTATCAACAGAATCTTTATAATTTCTCCACCATTTTGCCAAGAACTGGTGTTACCTAGCACATTTCTTTTGACCTGCTCATCCCTCTTGGCTTCTTGGATACTCACAAAATACCAGTATGATTTTAATCTTCAGAATTATCCATATGCAAAGAGTTATTCAGACCTGACATTTGCAGGAGACAATCCTAAAAGTCACTGATTTTAGGACTCTGGGGTGTGAGCTATCTGGGCTTGTCAGCGGGAAATTTTCTCCAGCTAATATGTCATTTAAAATCCACATTAGCTACTAATGGTGCAATTCATCTCACCTACATTCTTCTAAAATTAGTTGTCTAAGTTACCTAGGATGCCCTCAATAGAGAAAGAAAGATAAGATCCTACGCAGACCTAATTGATTACATCTATCCTGATATAACGTGAAGAGAATCAGATAACTTTAAATGTGTACCTGTAACATATTTCTTTAAATACATAAATATTGATAATACTAGGTGAAAAAACATCACATAGATACATATCTTGTAAAACTTTGTGTAAAGAGAATTTTCAGGAACCCTAAAACAAGTATGAGGGTGAGACCAAACAAACACCAGTTATGCTTTTAAGGACTATTGTCTTAATGTCTGCTAAAGAAAACCAGGCGTGTTCCATGGGAGCTAGACAAGGGGTCACATAACTTACAACATGTACAGAACTGAACATGTACAGACATCTTGCAGCCCAGAAGGCCAACTGTATCCTGGGTTGCATCAAGAGGAGCATGACCAGCAGGTCAAGGGAGGTAATTCTGCTCTTGTGAGACCCCACCTGAAGTACTGCATCCAGTTCTGGGGCCCGCAAAAGAAGAAGGACATGGAGCTGTTGGAGCAGCTACAGAGGAGGGCAATGAAGACGATCAGACAGCTGGAGCACTTCCCCTGTGAGGACAGGCTGACAGAGCTGGGACTCTTCAGCCTGGAGAAGGGTCTGGGGGCACCTTATGTGGAAGTGGCCTTCCAGTACCTGAAGGAGGCCTACAGGAAAGCTAGGGAGGGATTTTTCATAAGGGCATGTAGTGATAGGATAAGGGAAAATGTTTTTAAAAAGAGTGAGGGTAGATTTAGACTAGATATTAAGAAGAATACTGTGAAATTAAGAAGAAGAAATAGACTAGATATTAAGAAGAAATTAAGAAGAATACTGTGATATTAAGAAGAATACTCTTTACTGTGAGGGTGTTGAAACACTGGAACAGGTTGCCCAGAAAGGAATGTGGATGCCCCCTCCCTGGAAGCAATCAATGCCTGGCTGGATGGGGCTTTGAGCAACCTGGTCTAGAGGGAGGTGTCCCTGCCTATAGCAGAGGAGTTGGAACTAGATGATCTTACAGGCCCCCTCCAATGCAAATCATTCTATGATTATGTGAATTATAGAAGCTGTTCCTGACTTCATGGTGGGAGCCTTCTTTAGACTGTGCCTATGTGCAAGTGCAGCAAACGCCAGTATCTGTGTGTGATCACCTGCTTCAAAACTAAGCATGCAGAATTGAGCACAGTGGTGATCTGCTGATCTGCACTGCAAGTGCAAGCGTTGTTTATTACCGTGTGTAGATCAGACCTGATTCCTTTCCTGAGGTTTGATTGTAATTTAGATGCTGCAGGTGGTGGAAAATATCGGCAGTATAGCCAGCTATGTTTTTCCTGAAAATTGGAAACTTGTCACATACTGACTGCAGGTCAGGTTCAAATATCCGAAAAAGGAATGTAATGAGAGATTACTGAAAATGCAGTGAGGCAATAACCTGTCCAGAAATGGAAAGAGAGCAGTAGAAACAATTCAAAAAGATCATTATTGTTGTTTATCCAACTCTAAGAAAGGAATAATTCCTTGCCAGTTAGAATTGTGATTCGATCAGGTCCTAATCTACACACAGAGGATGCCTTCTGAGGCCAGTTAGGAAATACAGAACAAGTTCTTGAAGGCGTGGATATTGACATGAGGTGGTGAATGAAGTTAAGGGGATCAAAAAAGCATGAGCAGTTTGGGCATTGGAGTGTTTGGGAAACAAACTGAAAACAGAGTCCAAGCCCATGAGTAATTGCAAAATTTATAATAAGAAGCAGAGGGATATAAATTGTGTGAATGTGATGCAGTCACAGAAGGGTTATGGAAAACAGCTGTGTTATGAGATTTCCGGGAAAAGGACACTAGTATGGAAAAGAGCTGACACTTCCCAGAAGAGGGAATGAGCTAAACCAAACATTGAGTGAGGCATGGGCTGTTGTTTAGATTAGTCTACAGAATAAAAGGAAACATCATAAAGATTTCATTCAAAAAAATCAACTAAGAAATAAATTATCAGTAAAACTGGATATGGCACAAATCACAGTTAAAGTGGCATTAGATGCCACTCAGCTTAAAGCAATAGCAAAGGAAATAGAGGCCTCAGCAGGAAAGCTTGTGTGAAGTTGCAATAGCTGAGTGTATGTGTCTTGTCTTTTGCATCCAAACTGAATTAAATTTTTATGATACTTTTGTTGAATTTAGTAGTCTGGCTAGACCAATGATTTTCACTTTTAAACACTTCAGAGTATTTCCACAAGTGCTTTGGTTAGAAATAACCTAAACAAAAGTGGCTCTGTGTAATATAATTACAGTGATGTTGATGTGAATCTTCATTCTTCAGCTCCTAAAACAATACCTTATGTTTTGTTAATTAGGTTGAAAATTTTCAGAATTTCAGCTATGATAAACAAGCATTTACTCCCATTTGTGTTGGTCTGTATTATATATGTTACTCAACTGGCTCTACTAACAGTGATGCTAAAAGTCCATCCTATTTACACAAATCTATGGGGTTCTTGTATAAACTTCTGAAACATTATCTCCTATTTCCCACTACCATTCTGTTTATGACCATTATCTGCTTATTTATTCATTCAGAATCTCTCTCTAACTGCTCGCCTATACTTCCAGCAAAGTTACTCTGCAACTTCTCTAACCAGTCATCAGTTAAAAGCTCATGGTTGCCTTCAGCTGTCTACTGCTTACAGCTGCCTTTATTGTTTTGTTCTGTTGTTTGTTTGTTTGTTTTTTCCAGTTCTCTTCAAGTCAAAGTCTCAAGGAACATATAGCAATGGATCACAGTGGTTGCTCTTACAGCCATGAGTATGTAGGCAGCTTCTCATCCCAGTTCCTATTGCTAGCTTTTACTAATTTTCAGAGAGCTCTGTTGGTCATTCTATTGGTACATTCCATTTGTCCAGAACTTTGGGGTGCATGCCACATTATAGAATTGCATTGCAGTTAACTGTGTGATGGCTCTTTTCATGGGAATGGCTTGCATCCGCTTTGTGAGTGGGTCAAAAATAATTAAATGCTGCTAGTTCCCCCAAGTGGTGATCCAGATGGGTCCTGTGTAATCAACCTGTACCCTGGCCCAAAAAAACCTCCCGCACTACAGCTGGATTTGTCTTGGATTTATTAGAGCATTTACAATGGCGAATACTAGTCAGCTACACAGCTATTTCTCTACCTCAGCAACCATCACACCATAACAACTCCATCTAACATTTAGAGAATAGGCTTATTCATGTAGAAATCAAGTCAAAGTGTACCAGAGCTCATCCTCACAGACCATCTTCATCTGCTCGTATTACTTCCTTTTATTAGAAAAATACCAACTCTTGTTTTAGAAGAGGGTCTAAGAACCCAGAAGCCCAGCTTTCCAAAGACATTGTGGAAAGTCAGGTCATTCAAATTGGGAGTGAGAAGTTACATATGTTTCAAATTAACTCAAGTAACAATTCCATTAAATTTCCTAATTATTCAACTGGAATATATGCTGAGCAAAACCTGTTGAAGCAATGGACTGAGAAATATTTGAAAGTGAAAGGGAGAGGTAGCATTTTAAGTACTTTGTTAGGAAATTTAAGTGAAGTGAACGGAACACTGAATACTGTAGACCTTGAATACTTTAGGGATGAATTATCACTGATGGGCAATGATGTGATTAAAGCATTTCTACAGAGAAATGAAAGACTACAGAATTCGGTACACAGCCAAGGAGAATTATTGCTCCTTGGAAAAGCTGTGTTCTCATTAGCTTCCAGTGCTATACTAAGAGCAGATGAACCTCGTTGCAATATTATTACATCCATGTGCTTTGCTGATATTAAAATATATTATTTCAGGGAATAATAGAAGCAAAGATAAACTAATACAGTATTGAAAAGTCCACCACCCTAAACTGTATATTAGAAGATGGAAAATCATCAAGTGTATCTTTACAACATAGTGCTCTACATGGACCTGTATTGCAGACGCATGAGAAGATCACGCATACACCGATAACCTTTGGAATGGCAAAATCCATGCTTAGTCAAAAACAGGCGTTCCTCAGAAAGGAGCTGGATGGGTAGTTTCAGAAAGGTACTGTGATGGCATTCTTGCTGTAGAGAAATGGAAACGCTCATTATAAAGAATTGTTCTGATCCAAAAGTCAACTGGTACAGATTCTAAAAAGTATGTACTGTGGCATCTTCAGAGTAAGACAACGTTGTAAAGGTGAAACCCGCAATCTACAAGAAGTGTTCTGTTCAGTACTTATGTTTCAGGTGTACAAGCAAACATCATTCTAGAATCAGGATGAGTGAAAATCACATGTAAACTTCCCAAGTGGATTACAGCTACTAATGTAACAGAAACAGTGGGAGCAGAATGGAAAAAAAAAAAAAAAAATGTAAAAGAGAGCTTTTTCTTGTGCATCTGTAGTAAACCAATCAATGACAATCAGCAAATCAAGATGAAAATTGAGTATCATTAGCAAGAGATTACAGTATGGGCAATAGAGGTGAAGATGAGACAGTAATTCTTGGTGGGACAGGCAATTCTGTTAAGTGTGTTATTTCATTCATTACTGAGCCACTAGCAACACTGTTGTATACATACTAGTAATCTGTTACATTTATTATCATCTCAAGATTATTTTCAACAAGGTACAGAAAAATCAATACTTTATGATGTAAATATAGAATGTTTCTTGAACAGGACAGCGATTATAGGAAGCCTAGAGAGCAAACAGGTTGATCAACTGCATTCTTACAGTGATTGTGATTTGAACAGGTCACTATGAAGGAGAGAATTATTGCAGCCTGAAGAGAAGCTAATAAATCTGAGCACATACCAGTAATATTGCTAAAATATACAGATATTAATGATACATGGGTGACAAAATACTGCATTTATGTAAAAACACAGTCCTGAAAACAGCACTGCATACAGAGAATTTTCAGGAATACTAAAAGAAGAGTGCTTCAGTGACTGAGTCACTGGCCCTAGAATAAAAAGGTGACTGCAAAATGCTGAGCCTATCAGGAACCCACACCTGGAAAACACTTGTCAGAATATGGCAACATGAAGAATGATAGGTTCTTCCTAGTGGTTATACTGTCAAAGATTATTATTATTATTTTTACAGTTGCTTAAAAAAAAAAACAAAAAAAAACAGGCATCTTCCATGCGGGTCCCAATCAGTCATTGCATGGGTGAAGGGACATTCACAGAATTTAACCATAGACAATCTGTTCATGCTGCCCCCAACAGACTGTACAGGTGGAGCCTTCTCAATGCTGTGCCCATATAAAACTGCAGCAAACATCACTAGCTGTGCACACTCCCTTGCTTCAGAAATTGGTGCATAAAACTGAGTGCAGTGGTATCCTGCACTGTTACAGGTGCGGGTATTTTTTACCGTCGTTAAAGAGCAGCACAACATGCCCATCCTAAGGTCTGGAGGTAATTTGGATTGATGCCAGAGGTGAACTTATTCTACTCTCTGTACTATGTGTTTTTGACTGGAGAGAAGGCAGCAGCCAACTAGCACGACAGACCTGTGTTTTGGGCAGCTATGGTCAGTGGGATTCCCTTTGCTCTAACAGACTGGAAAGTACCTTTTTTTTTTTTTTTAAACACATTATGACTTGCTTCATCAGCTTCTTGTCAAATGAAAGGCAAAAATATTTATTGAATAAACAGCATTTCCTTTTACTCTTCAGTAATTTCCATCTCCTTTGGGAACAGATGGACATTACATTTTATATTCTTAATACACTTGAAACGCCATTCTGTTTGTCCTCAGACCTTCCAATCGCATTTGTTCTAATGTCAAATGAATAACTCTCCTTATTAACATTCCATTTTCCCTAGTTTGAAAATCATAGTCACTAATATTGGCATTTTAACATTTCCTTCCTTTAATTTCTTCCTCTTTTTTTTTTTTCCATGTAATTCCTTTCTTCAGTTACCACTGAACAAATGGTGTCAAGCAACACTTAACTTGCCGTCTTACTTGACTATGGAATCAATCCATTAATAGGTTCACTTCATAAATATGGGGATTTATTTTTTTTTCTTAGCCCAGCATATTATGTCACATAAATTTTCTCAAATTTATAAATAAATCTGCTATTTAACAAATACACATAAAATAAATAACATACAATGCTGAATGGGTCTGTCTACAGTTCATTCATCATAAATGTACTAACACCTCCAAGTCCCAAGGTAGCCATAAACTCCAAGTCCAGAGATAGCTCACTTTATTTTAACTGCCCTACTGGTGTTCAAAATAGACCCGTGATTAAGGAATTAACTTGTCTTGACTATATTGGATCAGACACTGGATTTCACTTCAATCCTAGTTAAGATTAGCTACTGCCTGTAAACAGACGGCAGGTCAGGGACCAGCTTGTTCTGTCATCTCAGCAAAGTGAGGCCCTCTCAGAGAAGCTGCCTGAAATGTATCACAGCTGCTGTGAGAGGTTGCTGAGCTGCCAGAAACCTCACTCAGAGAAACAACGGCCTGGATGAGAAAGAGCTGCCCAGAATAATATTAGGGTAAGAGAAGTAATGCTTCACGCTTCTGAATGGCCTTCACCTTTGGGTCTAAAGTTAATAGGAATGAGAAAGGAAAGCCTTTTGAGGCATATCGTTCCATCTGATGTTGTTCCTTTGAGTTTAGTGGGAGGGGTGTAAAACGTTGGCAGCTCAGAGATCAAAGACCTACAAGCATTAACCGTGAAAGGCAGGACCAAAGTGCAGCAAGTCAGATATACTGAAGATAGACAGAAATGACTTGCTGAATTATTTAACAGTATGAGTAATGTTTTGTCTTCGTGCTGCCGCTTTTTATGGCATCTAAATCAATTTGTTTCTCTAAATAGATTCTGGTGCTTTGCTGCAGTAACTGGAAATTACTTCCACCTCTTTAGCTCTATCAGTAAAAAAATGAAATTAGCTTTATCACTTCACTGTAAGTTTTTAGCAAATTACATAATTAAGAAATAATATCTTAGTTGAAAATATGAAAAGGCCAAAGCTATGTTCATGCCTCTGAGGCAGTGCAGAATCACCTAGAACCCTGTACCTTTAAAACAACCTGCGTTACTCCTTTTTGCCCTATAGTCTTAAATAGGACTTTCATTATCCACAGAATAATGAAATAAATGAGCAGTCAGCTGTATCTTGCTTCACTGAAAAATGGTGTCCACAACCACGGTGTCTTCCCAGTACACTTAGTAGTGTGTTTTTACACCACAGAGATGCATTGTTGGTGTGGGTAAGATTGGACTTTCTTCTTCTTCCTACAGAGGTCTCTAGGACCCTTACGCACATCAGTACCACTGAGGACTTTGGCAGAAGAGCTGCAGCCTGCCAAAGCACTTGACAGTAATCTCTGTCTCAGAGACATCTCTTCTTCCAGAGTCCGTTTCCCTCAGAAAAGAGCTGGCAGAATGAGGTATATGCACATACTCCAACTCCCCTGGTGCAAATGCTTAAACTGACAAGATGGGCTTGAGCTGTGGCATCAAGCTGCAAAGCAAAGAAACTGAAGAATGCTTGCTTCAGCCAGCTTCACAGCAGGATGACAACCTCTGGTAGTCTGGATAAGCCAGGAGGCGTATAGTGCCATCAATACCTGCCTTAGCCAGATATGGCCTACATTCCTTTCAAGTTACAGACAGCTACTTACACGAGTGCACAGCTCCCTAAAGTGCATGAGAATGCCCTGAACTGGGTCCAGAGGCAGTTTGCCTTTGATTAGAAAAGGCGTAACCAAGAGATCCTGCTGGAGGCTTTCGGAGGCAGTGGGAAGGCCCTGAGTACAGCTGATGCAGGACTGCTGTGGTTCCAGCACACAGCTGATGTTCATGCATGGTGAGCATGCTGCCTTCCTATTGAGTGCATTAGTGTCAGCTCACTGCACAAGCACGCACACCTTTGCAGAGCAGCTGTACAGCACACATGCAATAGCTGATGCCATGCATTAATTGTACAGGCTGTCAGACACTTGGAAAAGCAACCAATATGAAAATAAGGGGGGAAAAAACCCTGTATTCTAGCTCATTTTAGGGGACATAGTCTATAGTCTGAAAGGATTACACAAACCCTTCATAGGCTTGCGCCCTGGAATTCTCCAAGGCCACAATGAAAATCGTTCTCCTCGTATCTCAGAAGTGAATGGGTGAATCATCTGACCCACAGGCACAGACAGATTCACACATTGCTGGGACAGAAAAGATGCAGAGAAACCTCTTTTTACGTCATCTCTCCTGCTTCTGGTAACTTGGTATAGATGATTGATGAAAATCCTGGAATGACTTGCATGTGCAAGGGAAGGACCAGTGCTGCTTTGCTGTGGTGATGTGAAGAATACAGCCCTAAGCAGGAACAGCTGTTTTGGTACATGATGCAGGTGTCTGTGAGATAACACTTACTCCACAATTATACCTGAAATACACATCTCTTGGGCCTTCCCAATAATCACAGAATCACAGAATCATAGGAGTTGGAAGGGACCTCCAGAGATCATCGAGTCCAACCCCCCTGCCAAAGCAGGTTCCCTACAGCAGGTCGCACAGGTAGGCGTCCAGGCGGGTCTTGAATATCTCCAGAGAAGGAGACTCCACAACCCCCCTGGGCAGCCTGTTCCAGTGCTCCGTCACCCTCACCGTAAAGAAGCTCTTGCGCACATTCGTGCGGAACTTCCTATGCTCCAGTTTCTGGCCGTTTCCCCTTGTCCTGTCTCCACACACTGCTGAAAAGAGTCTGGCCTTGCCACTTTGCCTCCCACACCTTAGATATTTATAGACCTGGATCAGGTCCCCTCTCAGTCTTCTTTTCTCAAGGGTAAACAGACCCAGTTCACTTAGCCTTTCTTCATAGGGGAGATGCTCCAGGCCCTTCACCATCTTTGTGGCCCTCTGCTGGACACTTTCCAAGAGATCCCTGTCTTTTTTGTACTGGGGAGCCCAGAACTGGACACAGTACTCCAGATGAGGCCTTACCAGGGCAGAGTAGAGGGGGAGGATCACCTCCCTCAACCTGCTGGCCACACTCTTTTTAATGAACCCCAGGTGCATTAATAACAATTAATTTATTTTTAATAAACAAATAAATAAAACATTAATAATAAAACAAGATTAGTATGGAATCATATCTTTGCGGTACTCTGCAAATTCTCTTACTTTAACCAGTATGTGTTTGGATCCTCACAGATTAATGAATATGATAGTAACATCTCAAATGGTTTTCTCTTAGATCAACTAACACACTTCTAGTACATCTCTGTTAAAGCAACAGAATATTCTTGCACAGACAGAGCTGTAGTTTTCAAATTGGCGAGACCATTTTAGACACACTACTTGTGAATTTACATTTCCATTTGAAATACACTGAAACACTCTAACAGAGGTTATAAAATACCACAAGTTCTCTTAGAACTTGCATGTCAGCAAAGTAATTAAAAATGTGACGCATCAGCTTTTAGAATAGTTTCCCAGAACCAGAAAAAAAAAAAAAAACATAATAACAGAAATGCAGAGAACAGCTTGAAACACAGCTGAATTTATTTTAGAATAGGACCCTCATGCAAGACTGAGCTCAGGTTGTGTTAATGCTGTTGGCATTTGACAGAAGATTACTGTGATGGCTTGTTCACATGGAAAATTAAGGCAATAAAAGGTAAGATGTTATTCTAAAATGCTATAATGGCATTAATACAAATTCGTATGTGAGCACCCTTATCTCATTATAGAAAGTAATTTTTTTCCAGTTTTAGCAGTAATTTCTTCAGCACTCATTTCAACTAAACCAGAAAATCCTCTCTCGCACTGGAATATGCATGTATATAGACAGCTATACTGACACAGCCATGGTTGTGCCTTCGTAGTTTCCTGAGAAAACTTTTGGAATGGAAAGTAGTTGTCATGGTTATTATCTTTAATTTCTGTGATTTGATTGTGACTTCCGAATGAGCACATTAGGTGACATCCACCTACATTTCCAATCAGCAAATCTGCAGGGTTTTATATACTGCACCTGCTGCTTTTATCAGTACTTTCAGCTAAAATCCAAACAACAGTAGTTTGTTGGTTTGGTTTTTTTGTTGTTTCAAAACTCAGAGCTTTTAGTATCTCTGACATTAATGTAACATGCAAGTTCTTGAAGAACTCTCTCTCTAATGAACTATTGTACAAGCTTCTTCTAGTCAGTGATCCTGGGTAATAGGTATGTAAAAGTGTAAATGCTATACATATGACAGATGAAAGATAACATACAGCAAGGCAGATAAGTGACCTTTGGTGGTCTGTTCTGAAAGGCCAGTGTTCAAAAACAGGACCTCTTCTGTATTTATCACTCTCCTCTTTCACAACCCGGACATATAAAATACTTTACTCAACCTGCTGGTGTAATTTTCTGTATGTTACTGTTACAAATCATGTAGTATCTGGTCTCCCTCAGGTTCTGCATTTCAGTACTTAGTGTTCCTTTTATTACTATCATTGTTTGGACTACAATTTTCAGGCCTGGCTTAGGCAGGATGTAGGAGTAAGCACATGAAAAGGTTTTCTCAGGAAGAAATACTGTGTGTGATCCCAAGGCCATCCAACCTCCTAGCCTCGTGTGCTTTATCTTCTGATCTGCAAGCTCCACCAGCCCAGAGGAGATCAGCTGTCTTAGTAGCTCACAGCCGGAAATTCAGCCTTTAACATTGTTTGGCCTTGTTGGTTGGTTGTTTTTTTTTTTTAGTCACTTCAAGATTTAGCTCTGATGTCTTCAATGAATATGAGAAATACCCTGGGACTGTCTGAAGGAATTAGACAGCAGACTTAACACAGAAGACTAATACCACTGAGGAATCAACCCATTGTGTGTCATACCTGGAGGATGACAAACTCAACTCACACATCTCAGGAAATCAATGAATTTTAATGGTGACAGGTCTGCAGTGTGTTACAACATGCTGCAGCCAGCAGCACTGGGTAGTTGCCTGCAAAGAATATTCCACCCCTCTATTCTTCATGTTCACTGCTCAAAGTCCTTCTCTGAGTGGCTATTCTATTCCCCTGGCTTCACCTGACCCACAGTCTGTTCCCTCAGTCTGGTCTGCCTAAGAGATATTCCTAAATTAAAAACAAATTCTCAAAAGATAAGAAAGATAATTAATCCCTATAAGCTCACAGTTCTCCATGGGTATTTTTCTTGGCTAACGATTTCCATTATCTTGAGAAAGCAATGCATTAATAAAACAACAATAAGAAAATGGAGCATATCGGCATTCCAATAAAGAGAAATGAAGACTATTATAGTTCAACGTATTAAAGGATTGAACACTAGGAGTTTTTCTGAAAAGAAAAAAACGTAATGTGAGGAGATAAACAAGTTAGTCCTACAAGGGTGGCCTGAGCCAAAGAAGAAAATTCCAGTTTGAGTCCTGCATTTACTTCTGTGCATACAACAAGAAGGCTTTTGCTATTGGATTCAACAGATCCAGCATTTCACAGTGTTTAACTCTCTCTGTGATGCACAGTAAGTGAAATCTACTTTCTCTTCCTCTTACGTTGGGGCTGTTATGGCTGTTTTTAAAGGCTGTTTCTCTTTGAGAGCTCATCTCGCCTTCAGAGCCTCTGTTGACTTCACAGTTTGAGCACAGCTATTCTGGCACTGCATTTTCATGAGGCTGCAGTGTGCATTCGCTGAAGAGGGGTCTGCTGTCAACTAGGTTATGTGTTTTTTTTCCCCCTGCAACATTAGTCAAGCCAACAAAAGCTCTCTTCTGCAGCACAGCTCTATCAGCAAGGGAATGTGATTATTTTCACACTTGCAGCTGAAATAACTGCTGGCAAAACTCTGCGGTTCAGGTCAAGTCTGAGAAACAGCTGAGGGAGACTGTATGACTGATAATAAATAATACACGCTCTGAAAGCCACTGCAAGTTATTTAGTTTGTTGGATTTAACAGGACATAATGGTCCCATGACAGGCTTTTGCTCTTCCTGATAATCCAGTTTCTGTGCAGTGTGCATAACTGTGCCGGGTAGTAACAAGATAGAAACCATTATAATGTGTTAATACAGCTCCGCTTCCACAGTGCACATTTACGATTGCAGCCAGTTCCCTCTAAGCTGCCAAAAAAAAACTCCCTGTTGTAAGCAACTTTACTACTTCCATCATAAGCCCTATCACAGCAGCCACCCATGTGTATGAGACAGGCAGTGCTTCTTGAACTCCTTTCCCACAGGCACCCCTACACAGCTTCTGCAGGCACAGGTGGTCCAGAGAGACCAGATACAAGTCATCTCCAAGCTAGAAGCCATGCAAAGCTGCTGTCATGGGGCAAAACTAATTACCCTTGTGAGAACATACTATTCTGGGCCTCAGCATGAGCTGAAACATTAGTGTGGCTTCCGGTTGACTTAGAATCTGATGAGAGTGCGCTCAAATCTGTTTGTGAACAAAGACTGCTGGGATGTTTGAATCTCTGGAGAATGGGATGCTCACTGAAGCTTTCTCAATATACTTTCAGCACTCAGAGTTTAATAAAAATTAAGGGATCTGCCAGACATCTGGGTAGCCCTTTTTGTATTTTGGGATTATTGCAATATCAGTAGCCGGAATAAATTCTAAGGCAGATGGAGCCATAGGTTCTATTACAACCCCCTATTTTTGAGGCTTTATGATTATGCACACTTTAGTTACTCACAACGACCACATCTGATGTTTGCGTAATGCAGTTTTCTTTGGAAAGTTTCAGCACCAAGGGTTCAGACTTCCTTGAGAATAAACTCAGGGGATCGTAAACTTTAGCCCATGTTAAAAAGCAGTCCTGCCAGCCTTTGCATTGAATATTCTATTTTCTCCAGGCTGTAGTGAAGGAGTTTGACCTGTTTTGTGAGGTTAATTGGGAAGAGTTTCGCAGCCTAGTGGAAAACCTGTTTAACTGACCAGTAATATAAAGTAGTCTTAGATTGGACATAAAGGTAAAGACTGATTAGAAAACTAACTATAGTCCTTAGAGTCTAACATCACCGAACAGACAAACTTTTGCAGCTTGTCAGGCTGACCAAACTGCATCCATGCTACCAAAGAGAGACTGCATCAAATAAAGGATTTGGCTGCATCTTCCGCTTTCCTTGCTTTGGAGTGCAGACTTTGACTAGAACACCGAGAATCAAACTGTCCTCAAGAGAAAATTGATTTCATTTAATTTCAGTGATTTAAATCATAGAATTGAAGGCTGTAAAAACTATCAAAGTTCATTCTAGAAGGCATTACTAAGAACTTTTCTGTACTGAAAAAAAAACTAGATGCATGTGTAACACTATAATGTGATGGAAAGCGCAGCAATATCAGCAAGGTAGCAAAGTCCTAGGCTGCAGTAAGTGAGGATAAGCCTGAATGCTACAGCCATAGACACAGAAACAAAGGGGAGGAAAAAAAGAAAAGAAAAAAATAAACAACTGCTTACTCCTGGAAGGTATCAGGTACACATGAATCTCCAGTGAGATACCCTAACGTCCAATGCCAGCTCTTAAATGAGGTCTGTGAAGAGGTGGACCCTGGCTTCCCATCACTGATTCTCATAGAAGGCTAAAAATCTAAATGGCTAAACAACTGAACCATAAGGCAAGCAAAGCTCTTGTGATATTTTAAAACATAATCCATTAACTTCTAAATTGCATTAATGAAAACTACCTGAGCCTGTGGTTGATTTTAGGAGATTACTTCTACACGTATAAATCTTCTGTCCTATAGATTTTCAAGAACTGTGTAGAGATAGCACTGAGTGACATGGTTTAGTGGGCATGGTGGCGATGGGTCAACAGCTGGACTAGATGACCTTAGTGGTCTCTTCCCCCAGCTGTGGGGTTGGTCACCTCCTGCGACAGCACGGGGAAGGGCCAGAGTTCCCCAGCCCACGGGCCTCTGGTTCTTCCTTGCCTGGGTGACAGCAGTCTTTCATCATGTAACCCATCATTACCTTGTCACTATAAAGTCCATACGGGATTCTGGAAATGTCATAAGCAACAAGTAAAATGGCTGTTGTGGAAGGGGAGGCGATGTGCAGTGGTGAAACATCAGCACCTTCAGCAGTGGCCGTCACCTGCTGCCAGCATGTGGATGGGGTTGTAGCTGGACTTGCACTGGTGGGGCAGCACTCCAGTATTGATGAAGACCAGGAGGCCTCCCACCCCCCTAGGGTGAAATCGGAGTGCTCAGCTCCATCCCTGAAGTGCCTGTATGCCAATGCACGTAACATGAGGAATAAGCATGAGTTAGAAATCCGTGTTTGGGCAGGAGATTGTGATCTGGTGGCAATTACAGAGACATGGTGGGACAGCTCACATGACTGGAATGTGGTTATGGATGGCTGTGTCCTTCTCAGGGAGGACAGGCCAGCAAGGAGAGGTGGTGGAGTTGCTCCTTATGTGGAAAGCAACTAGAATGTACTGAGTGCTGTCCAGGGGCAGATGAGGAGTGAGTAAAGAGTTTGTGGGTGAGAATGAAGGGGCAGGCTGGCATGGGTGATACTGTAGTGGATGTCTATTACAGGCCACTGGATGAGGACGAGGAAGTTGACAAGGCTTTCTACAGGCAGCTGGTAGCAGCCTCACAACTACGGCACTGGTTATCATGGGGGATTTTAACGATCCTGACATTTTCTGGAAGGCCTACTCAGGAAGCCGTCCATGGTCCAGGAGGTTCCTCCAGCACACTGATGATAAATTCCTGATGCAAATGGTGGATGAGCCAACTAGGAGAGGAGCGCTGCTGGATCTTATTCTCAATAACAAGGAAGGTCTGGTTGAAGTGGTGAAGGTTGAGGGCAACCTTAATTGCAGCGACCATAAGATGGGGGAGTTCAGGATCTCATGTGACAGAAGCAGAATACCAAGCAGAATCACAGCCCTGGATTTCAGTAGGGCCAACTTTGACCTTTTCAAGCAATTGCTAAGGGAAATCGCATGGGGCAGGGTACTTGAAGGTAAAGGGGCCCACATTAGTTGGTTAGAATTCAAGGAGCGCTTGCTTCTTCCACGCTCAAGATCAGAGCATCCCAACAGGTAGGAAGTCAAGAAAGGGAGCCAGGAGGCAGCAGCTTCCTGAATGACTTGGTGACAAAATACTCTTTTCACTTCTTAGCCAAGACTCTGGCATTTAAATTTTTTTAATAAAATAATACACATTTTTTTATCTCAGCTTCCCTTTTCATTCTTCTCCTGGCTCCACTCTTGAACATAAAACTCTCTTCTTCTCCCCCACATCTCACTAGAAAAAGGAAAGTCTCAAGTTGTGACTGAGTAATTTTCACTTCAAACAGACTTTGAGAGGAACAAAGAAAAGCTGCTTCCTCCCCAGATCCCTCTGGCAGAGGCAAGCTACAACTGGGACTGCAGAAACAGCAAAGGCAGGAGTGCCAGTACCTGTATGTGGGCTCAAAGCAGCCGGAAGAAGTCAATCGTGACCTCCGCACGATAGCGGGTGAGGATGACCAATGCCTGGCACAGGAAGGGCATGAACATGCTCTGCTGCATGGATGACATGCAGCTGTGCAGGATGTGGAGGATCAGTGGCACCTGAAAGAAGAAGGGGAGAAAGAACGACTTGCTGCATCCTTGACTCTGCAGGGCCTAACCATGGACATTCAGCACATGAGCAGTGCCTGCTCCCTTGACATGCTGCCAAGGCCTAAGCCTAAATTTCACACCAGTCACCCTGTCCAAGCCCTAGCTCTGTGCTCAGGCTGTGCTTCTTTAGCACAAGGGGCAAACGGCACGAGGCATAGTGCAACAGCCAGAAAAAGTCCAGGACATGTGGAAGAAGAAAGTCTCTTACATCCCACTGGATGTCCTTTCCGTACATCTGCAGAAAGGTGATCATCCACTTCCCAGAAGCACGCACACGCATTCCTTTGGCTTTCTGGAAGGTGTCCTTGATGGCCATCATGAAATCTATGGTGTGTGCCAGGAGGAAGTTTCTGCACAGGATCTGCAGAGAAATGAGAAGCAGGAGAGATCCCATTACTGCTCTGTGGCAGCTCTTCAGAACATACAGCAGTCTTGAGGGCATTCTTTGTTTAGCAGCTTGCCAGTCATTCAGGCAGCCATCACAGTGCTCATGCTAGAGGGGCCAGCAATCCCACCAAGGAGCCAAAGAGCTTGCAGGCATCTCCTCTCTGCAGGGGCGAGAGGCAGGAAAAAAGCTGTAGGCAGCCCCAGCTCCCCCTAGCTTCTCCTGCCTGTGCCTTCCCCACGTGGTGGGTGACACACCATGCACAGCTGGGCAGAGCTCGCCTTCCAGCTCAGGGGCACCAGGGAGGGAGCCGGGGGCATGCAGTGGGGCTCTTTACTCACTTGAAGCTCTTACAAGCAGCTAGCAGCTGGGAGCAGGTCTGCAGGGCCCTCTTGCGCTCCCACATGTTGTCTGAGGTCATTGCTCTCTGAAGGACGTGAGGCAGAGCATCTGTATCAGTGTGGACATCTTTCCTTTCCCTTCCTGCCACCCCCCTCCCAGTCCCTCCTTTCCTGGCACTTTCCCTCAGGTCCTGCCCTGTGGCTCCTTGCAGTCCCCCGCCTCACTGAGCACTGGCACTGCTGCCCCCGCTCTCTGCAGACACTCCTGCCTCCTAACCCAGGAGCTTTTCCTCAGCTCTTGGCCTGCCAGGGGCTGGCTCCTGCCTTTCCCCCTGCAGGGCCCATTTCTCTGCCCATTTCTGAGCTCCCAGTGAGCTGGCACTTCAGCAGGAGACTTCTCCCCCTCTAATTATCCTCTCAGTCCCCAGATCTCTGTCCCCGCTATCCACAGGCACCATGCTTTCTCCCTTGCCCCACGTGTACTCACATGGACTATGTTCTGGAAGAAGCCACAGGTGGTCTCTGTCTCGAGCAGGACCACCATGAGCTGGCCCAGAGCTTTCAACAATGTTTGCAGAAGCTGAAAGCAGAAGAAGGGATTGAGGTATGGCAACATACCAGAGCATAGGTTGTGTGTGCTGAGGAAGGGCTCCGACCAAGAGGTGGCCAGGAAAGTCACAGCAGGTTACCTGCAGGTACTGAGCTGCTTGCTGTGACTTCCTGATCTTCAGCATCATCTCCACTGAAGGGTGGGTCACGATGTTCTTGCAACACAGAATCAACATGTTGCACATGTCCTTGCTTCCTAAAGAGGGCTTCGGCTTGCTGACAGGAGGAAAAAAGGAAGAGAAAGCAGAAAGGGCCTGTATCAGTGCTCTCCAGACTGATTCAGATGACATCTGAGTTTCTCCTAATGGGCAGCTGCAAAGCCAACAGCCCTACCCTATGCTGCTGAGCACTGCCTTCAGTTCCAGCAGTGCCCGCCTCCTCCCTGGCAGCAGTGAACCACCTTCCACTCTGAAGGGAAGGAGACCCCAGGTCTACCTTCTCTTCCCTGCCAGGGGACAGGAACACCAGGGCCTTTCTCCCTGTCCAGAATCTCAGCTTCACTGGGTACAACAGCCCAGACATCTCTCCTGTAGAAGTGATTCCCCACCCTCTGTCCCCTCCAGGTCTTTGGGAGCTACCCAAAATGGGGACCACCATCCTGCCTTGTAACCCCAGAGGCTCCCACCCTTACCTCAGCTGCTCCAGGGCCAGAACCACCTTGAGGGGCACTGGAGATATAGGGCTGCCCAAGTAATACTTCTTCAGCAAGTCCTGAAAGTACCAGAGAGACTTTGTCAAAGTGGGCAAGGGGCACACAAGAGCTCTTCTGTCCAGCCCAGAGACAGACACAACTGCCACAAATCGGCCCCATCACTCCCACATTTCCCACGAAGGCACTGCAGGATGCAGCAGCTCCACAGCTGGTGGACCTAGCCCGCTGCCCAGTTGCTGCCTGCCAGCACCCAAGGTCCCCACCAGCTGGAGGCATGTGGCAGTGGGAGAACTGTATGCCTCCAGGGAAGCGAGCCTCATGACACAGCCCAAAACTCCACTGCAGACAGCTCTGGCTCTGGGCACTCACCATCAGGATCTCCAGCAGCTTGCCCTTCAAGAAGGGGTTAAAGCAGGTGGAGTCACCCACAGCATGGAAGGCAGAGCTGATGTCAGAGATGCTCTGCACCAGCGTGAGCTTGTTCTACAAGTCCTGAGGCCCAAGAGAGAACATTCTTTGAACTGTGGGAAGGGCCAAGGGCTGCAAGGGGAACACGTGGGGGCAATTCTAAGGGAAGGACTTGGATCTTCATCTGGGCACAAACTGTTTCCTGAGGGACCTTTGGAAAGAGAAGGCCCATCTCAGCATCCCCCCATGTGGAGGGGCTGCAGCTGGGCGCTCAGACACTCTGGCATGCTTTGAGCTCTCACCTGGCAGCTGCAGCTGTAGAGCAGCAGGATGTTGCCCACAGTGTCTCCCTCCAGGTGGGCGAGCAGCTGTTCCTTGGAGGCTCACAGTGCCAAGCTGCCATAGGCGAGGATGAGAGCGCTGTGTGTGGCATGAGCTCTCGTGCTGTCCAGCTCCATCTGCATGGGGAGAAATGCCTTGAGACACTCGCTCAATAGCCCCCAGTGGCCCGCAATGCACCTGGGCTCCCAAGGCAGGAGCTGCCATGAAAATAAGGCAGGAAAAAGCCAAGATGGAAACGCATAGTGCTTTACCTTCTTGCATCTGGAAATCCTCCCATTCCGGCCTTTGCACAGCCTGGACACAAACATGGTGTGTGTCCAGGACTGTGTGGAAGTTGCTCTCGGCAGCATGGCTGAGAAGAGAGATCATTCCCTGCACAAAAGAACAAGGGGCAGTTGGCACAGGCCTGAACCTACTGGCACAGCCAGCCGCAATGGCTGGGCTGGTCCTTGCCTGAGGGAAGCGGCAGCAGTGAGGAGATCGAAAGGCCCAGAGCAGGGCCAGGAGAAGCCCTCAGCCCAAGGGACAGACAGGGGATGCTGGCAGAAGCTGGCTGGGAGGAGACCTCACCTGGGCCTCAGATGGCTGCCCAGTGTTTGCTTCCTCCAGGTGTTGCAGCAGCTTTTCTTGGACGTGGAAGACTTCCTTACAAGCTCCCAGCGCTGTCCCCAGAGCCTTGCACAGGAAAGACTGCATGGGAAGGGAAGGGAAGGGATCGAAAAGCAAGGAAGAAGCTGAGATGTGGCAGCAGCCAGACCTGCTGGGAGAGGGCCAGGTGGGAAGGACCCACGCTCCCTGGGAGACGCTGAGAGAAGCTGCAGGGCCAAACTTTAGCCACCCCCAGGCAGTTTGCTGGGAAAGGCCCTCTGGGGGGCACGGGTGGGGGAAGCAGCGTGAGCAGCCAGCGTGGGCAGAGCACCAGCTGCAGCTCCAGCCCCGGTTGAGCACTTGCGGCTGCACTGCTCGATAGAGCTGGGGGGAACCCACCTTTTCTCCAGAGCGGCTGGGAGAGCTGCTCAGCTCAGCTCACAGCTCAGGGCCTCAGTCCAGGCCTCATCCTCCATGGTGTCCAGCGATGCCCTCAGGAACTGTTGGAGAACAGGAGAAGCCTATGTTCCCTTGCCCTTTGCCTCTTCCCACATTCCTAAGTCACCACAGCCTTCTGGGGACAGGTGCCTGGAAGAACAGCCCCTCTCCCAGCTCCCCCCAGCATTCCCTCCATTAAAGCTGCCTGCCACTCTTCTCCTAAGACCCCCCCTTGGGCCTGGGACAAAGAGGAAGAGGCAGTGCCACAGAGGTATGCGGCTACTCCGCAGCAGCATTTGAGAGGCTGTTCCTGTCCTGTGGTGGCTCGGATGGGAGCGGGGCTTCTTGAGGCAGGCAAGCACTTCTCTGCACCATGCCTCCCACCAATGCTGTACCTTTAGCAGACAGTGCTCCCACTCTGCAGAGCCTGGGAAGCTCTCATCTTTCCCTGCAGAGCAACAAGAAGCAAAAGACTCTTGCTTGGGATCAAGCCACAAAGGAAGAACTGCTGCAAACCTGGCTTGGCCTGGGCACTCAGCACTGCCAAGCTGGGACCTGCACTCCCTCCACAATGACCTGTCCCTCCCCACAAACACTGTCCCAGCAGGAACACGGAACTAACTGCTCCAAGACTGCTGTCTGAGGGGACGTGAAGGGCCCATCCCTGCCCTGGAATGGGCAGAACCCCCGGGGAGAAAGGTCCCCAGGCCTCAGTGCTGTCTCCCTGGAATGGGAACAGCAGCAGAGCAAGCACTGGGCCGCAGGCAATGCTTCCCCTCAGCCATGCTGCAGAGCTCCATTTTCACTCCCCCCCTTCCCTGCCTCCACATCTTCTTCCCCACCAGCACTTTACCTTCGAGGCACTGCAGCAGCAGGGGGATCTCAGCAGCCCACATAGCCCTCACAGCTCTGTGGATCTTGCTGTGGAGGTTTTGTATGAGCAGCAAGACAGCAGCTTGGAGTTCGCTGCCTGCAAAAGGGCTCCCTGCCACTACCTGAGTGAGAGCAAGGAGAAGCAGGGTCACTTCTGCAGCAAGGGAAGCAGCCTGGCTCTGTCCTGGTGGGCAAGGTGCAGCCAGCAGCTTTGCCCATGATGCTGCAAGCCCGGGAAAAGAAAGGCATCCCAGGAGCAAGGAGGCACTGGCATGCTTGGCCATTCTGCTTCCTCGATGGGGCTCATGGCACCAGCCTCTGGAGCATGTACTCACCAACAGGAATGCCAGCAATGCCTGAGGAGTCAGCAGTGGGCCTGTGGGGAGAAAGTGCTAAGTGAGATGCCAAGACATGCTGCGCTCTGCCACGCGCACCTGCACTGTCCCTTCTGGGTACTAACACGGGTCCACAGAGCTCACTGGGGGAGTTTCTGCTTCTACCTTGAAACGTGGAGCTGAGGAAATGGGGATCCAGTTCTTCTATCTCCCGCACTGTCAGGTCCCCTCTCTCAGCCAGAGCTCGGACGCAGCGGGAGACCGGGATCAGCATGCCGGTGTACTGGGCTGGCACCATGTACAGCAGCAGCTGTGGCCACAGAAGCTGTAGTCAACGAGGCAGTTGAATGTGTCAGCATTCCTGCCTCCGCTCAGAGATGAAGGTGACTGTGTGAATTTCCCTGAGTCTTGTGTGCATCAGAGCACATTGGAGGACAGACCTTGGGTGTTGGAATGGGAGGAGGAACACGTGGTGCGAAGGCAAGGAATGGCAGCAGGGCAGAGTGTGACTTACTTTGGTCATCCCTCTCACAGAGATATCCAGTGACCCCAGGATGTCCACGCACAGCTCTTGGAGATCTCCTTCTTCCTGGGCTTCCTGGGCTTCCTGGGCAGAAAGGTCTCTGGCTGCCTGCACAACGGTGTTGTTGGAACAGTGGTTTTTCTCAGCTTTCAGAAGCCTCTGAGGATGCTCAGGTGTGGCCCCATCGGTGCTTCTGTGCCAGCCTCTGAGCAGCACGGGTCTTCCAAAGGAAGATGCGGCCCACTGTCCTTACCCTTCTTCCTGCAGTGCGGCTGAACTCACTGAAGATGTGCCCCACCACATCCCAGGCTGAGCAGCTCCAGGCGTTAGCACTGAGCACATCCTTGATGAAGTGCAGAACGGCCCTCCTCACCTGCCAGGAGTCAATTGTGGGTTTGATTTTCCTGCTCAGAAGTCAAAGGGAAGCCCTTTGGGCATGAGCAGAGACACCAAGAGCAAAGGAGAAGCCTTGGCTCCTCAGGTGAGGGCTAGGCCTTAGCACCAGGCTGTGAACTTTCCATGCACAGCACAGGGGTCTTGCCCGCTCTACCCACTGCAGCCATCACGACCATGTGGTCAGGGCCCCCTCACTTCCCTGGGCACCCCAGCCCTGCCCTAAAATGCTTTCCTTTCCCAAATTGGCTCACCCAGGTCCTGGGGTCCCTGCAGAGACACTGCACAGCCTCCACAACCTGGGGCAGCTTCTCTATCATCACAGGCTCTGCAAGAGATGCACAGAAGCATGTGTGGAGACACAACCCAGGTGGCAAAAGGGATCCCTGGAAGTTCCAACCCGTGGTACTGGCCATCAGAGTGAGCCAGAGCACCAAGCAGACCCAGGGCTGCCACGCATCCAGCCTCCCTCTCACCACCCAGCTATGACTGCAGAAACAGGACCATTTCCTCTGGGCAGATCTGGGCTGCGAGGAGGAAATCCCATGCTGTGTTAGCAAGCAACTCGTGTTCATTCCGGAGGTTTGTGAGAGAGGTTTTGGCCAGGGCACCACCAAGGATCACCAAATCTTCTCTCCTTACCCTGCAGCAGGATGCAGTGGGTCACCTCTGCTCTGTCAGCCTCGCTGTGCTGCTTGGTGTCATCAGAGAGCTGTGGGAACAAGGTCCATTTGAGAAAATCACATCAGCACTGAGGATGGAAAAGAAACTGTGCTGACAGCTCTCATCTCCCTTGGCACTCTCGGGAAAAGGACATGCCGACAAAACCCAGTCTGCCCCACAACATCCCTGGGGGCACACACACAGCTCTGGAGCAGCCACAGGCATGCAGGAGCTCAGGCTGAGCAGTTGTCAGAGGCTCGGAGCTCCACAGTCCTCCTGAGACTTAGCCAAGAGGGAAACTGCTGTGGGTGCAAGGATAGACTCCCCTTACCTGGTTGAACACAGCCCTGGTGATGGCCAGAAACCTGTCCTTGGGGATGACAGATTGAACTCCCTCTAAGGCTTCTAGGAAGGTAGTGAGGCTCTGTAAGAGACCAGGAGAGAAGAAAGGGCTGAAGCCACATCTGGCCACTTGGGAGCAGAGAAGCTGATTCCCAATGGTTTGTCCACTGGGAGAAGCTCC
Source organism: Alectoris magna (assembly GCA_030625065.1). NCBI lineage: Eukaryota > Metazoa > Chordata > Aves > Galliformes > Phasianidae > Alectoris > Alectoris magna. Next base: position 83,173,281 of record CM060560.1, read on the forward strand.
CACACAGGTGTTCTGGTTTGTCCCCCCCTCCCAGCAGCACCAAGGGAGTCTCTCTGCTCTCAACCAAGCCCTGTTTGGGCATCGTTTGCACACACTTCCCACCCAGCAGCCCTCTTCTCCCCCATCAGATGCAACTGGACATGGTCCCCCTGGCTGTTAGCACAGAGCTCCTCAGGCACTCAGAGCCCAACAGTGGTCGTGGTGGTAGTGAACCCTCCCATCCCCAGGAGATGGGCCCCAGTGACTCCTGGCTCTCTTCCAGCTTCTGTCCGGGTTGTTCCTTCCTTGACTGAAGAGCTCAGGAAGCCTCAGACCTCCCTTGTACACCTATTTTTTCTTTCTCCAAGGGCTCCCCGCCTCCTCCCTGCAATCCCCTGACCCCTCACGGCACTTGCACAGGCCCCACATCCACACTGAGCCCTGCACAACGTCTCACCTTGGTCCCCCTGCAGGTTTCTGGGACCTCCTGATACTGGTGCTCGAGCCAGAGGAGCTGCTCCCAGGCATGCTCTTGGGGCAGCTCTTCTTTCAGGAGGACAGCCATCATGGCAGCCACAGACCCATGTACGGCCTGTTTGTCCTAGAGAGGGATGGCAGAGGCGCAGCATCAAAGACTGAAGGTCTGCCTTTCCTACAGGGAGGGCTTTCTCTTTCCATTCCCCTCCCCCATTCCCCCGTGCCCAGCAGGAGATGGGCTCACTCTGGAGGACAGGGAGGTTTTCCCAACACCCTCATCCCCAGCTCTCCCTGCCACAATGCCTTGACATCCAGCTGCTTCCTGGCAGAGAGATCCAGCCCCAAGCACAGAGCCAGTTCGGGGCCCTTTGCAGAGCTAGCCCACTCCCTCTTGTTACTCCTCTGCTCTCAGCCTGCTGGGCACAGACAGAGCTGCCAACATGGATGTCCACACTGCCATCCCCGGCTGGGAATGCAGCAGTGCTCACCTTTTCCTCCTTGCAGTCCTGCCAGTTCCTCAGTACAGAGCAGAAGAGCTGGTAAAGATTCTTGTAGATCTGTTCTTTCTCCATGGCAGGCCAGGGGCATTGCTTTCCAGAGCACAAGTGAACCTTGACTCCTTCCAACCATTGTTTCACAACTGGAAAAAATTAAAAAATATATGAATGATTATTTAAAAAAAAACCAACAAGAGTAAAGGGAGCCTGTGAGATTCTGTAGCGGGGTGAGGTGCAAGGGCTGTCCCGAGCCCCCCTGCTCTGTGGCCAGCACTCACCAGCACAAGCGATGCACAGGGTCCGGCTGCTCTTCACCTGGCCCACCACGCTGTGCAGGCCGGCCAGCATCAGCCACACGAAGGAGCTGCACTGTGGGGTTGCAGAGAGGAAGGATAGGTCCAGAGTCAGAGCTTCAGCAGTGAGGGAGGAGGGGCTGCAGCCCTGCATCCCCCAGCTCAACACAGATCACACACAGAGGGGAGAGACCCCTTTGCCAGGTTGTCATCGACGTCAGGAGGCTGAGGGCACTCTACCGTAGCTGCTGAACAGTTTGCTCAGGGTGATGAGCACAAACACGGCCTTCAGATGGCCTTGGAGCTCGGCCATCACCAAGCTGAAGTGAGTCCGGGCCAGAGCCACCAGGACATTGCTGGCAGCCATCCTCAAGCTGTCTGTCATGCCCTGGAAAAGGGTCACTGGTGACACTCGACACAGGGGGCTGCCTGAGGCCTTCCCTTGGAAGTGCTAAGCCACCGCTGTCCTCCAGCAGAACACCAGCGAGGGCAGGTGGCTCCCTTTGCTTTGGGAGTGACCCCTCACCTGGGCCGCTGTCAGGTCCTGGGACACCTCTGCCGGTTCACCACTCCACATGGCGGGCGGTTCTCGTCTTCCCACAGGACGTGCTCCAGCTCGCAGTACGCCTGCGCTCGGTCACCCTGGGGACAGGGATCAACCATGTTTTGCTTTGCCCTTGCTCCCGGGGAGCTGCCCACCGCCGCCCATCACTATGCCGATGTGCTTCTGGGGCCTGGCACCCACGGAACCGTGGCACTGGGCCAGGGCAAGGATTGATGGTTGGATGTCTCCAGCTCACCTCCTGGTCTTGCAGGCGCTGCAGCAGCAAAGTCAAGGCACAGGCAGGGACAGGGCTTGCCACCCTGACTCTGGCCATGCAATGCGTACTTCTGGGCATGCAGCCCACACAGGCAAAGAGACCTGGAAAGAAAGAGCGGAGCGGCTGCCTCTGGTGTTGCTTGGAGCCAGGGCCGAGCATCCAGCCAGCTCTGGGAGGAACACTCCTCCAGCCCCACGGTGTGGGGCGAGCTGTGCTGGCACATGTGTGGTCAGCGGGGATACGAGAGAGAGCCTTCCCCTTGCTGGGGTACTGGGGAAACCACAGTGGGCAGCTGCACTCAGCAGAGCAAGGAGAGTGCTGCTGGCACATCCTAAACAGACACTGGTGGCACACAGGTGCTCAGGCAGCGTCACGGTGTCTGGAGAGGTGGAAGGACCTCACCTCAAAGGGCTCTCAGCCACTCCATCGCTGCAGGATATCTCCAGATAGACACAATGCTCTCTCTGGTCCTCTCCCTGCGGGTCCCACAAGAGACTGGGCCACTGCTCCCACCGTTGCCACAGGGGTGTAAAGAAAACAACTGTGACATCACACCGAGGAGTGTCGCCTCGTAGAGAATGACGGGCCCTGGGCTGCGTCCTATGATTCTGTGATGATCATTTTCTATGATCAGTTCATGTGTCCATGGAACTGCCCCCTAGAATTAAGTCTCAAAGTCAGAAAGAATTGTTCTTTTGGCATTATTAGATAAGTGTTTTTCCAAGTGCCTTTGATCTACAGATTTCTAAGAACACTCTGAGATCAATTCTGTGCCTAAGTTTGATTTCTAAACATTTTTAGAACAAATACATACACGACAACACAGAAAAGAATAGCAATTATGCAATGCATACATGTAAATTCAATTAAAAATAACTTTCTCTGCTGGTATCTGTTTGCATAAAGGCTAAAGACAGGTTAGAAGAAGCAGATCAGTTTGTTTATATTCATTTTGTGGCACAAAGTGAATCTAGGATGAATCATGGAGAAATATTTTTGTCTTCCATTGCAATAAGTTCAGAAGTCACCTGTAACACACCTTTTTTTTTGTCTGAATAGTATGAATACGAAACCGATATCAGTCTCCGCTTTAAGTTAGTTTTCAGAAGTCATGATTTGCGTGACACAAACTGAAATCATTAGCCAAACGCAGCTGTGGTATAAATTTATAAAGGTAGTTCTCAAATGAATTCTAATATATTCTATATTATCTTAAACATTTAATACAAATGGTCTCATGAAGATCTCATATTTGGAAAGACTCCAACATAGGAATAAATGTATTGACTTTAGATCACTATTCAATTGCAAAATAAGGCACTTCCTATTTACGTGTTTTCCATCTTGTATTTAATAATCAGCATGCTTGATTACTCGAAGGAAAGCAATAACACAAAACAGTAACAGGAGCTATTTTTAACCAGAAAATTGAATACGAAATCATGGAATGAAATTTATCTTTATGATATCTTCTTAATGGAGATTCTATATACACCACTTCAGAAAGTCAAATTGGAATTTGTCCTCATGTGTTGCATTATTGCTGACAAATAGGACATAGTGTAATAAAACTGCGACTATGGAAACATTCAAATTTCTGTTTACTTCTCTTGATTGAGACTTATGATAAACTTCTAAAAATGAAGGCTGCTGGAGACTATTGATTATGCAGAATATAAAATCTGATTTCAGAACCATATACAGAGTGTTACAAAAAAAATATACAGTAGGATAAAATACGATCTTCATTTTGACAGGTGAGAGGACGAGGGGAAATGGCCTCAAGTTGCACCAGGGTAGGTTTAGGTTGGACGTTAGGAAATACTTCTTTACAGAAAGGGCTGTTAAGCACTGGAATAGGCTCCCCAGAGAGGTGGTTGAGTCACCATCCCTGAATGTGTTTGGACGTGGTGCTTAGGGACATGATTTAGTGGAGGGCTGTTAGTTAGGGTAGTATGGTTAGGTTGTGGTTGGACTCGATGATCTTTTCCAACCTGAGCTATTCTATGATTCTATGACTCAATGATTCTATACAGTGAATTTGGTAAAATCACAAGAAACAGGAACACTTCTTGTCTCCTTAGCTTCCAAGTTCAGATGCAGTATCTGATTGTACAGCAAGATATAGTTTGTGAAATTTTCCCTTTATGTAGTAAAAATGTGATTTTTTTTTTTCAAGTACTTAGGATCAGAGACTTTTTCTAACATGTTTTAAGTGCACAACACTGCTTCCATCTTTGTTGGAAAAGTCTGACGTTTCGCTAGCCCTAAGTTTGAAAGGGCCACTCCCCAGGTGAAATGTAACAGATGACAGTAATATATGCTACAGGAGGGCTGGGAGGCAAAATAAAATGTTCTTTCACAAAACTGACTGTGAATGTTTATGAAAATTTGTTTCACTTGGCACTGCAACAGAAAAGTGCTACAGTAAACCACCAGGTTTGGACCAAGGATACGGCGTGTAACAGTAAAGGGCTAGGAAAGCCCAGCTGTCTGTTTATTGCTACAGTCTGCAAATGAAAATAATCTAAGTTCACAAAGTCAGTGTCTGGGCAGGAGGATCCCAAAAGCAGAAAGCCTCTACTACAGAGTGCAACCTGCTGCTCACAGGAGCTGTTGATAAAGTTGACTGGCTGTCTAATTCATCAGGACCGTACATGGCAACAGCTAATTAAAGACATGTAATATTACATGGCTTTATCATGTATCTCCATGGCCATTTTTCTCCCCACACTTCTCTTATCACCTCACTGAAAGATGCACTGACATTAAAGATTGATGAGGTTGCCTTCTAGAGATACCTGACACCCTCCTTCTGCAGCATTTATTTGGTGCAAAAGCTCTTCACAGACGAGACACTGAGAATTTAGTTTCACCAATCAGACCTGGTTCAGAATTCCATTTAATAAAGCAGAGTGCTAGTAAGATTTAAGTGGAGAGATTCTTGCAGCCAAGAGACTTCAGTACACCAAAGACAAAGAAGATAAAGCAATAAGGATCCTCTAGACTCTCACAAACAGTAGAAATACATCTGCTACCATAACTAGGTGATGATAGGTGAATAGGATTAGAAATAAGGGGGAAAATAAAAAAGCTATTAAAAGGAGACATTTGAATAATAATTATTTTCAGTGTGAACCATCAGCTTTGCCTTTTATTAGCAGAAGAACTGAAACACCTGGAAACATTTAGGGAAAGACCACACTCAGGTAATGTGATGTTTTATCTTTTTGGCATCATATACAACTCCCGGTTTTCGCAAAAGGAGGCATTGCTCCATGTTTTTTGATTGTTTGGTATCATTTGATTTGCGTTTGGGGTTTTTTTTCTTGCTTATTTTTAAGAAAGCAACATTTGTTTGGCATTTATGCTGCCAAAAGATCAAGCTATCTATGTGAAAAGTAATTTTTTTGGTATGCAGAATAGCCTTGCTACTCTCCTGTCAGTCATGGAGATGCAAACGATGGAATGCCTTTCAGAATATCTTTTAGCTCCCTCCATTGGCTGCATCTCCGGTAAGGTTATGAGGTATGTAAAAAAAAAGATCTTTCTCAGGGATGGATATTAGCAAATTAATGCAATGTGATGAAGAGGGTATGTTAAAAAAAGAAGAACAAAAAACAATACAAAACAAAACAAAACAAAAAACACGAAGAAAAACACTTTAATATTAAACCTGCTTTTGCTTCTGCTCCTGACCACAAATCAATTATTTGCTAATATGACTGTTAGCTATGTAGAAACAAGGTAGTATTACCCAAACAGGAAACAGGAACTGTCCTCCTGTCTCATTCTCAGATATCCAGATATCCAGAAACAATAGCTAAGCATTTCAAAATAATCTGTGAATGAATACATGTAACTCACTAGCTCTTTATAATACTAAGAAGGATAAGCCTCAGAGCCAAAGCAAATGATTACATTGCTGGTGCTGATACAGAAGCTCAAACGTGATTTCATGCAGGCTTGTGTGCAGTGAACTGAAAGCCTCTTACTCGCATGTTTACTCATTTATAGCAGGAGTTAGCACCTCACTGGGGGGGCCTTTGCTTGATTTCTTTACCAACAGTAACAGTCACATGTTTTCTGACATTAAAATTTCTTTCAGTGCTCCTTTCTGACCACTCAGTAGTATTAGTCATAGACGGTTGTAAAACAATTACTAATTTAACCCGAAGTCCAGCATGGACACAACTTTAGATGTCTGGGACTGGAGTGCCCAGGGTCCAGCAGCTCCTGCCCAGGGAGCGGGCACCAGCTCTGAGCTGATGGTGCTGCAGGCCAGGGTCTGCTGGTAGGGAAGCCACGGTGTGGTAAGGGACACAGCCAGGAAGCTGCAGTGGTGGCCTCTGCCCTGGGCTAGAAGAAGGGCTGAGGGAGACCCCAGGGCCCAGTCTTGGCCATGCTACACTCTGGCCTGCCAAGGCCCCCAGGGCCCCACCTTTGCCGTGGAGCTGACTCAGCCCTGGCCTGAGGGTGCCTGGTCCATAGCAGACAACTCACTAACTCTGGTCCAGCTTTGCTTGCTGCTAATGAGAGATGAGCAATGGGGCTTCTGGGGCAGGCCCCTGCCCTACTGCCACCCACAGTTCTGGCTCCTTATTCCTTATGCCTATACACTTGTTTTGCAGCTAGGTCTCTTCTACATACACTTAGTTCCTCATAACCTGTATGATTTTGGTACAAATGCAAGACCTGTCTCAGACCTATTTTCAGGTGCACTGCCGTAATCCTAACATCTGCAAAACTCTCATTTGCAAGGAACTGATCTGGAAAAAGGCTCACAGACAAGCTGAGAAATCAAGGCACCTCTGGAGATCCTCTGGTCCAAACTGCTGCAAAGAGCACGATTCTTAGTCTAGTCTAGCTTTGTCTTCTGCAGAATAAATACCTCATCAGACATTTATACATCATTGGATAAGACTTCTCTGAGCACTGCCTTCTTCAGGCTGCACTACTGCAGCTCTCTCAGCCTCTCCCCAGGTGACAGAGGCTTCGGTTCCTCAGTCATCTTGATGGCCCTCCACTAGACAGTCCAGTAAGCTCCTGTCTCCCTTGTAGTAGGGAGAACAGAGCTGGACCCAGCACTCCAGATGGGCCTCACCAGTATCGAGCTGAAGGGAAGGATCACTTCCCTCAACTATCTGCTCTGCCTAATGCAGCTCAGGATGCTGTTGGTCTCTTTCGCCACAAGGATTTGCCTGGTCTGTGATCAGCTTGATGTTCACCGGGAAACAGAAAATATGTGGAGTCTTCTAACAAGTCCTGTTCTTTAGCAGAATTACAGCACAATAGAGGATGGTGCTCTGGAGGACTGTGCAGAATAAATATAGTCTTCCTTTGACTTGCTAACAATCAGAAGGTGTATGGTGTTGCATCTTATAAGACATTATTGGTGGAATTCTGACAGCAAGAAGTAATAAAGTGCAAAGCAAAGACGATTTCCAGTCATTTGAATTTATGAGGACCTTATATTTGGGATACTTGCACTTTTTGTATGCTTATCTTGCTATTAAATGTGTGTATGGAGTATATATTACAAATAGCATAACAGACTTCAGGAGAAAAGAATGTATTGCAAGGATACTATTTTGTTCAAGTGTTTTAGAGGACACTGGAAACCGCAGAAAAGAAATCTGAGTTGCCTGTGATGTTACAGGGATGCTGAGATTGCTAGAATAGCCCTGTTATACATAGTTGCTTATTTATTTTTTATATCAAATGGACTTTTAAAAGCTTTTTATGGTGCTGTAAAATGAATAGTCATTCATCTATTTCCTTCTCTTCCTGTCTTCTTAACCATGCAGAAATATATTCAAAACTCACAGGGCAGAGTAATAGCTGCGTGAATTTAAAATCACTTAATTTCCACAAATATAACAGGAACTGGAATTTTCCTAAAAGTTGTTAGACTCTCATTTAAGAATGGGATTCGCCTACCTGTGCGACCTGGTGTAGGGAACCTGCTTTGGCAGGGGGGTTGGACTCGATGATCTCTGGAGGTCCCTTCCAACCCCTACGATTCTGTGAATCTGTGATGAGCTATTTGTTTTTCTGCCAGGATGTTAGCTTGGATATTCTCATATTCTATTCCAGTGAGAAACAAAATTACTCAGAAGACCTGTTTAGAAAATTGCTTATAATATTGCCCCGGGAAGGGCATATCATTTTCAGTTTCAAGGTTTACCGCTGTCTTAAATAACTTGCAGATTCATGTCCTGCAACACTGGGGTTCTGTAGTTACTTTTGTGTAAGGAAGAACTGCAGAACTAATGCACTCAGTTTGTTTTTATACATTTCCTTTTCTTAGTTTTTCTTTCTGTTTGCATTTGTGTTGACATGGCAGAAGAAGTTATGAGAGATAAAAGTTTCAGAATCATAAAAAAGAATGTGTCATGTTCGTAGATCACGTGGAGGCCACAAATCAAACTAAAATGGACACAACGGAACGATAGTGTAGGTCTTACACACAGTCTGCTACCCTTACTGCAGGTTATAAAGTAGCAATAAAACTTGCAATTACTTTATAATATTTGTCTTTAATCAACAGCACACTTGTGCAGTCTACAGTGATTCAGGTTATTACCTTCGCAGATGTAAAATGGTTCTTTCTGAACAATTCACAAGACAATCAGAAGACACATAAAATCCTGACAGTGTTTGGGAAAAGAGTGCAACAAGTCATACATTAATCTCTGAAAGCACAAGCCATTTAGATGTGAGTGATCAGTCATTCAGAACACTAAACATTCCAATGTCATTGTGCTGCAATAATAAAGGATTATAAAAAAATTTAAAATATTTGAATTGAGTTAATGTATTACAAAGCAATACTTAAACACACTTGGAAATAGCCCAAGTGTACGTTTAATGAAGGTGTTGCAAATTCACATAATGCAGCAAGGTATTTCCTAGTGAAGTTTGACTGCTGATGTGAAGATTTTGCAATGCAGTGTTTCTGTGGAGAGGCAGTTATGAGCAGAGGCATCCAGAAGGGTTAGGGGTCATTAAAAGGCAACACACTTGGCTCCCTGGGAACATTACTTGTCAGTACTGCCAGACCCACTCCTCTGGCTTAAAGAGGCAACTTTAATGGGCTCAAAAGTGAGGCTAGCCCAGCCATATATGGCTGAAAGGAGTGCTGCTCCTGGCGGAGTGACTGGAAGGGAGAAATAGCTGAATATACTGGAAAACATTGCCTAATTCCCCACAGCCGCTATTGCTTCTTTGTGCCATTGGAAGCTTCAAAATTTAGATGGTAAAACAAGACCTAGGGATAAAGGGAGGAGGGACAGACTGTTGTTTTCTTGCTATCGAAACAGCCTTTTCAGCACAGAACAACAGAATGTGTGGTTTTGTCATTTATCAGGAAACGAAGAAAAGCCATAGGGCAGAAAATGTTCATTAATGAGGGCATTGGATATGTGTCTGACTTAGCATTTTAGAAACCTCCTTTGTTTACCATTGTTTGCTTTGTTTGATGACAAAGAGACTATTAATAAACAAGTGGGAGCTATTGGTGATAGGCGAACGGTTGGACTGGATGATCTTGTAGGTCTTTTCCAATCTTGGTGGTTCTATGATTCTATGATTCTAAGTCCATGTGCAAGAGTGCAAGAGGGAAATGCTGTAGTGTACGTACATCCAACAAGGCAAGTCTAAAGGTTGGACATCCATGCTTTAGAGCAAGGTACAATTTAGTTGCATAATGTACAGCATGGTAAACATCGCATGTGAGTGGGTAGTAAATGATACTTTATTTTTTTCCCTTTGCTTGTTTCAAGTTCTGTATTTAAAAATATCTTTACTTGTCTCATACTATATACCTAAAAAAAAAGACTCCATACGTACATGCTGTTCCTAAAATTGGGGTAAATACTATAATATTGATGAATGCTTCTTTCAAGAAAACAGTACAGTGACACAGTTATTGTGCAATCCACAACTCTGCTTCCTTCTATTTTTTTAAGCCATGAGTTTTTAATTGAGATTTTAGATCTTATCAAGCTACAGTCCTTGTTTGTCTCACTATTTGTCCTGCTCTTGGGCTGCAGAATATAAGATAAATTTTTCATCCCAGAAAGTTTTGGATAGGTTCTCATTTTAATACTTTTTTTCTTCAGGATACAGGAACAGAATTCCTGAAGGTACCCTGGAATGACAATTAATTGCATAATTGTCTGTGACAGTCTTCTGAAAAACAAATGACTGTTTACTCCTAGATATGAAAGTAGATGTGATATAAAATGTCAAAAGCACTTCTATTCTACAACAGATTTAATTTTTTTTCATGAAAACTGAGTGTCACTTAGCTTAACAGGGAGTTAAGAACTTCAGTCAGCAGACAGGTTCCTGCTGCTATTTCGAGTGTCTAACTGTTTATACAAAGAGGAACATTTCCAAGAAGTGGGATTCCACTTTTTATCCACCACATACATGAAAAGTAGATGAGCAGAGATTTGAATTTGTTTTCAAATCCTAATAAGTTACCTAAACAGTAGATCTACTACCTCCACTAATGCGTCTCTTCCTGTCTGGAAATTCTGCCTTGGAACTGAAATACCTCTCCCAGCTAATCATTAAACTATATCCTTAAAAAATGAATGATTTCTGAAGAAAAAGTCCACATAACTCTAAGATTCTGCAATGCGTTCTACTCAGGGACTCAATGAGAATTTGTTCTCTTCCAGTCTAACTGTGACATTTCTTGTCCTCTGATCACAGAGTCCTTTTCATTGCCCTCAGGAGCTTCTGGCTTTGAGCCTTCACAAATAAACTACGCAATGCACCTGGAATCAAGAAAGAAAGTACGGCATAATTATTAAGTTAAATATTGTCTCTTAGTCCTCATAAGGGATTTTTTATCTATAGACTTCTCTGGTTATTTCTGAATCAACTGCTATTAAATTAAAAAGGCATGATCTAATATTACATGTTCAAACAATCTGTGGCAAGTATTCATAAATTACTACAGAAAAATCACCTACCTTCTAAAGAAAGGTAGATGAAAATGTATGACTGTTTGGGAGCTAGCCTATCATGGTTTGCACCTGACTCCATTGTCTAGTCAAACTGCAGGGTAAGTGATGAATTCCAGGCACCCACGTGGCTTGTATCCTCCATTCCTTAAATATGAATTTAGCAATTGTTAAAGTTGACCCTTTCACTATACTAGAGTTTGTGGATCAGATTTCATGTTTCTTTTTTCCTGTGAAAGAGCTACTTCCTGGGGAGTCTGCTATTTTATCCACCATTTGCACCAAGCTTTTTGGAAGAAACCAAACTGATATCTTTGTTAATGAGACTAATAGAGAATAGGAAATTCCTACAGAGGATTCCACGATCAAGGATCAAAGCATTCGAATCAGGTGTCAAGACACTGAAGAAAATGTTGAGCCCTACACTGAAGATGGGCCAACCTTAGCAGCATTAGGATTAGCAGTCAAATCCAAGATCTATGAGTCGTCCGTATACACATGAGCTCCAAATGTCAAAGCAGCCTATGCCTGTGGCAGACAGTAAGAGAAATTTAGCCCTTTTGGACACCTTTTGGTCCCAGCTGCCTACAAGAAAATGCAAAAGATCAGATGCAAGCACACTGAGGAAGGAATCTTACACTTGGGCAACCTAGGAGTTTGCCACTACTTTTTGTTCACGCCATGGAAATTTTAATAGGTATTGTTTTCATACAAAGTTGAGGCCTTTTGTCATTCTGAAGAATATTCTAATCTAAGATGGAAATAGTTTCTAAAATGTGTACCTTTCTCATCATTTATTTAGTAAAGTATTTTTAAAGTTCCATCTGAGTCATGAATTGTCCTTTTATTGCTATTGTTTGAACCTAATTGGTATCCATATGAATTACACCATACAGTTTCATTTCTGAAAATAAATAAATCATCACATTAGTGAATTATGCATCTATAACTCAAAATAGAGGCTCTGATGATTTAGGCCAGAAGGTAAACTTGAAATGGAAAATAAATAAATGGAAAACCTCTAATTACAGTTCCACAATTTGAAATGTATCTTTTGTTCTAAATATAGTTTTCTCTGAATTTCTTCTTCACAGCACAATTTCAACATTGTTATAGCACAAGCACTGGCAACATATGCAGCAATAGGGTTGGTCTCACTGTTGCAACTGCTCTTGGTTTGGAGAAGGGTGGATTGTTGGTGGATGAGAGTTCTAAAGAGTCAGGTTGGACAGACCTGACAGACTCAGCTAGGTACGAATATGGGATCCACCAACGGCCATTTGTTGTCAGGGTCTTTGCCAACTTGCATCCCATGGCATCAAAGGATTTGAATTTCTAGGAAGTTCAAAGACCTTAGCCCTGTTGGAGTGCATCCAGAGAAGGGCCACAAAAATGATCCAAGGAAGGGAATGCCTCTCCTATGAGGACAAGCTGAGAGAGCTGAGGCTGTTCAGCCTAGAAAAGAGAAGGCTCTGAAGTGACCTGACATGCGGCCTTTTGGTATGTAAAGGGGAGCTACAGGAAAGAAAGGGACAGACTCTTTAGCAGGGTCTGTGGTGATAGAACAAGGGGAAATGGTTTCAAGCTCAAGAGGGTAGATTTAGATTAGAGATAAGGAAAAAAACCTTCTACCCTGAGGGTGGTGAGGCACTGGAACAGGTTGCCTAGTGATGTGGTTGATGCCCTGACCCTTGAGACTTTCAAGGCGAGGCTGGATCAGGCCCTGGGCTGATCCAAGCAATTGTGCTTCTAAAGCACTGATAACTGTGCCTCTGCTCTGATGGCAGTGTGGTTCCAGTCAGATGGTAGTCATTAATCCAACATACACATCACTGTAAATCAGCGGTGAAAATGAAGGCACTAACAAGCACCACCACCGTGATCCTAGCTTTGGAAGTGAGGTGAGAAACAGCACCAAGTCTGGGCAGCACAAAGAACCATCCTTCTTCGTCCTTATGGATGTCCCCTCCCTGGAAGCACTCAAGGCCAGGCTGGATGGGGCTTTGAGCAACCTGGTCTAGTGGGAGGTGTCCCTGCCCGTAGCAGGGGGGCTGGAACTAGATGATCTTAAAGGTCCCTTCCAACCCAAACCGTTCTATGATTCTATGATTTATTTTCAGGGTGGAACATGAGGATTCTAGGGTTACAGCCCGTGAAACGCCTTCGCCAGGAGGGCGAGACACAGCAAACCAAGGCTGACCCACCACCAGCCTCAAGCTACCCCGCAGCCGTTACTCCTCGCCCCAGCCCTGTGGGCGCGGTTCTCCCGGGCACGCCCCGCCCCCCTCTGCCCGGGACGGGGAGTCCCGTAGCGCATGCGCGGTGGCTCGGCGCCGCCGTGCGTTGAGGAATTGCAGAGCTGTGTGCGGGTCGGCGGCGGTGCGGGGCCGGCGGTGTTCGGCCACTCGCACAGTGACCGCCGGGTGGGCGGCAGTGGTGAGTCAGAAGCAGTGCCATGGGGGGTCGGGAGGGGCTCAGCCGGGAGATAGCGGCCACGGGCTGCGGGAGTAATGGGAGCGGGGTTGGGGGTAGTTGAGTCGCCGGGGGCTCATTGTTGGGTTTAGGGGTGTCGGTGTGACCGCGGTGGGCGCCGGGCTTGGAGTCGGAACGGGTGGCGGTGCGACGGCAGCGCTCCTTCACCCTGCAGCTGCGGACGGTGGGGCTCGCCGAGCCGCCGGGAATCTGCCCTCGGGGCGGGGAGCGGGGTCTGTCCTTCCCGGCACTGCCAGGGAGGGACGTGCTTTGGCTGCGTCTGGCTGAGAAAAAGTTCCGCGGATCCTGTTTTTCGAAGGAGTTTAGCGGTTGTCTCCGAAATAGGCGGCTGTTTCAAGTTCTTTCTAGAGGGGAGAAGCAGCAGCACAACAAGGAGTTCGAGCCGTTTGTAAACTTTTTCCACTTCTAGTAGAGCCGCCGAAAGACTCGGTCAGTGCTGGGTGAGGAGCAGTGGGGGCTGGGAGGTCACTCCACCAGGGGATCTGGCGGGGCTCTACTGAGCCTGATGCTGCCAAGAGAGTGCCTCGTTCCTCTTAACAGAGAGCAGAGAGCCTCAGCATCATCCCAGCTGCGACGGGTTGGCTGGGGTGGGAGGGCAAGCAGCTCGTAGGCTTGCTAGGAGCAAAACCGAGAGGAACGGGAGCCAGTGGGTAAGGAGATGAAGGCTTCAGGAAAAATGAGGTGCTTGAGAAGCTCATGTTTTGCATGACCTCTTTGTTATGGAAAAGTCTTAATAACACTGACGAATGCCTAGAGGGTGGGTATCACGTGGATGGAGCCAGGCTCTTTTTAGTGGTGTGCAGCAACAGGACAAGGGACAATGAACGCAGACTGGAGCACAGGAAGTTCCATACAGACATGAGAAAGAAGTTGCTTACTGTGCTGGTGACAGGGCACTGGAACAGGCTGCCCTGAGACGTGCTGTTGGCTCCTTCTCTGGAGATATTCAAAACCCACCTGGGTGCTTTCCTGCGTAACTTACTGTAGGGATCCTGCTTTAGCAGAGGGTTGGACTAGATGAGCTCTAGAGGTCCCTTCCAACAACTGTGGTTCTGGGAGTCTGAGGAGAGGGACAGTTACGCAGGTATTGGAATTCTGAATTAAAATCAATGTCTTTGTTTTGGACACCATTGCTTCTGATTTCCCCGTTCTGTATCATCTTCTCCCTGTGTTGGCAGCGTTGTTCATACAGCAGCATGGAATTCATGGAGCATTAACTACAGGCTCAGGTTAACCTCTCACACTTCTTCTGATTAACCTCATTAGTGCTTCAGTCGGGTTCTCTGCTCTGCCATAGGAATGCTTATGACAGCTTAACAATGTGTGCAAGGGGTTCACTTATTTCTTTTTAAGAAAATATGTATGTATGTAAAAGCACTGTCATTTCTTTATGTATGTGTGTGTATATATATATATATACATACGTATACGAAGACACAGAGAGACATACACATACACAGACATTCAAAGAAATAGCCAGCATTGCAGTTACGCAATTTTGGGCCCTCTGTAGAACAGGGGGAGTGCCATTGATAAAGTGGTTGTGGGGGAGGTTTACAAGCTCTGTGAGGCAGCTGGCAGCCATAGGTATCCAGGAAGAGCGAGTTTGTAAGAGCAGTTCCTGCTGCTCCCCAGGGCAATGAGATTAGAAGCCAGGAAGGAGGGGATGAAGGGTTTCTATGTAGAAATGCTGTACACAACTGCAAGAGTGAGACTTTTTACTCATCTGTTCAGCCATCTCACTTCTAGATAAGAGATGTCTGTTTTCCAGAGCAGGTTAGAGAGCCTGGGATTCCTGAGCACCTCTGTTTCCTTGGAATTGGCAAACATCAGGAAATCCCCAGACAAAACGTGGATTATCTTTCTCACGCAAGTTCATCCAGGGATTTGCAGCCAAGTAATGCTACAAGATTCTGTGTTAGCTCAAACTGTAAAGCGTTGCATCTTGTTATAGCACTTAAGGTGTTGAGATTAGGATGTTAGTGACATCAGTTTTCTTTGGTTAATGGTAGGGAGTAACATGCAACTACAGTAACTGTACTAATATTGTCATTTCCAGAAACATTCACAAATGAAAAGGTTACTTTAGTTAACTTCAGTTCAGTCTCATCTACATTGAACTACAGTTAACTACTAAGTAATAACTTACTGTTTATTGCATAAAAATTCCTGCTATACTCAAAGTGTGAAAGGGCAGAGCTTTGAAGAAATAGAATTGCGCATCTAAACCTGTACTGCTTCTGCAAATCAAGCTCACAGATTAGGTACCCCTAAAAGAAAATGCGTTTAGTTAGTGCCCACATTTAAACAGCATTTTAATGTGACTTTGTAGAGTCATGAAGGAACTTTGAGGCGAAAGTGCTTTAATGTTAGCTTATTTTAGGCCATACCATCGTGAAACATTTGTGTTTTCTGTGCTGTTTTAAGCAGCCCCTTTTTTCTGTCCTCTTTTTCCTCGTGTTGTCATGCCTATCTCTGTGGTCTCCTTCCCTTGTAAGAGTGCAACCATTTTCTATGCACATGATGAGGTGGATCACAAAATTAATAATACTGGGAGAAAAATAAGTCTGACCTGCATCTGACCCTGCATCATTTTCCTTACCCAGCAGCTCTTAGAACCAGCTGGGTGGGTGAGGGAGCACCACAATATGCAGCTGGTACCACTTACTCCAAGTAAGTTTATTGGAAAAAATAAGTCATTTCACTCATTTACTCCCCTCGTACAAAAATCCTGTGAACCTCATTTGTTTTGTATGTGTCCATTTTTTCCGGGTTCCTATGGATGAGGATTTTATTCTCTGCCCAGTCCTGTCAAGGTCTTTTGCTTTCAGGTCCTCAGCTCAATTCTGAATTTCTCTGTTGCTTTTCATACCACCTTGCTCTCTCCTCTTGATTTCCTACCATTTGTGTTTTCAGGATGCTGCCTTACCCTGGCTTGTATATCTGTAGTGTTTCTTTTGCTCCAGCCTCCAAAGACAGTCATTCTTCCTCACCCCTCCTTGCATCCCTTGCTTCCTCTCCCACATTATAAACAAAAGTACTTGCAGTGTGCAGTAGAAAACAATGCAGCACAGGCAAGGGAGTGGACTAAATGACCTAATGCCTAATATCTGTTCTTCTGCCAGCTATTTTTATTCAAGTTCAGATGTCAGTAACTCTTTGACCTTTTGAAATCTAATCTGACAACACCCAGACTTTTCTTTGTTTACCCTTGTTCTGTTTACTGATTCTTGTTTGGTGGAATTTGACATGTGTTTGTGAAATCTGAAATGAGCTTATCTGGTTGCCATCAGTTTTGTTGTAGCACAGGTCAGCTGATGATTAGTAACATTTCAAAAGCAAAGCCTATCTGCAGACAGGGTAAAGAAACTGCATGCTCACTAACTGAAGTCACACCATGCCTTTTGGCTTAGAAGGAAATATATTTGTGGAAAGTTGATGTATAAACGTTTTAGGCTGTAGCTCACTTTTACCCAAAGCTGATAGGGAAGGATTATGTAAAACATCTTTGAAAGTTGTGCAAATACACTTAGAAAAGGTGAGAAACACATATGCACAGCCCGACATAACAGAGTTTACATCTGGGGCTAGGACTCGCAATACAGTGGCACAAGAAATGTTGCTTGTTTTCAAAACAAGTGCTTCCTTTTTATGGTTTTGTTTGGTTTTGTTGACTTTTTTTTTTTTTAAATCAAATTTTATCCATTGCATTGTGCCATGTACATGCTCAGTGGAGTGTTTCTTCAAAGCATTTGAAGCAACCTTTTCCAGTTGCTTCTGAAACCACGTTTAGAAGTCCTCTCATGTTTTCGGATTACCCACTGAACCTACTTTCAGTTTTTCAACACGCTGGTCGGCTCTGCTTCTATATGAGTACTCTGGTAGCAGTCAGATTAAGTGATACTAAAAATCAGAGAGAGAACACAGTAGTAGAAGTAGTAGTAGTACTGCAGTAGTTTATCAAGGTTCATTTTGTTGCCTGAAGCTGCTGTACTTCTGTTTTTGCTGGAAGCCTAGGTTAGATGAGAGTTTTTTGTTGTTTATGCCAAGATGCTATGTGCTGTTGTCGTAACTCTGGATATTCCTGTTTGCTGAGCTTTTTGTCTTGTAGTGTAAGAGTGTATGCCATGAACCAATTTCAGGAATCACTTTACATCAATTTGTCCTTAAATCCCTATCTCTAAATGAACTGTCAGGTGTGCAGTATTTATTACAATTAGCTTTATTTCTAAGTGTTTAGTATTCAACACTGAAGAATTATTCTCTTTTTCACTCAGAAAACTGAGATTTGTTATCTCGCTGGTGGGAAGCACTTTATAGGAAGGCTGCCAGATAGTGGCATTCATCAGACATGAACTTTTTCACCTACCTGTGGATAAACCTGCCAGGCTTATCAGTGTGCTGTTTACTAACCCTGTATATATGCTTCAGCTTTTATTTGTAGAGCCTTATTCCTAAGTATTTGCTAAAGCTGGGAAGAGAAGCACCTTCCTTTTCATTCTTCTCCTAACCTTCATTCTTGCTGCAGTGGGAAAGAGGGTTCAACAGAAGTATCCTCAGCAAACTCTCTTGCCTGCTTTCCTGTAGCAATGCCCTGCAGCATCTTAAATGAGTGCATTCTTTCACATTTTCTTTTAGCACTACTGAGCAATCTGAGTATCAGAAATGAAATGGACTCACTGTGCTGTTTTCTGTTTGCTGCTGCCACTTATCAGAGCTGTGGGCAGCAACAAAATAAAGGCATGGCTTAGGATGAAGAACTGAGTGCATGGCTTTGTAAGCAGCTTAGCTGATGTAAGCATGTCCCACTGCTTGAAAACAAGTTCTTGCTTTTCCTCTCCATCCTTGTTAGATTTTGCATTTTGACTGTTTCCCTAATACTGTATAGTCAACTGGACTAGGAGATGATTTGTTTTTAAACAAACACAGGCACACGGAAGGCTTCCCATTAGCTGGATGGCTGCCAGCCAGAGCCTGTGTTGGCTCAGGGAGGGAGCAGGACAGTATGGCTGCCCCGGGGGGGGGGGGGGGAGGAGGAGGTGCGGGGGGCACAGAAACTACCTGCTCAGAGAGCAGCTTTACTGGTGTTGAGCTAAGTGAGGCAGCAGTGCATCAGTATCTATCAGTATCTTTCTTTGCTGTCATCTTTGGAGAGCTGCAGCAAGCTGCTTGAATGGCAAGACCCCTGGAATTTCTTCAAGAGGGGCAAGGACCTGGTGAACAGATCTTGAGGGGCAAAGTTGGAAGGTGAGAAGCAGGGTGAGAGCAAGCTTATCTTTTATGGAAAGGCTGTCTGTGGCAAACTGTTAAGCCCGGCTACAAGCTCATCATGTCAACATTTGTCTTGAAAAAACTGGAGTGTCAAAGTGTTTTCACTATGGCTATTCTTTAGGAGCTCTGAGCAAAGTTTTGATGGAATTTCTGTTCAGGTGACTCGATCTACATGAAAATACAAAAGGTTGAGCTGCAGCCACTGGTGGCAGAAAGCCTAGGAATGTTCTCCAGTGACCTCTGTAGTGTGTGTCATTTGTAAATGTAGGCAACAGAATTACCAAACTTTAAAACAAAACAAAACAAAAAAAAACCTGTTAGTGTGCATTAGAAGATTCCTGTCCCCTTCCACATTCTCAAGGTGATGGAGAAGGTATACAGCCTCTAGGGTGGGTGGGAAACACACCCTTTGATTCTTCCAAAAACAAATGTTAGGCATTCAAATACAGTGAATGATCTTCCTGTTGCAAATGGATTTTTTAGCTGTTAACTCTTATCCTAATTGTGTGAGTTTTTGACACAACTAAGATAAATCATATCTTCAAATGTGGTTAATTTCGTGTGTTAATTTGGCATGTCAGTATTTAATTGATTTCAATGTGTAAAATTTTCCTTGCTCTTAGTCTTTTAAAATTGATTTTTAAATCCCAGACCCTTCAGAATGTTCTTGCTTTATATTTTTTTTCATGCTTCCTACTCACAAGCAGGATGTGTAATGCACTGAATCACTTTATAAGCAGGAGAGCGTCAATAGTTTTATTGTTCTAGTCTGGGAGCTGCTCTACTGCTTTCAGTGCTGGAAAGTATCAGAAATTCTTTGTAACTATAGTCTGATACTGATGGCTTTGTGACTACTGGAACTCTTTGGCTTTGTTTTCTGTGGAGTTATGCTGTGTGTTGATCAATGAGAGGCTGTGACTTAAAGCTTTTCTGTGGCATTTATTTCAAAATTAACTTGTCTTCCAGTCTTTTCTTGAATGATGATGTTTGAAGTGGTCCTGTAGTTTGCTTTATTTAGGAAAACTTCCATGAATTACAGCTTAATTTTTTTCTGCGGTTGCGTACTAGCTGATTGAAAAGGACCAGCGAGTATAATTGTTGGGGTGGAGGACATGAGGAAACCCCAGGAAAACACAAAGCCCTTTTGCTAAAGGAAAGCAATCTGAAAACAGGAAAACCGTCAGTACCCTTTGGGAAGAAATACTGTTAAAAGTATTTGGCATTCTAGTAACTCTTGTGGAATTGTATCAGTTTAAGATGAAAATCGGTACTTGATGTGTAATCAAAAGGCAGTTTGTTATTGGGACTTAAAGGGGATGCAGAGAGTTTACTGAAAGGTTGGCTTCAGTGGCACATGCAGTCTAGGAAGTTCATACTTCTTTTCTGCAGAAGCCTGTGAGAGCGAAGGGGCGGAGGAGGGGAGGGAGGCTGATGGAAGGGTTTGGGTGAAGCTGCAATGCAGAGCACCAAACTGTCTTAGCCCAAATCAGGGGCGCTGATCTTCATTAAAGGGTAGGTGGAAGGGAGGAGAAAATCCTTCACTCCTCTTCATGGCTGAAGCCAAACCATCTTGTTACCATCTTGTTTTACTATGCTGCAAACATGTAAATCAGCTGGAATGATTGTGTGTAGGCTTGTTCAAATGTGTAATGCTTTAGAAGAGATAGTCGGGATGTGTGCGTACTTAATTTGTATGGAAATTCAAGTAATGCTGATGAGGAGGGGAAATGAAGGTGGCTGTTATGAGAGAAGGAAGTAGCAGTGTTAAAGAAGATGTATTTTCGGCTTTGTGTAGGGTATTTACCCTATAACTGGCTGCAGTTCTCTTACGGTTTCTGGTGTTATATGCCTTTGTGTGCTTCTTTTTATGAAGTCCCCCTATGGGACGGGAAAATCATAAAAATTCTGTAGTAGCAGTTGTTCCCCATTATCTTTTTTCCTAGTTATCATATATCTCAATAAGACTAACTGTATGTTTATGGCTTTCTTATAATTCTTCCGGCACTTCTCTGCAAATTAATTTTTGTGTGACTGGAAAATCCCATTAAAACATGCTCTGAAATGCCATCGTATGTGCATTGCTTCAGGGGAAAACAGGCTGGGTGGAAACTTGCATGGAAATGTGCTGATGGTGCATAAATAGTTGGAAGACAAGGCTTTGTTTGCACATTTCTCTGTGAAGCACTACACTAACTAGAGAAATTACTTTTTATTGCTTCTGGATAATTTTTCTAAATTAAATGAGGTGTGAGACGTTGGACTAGCAAGCATGTGCTAAACGCGATTTCCGAACAGAGCTGAATATTCACCTCACCTTTTCTTCACAGAAGAGCAAAATAAACTTTATGAAGTAGCAGGCTTAGGTTAGTTATGAAATTATTGCATGCACAACAAAGACGCATAAAATGATCCAGGTTTCTTTTGGCTATGGAAGCTCACATTCTGAGCTCTATTTTCCACATTCCCTTTTACTTCAAGAATAGAGTTAGTTTGGAATTGCTATTGCTCCTTAACCTTCAGAGCACTGCAACAATTTCAAGTGACAGCCTCAGAGAATTGAGGATAATCTTTTTCAAACGTGCAGAATTGTCAGATCTTTCTTCTCTTCATCTGGGAAGAGTATTGGATACGGACTGATGCAGTTGGAGGCTGAATTTTGTACAGCCAGCTTCTGTTATTGGAAAAGGCAGAAAGGTATTGTTTGTGACATTTGGGTCGTGGTTTTGCTTTCTAAAAGATGTGTTGGGGAAGAAATATCTATAAGGATTTCCAAGTAGGAAAAATTGTACATTTTTTAGCCTCGGTCTTGTGACCTTTTCTGAATGGGGCAAACACCATTCCTGCAGTGAAGGTGTGTATTCTGGTGACTTTCTGTGTCCCTTTATCATTGAAGAAGCTGGTGAGAAATTTCAGAGAGAAAGCTACTGAAAACAGTGATAATGGTGGTCCTAAACTGGATTTTGATTTTGCAGCCTGTAATCGCAAGTTTCACTCTGTGTGGGGGGTGCTTTTTGTCTGGAGATGTTTGCAGGGGGTGGGAGGTGGCTGCGTTGTCTCCTACTTACCAGATTATCTGTATGCCTCTTTTTTTTCTCTTCTCCCCTGCTGTTTCTGAGCAAAACCTCTGATGTTTTGGGTTTTTAGTTCTTAGATTAGGCCCAGTGGTACACAGTGTATCAATGTTTTGTTTCTGTTAATTAGCTTTAAGTACGTTCAACACATCGGTTAAATTTGACAGGAGTTGAGTCCTTTGACTAGACTGAATTCTTACCAGAGTACCGTTTAATATCTGAAGGGAAAACACAGCTTTTGAAGATGAAACAAACACACAGACTGCTCAAGGAATCTTGTTTTTACTGTGAGGAAGTGTTTTGTTTGTTTGGATTTGATTTTTGGTTGTTGTTTCTTTTGTTGTCGTAGTGTTCTGTAGTTTTATCTCCTTTTTTTTTTTTCCCGTGTGTGTGTTTTACTTGATTTTGTTTGATTTTTTTTTTTTATTTTTAATTCCCTCCAGCTGTAGGTAAAGTTGGCATTTTCAGGTTTTGCCCTGGAAATGGAGTGTTTGAGTTGGGCCTACTCACACCTAGCAGCCCAGCCAATGAATTCTCACTTGAAGGAGAGTTTCATGTTATCTGTGTTTTAGTTTGCTTGTTTGTTGAAGGAGTTCTGTAGCTCCACAGGAAGCTTTGCCAGCCATTCACTGTTGTCCCATAACAACCTCTGAATCTTAGTTGAGAAATGATGTTATCTAGACCTTCCTTCCTCACAGCTTCTTAGTACTTTGCTTATAGTCATACAGCACACTTGGTCTATCTACAGCAGCGTCTTGGTTCAGATTAGGAGTGTTTTATGGAAGCAAAACTCCCAGCTGTCACCTCTTGCTTTGCTTTGGTTCACATTGTGGAATCGTTTTAAAGCAATGAAATTGAATTACTTTTGGCTGAAAG
Source organism: Alectoris magna (assembly GCA_030625065.1). Lineage (NCBI taxonomy): Eukaryota > Metazoa > Chordata > Aves > Galliformes > Phasianidae > Alectoris > Alectoris magna. The sequence goes on from CM060560.1 coordinate 83,196,037, forward strand.
TAAATGAAAAGATGTGCTCTGAGACCATACCTAATGCAGGCCAACAACCACACGATATTCATTCAGCTGATGGGACCAAATTGGACCTACTGTGAAGCAGAATTTTCGCCATGCCTGTTGTGTTAGTGTTGGGCCCTCAGTACCAACTGCTTTGTTCTCTAGACTTGCTCCTATTGCTCTGCATTCCTGACTAATGTGAGCATAGTCATTGACAGATAAATCTGCAGTGCTTACAGGTCATTATCCATGACCACTTTACTGGTTTCAAATGAGTCCATCTGTTCAGACCAGAGTTTGAGTAGATACTATTGAAGTAGTTAACAACCTGAGTTTGATTTGGAGGCCATCGCTTAAACTGTAATTAGATCGGGGGCACCACAGCTGTAATGAAGCTATTTTCTTACCTCTGTCACCTCTTGCACTTTTCTACTTCAGTAATCTGAGTTCTCTTCTCTACTATGCATATTTTTTTTTTTGTGACCCAGCTGTTAACAAAATCACAATGTTCTTAGACACCTCCTATGTGCTGGCTGTGCTGTCTCCTTATTTTCATTTCTCTTAGTCATTTGTCATAGCATCTTGTAGATGTTTGCGCAGGCTGAGGCTGTGTGCTTGCTGACTGCCTACCTTCCGCCAGTGAAAATGAGTAATGATTTGCAGTTGTCCAAGGCACCTGCCTTCTGAAAGGCTTCCACAAATGGTGAAACCCATCTGTACTTCACTGAAAGCATTAATGGGTTTCTCTTTTCTTCTCGGTCATTGATTTTTCAGGGAGTACTTAAGGTAATGCATGAAGAAGTCTCGGTGTCAGATTTAGTTAAAAGACATTGAAGAGAGCAGAAGTTAGAATGATTACGTTACATGGTATCACTGCTGCTGATGCAATACAAAGTCAGGATAAAAATATAGCTTACTGTAATAGTCTTATTTAAGCACGCACCATTCCCACTTAAAAATAAAAATGGTTATTGCCATACCGATGTTTACATGGGTTATCAAGTTCATTACTCCAAGTTTGAATTCCCAAAGCAGAGTAATTATGTCTAACCTGAAGCTAATCTTTTAATATCAAGCTTACAGAAAATGGGGGTGTCTGAGTCGTTTCCATGTATGCTGATGAGAAAGGTCTCTCGAGCATTTGTGTAGTTTAGGGTGTCAATGCTGCTAGTTATGTCAGCATTCATTTTTTCCCAAGAACTGCCCCAGATGTCCCCATGCACTTGGAAACAATGAAACTAGCTAAAACCCTCCCCCTCAGAAAGGAAAGTGATGTTACTTCTCTGAACAGGTGTGGTGCTTGCCAAAATGTGTGTTTTGAGAGATTGTTCATGCCTGCTTGGGAAGGAAGGTAAGGAAGAGCTGTCTTGACTTACAGTTACTGGAGGAGCTTGGCAGGAACCAGGGAATAAGCAGCCAGAATATTATTGCAGCTCTAAAACAAAGGGTAAAAAATAATAATAAAAGCTTTCCGAATGGGTCATGAAGCTGAGGGAGAAGCTTAAGAGTACAGCCTCAGCCAGCTGAAACATTGCCCAGTGGCAGTCATGAGCAGCCTTTTCTGTCGAATGTGGCTCTGTAAGAGTTGTACTTAGCATGCAAGCTCTGAGAGTGATTATATATTTTATTGATTTTAAGACATAATGGCTGTCCCCTAAGTACAAGCTTCTCTTACTGATCCAGGCTGTGATTTCAATCCTTATGTAATCAAAATTAATGATAATGAGTAATAATGCTGTGATTGGATAGCATTTATGAAGCTGAAGAGGTTTTCCAGATCTGTTTCACTTGTATCCGTGTTCGTTGTGGTCTCAGGTGGGACAATTCTTTTATGTCTTTGTCTGGTAGTAGTTTCTAAAGTGTTTAATCCCTCTTTATTCCTGGCCTGACTCCATGACTAGCTGCTGTTGCCAACAGATCGAACTTAGAAAGTACAACCTTTTCCCATATCCTTGAAGCGTGGGTGTCCTGCTCAGAGCAAAAGCAATATATTTCTCCAGTATGTAAATTCTTTTGTGTGCTTTTCCTAAGGAAAAACTGTCTTTTGGAAGGGATCGTAATAAGTAAACGTACAGTCTTCTGTAACATTTTCTTGCAAGGATGTAAAAGCCAAATGTGGTGGAACTGGGATCCCACATTTTGAATAAATGTCAATTTAATAATTATTGTCTGTCTTCCTGTGTAATTAATTATTGGTTTTGTTTTTCTTCTAAACAGACCTCCCGCAGGAGTATTTTCGTTGTTTCATTGCACCTGCTTTGGGGCCTGGGACTAAAAGAGGGGTGTTTGTTTTTGTACTGAGCATCTATGGATGTTTCACTTAGTAGTGCGCCTTTAATGTGTTTGCTTACATAAAAAGCTCCAGCAGAACCTAAATGTTTATAGTTTGAAAATGTTTATAGTTCTTTGGGGGCATCTGGCTGTAAACTGCATCTCAGTAGTCTCATTAATTGTACAGGTTATATAACTAACAACTGTATCCCTTGCTAGAGTTGTATTGCAGAATGGAACAATACCATCCCCCCTTCACTACCTGTGTGCTAGAGTGCACGTCTCTCCCCTGTTGTGAGAGGAGCCTGCTGGCCTTACTGTGCTCCTGGTCACTGTTAATTCATCAAGTGAGAAATTGAGTGGGGAAAGATATAGCTGCTGCTCTATATTACCCTGTAAGGATCCTTTCCTGATGCTTTGTGCTCAATGTTGGTGGTTTTTTTTTTCTCTGGAGTACATGATGGGCAGTGAGCAAGAATATTGAAAATAGATTTGTGCCTTCTGTCAGATCCTCTGCCCTTTAATGGTATGTGGTGCACGCATGCTTCAATTAAACTTGTGGTCAGAAAACGGAGCCAGGAGCATATGCTAACAGAATATGGTTATTTTAACATGCAGCAGAATTTTACAGAAATACTGTCTTGAGCTGATGATTTTTATTGCTGAAATCAGTCATCCCAATGTATGGGGTACACAGTATTCTGATTTTATGCTTGTACAGTGTGTAGAAAGCGTGAACACTCAGGATTGAGGAAAAATACTTAGGTTATATTTGGGAAGAAATACACAGTTTGGTATGTTGCTTCAAGATGTAAAATGCTACAGCCCCTTGGTGTGGAGCATAGTCATGCTGGTAAATAGCATAGTCCTTGGTATGTCTCCTTTGCTGTCTCATGTATGCCTTAGAACTCATTGTATTTCCTACCGAGTCATTATATTTTCTACTAGAGGTGAATGGCTGATTGTTTAGTGTTTGTTGATTTGTTTTGTTTGCGGATTTTCCTGTCACCGTACTGACAGTCAAATAGGCACTCAGAAACGATCACTGTTTTTAGAGCCTATGGTCAGATACATCAGCTTACTGTTGAACTTGGAATGTGATGATTAGCTCAGCTGTATTGCAGTCTGTGCTGTCCACTGTATAAGCTACTCCTGGAAGGTGCGAAGAGGAGGATACATATTAATATAAATTCCTGAAATGTTAAGCATTAATGTTACAACCAAGATGATATCTGTGGTGTATTTGTTCTTGCATTGGTGTTTGTGAATACATATGTATGTGTATTTTGAATGTATACGTATATGGAAGGCATTGCTGTGACGACATAAGACCAGCCCTACCTTTCAGTTGAGGTTCTTGAAGACTAAAAAGCATGAAATTTTATGTAAAAAGCTGGGTAAAGGAACAGATGAGTCAGTAGCAAGTCAAGATATTCGTGTAGTGTTGCCCAACCCTCTTCAGTTTTATCAGCTGGTTTATGAAGCGAAAAAAGGTAAAGGTCCTTGTCTGCATTTGATCCCTTTTTTCCAAACAATTTTTGAACTATTTAGTCAGTTAGAACCAAGACAATCAGAGAGCAGGGGCCTGAATTCTAATGGATGACCAGAGTAGTTCCTCTGTGGTGGGAGAAGTCTGTTCTGTGGGCTCAAATTGTGTGTTTTTCCTGTGTAACAGCAGGGCATCACTGCCTGCATCAGCTTCTTACTCAGCCTGTATTGAGGTGCAATGGCAGGAAACATACCATGAGTGGTGGGGATGCAGGGGCAGCAGGAGGCTTGGAAATGAAGTTTGGACAGAGACAGAGATGGGGAGGGAAGGCAGAGTAGTGTTAAAGGAAGAAAAAAAAAAAAGAGAGACGTTTGTAGGAAAACTGACATAATTAGTTCCAGAGATCTCTAAATATCTGTAATTGCTGTAAGAATCAAATGTAGGCTGTTGGGGATTAGTAAGAACCACGCCTGAAAGCTGCAATACCTGTTACAGGGACTTTCTTCAGTTTCTTGGATAGTCTGCTGTGAAAAATAAATGCTGCAGGAGGAAGCATGTACCTTTTTTTTTTTTTTTTTTCCTCCAGAATATAAGCCTTCTGTTTCTGTGACCCTACTATGCTTAGTAATGACACACTAAACATCGTGGTGCTGAGACTTCCGAGTGCTTTAATCTAATTCACATTTATTTACCTCTGCAGAGACATGAAGAACTTTCTTAAAAATTAGTTTACTCTCCGTTCCACATTTCCTTTAGTCTTAAGCCTACAGTTTTGTTAGAAGACTGGGATGTGTTTATAGAGCTCCATTTATGACGAGTATCACAGTCTGCTCTTGCTTAACAAATTAGTGTTGGAAGTCTTAACTTTCCCTGTTTATTACAGCAGCTACAGCCAACATCTGTGCACAGTTAGCACTTTTTAATGGAGATGTTTGTATATGAGGTTTTGGTTCTATGGAGGTTGAGGGCATGCATATGGGATGATATGTTGATGTGTAACTTGACCTCCAAAGTAGAACTAATGCAAATCTTTAAGAGTTAGTAATTTATTAGTAAAAAAATCTTCAACCTCATGTGGTGTTCTGCTGACTTGGTTAGACAGCTGCAGTGTTCTGATCCTTCACTTAAAGCTTTAATTTTCTTAACTTCTCTCAAGCTACTGAAGATTCCAAGAAACTGAAAACAGTCCCTCAAGCAACTATTGCAGCTTTCAGGTGTAGTTCTTATTGACTGTCTGGTGGCTGCACTGTGCTTCGGGCTGTTTTGTGACTGTGTGCGTCTTTTTGTCTTTTCTCCTTCCAAGATGTGGATAAGGTATGCGCAAGTGCTTGTAGGGCTGGCTGGGATCCTTGGATGTATTGCAGGTTCTTTCACCAAATCACAGGTCTTGCTTTACCTTTGATCTTAATGCATCCTGTTTTAATCAGCAGCAGGCTTTGAATGATTTTGTATGCGTTCATTTTGATTTCCCAAATCTGATCCATAGAATCAAGTTGGCTTCATATTCTCTGCAGAGTGAATTTGAGTCCTAGATAAGAAACGAGTACTTTAACCTTTCAAGTTGTAAAACAGGTTTCAGATTAGTTTAAAATGAAACACACCCATTTTATATTGTATTTTCATATTCTAAATATGGAAAACTTTGAAGGTTGTAGTGTTCGCCATTTCTGAAGTCATCTTTTAGTGGATAGTACTCTTACACTGCTGAAGTTATTATGCACGTGGCAGTGATACGACTAAAAATGGAGATTAATCTTAACCACAAGGTTTCCAACAGTGATATAAAACATTTATCTTGATTCCTACATATTTTTAAAATACTTTCCCAAGTTGATCATAATCCACAACTCAACAGGATGTTTCCTTTTTTGTTTTCAGATTTGATATTTGCAAGTTTTGTGCCTTGACTGTGATCATCATGGACAGTGGTAAGTTTAACTTGGTGATGAATGTGCATTCCATATTGTTCCCCATGAAAGAGGGGTATTAGCATCCCCCAAAACTGTCGTCCTCTCAAAATCCTAATCAGTTTGTACAAAAGTCTTTGCTATGGAATTGATTTTTGTTACATATTATGCATATCTTTGTCCATGCTAAGGAATTGTACTACTGTTCTGACATAGAGTTATGATCTGCATGTAATACTTAGTCATACTTAAGTATGACTAGCTCATCTGTGGACCTTTGTAACCTGGCTGCAGAACAAAGACCACAGAGCTGATTTCCAGCTTTGTGTCCATCAGTTTGTGTTCCTAAGCTTGTTCCAGTAAATCCAGGATCTCACAGCAGAAATCACTTTTCAAGCTTTACAAGTGCATGCTCAAAACGTTTTTCCACCTTTCTCCCCTGTGCAAATCAAGTAGTTTTATTAAGATCACCAGCACAAAGATTCATATTTATCAGTAGCTTCAGTTTTCAATTTCAAGTGAAACGCTTATTTCTGCTATTTGTGACTTTAATATCCCTGGGTGTTGGTAAAGAGACAGAAAATGGGAGCATCAGCAATGTTTTCAGCAGAGCTGGCTTTGGTGCCCACAATGCCACAGACTTTGCTTCTGCAGCATTTCTGTGTATCAGGACATTTTTCCCACAGTGCTGCACCCTGCTTCTCTTTCACTACAGGCCAGAGGCCATTTTTCTTTCGTTGTGACATCTTCAGCTGGCAGGCTGAGACATACTGATCCTCACACACGTCCTTGCCTGATTCTTCTTAGTTCTAGTTGAATTTCACCTTGCATGGGTTTTCCTGAGAATGTATTATAAATGGATCTGGCTCAATTACTCTCTCCAATAATATTGTCAAACTAAGTTTTTTAATAGCTTTTTGATGCATAAAAACTTTGCTAAAAACTAAGTATTGTTTGCACACAGAGCACTATCTTGAATAACATCAAAATCATTGTTTCAATTTTTTTCTTGTTTTTGTTAGTCGATCTTAAAGTGAAATATTTGATTAGGTGTGCATCCAACCCAAGGAGGATTTTTACGCACTCCTATGTGATTATAACTGAATGTTTCCATGATGACAGTCATAGAATACTAAGTCAATGTGTTTTCTGCAACATGGTACCATTATCTTTCTTTAGAGCATTCATTATGAAGTGACAGGTTCTCATTAAATCATTACATTTCTATCAGTGCCTGCATAAAAATTGCATTGATCGGTGCAGGTATTTCATTCATTGCTGCTTTTTTATTGACTTCTCAATAAGCATTTAAAGTCATCATGAGTGTGCAGTACTTTATAAATGTCAGGTCAAAGCAAAGAAATGAACAAGGTTGTACTTCATTCTATCTTGTCTTACAAGGTCAAAGGCTGTTCCTGATCTGGACTAATCTTAAAGGAATTTTTTTTTATCAAATACATTCAGAGTTAACGTGTGTGGCTTAGCCTTCTTGTTGGGCTTTTGTCTTCCATCTTCCTGCTTTTAGGTGATAGCTGAGGCATGTGGAAAAAAGCCAATTCTTCAGGCCTAGAGAGGAGTCAAGAGAATTGTGAGGGGACAGAAGCCATCCCTGTCCTTTTCATTCTCTTTGGAGGAGAATTTTGAGTATTAATTTGTTATTTAGACAGTGAACTTGCACAGTAGGAAATGCCCATGTGCTCATCTGTGGTGCTATCAGAAACCAAAATTGCAAAAGAGGCAGATGTAGATCTGTGTGCATAGAGTTTCTGGAAGCATTGTGAATAAGGTAATTTACACGGTGCATGTACTTACCACATGTATTCAACTGAAAGTAGAGAAATGACTGATTATCTTGGAGTTGAATCTTCAAATACTTAATCCTTTGCAAAAGGAAGGTGATTGTCTAATGAATTTTAGCAAAGAGATTATAACGCACATACTGAATAAAATGGAATTAATGTAAAGTAGATAAGCCTAATTGTGATAGTATTCCTACTGCTGAAAAATGCTCCCACGTCTTAGTTCAGTAAAGTAAAAGTGTAGTGACCTATCTTTGTAGACATGCAGGCATCCTTTTTTTAGTATTCAAAGAAGAGGATTGCAGTAGAAATAGAAGACTGATTCATATGAAATCATAGATAAATCATTGTTTAAACCAGTTAGTCTCTGTCCTTCTGCAGACAGTGAGAGTTGTCTTCATAAGCTAAACAGGTCCCAGATCAGCTGTAAATGAACCAGTGCAGAAATGGTAGCACTGATGAGGAAGACAGTATGAGTACGCTAATATGGCAGTGCATTGAATGATTAGTCCCTATTGCTAGCAGTGAGAGCCCAAGAACTAAAGTGTTCTGGCTTCCTTACCTAAAATACCTGAGGAATTTCTGTATTGTTCACTGCAGGTATACCTTTCGAGTAATTCCGCCTACTGGATTTTGAAGTGTTTCAGTTGCTATATGTTACTGTAAAAATCATTTGGTCAGGGAATTTGAAGGAAGATTTGAACCTTAGAAGATTATTTCCAGCTCTTTTATTTGAACAGAAAACTAAGGAAAGCAAAGAATGCCTTTATCAGAACTTTTGTTGTCATTCAGCATTATTTTATTTGCTTCAGCAAATTAGGTGGGGTTCTGTGTATTATTTAAGAAGATACAATAAGACCTCCTATACCTCCAAAAGAGTTGATATTTTGTGGCTGACATTTCTGAAATAAAGGCAGAAAGTCTGCTTCAGAGTTGCTGAAGAAAGCAGATTAAATTAAACATTGCTAAATGGTGCTGTTCTGGTGTGTACAACTAGGTAATATTCAGAAATATTTGTAGCATCAAGAACTTCTGAGTATTCTAGCTGCGTTGCCCTCAAGCAGTTGCGAATATCTCCTTGGATGTTCACAGGCAGGTTTTGTTTGTTCTGTGTTGTCTTAGTTTGAAAAATCATTTTCACTGAGTGCGTGGCTGTCTCTTCTGGGCACTGTTCTTAGGCACAGGCTTCAGTCTTGTTTAAGCGTACAGGAATATGATGCTGAATCAGGATCCATAACATTTTTGTTGTAGCAGTAACTACTGAAATTGTAAGCCCAAATGTTCATAATAGTGAGCAAAACCAGAAAAGGCCTTTTATCCTATTAAATAAAAGGGAAGACTTTGAAAAAGAGTGTTGCCCAAATGGATATTTTCTTCGAATAGTTTCACTGTGAGGTTTTAGGTATGTTTTAGTAGTGACCATTATTTTCTCTCCTCTTGTTCAGTGTTCTTAACAGAGGACAAAGCCAATTCTGTGTATAAAAGATATCGAAGAGCCAACAAATTTTTGGAAGAATTAAAGCAAGGTGACATAGAACATGAATGCAGAGAAGAAATCTGTACCTATGAAGAAGCAAGAGAAGCGTTTGAAAATGAGGAAAAGACGGTATGTTTTGTTATGTATGTATAGGTTTGGGGGATGGGGGGTTGTTGTGTCTTGATATTAATTTTTTGAGATATGATGAATACTTGTGTGTTTCCCAACATTACAATAGATTTTTCCTTTTTGACTTGATTCTTTAAGTAACTGAGGTCTGCAGCGGAGATGTGGATAGACCTTGCAGCAATAAATTCGGAATCTTTTCTCCAAATTAAAACAAATTTCAAAGGAGGGGAAATCTCAAAGAAAGCTCATAAAAGTTTTATGCAGATTGGCAGCTTGGGGAGTATTCACGTTCCTTTTCTTCCAGCTGTCATTATCTGTTCTCTTTGGCAGCACTACTTACCCAAATACCATGTGTCCTATCATCGCACACTTAATCCTAACCTACATATTACAGATGCTATTGTTTTTCTTGATTGAAATGATGGAGTTGTGACTGTTACAGGTGATGTATAGAAGCAGAGGTCAGAAGTCTTTGTTTATCTCACGTCTCAACTTACTTGTTGAATACGTTCACATAAAATGAGTGAGCAACTGAAAATTTGTTCCACTTAAAATAGAGACTATACAGATGCTGGTGTAGCTGGCAAAATGTTCTGTGGCCAGATTATTCATAGTCTTAAAAATAAACTTCAAGAAGGCCACTTGTCTTTGTTAACTTCTGCAGACCCTCACAGCATATTGTTAAGCATCAGAGATCTAAAACATTGGAATAATAACAATTTTAATGCTTCCATACGTTACTCAAGGGCAGTGATATATTAACTTGACTGGAATGAAGCAGGTACTGCCCACACAGAATTGTGTAAGTCTGTCACTTTCTGTAATTAAAAGAAGCTTGCGGGCCAGCTGCACTGCACATCATACCCAGCGTAACTTAAATTGTCTTTCAACAAGTAAGCACAGCATGTAAGTTTTCGGTAGTGTTGCCTGACATATTTAATGCAAGAAAGTCAAGATTTTTTTTTTTTTTCTAATTCAAGACAGACCTGATTGAAATTAGATTTATCCTCAAATTCGGTTCCAAAGTGGAAAAACAGCTGCTAGAAAATGTGACTTGGGAAATTGGCAGGCAAGGCCTGTGGATTAATGGGCAAAGTGGCACAGAGTGCATCATGACTTTATTTCAGAATAACATGACTGATGTGCTCACTGGCTGTGTTTTACATTAAAAACAACAGAAAAACCTACTGAACGTTTTAAGGTTTTGGCATCTTTTTGTTTGTGTCACACATAGGAAAGTGGAGAAGACAGAATGGAAACTTTCTTATTTATTAAAATGAAGCAGTAGGATGTGTAGTGTTTCAAATCTTATTCTTTCAGAAGCTATAAAATGCATGCACAGTTGTGTTTTTTACTTCCTAAACTTGATGTGGCAATTCTCGATGGTATTGCTGTGTAATTAAAAACAGCGTGTACAGTGACACAACTTGAATAAAAACTAACACAGTATCACTAATAGCCTAAATATGTTGACTAGTGATAGGTCAAACTGATGACCCATGATAGGACCCAAAGAAGCCGCATGAAGTGTGTCAGAGGAAGGCCAGGTTGGGTATTAGGAAAAGGTTTTTCACCAGGATGGTGGTTGAGCACTGGAAACAGGTTCCCCAGGTCAGTGGTCATGAAACCACACTGCCAGAGTTTAAGAAGCATTTGGACAGCACTCTCAGTCACAGGGATTGAATTTTAGGTGTTTCTGTGTGGAGTTGGGTTCGATGATCCTTGTGGGTCCCTTCCAATTCAAAAAATTCTATGATTCTGCATTGCCTCTTGCTTCAACTTCCTTTAGCCTATTAAGTATTTAGAAACATTTTGTATTTCAGTAGATAGCCTTTCCATTGCAGAGGCATTTAAGAAATAGTAAAGTAGAAAAAGTTACATTTACTCTTATGCCACAACCTTATTGTCGCAGTGCAGAGAGAATTTCTGATAAGGTCCTCTTCCATTATCCAGTCCTATTACTATATCCTTTTTAGTTTAGCTGCTTTGATGTTGGTAGCTTGCTAATGTGCAGCCATGCCTGACCAGCCTAATTTACTTAGTCCTTTGTTTCCCAGCTATATCCATCCTTGCAGCCATTTAAGAATACTTGATTTCTGGGGACAGAGGTGCTGTAGAATGAGGTTTTAATGTTTGTAATAATGAAGATGCAGTAATTTTGTAGTATAGATAGACTGAAATTCTAAAAGATTACGGAGCTTATTTATCTCAAGTTAACTTTGCTTTATAAAATTTCTCTTTTGTATTTTTTTAATCTTGTCCGCTGGGTTCTTTGCTTCTTCGAAGTCTTCTGGAGAGGTGTACGACATCTGAGTTTGTAAAATTAAAATAATATCAAACAGTCCCTTCAAGTTATTTTTGATGCATCAGTTTTCTTGGAAGATAGCGTTGTGTACATTAAGCATACCTACGTAAATGTCATGGAAATACTGAATGCCTTTCATATTGTGTAGGCGTGGGGATTTTGATATCTTCAGAAGTATAATGTGAAATGATGCCGTTAATAATAAAGGTAGTACTCTCAGGATAGCAAAAGCTGGATGGCAGGAGTTTGCAGAACTTTGTGGTGCTGAGTGGAAGAAAATGAAATTCAGCGTTGACAAATATGATGCACACTAGGGAGAAAGGATCATTCCTCAGATATATATGCACATATATGTTTGCCTCAGGAACAAGATCTGTATTTATAGATTGTCTGTGAAGACTTGAATTTATAATGCTTAGCAGTTAAACAAAAACAAATAAAAGCCTGTATGTTAAGAATCCTGGGGAGGGAACGGAGAACAAAATGGAACAGAATGTAACTACGCAATTGTTCACTTGAAACTTCAATGTGTCGTGTATTGCACTTCAAAAGCAAATAAGTAGCTGAGGAAGATCCAGAGAGCCTGGGAAGCTAACTAACGATATTAAAAGGTTTATATAATAACTGTAGATTGAAAACAGTTAAATCAGGGAACATGTAGTAGGTGTCAGTAAAGAATATGAAGATTGAACAGGGGTAAATCATTTAACATCCTTCTGACAGTGGAGCTTAAAAGGGTCTCAAAGGAAGAAGGTGCAGGTTCAGAGCAAATAAAAATGTATGTTCTCACCACAAGTAGTGGAGCTGTGTGACTGTTTGGCCACAGGAAGAAGCTTACGTAGCTTCAGAGAAGATGAAAACAATTGGGGACCACTAAATAAAAGGGGTCAGATTTATCTAGTGGGAGTCATTGAAGTACGAATATGTGGAAGCTGCAAGAGTATCACTCTCTGCTTATGTCTATACTCTTCTTCTGGCAGTCTGTGTTTGCTGTTAGGAGATAATAAATTAGGTGAACCCTACTCCTCAACCTGTAAAGCTATGCATATGTAGAAAGTATAACCAGATAGCACTGTACATGATCACTAGGCTGTTGTCAGAGTTTGTTGGGAGGCTCAAAGATTTGCAGAAGGTGACTGTGCAAAATACCTGGGTGTGATGGAAGCTCACTTCTCATTTCTCATACATTAACTCTGGTTTTAAAGTGATACAATGTCATTGAAAACAAACAGAAAAAAAACCCTCATTTATTCATAAGTGTAAAAATGCTGAAATGCCTAGAAAGCAACTAAAACTTGCCAGCACCAGCTCTAAAATGTTGTGATCCAATAAGACATCAGTCTGCATGTGTCTAATTATGAATGCTGGGTAAATATCTGGAAGAGAAGGTATAAATCTGAAATTGAGGGCAAACCAGAAGAAAACAGTGCAGCAAGTATGCTCGTTTCCTTTTATTGCTTTGTTCATATCCTTTACCTACTGAACACCAAACAATCTTCTGATTGACATATTATTAGTCTACCTAACAACAAGTCAGATGACTGACCAAGAGTCATTTGAGGCTGACAGTGCTGCCAAATGTGGTAAAGGTCTCAGCCAAAATTCTCAGCAGGGTACGAGACTCTTAACTTTGATGTGGGTCCATTGTTTGATTCAGTGCTCGTGTCTGAGTTGACTGAAGTCAACTCTGTTCTAAATAGTGATAGTGAAATATTAGACATAAAGGGAAAAAGAAGGTGGCAAATTGTCCATAGCGGTTTGTGCGTGATTTCTTGAGAATTCTCGTGATTTATTTCAAACCGGATTTGCCAACATGGAGAAAGAGTTCATGGCAGGAATTTATACTAGATGATTTTAGATCTTTCTCATTGCAGTTATCTGATGCTGTGGCCTGCTCAGTGTAGTTTTTCAGCCTTTTAAGGCATATATGCTTTGCAGTAGTGCTGTGCCTGAAGGTAAATGATTGCTGGAGTGTCCTTTTCATAAATCACAAGTATTTTGTCAAGTAAAAAGTCCTTTTTTGTTCTCCTGGGTTAAGTGACCAAATACTGTAGAAGGGATGAAGTTTTCCAAGTTTTAAATTACTCTTTATCATTCTGTATGAGTTCTACAGTTATCTCCTAGAATTTCAGTATTTCCCCTCTTGCTTTTCCTTAGCAGATTGTATGAATCCTCACACTGCAAATTCATCAGAGTTCTCTGTGATTTTGTTTGGTGATGGACAGTACTTGACTTTGATCAGGTGGCTTGTCCTCCTTGTGCCACCACTTTACAGAGCAGCATAGCTGTGGGGTGACAAAGCAGAGGGAGGAGCTGCTCAGCAGCTGAGAAACTCAAACCTGAAGTATTGGTTTCTCTCAGTTCTGGTAAATTCTGGAACTAAGGGTCTTTATGGTTCCCTTCGATACTAAACCTTGAGTTTAGTATACTAGCATGCTCTTTTTCAAAGAGGAAAAATTAAAGCTTTTTTTTTTTTTTTTTCGGTGACTATTTTTCTTCGTATTTTTCATCTTTGTGAGGACCTTTATTCCCGTCTCTGCAATACAGCCACATACATGAAGCACTATAATTTTTGGCAGAGGAGTGCATGTCCACAGTTCCTTGGAATTTCATTTGCTTTGCTTGTAAATGAAAGCGGACACTAAACTGCTTTCATTCTTTAAGGCAGTTTAAATTTTTACATTAAGCTCTTTATGCGCCTGCCTGGTCACACCATTAACTTGACCACCTCCCACAGCCATATAACCTATGGTGAACTAGCTGCCCTCCACTGTGGAGAAACAGCTTTTCTGCTGCTTTTCTGCTGCTCTCACCCTGTAGAGTAACAAGAAGCGATGCTGGTATTTCGGTTTCATGAAGAAGGTACGGAGATATTTTCTCAGGAAGATTCCTCCTGAGAAGTACTTACCTCAGGAAGAACTTACCATCCCCTTACACTGGGGAGGATACATTTCCTGTGCAGTCTCCAACATAAAATGCATTGCAAAGGCAAAACTGACTTTTTTCTGAATTTTCGTCTAAACCACCTTCACCTCTACAGGGTCTTTAAAATGACACATCTTTGCATAGTTTATTTGCTGAATTTCAGTAAATCTTTGCAGTTTTGGCCTCAGAAACAAATGTTATACCATTATATATGTTATATAATGTTATACAATGTTACATAATGTTATATAATGTTATACAAGGTGCTGCTGAAGTAGCAAAGCAGTGAAGTGAGAAGCTTGGTTCCAGTATAGTCAATTGCAGTTAATAACGCTAATGAATCTTTTTCTGCTGCCGTAGTTCAGTGTTCATTATTTAGTTCAGTTCAAACCAGGTGGAAAGGTAATAGGTAATAGGTCTTCCTGGCTGTGTGTTGATTTGATGGGGAAAGGTAGGGTGTTTGGTTTTGTTGGACTCTCTTCCAATCATGAAGAGACCCTAAGTCCTCAGTTGTGCAGCTCTGAGATCTGCTTGGTTATGTTATCTGTGTGACACACTGTTACACTGTTACGTTATCTGTGATGACACACTGGAACAGGTTGCCCAAGGAGGTTGTGGATGCCCCATCCCTGGAAGCATTCAAGGCCAGGCTGGATGTGGCTCTGGGCAGCCTGGTCTGGTGGTTGGCAACCCTGCACATAGCAGGGGGGTTGAAGCTAGATGAGCATTGTGGTCCTTTTCAACCCAGGCCATTCTATGATTCTCATGCTGTTCATGTGACAGTAGTCCTGAACTTAAAAGGAAAAATTTATCTATAGATCTGAACTGTCTGTGCACAGTCTGCAACCTGAGTTGACTAGTTGAGAAATGGTTGTCATTTTTCCTGTTGAGAATTTTTAAATTCATTTTTGTAAGATGTTGGTACTTGAAGTGGACGCTCACATAAATCTGAAGAGGTTACATCTCTGCATTTTTAAAGGAGTCTGTAGAGTTCAGAGTTTCCAGCATGGGTTTTGTTTTGCTTTATTTTTTGCTTCATAGATTGCTTTAAAACACTGTGGAAGTGTTTCTTGATAAGAGAAAGCGTACGTTACAGATGAGGTAGGGTATAGTTTTCTTCATACTAGTTTTCCACAGCGTTCATTGCTGAGCAAATGGGAAGGTGATGTGATCTTTGTGCTCCTGCTTGTGCATGTTAATAATGCAGTGAAATTACTTCCGAGTACTAGTCCTCCTTCATCTGTTTTTTCCTGTTTTGTTTTCACTTTTCACTGTTCCATTTATTTATAACTGTATTGCCAAAATTTCTGGAGTATAATAAGCTGTGTAATGTTCTCACACTGCTGAAGCTGTATTTACCTATAAACAGAGGATTTGAAGCAGCTCAGAGTAGACTGACAATTGCTTTATGAGCCAGAGGATGGAGGAATTCTGAATTATGGAGAGACAGTACAACATAGCTTTGCTTTGCTAAGGTGGTTTGTCGTTCCCAAGCAGTCAGTCTGCTGTCAGATTGTATTAGCGTAGTATAGTTTAAAAAAAAAAAAATAATAAGTAGAACTTTGAGCTTGAGTGGTACTGAAAAACTTTGATCCACTACATGGCTGATGTGCATGCTGATTAGATTTCTTATTCCTGTCTGTGCTGCAGATTTTTAGATATTAAAGTGCCAATACGGGATTATTGCAAGTAGAGCAAGGAGTTGGTGTTTAAAAAAAGTCTTTTGCTTCTGTAATTACATCAGAAGAAAATTTATTTTATGTGCTTATTCATATCAGTTCTCATATTGATCATTGATAGTCGAAATGCCATTTTTATTTCTCATTCATTTAAAACAGCTTGAATAAAGTCTTTGGTTTGGTCTTTTGTTTTCAATGTCTTATCGTTTCTGACTTATCCTATCTTGCTCTTCTAGAAGGAGTTCTGGAAAGTCTACAAAAATGGACTTCAGGGAGAAAGTAACACAGGACATAGCTGGTATTCATTTTACCTTGCATTTCCATTAATCATTGGCCTTTTTGTTATCCTCATTGTCATTTTTGTCATATGGAGATGCCTGTTTAAAAAGAAAACGCGTAGACAGTCGGTGTACGCGCACAGGGGAGCCCACGAAGCGATAGGTGATGGTGCTGACGGCAGAGGTTCGCTCCCGCAGCCTCTCAGCATTGTTCATTCCCCACAGGAGGAAATGTTTGAAGTCAGTGGGCTCTCTCCAGGAGGTCTGAGCTATGCGGATACACGATCAGACTCAATATCCACAAGGCTGTCAAACTGTGATCCTCCTCCTTCATACGAGGAAGCCACTGGTGAAATCAGTCTGAGAAGAAGTGAAGCTGAACAGCATTTAGATCCACCCCCACAATATGAAGACATTATGAATTCTAGTTCAGCCAATGCAATTGCACTATCTCCTGTTATCACCAGTACTAAGTAAAGCAGGAAGAATGCTTCTGGACTTTAAAAAAAAAAAAAAAAACACACAAAAAAAAACCCTAATCATTTTATAGCACTTTATCTTGGCTTATTATGCATTTCTGTCGTTTAATGGACCTGTATAATGAACTTCCTTTTTGTTTTAGATTCACTTGTTCTTCGAGTCACAGATTTTTCTTTTCCCCTATGACTGTCCTTAGAAGATAAGGAATTCGTATTGTGAGTGTAATGCAGATACAGAGATGGTGCTCTGTCATTATTCTCAAAAGTATCTCTGCTTTGAGGGATGTCACTTTTTTTATTCCACATGCTGACCACATGCCTCACAAGATTTGTGGAATCCTCCCCCCCCTTCTTGCTGCAGACACTTGGAATTGCCTGAGATGGGGAATCCTTAAGAAACATTGTGGAAACTTAGTTGCGCTAAAGCAAACTGATTTTGCAGTATTTCCCCTTGCCTGGTTGGTTCCTTTTTCTCACCCGGAATTTTTCTTACATGCCACATTGTATCTTGGGCCCTGGAATGGCCAAGAGCCATATGCCTTGGTATTCAAACTAGTATGTTGTTAAACTCTGCCGGCTTCATAGCAATAATTTCAGAGCCCAAGCAGAGGGGAGAGATTCTAAAGCTTTCTCTGTTAGAATTTATGTGTAGAAGCTAGCTAGTAATTCAAGACAGTAATTAGTGACTTTGAGTACTGTTTGTTTGTTCTGCTTTTCTTCTGTTTTCTATCTGTCTTTATTTGTTTGTTCTAGGGCTGAGAACTGTGTGTGTGTTACTTTCACAGCTTGAAAGTTCATTCAACGCTAAAAAATGAAATGCTGAAGAATGAATAAAATCCTGCTTGTTTGGAAGTAGATACCAAAACTACCATAGTCTTCGCTGGGAGCAGGATTTCATCCATTATCCATAAACATGTAAACCCAAAGATACTGTTTTCCATTTAAAAGGAAAAAAAAAAAATTCAGTGTACAACTTTTTTCCACAGTCATGTGACCCTGTTCTTAAATCCTGATATTATTTTGCCTCTTGCATACTTAAATGTGTCGCCTGCATGCGTTGATTTGTGGCTATGGAAATGCATTGCAGAGAATTTTGATAACTTTCTTCAACTGCTGTATTTATTGCTGATTTCACATTTGTTCATTCAAGTAAGAGGTGCTAGAAGGCATGGGTAATCTAGGCCAACTCCACAAATGTTGTGGCCAGTGTAGCTCTGCTATCTCCAGGTGAGAGCTGCAGAGTCTACCTGATGTAGGGCAAAACCATGAGGACCCTCGGTATTGTTGTATTTCTAGCAACACAACACAGATGTAACCCCAAGCTTTAGTTTGGAGTGTTCTTTTGAAGCTGTAGAGATGTGAATTTCTGTCAGAATTGACACAACTTGATTGAAATTCTATACAAGCCTCTGTTTCAACTGCTTTAGACACTGATGATAGTTTAGCTGGTGCACGCTGTGATTTGCTGATTTACTTTTCTCTATTTAAGAATTCATTGATCAGTTTAGCTTGTGAATATTTATTTTGATTTTTCTTCTCACATCAAGGTGGCATGGCATTAATTTTAGTATTGTTCTGTTTTCTGCTAATGAATTAGCACGAACTGAAACGTATTTAGCTCTGAAGGACTACTGCGTTATGTTGGCTTTCTTACAACACAAGCCTGAAGCTGTGTCATCTTCCAGAAACCCCAAATGAAATACCAGTGCCATCCATTTGAAATTGCTGTTAATGTGCTCAGTTAATTGTCTGTTGGCATCTGTGATCTTGTGTGAGTCTGACCCATCTTTCTCCTAAGGAATTTTGTAGAAGATTGCTGAAAAGAAATGGATGAATACATGAGTGTGCATATGCGCACTTCTGTAAGAATTTGATACAATAGTTTGACAAATGAAGTTATGATCCTGTGATTAATTTTATATTCTCATTTTTGGCAAAGAGTAGGTTACCTAAGATCTCTACTGGGGATCTTAAGTTGCTAAAGCAAATTTATTGGAGTTAATGGATGGAGCTCCAGGCCAAACTGTTGTCAGAAAGATAACTCATGTATTCATTATTCATAGTGGATATCGAGCAGATAAGTACAATATATTTTGGACTCTCTGACCTTTTGAAGTGCTTTTAGCTTTTGGGTGAAGTCCTAAATTGCCATTTGTAGAAATTTAAGCTCCTTTTATACCGAGCAACAGTTATACTGCCTTTAGCCAGACATTACCAAAAGAAAGTGCCTCGTCTCAGTTGCAGGAGACATCTGAAAGAGCTGGTATTAATGTCTATGCCATATTGGCATCTCCTGTGCCTGCCAACATAGCTGGCAGTTTTAGCAGTATTTTTTTTTTTAGTTTGGAGATATGGTTTTCCTGTAGGAAATGCCTGGAGATAACCCATTTCACATTAGGTAATTCAACAGCTGTCAACCCCTGAGCAGGGGCAGTCTGGTTTAGAGGTGAGCCACCTTTTTTTCCTCTTTGTTGGTCCATATTCCATAACCAGTCTTAACAACTTCCACATTTCTGTCTCCTAAGAAGAGTATGTTACTGCATTCTGTAGTCACTTCTTTGTGCAATGTGAACATGATGTTTGTCTTTCCCGAAAAAGCCACAACCAAATATCTGAAATGATCTGTGACTAGAATTTATTGGGCCATGCCTTTTCTGCATCCATGCACATGAAATGCTGTTTAGGGCTATAAATCTAAGTCTTGGCATGAATAAGCTTTCATAAATAAACTAAATTTGCACATGCCAGTTATCTAAATGTTTCCTCTGAGACACGAGCAGCTTTCTTCTTGTTGAAGTAATGTCAAAGTTCCTAATATTGTGTTTTACTTTGTGAAATGTGGGGAAATAACTTAAGTCTTGGGGATAGCTGTTCTGATCTGGGGAAAGAATAACATTTCTTTCATAGTGGGTTTTCCTACAGCTTTGTTTTCCAGGGCTTACTGATTCTTCCTCTCTTGTAGTTGCATTATCATGCCATAAACATTATAAATTTATAGCTGTATCTCTCTAAAGGCTTTCCAAGTCTGAATGCAGTACTGCCTTGACTAATGACATGAATAGTCAGGATTCTGCTTTTCCCACTTTCAGTTGTAACACAGAATTTCATGTATTGGGTAAATCATCTTAGTCCTACTAAAACAAACTTGTATTTAAATGTCACTGTTTGAGAAATCATGGAAATTAATTGTGCTTAGATGATGTTTAGCGTTAGTGGAGGTTGTTCTGTCTTCACTGGGTGTAAATAACCTCTGATTACAGTATTGCATATTTTTAAGGGGTTTGGTTTACATTAAATTATCGTATTTAAACATTCTTGACTATGTTTATAGAAAAACGTTTTGTAACATTTGTTTTTGGATATGTTAAATAAAACTTTTTAAATGCCTGTAGTGCTTTGAAACATCAATCCCACACATCTGCAGTATTAACTTTTTGTCCATTTAAATGGTGCTCTTTTAATTTCTATTGATCGTCAAATGTATTTAATGGGTCGCAGGGAATCAGTTGTTTTACTTTGATAATTAAAAATAAATATAATTTTAAGATATTAAGGTATGTTCTTTCACAATTCGGTCTCGTTCTTTTAATTAGATTTGAGAATTTGGTTACTTTGCATTTTGATGTATTTTTGTAGTCTTGGTTACATAGCAGTCACAAACACAGGGAAAGCAGAAATTATTCTTTATTTCAACAAAATGAAACGGTACACTGTAGAAAGATTTGTAGCCAAGAGAACTTGATTTCAAAGTTGGCTTCAGCCATTTCAAACTGTTTTGCATCAGCTCTGTGATTCACTCCACAGTTCATCACTGATGATTTAATAGCAATTAAAAAAAAAAAACAACCACAAAACCTTTTATAGTGACACATGCTGGAAACTGAAGACTTCCATTCCAACCCACAAACTGTCCTCCTTACTTGCTCAGCTGCTGATAAATAAGAGATATCCCTGGTATTTTTCACTAGCTTACGACGAGTGGAGTCTGTTGCAGAGCTTAGTGAAGTGTTACTGAAGGTATGTCATGAATGTGTGCAGTTTCACACTGGTCATTTAAAAAAAAAAAGTGCAAAAAATAATCGCAAAAGCACAAGAAGAAAACCAACGGTGTGTGCAAATTTCCAAGCTGTTGAGTGCATACTGCAGCACTTTCTTCCGTGGTAAGCTTTTACTTGCAGAGCTCAGAACTTTTCAGAGTAACGGAACACACTGTTTTCAGATAAGTGGCCTTTGCTGTGCATGCACACGTTCAGGATTCTGACCGTGCATCCGTCAGCACTGGCTAACGTGCTTGCACATGGTTCAGCGCATGATTGCCTCTGCATGCCTGGCTTCCAGCTATTGAAATGTAGAGGGTATAATGTTTAACTGGTGTCATGAATCTTGGTGTCTGTAGAAATCAAATCATCTCACCAGGTTACTTGGTGATGAATGTTCATTATTTATTGTTTTGTATGCCTAGGGCACTATTCCCTGTTGTTCTAAATCACGTTGATAGATTCCTTTTTATCTTTGTATAATGGGAACCTTGTAAATATTTCCTGGTGCTGTCTACTGGTGTTTTGAAGAGAAGCCACGTTAGCTGGAGACGGGGAAGGTAACATCTGCACTGTTTCATTGCTTGCTGCACACAGGTTTGATTAATTTGCTGCAGGGTAATTGAACTTTGAGCTTTGCCAAAAAGTTGAGCTACCCTTTTCCTCCTGCAGCAGGAGCTCAATAATTGTATTTTTGACTTGGCAATGGGCTATTGAATGCTAGCTAACAAGTTGGTGCAAGAATGTCTTGCCTGTATTTTCTTGATTATATTACAGTATGTGACATTTATTTACCGTTTAGCACTATGCGGTGTTTGCTGTAATGTTAGTATGTGTTCTCTTTCTCTATCCCGTTTCAGTATGTTGTGCATTGTAAGCACGCTGACTGTGTGCGGTTTTTCCCTGTCCTAAAAGCAACAAAAACTAAGAATCAAAACTTGTAGCATGACCTACTGTTTCCTTTTCCAGCTTTGTGTGTTTCTCTGACCTGTTCGAGTAGCTTAAGCCAAGAAGGAAACAAGCACTCAAACAAATGCCAGTATTGAAATCTCTGCATAAGGAGTAATCTGTACCAAGCTGTCGCCCTGACCTTTCAGTGATGTGGAATGTTTTCTTATAAAACAGACCCTGGATCGGTTTCATAAGTCAGGGACTGTCAGTTTTATTTTTCTGTACTTTCACAGTCAACTGCTGTCACAGGCTCAGCAACAGCTCTTTGCTGTGCAGAAGGATTCCCTTGTTGAGTCAATGATTGCCTGCTGCAAAGCCTGTGCATGTGAGGGCTTGGGACCTAAACTCTTCAATTTTCGTGCTTTGTCCTCTTACTTAGTCACACCCTGTGCAGAGTTTCAGTGCTGGCGAGCATGAAAAAGAGGCTGAATGTATGTATTTGTGGCCAGGTACAGGCATCAGTCTGCTCTTACACCATATGAGGAACTGGAAGTTATGTGTGAGCTTTTATCTACCTTTTAACTTCAAGAGAAATTCCCACTTCACATTTCAGTGGTGCTATTTATCTCCCTTTTGCATGCGGCTGTGCAGGCTTATGGTTTGAATTGTCAGGTTGGTGTCTCTAAATGTGTTTCTCCCATTGAACAGCCATATAGAATCACATCCTGGATTGTTTTCAGATCAGGAGTACTTGTAAAGGCATGATGTCTGCGCACACATGCGTGTTCATATGGTAGTAGCAGTAGGTAATACTGAGCATATTCCTCTGTGAAAGCATCTAACACATGGAGAAGATCAAAGGTAAATATAAGCTTTAAAATGAGAAAAGCTGCTTTTAGTGAAGGAAAAGAAGAAAAAACTGACCTAAGAACTGAGGCCGAATCTGTGTTTCCCAAAGTTTTGCACAGCACCAGGAATGGGTGCTGCAGCTGTTTGTGGTGTGGGCAGCAGCCTGCCTGCTAGGCTAGCGAGATGTGTGGGCTGGGAGCAAGGCAGTCAGCCCATCAATTAGCAAAATCCTGGTAATTTGTTGGTGCTCCTGAGGGTTCTGCCCACAATAAAGCGTATTGTAATGTTTTAGGTCCTATTCTCTGCATGTGAGTGCTTCCCAGAATTTAAGGTGGTAGAGGCCTAGGGGCAGCTGAGAACACCACGTTGCTTTGACTCTACACACTCATAGTGTTCTCCTGGGAGCAGGGTGTGTGTTGGCCTCGTCCGCACTGTGCCTGTCAGCCCCACAGGGCCGGCCTGACACTGTGTCCTGCAGAGCATTGATCACTGCTCCAGGGAGCCTGAGCTGGACAAGGCAGCCAAAGCAGCGCTAGTATAGCTGTTACTGGCTATGGCAGTTGGTAATCGGCATCTCTGTAACTCTTTTACTGCCAATCTGAGCTCCAGGTATATTTTTTTAACAATTTAATAACATGGAAAATGAAAAAATTTCTAGCACATTTACTCAGAGATGCCTAGTAATAGCAAAAATGTATTTCTCCTAGCTTCTGCTGACTTTTGCATTTTGTTTAATAGCACTCCTTGTTCTGTTCCCCCTCCTTACATCAAAGTGCGTGAAAGCTGCTACACTTGTGCATGTTCTTTAGAAGACATGTAAGTTCAGAGACGTCTTCTGATGTTGTGTTCGCTCCATGATTATTCTTCAGCCTTATAAAATTTGTAGCTTAATTTCCCTTCTCTTACCTTTTTGTGCTGTTGCCTTCATTACCTTCCAGTCTTCGCACTGTGTCAGCCTGGTTTTCTGAAAACACTGCCATCTCCCGCTTTCGCAGAACTGATCAAAAGAAGGTTTTTGTTCCTGCACAATGCTCCCAGCTTTCAATATTTGCTGTTCCGTTTGAGCACAAAATTGACTGCCTGAAGACTGTTATCAAATTCACGATGCCAGTGCCAACACAGTCGGTAGCGTGGTGCTTTCAGTGACCCCTGGCCCATAGGAAGGCTGGCTCCTGCCCTCACCTTGCCATTCACCCACGCCTCTGGGGCAGGGATGTGCAATTGGGTTTTCTGCATTGCAGGGTCTTGCATTGATTTGCGCATCAGACTGGGCTGATAGTCCTGCCACTTTCAAGCTTTAAAATCTCTTGAAATTTCCTATTTTATACGCAGTTTTCTGTGTATAGTGAATTTAAACTACTTATAATAAAGTTAGTTTACTTAATTAGCTTCCAGTGTGTCGCTGGAAATCACACCATTGGTTTTCTGCTAAGGCATGTCAGCAGGGTGGGTTTTGGTATGCTGATGACACCAACATTCCCGTTCTACTTTTTGGGTTACAAATTCCGCACGGAACCCGGAAAGTCTCTGCTAGTGCGGGTGTTGTTGCTTGTTTTCATCAAAGTTGGTATCGTCTCATGAGTAACTTTCTCTTCACTGAATTGCTTTTCAGTATAGAACAGTTCATTAAAAAAATTCCAGAGCAGCAGTGGTTGATGGCTCCGTGTTTGACTGCAGTGATGTCTCCTAGCAACTTGGCTGAAAAATGAACATCCAGCAGGGGTGCTCTAACTGCTATGTGAAGCTATGTTTCTCTTGATGAGGCTAACTCAACCAGCTTACTTCACAGCTGTTCTTTGCGCTAAATGTTGTGCCCTACTGTTGAGAACGCTTCTCAAGATCAGCCTTAAAGGTATATGGCCCTGTTTCAGCCTTCGGTTTTGGGTGCAGTGTGTCTGTAGAGTGCCCTCTCTGGCTACCAGCAGAGCGGTGCCCCCCCACATCACCAAATCACTCATTTCCCTCCAGCCTGCCCGTCCCCAGCAGCTTTTCTCTGACAGGGCTTGCAAATGGTAGAGACCTGCACTTTTATTGTTGAATGCAGGTTTTACAGTTGTGGCCTCTTTTCTCTCTTGGTGACAAATGCTTGAATACAGTCATCATCCTGATAACTCGTTTCTTTTAAAGGGGCTGCTGTTGTTAGTTGTAAACAAATGCTCTTCTTCAAGATTTCACAGGTAGTGTGACCAAAGCTTATATGGGAAGTACTTTTCAATTGACAAGTGGGACACAGTGACGGCACTGTGAAATCTACACAGGCAGTAAGCCTGAAGAGGTAAGTCTGCTTGACAAAATCCTGGTCTGCCTTTAGCCTATGTACTTCTCACTTTGTGCCATACACCTGCATCCATGCATAGCAACATCCTGGCTGGATTTTTCCTGCAGGTGAGGCTGGGTGTACATCAGAAGTTTTCTAGCTCCATGCCATTGCCTCTCTCTCAGATTTTAATTTCTTGGGCGCATGTTGTAGAAGCTGCGTGTAATATAAATCTTTGAGGATACAGAAGCTGTGTGGGAGCTTTCCTACCATCACTTCACAGTGACTGAAAAATTGTTTTCTTCACTTTGCTATTTAAATTGCTGGCAGGTGAGTTAATTTATTTTAATAGAGTGCTGCAGAGTGGGTCCCGCAAGTATGATTATTGGAAGGGCACTCAGAAATGTTGAAAGGTCTCTTTTAATGCCAAATATAAAGAAATGGATACAATTAAATAATGGTCTACGCTTTTTATTTAAAAAAAAAAAAAAAAAAAAGAGAGAGAGAGAAAGAAAAGGAAGAGGCCTGAAGGTCAATTGAAGCAATTACACTAATAACATTATACGTGTTAGAAGTCCTTCAAATCACTTGTGTGGTTTTCAGGTTTTTTTTCCATGTATGTATATCTGATTCCTTTATAATGTGGTTGTATTTGGGTGGAGTTAATGCAAGCTTCTCTGCTTTGATGTGATCTTCCTTCATGCAAAGGCTCAAACCAAGAGACCCAGAAAATCCTTGTTTGGGAGATCAGCAAAACAGGAGTATCGGAGCAGCCACCCTCAAGTGTAACCACAGAGGTGCTGCCCCAATGAACTGAACCAGCCAGTCCAGGCTCCCATGTACCTGTGTGAAGGAGTTGGCCTCAAAAGAGTGAGTGGGAGGGCAGCTGCATGCAGTGAGGCAGCAGGAGGTGGGCTTACAGGATCCCTTGGGTTGTCCCAGATAACCTGCAGGGAGAACCTAACCTGATAGAGGTTTTCATTCCTTGATGTTTTTGAAATCACTTTTGGCTGCGTGTACAAGGCTAACTCTACTGGGCAAGTGTCCCCTGAAGCTGAGATTTGTGATGGTTTGTTTGTTTGTTTGTAGAAAAGAATTTCTGTCATCAGTGGCCCTCCTTGTCTTTTTCTTTTTTCAGGCTGTAATTGAAACAACAGTAGGGTTTGGCCTGCTGTATTTCACCTCAGGAAATCAAAGGAGCAGTTGAAGTTGGATTTCTACTTGTTTATATATTCAGGCATCAACTCCACTCTGCTTTGGGTGTGAGAATACCTCTGAGGTTGGACTAGCAAGTTCCTGTAGCTGCCTCTGGCCTTGAATGATTAAAGGTGCTGAACAGATGACTCTTGTGTGGTTGAAAAGCACTGATAAAGAGCTGAGGGGACTTGAATCTTGCTTTTTTTTTCCCGATCTTTTCCTTTTAGCCACGTTCCTCTTGAACAAAACTCTTCAAAACATCTCTTTGCAGATGAGGCTTTCTGTTTTATTCTACCCTGTGTCAAGGTAAATTTATAATGAGAGTTTTCTTTCACTTCTGTATAACCTTGAGAAAGCGCCTTTCTGCTGTTGATTGGAGCAACCTCACAAAGAATAGAGCTGAACAGCTTTGCCTTATCTAATCACATTGGAAAAAAATGTATTGAGCTTCTATTAAGAAACAAGCAGAAAGATTAAAAATGCAACAGTTTTGCACAAATCCATTCTCATTACATCTTTCCAGGTAACCGTTTCAAGCTTTTATCAGTTGTTGAGCTTCATTTCTATCACTAATAAAAACAATATGTGACAAATAATGGAATATCGATTTAGTGACTTGAAAGTTGTGAAATTGCCATTTTATTCAATGCATCTATAGGCAGCACAGCAGAATGGAAGTTTTATTGTAGAGTGAATGAACCTATTGGTTTGAGCATGGCACTTATAACGCAGCAATAAAATTGCAGGGCACACGTATACCATCTGTTTCATAGTGGGAAAACAAACAGCATCTTGGTGATGGCCCCAAACAATAAATCTGGATTTCAAAAAGAAAAGCAATTGGAGGTCGTAATGTTAGGAGCAGCCTAGGGTGTTGCACATCCTCCTTCCTTTCCATGCTGTTGCTCAGCTGCGGTGTTCTCCCAAACGTTCCTTGGTTTTGGCATCTTTAGTTGTTACGGTATGTTGAGTTAAGGTCTAAAAAGCTCTTCTAGTCCCAGAACACTGATTCAACAAAGTGTGGCTCTTCCTGTCTTGCCCATGGTTTTTATCACATTTTTATTTTTGGAGTGGGCAGGGAGGAAGATGGTCAAGTTGTGGTGCTCCGCTATCAGATAAGAAAAAGAGCGAAAAGGTCACGATCTATGAGCAAGAGTCTGGCATGAATCCAAGATTTGTTCAACGATCCATCAAAACCACATAAAATCTAGTAGCTGGGCCCTGTGTTACCAGGAAATGAAGCAATTATTGCAATTACAATTATTGTAATGCAGGAAGTGTTTTTCTTGTGAAATCGGAGATGTAAAATAAGAGGGATCTCTCATTCTGACCAATCTTTAAACATTCTGAATTGCAGCCTGTTTTCAAATGTCCTGTGGTCTTACAGAAATGTCTGAGAGGACTGACCTGGTAGCTGTTGACATCTGTAAATGCAAAATGTGACTAAGTACTGCATCCCTTTTCAATTATTTTTGTTGCATTAGAAATGTTATAGAATTATGCCTACCTAGCAAGAAACAAAAAAAAACATCTTTCTTCTTTGGTGAGTGAGATTTTCTGCAGGCTGTTTCTGCACAGTCCTGTAGTGTTTTGTGTCCCCCTTCCCACGACAGTCCTCTGTACACCTGGATGACCTTCTGTAATGCCATCTGGTTGAATTCCATGCGTTGACCTTTTGGTGGAATAGAAGCAGACAGAAGACATCAGGGTTGTTGAAGCCACTAGTTTCTGGTCCAGTTACAGGGCTCTGATTGCCTTGGGGCATTTATATACAGTCTTAGTGGCAAAACCTCTTTCCGGCATTCCCTTCTCCATTCACCTACCTGGCCCCACTTCCTAGCCTCGATTCCTCCATCTTCCAAGACCTAGTGAGTACACATTTTTCTCTAGTCTCCCCAAAGCCTGCTGCTTTGCGGAGTCAGACCTTAATAGATAATTGCTGTAAGTATACATTCACTTCATGAAAGGAGGTTTTCATCCTTACTGAGCTGTCTCCATTAGGCATCAAGTCACCTGCCTGGCACAAATTGGTGCCTGTAAATGATGAAGTAAATGGTAAATGAGAAGGATGGAAGAAACTTGTTTTATTTGTGCAGAAGCCACAAGAAGAAGGCAAGGCTTTATTTTATTTTTTTGTTTTGTTTTTCTTTTTTTATAATGTTCACCAGCTTTAAGATGAGAGCTTGAAAAACACCATTAAAATGAAGAATGGTTGCAAGGTAATAAAGAAACAATCTTCTCACTTTAAGGACTTGAACTGAAAGCTAAATGACTGTAGTGGTTCAGATTGTAAAAGTAGTGGGAAATTTAATGAACGCTGACCCTACAGGAAAGTCAGTCTGTCTGTTAATGTTCAGTTATGTTATTTCTTCCAGAAAGCAATAAACTTCTATTATCTAATCTGTTGGTTATGGAAGCTGGGGTCAGACACTCGTTGGGCTTAATTCTTCCAGTTTGTCCCACGTGAAATGACTGACCTTTTTGGTATATCAGGTAAGTGTCCCAAGCAAGAAATAATGTCTCAGGAAAATAATATGCAGGTAGGAAGTGGTTATAGTTGTGGACAAATTGTCTTGAACTTGACTGTGGAAGTTCTGAACGGTCTGCAAATTCCCCTAATATTAAGCATATTCAGACAATTCTATTACTTGGATAGGGCGAAATATAAAGAACAGAACTAAGATAGATTAATAGTGGCTGGTGCCCCAGTCCTGTAACAAGTTATTCAGCAAGATGCTGTACAATATTTATTGCAAACCTCATAGTAAAAGTGGCAATCAAATAAGGCATAAACATATGAAGCTCTTTGCTTACGTTAAACTGTAAAGAAAATTTATTTACTTAACCAGGTGGTAGGAAGAATGTGTGCAAAAGGGCACCTTGACAGCTAGCTGATTTAAAGCTGAAATAATTCAGCTGAGAGTAGTATATCCCTTTTCCAGGCTGCAACGTAAGAAACCTTTGTAAAGGAAGAAAGCTGCCTGCTTTTGCTCAGCACCCTCTGCATGCGATGCTGTGCAGGGTGCAGGCCTGGAAAGGGTTGGAGAAGTCTGCTGCTTTTCTTGCCACATGGCAGAGCCAGCCTCTGGCAAATGGCTGCCAGAAATCACAGAAGGACCTCCAGCTGCAGGCAGCAATCCTGCTAGCATTCTGCCTGATGCATAACCTGAGCCTCCTCTGCTGCAGTGTAAACCCTTTCTTGTCCAGTCTCCACTGGATATTAAGAACTGTTTGCCACCACCTCCTAAATTTCAGAAGATTGCAATCATGTAATCAGTCACCTTTCCTCCACATTGTAAAAGTGTTTTCACAGATTCATAGAATGGTTTGGGTTGGAGGGGACCTCAAGGATCATGAAACTCCAACCCCACTGCTGCATGCAGGGCCACCAACATCCATGTTTAATACTAGACCAGGCTGCCCAGGGCCCTATCCAACCTGGCCTTGAACACCTCCAGAGACGGGGCATCCACAGCCTCTCTGGGAAGCCTGTGCCAGCACCTCACCACTCTCAGAGTAAAGAACTTCCCTGATATCCAACCTAAATCTTTCCTCACTCAACTTACGTTGATTTTTTTTGTGTGTGTTTTTTTTTTTCATTTGTATATGTCTTCCAGCTTTTGACAAATCAGTAATTACTGCTCCTAAGCTTTAGCCCAGCAAGTGGATGCAGTGACACACAAGAGGGAGCACAGGGAACTAACTGGAAAAGCACTGGGCTTGAGCACTGAGCCAAAGGTGCACTGTGCATCTTGACAAATCACAAATGTGGGTTGTCTCTAGTCTTTAAATGAGTTTTAATCTGTGGCCTGGTTGGAACAAGTCTCACTAGATTGTGGCTGAATTAAGTAACAGCCGGAACAGACATATGACAGGATTATTCATATCGAGGGCCTACCCTATGAGGTTTTTTATTTAGGCCAAAGTTTTTGTTTGGCTTGATTTTAATCTTACGTACTTCTTAAATTAGAATCTGATTGTGTTTGGTGATACTTTGGGTGGCTTTGCATAGCAGTTTGTCCTGTGAGAATAGGACTGTGTGGGTGTGGGATAAGGCTTCAGAGGTGGCTGAGCTGGCAGCACTCGCCAGGCCCCAACACTCTGGGTTTTTTCTGGTTAACTCATGAGGATTATCTGGAGACCAGCCTCTATACATGCACGTACCTCGCAGTGAAGAAATGTCACCAGAGGTGTATGAATTGGCTGCATACTGAATGTCACGCTAAATCTGTATTCTCTTCTTTGTGATGCTTTAACAAAAATGGTGTAGCTCTATTCACATATGCATCTCAGGTGTCAAGTCTATTCAAGTTTATTTTCCCTTAAAAGCTTATTGCAATTTAGGGTCAAATATATCTAATACGAAACTTCACGTTTAACAAGTTACAGAGCTTTCTATGGTTTCCTTGATTTTCCCTTTTTTTTTTAATCTTGCTGGCTGACAGTTCTGCGGGCTGAAAAACAGCTTTTCCAGACAGCAGCGTCTTCTTCCATTAAGCCAATCTTGTTGACGTCAAGGAAATCTTCAGGCTGGCAGTTAGCTATAGCTAACATTCAGCAAAATGTTGGTAAAATATGGTCTGAGGAAAGTTGTTATCCTCATGAAAATGAAAGAACCCTCAGAGGCCGTCCTGGCCCAGCAAGGGCCTGCAGTGCGGCAGGTGCCTCCCCTAGGGGCCCTGTCCCATGTACTGGGCAGGGCTGAGATGGGACGGGATGGTGGTTGGGGCCATGCAGACCTGAGGACTACAGGGCACAGCCAGAGGGAACAGCAAACCTTTTGCTTTCCATCATCTCCACATCTGAGCACAGACATCAGCGGCACACCCCAGAGATCAGTGATCACGCAGTGCACGTGCGCAGTGCAGTGCATGCAGGGCACCACGTGTCTGAGTAGTGACTGTGAGAATGACTAATTCAATTTGCTACTTCCTCCATTCCACGGAGCTGCCCTATCCTTTCCAGCAATTAAATATCATGACCCAGTCACATCTATGCCATGCTAAAAAACGTTGATCTATCTGTGGCTATGAGAGGCAAGCTGCACCCAGTCCCTGCCAGTGCCTGCTGGGCTGCCCTGGGAGTCTGTAGCATCCTCCCCACAATCCTGCCCTTATCGCGGGCCGGGTGCTCTTTATCTCACCCCACTGGCTTATTCTTTTTAAGCTGTTTCATGTAAGAATGTGTTTCCTTCCTTCCAACAGCATTAGTCAAAGCAGTTGTGATGCGTTTACCTGTCAAGATGTGGTTAACGATGCTGTGTTCTCCTTCCTAATAGCAGGTGATGCTGCAAATCAGCAGCGAGGCCCAGAGCTGGCAAGGAACTTCTGTGTAAGGCAAAGCTGGGACCAATCACTCACACAGAACTGAATCGCTCAGAAGGAAAATTTTTCAGCTGCATCTGATAAGACAGTTGCAAAATATGCGTGGCCTTTTGGAGTGTAAGACAGAATATGAAATATGTAGAGAAAACATTTCTGGGTGGCATTATCGAAAATGTTTAGCATATGGTTAGCAGCTTCCTGTCAAGCAGAAGATAAACCTTTTGTAGGCTGTAGTAGGAGCCATAATTTCCTTTCAGAGGCACGTTTGGAAAGCACATTCAGGACAACCAGGTTAGGAGGTGGTACAGATGTTTGTCAGCTGAACAAAGGGGATCACAGACCTGAGGGCAAGATGCAAACGAAGATATCTAATTGCAGAAGGGTCGGTGCAAGCGAGAATGTGAGGCTAGAGGATTTTACTCATATGATTAAGCTTCTTTAAACTGCTGATAAGTTTATGTTGCTGATAAGTGGGTTGCTCGCCTACGGTGAGTTGTGGCACTGAGCCTCCAGTTTCCTTGTCTTTTCGAGTCTCTGAAATAGAGGAAAAAAGAATGCATGAAGTTTTCTTCCGATGTTTAGTTGTTCTAGGCTGGATAGCAGCAGAGGGTCGCATTAGGCTCCATGAGATGAAATAAATGTAATGAATACTGATTATGTGTTAATGCTATAAGCAAAACAGCAACACTTTAAAGAGTAAATGCTCTTTCTATAAATACTATGCATATATTGTAGAATGAAATTCCCAGTTCAAGATCCTGATTGTTTTTTTAATATTTTCTCAAAGGAATGGAAGTGCAATGGGTGTTGCCATATTGCCCTCTCGTGGGGTGAGCCTGTAAATAGCAGCCAAGCACGCCTGGCTCCAGGCTCTCCTCTCAGTGCCGCTGGGATTTTCCCTGTTCTGTGGTTCCCCGGGGGTGCCCAACCTGAGGACACGGTGTTCAGAGACCTCCCTGTGGGAAACAGCCAAGGAAGTCCACAGTGTAAGCGTTTTCTCCTAATTCTGTTTCTGCACTTTGGTAGAACACAGCTTTGCAGTTGGTTCCTTGTCAGAAGTGCAAAGACCAACCCAGAGCATCAAAACGATAAGCGGCCTAAATACAATAAAACTCCTCCATGGAACTCTCCTTTCGTGGGACTTTACACAGCAAACGCCAATTAAAAAGCAGGAGGATGAACCCCAGCATTACTTTGCGTTACAGTGCATGCCTTGAAGCAGCTGTCAGAAGTGAAGATAGCGCACTATGAATGGGAGTCTATAGGCAGATCCATTTTGCTGTGCTGTGAATGATGCCATCTATCACACAGATATTGCTACAATCGCCTCCCACGTTGTTATACCTCATCTCTATTCCGTGCCGTTCTCGAGGAATTTTAAAGCAGCCTTCTCTTGTCTGGCCCTGGTGCTTTTGTCACCTGTACTCAGAGAGTTGTCTGGGTGCTTCGCGGGCTCTGAAATATTTATCGTCTCCCTTCTCCTGTAAGGCAGGGAAACTCTCAATTTGCAGATAACAGAGGGAGGCACACAGATTAGTTCTTGGATCCAGAAAGAGGCTTACGCATATAAAGTGGTGCTTGGGCAGAATTTGAGAATCTCTGTCCAAGATGTACATTGTCAAAAGCCTCGTTCAAAGGCTGGAGATGTCTGTGTGGGAAACTGCACAGCCTGAGGGAGAGGAAAAGTAACAGCGGTTCGACTTCTTGTTACAAGCACTCTATTGCTGCTTATGACATAGAAGCTCCTGAATAAAACCGCCTTCAGAGCAGGCTTCTCATGCGGCCTGCTAGCTGCCTCACTGGGGAAGAGGAGGAAGCACAGCCTAGGTAGATCCCAGAGGGGAAGGAATCAAGACATGATCTTGTTCCACCCCGCTGTGCCTAGCTGAGGGAAACACTGCCCTGCTGGTTTGAGGTACGAAACGTCCACAAGCCCAGAGAAAAAAACTTCCCTGGGAGCCTGCTGTATGGCATGCTGTGCCATACATTGCTATGGCTTTGCTGAGCTGACCAGGCAGGGGTGCATTTAATGTGGAGCTGTCTGGGAACTTGCCTGCTGTGAGCATTCAGAATTCATTTCACTAGCCTGAACTACTGCAACTCAATTAACAGCAATTCTATCCCATAGCACGGTGAGACACGTCTCCAGAGAACACGATAGCTGAGTCCTAGGTACTTCTAACCTCAGGAAAAATTGAGTCCCCAGCTCTCTGAGCTTAGAAGTGTGTCCTAAACTTCAGTCAGAACGTGGTTGGAATGGGGATTCTCCCTGTGACTCTAGAATCTGGGCCATTGGACGTCTGAGAATGGAAGGTTCACGGCACCAGCAGATGCAGTCATGACCTGGAGCTCAGAGGGCAGTGCATATCCTGAGACGAGGAGTCTGTCTCCTAGGGCATTTTCTCTGCCTTATGAGCACTACGTTTCAATTTTCATAGCAGTCCAACAAACCAGAGAACACCCCTCTCCAAGCTAAATGCCTAATCCCAAGCCTATCAATCCACTCAAAAATTCTCTTTGAGAAAGATCATTCGTGTTGGTTACTAACAGCTCTTAGAGGTGTGCAAATAACTGGTGGACATAGAAATTAGAAGACTACTCTGCCTCATTTCCTTTGTACAGTGCGTGGAAGGCAGAGCTCAGCCAGAAGCCTTCCAAAACTGAAGCTAAAGGGCAGGGGTGGTTGCAAAAGATCAGTGGTGGGTTACGTCAAAATGCAGTGCACCATCTGGATTTTCTGGTTTGTCCTCTGAAGGACTCTCTCCACACCAACTACAAGTACAGGCACATGTGAGACTAGGCACCTCCTTCCATTACACAGCATGAGTATCTCCTATACGTGACTGTATGATGATGAATAGTGTTAGCACTTCTTGATAATGCAGCACAGCAGTAAAGAAAAAGAACGCTACACTAGAAAACAAATGCTATTTTTCTGCAGAATGCAGATTTCTCCTTTTGAACCGCCATCCAGAACTGACTTGGAAGTGGATTCAAAGCCCATCCAGAGAAGACTGTATCTTAATAACTACGCACCTTTAAGCAGATGTTTAAGGATATCTATCTCTACTCAGCAAAGCACAAAAACCCATCCCACTGAAGGCTGATTTCCTCCATAAGTGCACTGTTGAACTGAGATTTTGAAATAAATCATCACCTTCTTTAGAAATCTTCTCTCACTTTGGAGCTCTGCTCTATCAGAAAGAAAAGCCGTATGGAACTAATCATGCACATTTTGTCTGGCAGATAGGCATTATAGCAGATTGTGTTTTCCCTTCAAGTGATGGTCCATATGAGCATGCAAACTGTAGTGTGCATATATTCCAATATGCAAGACAAGATCTTTCGTTCTGTCAAAATCCACATTGATGTAGATCCTCCTCAGTTTGGTGATAATCATAAGAGATGAGCACACTCATCACTGCCTATCTGCCAGTCAAATGGGACTTTACTTTTTTTCTTTCTGCAAGCTGCCCTCACACAAACATTAATCCTTTTGAGGCTGTTTTCATTCTTACTGTATTTCATATGTCACTTGAATTTATTTCCTTGCCTGTTAGTTCCTCAGGAATGTAGTAGAGTTCAGATTACAGATCCCACACATGGCTCTGAAGCACTGTCTGGTGACAAACTTGGATGCTTGCCTCAAGGCAAACTCTTTCCCAGAGCCTGTCCAGTCCCTGTGAGACAATACAGACTGTACTTCTAATTGCTCTTTTGCCTTGCATGGAATGGGTTTCCTTGCAGGTTCATCCAAAGGTACCTAGCTACACAGGTTCCCTGGCTCTTATGAGATGAGACTGCAGGTCCCCTTGGATTGTCCCGTGCTAGGACTCAAGCTTAATGTAACATTCGTTTATATAAATTCATGCTATTTTCAGTAGATCAATCAGTTAATGCAAATATGGTGGAAAAAAAGGCTTCTTAATCTGGAAGACTTTGTGCCAAAATATGAGCCAGTGATATCACCACCAGAACCTGAAGCTGGCTTTCTTTTAAATTCACCTTATTATGAAATTCACCTGGACTTGTAAGTGGCAGCAGGAGCCTTTGGAGATGTCTCAGGTGTCCAATACTGTTTATAAGGGAAGTCTGGAGAGAGATGATATACTAGGCAGAGGACTGCATACAAAAAACATTTCTTATTTAGAATCTCCAAGTATTCAGTTCTTTTCATCCCTTACTGTATACATCTTTTCTTACTCTAAATGACAGCAGTTGCTGATGATCTGTCTCACAGAGACCTTAATCCTTTCCTGATTCAAGACATTGCCTTCTTGTTTTAAACACAGCATTTGATACCATGGTCACAGCCAATCGATTCCTTGGCTCTTCAGTCTTGGTTAAAGGTATGCCAAGGGAAAAGTACCAGGCAGTGGAGGATCTGGAGCTTCTGAATCTAGGTTCATGGAGATCTTTGGCCCCAGGGCAGAAGGGACTCTGAGGAGTTCAGGAAGTTAAAGGCTCCCATTTGATCTCAAGGAATATCTAGAACCACTAAATGTAAGCAACAGCACGCACAATGTTTATTGTCTGGTGTGGTCTGTCCAAAAGTCACTTATGTCCTGCAGGACAGCCTATCAACAGTCCTGAGATACCAAAGTTTAACTAGACATCACTGCTGCCAGAGACCATTTGTCTGTACCTACCAGCCTCTTGCACCTCCAGCTTTGGAGGTGTCTTGGAAAATGCAGTCCTCTTTCTCCCCACACTATCAATCATTGTTATCAACCCCTTTCAACACCTAGCTAGGCAGGTATCTTTCTACATTGGAATCAACCATTTTTGAGGCTAAGGTGTTGGGCAATGCAAATCATGAAGACAGACTGCAATCTGGTTTCCTTGGCATTGCATATGCACCCTCCTATCACCTTTCTGGACTCTTTCCTCATGATTCAACTTCTGCAGCAGCTGGACCCTCTTCTAGCACAGGGGCTGGACAAACAGCCCTCCTCATCTTAGGAAGAAGGACTTTCACATCAGTGACTCTATCCCCTCACAACTTGTATTCCTTTCGGGTTACCTAATGGCAAATTCCCACTGTCAACCATTCTGACAGCCTCCTGACCTCTTGTTGTAGCAGGAACTTTTAAGTAGCTGGAGGAAGTACATATTCAAAACAAAGCTCAGACAGAGGCAGTCTGTAACAAATGCTTCAAGGCATGAATATAGGGTAGACATTTGGTTAGGGTAGACATTTGGTCACACTTACTTACACCTTTTGATTTTCTGTCAAAAGAAATGTATGTATGCATCAGTACTCCAGAGATGTGGGCCATGTGGAAAGTATGCCAGTCGTTCCTTTCGTACTCAGGCAGTGATGGCCAACTGACAACAACTGACAACAATGTTGTCATCCTTACGGGCGGTCTGACTCAAAACACAGTTCAAGACATTATCTCCACCATTTTTTTTTTCTGTGATCAGAGACATCCCTTTATCAGTTTTCTTAGACTTGAGAAGGTAGCAAACAACAGATCTCTGCTCTTCAGTCAGACTGTCTCTAGGTAGTGATAATACCTGCTAGATGTCTTCCTTCCTGTTCTTCCTAAAGAAATGAGGAAGGCAAGATGTCTCATCCCAATTGCAGTTGTGTGGCTGAGATTATTTCAGTTTCACGTCCTATTGTTTCGGATTTCCCAATCAACCATCCCAAATATCCACTAAAAGGATTTGGGAAAGTACATCTTGTTCTGAACCACAGGTCCCTGCATCTCACATCATTGTGTATGGAAAACTCTTGGGGTGAGAGTACAACTTATCTTGCTTGGGATGAAACCTCTGTGTGAAGAGCACAAAGGAGTCTACCCAATCTGAATGAAGAGTGGTCTGGGCTTTTGAGACTGCATGAAAATGTGCCTGCGGAACAAAAGGTTTATTTATGCCTTTTTCTAAGCATAATAATAGAGTACTTATTGAAACTTAGGAACACAGAACTTACCATTACTTTGTTGAAGGTGCATCTGATAGCTGTAGCCCCTTCCCTTTTCCCACAGGTAGGTACTTTGTTTTTTCCTCGCAAAAGTCGCACAGTTCTGAATTTCATTGCACTGATACTACTACGAACACATGGTCTGTACGGAGAGGTAAAGCTGAGGAACTTAGATTTCTTGCGTGGGAGACAGATGTGAAGAGAGAAGATGATAGGAATTTATGGCAGGATGAAAATTTGAAGTATTTTTCTCAAGGTTATCGTTTGGGTTAGACAGATGATTGCAGTGTCAAATGGGCTTCCAGCAGTGAGATGGAGAAGTAAATTTTTTTAATTAGAGATTTAGTTCAACATGTACCTGTACTTGTGAGGGGGTATATCACTATTTCCTTAATACATACATGTAAGAGAAAGAAAAGGATATATTATCAACATCATAAACCATCACATTTTACAGACGTAGCTGGAAATGAGAGACTACGTCATGGATTAAAAAGGCAGTTTGAGTTCACTTGGCACTATTCATAGGGCGGAGAATTTGGAGCTGTGAGGTTTATGGTGAGTGAG
Organism: Alectoris magna; assembly: GCA_030625065.1. NCBI lineage: Eukaryota > Metazoa > Chordata > Aves > Galliformes > Phasianidae > Alectoris > Alectoris magna. Next base: position 83,233,826 of record CM060560.1, read on the forward strand.
AAAGGAACTGAAGGCAGTAGATGAGTGTGCTTCCTTATGTGATGCAATACTTGCCCTTGGAAACTCTCTCACTGAAGCTATCATTTTTAAATAAAATATTCAAAAATTAATGGACACAGTGACTCATTTGTTCTGTCGGCAGGTCAGTGCACCAACCATGCTATAGGTATGCTTAATCTGTTTTTCTGGCCAGTGGTAAAGTTGTGTGGTTTTACTTCACCAGGAATATGTCATAGTGATGCTTGTGCTTGATTCAGAAGTCATACAATCTAAGTGGGGAGAAAAACATCCTTAGAGAGAGAATAAGTATTGATCTAGGGCTGCCTCAGTTCTATTAATCAAGTTATGAATAGTGTCTGAAAGCAAATCACATCTCATTCATCAGTGGAATAAGATACTGGGGAGATTGGGTTGATTTGCAATATTTTCATTGTTTCACCACTTCATTGAGAAAGCAATCATTTGAAAAACAGGAGTGGTTAAAACCTCAACTAGAGTTTGATCAAAAGAGAAGAGGAATAAAGCAAAGGTTTTCTTTCCTTTTTAAGGGGGTTCTGTTCTGTATCTTTAATGGTGTTTGATTTGATTGTTCTTGACAACTTTCCTTATAAGATGCAGAATTCTCCATCTGGAAGAAATATCTCAGTTCTTATGTTTGTGGTTATTCAGGACAGCAGTAATTTTCAAAGGTCGGTGTGTGTGTGCTTACATGCGTGTTTGATAAACACAGCAAATAACATTTTATTTACAGTACTGATTCTAAATCTTTGCACTTCTTGCAATAAACATGTAAAAGGTGATTTAAGTATCAGTATGACATATTCTGTGTTTGCTTCACTCATTACTCAATGAGGTTACGAAGGTTAAAGAAAATAAATGTGCAACTGAAAGTGGCAGATTTATTTATCATACTTTAGAAAGCTCGATACCAAAATCCACATGCTGTCATACAAGTCCTAGTTTAAACTGTAAAAAAAAAAACCAACAATATATATGCCTCAACAATGTTTCATTTCTCATTTACAGATATCATTGTTTGTGATTGTAGGAAATTAAAATGTAATAAAATCACAGCAACATTTAAACAAATATTTTTCATCTGAGCAGCTCTTCTCTTTATAATGGAAAGCACGTACCACTCTCCCTACTTTATATCTGAGAAATTGCCACAGATACTGAAGGCACACGGTAGATCATTAGCTAAGGCAAGAACTGAGATGAGTTTCTTTGATTTGTGAGTGTGTCCTCACCACCTGATTAGGTAATTTTTACTGCAGAAGCAAATATTCAATCTTTATTATGTGCACTGCAGTACAATCTAGCAAGCTACAAGCGTGGGTCTGAAACCCACAGTTCTAGTCTGCAAACTCCAACCAAAAATACAGCGTAGCGGGGAAAAAGATGGATGAAAGAGCAGTGCATCTCAGTGCATTTTTATCAAGGGTCTATTTCTCTGTGTTTCTGCATGTCCCGGCCGCTACCACAGCCATAACATGAATCTCACAGCTTTGACATCTTCTTTTCTCTCTTTGGAAAACTGGTGATGAATCAAGATTTCTGAAGTAAGAGGCTGTCAGTCAATACCCAATATGCACACAGGTGCTGATTTCACACTCTTCTAAACAAAAATCAGCAATAAGTAGAAAGGTAAGCAATACTCAATTATAGCATGAAGTCTAAAATCTTTTTGTGATGTGACGTTTAAAGAGAACAGTCTCAAATATTACTTAACAGAGCCAAGAAATGTTTGTTAGCTAGCACCCTTCTGCGGGCTGTATTCAGCGGGGTCTATGAGATGCTGATAATGAATAGATTATATACAGTTCTGATAGTTTTTGCAAGTTTTTTTTGTGTCTGTGATAGATAACAGAGTATTATCACCACAAACAGCCTTATTTGTCAGGACCAGCACTTTTCATTGTGAATACTAAATTTGAGTTATTTGTAGCAATAAGCACTGCAGTGACCTTTGGTAGTGCACATCGTTATACCTTAGGAATGATCACAGCTCAGAAGAGGAGAGCGAAAGGAAGCAGCACTGCAAACAGTGCAGCTCCAAGGGAGGGAAAGGAAAAGAGCATTGCAGGAGCCCAGAAAGACTGAAGTCTTGTGGCAAGGAGGGCAGCGTATGACCCAGCCCCAAGACTGAGAGACAGCACTACAAACAGACAGCAGAATGGGTCATTTATAGCCTGACTTCAGATATATAAACATGAAGAAATCTGGAAAGCCACTGGATGTGTCAAGATGAGCCTCAAGTGAAGATTCACCTTGAGTCTCATTATGACATTAGACTGCTGCCAAGTGGACAGCTGATCTCAGAACAAATCTGACTGCAGTAAGTAGGGCTGATGGATTTCTGTTGAGTTGCTCAGTCTGTAATTGTGAGCGCAAAAATATACGGTGCCTGAAGTACTGCTTACACAAAACATTTCCAACTATTAGAAAGGAGTAAATGAGAGGGGAAAAAAGGGGGGAGAGGGGGAATAACGGTTATCTAGGTCCATGAGATAAACATCACTGTAAACTTAGGAATGGCTATAATTTTTCAGTCCACCTATGCTTTGTGCTTGCACTGAGGCATAAAGTCAAAGATGTGCTTTCAAATGTACTTGCTATAACAGTTTTACACAGTAAAAGAGCACCTTCTGTATAAATACTAATAGGAATAAAATACTGAGGTAATCAAGCTTTTTGTAACTTTGTTTTACCTTCTCACTTATCAAGGTATTGCTTAGACATATATCTGCATGGGTGTCAGCTCTGAAGTACAGCACATCCGTTACATGTGCTCTGTCAAACAGCCACTTGCTCACCTCACTGCTCACCCTGCAAGGGCTGGGAGCATGACCCAGACACACTGGATTTCACTTTGCCAAAGCAGCCTTCTCTTCTCCAGGCTGAACAAGCCCAGCTCCCTCAGCCTGTCTTCGTAGGGGAGGTGCTCCAGCCCTCTGATCATCTTTGTGGCCCTCCTCTGGACCCTCTCCAACAGCTCTCTGTCTTTCCTGTACTGGGGGCCCCAGACCTGGACACAGTACTCCAGATGGGGCCTCAGAAGGGCAGAGTAGAGAGGAACAATCACCTCCCTGTCCCTGCTGGCCACCCCTCTTCTGATGGAGCCCAGGATACCATTTGCTTTCCAAGCTGCAAGAGCACCTGCAAGCATGAAAAATATTCTGTGAAAGATGCATTAAGGGGAATGGATGGGGAAATATGATACAAAATGAATTCTTTTCACATGGGACAGCTGACATTTCCACGCAGTGCCCAGTGCCGGGCAGCACACAGCTACCACTACCAGATATGGCCATGGATGTTCTGCTTCATTTCTTCAGCACTATCTCAGGGTAAAAATGCAGCAGCGTGGAATAAATGAAATGCATTTTCATTTCTGTCTCCATTAAACATAGCAAATTTCAAGACAAGCTGAATCCAGATGTAGAATCTAGAGCACTTAACATGTCAGACATTAAACAGAATACAACATGCTTCTTTAAGGCTAAGAGACAGTCATTGCCCTATAACATCACTGTTGTTTTAATTAAAGTACCTCAAATGGAAGAATAAAATGGAACCTGTAAAAATCATAAGAAAGTGCTTGTTTATGCGGATGTCACAGAGAAGCATAAAATACAACAAAGGCAGACAATCTTTTCTCACCTGGCCTCACCTCACCTCTCCTATCTGGACTCCTTACCTTAACAAGGTGAGCAGCACTCCTATAGTATCACTTCCCACTCTGTAATAATCATAATACCAGCTCTGCAAGTCTGTGAGGCCAACATTATAAATAGTCCAACCGATAATTTACAACAAACAAGTCAGGTTTTTATAGGACAGGAGAATTTTCAGTCTATCATCTCTTACGTAACTCTGAAATCTGCTGAGGAATGAACCGTCAGCAGAAGGCAGCTGATCTCTGCTCTGTGGGTGTGTGACTGTGCATGGCACGGCAGTACAGGGATGTCTCACCAGATGTCTCCCTTGTACCAAATTCTTAGGTGCAAAGCTTTTTACTGTGAAGTCCAATTAGAAAACCTTCATGATTTCCATTTAAAAGATTCTATGTGTGTCTACTATATCAATATTGCTGCACAGTGATTTGCTGGATACAGAAGGCTGATTTAAAGTAGTTTCCTCATCCCAAAATATAATACGTTACTTAAGAGTTCATCATTTGCTGATTAGATGCATCAGTTTGGTTAGCTGCGGTGCCTAAAGCTTCAAATTTGATTGCATTCATTTTAATCACATAACTCACTTTCAGTAACAAAGAGTTGTTTATTCCAAATGCACTTATGCATTTGAAATAAACTCAGTTATGCCACTTTCTGGAAGCGATATTACTCTTACCAATTCTTAACACCATTAAAGCTCAGCCTACATGGAGGAAGAAGCAGTGGGAGAAGGAAAAATCCTCTGAAATTATTTTAAACAAAAGAGACTTAATTTCCAGTCTTTAATTCTGCTTATGCAGCCCTAAGGGACAGGCTCCAAAAACACACGACCTTTGTGCCTCTGATATGAAAGAGCTGTCAAGTCCCTGCACTGAGAGTGACACTAATAGAATGGCTCATCTCACGCCTCCCCTGGCTACATCTGCATCCCACTCTTTGGCAGTGCTTGGCCATGCCCTCCCAGAAGCAGCCAGCTGCTCTGCCTGCCAGCCCTGCTTCCTCTGGCTCAGAGGACAGGAGGGGAGAAGAAGACTTGGTGAGGGAGCTTTATTTTGCAGCATGCTTTCCCAGCTGCTGTGATCAGGGTGTGAAACCCTGCATGGGGAATCTTACTGTCCGGTAGAAGAAAATCTTGAGCTTCCTGGGCCTGCAATGCAAGCACCAAAGAGGGTAAGCATTTAACAAAGTAAGGCTCAGAGTACTTTTGCTGACAGAAAAATACATCTAGCCAGGCGCCTTCCACAGAATGTACCGTCTCTCTACTAAAAGCCATTTAGAGATGGCTTTTCAGAAATGTTTGTTTTTAGTCAGGTGTTGGAGTGGGACCTAGAATGAACAATCTTACTGCCAACACATGTAAATCTCTGTTCCTAACCTATCACCTGTAACCCATAAGGTGAGGAACAGGAATCCAAGGACATAGCCTTGTTCCAGAAGTGAATGGTCTTCAGAGCTATTTTAGGAAGCAGCCATCAGTGGGCCATAAAATGCTTGAAACACGTCCTCTCTCATTCAGAAGCTCCCTCTATGGCAATGGTGGGGAGGAAGACAGTGGAAAATTCCTGCGCTTAGCAAGTTCCTATATATTGTTTTTCCATCTTTTTTAACTGCACAAGCAGTGAAAAGCAACTGGAGTGACAGCCCGAACTGATCCAGACTGAGATCCAAAAGACATTCTGCAAGAATAGGACTTCGACATAAAAATGGGAGTGCAGGGCCTTAACACAAATGAGCATCAAGTTCATCGACAACATCAGTCTGATCTACTGATATAGGGTTCTAATCAGAAGAGCTATCTGAAACTTAAATCCAACCCTTGAACAAAATAACACATAAATCTAAATGTGCAAGGACTTCTCCAAAAGTAATGCCTCCTGCTTTATCATGTTGGCTCACAGTGTCAGAGGTGGATGATGGTGGAATGGCAGTAGAGGTTGCACTTTCCCGCCAATATCCCACTACGTGTTGTTGCTGTGTGACAGATGGCAGCAGAGGGGCACTCTGACACAGTGGCATCTGATACGGAAGTGCAGATAAAGCAAAGGGGTGCAAATGAATTCCTCTATGCAGAAAAAGCGTCACCCATTGACATTTACTGATGCTTGCTGAATGCTGATGGAGACCATGCAGTGGATGTGAGCACAGTGGGGCGGTGGGTGGTGCGTTTCAGCAGTGGTGACAGCAGCAGTGGGTCACCTCCGCTGGTGCAGATTGTTAGGAGCACAGCAGGCAGGCTCGTGTTCATTTGTGGTGAAAATGCATAGCTCCTCGTGGTGATGATGTTGAAAAATAGTGTTTTGTAGCTGAGAATGTGCTCTATTAAATAATGTTATTGTGCTCTTTGTATCTGTTGTAGTTTCCATGGAAATAAATAGGAGCATTACTTTCAGAGCGACGTATGCACATACGGAAAAACAATGTGACTAAATACTGCAGTGTGCACTTCTGAGCTTTTCTAAGCTGGAAGGTGAAGTGGTGCTAAAAAGAAGGAACAGTTCGTACATTGGCTAACACTCAGAGATTTAATTTCTCCACAGTAGGTAACCAGCACTGACATCTGTAAAAGTCACTGTGCATTAAAGAACAAGAATCCAAATGTGGGTCATCCAGAAAGCCTGCCAGCCCAGCCCTGCCAGCAATGGCAGCTTCAATACAAGCACAAAGGCAGAAGTTTTTATTGCAGTGACTTCTGATGATTGAGCCCAGCACTCTTTTCAAAGGAGGGGCTGGCTGCTCACCAAACCTATTTTAATGCTCGATTCCAGAAAGCTGATGGCTTTGAACTTGACACAGGGGAACAGAGGGCAGGCAGCAAGAGAAGAAGGCAAATGCAGGCAAATTCATTTAAACCAGTTGTGACTCGAGGTTCCTTGTTTTTTTGCACAAGTGCTGAAGCCAATGAGGTGAAACAAAACAGGCTGACTTTACCAGCAGCAGTGTGGAAACAGAGGTGTTAAAATAAATGTAACAGAAAGGAATGCCTCCATTGTAATATTTGAAATAACTCGGAGACTTGCCAGAACAATTTATAAAATTTATTTTCAAATTTGCAATGAGCTCATGTATCTATGTATAAAATGTATGTTTGTGTATATTCTTTCTCTTGACACTGCCATTTTCACTTAACAAACTTCAATCATCTGGCTTACAGACAACTGATAGTAACTGAGACTGTGTGGAAAGGCAGCGGGTTATTTTCTGTCAGTCATTAATGTCACTTAGTAAAGTGGCTTGAAATGCCCTTTAAACAGCCTTAATTCTGCCCACTTGTGGTGGTTTCACAGCGATGGCAGCTGAGGTCTACCCTCTGCAACAGAACAGGTGAAGAAAACATGATGAAAAGAAGGCTGATGAGCCGAGATAAGGACAAGGAAAATGCTCGGCAATTACTGTCATGGGCAAAACAGGCTCAGCATAAGGGAGATTAATGTAATGCATTTCCTACTATTAAAGGAAAAGCTCAGCGAAAACAAAGGCAAACTAAAAACGCCTTTCCCCTCCATCCACCCTCTTCTACCTCCTGCTCCCAAGCAGTGCAGAGGAACAGGGAGTGGGGGCTGCAGTCAGTCTGTAATGTTTCGTCTCTGCCACCCTTCCACAGTCACTCTGCCCCTTCTCGATGTGGGTCCCTCCCACAATGGCATCCACCCCAAGCTGATCCCATGTGGGCTTCCCACAAGCTGCAGCTCTCCCAGCACCAGCCCAGCATGGCTCCAACATGGGCTCTGCCCACAGAGGCCACCCCTGCAGCCCTCCCCAGCTACCAAAACGTAAGCCCAACACACTACTTCAGAAAACTCTCAGCTTACAAATAATTGCAAGGGGTAAATGCGCTACGTCCTGCACCAGGCTAGTATAGGTCTGATCCACTTGAGCACATCTTTTTTTTTAAAGAAAGTGAGCAGTACTTCTGACCCAAATGGTTTTCTGAAGCAGAGCCCGGTTTTGTAATACCCCATCCAAATCTGTATCTCAGTACCTGAACATTTCGTTTATCTACCAGAAGCTGGAATGTCTCCCTGCATAATTCATGGTGTTGTGAATTATTTTTATGTATCTTCCAGCTTTTTTTTTTTTCCAAAAGGCATTTGCTTACTAAGACCAGAAAAAAACAAAAATGCCTAATGGCATTCTGGAACAATCTTAGGCCACGATCTTGCAAACAATATTTACTGAGAACAGTGAGAAACCGTTGATGTATTAAGATAAATCCCAGGTGCTAAACATTTGCTGGATCAGAGTTTACACGTTTGAAGGTGCAAACATAAAGCAAAAATATTTTTGTTCCAAGTCCAGTATCAACGCTTCATGTTATTTTAATCTATAATTTGAAACTGCTACACATATAGCAATGTATTTCATGTTTCTCTCACCTCCTCCCAGGATGCTGAACAAACGAAATGGCATGAACTCCTATAGATGGATCTTCATCTAGCACAGTCTAGCACAGCTTCTCTGATTCCCATCAGACTAATGTAGCAATGAAATGAAGACAGAAGGTAAACTCATCACACAAGCTATAAATGCATGTGAATGGAAATTGATTTTGAAATGTTCTTGGCAGTTTCTCAAGAAAACATCATCACTCTTTCGAGAAAAAAGTGCATCGTGCATTGCTTCAGGATTACTAAGAATTAAAAAACTCTGACCTCAGTTTGCAAAATGTTAAATAAAAAAAAAAAAAAAAAAAAGAGAGAGAGAGAGAGAGAAATAGAGAATTTTATGGCCTCTCAAAATTGAGTAGAGCAAGAATATCACTGGAGCACTGTGTCCAATTCTGGGCTGCCCAGTACAAGACAGTCATGGAGCTACTTGACAGTCTTGTGAAGGAGCACAAAGATGAAGTAACTGGAGCACTGGGGCATGGTGAGGGAAGGCTGAGAGCCAGGGCTACTCAGCCCGGAGAAGAGGAGGCTCGGGGATCTCATCAGTGTAAATATCTGTAAATATCTGAAGGGAGGGCGCAAAGTTGATGGAGCCAAGCTCTTGTTGGTGCCCTGTGCCAGGACAAGAGGCAGTAGGCACAAACTGGAACACAGGAGGCTCCATCTGAGCACCAGGCAGTACTTCTGTAACATGTGAGTGACAGAGCACTGCCACAGGCTGCCCAGAGAGGCTGTGGGATCTCCTTGGAGATCTTCAAAAGTCACCTGGACATGGGCACTGTGCTCTGGGAGCCCCTGCTGGAGCAGGGGTTGGGTCAAAAGGACCCAGAGCATCCTTCCCACCCCAAAGACTCTTTGAATATACTCAGAATTGTACTTTGAAATGTGTCCATCTGCAAAATTTCAGGAGTGACTGTATTCTTCTTGAATATCAGCCTATTTTTAACATCTTAAATGAAGCCATCTGTTCTATTATTTGAATGGACAATGACCATACGTGCTAAGTCAGGTTATTTTATGTTCTTCTAAGTCTGCAGTTGTAAAGGATAATTCATCAGGATCCCATGGAGATACGTCAGTATTTTGCTAACTCATGAAAGCATCTAGAACAGACTGCTCTCACTTACACAAAGTTAGACCTATGCAACTGTGCGTGACTCCACATTCCCTAACCTAGGCTTCCTCGCTCCTTTGGGTCAGCTGAAAATAGCTGGGATAGAAAGAACTTAGAAGTGTCTTATTACAGTTTTCATTTTTGCAAACCCCGCTTTGTCGTAATGCTTTGATGGTTCAACCAAAAAAAAAAAAAAAAAAACAAAGAAAGAAAGAAAAAGAAAAAAAGAAGAAAAAAAAAGCCTGAAATTTCAACAGTATTTAACCATTCATTGCTTGTGGCTGTGCCTGGTCCGGGGAATGCAAAGAGTGGTCACCGTCCCCAGCATTCTTCACCATCTGCAGCTGCTGTGGGTGAGGTCCTCGCCTTCGCAAGCACATTGTAATGTATCACGACAATTACCGAGATAAGGTAGCACAAAGGCAATATAGCACAATGTACAGAGAAGAAAATCCAAGTGAAATAATCGCAGACAAAAATGTTAGCTGTTTTTAAGTAAAAACGTTACTTAACTTCAGATACTGATTTTATTCCTGTACTTTGAAATGGTTCCAAATTCCAGACCTGACAAAAACGTCACAAGTAAAATCCCGGATCTCACATTAACATCAGTTGTAGCGTAGAGGCAATTAAGGAAATTTCAAATTGACATTGTATGTTGCACTGACAGACTAGTTATTACTACAGAACTAGCTATTTTATTTTAATATCGATAATGGAGAACACAGCAGGATTTTGTGCTTCATTATTGTGTTAGCCAATGCTGGAACCATGCAGAGAGCTGCAAATTAACTACTGTTCTCTAAGCATATAAAAGTACTCTTGGTTCATTAGAAATCACCTTGAACATACAGAATTGGACATAATCTGCTTGGCAAAGAAACTGGAGACTGTGAGAGACGTATCTGCAGGAAAATGTCCACCATCCTGACAGTTTCAGAAGGTTCAAGCCAAGGGAAGGAACTCTAGGAACAACCATACCAGTGGGTGGCTCAGGGTAGGGCCCAAGCGTGCTCTTTTGGAAGATTGATTTTTGCCAGAAAAGCCAAAACTTAGAATATCAAACTTCCCGCTCTGCAGAGAATTTGGCATTTGTCAGCAATGGTGTGGTGGTGATTCACCTGTCCACAAGCACGCAAATAAGAATGCATAGAGGTACTGAAGATGATATAACACTTTTCCCTAATGGAAAATGAGACACTTCGTAACAGCTGCTGTGTTTTTTCTATACTGATACTCTTGCTAAATTAATCCAGTCTTTTTAGCCGACTCCCTAGCATTGTTTCCTTGCCTCCTAAGGAAGCAAGGCACACATGGTCATGTACGCCTGTCCATCCACCTATTTATCATTCCACACATGATCCCATGATTTTGCATTTGTTTGCCAATTCCAACCAAACTCAGTAATAAAGACAGAGCCTCAAAGAAATTAAATTTGTATTCAATTCCTAAGCTTCATGAAGCTGAGCTGTGGACAAAAATGCAGTGCTCTCTCGGAGCAAATGGCAGTTCAGTGTGGGCCAACTACAACTACACTCACCAGCCAGACGGGAACAGTGCGACTGGGTGAGAACTGCTGGCATGGGACAGGCCTGGGAGAAAGATGGCCATTATGGAAAATAGAAAACAAATCAGTGAGACATCCGATCTTACTAGTTTTACTGTTCATGGACCGGCTTGTTTAACAATAAACACATGTAAGCCTCAGAAGTTAGGTCCGCTTCATGAAAGCACAAGAACAGTAAAAGTAAACCTAGTGGACTCCAAATGATGTATGATAATTTAAATATTTAACACAATATGTAACATAATCTCTGTGAAATAACCTTCTGTCTTCTGATAGGTAATTTTCCTCGTGATGAAATGGCAATAGAAGCAGTAAAACTTACATCACTTCTGTCATGCAGAAATTGCGTTTGTATTATCAACCATGCACAAGTAACAGAATAAAAGGCTGATTTAGGAAAAAAGCTTTCGCTGTGCAGTGCCAAGAAGTATTTCATTTTCCAAATAGGTTTGCACATCACTGTCAAATGATTGTCAGGGAAGAAAAATTCAAAAGCTTTTGTGCAGTTTGTGATCAGAGCCCATACAGTACAGGTTAGGACAATCTGAGAAATGAAAAAATACTTACAGTAAGAAACCACGAGCATAAATCTCTGAGCAACCAGAGACTGCCGGGAGAAGGATGTGAATGACAGTACTATAAAACCCCTGGGACTGCCCCTGCTGTGTGTCTTTTGGTCAGACTTGTCTGTATTTTGGCTGCTAGCACAGTGTCTGCAGCACACGGCGGTATGTTACTCTTCAAAAACCCAAGTCAGCAAAGGTAGAAAAAGGGCATAAGGGGAAAATGGGTACTTGATGGTTGGACTTGACAATATCTTAGAGGTCTTTTCCAACCTTAATGATTCTATAATTCTAGTGCAGACATGAAACAACTCTGTCTAATTCAATCCCTTCTGCTAACTGCCCAAAAGCCAGCTGCCTATCAGCCAAGAACTGATTACAAAGCAGGGAGAGGTTGTCCTATGAACTCCAGAGACACCCATTTAGGAGTGTGGGTTCCCAGGACAAAGCCTGAGCAGGCAGGGAGAGGTGCTAGCTGCAAACTTTACCTGAAGAGCTCTCCTGAGAGGGAATGGCAGCACTGGGCAGTAACAGGTACTGATGGCTGATTTCAATACACCGAGTGGGAGCTACTCTTGAATTCAACAGGCAGTGCACTCTAATCGGCCTGGACAGCCTCTAGGACAACTCTAAATACACATCTGTTTCTGAAGCTCAGCCTGGGTGTGTGAGCCCAGTGTTTCACCTTCAGCTTTGGAAAGATTTGGAATACAGCGCAGGAACAAAACTGGCCAGCATGTGGGTACCCCAACACCCATGTGTTCAACAAACCAATGTGCTCCATAAGGACAGATTTTCTAGAATGGAAGCAACAGCTTTGAGGATTCAGCTCCCCTCTCTACTACCTATATGCACCACACCTGTCTCATACCCTTTTACTTCTACCATCTGCAATTTGCCTCCAACTCCTTGGCTGCTTGGATCAAGAAGCACGACATACCTAGGAAGCATAAACCAGCGTAGAAGGGCAAAAGAGGGGGGAATTCACATTTTTCTCATCTTGAAACCACACACCATAGGCCCATAATTCCTCTGGGACACTAGGGGAGGGCAAACTAAGATCTGGTGAGAAACATATGATATACATCAGACACATGATATACCCTTCCTTCTCTTTCATTCATATCTGGAGTGTATCTAGGCATTATCCGAGTGAAAAGCATACAGAACACATCATATCTAAAAGCACAACAGTTTTATACAAGGCAACACAGGCAGTTTGAGGCAGTCAGTTTAATACATATATAAATATAAATGTACAGTTGTAAGAAGTTTCTGTGTAATTTGCTTTCAGCTCTCCTATTGGCTTCGGTGTTCCTCTGCAAAAAAGGTACAGCTGAAACCATCATCCTCATTTCTCACTGACTGCTGCATGACATCTGCTTGCCCTGCAGTAGCTAAACATTCTTTGCTTTATCAAAAGACTCTGGAGAACATTTCTGTTCCTTTTCTGCATGTGTTTACAGACTCCTTTCTAAAAAATGTCATAGCAGTCTTACTTGACCCTCTTAAAGAACAATGTTGCTAACCCAATTGATTTTCCTGTAAAGTTCGTATTTATCTTAAAGTATTTGCTGCTGAAACTGGCAAAGATCCATTTCCCCTTGCTGAGATTCTCAGAAAGACGTACAAGCCAAGGTGACTCTTGTGGTTTCTTTCATTGCAGGAAGACAAGCACCTACAGAGAGGATTCCTTCACCATCAACAGGAGGACCCTGTCCAAGTCATCTCCCAACCCAAAAGACTGCAGGAAGGTATCTGCCTTTTAAATCTGAACAAAAGACTGAAAACATGAAGTAAGTGTCCTCAAAATGAGGGGGCAAAAACAATGTCAAGAGTGAAAAATTCAAAATCTCACTTACAAGGTCATTTTTAAGCCTGGCCATATTGATGCAAATATTTACACTTGTGGAGTGGGCAAATATAAACCCAGAAGCACCATGAACATTAGCAGAGAAGTACAAGGAGCTTTGCATTCAGAAACTCGAGACCAAGCATCTTCATTAATTTACTGTTTATTAACTTACAACATTGATGTCATGTTTTGTTATAGTACAGCATATCATAGTTTCCAGAAATAGATGCAAAAAAACATAGTTTTGTAAGAAATGATTTGATTTGTATAAACTATTATTTGATTTCCTAAGCTTACATGTGTAGCATTTGCTGATAACCCAGAGGAACATCTTTCTTTCGGAGAAATGTAAGGAACATGAGTAAAAACACTCAAGAGAAAAAAATGATGACCATAATGCACTGAAGGCAAAGGCATCCAACAGCAAGAATATGGTGCTTCAAGCACCTGGTGATGCCCCATCTGGACTACTGTGTCCAGGTTTGGGGCCCCCAGCTCAGGAAACATGTGGAGCTGTTAGATCAGGTCCAGAGGAGGGCCACAAAGAAGACTGGAGCACCTCTCCTATAAAGACAGGCCGAGGGATCTGAACTTGTTCAGTCTGGAGAAGTGTCCAGGGAAGATTTCATTGCAGCTTTCCAGTATTTAAAGGGAGCTCATAAGCAGTAGGAAGACTTTTTATACAAGTAGACAGTGATAGGACAAGGAGGAATAGTTTTAAATTAAAAGATGGGAAATTTAGGCTAGATGTCGGGAGAGATTTCTCATTGAGAGGATGGAGATGCCCTGGCCCAGCTGCCCAGAGAAGCTGTGGTGCCCCATCCCTGGAGGCGCTCAAGGCCAGGTTGGTTGGGGCCCTGGGCAGCCTGAGCTGGTGGGGGGCAGCCCTGACCATGGCAGGGGTTGGGGCGAGTGGGCTCTGACGTCCCTTCCAACACAAACAATTCTGTGATGCTGTGTTCTATGAAATGATTGCTGTAAGTGGTTTAATCCAAAACCCCCTTGAGGTGATGGGATTCTTTGACTTAAGCCATATTATTTGTCCTGCCCCTGTGTATCAGGAACTGAAAGATGAAAGGCGCTACGTGGAAAGGAACTGTGAAGGCACAGCCCTTGGAAGGTCTTTCACTGCCTACCAGTTCACATAACCAGGGGAAGATGGACAAGAGCTGCTCTTGGTGTTTGCCTCAAGCTTTATCCTGTTGTTGTTGATGTTGACTTGGTTTAACTAGGAGCCCACTCAGTGGGCTATATCTTCTATATATACGTATCGCCTGTATCTTCTGTTCCTCACAAGCTCTGCTTGGCTCATGCCTGAAGGAGCCACAGATGGCCTGGTGCCATCGCGAGGCTGTCAGGGACTCGCTCAGCTTTCCCCTCGTTTACATGTGGCTGCAGCTCCTGGGGGGCCGCTTCCCAGATAAGAATAACCCAGCAGCTCTCTGGCTACCTTTCTGCCCTCCCGCACGCCTCCCAGAGCCCCATCCTCCAGCGGCGTGGGAAGGACACAAACCCCCGTGGACCCCTCATCCCGGCAGATCCTCTGACGGCTGAGAGCAGGCGAGCGGCACCTAAGAGAGTAACGCCTGGAGACCCGAGCCCGGCCGGGAGGACCGAAGGCGCGACAACCCGCTCCCCTCCCGCCGGCCCCGAGGGGCGCCCCTTCCCGCCTCCTCGCTCCTCCCTGCCGCGCTCCCGCCTCCCGGCCGCTCCGCGCTGCCTCCCGCTGCGCAGAGCGCCGCGCCGGCGGGGGCATGGCGAGCCAGCGCTGCTTCGCCAACCGCTTCGATGACTACGCGGGCAGCCTGGCGACCGCGCCGGACAAAGAAGCGGCGGTGCCGTTGGTGACGGCCACCATCGAGCGGATCTTGAAGGAGCTGCCGCCGCTCGGCGGAGGGGCGGCGGGCGGTGCCCGCTGCTGCCAAGGCGGGCTGTACGGCGGGGTGGCCGGCGTGGCCTACATGCTGTACCACGTCGCGCAGTGCCCGCTGTTCGCGCCGTCGCGGGAGGCCTACCTGCGGGCGGCCCGGCGCGTGGTGGACGCCTGCCTGCGCTACCAAGAGGCGGGCGGCGAGGCCGACGCCGACACCCGCGCCGCCTTCCTGCTGGGCGGCGCCGGGGTGTACGCTGTGGCCGCCTTGGTGTACCGGGCGCTGGGGCTGCCCGACTTCGCCCGGCCTCTGGGCAAGTTCCGCGAGCTGAGCGAGGTCTGCGCGCCGCTCTCCTTCCTCGAGTGCGGCTCCGACGAGCTCTTCGTGGGCCGCGCCGGGTACCTGTGTGCCGCCCTGGTGCTGAAGCAGAGGCTCGGCATGGAGGTAAGGCATCCCCGGCTCCCCCCGTGCCGCCGCCGGGGGAGCTGACCTCTTCCTGGGGCAGGCGCTTGTCGGTTACCCGTGCCCCAAAGGAGAGCGTGGGCAGGTGCCGAGGGATCTGCCGGGGGGCTCTTCGAGAGTGTGTCCCTAAAATAACGTAGGTCGGAAAGCAGTAATGGAGGGTAAAGCAGAATAAGGGACCTTATTATTACTCCGAGTGGTGTACGGGAGACGGTGTTCAGAGGCACGTGTGCTTACTGACCCCAGCGCACGGCACAGGCTTTTGGAAATCCCACCCTGTCTTGTGGTGCTTTTGTTGAATGGGAGCTGCACGGGTAAGGTTTGCTTAAGGTTCAGCTCGCTCCTGATTTCAGGAGTCGGGACTTTACCCTCGGATATTGCCATTGGCAACTCTCGGCGTTCCGAGCTTTCATTGAGTACGGTCTAGTAGCTAATCCTGCGGTTGGTTCTGGTGTTTGTTACCGAGCGGTCAGTGCGGTGTCAGAGCGAGCACTCAGCAGATCTTCCTTCCTGTCGTCCTGTCTGGTCCAATCTGCGTCTCCTCTGTTCGTCACTGATTTGCAAGTTTGTGTGCTTCTGGCTTTTTTTTTTTTCCCTCCTGGGAGAGTAAGCAACTGTTACAAGTAAATAAATGCTGTGGGAAGGAGCCGTTCTGCCCCCTCCAATAACAGGCGTTGAGATGGGAGTCCAAGGAAATTCACTTAATGGAGGACTGCGGGGACTCCAGGGGATCGGAGGGAATTGTTAAGTCAGCATCATGGATTTTTTTATTGCCTTGAGCAGAAATTCTTACAGTGCGAAGCATTTAAAGGAGCCTGGCATTCATGCTAATGGGATTCTGTCTGAAGACCCTTAAAGATAGGATGAGTTACGTTATTCCTGAACAAAACATATCCGTACTTTTCATTCTGACAGCATTTTCTGTGAAAGTTCTGTAGAGGCAGCAGTACCATTTCTAGGGGGGTGGTTCTTTGCGGAGGTGTCAGCTGTCTTGGCAGTTGGGGTCACACTGAGAGAGTCTGTGCTTCAGGCCATACAGTGATGTACCAGCTGTACAAAACAGCACCCTGGGCTCTATTACTTCAGTTATTTCCACCCTCCTGCTGGTCTTACATCCTTGACAGTAATCTCTGAGCAGTCTTTGCAGTTTAGAGAGTGGGTGCAATCTCCTAACGTCCTCTGACAAGCAATACAAAGAAGGGGAAAGCTCTCCCTATTTGCTTGCTTGCTGAAAAAGCATACTTTACGCAGCTGTCAAGAGTTAAAACTCCCTACAGGTGAGCACAGGTGTGCACATACTGTGGAATTCCTCCAGCAGGTGAGTTAAGGACAATCATAGGCGATCTGTTATGCCACAGTCGCAGTAGGACATATTCTGTGTCCTTTTACTGATATTTCAATCGGTAAGCTGGACACCCTTCCATAGCATTATTAATTCTGTCACCATGCTGCAATTTTAAAGGTGCAGGGAAAGAAAGAAATGAAAATATTTTAAATTGTTAAGTAATAATTCTTTTTAAATAATTTTAATAAAAATCAAAACTTTTAATTAAAATGCGTTGCTCCTTCTGAGAGCGCAGTGATGATGATCTGTAGTCTGTGTACTCATGCGTTAGCAAAATTCAGATCGCTGATAAAAGTTTCCGTCCTCGTACAGAATTATTTTAATTAGTTCATTGCCAGAGCGGATCCTGCATCTTTTTACAAATGAAGAGAGGGATGCCCAGAGAGAGTGCGTGTAATGTTATTACCAAGGTCAAACAGAAAGCCAGGTACGTCCCAGAATAGAAACAGCTCCTTGTGATTCTAACCGCTGCAAAACGCTGCCTCCTGTAATTTGATTGTGCACAGCCTCACATGGCTCACTGCAGCATGTTTTCTTGTTGCACATGGTCTTTGGATGCTGCTGTGCAAACATTTCCAGCACAAAGAGAAATCCATGCCTTACGCTGAAATATGGCCACTGCTGCTCATGTGGTTGTTTATTCCTCTGAATAAGTCAAATTATAACCCACGTACAAGAAATTAATTATACTTGAAGGGATTTGCCATTGATATTGTGGGCTTGGTTTTTCCAGGCAGCAGAGGAAGGGGACCACTCTATTTCAGTAAATACCAGCTTAGCTCAGCTGCTGTGCCCCAATATTTCAGTCCTAGCTAAACAGCCTCAGTTTTTTAAAGCTTCACATGTTCTTCAGGAAGTTAATCGACTGTCCTGAAAGATCCATTCAGTTGAATTACTTTGACCTCATGTGAAGAAGGTATTTGCATTCTGCTGGTTTTCAGAGTTTTAGGCTAATACAGCATTTTTTTTTCCCTGATGAATTAATTGGGAGTTTTTGCATGAGTAAGGATTACTTAAACAGGCAAGAATTAACAGTCTGATCTTCTTGATGCACAGTGACTCTGTGCTTCAGGAAAGATGGTCATTTTCTTTCTTTAATCTCTATTATGTTGGAATAGTGCCTCCCAGAGAGAGAGAGGTAAAGTGCTTTTGCAGAAACAATATATCATTTGTACAGGGTACACACAGATAAGATGCATGCACTTGAGCAGTCTTTAATCCATGTGTTTTCACTGTTTTCTGCTTTTGCTTCTTCAGGTCATTCTTTTTGATACTGCTGGCCTTGCCTTATTGTGTATTTTGGAGGGAATCCATCAGTTCTGCTTTAATTCTGTTCAATCTCTAGTTGGTTGTGCAAACAGTAGTAAGAGAACATTAAAGTGGTGGTCTTTCCCCTCTGTTCAGGTGGTGTTTTATCATCTGCTCGTGTTATCTCAGTGGCATTTCTGTCCCATTTCATGGTTGATGGAGCATGGTCTGCCTCAGTATTTGCACTTCCTTCTGGCAATGTCACTGTCAGGTAATGGGGGAAAAGGTACAGAAGTTCAAGTGGCTTTGTGCATCACCATCTGCTGAGATGCTATGACTTTCAGCACAACTCAGGTTTTCTTTTAACAACTGTCTGAACCTGTGGGCTTGACTGATTTCCACCAGCTCTGGACTGCAGCAAAAAAGGAAACAACCAATGGCAATATACCTTCTAGGAGGCAAAACAGCATTCTGCATGACTGCCTGGTGCTTCATTCAAGGGACAGGAGTTTCTAAAGACATTGGGGACACTGTAAGAGACGGTTGCCTGCAGTTTCAGTGCTGAGCTGCTTGAACCAGCAGGCTTTGTCAGCAGTGTGGCCAAGCCCATGCCCTCGAGGGCTGAGCCACTGGGGTCATTCCTGGAAGCCCATGTGTTTGGTCCATTTTTTCCATCTCTTAGAAAAAAAATAATAGAGAAAAACAAGAGGAACGACCTTCCTGATGAACATGTTCAGAGGGATTGAACAGTGCCAGTATGAGGACAGGCTGAGAGAGCTGGGGCTGTTCAGCTTGGAGAAGAGAAGGCTCTGGGGATATCTCATTGTGGCCTTTCAGAATCTAAAGGAGGGCTGTAAGAAAGAAGGGAATGGACTCTTTAGCAGAGTTTGTTGTGATAGGACAAGGGGAAATGGTTTCAAACAAAAAGAAGGGAGATTTAGGCTGAATGTAAGGAAGAAGTTTTTTACAGTAAGAATGATGAGGCCCTGGCACAGGTTGTCCAGAGAAGCGGTGGATGCCCCATCCCTGGAGACACTAAAGGTCAGGCTGGACAGAGCTCTGAGCAACCTGAGGTATCTGTAGGTGTCCCTGTTCATTATGGGGGAGTTGGGCCAGGCAACCGTTAAGTGTCTCTCCCAATTCAAACGATTCTATGACTTGGTCTTCCTTTGGGACTTTCTAAAGTGGAAGTTTCTTCATGCTGAACACAGTGTTAATGAAAGGCAGTTCATGGATGGGTTTTAGAAAGGGAGCTCTGCAGAATACGCACTGAAGGGATGCTCTTCCGCATGCTGCCGTGCAAGGTCCCATGCTGGGCTTTTATTCCAGTCTACACCTCAGTTGCAAAAATTGTTCTTTGAGGTGAGATTTCATTCTTTCCCTGTGTTGAAGTCCTTTCTCTCATGTGGAAGAATTTGCCAGTTCATCTGAAGTGCTGTGGTATTTGTAATGTCAAACGCACAAACTGTGGTGCTAGCTGGAGCTCTACTGATTTCATTATTTCATTTTACACAGGCCACTACACAGGCAGAATGTCAGTTTTGCCACAGTGGATTTAAATGAGATACCAGGAGAGATTTTAAAAAAAAAAACAAAAACTTTTCATCCTAGCCTGCTTCTTTTAAATGTACATTCTTCTACTTATGGCTTTTCAAGCCACACAGGACAGATTTTGCATTAATTAGCTTAAATTGATGAATTTAAGCTGGGAGTTGACATGGGAGTTTTCTAAAGTAAAGAGCGAATCAAAGGGAATTATTTAAATCTGGATTTGTTTAGTAAGCATTCTAAAATAGTTTGGGTCTCCATTTCAGAATTTCTCTATCTCTCTTCAGCAGGGCAACAGGAGTCTTTATTTTAAACAGCCTTCAAATTCTGAGTCTGGGCTACTGTGATAATGGCCACCTGGATCCAGCTCAGCATGGTGAATGTCCAATTGTAGAGATTAAGCAGAAAAATTAATTTTGAAAGTGTTGAATGTCAAAATGTCGTTTAACTGGCAGTAAAAAGCACTGTAGTACAGAGGTTGCAGGAAGGATCCTGCCAGGACTGGAAATTTGATTGACACAGTTTTAATGGTACATACATTTTCTGTTCGGTTGCAGAAATATGAATTTTGACAGCTTATAGCTTAAGAGTGATAGTAATCTGCCATCGTCTTCTAAAAAGAGCTTTATACAAAGGCAGTTGGATGTGTCTTTACTTTTTCACGCTGTTGGAAAAAATGTTTGCCAGTTCAGCATCATCTTCTTTGCTGAAATACCAACCCAAGCTGTAGTACTGACATTCCAATATTTGTTTAGTTTATAAAAAAAAGATTCTTATTCAGAGTAGTCTCTTATAGCCAGAATAGATCCCTACTTTCCCATCTTCCTCCTAACACCTTTACATTTCACATACAATGAGTTCACTCCTAAACCTTATGTTGCAGTGCACCTGGCAACCCATGTTCTTTTAACTCTGCGCCTGTGCTGGACTATCGGGTAAAACCTACCCGGGCCAAAGAACTGCACGTGAATACCAATATGGTGAGCAGAAAAATGGCGTTTATTGCGTCGTGTGATTTACCTATATACCTATCCTACTTCGTCTACGCCCCCTAAGCATACATTAACCTTTCGACACTGAGCAAGGGGAGAGTCCTACCACGTCACATCCCGAATCCTCGCTGTCACCAACCACAACAACCTTACCTGTTCTGTCATCATCCTCATCATCACAAGGGACAATTTTTTAGGTCCCCCTTTGGAGTCTGTTGGTGCCTCTCCTTGGCCTGATGGAAGTGGAGGTGTTGAATGCTGACTGTCTTTGTTTTCTGTAGTGCAGAGCGTAATGCCCCTGCTGCGCTCCTGGTGTGAAGAATGGGATCTGAGGAACAATACACAGGCAGTGGAATGTGGGCATTTTGGTGGAAAAGATGCTTAGTCTGTTCTTTGGCCCTACTGAACCTCTGGAAGCATCTCCAGCCACCTGAGGATTTGAACCAGAAAAAATGATCATCTCTCAGTGGGGGTGTGAAAGTTGTTGGTCTCGAAGCACGAGTCACTGATGACCAGTCTGGTGGCACAGTGCAACAACTTTCTCAAACTTACTGCCTTATGTTTTTCAATCTCTTGATTGTAATTCATACTTACGTCATACGTACTGCTTAAAATTTCTGTGTTTCTACATAATAAATATTTGTGTTTCCACAAATAAACTGTGTTTGACACTTATGTTTTCCTCCATGAAAAAGGCTGATAGTGATTTTTTTGCATTGTTACTGCAAAAGACTCACTCCATAAGTGAAGTATCAAGCAGCATTGAATGACGTAATATAAAGAGAGGATGTGTTCAGAGAAGAGCACCGAAGCTGGTGAAGGGGCTAGAAAACAAGAGCTGTGGGGAACTGCTGATGTAACTGGGGTTGTTTAGTCTGGAGGAGGATGAGGGGAGAGCTTATCACTCCCTATGATTACCTAAAAGGAGGCTACAGCAACAGGATGTTGGTCTCTTTTCTCCAGTGACAAGTGATTAGGTGTGAGAAAATGGCCTCTGGTTGCACCAGTAGAGAGGTTTAGATTGGACATTGTGAAGAATTTCCTCTTGGAAAGTGTGAGGTTGAGTGTTGGAGGAGGTTGCCCAGGGAAATGGTAGTCACCATCCTTGGAGGTTATTTAAGAGACATGTGAACATGGCATTTAGGTACCTAGTTTAATGAGAGACTTAGCAGTGTTAGGTTGATGGTTGGACTTCATGGTCTTGAAGTTCTTTTTCAGCCTAAATGATTCTTTGACTCTACATGGTGCAATATGGGGATGCAGAGAAACAGTAGAGGCATGGGAAAAAATAGTGTTTGACAAAGGCTGAGCAGACAGCAGAAGAAAGAATCAATTTAAAAATAAAAGAAAAAAAAAACAACAAAAGGAGTAAAATAATGGCAAAAAAAAAGTGAAAACTGAAGTCTGTGTAGGCACAGCAGAATTTGAAAATGAATGAAAATAGCAAGAAATTGCTCAGACCTTGGAGCAAGGGAGATTTAAATCTGAAATGAAAAGGATTAGGTTCTCTGGCAAACTCGTGTTGTTTTGACAGCTAATGCACTCAATTTAGAAGAAGGTAAACGTACAGTAGAAGAGTAGGGACAAAGAGAAAGCAGGTTAGGGAAGAGGTTGAGGACTAAACACTACAGTTGGTTGAAGAAAATTGCTGTTTTTGTCTGCATGGATTTTGCTTGTCACTCATCTGCTCCTGTATTCTCTTTGCATATGCTCATACTCTTACAGAAGTAGCTGTCATTGCATTCAGTGCTTGCAAATTCAGAACACAACATTATGTCTCATTCTATAATTTCTTTCTCTAAGGAATGATGGAAATAACTACTTGATGCCTGGAAGCCGATGAGGGCATTTTCATGGATGTTCCTGTATTTTGCTTCTAGCACTGAAATTTTCTTATTACATGCATATAATACTATAAATTATTGCATAACCTAGATGGCAATTTTGTCAGAAAGCCTTGTTTGAAAGACTAAGGAAGTAGAAGCGTGGAAGATTGAGCGGCTGGTGAGAGAAGAAAAGAGCACAGGGCTAACTAGAAGCAGTTCCCAATGAAAAAGTGACATCCTCATACCTTACAGAACTGAAATGGATGGATAAAATTAAGCCCTATGCTTCTCCATAGTTATTTAATATGCACCGTTAGAACATTAGAGTTGTATGTAAATCATAGCACAGCTCTCCACCGCATGTAGCAGGGCTCATATCTGGAAATCATCCCTTTCTCTACGTTAAATCAATAGTCCCTACTTTTCTTTGTTAATTCAGCTAGACAGTCTTAACATCAACCCATGGCCATCTTCAAAAGCCTTGTAAGGATTGCAGAGCAGGTATTGTATGTGTGCTGCT
This sequence comes from Alectoris magna, assembly GCA_030625065.1. Lineage (NCBI taxonomy): Eukaryota > Metazoa > Chordata > Aves > Galliformes > Phasianidae > Alectoris > Alectoris magna. Next base: position 83,256,802 of record CM060560.1, read on the forward strand.
CCTTGGCTGGTAAGCTGCTGCCTTCAGCCTTGCCTCCAAGTGGTAGAAGAGCTCTGCAGAAAGGAGCTGGGAGGCAATTAAATGCTTACATCCCGTGGGCTTGCTCTCTGCTGCACTGCATTGTGTAAGGCATTTGTTAAAACTGGGATCTTTGTCAGCTAACTTCACTATTCCCCCCGCCTTTATTTCCTAATCAGAATTCAATATATGCAGTCAGGTCACCATATTTGATAAGGCAATATGTCAGAATGCCTCTTTGTCTGTGTCTGTCACGCAGTTCTTTGACTACTGACAAGAATGAGATTAAGCACCGTGTGATACTGCATAACCTTCTGGCCACTCCATTACAACAGTTCTCAATGAAAATAGCATCAAAAACAATTACTACTTATCTATGTTGTAGGATTATTTTCAAGTGACAGCGAGCTGCTTTATTTTTCCAGAAGTAACAAGGAAAATAATTGAAATAGCTATTTCATTTCAGGCAAACATGGTCAAGAAGTATCTTTATAGCAATTCAGGCTGTTGCTGAGTCATTTGGCATTTCTCAGCTCGGTGTATTTTGATGTCTGAGAGCAGAACCATAAATCTATTTTTGCAACAGTTCAGCTTTCCTGAATTCCTCAGTTTAATGACTTAATATCTGTTGTGCATTGTGAGTGAGATGGAATGGATGTCAGCACTGAATGACCAAGGAAAGAAGAATTGTGCCGGATACATACATCTTCTGGCTGTCCAAGTCCTGTAGTTATTGTGTGGCTTTTTTTTTTTTTTTTTTCCTACAGAATATTTCTGTAATTGGTATGGTGGTTTTTTTTCATGGAGAATGATTAAGTGTTAGTTAGTTGAGTATGGTAAGTTGGGAGTGTGCTGGTCAAATTTAGATTTCAATTTAGATTAAATTTAGATGTCAAGGAAATGGAAGCTGATCTTCCCAACGTGTGTGGGCTGGCAGCTAGAAGAAGCATAGGACAGTCTTTTAAGTGGCAGTGTGCTGATGAGTCAGTGCATAGTGTGTTGGAAAATAGTTGGTATTGCATATTCTGTACTGGCAGTTTTCTCTAGTCTGTCTACTCAGTGATGGCAATTGAATGATAACACAGAACCAAACAACTGGTAGGGTCCTTGAGAGGTCATGTAGCCTGTCACCTGGCCCCCAGGCAGCGTTAAGTGTGCCTGTGTCATTTCTGACTGCCTCTCTCCAACCCATTCCTCATACCCTGTGGTGGTGGAGGTTCTGCATCTGCCCTGCCTGAGACATTATTTTGTTACCTTGCCTATTAGAAAGTCTAGCCTAAGGGCTAATCTGAATCTCTGTGTAATTCAATCCTGATGTGCCTTGTCCTGCCCATTGAAAAGTACTAAAACAGATTATTTTGCTCCTTTTTACAGCAGCTCTTCATACGTTTCAAGGCTCTTACAGTTTCTATCTTTAATCTTTTCTAAACAAACAACCCTATTCCTTCTAATCTTCCCTCATGCACCATGTTTTCTACAGCTCTAGTCATTCTCATTGCAGCCTGCCAGACTCCCTCTAGCCTTTCCTGAAGAGTGCCAGAAGTTGTATGCATAGTTCTGGCACAGATCTTTCTAATTGAGTGAGGAGATAACTTTGTGTTTCTTCCTGGCCTTCTTTCTATTTATATGGCTCAGTAAGATGTTTGCATCGCACACCAGCGTGACACTGACTCACATCCACCTTGTGACTTGCTGTAGTCCAGCAGGCTTTTAATAGGTCACTGCTACATGGACAGGTATTCTTTAGGACAGGCCTCTAAATAAGTGACATAGTTAGGGATCATGTAAAGTCAGGAGTCACAACCATGGAAGCTGTGCTGTGATATACAAAATGAGGTTTGTTTCATTAATGCCAAAGAGAGAATCTCCTTTCCTTTGTTCTAATGGTAAAAGTGAGAATATGTTATTCAGTGTCGTAATGCTAGATATTATGTATTCAGGGGACATAGGCAGTGATAGGCTTTCTTTGGGGAAGTGTAGTTTGAATAACGTATTTCGGAGGCCTATATTGAGTCATTAGTCAGGCAACATTGGAAATCAAGGAATAAATGAAGTCTGAAGAAGCATGTGGAGGTTAAACTTATCTGTTCTTGAATTCACCAGCACCATTAGTCAATTGAAAGCTGTCTGTTTATTTTGTAAAAGTTTCTTAGAGCTTCATCCAGCATCACCAAATTTTATGTTTTTGGCTTGCTAGAACTGGTTCATAAAAAAACAGATTGTCTCGTATTAAAGTAGTTGGGTTGGAAGCAGTGCCCTTCGTTCAGATGTTCATGGGACTTCAACCTTGCTATTTCGTCTAAGTTCTTCATCCCTTCGAAAACCTGGCTCTTGATCTGTAGGTATTTCTACTTGCCACCTGTGAAGTGGCTAACATTATGCTTCATTGTTCTAGTTTTCCAAGGCTAAGCCAATGATAAATTAGGCAAAATTATAGTTGTAATAGCAGTGGCCACCAAGATACACATTCTGTATGTACCTGTTTAGATCTGATCAGGCTTAAGATAATCAAATATGAACCTGGGGAAAAATCTTTGTAGTAGAACAACAAAACAAACTTCTTTATATGCTTTAAGTAAATATTGATTTGTTTGTTCTTGGTCTTGCAGAGCTGAATCAATCATGAGCTTACTTATGCCTGGCTGCTCTTTTTGTACACTTTGTTAATAACGCCAGCAAAAATAGCTGGGAATAATGCTTATGTAACGTCTACATACCCAGAAGACAAAACGTAGATAGAGTTATAGTAAGAATGTTTTCATACTATTTTGATATTGTTCTTTAAGTGCCGTAGAACTGTTAGCTTATTTTGGTGAACGATTATTGTGAGGTAATTTAAAAAAAAAAAAACAATACCAGTAAGCTGAGCCAAAGTTAGAATTGAATCAAAATATCTCAGGAAAAGTAAAATCCTCACAGCTGGCTGAACAATGTACTGACATATATTCACTTTTGAATTTGGCTCAAAGTCACAACATGATCAAGACTGGAAGATGCCTCTGAAGATCTTCTGCCCAACCTCTTACTCTGAGCAGAGTGCTTAGGGCCATGTCCTAGGGTTAGGGTTAGGGTTTCAAAGGCAGAGACTCCATAGCCTCTCTTGGCAACCTCTTTATGTGTTTGATACACTCACAGTATATTCTTAAGTAGATTTTCCTGCCACTGTGAACCACCGAGAAGGGCCTGGCTCCGTCTTCTCTGCTCCCTCCCATCAGGCATTTAGAGAAATTGATAAGATCTCTCTTGAGTCTTCTCTAGGCTGAGTCCCAGAGATAATGCATGGAAAGAACCCATGGACAACTGGAAAAATTCACTGTTACCCTCATAAATTGCAGTCATTTGTGCTTCCTTTGCTTCTTTCGCCACTACCAGCTTCTCAGTGCTTTTCCTCCTCCTCTGACTTTAGTACATTGGGTGGCCAAATTACAGTTTCTTCAGTCACGCCCAATCACTTGCAGCTACAAGCAGGAAAGATCTTGCGTGAAGTCTAGAAAGGTAAAAAAGATCCATTCAGTACCATGTGCTGCCATAGAGCCTTGAACACCAGCTGTATCCCTCCTTTTCAATCTTGGATGTGCACCTACACGATGTACTTTTACAACCACGTTCTCTACCCTGGCAGCCATATCTTTCCATAATTCAGTGGCTCAGATGGTTTTGCCTCTGTGCTACCAGCTGTTCTACTTCCACTCCCCTATAGGACATTTGCCACCATCCATGAGTCGGTACAGAGGTAGAACACTGGTCACTTCTCTCATTCAGCAATACCTAAATGCTGCACAGTTCTTCCTGTACTGCTGCAGAAAATAGTCATGTAAAATGGTAGGTAAATCCAGCGAAAGAGAAATATGCCGCTGAGTGCTCCCAGGGCAGCAATAACATAATGTAGCCTGTAGTATGAGGTAATAGTGATTCTCACTAGTTAATTATACAGCACTTTGAAATCCTTAAATGAAAGGCAATAGCGAAGTGCAGTGAATGACTTTTTATTATTATTGTTGTTTCCTTATGTCTGTTATTCGTTGTCCTCCTTTCCTTGTGAAGTTTGTACTCTAGTCCTAAGAGTAATCTGAACCACGGCTTCTGGCACAGCGGTGTCTTTTTCCCAATGTGCATTGTTTATAGAGTCACAATTGAGAATAAGTTGCATAAAGGGAAAATTGATAACACTTTCCTAATTTTATTCTAGTATCAAATAACAGTCTTTTAACAAGGAGAAAAGTACAAACTGTGATCGCATTACTTACTAAGTTATGTTTTAAAGGACGTGGTAGCCCACACTTTCTCAGTGTAATCTCATGACTGCCCTTGAAAGGCTAGAGTTTCTAGGCAATGCTCTTTTGCTATGGTCTTCTGTTTCAGAATTGTCTTTGTTAGTGTGCCTGGGAAGATTTAGGAGCCACACAGAGATTGGTCAGGCCTTCTACTACCTCAGACAGCTACTGCAGTCAAAGAGTAGGGCAAAATTCAGATGACTCAGAGGACGTGATCACCTTCGTCTGTTTTTCCTCCATTACATTGTCAGCATTCTTCTTGTAGTTTGAGCTTATATTTCTGTTTGGCTTATTGGCATGGCACAAACTGCAGATCATCACACAAAGTAAAAGTGGCATAAGGCCAGCATGGAGTTCTCTAGAATTACCTTTGCTTGAAAGCAATGCTGATGGTACTTTAAAGTGACAAATGTATGCATCAGTTAGCCCGTGAATTATGCTGTTGTGTAGTTTGCCTCATTTAACTGATTTTGCAGGTAACCACATTTTTCTCAGTATCAAATACGTAGGCATACTTCCAGATGCCACATGTCTCATCAATATCTACATGATAGAACTATGCACGTAAGGCAGTGTGGCTTAGATGAATAAAGTTCTGTGAGACAAAGAAGATCACTTGTTGTAAATAACAGAATTATAAAATTAGTGGCTGATGAAAAAGCAGTAGCCAGTACTCTGTTTGCATTTGAATAAAGCTTTTGTTGCAGTGTCGAATATATAAAGTTCCTTGAAAACTTAATACATGCTGATTTGGATGGGGATGTTGTGGATTTGGAATTGGCTGAAAGACCACAGTCAGAGCTAATCAAAAATGCTAATAAAAGACTGATGTAGGAGCCGGCCTTGTGTATTATCTTCATTAATGACCCAGAAGAGGCAGCTTACTGGATAAGAATTGTTTTGGCATCTAAACTGAGAGAAGTGCCAAATACTGTATGCGGGAAGAGAGAAGGTATGAAAACAGTTTAAGAGATTTAAAAAAAAAAAAAAAAAAAGAGCTAAAAGGAGGTTTATTTTTAGCAGTACATGTATCTGGGGAGAATTATCTGTAATACTTATCCTCTGTGCTAGGACGAAACTGACATTCAATTAAGCTGAACATGACAGGGCTTGAGTTACTCACGTACTGAGTTCACATGAGCACTGGCAAACTGTCTGCACGTGTGATCCGTGGCTGCTTATATGTCTGGATGCAACATGGTAGTACATCAGGGTTCTACATGTACATTAATGTAAATTAACGAATTTATGTCACATTTCTTTGCATTCATTCTGCATGGAAATAAGCAGCTAATATAAATAAAAAGTCATAACCTATCCAGCTAGAGGTTAACAGAGTACGACATCAAGAAGGCCAGTTAAATTTTGGACTGCCTACACAGGTGTACCACCCGGCAGGGACATTTTTGATTCACTCTTTGTGTGATTCTTCAGGCTTTTCCGTTGCCTAAAACCTACTCTGGAAATTATGCCTCTAAAGTTTTGCCTAAGGTAGGATGTGTCTGAATGTGTGAGGCGCCTAGTTCACACACTTGAAGTCTCCTGTGTATCTTTTGATAGGGATGCAAAGCCCAAGAGTGCTGCATTGAAGGGCACATTAAGCCACAACAGGATGCGTAAGCCAACCACTGCATCACTGACAATCCATGGAGCCCTAGAACAGATTTATCTCTGCGGTGTTTATGCTACTCTCAGTCTCACTTGCTGCAATGCTCCTCTGCCTCCTCTAAAGGAGGCTGTTGAGCTGCAACCCTGACCAGCAGCTGGGGTGCATGTTCCACTTGGTTCCTCTCTCCCTGTCTCCATGTGGAGATGTGGAGAGTGTGGAATAAAAGTAAACTCAACATCTAATCATTTCCTAACAGCAAGAGCAGGTTGCATTCGCTTCTGGTCACCCTTCCAGGTTTTAGGACCAAATTGGGCTCTGGGCAAATCAGTCTGAATAGAGGCTACAGTATCTTCCTTCTTATATGCAGTAACCTTGAGATTTCATCACTAACCTGGCAATTCTAATTCATATCCCCTCTTTTTCTGACACAGTGCAAGCATTTAAGCTGACGCCTCTAATCTGAGTGTGCTGATTGCTGCTCCTGTATTGTGACTTTGATTGAAATTACTTATCTAAAGTACTGAGATGATGTTCTTTACTGCAGCTCCTGGAGGGAAGTGCCCAAATCTGCCGGTTCCAGAGTCATACAGCTTTTCAGTCGCTCTAACTGTAAGTGCAGAAAGAAGCAGTTGCTGCCTGGCAGCCATACTAATAGAAGAGCTCTGAGTAACAGTTTGCAAACTGCGTTGCGTACAGCACAACATGGCCATTGTCCAAACACTCTAATGCTTCCACTTGCTGGCAGTGAGGAGCTGGCAGTGTTTTCATGGCAATATACAAACAAATTCTTCCTCCTCATGATTTGTTTCCAGTGATCCATCTGGTTTGATATCTTGTACCAGTACTGGGTGGCTCCGGGTAGCTGAACTAATCTCTCTGGAAGGCAATTTTGGAATGCGTTGCCTGTAATATTACTAACCTGTATTTTTTAAGAAGTGGCATTATGCTCTGAAGCATAAGTGTTTACCTTTCTTCTAAAATTGTTGGGTTGAGTTCTGCCAATTGGTTGCATGGCCAACCTTGTATCATCTGTCAGACCTAACTGTTCATATATTGCAAAATTTGATCAGTCAGAAAATGATTAAATATTTATTTGAGTAGCACAGACTCCAAAGAATTGTAATTTAGTTCAGTTGGAGTGGTGGGGCGTCAGTTGGAGTGGTGGGTTTGAGGTTAACCCAAAATTATATTTAAAAAATTCTCACCTTACAGAGCAAGTCAGCTGGTCTGTTAAAATTCCACAGTGCAAGTAGATTCAGCAGAAATTTGCAGGAATGAATTCCCTAGCTTATCTGAGTCTTAGAGGAGTTGAGAAATACTTTGTCTTTAAATTTACTTCTTTCCGTAAGCTATTGTTTTGTTCTTACTTTGCTGTATAAAATATCTTTCCGTGTTCTTTATCACGTTAATTACCTCCTGCCCAGAAAATAAACTGCTGCCTTTTTTAGCTTTACTTCTTAAGAGAATCTCATGTTTGTCTCTAAAATGTGTTTCTTCTTGATAAATATTTTTTGATAATGGAAGAACAGACGTAGAGAAATAGCAGGGGAAAGAGCAATGCCTGATAAAGTAGCTTTTTAATAACCATTTCATTATTACTCTCATGCATCCCAGCAGTATTTGTTTGCTTTTTACAGGGATGCAGTACGCTAAGGAGAGATTTGCACCAAGCCATTCACAGCACTGTGCAAACAGTCGTATAGAGTTTAGGTCCCACTCTTCCATGAGTGTAAGATTTTGAGAAGGGCTCCTCTAAGGTATTGAACCATCACCACTGTGCAGGTATTATGCAGCTACTATCAAGGCATTTAGTGCATCCATACATAGCACCTTAATATGTAATACCAAGCTTTCATTGGTTGTAAATAAAAAAAACAACTCTGAGAGTGTTGTAATTGGGAGCCTGTAACTGAGGCTGCAACCGTGTTCTTTTTCTTGAACCTTAATTTGAAACAAATGAATAAAAGAATATTATTGTGCTCTTCCGTGCTTCTTTAGATCACCTCTGTAAATTTAGCACAGTAACAAGCCATAAAGTCTTCTGTGGGTAATTTGCCAAATGCTACTGTCTGTAGCAGAATTCATTAGCAATAAGTGCTACTGGTTGTGAGTCAGGAGCAAAATAGTGCTGTGGTTGGAATAGAACAGTATGAAATGGGGTGCTCTGCTTTAGTAGCTCTGTCCTGTGCTACTAGCCTCTCCCATTATTTCATTTTATTTTTCTTTGGACACTTCTGCCATGAGAAGCTGAAGAGGCAGATATGTTTTCTCATTTCATTCTAAGCTTGTGTGTACACGCACATGCGTAGAAGGAGGGAATCTGGACATTTGGAAATGAAGCCTAAAGGCATTGGAGGTAGACTGGGAATTCTTGCATGGGGAAGATAAGAGAACTGTATGATGATGAAAGAAGAATTCACTGTCTTTAACATAAGGAGAAAAAAATTATAAGGCTGTTTAATAATTTATAGAATTAAGTCTCTGTCCTCCTGTGTTTCAGATGTACCCAGCGTATTTTGTGAGTTGCAACCATGTAAACAATGTGATAGCCAGCAGTGTGCTTCGTATTCCTAAATAACTGGATGTGCAGTTTCTTGCTTGTAGTATTTGATTAGTTCAAAAGCAATAAACTATTTTTGACAGGTGCATTCCAGGCCCCAAATACTATAATCCTACAGAAAAATTACCCCCCTGGAAAACAGTGGAAATTTGACCTGTGCACTGTAATCATAGCTGCATCTGTGAACCGTGACCTAACATGACAGCTCAAATAGCAAATGAATTCCTGTTACTCAGCTGAGTATTGAATAAGAGCAGATAGGTATACTGACCAGTTTATGTATCCATTTTGATGCTGGGTATGTAAGCTGCAATCTTTCATTTTATCACTAGGTTTTAGTTCCTTAAACAAAGCGTTCGCCCTAGCTTTATAGCGGGAGTGTAAAGCTCTGCCATAAAAAGATGCAAACCTTTTTTTTAAATTCTAGAATCAATGGAGTGGTGACTCATGCCTCAGCTGAAATTTTTAAGTATCTTCCATTTAGGTATAGTAGGAGGTGTATTGTCTTGCTTGCCACAGGAAGCAGTCTCCTTTAGAGTATTTGTTGACACAAAGCAAAACTTCAGGAATTCCAGGGAGAAATGCTACTTATACATGTGGCTTTATTCCATGGAGACACAGATTGTACATAGCATTGAACTCAAGGAAAAAAAATGTGTATTTTTTTTTCATTGCACATAGGTCACACACTCCACATTGATGCGAAGCAATGAATAAGGATGTACCTTCTGGTTACTTCCTTCCAAACTGACAAAAAGGAGAGTCAGATCAAAGCTCTTAAGAGTTAAGAGGTTGCTCAGCTTTATCTATTAGGTTTTGCTGATCACCTTTTACAAGCAAGGTCAGCATTTTACTCCATCAAGTAAGCTGTATTCTTGTAGTCACAGTCTTTAAAGGCTACCTCAGGCAGAATTATTATTGGTCTCAACAGACTGTGAGACTGCTCATTGATTTTATTGGCAAGACATGGAACCACAGCAATTTAGAAGAATAATTGCATTGCATAGAAAACCTAGTTTATTGACCTGTTTGCCACGTGTGTTATTGAATTCCATTCTTGGGGTCTTTAAATTACTCCATTTTTCTTTCTTTGTTAGATAAGAGGTGAAACTTGTGAAACCTCCAGCATGCCTTACCAAGTGTAATACCCCTCAAGTCAAGACCCATTAAGGTTCATGAGGACTTCGGTATTAAAAGCAATATGAGTAACCTAATAGGTGAAATGACTTTGACAAAATGAAAAAAATAACTTGCATGAAACTGCAAAGCCTCTTTTCCTTTTCTGTCATCCTGAGTGGTTAAGATGACTATATTGCTTATGATGAACTGAATATATTTAGAGAGATTGTCTAGGAACTCATTATCAGTCTTTGTCTGTTTCCATCTAATAGTTTTTACTTATTACTTATGTAGTTTCTTCCAGTGTAAACTTTTGTTTTAATTCCTCTTCTCAGCAATCTCACATGAGCAATGTAATTACTGGTGATGAAAATAGCGGAGCTTTAGTGATGTATTGAATTGCAGCATGAAAATGGAATTTATGATAATCATAGAACCATGGAAGGGCTTGGGTTGGACGGGACCTTAAAGATCATCTAGTTCCAGCACCCTCTGCCATGGGCAGTGTTGCCAACCGGTTGAGATCAAGTTCTGTTGACATGCAGATTTGTACAGACACCAACAACTTCTTTTCCAAAGAGAGGTTTGCCTAAGCTGGCATAGCAAATAAGCATGCCCAAGGACTTGCATCTTGCAGACAAGAATTGCCAGGGTTACTACAGTGTTTGGGGAAGCTCTCTCATCCAAGCTTTAATCTTTTGGAAAGGCTGATTTGTGCATCCTGTCTCCTATTGCCCTGGAGCTGTGAACAGAAGCGTTGTTCTGATGCTTCTGTGTAGGCTACATGCATCAACCAATTCAAGCACCAGGACAGCTCTGCTACAATGCAGGCTATCAGTGGAACAACTGAAGGCATGGATTGGCTTTCAGCAAACCAGCAGACCTGCTGCTAAGAGGAAGTGAGCTAATCCAAAATACATGGGTAGAGCAGATGTTCCTTTCATACCAGTGTAAAAAAATGGGTTAGCATCCTGGCACAGCACAGCTACAACACAGTGGGCAGCTTGTTCCTCAAGGCCAAGTGTGAGGTTCCCAGCTTGGAAGATGTTTATACTCATAATGCAGGATTGTCAGGAACACTTACCTCAAGTACAGGTGGATAGACCTCCCATCATGATATAACAGCTCACTGCTGCATTTTTTTCATAAGTTAACTGCAGGACTCGTGTATGGATGTACATTATGACTGAGACTAAATGCAGCCAGAGGATTCCCCACTGATGAAGAAGATTTTACATAAATAACCTTCCTCCTTCCTGTGTGGGGGAGCACAGATGGAAGGAAAGCGGTATCTTTGGATTACTGATCTCTGACTCATTTGCAGTTGTGAAGCTGCTCTGATGGAGCTGAGGGAGGAGAGTTGACACAGAGGAGCACCAACAAAGGATTTGGGTGGCAGAAAGATGACCATTGATACATATATTATGGCCACATCCTGAGTTCTCTATCACCAGAATGTCTCAGAATCACCAAATGGTTGAGATTCGAAGGACCTCTTTGTCCGTTTGGCTCAACCCCTGCTCAAGCAGGGACACCCAGATCAGAGTGCCTGGAACTGTGTCCAGGCAGCTTTTGAACCTGAGCTTTTGAACAGCTGTGCCAACCCACTCTCTTGAAGTGAAGAGGGTGATGGGGACTTTTTGTTTCTTTCCCAAGATCTAGGAAAGCTGCTGTATTAGAAGTAGCTAGCAGCGTCCAGACAGCAATTGGTGCGTTTGTCAACTGCGAGGGAGATAGGAAAGAACAGAGTGTAAACAGAGAGGCTGATGCTTTTCCCCTCTTTTTATTGACCTGGGACAGAGTTTGAGGAAAGGCTGGTTGCTGTTTTTCCTTGAGTCTCCCTAGTGTTTACCTTGACATAGTGAATAACGATGCTCATTCCATTTGACCAACTGTGTAGCAGCACCAGCTGCTCCCAGGAAGCCTGCTAGGTACAGCAGTAGTGGTACTCTGTCCGTTTTTGGAACACTTCATTTGCAGCAATGTCTGAAACTTTGCCTTTCTAAAGGAGAGTTTTAATTGCAGGATATGATTGTTTTAGTGCTATACAGTTCTGACAAGTGAGACCCATGGAATTTTTTTTTTACTCTGTTAGCGATAATAAAGGTGATGCATTGTCTTTACCAATACCTGATTCATGCACCCACATAAGAGGTTAGGGCTGATGTTGTTTCCGTGCTGCTGATAAAAACAAGACTCAAATGAAAATTGACACATTAACCAAATGCAGCAGTGGGGGTCTATAGGGAAGGCTCTTTTTTAGTCAAGTACCATGGGAAATGAATGGGCATAATCTTGTTAATGCGAAGCTTACGCACACTGCCATGGAGTTTTGTTAACGTGAGAAATCTAGGAGAGTGTGCTCTCTAGAAAGTACTCTTGATCATTTTACGGCGCAAAACTTGCTGTATTAACAGCATTAGTACTTCAGAAACTAATCTTATATCTGATCTCTCTCTTAACAAAATGCTTTCAGGACACTTCATTTTAAAAAGCTTTGGTTTGTTGTTTTTTTAAATGTACCTGACACCGCCTATAGGGAGTGCAGCCAGCTGTACAACTGGAGCTGGGTTTCCCAGCTTACTGCAGCAGAGGTGCATCAAACAAACTGGAACAACATTGTGGAGAGGCAGCAACTGTATCTTTGTACCTTCTGCTGTGCCTTGTTTTCATAGCATCATCTGAGAGAATAATCTGGCCGTGACACTGCGTGGAAAGGTTCCTGAACAATCCCAAGCCCTGACTTTGGTAGAAAAAGATCGACCTCAGCAAATTGAACTTAAACACCGTATAGTGCAGTAAGTTGTCATTAAAATACCAGGCTCCAGCGCCTTTCTGCTCCAGTCAGCTGTCCTGCCACATAGAAATTTGCATCCTCCAACAGTGGTTTTGAGTATTATAACTAATTCACAAGCTCCCTCTGCTGGTCTTCCAGAAGATGAGACTGGTGGCAAAGCTGCTGTCAGCTTGTTTTCTGACTGACTCGATTTCTTCAGCTGATTTTGACATTTCCCATAGCATCTGAAGAAACATATGATCAAATTCATGTAAATGACTTTTTAGAAGTGTGACAAAGAGAGGTTTGATGGGTTAGATATGTACTGAGAAATTTTACATGCATGGAAGAAGGCTTTTTCCATAGTAACGTAAGGGTGCAAGTTACCTCCTAAAAGTACTGATACATCTACAAGCAGATAATGATGCTTGGTGTTCAGTAACGCCTTCTGTTTCACACATACGGGAAAGAGCCCTGAGAAAATAAATATACATTGGTGAATTAAAAGTTTACTGTCCTCAAATATGCTCAATACAGTATGCAGTTCTACGTAGATTTTCAAAAAGCCTATCATGAGCCCAGGGGTTTGTACTGAGCATTCAGAGGGATAATAAAGTGCAGAATATGTTAATATAATCAGAACCAATGAAAAACTGGTTCTGCTGCTGCTTTCTGCTGTGTTCTCAAGGTCAAGATTTCTGTCCATGGTTTTTGAAACGCGTATCTAGGGCGCAGCAGTGTCTTAGTCAGTATATTGGTAAATCTCTCTTAGCAGATTAAATGGAGCTGTGGAGTTATTTACTTCCAGCTAAACAATCTCAAGTTGAGAAAGACCTCTAACAACAAAAAGAGCATCATGCTCTGTGATTGTTCTAGACATAGCCTTTCCTTGCTGCGTTTTAGCGTGGATTTCCTGAATAATGTACCTGGCTTAAGTCGTTCACATATCTGTGGAATGCCTTAATGGAAGGATGCACATTGTCTGCGGTGACACAGGAGAAAAGCAGAGAGACTATGGAAGCAATCACAGCAGTATTGGTGACTCTAAGCAGGGCTCCAGGGCATAGACAATACAGTACAAATACTGCGTATCAGTACTGAGCAGTTATTGCGCTTAAAGTAGAGGGTGAATGGAAATGCAGTGTCACCAGTATGAATGGAGCTTTTTTTTTTTACCAGCAGCCAGCATCGCTGCACAGTGATGTAAAACACAAAGCAAAGAACTCCACCAACCTGCTGGTATGGAAATTACAGGTGAAGTGTAGAATACTTTTGCAAATGTATTTCAAACTGTGATCTAGTGGGGGAACTGAAATGAACACTTCTAGGATGACAGAATGGATTTAGATGTCTTTTAAAAACACAAAAATAATTAGCTGAAATATTAAGCCATCAGCAGCATATGTCTCAGTGTCAGTAGTCTTTTGGTTGAATACTGACATAATAAAGAATAATTCTGCCTACTCTGCAATATACACATGGTAAATGCCATTCAAGTTTATAAAAAGCATAGCTTGAGAAGTTTGATGTGTGCATGATTCTTTTTCTGGGCAGCATATTCTCATGCTGATGTTATTCTTCATTAAAGCATCATCTGGGTTTTGCCAGAGGATGTGACAGCAACGTGCAGTTTATCCTTTAAAGACTTCGAGAAGATTGGTCTGTTTCTTTGCTGTCTCTGATATTAGTTCAGTAATTCCCAGGGGCGAGTTGGCACCGTGACTACACTGAAATGAAAATGAACTTTGTAGCATAGGGCGGTTAAACCATCTGCGGCTGTGATCTGTGTATTCTCCAGTGCTGTGAGGGAGCACACAGAGAACACCCACAGTTCTTGATTTGTGGTGAGATGAAAGACATCTTGAGGAGTTTTTAACACAGATTTTGTTGAAAGAGAACGTAGCGAGCCAGTGGAGATCTTAAATATGATACCGGATCATAAAAACCCCTGGAAGACGACTAGTAATTATTACGAGAGTCTCTATTCTCAGTTAATCACTTCCTAGAATAAGGAACAAATACAAATCTGTCATAGTTAAGTGTTTTGGAAAACAGCAGCTCTGCCTACGATGCCTGTGGATTGAGGTGCTTGGGAGGAGCTATTTGGAGTCAGCGCAGAAATGTTCCTATTCAGCTCTTAGTACACATCTCCTACCTGTCTTGTGCTTACAGGCCAGTCCAAGTGGCCTGAGACAGAAGATTGCTGTCAAGATATACACGTTATTTTCTTCCCCATTTTCTCTTCAGTCACGTGGATGTGACAATTTCTATCATCCATTCTAATCATAATTTTTAGTAATCAGTTTTTATCTGACCTTGCATATGGAAAGTGATATTATTATGCCAGACAATGGAGTATACTGTGTGCATACACGTAAGTAATCATAGTGCTTAAGCACTCTGCATTTTACACTTGCCTTTTATTAAAAAATGGTGAATGATGCAGTTCTTACTAGCTGAGATTTTGTACCCAGCATTGTGCAGTGCTGGATTTGGGTAGAAATCCATTTAAAAACCACAATTAGCATTTTGACATGGTCTTTAACTCAATTTAAAATTAAAGGTGCTGAACATAAGTTGATCAAACACGGTTTATATTGAAATCCAGCTCGCTTATTACAATTGCATAGAGAAAATGAACTGATGTCAGTGTCTCTAATCAGCATGCTTTTGCTTTCCAGAATGACAATAAGGAGATCTTGGCCTTCACTTCTGTTTTTCAAGGGTTACCTTACTAATCCTTTTACAAAGTACAGGATTTAGAGGATTAGGTCTCAAAGTGCAAGACTAAATCAGAACTCAGGAGAGAATGCGGTGTGTCTCGCCGTGTCTGTGATCTGCTCATTTGTTTAGGATTTAAGCCATTATTAAATTCAGTGAAGCTGAAACAATTAATCTTAAAATGACTGGAAAAGGGTGAAGTCTCCAGATGTTAACAGCTTATTTACTTCTACCGCAGTAACACTAATCAACATCAGAACACTAATCAACATCATAAGAACACTAATCAACATCAGAACCGGCTTCTTCTCCAAGTTGTACAAAGATAGACAAACAAGATTTTTTCAGTTATTTCTCAGCCAAGTTCTGACTGACATTAATTATCCACAGTGTCTTTTCCGTGCCAAAGAAAAGTATACATTTTTATAACAAATGTTGCCTCCAAATTTAATGTAGATGGCATTTTTTAAATTTAAAGAATTAACTGTGAGTCCTCTGATATTAAAAATTACAACAAAAGCAAATGTGTTCATAGCCATCTGAGACACACTAAGTTGATAATGTCAGTTAGCTTTAGGATTATTATCTATTTTGTTATCTTTTTAAGGGTATTTCTACGGCTTTTCCCTGCCTCATTTTACTTTTTATTTTTTTCTTTCCCAGAGCTCGTTTCAAAATCGGAAATGTATTTCTGCAGAACTCAGGTGCCATACAGGCTTTCCCCTAAAGCCGGAATGCTACAGCACTGAATGATGTTAATGACCTAGGTGCTGTCAAGAATGTGCAGAGGGACATGCAAATGATTGCAGTGAATTACGTATCATTAGCGCTGTAGTAAAGTGCTGCAGAAGAGATTCCTCACTGAATACTTCAAGTCAGTAACTTGGAATAGTTCATGTCCGGTGCAATTTATGGCTTGTCAATCCTATTTACATTTGACACCGCTGAGTGGGATGTTTCTTAGCTCTCCTTTAAAAGAAAGGCAGTGTTAATCTGTTTGTAATGACAACATCCAGTAAATATAGCTGGCCATTTCTGTGAGCATTTCTGTGAAGTAAGAAAGGGTGGTTCTTTAGTAAGATGTTTGTGAGCCTATATATGTACTATCGGTTTTCAGTAGTTTCATACTCTCTTCCTTGCTTCCTCTTTTTTTATTGTTTAAGTGAAAGTCTGTCTCGTTCTCTACGTCCCACTGAAGACTGTAATATTTATTTCTCTAGGTCTGTTTTCCTTTGCCTTCTCATTCTGTTCCTTGCTCCGGTTCTTGCATCTTGCCTGCTGCTTGTTGTCTGCTTCCGTCAGGCTGAAGTACCTCTGGGAAGGGAAGGCAGTGGCTCTTGACAGTTGGACTAGATGATCTTGTAGGTCCTGTCCAGCCTTGTGATTCTATGTATGTGATTCTTAGTGAGCCTTTTTTTACCTCATCTGTGCACCTCATCTGTGTACTGCGCTCAAGTGTGGGGCCCCCAGTACAGGAAAGGTGTGAAGCTGTTGGAGAGGGTCCAGACGAGGGCCATAAAAATGATCAGAGGGCTGGAGCACCTCCCCTCCGAGGACAGGCAGAGGGAGCTGGGTTTGTTCAGCCTGGAGAAGAGAAGGCTGCAGGGTGACCTCATTGCAGCCCTCCAGTATCTAAAATGGGATTACAAAAAGGAGGAGAAACAACTTTTTACAAGGGTAGACAAGTGATAAGACAAAGGGGAATGGTTTTAAGCTCAAGGAGGGAAGGTTTAGATTGGATGTCAGGGGAAAGTTCTTTACAGAGATAGTGGTGAGGTGCTGGTGCAGGCTGCCCAGAGAGGCTGTGGATGCTTCGTCCCTGGAGGTGTTCAAGACTGGATTGGATGGGGCCTTGGGTAACCTGGCCTAGTACCAGATCTGGAGGTTGGTGGCCCTGACTGGGGCAGGGGGGTTGGAACTTGATGATCCTTGGGGTCCCTTCCAACCCAAGCCATTCTATATGATTCTGTGATTCTATGACCTAAAATTTGATTTTTGCTTTCCTGAGATGGGATGAAACTCTATTCTGGAGAAACATTATGTAAAAGTACTGTGTTATGTAAGGAGCTCTTAATAGGAATGTACCTTACAGCATGCTCAGACGATTGAAGGCAGTACTTTGTCTTGTGCACCAGGAAAAAAGCAGAGTCACAAAAACTGTCTAAAATTATTACAGTATTCGTTATGTTTGTTTTGATGTTTCTGTTTAGGTGCTGACCCCAGCACAAATAAAATCAATTTGCCTGGCCATTCTGGAATCAGGAAAGCAGTATGCAGTGAAGAAGAGGAAACCTTTCCCACTCATGTATTCCTACTATGGAACAGAGTATCTTGGTGAGTAAAACATGAACTGCTTTGACAGTGATGCAGTGCATAGATGCTGAGACAGTAGGTAATTTACAAATAAAATATATAAAACCTACAGTGTTGGATTTCTCCTGAGTAAGCTGTTTTCCTTTCCTAAAAGTGATGTTTCTTATTCTTAACCCTTTGAAAAAAGTGTTTAATTATCATTATTGAACCTTTAAACTTTTCAGTCTGGTTCCAATTTGGTTCGAGTTGTGATTGAGGTTATTTCTCTGCAGGAACTGAGTCTAACAAGGCACAATCAGCTCCAGTTGGAAAGAAGTGTAACAGCAAATATTCAAGCAGATAGCACAGTAAGAGTGTGCTTTCACATTTATGTTGGGGAGCTGGAAAAGACAGAAGCAGTACTAAATCATTGTATCGTGCAGCTGAAGTGTTTTCATTCCATGAGCTGCTATAATGTGCCTTGAGAAGACCAACCATGAGCTTGACAATGAAATAAGTCCCCAAAGAAAGATCCAGGGGGATGCAGGTGGGACCTAAACCTCCCCTCTCCTTTTGACTGTTGCTGTTCTTTACAGGTGCAGCACATGGGCTTTCATCAATCCTTCAGATGTTACTTTCCTATTTTGAGTACCTGCAGCCAGCAGATCAGGAGCTTGTGTGGCAGAGTGTTGACTTTCTCATGGACCAAGAACAGAATAGCAACTGGCCTCCTGAGCTGGGAGAAACAATTGAGCGGGAGAATGAGCTTGTTCACTGGTGTCACGGAGCTCCAGGTTCTTTTCCCATTGATGCTTTGCATGGCCTGATGTTTCTCTACATTTGGTGATTCCATGTAGAAGATAATCTCAGGTTAAATTTGTCTGATTTTGGCATTTTATGAGATGAAGGTGAACTATTTATTATGGCAGTTAAAAATGTATTATTTATTGTCAAATCACCTGGAAGGACAGGCATATTCCCTACTTTATAAGCATTTGTGATCGAAATGAAAAGAGTTCTGGGGTTCTGGAATACACAGATGCAGGCACGTGTGTGAGTATTGAGAAGGCATTCAGAAGAATTTTTCCCTCTCATCAGAATCAAAGGTTAAGCCTATGCATATTACACAGATATACATTAATTTGACCAAAATATTTGCACGTGAGGGAGACTTTGTACTAGCAAGAGGTTTGGTTTTTTTTTTTTAATGCATCCATATACAGCTACTTTTAAGAGAGAAAGAGAATACTTCGCTTGGGCTCATGAATTAAGGCTGATGTCTGTCAGTTCAGAATCTAGCCCAATACCCCAGCAATTTGGGCAAGGAATGCTTTGTGCTGAAATTGCTCTTTTACCCACTGAATGAGTTTTACTGTTGACCAGTCCTGTTGGTTTTGTAACATGAGCCTGGAAGGTTACAGAGAAGCTGGCTTCTGTTCAAGAATGTCCATGAGCACTGAGGCATTGCTTTTCAAGCTTTTCTATTAAAACTTCAAAAAGTACATCATTAATTAATATCCCTCAAATGAGCTTTTTGTTGGTGCGTTATCTTTTTGTTGGTATGGTGAAGGAGCAAGATTCTTGCTCTTGCACTCTAGTGAAGTGACATGAAAACAGCTTTTGCTTATCAAGCTTTTTTTCATTTTTAAGAGAAAAAAAGTGACTTCCATGATGTGGCTGGCCTAGTGAGGAAATCTGCAGGGAAGATGCCCTTTTTGATTCAATATCTTGACATCTTTTACACGGGTTTATTAATAAGTGGTGAGATGCAGTGAGACTCAGCCAAGGTGACAAAATCACAAAGGTCATAGAGAAGTTACTTTGGAAGACATTTACAGACATCTAATTTCATTAATTGTTATGGTTCTTTCCCAGAAAATCCTGCATCCTATCATTGTTCATAGGCAATAAAGCACACGTAGCTTATCAGAACACTCTCCAACTGCTTTGATGTGTATTGTATTCAGACTATGAGTGAGCTATTCAAAATGCTCCCTCGCAAGCAGGTGCTTGATTTGGTCATACTTGTTCTTTTAAGGTTACGATGAACTGAGCAGTGCCATGCTCTGTTGAAGATTATGATCAATTTATTTGAATCTTCTCAAAAAATAAGCTAAACAGCTATTTTTTTAAAACGAAGTTAGTATTCATAACTGTTCATAACAAGCTTCTTTTCTAATTCAGTGAAAAATTGTACCTGTTGCCAGTATAGTTATATTGCCCATCTTGCCCATCCTTGTGTTTCTGTCAGTTTAAAGAGGCAAGGTGGCTGGGGATTTGAAATGGGCAGAACATGGTGATGAGTGCTTACTATTTTAAAGACAGAAATGTGGCTGCTGTTTTAAATTGCTAAACCACTGGGAATATTAGAGTAAAACTTGAAATTGAGTGTTGCATTGAGAAGATTGAAAGTGGTGGTGTCACAGGGAGTGTCTTAAGTTTGTCTCACCGTATATTTTGTAGCCTACCAGATACTCTCTCCATCATATGTAGACATGTGACATTGACGAGTTTAGAGCATGAGACTGCAGGTTTATTTTGTCTATATATTATATATATTTATATTAATCTTTGTTTTGTTGTGTGTTCCATGGAAGCCTTGGCCTACTTATTACAAAAGACTCTTCACTGCTGCTTTCCTAGGCATTGCATATCTGTTTGCCAAAGCTTACCTGGTTTCCAAGAAGCCTCAGTACCTGGACACTTGTATTCGCTGCGGAGAGCTAACCTGGCAGAAAGGCCTGCTGAAGAAGGGACCCGGAATATGCCATGGGGTGGCTGGTAGTGCTTATGTGTTCCTGCTGCTCTATAGGCTCACTGGAAACTCAAAATACATCTACAGGGCACAAAGGTTAGTATTCCTAACTTTCTGGGTCATACCAGAAAGTCTCAAGAACATTCACAGCTGCTTAGGGCCTGCAATTGCAGCATCGTGTGCAGCACTGTTGTCAGGCTGCCTGCAGTGGGAGAGGTGCCTGAGCTCCCTCAGCTGCCTCCCTGGCTGTGGCCCGGCATTCCTGCTGAGGGGGAGCCGGGTGGTGGGAAGGAACAGCCTTCTGGGATTTCCTATTTCTGTGATTTACTCTACATGTTTAAACTGATAATAATAATCATCATCTTTTCTTCTGTTTCTTAGGTTTGCAGAGTTCTTATTTACAGAGGAATTTAAGGCTGGTTCCCGGGCATTAGAAAGTGTATATAGTCTGTATGAAGGCTTCTCGGGGACTGTGTGTTTCCTGACTGACTTGCTGCAGCCCAACCAAGCCGAGTTTCCTCTCTTCAGTGTCTTTGTCTAGAGAACAACATCCTTCAGGGCCGCATTCCTGTGGCGACGGGAGAGGGCACCTGTGGTTTCACCTATTTGTGAGAGGCTATTTCCAAAACAAGCCAGTGGTACCAATAATGCTAGCCTTAATGTAGCTGGGAGGCAGGTGAGAGTACATATACTTGGGCTTTGGGTAAGGGAAGCATGTGAGCCAAAAAAAAAAAAGGGGGGAGGGGGGTCAGTTAAAAAAAGGGGAAGGGGTTGAATCTGATGGGGTAGATATTTATCTGTAAAGAAGTAAAATATACTTAAGTGATAGAGAAAGGAGCATTATCGAACTTTTAATTTGGTGGCTACATAGGAGAAAAGGCAAGCTAGAATTACAGGGACGCGCAAAGAAAAAACAAAGTGATACATCCAGGATGTTTTAAAAGGAGACCTGCAAAAGCAAGTCTTTATGCAGTGATGCACTTTCCAGGGCGGGAGTTGTAGACATGTCACTACACTGCACAAAGGCAAAATCTGGGATTTTGTACCTAGACTACGTTTACTTGTACTAGTGCCATGTATTAGAAATAGCTGTATCCTGGAGCTCTTTTCATGTCTATGTAAGGATAGTTCTGTAGATAGCTATTTATGCAGCCCTCAGTTTCAAAGGATCATTTCATTGAGCAGGGTTTCATGTGTGTAAATGAGAACTGAGTTTGGCCCTTCCTTTTGGAGCTCAGCCTGTGGTGAGGAGCCGGTCTCCTTACTGGTTTATCCTAACTGTGGCACTCTCACCAATACTTTCCCTTCTGCAGGGATAATTAGTGCTGCCGTGGAAGAGGCTTGGATTGAAAAGTTACATAGAAAAGATACCACTGGCAGATCCTTCTTCATAGTACAGCGTTGCTAGAATAGGTATTCTTCAGTGATACAAAGCTTCCTTTAAAAATTAATTACCTTGAGCAGCATTTCTGAACAATGGCATACATAGTTCAGAGAACAGAAAAACAAATTTCCTGATGAATTGTTCATTCCAAGCCCTGCAAACTGAATGCAAACCTCCGACAGCAAACTGAGCTTAAGAAAAACCTGGTAGGAAAACTCAAAACTGCTTCTTTTCATGGTGAACAAAACAATGTATGTGCCCAAATGATTTGTAGCTGTAGAAATAAATGATCTCCTCAACGCTAGTTGCACTAGCACTTAAGGTTGCAATTATACTGTTTCATATATATTATATTTATGAAATGACAAGTAAAAGCTAAAGAAAATGCTAACATAGATTTGTAGTAGAAAAACTATAAAAACAAAACCTATATTTAAAAATCTTTACTACTTTTATTTATTTTTATTTATTTTTATTTATTTTTATTTATATGGGAATAATGTAATACAATTACCTTTTAGGATGGATTGGGAAGGCCAGTGTGTCAGAACTTTGCGTTTAGAGTGAAAAAACTGACCTATGTGCACTGCCAAACATTGCAGTCCCTCCTCCTGCATTCTCAGCTGGAGATTACAGTTTCCTTATATTTAATGCTTAATGGATTAAAGCTCCCATTTAATTTCAGTGGCTTGATCAGGCTGTAAGATAGAGCCAAGTCTTGCAATCCTTCCACATTTTAATACACTAATTCCATTCCTACTCATGCCACTCATTACAACAAGATGACTTGCATTATTATGAGCCGTAGATTAGTATTTTTGCTATTTGTCTTGCACTGTGCAGCTCTAATTAATTACCTAATCACAGAAGTAACCATATTTCTTTGGTGACACAAGTAATGTAGTTCAGCTTATCAAGTGTTTGGGAATCTTTTGATGAGTGTTAAAATTCAATATACGGATGTTAGGGTTTATAATCTGTGGGATAAAGGGTCTTTTAAGAAAGCCATTAATGTCACTTCCTTCATCACTGTGAGCAGTGAGATGCATACAAACAGGCATGTGTATTTCATAGAGGGGTTTACATGTGAGGCTTAACTAGAATGGAAAGTCCTTGTGCTCTGCCCAGCCATGTTTAAATGCACCTGTTAGAAAAACAGTGCAGATCCTAAGCCCTTTAGGATTCTCATCTAGTTTCTTTCTCTAAAGAAGATGGATAATCTATTTTATAACCTTTTTTAACAAGTTATTAAGGAAGGTAACACTCTTGTCTATCCACTTTTTCCTTGTGATCATTAATTTGTCAGTCTCCATTTGTCTTGTAGGGTAGCGGTACTCAGATTCTGTCTTATTGTAAGACACAGAAATGGGTTCTGCCGTGATCAGGCTCAGGCAGTTGCAATCCTACCTTTGTTGCCAAGTGTTTTATTTACAGATGTAAACATTACAAGGCCTAGTGTTCTAATAAACACACAGTCAAAAAAAAGCTAAACTTAAGCCTTAACAGAATCTACACCTTTCAGCACAGTAACCATGACCTCCTGATTTTGTTCCCAGTGCCTACTTTTTAATTATCATCAAGCCACAGCATTTAACTGCATCCAGTTAGGTTTCTTTTCCTCAGGAGAGGCTTGAAGAAGGAAATCTTTGCCAAAACCTCAATATATCTACAGCACAATAAATAAATAAATGCAGTAATTTAGATCCTGACCAAGTCATGAATGCTGATATTATAACAGGTGTTTAAATTGACCATGAACAATACATCTCTGTAGGATTCATTCCTTTAGATTTAGATTTAGAGACAATTCAGACCATTTATGATATAAATAATGGTAACAAAACCACCCGGTCTCACAGGATACATCTTCTAAAATCTTGGGACAGATTTAGCAGTTAGAGCTGGTTCTTACAGCCTCTGTTGCTTTTCTTATCTGACCTGGCTGGGCTGAGGGGGAGACAGGATGTGCTGTGGTCACAGGTTCTGAACACAGCGTCCATGTACTCCAGGGCTATTCTGAAATTGCCAGTCACTAAGCGGACATGGGTTTTTGTCTTTTAATACTCTTAATCTTCAACATCTTCAACTTCCTTTTTTTTTTTTTTTTTTTTTAACTTGTTTACTTAAATTAAATGCTGTTGCAACCTTGATTTGTTGTAGTTAAGACATGGACAGGAAAGCAACGTGACTAGAGCCTTCGGCACTTTTAGTGTGATAAAAAAAATAGGGTCCTTTGTGTTCCCTCCCTTCTGCTTGGGGAAATCAATTATGCGTCCTTTGCTGGGTATTTTCAGCTGGATGCTATTTCCTCCTGCTCCACAATCAAACCTAAGAGACTGAAAGATCATATTCCTGAACAGATTCTGCCACAGCGCTGTGACAAAAAACTGCATTACCAGAAACTTCAGAAGCCTCTTTCAGAGTGTAAAACACGAGTTACCAAGTCACCTTTGCACATTAGTCTCACCACTTCGTTAAGTTTCTAAAGTGTAGGCAATAGGACTTTAAGTGATACAATAGTATTTCTGATTGTGCTGTTAAAGCCAAGAGGATGCATTGTGTGGGTATTGGTGCTTCTTCGTGGTGTACATGTGTTTGTGTGGTGCTGTCTGTGAGTAAAGCAGTAGATTACAAACCAGTTTAAGGAGCTATATACTATTCACGACTTTTGGTAGGTCATCCATAGGTTACTGTTGTAGAATAATTTGGAAGGAAATTAGATCTGTGATGTCAAGATTTAGTGATATTAGGATTTGTAGAGCCACGTGCAATATGTTTCAGCAATAGTACAGTTCTAACAAGTATATCTTTATTTTTTCCTGCCATTCACAACTTCTCAGCATGACAGTATTCTTGTTTGGTGCTACTGCTTTCAGTATCTCCTCTGTTTGCACCGTTGCTTCTTTCACTTTCCCCACCTTTCTTTCCCAGTCTATGAATAACTCTGGGAGGCTGAACAAGCAGCCCACGCCTTTGTTCTTGAAAATTAAATCAATTAATTTTGCTGAAGGGGAGTGTTCCACTTATTTGCATTACATTATTTTTAGACTCCCAGGTGGTCTTTTCTCACTGGCTTGGGCATTTCCCACCTAGTAAAGAAAAATCATCATACTGTAGAATAACTTTCATTGATAATAGGTGTCATTAAATAAAATAAGAGGAGTGTGTTCACTTCTCTGGTATCTCAGTTCTACTGACAATCAGAAATAAGTGGAATGGATCAACATCTCAAAACATGCATTGAAATAGTTCTGGGAAATATGCACAAACGAATGCAACTAAAGTGATCACTGTCATTGCTACTCAGTGAAATTAATGCCACTTTGATGTTCTAGTAATAATTATATCAACATACAGACAATATGACAAGTATATTGAATAGGTTGGGTATTTTTTAATTCTGTGGGTATCTTAGTGGTTTTTTTCCAACCTTAATGATTCTATTATTCTATGATTCTATGAAAAAAAAAATATAGGTAGGTATCCAATGTATTCAGAAACATACAGGTGCAGTGTGCTTCAATGAAAATGTTCACAAGCAATCAGTCTTTTTTACTTACAGCATTATCTGCATATACAGTTCATAGAATCATAGAATCACAAGGTTGGAAAGGACCTACAAGATCATCTAGTCCAACCGTCCTCCCATTACCACTGCTACCATAAGCCACTGAACCAGTTATATAAACCAGTTATAGCATCTGCCAACGTACTGCATGTTTTATGAAAACAGAACAATTTTAGCATATGCATGCATTTTGAGGATATATCCTTGTTACTTCTTTTGAAATTTTGACCTGTAAGATCCATGGACAGAGTGCATCTCCAAGGTCTGCCAAATAAATCTCAGGTGCAGTAATCTTCTCCTGCATAGACTGAATATTCACTGACACAAGTGCATATGGTAATCTGTAGGAAGTAGTTTATCAGGGCTAAGAATTGTTCTGTGGATTATACGGAGCAATCTTCCTGTGAAGAAATACACAGATGAGCAATTGCTGGCTATCAGCAATCTTGCGATTGCTCTGAGAAGACATCTGAGTTTATATAATTATGTCCTGGATTAAGTAGTAAGCGGCATAAAGCCAAGTTAAAAACAAATAAGAAAATGACCAAAAATCACATTACTGAGGGAACAACGTACTTCAAAGCCATAATCCAAAAATGCTCAGGGCCCGAAACAATACAGCAATTTAAGGATGTGAACAGGCATTTTCCAAGAGAATAGCACAGTTTGATTCATTGCACAGACAGGGGAACAGTATGCACTATACTTAACAGGTGGTTATAGCTGCCTTCATTGCCATTGTAGCAAAGTTACCATACGCTGAAAAAAATCTGCCTATGAAGGAGTTGCCTGTAGCTAAACCTACTGCCTACTCCTATCATGTAATAGAATAAAAGTAATGCACACTACGGATGCTTAAACAGTTAAAAAAATACCCAGGAAACCAACATGCTCAAACATTTTGACTTGTCTTTCACCTATTAAATTTTCTGATTAACTTGTATTGTCATTGGCATCACTGTTGGTCCTACAATCTATATATTTAAAAATCATACTCTGGAAAAAATCCAATCATGAATAGCAGTCTGTCTGAAAATACATAAGACAGCATCTTATCATCATTTTATCTTTAATGTGTACAAGGAAGTCTCTTGACATTGTTCATTGTGTGACCACTCAAAGAGAAGATGGAGACATTTAGGTCAAGCACAGAAATACCAACTAAAATGGTAGAAAATTCCATTAAAACTTACTTTGCCTACTGGTAAAATGTTATTTGAATGAAAGATACTTTATAAGGCAGTGGTACTCATCAACACCACTGCATGTCTATACGTAACCAGGCTGGACAGAGCTTTGGGCATCCAGGTCTAATGGGAGGTGTCCCTGCCCAAGGCAGGGCTGGAACAAGGCAGTCTTTAAGGCTCCTTCCAACCCAAACCTTCTATCATTCATGCATACTACCCAGAAAATTTTACGTAGAAGTCCTGAACTTAATTATATCCTGCAAGTGAATAGAAAACAAATCCTATTCAAATATTAATTTCTATTGCGTATAGAAGAGAAAGGCTGCCTGACCTGAAATTAAGCTCTGCTTTTGTCTTCATTACCATTACCACACAAAAGGAGAAAGTTTTC
The DNA here is from genome assembly GCA_030625065.1 of Alectoris magna. Taxonomy (NCBI): domain Eukaryota; kingdom Metazoa; phylum Chordata; class Aves; order Galliformes; family Phasianidae; genus Alectoris; species Alectoris magna. The sequence goes on from CM060560.1 coordinate 83,283,456, forward strand.
TAACTAAGGTGTAATTTTGCTAGTGATTTGACCTCATGCTCTCATTTTAGGGGCCAGATATGCAACCCACTGATGTCAGTGGTGAATCTTCATTTGATTTCAGGCATGCAGGGTTACATCCTTCCACGTGTGTGAAATGGGCGCAAAACTGCATCATTCTGGGCCCCAAACCTGCAAACTTTCCTCAGTACGAGTCCCGAAGGATTACTGATACTTGCTCATATGTTAAGAGGAAAACCAACATACACGGGGTCCTATCTGATAGCAATTTTATACCCGTTTTTGCTCAGAATGTCTGCTATATGCATGAAAGCCAATACCAATAAAAGGTACAGGGAAATTCCATGGCATTACTAATAAAGGGTGTTACTTTATGTCCGGTTTCCGTTGGTAACAATTCACTATTCAGTATATTCCAGTACTCAGTGTTGATTTCTTGAGTACATGCTACACCCCAGATTCATGTCTCACTGGAATTGCTATTCGCAGCCATACTGTCGTACAGTCCCTTTAGAATCAAGATTGATTTGATTCTTTAGAAATGCACCTTATTGTTTAAAAGCAGGACCCCTTCTAATGTTTTAAACACTGTGATCTTACAGAATGTGTCTATTGTATTAGTTTTGTATTGTAGATTATGATAGAAAATAGATTTTATAGCTTTTTAAAAGCAGTGATAATACTAAGCTTCATAGTGGCAGAACAAACTGTGTATATCCATGATATTAATATTAAAGCTGTGATTATATTTTGCCTTAAATAAAAGCCCAACCTTGAACTGTATGTTTTTGTATTGGATTGGTCAATTCTCTATCTTCCGTAGTGACGGCAGCTTTTTCTTTCTGAAGCAGTAGTGACTCAGGGCTCCAAGACTTTCAGTGGTGTTATCAATGTTATTATCATTTGTCCGATAATGAGGTAAAGCATTCAGGCTGCAGATAGGGATTCATGTGAGCTATCCCATGGTAGTGTCACAGGAGATAACAGGAGATGGGCTGCTTCTGGCCTGGAGGTTAAAGCTTGCCACTTTGCAGTTTATTTTCACTTAGCTTCTATCCTATTACATGGAATATGCGTCACTGGTGGCCTCACCAGAAAACCCCACCATTCCCAGTGAGGAGCATTAGAGCGCTTAAATTATACAGTCACTGAATTGTCTGAGTTCTAATGGACCCTTAAAAACCATCTGGTCCAATTCCCCTGCAATGAACGGGGACACCTACAGCTGCGTCATGGTGCTCAGAGGCCCGTCCAGCCTGACCTTGAGTGTGTCCAGGGACAGGGCATCCACCACCTCTCCGGGCAGCCTGTTCCAGTGCCTCAGCACCAGTACTGCAAAAAACTTCTTCTGTATATCCAATCTAAATCTCCCCTCTTCTACTTTGAAACCCCATGTCCTATCACCGCAGACCCTGCTAAGGAGTCTGTCCCCTCCTTTATTACAGCCGCCCTTAGATACTGACAGGCCACTCTCAGGTCTCCCAAGAGCCTTCTCGTGTGCATGCTGAACAGCCCCAGCGCTCAGCCTGATCTCATAGGGGAGGTGTTCAATTCCTTGGATCACCCTTTAAATCACCCAGACTCACCCCTAACAAAGTTTCTCTGCCGCCATCAGCTGAGCTCAGCAGAGGTGAGTAATGAGAGTCCACACTTGCCTGTGCAAAGGCAGTTCAAGAAACATCCCAAACAAATTTTATTGGCACTTTTTCAGTAAATCTGAGGACAACCTTAGTAGCATTAAGGAGTATTAGCTGGCGTGCACACGTAGCTATCAGTGTGCTCTCCTTAATAAGCTAGTAGCATCTCAGACTCCGTATTTTGCCTTTCCTACGTACTTCTGCTAGTTCCCAGGTTTCTGGCAGATCTGCAGTTACCTGTGAACTGGCTGAGATGAAGGACCTGGGAAGGAGGCACCACAGCCAGCTGGGCACGAACCAAGTGCCTGCACCGAGAGACAGAGGGAAGTGGCAGTGACTGAACACCGACGCAGGCACCATCTGCCAGCCCAGCGGGACTCCCCAGCTTCGTGTAGTACCAGGGACTCAGATTTAGTGTGATACACTGCAAAAAGGTTTCTCCTGCCCTCCGGCTCACTTAGGTGGACTCCGGTCGGGAGCTGCCCGTGCGGGGTCACAGGCGCCCACCATCCGCGAGCGCCCAGCTCGCAGAGCTGGGCCGCGCCTCGGCGGCCCCCGCCCCCCTACGGCTGCAGGCGGCGGCTGCGGGTGCCGCTGCTCCCTCTAGCGGGCGCCGCGGGCAGTCGGCTGGGAGCGCCGGGCCGCGGGGCGTGAGGCGGCTGCGGCGGGCGGCGATGAAATTCCCGGGCTCCGTCCTCATCTCCCTCGTCCTCTTCGTGGCCGAGACGGCGACCGCGCTGTGCCTGAGCGGCGCGTACCGGGCGGCGGGGGACCGCATGTGGCAGTGGCTGACGCTGCTCTTCGCCCTGCTGCCCTGCGCGCTGGTGCAGCTCAGCCTCGTCTTCATCCACCGCGACGTGAGCCGCGACCGGCCGCTGGTGCTGCTGCTGCACCTGCTGCAATTGGGGCCGCTCGTCAGGTCGGTGAGTGCCCCGCGGCCGCGTCTGCCCGGGGCTGCGGATGTGTGTGTGTGTATTTTCCTTGTTTCTGCTCTTAACGTCCTGAGGCGGAGGGGCGCGGTGTTGCTGATCTTCAGTAAACATTTTGCGGTGGGGAAAATAGGTTAAGTCAAGTCCTTTCCGAGACGGTGGTGGCAGCTCCTCCCCACAGAGCCTCATGGTGTGCCCTCTTCTTTCTTTCTTCCCTTCTTTCTTCCCTTCTTTCTTCCCTTCTTTCTTCCCTTCTTTCTTCCCTTCTTTCTTCCCTTCTTTCTTCCCTTCTGTCTTCCCTTCTGTCTTCCCTTCTGTCTTCCCTTCTTTCTTCCCCTCTTTCTTCCCCTCTTTCTTCCCCTCTTTCTTCCCCTCTTTCTTCCCCTCTTTCTTCCCCTCTTTCTTCCCCTCTTTCTTCCCCTCTTTCTTCCCCTCTTTCTTCCCCTCTTTCTTCCCCTCTTTCTTCCCCTCTTTCTTCCCCTCTTTCTTCCCCTCTTTCTTCCCCTCCTTCTTCCTTTGTGTGCTGCGTTTATTTCTTGTCCATATGGCTTTTTGCAAACGAGGTAAGCTGTCCGATGGTTGTTTGTTCACTGCTGTGTTATCCCTATCTGCATGCACCAAGGTTACTTCCAAGAGAGAAAAGATTTCCTCCCCCAGCCTCTAGTGCTAAACAGGGATAGTGAGGAGCCCTTGTGTATGTGCTGGAAAGTGAGGTTTTTGCCCCAAATGGCTTTTGGGGAATTTTCAGCCTAAGTTAAATTCAACTTGTGATGGAAAAGATCCTTAGGGGAAAAAAAATGTCTGGTGAAAAATTGCAAAGCTGGTGCAAGCCTGTGACAAATCATTTGCTGCGGGCTTTCATTTTAAATTTATGTTCAAATCTTAAAAAGGGAAATACACATATATATATATATATTAGGAGAGGTGTCAACTTTTTAAAGCTCCTCAACAGTGTGTTAATGGAAGATTTGTTAAGCTCAAACTAACTTTTCCCAGCCAACTAGTGATAGTACAAGAGGTAATGGCCTTAAGTTGTGCCAGGGAGGGTTCAATTTGGGTATCAAGAACTGCTGCTAGTGATTTTTGTCCTTCTAAAACAGTTGCTTGAGGTCAAGACAGGAACAAATGAATGTCTTCTTGAGCTGTGAGATGTGAAGAAGCAAATAAAGGGCACAAACAGCAGCAACAAATTAGAGGATTTTCTTTCTAGCTCCCTGAAAAAGTCATAGACCTCTGTCTATGACTTAACCAAGCCTGATTTCACTTTCCCTTTCCTTCTCAACAGCAAGTTTATCTGTTGTCAACACATGCCACATCTTTCATAGAAAATGTTTTCTTCCGTGTCAGTGAACTCCCAGGTGCAGGCATTGCTGTAAAAACACGGGGCATCTGGAAGCCCTCTCATTTTCATGTGGGCTGCAGTGCATGTGAGTCACCAGCCCTGCACATTCTCCAAGATTTTCTTGCTTCCATTCATAGAATCATTAAGGCTGACCTTAATGATTGACCTCCAAGAACATCTATTCCTATCATCCACCTGCCACCAATATTGCCCACTAAACCATGTCTCCAAGTGCTACATCTGTATCCTTTCCTTAAATACCTCCAGGGACAGTGACTCCACCACCTCCCTGGGCAGCCTGTGCCACTGCCTCTCCATTCTTCCTGAGAAGAAATTGTTCCTGATATCCAACCTGAACCTCCCCTGGCACAACTTGAGGCCATTCCCTTTCATCCTATCACTGTTACGTGGGAGAAGAGGCCAACCCTCACCTCGCCACCTCTTTTTAGGCTGATACAGAGAGCATTAAGGTCTCCCCTGAGCCTTCTCTTCTCCAGACTAAACAATCCCAGTTCTTTCAGCCACTCCCCATGAAATCTCTCATCAGCTTCACTGCCCTTCTCTGGACACACTCCAGGGCCTCGATGTCTTTCTTGTAGTGATGAGTTCAAAACTGAATACAGCACTCGAGGTCCTGCCTCACCAGTGCTGAGTACAGGGTGATGATCGCCTCTCTGCTCCTGTTGACTGCACTATTTCTGATATAAGTCAGAATGCCATTGGCCTGGACACACCACTGGCTCATGTTCAGCTGAGCATCGACCAACACCCTCAGATCCTTTTCCTCCATGCAGCTTTCCAGTCACTCTGCCCCAGGCCTGTAGTGTTGCCTGGGGTTGTTGCGGCCAAAATACAGGAACCAGCACTTGGTCTTGCTGAACTTCATCCCATCGGCCTCAGCCCATCAATCCAGCCTGTCCAGATCCCTTGGAAGGGCCATCCTATCCTCAGATCAACACCTCCCTTCAACTTGGTGTCACCTGCAAACTTACTGAGGGTGCACTCAGTTCCGTCATGCAAATCATCAATAAAGATATTAAACGGGACAGGAGATTCTCCTTAGCCCTCCTCTTACTAATAATGTATTTGTAAAAACATCTTTTGTTTTCCTTTACCACAGTGACCTCCAGAAGGCTTCGAGGTGTTCCAGAAGTGTTGCACTATGCTTGGGTCACTGTTCCCCAGCAGCATACATGCTATACAGGGTGACACGTTAGCCTGTCTCTCTAGACCCAGGATAACTGGAATAATGATGATTAATAAACAGAGGGCAGAATGATCGTGTCGATTGACAAGCTTTCTTCTTGCAAAAGAGCTCTGCAAATTAAGGGAAGAGTTTGGTAGGAAACAGCCTGTCTTTAGAATCACAGAATCATTAAGGTTGGAAAAGACCTCTAACTTCACTTAGTCCAATGTTGGCCCACTCCCACCACGCCCACTGCCCACGTCCCTCAGTGCCACATCCACATGGCTCTTGAGCACCTCCGGGAACGGTGACTCCACCAACTCTCTGGGCAGCCTGTGCCACTGCCTCACTGCTCTTACTAGGAAGGAATTGTTCTCAATAGCCTACCTGAACCTCCCCTGGAGCAACTTAGCCTCAGAGAAATGCATCGACTTGGATACAGCACAGAAGCATGGGAAGTTGAAGTCCTTGGTCTGAGAGGATAGTAAAGGTCGTTTTTTCCTCTTTCGCACCTTATCTCCTGCAACGAAATGCTGTTGTGTGTCAGAAGAGGAAACAAATCACTTCCCATCAAGTGTATGTCAGTTCTGGCAATGCTGACGTTTTCAGCATATAAACCATCACCTTTCCCGGACTTGCACAGTAGGCTTTCTGTCCTGTGTGGGCTGGAATGCAGGCGAGGGGAAGGAATAGCTAGAAGGAAAGCATTTGGCTGTATTATCATATCAGTATGGCTTTTACCATTGTGAACTGAAGAGAAACAATGCCCCTGTGGCCTTTTTGTCCCATCTGTGATACTCTGAATGGAAGAGCCCTACTGTCAGTCACCTGCTGCCTTGTTTCAGAAGGGCTTTTGGTTTGTTTACGTGTCTACCCAACGCTGATTTGGTTGTTTTTGTTTTTTCTTTTCTTCTCAAAGCTACTTACACCCAATGGTCTCTAGGGGTCCCCAGCATGAAGCTTCACACCGTCATCTGCGTTTGATCTCTTGTTAGCAGGAATCCCGCGCCTCACTGCCACAGCTCGGCATCCTTTATGGGAGTGCTGGGTTAAATTAATTCAAATAGGACTCACGAGCAGTAGAGCTGTCCAAGCTCTGTCCGTTGGCAGCTTCAGAAGGAAATATTAAATAGCCTGGAGGCTGTGCAAGATGGTATAATTCAATAGAGAGCAGCCTGCTTTGGCAGGCTTTAAGGAGCTCACATTAGCTTTTTAACCATCTCGCTTGGATTTGTGAGATGATATGGGTTGTTTAATGGTTTTCTGTTTAGACTCAAATACAGACAGCAGTGCACTGGTTTATAGATAACCTGTGTACGTGTGTGATTTCTTCATAATCTTTAAAGTCAGACATCTTTCTCCATTTAAATTTAATTTTTAGAGGGAAAAAAAAAATGGAGAACAGTATGAGAGCAGCATGGTAGGAGAGAGAGCATATTTAGTTCAGCAAGCCAAATGGTCCAGATTATTTTGAATCCTCTGTATGACTGGGGAAAAAAAACACTTCCTCTTATGAAACCTTCTTATGCGCCACCACCACCTTCCCCAAACACCCACGCTCCACCTGTTCTGGAGGCACTCGCTGTCCTGCACTGAAATTAGGGCACTTCACTCTTCCTGGAGAGGGCACTTGCCACACCTGAACTGTTCGCTTGCCCTTTTGGAATTCCTTCTCCCGCTCCCCACGAGGAACAGTTTCTCTATAAAGCCAGAGCAATATGTAAATTCCCAATACCCTCTGTGGCTGGACTCTAATCTCCAGAGCCAGAAAGACTACTCACAGTAGTTGGCTGCAGCAAGGTGACAGCAGATTTTTAGGTGCTGGAAGGGAGTCTTGCTGTGTTTCAGCTTGGTGCTTCTTCTGAATGCCATAATGCTCCTGGATGCTTAGGAAATCTTTGGACATTTTCTCTTGCCAGAGGAGTTTCTTTTACCGTATAAAATAAATTACAACACAGCAGTCGATTTCAAATAATGGCCAATACCAATTAGAGATTTAATACATTTTTCTTTTCTTTGGAAAAGACCGTGATGAGTTTTTTGGCTCACTGCTGGCTTCTCCTGGCCCAGGGGCTGTCTCTGTTCTGTGCTCATTTGGACATCACCTAGAGCACAAATATTGTCTCAAGATTTCAGGTGCTTCAGCAATTCCGGTAAATAATAACTGGATGTATTTTTGCTTGTGTATTGATCCACACTTGAGATTTTGTTTGAAGAGCTCTCTGTGGAGAAACCACCGTTAATTTGTCTGCCCTTTTCTATTCGGTGAGTTATTAACAGGTAAGGAGGTGAACTATGGAATGCAGATTTTCAGCAAGTGAGTGTGAACAGTCAGGGCTGACAGTGTTGGTGCTATTACGCCTTAACTCAGCTGGATGTTGTCATTTCTTACTGTCTGACTTTCCGAAGACAGTACTAGAGTGATATATCAATGAGAGGTTTGTGTTAGCTTGGTGGTGCCTCCTTCTGAGGAAAAGGAAGAGGAAAGCTAAGTGATTTCTGGTGTCTTGAAGTGCTTTATTAGCTAAGTAGAGAGTCCTGCTCACAAGGAACATGCAATTAGGAGCCGGTTCTATTTGCCAAATGAACTTCTCCTGTGGAGAAGATGAATTGAAAGCAAATATGAAACAGATCCATGTATAAAACACTGATGACTGTTTTCCCCAGAGTTTAATGGGATAAGGATATACGCAACAGACTTTTGATGGGATCAGACCTTGTTTCTAAAGGCATAGGGAGAAGCAGAATGACATGTATGCATATATACCATGTGGACAGCAGCAAAACAGAGAGAGGAGGAGGTTTATAAGAGAGGAGATGTTATGACCAAAGTTAGATTCCGGAGCTACAGGAAAATAAAGAATGAAGAAAATAATGTAATAAGCTACTGGTGGGCTGAAATTATCAGTCATTAATGTTTTGGGCACCTAATTCAGCAGTCTGGAATTAAATAAGCTATAGTCGCACAGGTATTGCTTCACACATGTTATGCAAAATGTTATCCTTTGTGGGTGTTCTGTGACCTGCTTGATAGTTCAGAATAGCACAGGTCTAAAAAACTCTTTTCTGTGTAGGACTTCCTTGGCAGACAAGACTTTAGGAGAGCCAGCTAGCTCTAAACTTCACAACTGTCGATGCATCTCCCTCTTTTCCAGATGGGGTGAATATGCTTAGAGCCTCTTAGGTTGTTTTTTTCTTTATTCTTGAGCAGACGCACTAGGTGTCCAGGATATGATGAACAGAAAGTCAGTGCAGATGGAAGGTAGGATGATGAGTGAGGAGCAAATCTTTATCTGACACAGATAAGTAATTCTGTAGGAACAATAAGCCATTGCACACCTAGCTAAAGAAAGTGATTTTGTTAGAAATGGAGCTATCAGAGAAATCCATTTGTACAGTGGTTGTGAGCACACCTGGATAGACCTCTCGAATGGACGTCTGCTCTTAGTGCACTTGTTAAACCTGGGCAGTTCCATATCTTCATTGCACACTCTTCATACCACCATTATTTTTGCCTGTACTGAAAACCCACACATCCACGATTAAGAGAGGGAACGAGCTGCTCGTTCTCAGCAGGCATATAAGGATAGGATCATTCCTCCTACAGGCTGTGTGGAAGATGAATGTGTTGCTGCTGAATCACTCTTTGCAGACACCATCAGTGTCCTTGAAAAAGTATAGCTGTTCCTTCTGCCAAGATTTGGCAGCAGGGGAGAAAGCAGCACATCTTTTTCTCACCTCTTAACTTTTGGTGAAGATTAGTTTTTTTATTTCTTGTGCTGAAGTAATTTCAGCCAAGTTTATTCCAAGTCAGGGATGCTTAGGGCCCTCCAAAGGACACTCATCCATGAAAGAAGGCCTTCAGCTGGGAAGTTTCACTGGATGCAAAGCAATGAAAGCTGTAGTACGGGCTCAGGAGCTAAAATTACTTCAACAGGAGAAATAAAGAAACTAACCTTCACCAAAAGTTTCTGCAGAACTTGGAATCTCCCATTCCTTTTTCTCCTGAGCAGCAATGAATAGCAATTGGGTCTTCTCTGGAGTTCCCCATTCTGAGGGAGACCTTTAAGCAGTTGCTCAGGCTGTAGCGCATGCTGGAGTCTTAAATGTGTTTGTCATTGGCCCCAGAAAGCATGACCTCCAGAAACACTCCTGTTAGGGTGGTTAGTGCTCAGAAGATGAGCATCACTACTTAGGTAATTCGAGTCCTTGTACGTGTCATTTTTATTGCTCCGTTGTTCAGTTAAAAGTCCCCACTGGCCATAAGGTGTGCTGGTCAGACCATTCATTACACACTGTACTGGAAATGTGTTGCTTTCCTACATGGGCATAAAATTTCCCTTCATGAACGTGGAATTCAGTGCACAGCTACTTAATACCTAGCTAATAAATAATCGTGCTTGCTCCAAAACCCATCTTTATGTTGATTATGGTGTTTACTACAGTCACTAGTCCTGTGAATCTTATCACCTCTTTTATGGGATTACTGCATATTTGCTAGATAGGTCCCTAGACTGTGTCTTGCTTCTAATCATGCGCTGCAAGACTTCAGAGGCTGATGCTGAGATCTCATTTTCCGTAATAGCTTCAGGCTGCCCTCAGCTCAGGATGAATAGATGGCTGTGAATACTAAATTAGATATAAATGTTTGGGATCTTTCTTTCGGGACAAAATCAATTTGTTGTTTTCAGAATCTGTATCAAGTTCATAAGCTGTTGTGCTTTATTAATTTGTCACACTTTACTTTTGGCTGTACTGATTCTTTCACGTGGAACAAAGCTGGCAGGGATTGAAAGTTTAACAAGGGGACAATAGAAAGTCATCACTGTGAATGGAGGCTCCAGTGCAGCAGGCCTTTCACATAGCTTTAGCGATGATAGCAGCTGAAGCTCAGTGAATCGAGGATAGTACTACAGGGTACTGAAGCTGCTCTCCATCTGGAGTAGCTGAAACTTGCTAGTGACCCATTTAGGGGGGGGGAAATGAATTTTTATCAGGGCTGCTTTTTAGTTCAGTCTGTGAGCTGCCATAGATGCTGAAATTGTCAATGGTTCTTGGGAAGAAAAAATGAAAAGAAAATGAAGTTAAAAATGATAGTCTCAGGCAGGTGTAACTCCATGCTTTGTAATTGTGAGATACTTCAAATAAAGCTTATCTTCTATTTAAACATTACAAAAACCCTTAGGTTTAATATGACCTACAGAAGACTCAGATACTGTATTCCAGCAGCTATTATCTGTGAAGGCAACCAGATGGAGTTGATGAACCTCAGTAAGGCACAGTGGAAAGAAAGAAGACAGCTTTGTCCTCATCAGAGGATGATACTTACAGAGCAGATGATGATGACGTACTTGTCCAGCCATGGGAGGAGATGTGGCCAGAAATGATGCCACAGGATGCCCTCACAGATAGGGTTTCCTCTCCCTTGAGGTTCTCTCTCAGCTGGGAGAGAGCTTCAGTGTAAGCCAGACTTCATTAGTTGTGCAATTCTTTCTAATTTTGAAGTCTGTAACAATGTTAGGCATAAAAGACAGAATATGTTCTGTTCACATTGGGTTTGGGAGATTTTTATTTTTTCAATATTCAGTACCATTTATCCATTATGTGCATAGGCTTCTCCACCACAGACCCTGTATCTTCAGGACTCTGTGCAGAAATAGAGCATTTCTTTTCCCTCTCTTTGCCTGTACCTCAGTAGATACTTGCTTGTTACTACTCCTCTAATAATGTTGACTGTTTCCCTGCGTGTTTCAGGTCCTACACGTTGCTGAAGCCCATCCTTGACACTTTCATATTACATAACTCTCTTAGAATTGTGTCTGTACAATTTTTCTGTGTCTGAAAATGGTCATTGGAAGACAGTTTCAGAAACTTTCAGAAATCTGTCTGAGGCTATATTGTCTTCTTTAGTACTCAGGTTGACTTAATTGCCCTCACTGCAATAACACTTGCTGATGCCAGTCCTTTTGTCCCTTTTCCATTCTCGCCCTAACATATGGATCATTCTCCATGTGTGGGTAGAGGCAGCACGTAATAAAACTATGCTAAAACTATATCTGATTTATGAAGATAGATTTATGAAGTATGCACTGTCACTTTCTTTTCTTAGAAATTAATGTGTGGCATTATGTAAACAAGGGGGTTTGGTTCACCTGTATTTAAAGAACAAGGAGATGCAGCAACTGGAAACACTGCATCTTCTTGGAATATTCTTGCAATACTGGCATTTATGTTCCTTAAATGTTGCAGTAGATCTAAGGAAACAGAAGGAATAAAGCTCCTATTTATATGTCTTCTTACAATAGGCTAATATATGTTGTGAGATGCTAAACTGCTTGTTCTCATTACTGCTGCTATTGCTTGTTGGCTCTTTTTTGGAACCACTGCTTGGTAAAGCAAGGTTTGAGTCCAACTCTGTTTGCAGTGCCTGTACCCACTTGTACTCTGAGCCCCTCTCCAGTTTCTTGAGATGTTCTGCTTAGGGCAAAGATATGAGGAGTTTTATTGCAGTGTCACAGGTGTATGCTTAACACTAGAAGACATGAATCCTTCTGCTTGAGTCCTGTGTTGGGAATTTGTGAAAATTGTGGTGGATGACTAGTCTTAGAACTTGAATAGGACAGCAGAAGGCAAGGGTGGCTCACTGGAAGCAGCCAAACCTCTCACGTCCAAATATTCCTAGTAGCAGCCCAAAGGGCACTCCCAGATTCTTGCCCTCTCATCACAGCAGTTCATGTTTTGCATAGCAAAATCTGTCTTACTGCAAATGTACCAAAAGGAGAAAATGTACAGTTTACTCTGTTAAAAAAAGATGACTTAATGGCTTAGTATGTGGTGGCTTAAAATACTAACTGGTGAGAAGACTTACGCTTTAATTCCTGTTTTCCTGTTACTCTGTTTACTAACTTGCTTGTAGGTGTGTGGAAGTCTTTTACATTTACTTCCATGCCGGCAGAGTTGAAGAGCCCTATGTCAGCATCACAAAGAAGAGGCAGATGCCCAAGGATGGGTACTCAGAAGAAGTTGAGAAGGAAGTGGGCCAGGCTGAAGGCAAGCTGTGTACTCACAGGTCTGCGTTCAGCAGGGCCTCTGTGATCCAGGCATTCCTTGGCTCAGCGCCGCAGCTCACGCTCCAGCTCTACATCTGCGTCCTGCAGCAGGAGATCACGGCTGCCAGAAGTAGGTAGAGCTGTTATTACCACCTTCATATTTTGGTGGGTGTCTTAGTTTCATCTGGGACAGAATTGTTTTCTTTAGGCTGTCTGGTATGATGCTATGTTTCTGTTCTAGGAGAAAAACACTGTTGATAACAGAGTGATGTTTACAGTTGCTGCTAAGCAGTTCTGTACAGAGCCAAGGCCATTCGCACCAAAGGGCTCAAGGAGCTGGGAGGGAACAGAATCAGGACAGCTGACTTCAACTGGCCAAAGGGATGTTCCATATCACAGGACATCATGCGGAAGGAATTCTGAAGGGGGTGGGAGTTCATCTGCCTCTCTTCTACTGCTTGGGGGGCTAGCTGGGCATTGGCCGGGGATGGTGATCAACTGCTTGTGCATCACTTTTTATATGCATTCAGATATATATACATTTAGTCCTAACTGTTATCCTTTTTTCTATCTTAGTAAATAGTTCTGTCATCTCCGTAGGTTTTTTTTATTCCTGATTCTCTCCCCCATCCCACTGGGAAGGGGAGCAGTGAGCAAAGGACTGAGTGGTTGCTGAGCCACCTGCCAGGTTAAACCACAGCCTGTCTTTTATCTAAACCTTTGTCAAACAGAGCAGTGTTACGTCTTTCTCATGTAGATCATAGCATACATGAATTTCTCTGGATGATCAGATACTTGCAAGTGTCTGACATTCTCCAAAAGTCATCATTTCTTTGTCTGCCGAGAATGTAAGATGAGGAATAAAGACAGTTGCTAGAGTAAGATAAAGTCTGAAGGTTTGTGATAAAAACCATGAAGGTAAAGCTTCAGTAACTGTTTAGCATGAAGTGCATAGAAGTTATTTACACTGATAATCTCAAGAGGTGAATTTCCTCCCATTTAAAAATGAAATTATTCAGGTGATTAAAAAAAAAAAAAAAAAGCATCTTTAATTGTAGCAGTGACTGTTGTCTCCAAGGAAAGAAGTTTTGTTTATATGATTTTTCTTCAACTTGCTACTGTTTATAATATCACTTTCCTAACTGGCATGAGTTGTGCTTTCTGGGTGGTCTTGCCAGATATCTTCAGATACTTCCACAGTGGCTTTTCTTGAGCTCATGAAGCTCTGACAATGAAGTACATTTTTCATTGTTTGAACATGTTTCAAGTGTTTTTGATCATTAATGGTCTTTAAGTATTGAAGTTGTATCTGAAGGAAAAGTTTTGATATCCAAGCATCTTGCACTAGGTAAGAAAGTTCCCCTCTTTTTCAGGGATTCTGAACATCTGTTGAGAAAATTACAATATACACAAAAAGTAGCTTGAGATACTTATCTGAATCATACAATTCTTATGAATGTAAGATTATAGTAATATTGTATCTGTGATGTAGCTCACCTAGGGGAGAAATCGTCCAAATCGTCCTCTTACCAACTTCTGAGGTGAGGAAAAGACCAGGTCTTGAAAAGATTCAAGATAACAGAAAAGTGGAGCACTGCCTCCATGAATGATTGTGGAGCTGTGCACCTCTGACCTCTGAGAGAAGTATCACTTTCTGGAAGTAGGCAGGAAGAAGAGCAATGCCATGTTTATAGGAGGTGTTACAGGATTTTGGATTGTTCCAGAGGAAGCTGCTTTCCTTTATGAAATGTTACTTCTTGTTTTCTCAGGATAAGTAAAAGCTACACTATTGTCACGCTTAGGTGCTTCCCTTTGTGGTTGCCTCAAACTGTCTTTATCACAGGCTTTAGAAGCAATGTTTGAACCAGTGGTTTGGTGGCAGTACTGACCTGAATTACAGTATTAAACCAGAGTAAGCATGGGCTGGTTTGTATCCATTGAAAAGTGCCTTTTTCAAAGGCTGGAGTTAATAAGGCAAGTTTGAGATTGATTGAGATTCATCCCTAAAATGAAATTGGGTAGTAAGCTGAATATTTATCATCTTAGCAAAGCAGAAGACAAGCTGAGTTCCAGGACAGAAGCACACTTTCTCCAGTGGATGTGTGTGTTTATGTAGTTTGCTTGTTTTGTGTGGTTTTGGTTTTTAAATTCTATGAGCATTCTTTTGGTTAATTAGCTCATAGAGGTTATTTGTTCTCTCACAGCTATCAAACGAACACAAAAATAGAGGGAAGGTGCTGAAAGGAGCCACATGGTATGGCTGTAGTGGTATTCTCGACTCCATCTGATTGCTCTTTTGCTTTTAGACAATGCTTTCTATTTTTTTCTGCATTATATCCTACCAGGAGTCCCCAGAAGTGCAATGAATACAACAACTCTGCACTATGGTGATGCGGCGTCTTCTGCAGGACTGATCATTCTGGTTTGTCTTTTCTCTTTGTAGGTATTTTTATGGTCCTTTCTCTTCTGTCAATTGTATATGGCGCCTTACGCTGCAACATCTTGGCTATTAAGATTAAGTACGATGATTACGATGTCAGTGTGAAACCAGCTGCCTACCTCTGCATATTCATGTGGAGAAGCTTTGAGATTGCTACACGTGTTACAGTGTTGGTCCTTTTCAGCTCAGTCCTTCAGATCTGGACTCTCCCTGTTGTGCTAGTGAATTTCTTTGTTTTTTTCTTTTATCCATGGATTCTCTTCTGGCAAAGCAAGTCCCCATTTCCTGAGAACATAGAGAAGGCACTGAGCAGGGTCGGCACTACCATCGTCTTGTGCCTTCTTACCTTCTTGTATGCAGGCATTAATATGTTCTGCTGGTCAGCAGTGCAGGTGAAGCTCAGTGATCCTGACTTAATTAACAAATCCCAAAATTGGTACCGATTGACTGTGTATTATATGCTGAGATTCATCGAGAATGCATTCCTCCTCCTGATGTGGTACATCTATAAAACTGATATCTACTTATATGTCTGCGCCCCGTTGTTGGTCTTGCAGCTCCTGATAGCTTACTGTATGGCTATCCTCTTCATGTTGGTGTTCTACCAATTCTGTCACCCATGCAAAAAACTGTTCTCATCCAGCATTACCGAAGGTTTGCTGTCCTGTTTCACGTTCTGCTTTATTTGCAAGTCTCCAAAATCCTCCACCCTGACAGACAAGGCGGATTTGAAATCATCAGAAAATGCTGATGAGTCACAGAGCAGTAACAAGACAATAGATTCTCCGAATGGGAATCCTCATCAAAGTGTATCTTCCAATGCCTAGTTCAACTGGAAGCAAGTCTGTGCCTTTGGAACGTGGTAGATCAGCTGCTGGGAATGTTGGGCCTCATGGATATTGTGTCTTGTGGATAGAATTTCTTTCTTGCAGGTGTACGCTGCATGACAAGTGACAAGCCTACCTTTGTGGAAAACTTTGTGTTTGGCTATGTGTACCTGTCTGTTTGTGTATGGACATGGAGACCAGTCATTGTAGACTTCTGTATCAGATTTTTATTTTTGCACATAGTTTTATTATCATGTGCCTATTTTGAAATCATTATAGAAGACATCCTTTAAAAACTAGCCTGATTCTCATCTTACTCAGGAAATCTGAGGATGGAAGGAGATGTGTTTTATTTCAGAAAGGATGTCATTATGGCATGTCACCCTCGCACAGACACTGAGTATAGTCTCTGACTATAAATTGACTATAGCTGTGGTCTGCTTTGATTGAATTGCAGACTCCTTTACACTCTAATCAGTGTGATAAAATATTGCTTCTCTCTGTGGCATAAGAAATTTACTTCTACAATGCACAGTAGCCTGGGTTGCCAAGAAAACAGTTAATTAGCTAGCACTAATGCTGAAATGTGACTGTTACTGAGAGCGGACAGAGGGGTTATTGGCTTATGCACTATTTTACTCTTCATGTTTGCTGCTCATTACTAAGGGAATTAAATTTAACACAGCAAGTGTAATGTTCTGGAGCAGTTCGGTGTACTGACATCACTTAAGTACTACTTTAGAGTCTGTGATACTCTGGTATTGGGGTGGCATTCACTTCACATAGCTTGAGATATCTTCAAGTTTGGTCGATAGTGTGAACTACTCAGCTAGGTGCTCTCCAAGAAATATCTCCAGTGAGTGATTCAGCCTTTCTTGAAATGTTGGCTTAGGTGACATGAATCATTCTCCGAAGACCTATTACTTTGCGTTAACCATATGTCTTGACAGCTTATTTGACTATCTGTCTCCGTTTCAGATGGCTAAAGTTAGAAAAGACAAGTGCTTCTCTGACTGTCAGGAGGGTTGGAGGGGTTGGTAGCACATGAAGCAGGTGCTTCTGAGATAAGTCCTTTCTGGCACTGTATTGTGGCTGGGTTGGTATCAGTAGTGCAAACCCTCTGGCATCTTTTACCTCATAAATACTACTGGCTTGAAGTCTGAAAGAAAGAAAACGGAAGTTGTTTACTTTTTCTTCTATGCACTGTATCACCACAAATGAAAGTGTTTCTGTATTTTGCAAATCACTGATAAAACTTTAGCGGGTGGATAACCAAGAAGTACAATTTAGTGGAAATACAAAAAAAATACAACTGTATTTAGAAAGAATAAGTGAAAGCTTTTTGCACTTTGGTTACTTAGCACTTTTAGTTTCTTCTGTACTTGACGCATTATGACTACTGTTGAAAAGAAAATAATTCATGACTGAAAGTACCTTCTTGTGCCTCAGCTTAACTTCCGTCCTGCTGTCATGGAGAATGTGAAGCTCTTCAGTAGGGATCAGATCAACACCATTTTATTCAAAATGTCTTGTTGGGGTCTGAGGTCATTTGTAATGGGATTTCACATGAAGTACTGTAAAGAGCTAAGCTGTTTTTATTTCTTTTGTTTGTTTACTGTACTGTAAATGAATGTCTTCTTACTTCTGTTTTATAATGGAGTTATTGTTTTTTTTTCATTTTGCTTCATGTGTGTTATATAGTGAAATTATTGGTGGGTGATAATGTCAGCTTTTGTTGTGAGCCTACCATAGGAACATAGCTCACCAGGAGGAAGGCACCAAATATCTCTGCTCTAGGTTTCTCTCTCTGAGGAGTGTTAGAATACTGAAGCAATTCCTTGAAAACACAACAGTATTTCTCTCTACTTCTGTACATAGGAGTACTGTACAGTATTTCCATGTGCTTTTCTAAAGTATTTCAGATTATTATTTTTTTTTATAGTGAGTTGAAGGAGCAATTGAAAACATGGTCCCTTGCTTGCAAATCTGCGATGTCAGCACACAGGCTATTTTTGGGGTGTTCCTAGCTAGAACTGAATATCTGAATATAATTCATGGATGATGATCAGCGAATTACAATCATTGCCTAACTACAGATGTACAAAGATGTAATATTTTGGTCTTTGAGAACAAAGTGGTTTCCTGTGTAGAAGTACTTCGGAGCTATTAAAAGGGCTCTGAAGTCTTTAAATGAGACCTCAGCTCTGGTCCTGTTGTGAGTTTGCCTCACATTTGAAAAGAGCGGGAACTTCACAAACCTCAGCTAGTGAAATATTTATGCTTCAGGTAAGTCAACAGTAGCAGAATTATGCAGATGGGAGTTCAGTATGTGTATGTACTGGGTAGGATTTAACTTCATGTACTACTGATGGATGCTAATGTGTATACATGTTTTTAGAGAATGTGCCATATTCCTATTTTTATAGCAGTGTCCTCAAATGCATGCATAGAAGCCTGAATATTTAAATCATTATGAGAAAAAGATTGTTTGGGTTATATTGCTGTTACACGGCTTTGCCTTAGTTGTGCAGAACAACCAAATGCAGCTTAAACACTCCATCAACATGAGTGCCATTGCTTTAGCTGTGCCTCATGTCTCCTCAGCATCAATTGCAGATTGACCAGCAGTATCGCTGCTCTGTATATGTTCTGATCTTGTGGTGCTGCCACTGCTGAAGGGAGAGACAGAGATGTTCTGCTGCATTGTGACCAGTATTCTACAAACAAGCTCATGATTCTGAAGTGTTCTATGATGTGAGGAAATCCTTTTTTTTTTTTTTCCCCCATAATAGTGATGATCTAGATAGTGTTATTATTATTACACTCAGTGGCTGCACTGGAAGAAGGGTAGTATTAGCTAGGACAAATAGAAGTGTTTGAATGAGTGGTGTCTTAATGCAAGTTTACCATTGTTTTTAAGTGTTACAGGTGTATGTATCACTGAAAAGGTATAGGGCTAATGTTAAAAACTTCATTCACTTCAGTAGTCCTGAGTCACACAAAGGATTGCTCGGTAACGATTGTTCACGTATATGAGTATGCAAGATCTAAAACATAGGTTTTCTTTTATACTTGTAAAACAACACATTAAAATGTTGAAACACAAATTGTGTTGGTGTCCATTCTTAAAACAGAGCTTTCGGAAGTCCAAGCTAGAGGTTATATAGTACACTGTCAGCTGTTATCACACAGAACAAAAGATGTTTTTATGCAAGTCTGACAGAAAAATAATCTGATTGATTTGGGAGTTCTTCATCTAAAATCAGTGGTGCATCTAATGGTATTTAGCTGGTAGAGAACTCAGCAGAAAATGTAGTAGTTGGTTTAAGAGAACAGTGTCATACAGAACAAGGTCGGCATAAGTTATTTATTGTCACTCCTAGTCCCAGATTTGATCAACAGTTTATGTATGATGTTGTATGTGCACAATCAAGCATATGATCTTAGTGAAGCTAACAAAGCTTGCAGTCAATCTAAGATGTGTTCATAGTGAGGCTAGCAAAGCGTGAAACATTTGTCGTTTTTACTGAGGATCCGTATCAGCAAGGCATCTTGACATGAAAGTGTAAGGGATCTCTGTATAGGGGTAACCTTAAGGCTGCTCACTTTTTAAGATATAAGATGATTGACTCACAGTAAGTTGCTCTGTAGGTGTGTGCTCAGTTGGACTTCAGCTGTTGAACCAGGTGTCTGCTGTCAGTTCTTTCAACTCCCAAGTTTGCGACAGATTTGTGGTCATTAATCTGTTTTAGCAAGAACGTTATGAGTATTGTTGCTCACTGTCCATCTGTGCAGGCTCTTAGGTACAAGGCCACATCAAAGGAGGGAGTTGAAGGAAGGAAGGGGGGGGGGGGATATCTGGGGCAGAAAAATAGGTTTGAACAAATTTCTGAAGACTGTCATTTGCCAAGAGGAGATATGCAAACTGATGCAATGATCCCACTGATAATTGAGGTTTCAGTGGGAGTTATCTACTTGACTTTCTGTCTGACCTCTGAGTAAGCCAGGAGCTTTCTCTTTTCAGGCGTGTTAAAGCTGCATAATCACACTCAATGATCCAGGTACCTGCTACCTCTCCCTCTAGGCATGAAAGAGTAGAAGTTGTAGAAATAAAGAAGTACAGAGGGAAGGAAGATGAAGATGTTATGAAAGTCATGGAAGGTAATGAAAGTGGCTTCAATTTACAGGGTGCACTGATTACAGAAAAAAAATATATATTTCAGTTTCTAACCATTCAATTAAATACAGGGATTTTTTTTTGTTCTTAAAAAAATGTATGGCAACTAAAATGAAACCTTTTTAAAAGAAAAAAATAATTGATTATTTGCAGGCCCGTTTGACGTTAGCAGGCTTGAGTCAGCATAGGGAAATATTTGAGGTTGGTAAACTGTACAAGTTCGGGGAAAAAAAATAAATTATTTCCCCATATTTCCTACATTTTTTTTTTCCATAGGAGCTGATGGTATCTATCTGTCTGAGACTGGTAAAGAATGCATTGTCTCAGATCATCACGAGACAATCGAAACGCTTTGTGGACAGTTTTACATTTGAAAGCATTTCTTTCGAGCTGTTTGCCTTTGAAGGGGTGGGCTCGAGAGTGTTTTCTGGCTGAAGACTTGCCCTGGAAGCTAATGTTTCCAGCCTGATAGAGGAGATTGGGAGGTGATACCATTGTGTCCTGTGAAGGCAAGATACATGCTGGCACCTACTTGAGTCCTCTCTCTGCCGATTTAAATTCGCAAGGCATGGAAAACAGGAAAAAGAGTTCCTGCTGAGATCCCCCGAAGCCAGAAGCTGTACGTTCGAAAGAGCAGGCTCGACCACTCTGGACTATAAGTAAGAGTATGTACTTTTCGTCATAGTCGGCAGCTTACCACCACAGCTTCGGACAGCCCACCACTGCCAAAGATCAGCACCACCAAGACATCGCTGGATCGAAAAGTGGTGAAGCATTTTGCTTTGCTGTGTTTGCATATGTCTGTATGTCTCTCCCCAGTTTGTCTTTTTATCTTCTTTACTCCTTCACTCTTCGTAGCAGCCATTGCATAATATTGTCTTACCTGTAATGCTGCTCAAGAGACAGAAAAAGATTGATCTCTCTCAGAACCCGCAGGGTGGGATGATACCCTAGTCTAAAACAGCAAACCATTTTCTATTGCTTCCTGCCTCCTGAAAGGAGGCTTATATGCCAAAGGAAACAGGATTTTGAGCTGAGATTTGTGCAAGGCAAGAGTCATAGTGAATGTTTTTAATCCAGCATTTTAAAATGCAGTTGAGATGACTGATTCCAGTCACTCAGGAGGCATCCCTGGAACATGATGTCATGGTTTTATGGTCATCTGTATTCCACATCATAACATCATGTAGTGAACTGGGACATTAACACTTTAACATCTACATGACGTAATGATGTGGAATACCAATGACCATAAAACCATGACACATGAATATGTAGTACTTTGGTAGAGATGGTAAGTTTAATTAATTCACTGAAGACAGAAGACTTCTCTTTAAGAACAAGTTTAATGAAACTCTTTATCTCAGCTTCACCTAAGTACTGAAGTCAAAATGCAAGGTAAGTGCTTCAAAATCACAACATGGAAATCTACCGAATCTCTCCCTTGAATAAACAACTGTACAACAACTGGACATCCTAGAGAAAAGGAAAGAACAGCTTTATCCTTTTGAAGATTTCCCACTGCCCTAAGGAGAATCTCTTGCTCCTGAAATTAATTTGTTTAGTATTCTTGAGCGTCGGTATTCAGGTACAACAGTTTCACCTTTCAGAATTATAATTCAGATGTGAATGCTTACATGTGTAAATAGTTTTAACCACAAACTCACATTAATGACTGAACAAAGATAAGCAGAGATAGATGCTAATTAGCTGATGATGTTTTCTACTATTCTTCTGAAATAACATCAGCATTGAAATTTTTTGGCCTAGAACGTGAGATATGGTTTATAGAGCTGGAAATAGCCTGTCTGAAATGTATATCCTGAGCCTTCCCGCTTCTTGCTGTTCAAAGTTTTCATTTTGAAAGAAAACTAAGTGATGGAATAAATGTTCCATGTCTTAACTTCTGGAAATTCTTTCAATAGCTCTTCTCATCTGATTAACGTTTTCCTGTGCAGCCCGTTCCACGCCCACCGCCCTCTGGTGCAGACCCTTTCCCTGACCCCCAGTTGCCCCTCCCCTGACACAGCTCCATGCCGTTCCCTCGGGCCCTGTCGCTGTCACAGAGAGCAGAGCTTAGCGCTGCCCCTCCGCTCCCTGTGAGGAGCTGCAGCCGCCGTGAGGCCTCCCCTCAGCTCCTCTGCTCTGGGCTGAGCACACCGAGGGGCCTCGGTCGCTCCTCATGTGTCTTGTTGTCCAGACCACTCACATCTTTGTGGCCTTCCTTTGAATGCTTATGTTTTATGCCCTTATTTTGTGGCACCCAAAACCACACACAGTGTTCAAGGTGAGGCTGTGCCAGCACAGAGTAGCAAGTCAGCCTGAACACTAGTTTGTCTTCTAATACGGAGGCTAAATATCAAAACGGCACCTTAGCGCCAAGGTACCTAGCTACACATTACCTTTTGTTTTCCTTGTGTGTGCATTTCTTGCTCTTGTTAATCTGTGTTGAAGCAGCACTGCTGTATTTAGCATACATAACAGAAAGCAAGGTGCTTGCAGTTGCTTTAGTTTTGCAGATGATTACTCTCGTAACATCAGTTAAATTCTCTAGAATAATTGTCTTGCTGTTTCTTTTCTTCCTGTCTGTTGCTTCGTGGCAATCACTTCAAATAGAAATGGAAAAACAATACAGTGATACATCCAGCTGCACTTTTGGTATGGTTGATCTTTATAGCCAAAGTCACACAGCTGTGAAAATGACTGATTGCATGGAATGCATCGATTCTTCATTGCTACATTGAAAATGTTAATAACTGGACAGTACAGTATTCAGAAGTGTGCAGACGTCACTTAAAAAAAATAATGCAGGAAGGAATTTTCCAAAAAGAAGTGTAGCATTAGCTTTGGTACTACAGGGAAAGTAAGGTAACACACAACCACAGTGTAACTTGGTGTTTACTAAGTGTATTTTCTTCACTGCCAATGAATTGTTGTGGGCTTTCTTGTTTTTAACTTTTCGTCTTATTTTTAAAGAAAAAAACATATGGAAAGAAAAAAAAAAGCGATGAAGAAAAGAAAATGACGTTGTGAGTCTACAGAAGTATTTGAGGCAACTCAGAAGAACTCAGGTGAGGAAGAGCCTAGACTTATCCACCAGTATTCTCTAAGGCACATGGTAGAAGCTCAAGTAAGGAGTCTGAATACCGCCAAACAGTGTACCTTGCCTCAGAAACTGAGGTCTCCCTAATCTAGACATGCATTATCTAGTCATTTGGTTTTATCTTATGTTTTCTAGTCTGCTGTAGTACTAGCCCAGTCTTTAATCACATTGTTTACATATTGGTTTTGATTTTGCATCTCATCATGAAATAAACATTTCTGTCCCAATGGTCAGAATGGAAATAATACTGCTGACATAACGCATGCAGTTTGCACGCACCATTTGGCAGAAAATTATTATTTCAGAACAATCTGTGAACCCAACTGAGAAAGAGTTGAAATATCTCCAGGCCATCACTACTCCCATGAAATCTGAACAATGGAAATGGGAGAATATCATTAAGCCATCAAATCTTGTATTAAGAGCTAATAAAGAACAGAGTGAGTAATGTTGCAGAAAGCATTCCCCAATCTAACCTACTCATTTTAGTGTCATTTTTAATAATGATTTTTATACTGGCTGTTCTAGCAATGGGAATTACTTTAAGGACCCATATATTAGTTTAGCAAAAGGAATCAATAAGCGCGAGTTCTGATGTCTGGAATCCAGGAAGAAAATTCTCTAACTCCATTTTAGTGTTAGAAAGCAGCATTCCTTTATTCCTCACAATATGTACTAGGCAGCTTGACAAATCAAACACACTCTCTCAGACCTCTACATTTAAACAGTTAAGACATATGTATGCAGTACATTGGCATACACATTCATTCTTTTCCAAGAACCTATTAATATATATATATGAATATACGTCCCTCTGCACATGCACAGTTGCATCTAAGGTGATTCTACTACCACTTGCTTTCTCCCCTTTATAGTTGTTATTATACAAGGTTGTAACAGATGAATAGCCAGAGATTATAGGGGAACAACTCACCCACACTGAGGTTCACAGCTGGGATGGATGCTCACCACAAGAAACTCCACACAGGAGCAATCTCCGAAAGAGATACTACCTTAGTGGTGGTCAGCCCTTAAATGGGATCTAGGAGAGGTGGAGTCAAGCTCCAACCCTTCCAGGAGCACAGCTGAATTACCTTCACCTGTGCTCCCACAGCTGACCCGTCACTTGCCTCAGATGGTTAATCAGAGGTTCAGGCTGTGATTAACAGTTTCCCATACACTCCCCATTTTCCCATCATCAGCTTCATCACAGTGACTTTTGGTTGTCCTCTAGCTGTTTTTCCCCAGTTTAGCAAACATCTGTTGCTTGTTAAGCCATAATGAGCAATTTTCTATCTTAGTGCACTCTAATTCAAAACAATGTATGTGAAATCCAAGGAGACAGTCCTTGCACCTGGTGGATGCAAAGATGAAAGTAGTTATTGTGACTCCAGTGCTCCTGTGAAGCAGAATCCTTGACAAAAACTAGGGTGTTCACACACCAAGCAAAGTTAAAACGGAAAGTTTTAGAACCTGCACTCATTGATTCCTTTTGGTAAACTAATGTGTTGGTCCTTAAACTAATATACTGATCCCTATTGCTAAACCAGCCTGTATCAACCCCTCCTTTTCTTTTGAGAATTATGTTTATATCTTAATCCTCACCGCGTTTGACCCTTCACATTTAGGTATACATCCCCTACATTTAATCACAGAACAAGCAAGGATACATACAGCTAATATACACACTGTCCCTACAAATAACTTCTTTAACCTATCAAATCCGGGAAGCCAGGAAGTCATTTTGGTTAAAAGGTCTGTTAACTCTAGCTTACATCATCCTGGCTTACTTTATGCAGTATTTTAGTTTGGGGTCATATTTTATGTATGTCTGTTTCTGTTCTACCACTCTGATCCACATAAACACAACAACTAGTATTTACTACTGCACAAACTCCTCCTTGTGCAGCCAGTAACGTATCTAAAGCCATTCTGTTTTGTAGTACTACCCTGGCTAGACATTGAACTTCTTCCTTAAGGGCAATAGTAGCATCCAGTGTTTCATTTACAAGGTACCCCAGAACTGCTGAGATGTTTACTGTAGCCTTTTCTGCTTCTGCAATTCCTAGAGAGGGAATTAATCACCTAATGAATGAGTGAAAACTATTAGGCCTTTCTACTAATGGATTGAGCACTTCCCTTTTAATCTTTGAGAGTACTCAGGCTTGTATCATCCATGTTAACTGATCTGTTACCACAACCTTTGGCATTACTATTCTTAGCGTACAGGTTCTGGTCCACATGATGGTAACAGTCTCCACATAACTAGTGGCAACCTTTTCCTTTAACTAGCACCCACTGTTTCTTTAAAAATACTTATTCATCATCTGTAATACCCACTTTCAGTGCAGGTGTTTTCCACAGGAGCACTCCCTACTTGATTAGTCCATTCGTCTGTCAAACAAATGGCATTATTCATTGGCTGGGTTACTACAATCTGTGTCTGCAATTCTACATACCTATCTGCAAAATATTCTATGGATTTGGTAACAAATACTGTATCCCAACTTTGTTTTGGAAGTGATATTCCCCACAGTTGGTACAGACTTGTCTCATAATTTGGCATTTCCATGCATCTCCTACAAGAAGTGGAATTTCTAGCAACAGAACAGCCGCCTTTTCCATCAACTTCATATGCTTATTTTGATCCTATGCATCTAATTGATAAGCATAGGTAATTATTACTAAGATTACCATTATCAGTTTAGACAGAGTATATCCCTTAAATACTGCTAAAAAGTTTAGTAAACAATTAATACGAATAATGTAAGGCAAGCAGTCACAGTTACACTAAAGATAATCTTTGACTTCTGCAAGTTCATAATTTGATTTTCTGTTTCCCATCTGTAAGTTGTGTTTGTTTATGCAAAAGTTTCGGTTTCATTGGTGCAGTTTGTTCCACTTGCCTCTGTAGGCTGGGTACTTTCTTTGCTTTTTTTATATTCTGTATAGTCCTTTCCATTTCTCCTCTAGTGGTTTGAAACTCCAGGTCCATTGATAGACCTACTCCCTGGGTTGGCATGGATACATTCTGATTTCCAGAGGTGTTGATGCTACCTGAGCCATGAACCTGTGGATAGAAGATAGGATTTTCCCTAAAGAGATGACATATTCTCATAGTTTTAGTTCACCTGGTTGATTTACATCACTATTACCCATCAATACATGAAATGGTCTTCCATACATAATTTCATAAGGGCTTATTTTCTCTTTAGAACACCGTTTCTTAACATGAAGTAAGGTAAGAGGTAGGGCCTCAGGCTGTTTGAAGCCTGCTTCTTGACAGATTTTACTAATTTGCATTTTCAAAGTTTGATTCATCCTTTCCACCTTTCCACTAGACTGTGGCCTATATGGAATATGTAAATCTCATTCTATTCCAGTGTTTTTTGCTAGGTTTTGGACAATTTCAGTTACAAAATGCAAACCTCTATTTGATGATATT
This sequence comes from Alectoris magna, assembly GCA_030625065.1. Taxonomy (NCBI): domain Eukaryota; kingdom Metazoa; phylum Chordata; class Aves; order Galliformes; family Phasianidae; genus Alectoris; species Alectoris magna. Next base: position 83,309,591 of record CM060560.1, read on the forward strand.
CCTATTGGTACCCCAAATCTAGGTGTAATTTCTTTTAGCAAGACTTTCAGTACTTCCCTTGCTTTGTTGGTGTGATAGGGATAAACCTCTGATCATCCTGAAAAAGTATCAACCAATATCAGTAAGTACCTGTAGCTGGATTGCTATGGGAGTTTGGAAAAGACTACCCGCCAACAGTCTCCTGGGCTGTCTCCCCTTCTCATGACTCCAGGAGGTGGTCTTTTTTATTTTTCAAGTATAATTCACATTTCCTCACCGTTCTTTTTACAATTACTCCCATTCACATGCTTAAAATTTGAGTTTTTAAGTAATCCATGATGGCTTCTGTTCCCCAGTATGTGATTTGATGATTATTTTGTACTGTTTTCCTCATTACTGGCTGGGGAACCATTACCCGGTTGTTTGGAATTACCCACCACCCTTCTTCATTTTTCTTAGCTTTTAGCAAAGGAAGCTAATTTCTCATCTTCAGTCTGGTATTTTGGAGGTTCATCGATCCATTCTTGATGTTTCTGGGATACTAATTGGAGGAAAGCACCTTCTGCTGCATTCTTGGCTGTTGTATCTGCATGGTTGTTACCCATACTGATATCGTTGTTGTTTGATTGGTGGGCTTTGCAATGCGTTGTAGCTACTTCTTTTGGTAATTGCCCCTTTTCTAACAATTCTATTATTGTTTCTCCATGTTTTACAGGTGTTCCCTGGGAAGTTAGTAGCCCCATTCTTTCCAGATAGCGCCATGTGCAAGCACAACCCCGAATGCAAATTTTGAGTCTGTCTAAATATTGACTCTTTTCCCTTTTGCTACATCCAAAGCTCTTAACGAGGCTATAAATTCTGCTTTCTGGCCTTAGCTGGTAGGTGTCAGAATTATGGCACTCTTAACGCTGTCTTGCATGAAACTGCTACCGTCCACAAAAATTTCCCTATCTGGGTTTTCAAGGGGATAGTCTTTCAAATCAGCTCTGCTAGAATATACTTGTTCAATAGTTTAAAGGCAGTCATGTTTGATTTCCCTTCTTTCTATTGTGGTGTTTAAAAACAGGGCTGGTTTCGGTATATTGGTTACTTTTAATTCTGTATTCTCTTGCTCCACCAGGACAACTTGGTACTTCATGATCCAGTTTTGCTCCTGGCTTCAGCTGGATAGTTACAGGTTCGGATTGTCTCGACCATCCAAGTGTTCCTGTTGCCCAGATCCATGGCATCACTGCAATTTCCACTCCTTCCGGTACTGTCTGGTCAGGAGGGGACGATTTCTGTAACATAAGAACTTAAGCTTCCACAGCTTTACTTTCTGGAATATGCACTTGGATTTGTCCTTGACCAAATGTAATTTGGGCCTGCAGCTTGTTCAAAACACCTCTCCCCATTAGTGGCACCAGTCAATGAGGTGTATATAGAAACTCAGCCGGAACAAGCACTGATTTTTGCTAAACTAATATATTGGTCCTTAAACTAATATACTGATTCCTATTGCTAAACCAGCCTGTATCAGTTCTAAAACTTTCCATTTTAACCTTGCTTGGTGTGTGAATAGCCTGGTTTTTCTCACTGATATTGATTCACAGGAATACTGGAGTCACAATAACTAATCAAGTAGCCCAGTGTGTATCACAAGGAATAGAGGAATGCTGCTTTCTAACACCGCATTAGAGAGTTTTTTCCTGGATTTCAAATGACAGTTTCTCTGACGGTGTTAAATACTTACTATAGGAGAGGGAGAGGAGGTGTGACATCCTCTAAACGATCTTGCAATGGGAGGCTTCAGTAGGGGATAATTTAACCTGGAAGAATGTCATCCCAGTTCAAAATCTAGATTGTGCATAATTTATGACCTCATCAAGTTTTTCAAAGGGATGGATGGTTGCCTCAGAGCTTATGAGCATAACAGAACAGGCTGTCATTCTCACAGAACAGGGCCAGCAGGTTGATACAAGACCACCTAAGCCAGATAGAGTTTTGCAAGCTGCTGTCAGATAACTCTCCTAGTCATCAGGGCAAGTAAGAAAATAAAAATAAAGGACAAATATAAATGAAACATGTAAATCCAGTGATGTGTGGCTAGAGCAGTGTTACTCTGTTTTAAGAGGCAATTTAAATATGACTTAGCAGCATATAGGCTTCATGTTCAACCTTAGCACAGGGTTGGGCCATCTTAGTACTCTAGCTAAAAAATTATTTTAAAGTGAAGCTTTATGCAAGAGCTTGTTCCTTGGTGCCACAGTTCATTGTGCCATGTTATCTTTCTTAGACTTGTGCATTTAACATGAGATCATTTGTCAGCGTTTCTCCTATTGCTGTTAATGAAAACTCAGTACAAGTCCTCAGTACAAACAAGGCTGAGCCAGGAGCCATGTCAGTCAGATGTCAGACAGGCATCTACTAACTGACCTGGGTTGCTCTGTCATCCCCACGTTGAGAAATGATAGAGAAAAATCAGCAAAAAAACCCACAACCTTTCACAGCACTCATTTGTATTTTACGATATGAACTGCAGCAGTGTAAAGTAGGATAGACCTGTGTAATTAGGATGTAGGCAAGGGGTTACTGGAATATTTCTATGGCTGTGTGACAATATTGATGCTATTTCTTCCTCTGCTGTAGCACAGCCATTAGGACACCCAGCCAGCCAATGGAGAAAGCTGTATCAGGACATGGTGTAGGTATACCTTAGACCTGGGGTTACAGACCCTTCTGTGAAGCAATGTCTTTTGGGTGCACGTGCATGCTCCCAGGCTGCCTCTGCTCAGGGAGTGCATTTGGCTGTCACATGGCTAAGCGTGCCACCACCGTGCTAGAGTTTCTGGTCCCAGCTCACATCCAACCTGGGGACACTATACTGTGTGCACCATTCCCACAAAGCTCCCAAGTAACTCTGTGCGTTTCAGCTCTGCTTCACAACCCTGCCCATCTCTCTCCTTCAGCACAGAAGTGGAGACATCTGAACTTCCCAGAGCTGAACCTTTTTTGCCTGCTTTTTCCCCTCCAAAAAGGGGAAGCATCTACAGCAAAGAGGCTCTGTGGCAGAGGCAGGTGAAGTGACTTTGGATGTGAACATATTTATAGCTGCAGCACCCCAAATTTTCAGTATGGCTTATCCACGCAGTAAGCTAAGAAGACAGGCTCATTTTCAAAAACTGGGTTTCAAAGTCTAAGATGAGAGAGGGGTGACAGATGTCTACAAGAGGGAAGTTCTGTCACAAGGCAGCTTGCCTCTCTTAACACCAGAAGACTTGTGATGAGACATGTCTGCCAGATGTTCAGATCCATCAAGGAGCTCACAGCAGCAAAGGGATCCTTAGGGAAACAGTGAGGAAGTGGCATTTTCAGTCATATGAGAAAAGAAACTACTCCTGGAGCTTGAAGGCTGTGGTACGGTGATATTTTTACCTGTTACACACCACTGACTTTGGTTCTCGTTTCTGATCTCGTATCTACTAAAATATTTCCCCTTGAAAGTGTAGATCCCTGAGTGGTAAATTAACATTTAATACAAAATGTAAACTTGCGGACAGTGGGCTCGCTTCCTTACTCAGCTTTTACAGAAAATAAATAAATAAACAAACATAATATAATATAATATAATGGAATAATGAACAGACTCCCCACTGTCTTGAAGAATAGTGCAAGCAGCTTAATGAGTGAAAACCTGCCCCAGCACAGATGTCATGACGTGCAGCCCTGATGTCTGTGATACAGCAGATTGGGGAGAAGCAGGAGAGGGAATTCTGAACGTGTTGGCAAAGGGCCGAGGTGCCGGTCAGGGAGACGGGGCTCGAAGGTGCTGCTCCACCTCCGGCGGGGCCTGAGGCGTGCGGGCTGCCCGCCGGGTGGCGGTGCCGAGCCGCCGTTGCCGCTGCCTGAAGGCTCCCACGGGCCTCCCCGTGCTCGGTGCGCCGGTGCTGGGCTGAACGCGCGATGAGAGTGAAGGAAGAAAATGCCCAGCTGATCATAAAGCCTGGGATTCTGTTAGTTGGCTACAGGCTGGGCTGTGTCTCCTGCAGACCGAATTATTTTGCCGAATAATTTTGGCCTCAGGCTTTATGCGTGGGGGGTTATGCTAACCTCACTTTCTGCTTACTCCAGCCTCTATCTGGAATCAGATGCCAGCTTAACATGATCGTGGTTTTAGACTAAAATAAGGGAGGTTAAGATTAGTCATTAGGAAGAAATTTCTCACTATGCAGGAGGTGAGGCGCTGGCACAGCTGCCCAGAGAAGCTGTGGTGCCCCGTCCCTGGAGGTGCTCAAGGCCAGATTGGATGGGGCCCTGGGCCCTGCCCTCAGTATGGGATAATTTACCTTGTAAACAAAACAGGAAAGGCAGAAGTTTCATACTACGTTATTCCCATGAGTGAAAGCAGGTCAGTACAGTGATAGTCTGAGGCTGGTTGTGAAAGCGGGTCTGGTGTGTAGTGTAGCAGAGAAAGCTCCACAGATGATGCTTTTAGAGAACGGATATAAAGTTAAGGATGAGGCTTTACCCACCAAGTAACAAGTCTTGACAAGACTCTTGTCTGCTTCTTCCTCTTTGGTATAGAATCAAGGGAAGGTTGAGAGACACAGGACACAGAATTCAAAATAAATATTTCAACCTACATAATAAAAGAGGCTAGTCAATGTCTCTCATTGGCTATATGGGAGAGGGCTCAGCAGCCTTGTCTTAGCAAATTGGCAGCAATGCAGGAACTGGGTCTCTTTCATTTTCTTTTCTTTACCTCTCTCTTTGGGAATCTGCATGCAGAATTTTACACGGCCCTTTTAGTAGGCAGGCGTGAAACACTCAGTCCTATGGTATTTAAATTTGTACAGAAATATACAGAGCTTTATTTCAAAGATCAGCAGAGGAACCAAAATAACTGGCATAAAATTACTGTGAAGAAGTGAAGAGTCCTGAGATCTGAATACTTTTTCAGGACTGTCACACAGAGAAATGGCCACTGTTCACTGAACCAGAAAAGAAGAAGAAAAACAGTGTGCATAGTCAGCTGGCGTGACAGACGTTTTAGAAACAGAGTAAGAAAAAAGTATTTCAGTTTTTCATACTTCAGTTTAACACACTCCTACGTAACGGTTAATACACAGCTGCAACATCGCCTTTTCTTGTTTATGATGCTATTTTTTTTTAGTTAGACCAAAGCACGAAACACATGTCTCTGGGATATTACACCAATGATATTTCATGTTTTGAGAAGGGTGTTATTTCACGTTTTAAATTGGGGGTGTTGTGTGGGTGGTTTTGATACCAGCTCTAGACACACCTGTTACATACAGAAACCATGCAATGGCTTTTGCTAAATGTTGTCCTGTCAATTTGCAAATAAATGGCAACCCTTCCAAATAGCAGGGAGCTACAGCATCCACCAGCTCTGGAAGTATTCAAGACCTCTATGTCTTGAGTTCAGGTGGTGAGATAATGCTATGGGTATTTGATAACTGCTTGGCTGAGAGCAGTTAAAATATATTCTGCTTCATGGCCGCTAGTCAGGCTGTTAAGAGAGTGTCAAACTTCGACAGTTGTGACTGATCTAAGCTCTGTCCCTGTGGGGTTTGTGACCTGCCAGAAGCTTCCTAAGGCAGTGAGTCCATGTTTTGGTGGCTCTTGTGTCTGAGGAGCTGCCAGGCAAGCCAGGGCTTTTGAAGCTCAGAGTATCCTAGCTTCGCACACTTGCTTGGAAGACAGGAAGAGTACTGCTGTTTCTGAGTGGAGGGAGCTGGCTAGTCTTCATAGCTAGAATGGACATCCATGGATCAGAACAGACACTTTGCCTTCCCTGACCACTTTTCATTTTATACTCTTTATTGTGGGTTTGGGAACTGTGGTACCACAGAGGCAAAACATTCAGAAATCATTAAACTACCTCAAAGGTATTGTTTTTTAAAGAAATAATACCTTTGGAATAAATGTCTGATGGGCTTGTAAGCTACAAAATATACATGGACAGTTTTCCATATTCTTCTCTCCAATCACAGAAGAAAATCTTTATTTTTTAAATTATTATTATTATTTCTGTAGTGTCTGGATTCCCAGGGTTGGAACTGTGTGAGAGTGCAAATAATGAAAAAAAAAAAAGAAAGGGGACAATCAAGTGACACGTCTTCCCTGTTAGCCCAAGTAAAGAGGCAGTGTTAAGGTTTGCATGTATGCCCCAAAAAAGAAGAGCTTTTGATTATATGTGGAGGGTTCTCAGGATCTGCAGGAATGGCGTCTCTGACCTGGGATGATAAAAAAGTCAAGGCCAGGGATGAGATAATTCTTCTGTGAACTGTGTATTACAATTCAGCATTGAAAGTTAGACAAAGTGGCAATACATTTTTCAGCAGAAAGCCTCACCAGTTACGTTATTTATTTTATCCAAACTCCGTATCTTGAGGAAGAGATGGTCTATCTCAATCGTTTATATACACGTGAGTTATAAAAAGTTGGTAGAAACATGTTTGAAATTGACTACGGGTATGATTCAATGGTTAATTTATTTCCTAAATGAATGAGAAAGGAAACAGGTTGCTGTAAGCTTCTGCTCTCACTTCCTTATGAGAGAAGTCACAGACAGTGTCCCAGAAAGAACAGGGCTGTTGTGCACTCTCGTCTCGGGCAAACATGGGTAACTGGGTGGAGAATGAAGGACTGTCCATCTTTGTCGTTGTAAGTACCATTTTTATTGTTATTTGTGCCCAGTAAAAAGTTCTACAGAACGTTTTAATAAGCAGATCTCTTTGTGTCAGCAAATAATGCATGTGTTTGATTATTCTGAAGCTAGGGCAGCAAGTGCAGTGACGCACTTCAAGAACATGATTTTTAAGGAGCTCTCCCTGGTACATGAGTTGCTGTAGGCTTCGTAGTGAACTGGGTAATGGTCGTATGTTAGCTGTTTTCTTTGATAGAAATAAATGTAAGTACCTGCTATTTTTTGATGCAACGATGACTTAAGGAAAAGAAATAACGCTGCATCTCATTGTTAACTCATTTCTATTTTGAACTTCAAAATAGAAAGCAATCACAACAACAAGATTTTCTTGCACTTTTGTAAACAGAAGTACATGTAACTGAGAGCAGTTGTGTGGATGTGTCTTGAGGATAGAAAATTAGCATTAGGGCGAGATTCCAAAAGTTAGAGGAGAAAGCCATGAATTCTTCATCAGGGCAACTTGCATTTGAATCTATTTTGTATATAGTTTGCATGGAGTGGCTGTGAAAGTATGTTAAATTCATTCCAAGCAAGATTCAGAAGTACAAAATATCTCATTCTCGTTTCATTGAGATAAACTGGGAGAAAACTTAGGCAGAAGTTAGTATTTCAAAGTTCTCTTTTTTTTTCACATCAGCGCGATATCATACTCAATACAAGTATATGCATATGTTTGTGTTGTAATATAATGCATGTAATAAAAAAGTATCACCGTTTAAGAGATTTCTGCAAAGTTGGGTTAGTATGTGTAAGTACTATTCACTGAAATCCTTACCAAAGCGTCCTTCATTGTCCACTGCAGCATTGTTTTGCAGGGCTGTCCCATGCCTGATAGAAACAGACATGATTTGTATTGGTTTGCCCCAATGAAGCAGATACCTAGCAGCCTTAATGCCAGCACAAACTCCCTCCACCGGCCCTAGCTGAAAAGCGTGGGTGGCAGCTAACTTTGCCACCCAGCTCCAGTTGGTAAAGGGTGTTGCAGTGTTTTTCAAAGGGTCCATGTTCTGAATAGGTCAACACCAAGAACTGTGAGAGGCCATCAAAGATCAGCATCTTGTGAGGCTACTGTACTTGGAAGTAGCACATTTTTGCTTTAAATGCGTGAGAATTTGATCTTGAGATTAATTTTATAATAAGGACTTGGGAATTCCCTATATACTCCCTTATACTGATGGAAATCCCTTCACTTTCCCAGACTAATTCCATACAGCTAAGATGTTTTCAAATGCCAAACTAATCCCAGGTTTTTACAGTGTCATTTTGGGCCAAAGGACCAGCAAAAATATGGGTTAGGAGGGCTAAGGGACTGTCAAGTCAGAGTTTCTGGTATCCTTAACTTACATCCATAGACTGAGTTTTCTCCCAGTTCTTGGAGTTTCTTTTCTCTGTTTTTACATCCTGGTTAGTCTATTTAGAATAGAGGTGCAGTGATACAGATTGTGCCGGATACCACAGTATGTGAAATCAGCCAACATCTGATTTGAAGGGCAAGTGGCCAAATTCATTATAATTTCTGCAGCCAGATAAGCTCCTTAGATAGTTTTGAGAAGGACTAATAACTTCTCTTTTCCTGAAGAAATCTGCACTGTAGAATACACAGCTGTGAGAGAGTACTGCAGTATAGCTATGAAGAAGCCTGGTTTTGGATAGTCTAAACTCTACCTAGGTGCCTACATTAAATATTTCTTGCTGACTGATTTCAGACATTTAGAACCTCCTACGCAATAGAAAACGTTATGGTCAGGCCTCGGGTGTAATTAAGGCAATCTATATTTAGATCTCAAGCTTCTTAGTGCTGTTGCACAGCAATTAAGTGTTCCTCTCACAAAGGTTAATACGCCTGAGGAAGCACCGTTTGGAAGAAGCCCTAACTTTTAGTGGTGTTTGGAGATTCAACTAGCGTCACAGACTTAACTAGACACATGTAACGTGACAGTCCTCTTATAATCATGTGCAAATGCTTTGAAGTGTGCAAAAGTTTCAGTTGCTGATACCTGTATTTGGGTTTATTACCATTCTTATACTCCTGAAAGCTAATTTCTACCAGAAAAAAACTATATATGACTATAACTATATATATATATATATATATATATATACATATAGTCCTTGCTGAACCCTTCATACTCAGCAGCGCAGCTGTCTCTACAAATAGAAACACAAAGATCTCATTGGCCATTTTCTGTGCTGTGTAAATTCTCGTGAATGATCTTTAACAACAAAGTTTAAAGTTTCCTCCTCATTTTTCTTTCAGCTTGTGTGGCTGGGGTTAAACGTCTTCCTCTTTTGGTGGTTCTATCTTGCATATGATCTCCCACAAAATTTCTTCTACACCAGAGTACTCCTTGGCGTAAGTACAAAACATACATTATCTTGGCACAGAGTGCGCACGCAGCATTTTTCCTAGTTTTATTTGATTGAAACAGGATTAGTTTGTTGCAGCAGCAGGCTCATGAAGGAGTTAAAAGTCAAATAAACTGATAACCAAATGCACATCGTTGTCCAGAGCTTCTGAATAGAAAGCTGATAGCAAAACAGAGAGATCTCATTCTAAAGATGTTTCCAGGTAACAGTTGTACTCATAGTAATTAAAGTGAATATGCATGGTGGCTACTTTATTAAGAAGGAGACGAATAAATTATTGCTGTTGGAACTATGGTGCATCCATTTTCCCTTCCAATTGTTTTTCATAGCACAAACAGTTTACATGGGAACATATTCCTAAAAGATGAGGCAATGAATTTCCCTGGATTCCTTTTGCAGAGATGCACACACAGGGGACAGTTTGGAGCTAGAATCCTAGGCTCCAACCTTCTGAAACTGAGATGAGCTTTATGGGCATGACAAAGCTTCTTTGATATTGACGCTAGCTGCAAGAAAGTCTAACCTACATTTGTGAAGAATTCTGGATCCAGTCCTATTGCTTTTCTGAACACTCAACCACTTCCCTCTTAAGCTGTCCTTCTGTCTACCCTAATGCTCAGCCAACTGAAATAGCAGCAGGGAAATTTCCTTCAAATGTTGGGAAAGAAAATGCTGCTAGCTTAAACTTGCATCTGCACTTGGCTACCAACTGCCAGATGTGACAGGGAGCTTTTCATAGTGCTGTGTTATTTCAGAACTGGAAATAGAAGGTAGCCTATCTGGAGGAATCTCTTCTTTCTGCATTTGTGCCCCTAACTAGGCCAGAGCATTACTGCTCTGACATGCAAGCATTGTTAATTAACTCTAGATCTCATGCTCATGGATAGTTGTGACATAATCACATATAAAATCTATGCTTATCTGTCTCCTGGATAATGTCTTAGGTAATTAACTTAATAGCATCTCTCGAATTTCAGCGTGCTTTGGCTCTGGCGAGAGCTCCTGCAGCATGTTTGAATTTCAACTGCATGCTGATTCTGCTGCCAGTATGTCGAAACTTGCTCTCCTTCCTCAGAGGATCAAGTGCGGTAAGATGAAGAAAGAATTTCAAAATTTATGACAGATAATAACCCAAGTAGCTTTGCAAGTATACCAAGAATCTCTGTCCAAGTTCCCCAGATATACCATAATTTTGGGATGTCTTCTTTGAAGGAGGAGATTAGCTCAGGGTTTTGCTCTGAGCAAGACTGAGGTCTTTGCCTAGTTTATCAATGATACAATACCCATTTATAGTGGGATAAATTAGCCCCTATTTCCTGTGCTTGCATATTTAGCTCTTATAGCAAATACATACTTTCACAGACTTTTAGAAAGGGACTTTTTCAACAAGTTCATAAACCACATTCTTTCTTTTTTACATTGCATGTCCATCTCAGGATGAGATAGTTCACCAGCCTTTTGACTATTTCTAGCTCCCAGGTAGAGCTCCAGTACCAAGTTCCTCTAGTACCAAGGAGCCAGCACTAAGAAAAGGATGATCGATTCTAGGTGATAGCTGGAGTGACTTCCTGTGGTAGCACTGACTTTGTCACATTGCTGAAATGTAGATTGCTGTCTATTACAACAGAAACAATGCAGGAAAAAAAAAAAAAAAAGTTTTATCCAGGCATACTAAAAAAAAAAAAGGCTCCTGTTCTGTAACTATGATGTTTAGGCCTCCTAAAGGAACTGTAAGTTGCAAACCTTGTTAATACAAAATGGACGTACCTTGTCAGCTGAGGGGACCCTGGCAATTCATCTGTAAATCTATCATAAATTCTTTCACACAGATGAGACTGTTTGTGAGGGTAGAAAAAGCAGAGCAAAAGAACAAGCAATCATACAATACGTGCAATTTCAAGAGTCCTTCATAGCAAAGGAGAGCGGGATATAATGCCACCAGAAAATAATCAGGCACAACCCAGGCTATATGCTCATCTAGTACATATGCTACTCTGACAGTCATTGTGGATGAATGTGAGCTGTCTCTGCTCCTAAATTATATTTCCAATGCTATCCAAAGTGCTCTGGACTTTTTTAGGCATAACACTCAGAAATATAAACTTGGAAATATCCAGACCAGACTTTCTATCTTGTTCTATACCCCTTCCGGTTCTGGGAAGTGGTAAAAGCAGACAGCTGTCTCCATGTGTGTGAAAGAAAAAGAATAGTAAGTAAAAACGTAGGGCTAAAGTTGTTCTTCCCCTGCTTTGAGGAAGATCAAATAGTATGTGCCACAATGACAGCTGGTTCCCCAAGCTGCAGAAGTTAATAATGAACATAAATTTAGTAAGATTTTTGTGTTGTCGTTAAATGAATACAACTGGAAAACACTGATGAGATCTTGATCATACTAGGTCTTAATGAGGTGTGAAATAGATCTCACAGGCATCAAGCTGAAAGCAGGTTGGGCAGAGGTCTTCTGAGCTCAAAGCAGTGAAAGAACTGAAGACATTTTTAGAGACATTACAGTAATGCTAAAATATGATTCCAAGGTTGAGAATTTTATTCCAGCTGGGTCTTAATGCTGCTTGTCCTGAATTGCTCATCTCCTCTTCAGTTTGCAAGTGAGAACCGTGTAGAGAGCTGCACAGTTCTGGTGCTTGCCTGAAGCTCACTGTCTGGCTGTACGAGGAACCTAAAGGCTCTGAGGGTGTGCAAGGACATGAGGAAGGGACATAAAATAGGACTGTTAGGCAGTTGGACTTTAACTTCAGTTGCTTGTTGCAATAAGGCTATACCTCAGGAAGGAGGTAATTATCTTAAGCAAAACATGCCAAGCCCAATGTGCCAGGCATAGTACTGGGACTGTGGTGGCCTTGGTGCAGCAGTACAGCTGCTTATGCTTGTTCTGCTGTACAGTCTAGTTAACTGTGAGCTGGAAGCAAGATCTGTGAGGATCTCTTAAGAAAATCAGGATTTTTAAACGTCATGTAACATATTGAAAGGGTAGCAGCCTTTCCAACAGCAGTGCCACTGAGGTTAGGGAGAGGGGAAATTTGTTCAAACCAATTGCTCAATAGCAGCATGCTGGAAACTCCCGCCCTTTACATCCTGTCACCCAGAAATCATGCACTACAAAGCTATTTATTATTAATAGCTATGTTGTCTTTGCATGCCCCTTAGTTCTATATTCATTGCTGATGTTAATGAGCTTCACCACTGAACCTAACTGCAGCATTTTGCTATTGCTTGGTCTTATGCTTTGTAAACAGCAAGAGCAAGTGTTCCTACATGCGTTTTGCAAGGCAATAAAACAGGATGGATACTTCCTCACAGTGCTACACTGTATTTTTCAGTCTTTTTAATTCTATCTCAAGGTGCATGATCTAAAGGAGGCCAAATTTTTTCTGGCTGTTGTTATAGTCTAATGAAATCACTGTGATAGCCCTGGAGTAGTAGAGTTTGCCCTTAAAGGTGTCACAGCTGAAGAATAACCAAAGAGATCTTTTTTCCTGCTCATTTATTTGCGTGTTAGATATTCAATAAATATTTAGAAATATAACTGGAAATAGAAATATAGACTGGTATTGGAGAATAAGGCCACTGATAGTATATCTCTGCTAAGTAGGACAAATCAAAAACTAAATTGTTCTGGTGTTCTGTTATCCCTCCTGTTTTGCTCTGAATGTCTGGGATGATGCGATCCGCCCTGTTAAGTGAGAAGATACTTTACCATACCATCTACAAAGTTAATGTTCAGCAAGCACTTGGATAATTATTTTGCTCTCTTAATTGGTTGTGTAAAATACCTATATGGCTCTCATGCATACATGTTTTAGCTTGCTTGGTATTTTCTGTTTTTTGTCAGTCAGCAAAAGCAACATAAGGACACAACACAGAATAATTACACTTTCTTCTGTGTGGAGACAGCAAATGCTACTTTACAGGAACATGAATGCTGCTTTACAGGAACATGAATTTACAGGAAGGCTCCTGCTGACTATAATAGAGACTATAATTCAGATGGGACCTCTCAGGCACCTATCATAATAGTTAATGAGAATATCATTCTGTTTTCCTAAGAGTCATTCTTCAGCTTGTATTAGCAGAGAGTTTTTATTTTTGTTTCTCTTCGGGTGATTCCACTGACAAGTTGCAAGTGAGTGTTTGCCAAGTACACCCGGAGTTTTGGGAAGGGAATCCCTTAGAACCATAAATGACTGGTGTGTTTGGATGGAAGCACCCAAACTTGGATGCTTGGAGTGTGAACTGCAGCAACTCCTGTTGCTATGTGGCAGTATAAGACTCAATCTAAAACAGTCAACCTCTCCTGGCATGGCAGAGTATGATTATTTCCTCCTCCATTTATAACATCTAATTTAAATGTAACACAGATAAGATATGTATTTTTGCCATGATGGATGTTATTTTGCTTTCTCATTGTCATATACTTTGTTTCAATTAGACATATTAAAATATAACATGTTATTATCATATTCCGATGTACAGAGTAATATATTTTTGTTTATATTTAGGAATTCTAATTCTTTACCAGCAATGTCACCAATTCTTGTGCTCAGGGCCTCCATTTTTTTCTCTGCATTTAAACAAGTGTTTGTAGGAATCACAAGTAGTCTGCAAATATTTTTTTCCTCAAACTCAAAGTGCTGCTCTACCCGTGTAAGACGGCAACTGGACAGGAACCTCACCTTTCACAAAATGGTGGCATGGATGATCGCCCTTCATACTGGTTGGTACTCAAATGTTTCTTTGGTTATTGCTTTCCTGTTCGTTTTACACATAATCCAAATGAGATCCGAGTTCTTAAGGATATAGTAAGAGAGCTGATTTTATTAGCTTAAATGAGCCAGAGTGCCTTGAGGATTGAAACATTTTAAGTATTATTCTGCAACTGATAGAGAGCAAAAGCTGCGCCAGGGGAGGTTCAGGCTGGACATTAGGAAGTATTACTACTCGGAAAGGGTAGTCAGGCACTGGAATGCACTGCCCAGGGAGGTGGTGGAGTCACCGACCATGAGAGTGTTCAAGAAACATTTGGATGTTGCGTTGAGGGGTATGATTTAGCTGGGAAGTATTGGTAATGGTTGGACTGGATGATCTTCTAGGTCTTTTCCAACCTTGATAATTCTGTGATTCTGTGAAAAGATGAATAAGAAAGAATGCTTTTCTCTTGCACTGCTAGTAACATTCATGACAAGGGTTAATAAAAGGGATTTAGCAATGCCTTGAGAAACAAATAGTCTGGCTAAAGTTTCTGTTTAGGCTTATTTCTTAGCTGGCACATTTGAAAGGAATAAAAGAAATTATGAAAGAATCAACACTTATCAGTGATCTGAAATTGTCATAGGAGTGGCAGAGGTTCTAAGCTGCAGTTGAGAAATGTTACAAAGCTTACCCAAATGTTACCCCAAAACAGGGAGCATTTACCCTGTACTTATTTACTTATCCCTAATTATTTTTCTCTCTCCTAGCAATTCACACCATTGCACACTTATTCAATGTAGAGTGGAGCGTGCATGCACGTGTTGAAGAGGAAGGAACATTGGCAGCTGTGCTTTCTAGACTTGGTGATAACCCAAATGAAAGCTATATCAACTTTTACAGACAAACTATTCCAGTAAGTGGCATCCAGCTGTGAAGAATCATTATTACATTCACATTCATCTAGATGATTACCTAAGAGTATCTCAGAAGGCTGCCTATTTCTGGAGTGCATGATCTGTCTTTGAACCATCGTGCAGGAGAGCCTTTTGTAATTCATTCTCCTGTAGTGATCAATAGCAGTGTTGCTGATTTTTGTAATACCCTAAGCTTTTTCACGTGAGGATTTCAAAGTAGCTTTAAAACATAGCATAAAAACAAATGTCCTGTAAAAGAAGTCTTTTGACTAAGGCAAACAGAAAAAGAAAACAGAAAAAGAAACCGCCCCATTTCTCAGAAGCCCCGAGAATCTGATGTACTTGTAAGCTGGGAGACCCACAACTGCCCAGCACCACTAAAAATAAGAGCTTTAATTTATCTCCCTAAATATGGATGTGAGACTTCAGCTTTAGCAGGAGAGCTATGCAAAAATGTTAATTTTTCCCACGGCCATTTTGCTGAGCAGTAACAGAATAAGAAGTAGTCCTTAGTGTGCACATAGGTTTAAAACCCTTTATTTCTATTCTCACTTTCTCTAGTAGGAGTTAATCTTCAGTGCAACAAAATTGGAGTGTGTTTTCAAAGCATTGTTGGCAAATTCACAGAGGATAACCTAAAGATTTGCAACAGGGTGAAGGATTTGGCAAGTGAGATAGACTGATGGTTCAGTTGCCTTAGCTTTGATGCAACCCCTTACTTTGACCAACATGTGCAATTATTTCACAGAATCCTGTGGGGGGCTTATATGTGGCTTTCACCTACTTGGCTGGTCTCACCGGTGTTATCATCACTCTGGCCCTCATACTAATCATCACATCATCCACCAAAATCATCCGAAGGTCATATTTTGAAGTGTTTTGGTACACTCACCATCTATTTGTCATCTTCTTTATTGGCCTTGTCATCCATGGTGCTGGGTGAGTATTTGCATTTATCATACAATACATGATCACTACTCTATTTTAGCTTAAAACTCTCTACTCATAGAAGTATATAAAGATTAAGTCACAAAGGAGCAGGTATTTCTGAAGGTAACAACGTGCCAGTACAGGCTCTGAGGCCAACAGGCCCTCAGATACATACAGCAAGTTATTCACATGCATGAGACTTTATGAGACTCAGGCATGCTCATTGATAATCAACTTCTTATGATATTTAAATTTGAAATATTTTTTCAAAGTGCCTGTTTCTAATTCTTAATTGATCTCTGAAACCAAAAAAGAACTGAATCACACACGCGTGTTCTAGCACCTGACCACCCTTTCAGAGAAGAAGTTTTTCCTAATATGCAACCTGAACCTCCCATGATGGAACTTAAGGCCATAACCTCTTGTCCTATTGTTGTTACCTAGGAGTAGAGGCTGCTCCCTACCTTGCCACAACCTCCTTTCAGGTATCTGTAGAGAGCAATAAGGTCTCCCCTAAGCCTCCTCTTCTCCAGACTAAACAATCTCAGTTCTTTCAGCCTTTCCCCATAAGACTTGTGCTCCAGATGCCTCACCGTCTTTGTTGCCCTGCTCTGGACACACTCCAGGGCCTTGATGCCTTTCTTGTAGTGAGGGGCCCAAAACTGAGCACAGTACTCAAGGTGCAGCCTCACCAGAGCTGAGTTCAGGGGGATGCTCACTTCCCTGTTCCTGCTGGCTGCACTATTTCTGATACAAGCCAGGATGCATTTTGCCTTCTTGGCCACCTGGGCACACCGATGGCTCATGTTCAACTGAATGTTGACCAACACCATGTTGTCTGGGGTTGTTGTGGCCAAAATGCAGGACCCAGCCCTTGGTGTTGGTGAACTTCATCCCATTGGCTTCAGCCCATCAATCTAGCCTGTCCAGATCCCTCTGTAGGACCTTCCTACCCTCAGGTAGATTAATACTTCCCTCCACCTTGTTGTCTTCTGCAAACTTACCAAGGGTGTACTCAATTCCCTCATCAGTAAAGATACTGAAGAGGACAGACCCCAGTACTGACCTCAGGCTGACAGCTTCCCCAGGAGGATCCTGTGGGAGACAGAATCAAAGGCTTTGCTGAAGCCTAGGTAGGCTATATCAACAGCCTTTCCCTCATCCACCAGGAAGGTCGTCCAGTCATAGAAGGTGATCAGGTTGGTCAAGCAGGACCTGCCTTTTGTGAATCCATGCTGTCAGGGCCTGATCCCCTGATTGTCCCACACTTACTGTGTGATCTAATTCAAGATGATCTGTTCCATCATCTCCTTCCCTGGCACTGAAGTCAGGCTGACAGTCCTGTAGTTCCCCAGATCCTCCTTATGATCTTTCTTGTAGATGAGAGTCACATTGGCAAGCCTCCTGTCCTCTGGGACCTCTCTGATTGACCATGAATGCTGATAGATGATGGAAAGCAGCTTGACAGTCACCTCTGGCAGGACCCTCCCTACCAGTGTCCTAAACAGTTCAAAGTCTGTCCTCTGGAAGTCCAAGGTTTTTGCTGGCCCCCCTGCCCACATCACCAAGAATTGAGAATTCTGCTTTTTAGTGGTCACTCTGTCCAAGACAGCTCCTGACCTCCACATCTCCCACCAGTCCTTCTCTGTGAACAGCAGGTCTAGCAGAGCTCCTTCTTACCAGCTGCATCACAAAGTTGTCTTTCACACACACCAGAAACCTCCTAAACTGCTTCCTCTATTCTGTATTGTATTTCCAGTATATATCAAGGAAGTTGAAGTCCCCCATGAGAACAAGAGCTGCTGATTGTCTAACTTCTGCCAGCTGCTCGTGGGATGCCTCATCCATCCATCTTCATCTGCTTAGGCCGTCTGTAACATAGCCCCACCAGGATGTCAGTCCTGTTGGCCTTCCAAACTGAAACTTCAGTTTCATTTTATAAAACTACAGAACTGCTGCATAAAAAGAATGCTAAAGTAGCCAAGGCACATTTCATAGTTCATTGATATATACTGTGTTACCCATTTAAAATGAAATTCTAGGTGTTACTGTGTTAAAAATAGTTGAGGATTCAGAGCACTGGAAAGTGTCTTAAAAATGCCCTATAATAATGACTATTCAACAACACTTCCTCTTAGTCCAGTAGCACCAGAAAAAAAAAAAAAAAAAAAAAAAAAGACAGAAATGAGACTACAGCAGGAAGAACAGAAATAGAAGGCAGATGAGAACAGATGAGAATCACCACCAGCATGTTTGTCCACTTCGACTTCCAAAACAAGAAGCGTGTTAGAGCAAAAATTGAAGGAAAAGAACAAATGGCACATGTTTCCACTGGAAATATCGTACAACTACTGACAAAATGCCTAAACTTTTCAGCAGTTACTACACAATGCCATCGGAAAGCAAACATTGCTTTTTCTAACAGTCAGTGAGTAGCATACACTTCATAAAAGTGGACTTTTTGTTCCTTCAATGATGACTATACCTTCACCATTTTAATGTAGTATTGAAAAGTTTAGGCAGCAGTGTGGGTCCATGTGGTTGTCAGACACCGCTTTGGGAAGAGATGAGCACAGGAGTATGATCTGACACTCAGCATGTTTGAAAGACACATAGATGTCATTTTATTTAAAGAGACAGAACGCTGTGTCAAACACTCATATAAATGTATACGTATATGTAGAAAACTGAAGCACACATAGTTAATGGAATGAAGAGGGCAGATTCTTTTCTGATGCAAGCTGTTACAGTACTTTTTAGTGCTGATGTTATTTGCCTATTAATTACATGTCACAGACAGAA
Organism: Alectoris magna; assembly: GCA_030625065.1. Classification (NCBI taxonomy): domain Eukaryota; kingdom Metazoa; phylum Chordata; class Aves; order Galliformes; family Phasianidae; genus Alectoris; species Alectoris magna. The sequence continues at coordinate 83,328,002 of CM060560.1, forward strand.
ATCCTGACCTTCCCATCATAGTAAATATAAAGAGGAAGGAGTACAGAGATTCAGATCACTCTGCTTTGCAAATTAAAGTAAAATTTTTAACAGAAAAAGAAGAAATTAGGTGGCTATATTGCTGAAAGCTTAACTGCAATCTTGGAAAATCATCTACAGTGTGTAATAAGTGAAAATAAGTCTTTTCCTTTCCTTCAATGGTCTACTGGCTTGTCAGACTTCGAACGGAGTGTTGGGCAGGGTGAAAACCACTAGCCCTTAAGCAATGGGCTTAGGAGTGGCAGAAAACAGGCAGAAAATGGGCTCCTCCCATTCCTGTAAATCACTCCAAGAGCAGCTCAGATGAAGCCCTTGTCACTGTTGGGGAAGTGAATTGCAGCCGATGTTGTTCCTGAAAATTGCAACTCATGATGCTCCTGGGACAGTGACATTCCTTCCCTTTATTTTTTATGCAGAATGTTAGTCAAACCCTTAATGAGGAAGAAGTTCATTAGTAATATCTATAAGCAGTGAAATCTTTTAACTTTCAAGATTGCACACAGGCCTTCTAATAATCCTCTGATACATTTGTCACTTAAACCCAGGCATAGGTATGACTTTCTTTGAAATGTCAGAAACACAGTCAAGTTCAAGGAAATTGAGCTTGAAAAGCAGAAGGGGATGTCATGGGAAGAAAATATCAACAGAGTTATATTGGCATAAAACCAAACAGTCTGATTAGAATCAGACCACTTCTAGGGAATGTCATTAGATCTTAACCTACTAATTACTATCATATTGGGGGGCTCTGATGTGGCCCTGAGGTTGGTAGAACTTCCCACAGGTGCAGGAAATACTGAACACGATTGAAATATATTTTTACTTCTCAAAACTGAATTCTTTTCCCAGCATTGGTTCTGCTGAACTGGAGTAATCAGGCTTCTCTGTAATAAAATAAATGAACAAAACAAAACAAGTAAACCTCAAGTTAGGATATTGAGTCTAGATTATCAGCTAACACCAGCTGGTTTAGCCAACATAGCTCCTTTGAGCTAGAGGGACCTGTGTCCATTCACACCAGTTGAAGATCTACTCTACAGTTGTAAAGACATAGCAATTAAGGAAAGGAATAATGTTCTTCGGAAAAGGCCCTCCTTGATTTTTAAGAAAAATAACAGAAATCATTGTTGCAGTGATCAGTAGGAAACTGATTATTGAGCCCACTCCATGTTTCATTTTTCTTATTGAAGGAAAAAGTAGGATTGTTTCGAAAAGAATTGAGTTTTCCTATTGTAATTACACTCTGGAAGTGATAATAAATTTACCTCACAGTTCCTCACCTGATCTCGTAGTTGGTATTTCCCCCTACAATGTTTTGGATAGATCAGAGCCATACAGAGGTATCAAAAGGTACACTAGCACTGCAGGAGTCCATAACTACACAGAAAAAGAATACATAGAATAACAGTAAGTGACAGATGTTCCTTAATGTTGTAGTAGGCGACAGCGAGGATTCGGGATGTGACGTGGTAGGACTCTCCCCTTGCTCGGTGTTGAAGGGTTAATGTATGCATAAGGGGCGTAGACGAAGTAGGATAGGTATATAGGTAAATCGCACAACGCAATAAACGCCATTTTTCTGCTCACCATATTGGTATTCACGTGCAGTTCTTTGGCCCGGGTAGGTTTTACCCGATAGTCCAGCACAGGCACAGAGCTAAAAGAACATGGGTTGCCAGGTGCACGGCAACACCTTACTTTCCATCTTACTCCCATAACGTTTTATATTTTTTCAGGCGTATTGTGCGGGGACAGACAGCTGTGAGTCTGGCTGAACATATTCCAGAGATGTGCTCTAAGAACTTCACTGAATGGGGAAAGAAAGGAGCTTGCCCAGTCCCCCAGTTTGCAGGGAATCCTCCTATGGTAAGAAAAAAACCCAGTACAAAAAAAATTACTGTTTACTCTTTTTGTTAAATAGTGTATAAACTTGCTGTACAAAGTAGTTTTCTTTACATTAAGCAAGATTTCAACATAATGGATTATAACCCAAAACTACAACCTACTTCCAGCGCCTCATATAACAGCACAACTAACAGGCAAAACAGATGAGTAAATCTGAGAACTGTTTACCAAAGCGTATTTCGTAGTCATGGGGGTTCCAAAAAGTACTATAATCTACATAATAATTTCACATTATTAATGGCCTGATGATCGTTAACAGAAAACGAATGTCTCCAGACATTTGAAACTTTAGCTCTTATTGACTAACTAGGCTGGCTGTTCATTCACAGTTCAGACAGCTTAGTCAACAGAAACCACATCTTCCCCACAGTAATACAAGCCTGAGTCAGTAACACATTGATAACTTTATTCTACATTTCTCTTAGTTACCTTAACTTTTAAGCAGAGACAAAATAATTCTTAGGGAATTACCTTGCTATATCTATAATAACAACTGAAAATGCAACTACAATTCTCAACAAAGAAAGAAATTCCCCATCTGAACAGAAGTCAATTTGAAGGCGTCATGTATTTTAACTGTTCCTTACTCTGGTTGATAAATAACATGTTTCTTGAACTTAGTATCTGTTTACAGCGTTTCCAGAATTCAATGTAATCTCAGTTGCCATCTTTGTGATCTAACTTCCCGTTTTATTCTGCTAACAGACATGGAAATGGGTAGTGGGTCCCATGTTTTTGTACCTCTGTGAGAGGTTGGTGCGGTTTTGGAGATCACAACAGAAGGTTGTTATCACAAAGGTACGTGTTGCTGCTAAGTTTAACTCTGGGCTAAACACTAGCAGTTTTTCTAGATGGTGCAGCAAAGCCAGCGGTTCCTACATGTCATACAGTGTTGTCAACTAAAGACATCTCAAGAATGTCATGGTTGCTAACAGGCATAAAAAGTACTACTCTAACATCCAAGTGTAGTTGTTTCCAAGCCTGTCTCCAAAAGAATGCAGGAAGGAAAAGTTAGCTAAGTACAATACTGAATCGTAGAGAAGAGAAATTGATTTCCTGCATATCTGCATAAATTTCAGCAGCATAAATATTCCACATTCCCTGGCACAGAATCACAGAATTGTCAGGGTTGCAAGGGACCTCCAGAGATCATGCAGCCCACCTGCCCTGCTAAAGCAGGTTCCCTAAAGTAGGTTGCACAGGAAAGCATTCAGGTGGGTTTTTGGCATCTCCAGACTCCACAGCCTCTCTGGGCAGTCCTGTCACAGGGCACCACCAAAAAGAGCCTGGCCCCATGCTCTTGACAACCACCCTTTAGATATTTGTAAGTACTGGTAAGATCCCCTCTCAGTCTCCTCCAGGCTGAACAGTCCCCACTCTGACCTGTCCCTTTTGGAGTGACTGCAAGTATGGTGTGAAAAAGTACTTTAGCCAAAAATTTAGCGTCTTCTGCAGTCTTTCACCTGGTTGTCAGACATTGCTCCTCATTCCCCGTACTGCTCAGAATGTTTCACCTGCTTTCCCTGCTCTTAGAGGAGAGGACAGTGCTAGTAATGAAAAATGTAGATAAAACCAGTGAACAGGGAAGATACCCTTTTACTTTTGCCTTTTTTTTTCCCCTTGTTCCTCTTACTGTAGGTGGTGATTCATCCCTTCAAGACAATTGAGCTCCAGATGATGAAGAAGGGTTTCAAGATGGAGGTCGGGCAATACATTTTTGTCAAATGTCCAGCAGTGTCTAAACTGGAATGGCATCCATTCACATTAACCTCTGCCCCAGAAGAGGATTACTTCAGCATTCATGTCCGTATTGTAGGGGACTGGACAGAGGGCTTGTTCAATGCATGTGGATGTGATAAGCAGGAATTCCAGGAGGCGTGGAAGTTGCCCAAGTATGTACAGAGTCAACCATTGTAAAATCAACCAAAATTTAGGGCACCTGAAATTTTGTTCAGCCTGGTTGGTTGCATCTGTGACACAATCCTTAACAACTTCTGTCACGGATGTTGGTCTTAGACTGCTCGTGTCAGTTCCCTCCTCTTACCAATTCCACCTTTTCTTTTACTTTCTAGTGCAACAGGCAAATACTTTCCCTTTCTATTGTTATTTTAAATGATGCTAATAAATATTCACTATCTATTTATTCAATGTACTTTTGATTTCAGGATAGCTGTGGATGGCCCCTTTGGAACTGCCAGTGAGGACGTGTTCAGTTATGAAACTGTTATGCTGGTTGGAGCCGGGATAGGGGTAACGCCATTCGCATCTGTGCTCAAGTCTGTCTGGTACAAATACTGCCACGATGCAACCAACCTTAAACTTAAGAAGGTACGTGTCCTCTTTGTCACAGAAATTTCCCAGAACCCATTTAGTTGTTGGAGGACCAACAGTCAAAATCAAAACAGTCCCAGAGAAGCAATCATGGAAGCTGGAGGATCAGAACTGGAAAAATAAAAGAGAGAGATAGTAAGAAATAGCCTAGGAGCAAAATCCAACACCCAAATCCTAGCTGTGGTGCTGGGGATTTCCACCTGTGTCGGAAGTGCCATTCAAGCCGTGCAAGACACACCAAGACATGTCATTAATTCACAGGCGCTAACTGCAGCCTGTGCAAACATTGCATACCTTCCCTAAGAACAGAGAGAATAACTCTCTGTCAGTGGAAGCACAGTGCTACCAACCTCCTCTGGACTCCCTAGAAAGTCCCTGTGCAGGTTTTGCTACCTGCTTTAATTTACCTTACCTGCTAGCTAGATGGGGAGATAGAAGCTACCAAAATCATTATTTTATGTCCTAACAAACTGTTTCACATATTTCCTTGTTCTTGCAGTCAGTCATTCTGCTTCACAACCCTCCCACTATCCGAAGTCCCATATAGCTTCAGCACCAGCCTATCTATTTACTGAAGCGTTCAGAACAATATCTTCAAGAGCTCTACAATCCTTCTTTAGTCAGCAAACAGAAACTCAGAAACCTAAGTACCTGTGTCTCCTGACAATTCTCTTTTCTCTCTTCCAGATCTACTTTTACTGGCTTTGCAGGGACACCCATGCCTTTGAATGGTTTGCTGACCTCTTGCAGTCTCTGGAGACTCAAATGCAGGAGAGGAATAATGCAGAGTTTCTCAGCTACAACATCTACCTTACTGGCTGGGATGAAACTCAGGTAACAATGCTATGGAAAATATCACCTTCTTGTGCCCTGAGGCTGATGTTAGCAAGTGTGTAATGTTTTGATAAATGTTCAAATGGTCATTATTCCAGGCTTCCACCTGGCTCTTGGGTTTTAAGCACAGATAACTATGACTCGCTAGAACTTACATGAGATTAGCTGCTGATGTGCGCTGACTTTCTCTTTTTTTCACTCTGGCTGTGCACACTGGGAAGTAGTGCATCAACCTCAGCTCACCCTGCAGGCATATCTAAGACAGCTGTTACTGCTTACAGAAAAGTTAATGGCAGCTTTGGGGAAGCTAATGCAAAAAATTTGAGTGATGGCAGCATATTTGTTTCAGAACCTTCCTGAGTTCTTTATCTGATCCCATGATTATAGGTTGGAGAAGAGTTTTGAAGGAACAGCTCTTCCGTGACTCAGTAGAGAATGTGATTCAGCAAGGAAAGGTGCTCACACTGTTACTTTTAGTGGTGCTTTATTTCACTTGTATCTCACCTTTGAGAAATTCAGTGTGTCTAAGTGCTGTAGCTCATCTACAGGGATAGGGTAGCAGTAAGGTAGGAAGTTACCTCACACATACAGTGGAAGAAACATGAAGAAAAGAAGAAAAGTCGTGCAATTCTTGCTTCTGGAGAAAGTTCTAAGTTTTTTTTTGCTTCAGAACTCAGCAAGGGCTGAACTTCTGCCCTAAAACTGTCTTCTATTTCTTCCTGTATCTTCTTAGCTGATTCTAGGTAAAATTTACATAGAGAGAGTAGACAAAACCTCCTCATATGGATCAGACCTTCCAGAGATCACAGAATCACAGAATGTCTTGGGTTGGAAGGGACCTCAAGATCATGAATCTCCAACGCCCCCCGCCACATGCAGGGCCACCAACCTCCCCATTTAATACAAGACCAGGCTGCCCAGGGCCCCATCTAACCTGGTCTTGAACACCTCCAGGGACGGGGCATCCACAACCTCTCTGGGCAGCCTGTGCCAGCATCTTACCACTCTCATAGTAAAGAACTTCCCCCTGACATCCAACCTAAATCTTCCCTCCTTCAACTTAAAACCATTTCCCCTTATCCTGCTGTTATTTAAGCTTTCAAAGGGTTGACTCCCCTCCTATTTGTAGATTCCCTTTAGGAACTAAGGTCATAGGAGTTGTATTAACGTAAGGGAAGGGAAAGAGTTGTTTTAATTTGCAGCTTTATTTTACAGTTCTTACAGGACTAAAACAGTTCATTGTAAAAGGAATGTAATTGTTAGGTGTTCACAGTGTTCAGTCCTTGAGATAACCCAGACTGCTGGTGCATCTCCTGTTATTTTGCTGTTAATTTTCCTTTCTAAATACCATAAGTTCTACAGGAATGTTCTTAGAGTGCAAATAATTTGGTGCATATTGCCATGACACTGTCCTTTGTCTTCCATTTCCCACAGGCCACTCATTTTGTAATGCATCATGAAGAGGAGAAGGATGTGATTACAGGCCTTAAACAGAAAACACTGTATGGAAGACCTAACTGGGAAAATGAGTTCAAAACCATTGCAAGGCAGCATCCAGGGTAATCTTGTACCAACTGAAAGTGTTTGTGAACGTCCACTATTTAACTGCCATAACAGCACAATCTTGTTCCTTTGACTGATAATGCTGATAATATTTTAATAACAGTCTCCAGGTATTTTCTGATCTGGTTTCAGCCACAGTCTTCACCTTGGCTCTTGACCAACTTACTTTAACCCACAATTAAAAAAAAATAATCATCTGTATGTGGTGAGACACTTGATGCAGTGTCTAATTACTAGCAGATGTTTTAGGAAAAATCACAGAATCACAGAATTGTAGGGGTTGGAAGGGACCTCTAGAGATCATAGAGTCCAACCCCCCTGCCAAAGCAGGTTCCCTACAGCAGGTCGCACAGGTAGGCATCCAGGCGGGTCTTGAATATCTCCAGAGAAGGAGACTCCACAACCCCCCTGGGCAGCCTGTTCCAGTGCTCCGTCACCCTCACCGTAAAGAAGTTCTTGTGCACATTCGTGCGGAACTTCCTATGCCCTAGCTTCATCCCACTTCCCCTTGTCCTGTCCCCACACACTACTGAAAAGAGTCCGGCCTCACCACTATGGCCCCCACACCTCAGGTATTTATAAACCTGGATCAAATCCCCTCTCAGCCTTCTTTTCTCAAGGCTAAACAGACCCAGTTCACTCAGTCATTCCTCATAGGGGAGATGCTCCAGGCCCTTCACCATCTTTGTGGCCCTCCGCTGGACTCTTTCCAAGAGATCCCTGTCTTTTTTATACTGGGGAGCCCAGAACTGGACACAGTACTCCAGATGAGGCCTCACCAGGGCAGAGTAGAGGGGGAGGATCACCTCCCTTGACCTGCTGGCAACGCTCTTTTTTATACACCCCAGTATGCCATTGGCCTTTTTGGCCACAAGGGCACACTGCTGGCTCATGGCCAACCTGTCGTCCACCAGGACGCCCAGGTCCCTCTCTGCAGAGCTCCCCTCCAGCAGGTCTTCCCCCAGCCTATACTGATGCATGCAATTATTTCTTCCTAGGTGCAAGACTAGTTTTTGTAGTCTAGCAAGACTACACTTGCTTTTGTTAAACCTCATCCGGTTTCTTACTGCCCAGCTCTCCAGCCTGTCCAGGTCTTGCTGAATGACAGCCTTCAGGCATGTCAGCCGATCCTCCCAACTTTGTATCATCAGCAAACTTGCTGAGGGTGGCCACTATCCCCTCATCAAGGTCATTGATGAAGATGTTGAACAAGACCGGACCCAGCACAGACCCCTGGGGGACGCCACTAGTTACAGGCCTCCAGCCAGACACTGCACCGCCAACAACGACCCTCTGCACTCTGCCAGTCAGCCAGTTCTTGATCCACTTCACTGTCCATTCATCTATCCCGTACTTCCTCAGCTTTGTTATAAGGAGGTCATGGGGGACAGTATCAAAAGCATTTCTGAAATCAAGGTAGACTACATCTACCGCTCTCCCCCCATCTACCCAGCCAGTGACAACTTCATAGAAGGCCACCAGGTTGGTCGAGCACGACCTCCCCTTGGTGAACCCATGCTGGGTACTCCTGATAACCTCCTTTTCTCCCATTTGTCTGGAGATGGCATCCAGCACAAGCTGTTCCATCACCTTCCCTGGGACAGAGGTGAGGCTGACTGGCCTGTAATTACCTGGGTCCTCCTTCCTGCCCTTTTTAAAGACCGGAGTGACATTGGCTGTCCTCCAGTCTTCAGGCACCTCCCCAGTTCTCCAAGACCTCTGAAAGATTACAGAGAGCGGCTCAGCAATGACCTCCGCCAGCTCTCTCAGCACCTGTGGATGCACCCCATCAGGTCCCATGGATTTATGGACCTTAGTGTTTCCTAGGCACTCACGGACCACCTCTTCCCTGACTGAAGGGAAGTCTCCCATTCCCCAGACTCTCTCATTAACCTCCAAGGTTTGGGATTCCTGAGGGGGAGCCTTTTCACTAAATACAGAAGCAAAGAAAGCGTTCATTATTTCCGCCTTCTCAGCATCCCCTGTTACCAGAACGCCCCCCTCACTTAATATGGGGCCCACATTCTCCCTGACCTTCCTTTTGCTGTTAACATACTTTAAAAAGCCTTTTTTATTATCCTTTATCCCTTTAGCTAGATTAAACTCCAGGTTGGCTTTGGCCTTCCTCGTCGCGTCCCTGCAGGCCCTGACTACATTCTTATATTCTTCCCAAGTGGTCAGACCCTTTTTCCACATTTCATGAACTTTCTTCTTTCCTTGGAGCTTGCGCATGAGCTCCTTTCTCATCCATGCAGGTCTCCTGCCACCTTTTCCCGATTTCTTAGTCACAGGGATGCACCGATCCTGAGCTCGGAAGAAGAGCTGTTTAAATGCTAACCAGCTCTCACAGGCCCCCATACCTTCTAATACCCTGGCCCATGGGACAGCCCCAAGTAGGTCCCAGAAGAGATCAAAGTTTGCTCTCCTGAAGTCCAGGGTAGCAATCCTACTTTTTGCTTTGCTTCCTCCGCTCAGGATCTTGAACTCTACCATCTTGTGGTCACTACAACCCAAGCTGCCCCCGACCTTTACTTCCTCAACAAGTCCTTCCTTGTTGGTGAGTATAAGGTCCAGTAATGCCCCACCCTGCATCAGTTCCTTGACCACCTGTGTGAGAAAGTTGTCTTCGACGCACTGCAAGAATCGTCTGGACTGTGCATTCCTAGCCATGTTGGTTGTCCAGCAAATATCCGGATAATTGAAGCCCCCCATAAGTACCAGTGCCTGGGATCGTGACGCTACTTCCAGTTGCTTACAGAAGGCTTCATCTACCTCCTCCTCCTGATCAGGGGGCCTGTAGTACACACCCACAACAGTGTCACCCTTACCAGCCTGCCCTTTGATTCTTATCCACAAGCTCTCCACTGCTATATCACTCTCCCCCAGGTGGAGTTCAATACAATCTAGCTGCTCTCTCACATAAAGAGCAACTCCACCACCCCGCCTTGCCAGCCGATCTTTCCTAAAGAGCACATAGCCCTCCATGACAACATTCCAGTCATGCGAACTGTCCCACCACGTCTCCGTGATCGCAATGAGATCATGGCCTTGCGACCGCACGCAGAACTCCAGCTCTTCCTGTTTATTTCCCATGCTACGCGAGTTAGTATACAGGCACTTAAGAGAAGCAGCATCTCCCCACCCCTCTCCATGCCCTTGAACTCCATTGTCTCCACCCATCAAGCTCTGTTTTAAGCCTCGAATTGCCACCTCAGACCCAGTGGCCCTCATTTTATCCCCCCCCCCCCATACCTAGTTTAAACACCTGTCGATAAGTCCCGACAGTTCCTCAGCTAGAACCCTCCTACCCCTTGGAGACAGGCTGCTTCCATCTGCAGCTGTCATGCCAGGTGCCAAATAAATTGCCCCGTGATCAAAAAATCCAAAACTCCTTTGTTTGCACCAACTCTTAAGCCCAGTATACTTCCCTGCCACTGAAGGTACAGATGCAATAACCACTTGCGCACCTGTTCCTTCAACTACCCTCCCCAGTCCCTGAAGTCATCTTTGATAGCCTTCAGGCTTTTTTTACCAACTTCGGGATGGGGGACGCCCCCTTCGCCGAGCCGGTACCTGTTTCCTCCTCCTCCTCTCTCAAATTGCTGCTAGGGGGAAGAGAGTACAGGGGGCTCAAAAAATATATCCCATCATTCACGTTGAAGTAGATAGGAATGTCATTCAACTTCTAAATACTTCTAAAAATAACACCTTCTACCTCAAAAAAACCCAAACCAAACCAAAACAAAAAAACAACACCTGAGTACAGATGACCTTCAGCTGAGCATCTGAACTTAGCAGGAAAGAAACCTGATCAGTTCCTTTCAAAACTTTTTGCCATAAACCTTTGAGGTTTTACTTCACTGATTCCACTGAGATCGATAAAATTGTCTTCGCTGACTTCTGCTGAGCTGAGATTTAACTTGCCACCTGGTTTAGAAGTGGCAGTAAATGTCTGGCAAGTTTGAAAGGGTTATAAGCTTTAAAGGAGAGACATGCTGTTTTGCTTTAGTTTCTGTAGCTGAGAAAAAATACTTGCTGCTACAGAACGTAGGATTGATTTACACGAACAATATCCAGCTACTCTATGTCTAGCTCCTGACCATGTTTCCATTTTCTTAACAGTTCCAGAATAGGTGTTTTTCTCTGTGGACCTGAGGGCCTAGCTGACACGCTCAACAAGCAGAGCATCAGCAACTCAGAAGCTGACCCAAGAGGAGTACACTTCATTTTTAACAAGGAAAACTTCTAACTCCCAAACATGTGGCGGTCATTCAGTACAAAGTCTGAACACTGGATCTCTTTCTGTTTGGAGTCTGGGAAGGACAGCCCAGCTTCTAATCTCAGCTACACTAATGCATATCCTTTTGCTTCTTTGGAGTTATTTTGATGCTGTGGTAGAGTAAGAATCAAGTTTCACCTTAGGAAAGTTTGCACTGCCCCCCGCATGCTGGCAATTTAGCTGAAACATATTCTTTGTCTGCATGAGGGGATTTCCCCTCAAATAACTGCCTTTATCTTCCTGTTATTCATAATGACTGCTGAAGGTTCTAGGCAGCCACATGCATTTGGGAGCCAATTCACATTGTTAAAGCTTAATGCTATTAAACAAGAAAGCGTTCTGGCATAATGCTTTGCTACTTAGAGACAGCTTATGCTGGCTACAGAGAGTACTTTGAAATAGGAATTTAGTAAAGGGTGAAGGGGAAAGATTTCTCCTTAAAACAGGAAACCTGCTTTGAACACAAGAATCTCCCAGGTTTCCATAGACAAGCCTAAACACCCTGTCCAGGAAGTAGCGTGAGCAGCTGAAAAGCAGTCAGTTCTCTTTAGGAAAGCAGAGTATTGAAAAGGAGCCACCTGGATGTCAGAGCACCACTGCCAACATGCCACAGCTGCAGTCAAGTTTGTGCAGCTATCTGGTTGTATGTGGCGTATTTTACGCCCCACCTTGCAAGACCTGATGTGTTTTCCCTTTAAACCATTAGTAAATGTTATCCACGCGCTATGCACTACTTTAGAAGGACGGATTACCATTGTGTTATATATTAATACGAAACTACCATATGACACATCTGAAGGGAAGGAAGTCACAGCTGGTAAATGCTAGCACAAATCAACCCTTGGGGAAATTTTCAATTCTTTCCCTCAAAAGGGCCATACTTAAATCTACATCATTCTGTTTGAAACCTGCTTATTAAATGAGAACAGAGCTTAAGTGGAATTAAAGAAACTTCTGCCAACTTTGTTGGAATAAAAAGAACTGCTGCTGAAATGATAAGGCTCTCATCCTGCACAGGGAGCATTGAGATATTTGGCTTTGATTTAGTGGAAATATGATCAGAATTCTTACAACTCCAGGGATCTTTCTTTTCGTAGCCAGTTCTAATGACACTCCCAGACCTGCTGCATGCATACACCAGGGATCATTTGTCCCTTCAAACTCTGAAAAACGAATCCTGTGCTTATTATTAAACCACTGCCTTCCTAAAACATACAAAAGAGCAAGCAGATGAAAGCTTCTCAGTTTCCTTCTAAGTTTTGTTTTATTAAATGCCGCAAAAAATATAAGACATGCATTATCAGTCATCGTCTGAATATAAAGTTTATTTTAGATCTGTGATATGTGAGTTACATAATACAAACATAAGAAAGAAACTAGTTTGAGACCTCCCTACTCTTCAGCAAAGCATGGAAAAATGCCAGTGGTACTGTTTTAAATCAATGCTGCTGTCTACCAGGTTGCTTAAAGGAGTAAAGCCCTCCTTCCAAATGCTTGCCTGACCTATAAGAGTTCCCCACATCTGTGGTATTATTGGTGATCTGCAAGAAACAAAACATTTCTTACATGGTGATGGCTGTGACAACACTACTACTTCCCACACAGGACGTACAGAGCTCCTCACTCGTCCTGAGGAGAGAGGTAGGGCTACAGCAGGGTACAGCTGAGCCTACAGGACAGTCCAGTTTTGTGGCCAAGTGAACTGCTTGGAATCTGACCACTGCAGTAGGCTGGGCCTCTTGTTGAAAATTTCCTCCTTCTGGGTGTCTGGGGATTTTTCTGTCATAGGGGCAGCAGCAGGGGTAGTTTTCACAATCAACAGACTTCTTTTGCTGTCAGATTCCTGGCTTCAAAGGGCCTGCTCTGGAAACAGAAGGTGGCTTCTTGCCTCTGGGAAACTGCACATGGTATTCAGCAGTTTAAGCAAAGTTACCTGGTGCACCACCTCGATGCAAGAAGCAGCAGCAAGGTTTTCTGAAAGGCAAGGACATTCCAAGGTTGCTCCTGTGGACAGCTGGGTGAGGCAGTGCAAGGGAGGAGGGATGGCAGCCAGAGGAAGAAGTCAAGACTTGACAGAACTCTGTCTTTCATTGATGAGGGTCTGCTGCCACTCCAAAACTCTTCCCACACCCGTACCAAGTCACTGACTTGCTGGGTGCCAAAGTAAATGAGCCAGTGGGGTTGCTCAGGCAGAGCTCTGCCTCTGCCCATGCTTGCGGGGGGCTTTGGATACCCTCAGAATCATCCTCAATTCCAGTGGGGTCTGAACATTAGCTGTGACTCCCTCATTAAGGCTGTCCTTCTACAGTATCCTCCAGTATTATCTCTGCTTCTTCTGTAGGGATGACTCCGAAAGAAATGAGCACCTCTTATCCCTCCTGACACGATCAGCAGTGACAGGAGTGTAGCCTATGTGGTTTACAGTATTGAACTCAAGCTCTATGTAAGTTTATGAAAAAGACTGAAGCCTGATCTGTCCTTCCATCCAGCTACAAAAATTCCCTATTCAAATGACAAATGCTCTGCTGATAGCAAGAAGAGCCAGTTGGTGTTGGATTAGAAAAATAAATGCTTTATCTAATGGAAAGAATTAGCAGTTCAGTTCAAATAGATGAAGAAAGAAATTGGTCTCACTTGTGGCTCCCAGTCAGCGTTTTTTTTACTTTCCTTCTCATGTTTGTTTTTCCAAAGTCATCTGAAAAAAAGAATTTGATTAATTAAGCAATATCCTTAAATATAATTAAGGAACCTCATCCTCTGGAGTGCTGGGCAGCTCCTATTTCCCCATCTTTATTTTGGAAACTGGAGGGGGTTCTGGAGGATGCAAGGCACCTGGCCATATCTGGCTAATATATGTGAAATCTCAGTATGCGCTGAGCTTCACCTTGTCCTCCTTCCTTCCCTTGTTAATACTTGCAAAGCTGCCCACATGCAAAGGAAATCCAAGTTTTTTAAGTTTTAACCTATAGTAAAGGCACTGTTCTGCATGTTCACCATCACACATCTCCCAGGGGGAAACCGGGCTAGCTGTGAAATAGGGCTGCTTCTTTTCAGTCCTGTATGACTTTCTCTGCCGGGTGGAGACTTTCTGCATTTCAGTCCTCAAATGATGGGTTAAATCAAATTAGAAACCAAAAATAACAACCAAAAAGCTGCCTGTCAAACACTTCTGCAGGTTCCTTCTCTATCTTAGAATATTCTTAACTCATTTTGACTGTTATTTTTCCATCCTTCAGAGTGGGTTTGTGTTTGTTGGCGCTTTTTTTCTTTTTTTGTAGTAGAAGCCAGAGCTGGTTGCAAACCATCACACCTCCAGGACAAATGCCTCCAGGACAAATTAAAGGAAACCAGTAGCAAATATTTAGATGTTAATGGTTCTAAGAGCTTGCAGCATCAAATGCTCACGTCTGACTGAATACAACAGTGACAGCTCCACATATGCGAGCCAGTGTAGTTATTTGTCATGAAGCACACATTTGTTTTGGCATTTGATAGAGACCCTAGCAAGCCACTGGTCTCATTTACATTCACTGCACACAAGCCAGGTCAGGCAAGCAGAAATTAATACCAGCAGAGTAGAAAAGCACTGAAAGAATTGCAGAAAGCTTACAAATGCCTTCCAGCTGTGTACCAGATCTGTAATTCTGCTAAGAAGTCCATCCCTCCCTTTCCATTGATGCTCTTCTGCCTGGACGCTGCATGGGTCTCTTTCTGCTTGCTCAGCTACCAGGGATTTCTCTCCACTCATTCTCTCCTACCAACTGCTGTTTCACTCACCTTCTTCATCTTGCTCCTCAACTCTGCAAGTCTCTGGAGAAAACCCAGTTCCCACAGTGCTTCTGATGGTTTTGCAAATGCTTGGGCCCACTGCAAGTGCAGGGAGAGGCATGGAGAGCTTTGCTCCGAGCTCTAAGCTGTGCAGCACACATCTTACAGGACGTGATTCAGCTGCAGCTTCCCCTTTCACTACTAATGGACCAGGGTTGTAGGCAGCTCTGCATTGCCCAGACAGACTGCTTTGTTTCCCTCCAGCAATATTTTGTCTCCGCATTTAACTACTGTATTTGGTTTTTATTATCATTATTATTTTAAATTCTACATTGAAGACTTATGAGCTCCTATGTTTTTAAAAAACACATGGAAGTCAACTGGTGCCACTGTGGTTTAACCTGGCTGGCATCTCAGCACCACACAGCTCACTCGCCCTCAGTGAGATAAGGGAGGGAACTGGAAAATAAGTAAAACCCTTTGTTTGAGATAAAGATAATCTAATAGGACAGAAAAGGAAGGGAAAATAATAATAATAAAAGAATACACAAATCAATGATACGCAGTGCAATTGCTCACCATGCACTAAGTGATGCCCAGCCAGTCCCTGAACAGTGTCAGCCCCCCCTGCCAGCTCCCCGAGTTTTACAGTTCCGCACGACACCACCTGGTACGGGACATCCCTTTGGGCGGTCTGGGTCAGCTGTCCTGGCTGCGTTCCCTCCCGGCTCCTTCCATACCCCAGCTCCTCACCGCAGGGCAGCGACAGAAGCTGAAACATCCCCGGCTCTGTGTAAGCACCGCTCAGCAGCAACCAATCCATTGCCGTGCTATCGATGTTGTTCTCATCCCAAGTTCAGAACACAGCACCATTCCAGCAGCGAGGAAGAAAGTTGTCTCAGCCAAAACAAGGACACGTGTTAAAACCAGAAAACAAGAAAATATCATTGACCATGTCTTTTATGGCCTTCAGAACAAGTGGATTGTGGAGACATCTTTGGTCCAGTAACTCTGAAATAAAAGTGTAAATGCTTCTTACTATTAATTAATTAAGTGTAAATAATTCTTACTATTGTTGTCTTTTCATATGCCTGTGAGTTACAGTGGACCATGAAAAAGTCCAGGATTTACACTGTTCTCTCTTTGTGTGATTGAGAGCACTGAGAAAACTATAGTAGAAATTTCCACAGTACCAGCTGGGTCCAGAAATGGCATAGGGAATAACGAGGACAGGGCAATTAAAATCATCTCTTTGCAGTTAACCAGGCCAAAGTGTTGTTGTCAATGCCAGTGTTAACACAAGAGAACTTTGGCGGAGCAGAAGTCTGGTTTCATCTAACAGCCTTTCCACTTCTCTAAAACAAAGAGATTTCTATCTCACAGTCCCAAAGAGACAAAGCATAAGCAAATACCTCTGCAGGTCAGCCTAGGGCTGGGTAAGCTCCCATGAGCAGCTAGTTAAGACGGTTGCTGCTGTGGTTTTACCACCTTCTTGGCCTTTTTCTCATACTTCCCTTTCCATCTGTGATAACTGATTCTGGGTCGACTCTGTTTTCAGGTGGCAAATTCACACAAGCTCTCTGAGACCTGAATCTTCTTCAAATAGCAGCAAGGATATAATCAGAAAAGATTGCCAAACAATAAGGAAACTCCTTCTAGAGCAACCTCCCCAAGAGGACAGATAAAGAGCCCTGTAGGTGATCAGCAGCTTCCTCCTGCTCCAAAATTGTGGAAGTTCCTCTCAGCTGTTAAAAGTCCATGAAATACTCTCGCTGTACCAGTGCTGCAAATGGCTGAGTAAACGTGGATCCTCTTCCATCACTGTTGTCTGTCTCACATGTGCACAAATCACTGCACTCAGCAGCAAAGACTCAATTCTACAAACCAAAATAAACAATAAAAAGGGTGTGTAATAAACAGCAGCAAGGGTGGCAACAACATACTGTTTGTAGAGTACTAACTAATACTCAGTTACCCAATATTGCCTTGCTTGTGATTTGCAGAAAACCTCTGAAGACCACAGTTTCTGCCACTGCTATTGCTGCAGCTGCAAGTCCTTTCACTGCTATCTCATACCCTGAGACACGCAGCAAAACCCACGTTGTAAATATAGCCAGGGAACCCTGCCTAAAGTTACTCACTGTTGTTGGGTTAACAAGTGCCCCGATGTCTTTATTTGAATTAATCTGTCCAACATTCAGCTGGTACCAAACTAGAAACCATCACAACAAATGAAATTACCAGCTGGGTATGTCAGTCACAACACTCACTACCTGAGGCTTTCCAGCAGCCCTACGATGTGTGGTGAACATTTCTCCAAGCACCACTCCTGGGTGATGTTGGTGATGGTTATCAGGATAAACATTATCAATGATGGACTGGAGATACATTTCCTGTAGCAATGTCTGGGGAGAGGATCCTGAGCCCAGAGGAGGCTGTAACCAGCAGTAATCAAGGGAGACAATGGCAGTGTGCATATGAGCATTCACTTGCGAAGCCGGATGGGGAAAACAGTAACACCAAGCCGTTAAGCTGGAAAGAAAAGCTGCATTTCTCAGAGGGCAATACAGGCAGCTTACTATTAGGAAAATCCATCAGCTACACTTATATTTATGAAAGCAACAGAAACTAGCCCCAAGCCCAGGAAAATTATGAAAATCCTCCTGTTATTTTCAAGTCAATTGCAGAGATCAAGCTGTAACCCATTCAGGTTGCCACTTCCCCTTCAGAAGTAACAGATGTTATGAGCCGATGCCCACAGCCACTTAATTTGTTTCAAGGTGCTGAGCCTTCCCTTCTCCCTCTACCAATGCAAAAAAACCCCACTGTCCGTCACCACCTAAAGGGGACAGCTTTTGCATGTTGTAACCACAAAAGAAAGCTCTGTCAGCAAATTCTGTGGGCCCAAGCTAGCTGCTTTATGTACTGATCGGGTATTTACTCTTGACAAAGAAAGCGTCAGTGGGAAAGACTGCACAGGACTGCCCTTTCCTATCTTGTAAATGCCACACAAGCTGTAAAGCAAACCTCTCACACTGTTTGTCTCTTTCTCCACCCAACTCCAGAACATTTTCACCTTTAAAAAAATATCAATACAATCTCTTGCAAATATAACTACCAGCCCTCCTTCAATTCCATGCCTTACCAAAAAAAAAAAAAAAAGTATTTTATACTATTACTAATGCTTCCAATTGTCATCTTAAACCTTCTCCGGTCTTGCCTTTAACTGGGCGTGACTCTCAAAATACTGTCACTACAGTTTCTAACCATGCAGATCCTCAGCCCTCCGGTGTTGCTCTTTTTGACTTATCTGTCAGTATCAACATGCCTATCTTTGTCCATATCTTAATTTCCCTTTATCTGGTACCAAACACACCATACCATCAGGTTAGCTCGGGGTCTGTGCTTGCCACGCTGCCCAAACTCCCTGATACCCATGCCACCTGCCTGCTAACTCACATGCAGATTGAGTTGCGAACCAGTTGACTTACCAAACAAAGACTTACAGAGGGACGGACTCACATCACCTCCCTCCATGATTACTGTTGTTCCCCTTCATCCACACTCGAGAATCTCTTCCTCATTCATTCCTCCCAAACACTATTGCAGGTCTTACTTCTAGTCCATTACTGACAGCTGTTCCTCTTCCCTTAGCCCTTTCTCCTCCATCAGCACAACTCAGCTTACATTGATTTCATGGCTGTTCATAGCCTGCCTCCTATCTGCCTTCCAAAGTGAGAGCCAGAAACTCTCTGCTCCACCAGATCATTACATCATTCTCCCATTCCCGTGTTTTAAACTGTCAGCAGGCATCCTTTGAAGGTCTGATCACTCTTAAGAGAAGCTCCCTGTAAAATTCTACAAAGCTAGCTCATTACCTGCCCTAAATACCAGCTGTTTTCTGCAGTTTTCTGGAGACAGACCAGCTGCAATTAGGACGACTAGCCAAAACCAGCAGCCAGCTTCTCAGACAGCTGGACCAATAATTTCATAGTTAGCGCTCTCCTGAGGGCCTGCTTGTCCCTCCTGAGTTGGTCCAGAGGCTGTAACTCTCTTGCCTTTCCTGCTGTTGTGATTTGCAAGCCCTCTGTCCATTCCTGGCTCTGTCCACATGCTCTCTGCCTTGATCTTGAGACAACTGCTGGACTCAAACATTGACTGCCTTTCGTCTTTGCAGTCCAACTGAACAGCATTCAGATAGCGGCTATGCTTTTGTTTTATGTCTGAATAACATCCAGTGGGGAACTGTTCCCAGTTCAGCTGCATATCAGCTAATTGGGAGTCTGCCTGTCTTTTACAACTGCCTATGCATGTATGAACAAAAATAAAACACCTGGAGACGTGTTCTTTCTCAAGTTTCAGTCTCGGCTGTCCCTCACTCTGCTTTCTCTGCTTTTCTTCATTTCAGGTTTGGCTTCTCAGTGAGAAAAAAAACATGCAAATTTTTACAACGTTGCACAGCCCCCTGGCCAGCTTCAGCGAGTGACTGAAGGAGGCTGGCTATATATAACATCAAGTCTATTTTTAATTCCCTAGCATCTGTTGAGTATCGATAGGCACTGTTGTGATATAATACATGAATGACAGTGATGTTTCTCCACTCAAGAGGAAGTATGTTAACTGTAGAATCATAGAATATCCCGAGTTGAAAGGGACCCATGAGGATCACTGAGTCCAGCTCTGGCCTCCACTCACAACCACCAAAATCAAATCCTATGTCTGAGAGCACTGTCCAGACACTCCCAGAACTCCGGCACTCGGGGCTGTGCCCACAGCCCTGTGCAGCCCGTTCCACGCCCACCGCCCTCTGGTGCAGACCCTTTCCCCAACTCCCAGCTGCCCCTCCCCTGACACAGCTCCACACCGTTCCCTCGGGCCCTGTCGCTATTACAGACAGCAGAACTCAGCGCTGCCCCTCCGCTCCCCCAATATCAGAACTGGAAATGCGTCATATGTAAGCACGTGTACAGAAAGCATACTGCCGTAACGCCTGAGAGAGCCTCATAAGAAATGGCTGAAGCTGGAATGTGCGATTTGCAGAGCTCACAGAGACAACAGCAGTGCCTCCTGACCTCCCCACCGGAAAGCAGAAAGGGCACCGGGGTGGTATCTGCAAGCCAGCAGTGAGGGACAGCGCCGCGGAAATAACGTTTCAAGTAAGAGGACGTGGTTCCTGGGGACGTGATTTAACGGTAGGCTGTTAGAGTTAGGGTAGTATGGTTAGCTTGAGGTTGGACTTGATGAACTTCACAGTCTTTTCCAACCTGGAAAATTCAACGCCTCCAACACCTTCCAGCGCCGGAGCTGGGCAGCAGCGAGGCCCCGCCCGCCTCACCACCTCCGCCCGCCTCGGCCTCCGGCCCAGCAGCGCCGCCTGCCGGCGGCTGGCAATACCGACCCCTGGCTTCCAATACAGACAAACCGCAATAAACCTTCCTTCACATAGAGTAAAAGAGACTGCTTAAAAATTGTAACGTCTCCACAAAACTTGCTTGTCTTTCCCTCATATGTCTTTGCTATGGTATGGCCCAGTAGGCCTATGTGCTTGATTCCAGCTACCAGTGAGGTGTGTTACTACAACATTGATTCTCCTTTTCCATTACTTCTTGGTCGGACTGTGGAAGAGGAGTTACACAGAAGCTTGTATCTGTCACTAGCGCCATTTTGTTCCCTTTTAAAAAGTTTTTACGTAACAAACATGCTGACACGGTATGCTTCCCATCTTTGAAGACAAATGCTCTACAAACAGACTAGCTAAAACCTCTAGTTACTCGGTAGTGACTTAAACTCATCAGAGCAGGAAATACCCCTCAGTGGCATCAGACTGCAGCCTTCCCTTCCTTACGTGGGAAAGAGAAACCTCGCGCCCTGCATAGCAAAGCACACTGCTCCCTCGCCTGGCACAGGCCTATAGGCCAGAGCACCTCCACTGCTGCAGTCTGAATTAAAGCAAAGAATCATAGAATGGCCTGGGCTGGAAAGGACCACAATGCTCATCTAGTTTCAACCCCCCTGCTGTGTGGCAGGGTCACCAACCACCAGACCAGGCTGCCCAGAGCCACATCCAGCCTTGGCCTTGAATGCCTCCAGGGATGAACCACCAGACCAGGCTGCCCAGAGCCACATCCAGCCTTGGCCTTGAATGCCTCCAGGGATGGGGCATCCACAACCTCCTTGGGCAACCTGTTCCAGTGCATCACCACCTCGGTGTGAAAAAATTCCTCCAAATATCTAATCTAAACCTCCCCTGTCTTAGTTTAAAATCATTCCCCCTTGCCCTATCACTGTCCATCCTCACAAACAGCCATTCCCCTTGCTGTTAATATGCTCCCTTCAAATACTGGAAGGCCACAGTGAGGCCTCCGTGTTAGCTGCATATG
Organism: Alectoris magna; assembly: GCA_030625065.1. NCBI lineage: Eukaryota > Metazoa > Chordata > Aves > Galliformes > Phasianidae > Alectoris > Alectoris magna. The sequence continues at coordinate 83,349,101 of CM060560.1, forward strand.
GCAGCTACAGAACTAATGCATACAGGCTAGTGATAACGTTCTGTCTTTTATGGTGTGTTTAAATTGTCAGCCAAATGTAAAATTACCAGGCTAGTTACAAGCTGGGAATTCAACAGCTTCTACACAGCACTTTAGATTGCATGAATATAAACTGACCATAGAAAGATCTGTACTAGTTTCCTCGAGCAAGTATAAAAGGAAGACAGGCATCACACCTTCCCTTCCACACATTTCTGATAACAAAACTCCTACTTGCCTTTTTGTAGCAGAGGAGTAACAGGTGTCTTTTGTCATGAAGTCATACACAGGATCATATAACTCCACATATACAGGCTATAATTTGATGCACATTCATTTGTTCCATTAATAAGACCACAACTGTTAATAATAACTTACTCCCATGATTACAACGGTTAAGGAAAGTATCATACTGATAGAAAGCACTATTGAAATGTCACTGCACATTCCCATATTCTGCAGTCCAGCATTTCATACTTGAAAATAAACTACTTAGAAAATGAAGCAGTGTTGGCCAGAATTCATTTTGAGAGACGAATTAAACAAGTAGTTGTCTGTACCCACAAACGGGGCTGGGCAGTTGAAAGATGGAAAAGAATTCAGATTTGCTAGGATACAACGAAGAACGCAAATACTTTTCCCAGAATTTTGTAATAATCTTCCTGGAGCAATGAAAACTGTCTCTTGCACCACCATGACAAACAGAACAGATCTGAATAGGCAAGAAGATACGGGAAACCAGTCGACATCTGGGAATTAGCCTTTGATGAGCCTTGTCTCTAATCTGCTCACAACTTGGAATAAATTTCCCACATTCTCACTATTGTATACAAGTGAAGGAAAATAAGAGAAATACTGTTCTCGGTCACCGTTTGCAAAGACGAAACACACAAGGCAATGATGCAACTAAGGCAGATCTTTAGTTTTCGATTTTGGTAGAAAGAAAAACAAAGGAGTCTTACAATTAAGCAGCATTTTCCAGGTTTCTTTTGCAGCGGAACTTTCACCAAGCCTCATTAAACTGATAGTCCTGCTCAGTGCATCTTATTTTCAAGTAAAGCAGAAACACCAAATAAGTTACAAATAGCTGTATGGAATACTTCTGACCACGGCACCTGGACACCCACTAAACAGGGATAGCAGCCAGCACTACTTTCACATCTCACACTACACCAACCCTACCAAAGCTTTCTCCAGTTGCTGCTGCACTTGCCTCTTCCACTTTGTGCAATTCTGAAAAATCAGTGAAACTCTGCATTTTTGTTAGTTTCACAACTCAGCTCTTAAGTGGCAGCAGAAAGTGCTGTCCTAACCCATACGATGTTGAATTGCTATATATCTGAAGGTCAGTACAATATACATATACATCTTTACACTATACTTGCCTCTAAGGCAAAGCTAACGTTACAGTGCTTAGTTTTACTTGCACTCAGGTAAAAGCAGAACTCCATTTGTTTGCAAAGCAAGAGCTTTTCAACAGCATTGTGAATTACATGCTCCATTTGTATGTAGTCTCACGGCAGCTATATGAATACACAATTTAAGCAATGACACAATTTTTAGCTTACTCTTTATACAGGTCACTTGCTATACGTCCTAATAGTCAGTTATCAGAAAACCAAACAAAACTGCGTAACAGGGCTTTAATACTCATTTGTTAGAACTGCAGGACAGCCTTACAGTAGCTGTTAGGTAGTTACTAGTCTCTTCCAAAGACATGCAGTAGTGAAGAAAAAACTCTATCATTAAGCAGCATCTGATAAAACAACTTAATGTAGCCTCCACTTAGTGGCAGCTGTCATTCAGGCATTTTTGGTATTGACACGTATTTATCAAGTACATTGTGCATTAATAAACAAAAATGTAGGCCCCAATCTAGCAAATACTTGTGCAAATGCTTTTCTTCCATGTGGAATAATTCAAGTTAAGACTCATCAGATGAGCAAATTTAAGAACTCGCATAAATCTTGATAGGATGGGAATTCTTAGCGCTTAAAATATAACTATTTTTTAATAGGATTATGATTAAATTCTAGATTTAGAGAATATACGAAATACTTCTATATATATATATATGTTGCTTTAAGATAAATAGTTCCAAAGGTAATAAGAGCCTCTAGAAATGTGTGTGCCTTCTCTCTTAACAACAAAGTCTGATTAGGGGAAACGAGGGCCAACTCTTATTGCCCTCACTTCTGGCTAGTCTTGCATTGCAGGAGGACTCAATAAAGTGCGTGTCAAAGATTGTGTAGTCAGGGAACAAAATCAAATGCAATAACCTTCAGAATGCTTTAGGAAGGACAAATTATGAATTCAATGCTAATGTCTGATCCATTGAATTGACAACAAATATAATATTCTTCATTCTGAAGAAAAATTAGTATTCTTGTTAGGCCTAGGTATGTTACACCTTTGCCCCAGTGAAGTCATCCTCTGCCTCAAGGAGGAAAGCTTGTACGGATCCGATCTCAATGTAGAAGTTCAAGCTTGACTGAAGAGTGAAGTTCATGCAATTTCAAAGGCACCAGCATTCAATAAGAAAGTCAGCTATTTAATCAAACATGAAGCACTTGATACTGTTTACAGTACGTGCACTCTGAATTGCATCCATAATTTGTTCCCAAAGGCACCAGAATCCTGAGAGGTCTTGCTTGCCCTTTCACCTTTTTCTTTGATTAGATATGTTCCTCTTGAATAAAGTGTCTTTGATATTAGCTTTGATGTAAATCCTATTGATCTTTGTGGCATCTTCTCATTAACATACTTCTGAATATTTAAATTCTGAAAACTTGCTTTCTCTCATTCTTTTTACGTGCAATTTCAAATAATTAATCTATGAGAATTGGCTTAGACTGTACGCCCTCTCTAGAGAACTCCTGTCTGCTATACCACCTCTTAAAGAAGAAAAGAATGTATATATATATATATATAAACTATTTGAAATATTTAACCATGTGTTTGGAACATTTTTTTTTTTATAGGCTGCGGTGTTGCTTATATTTATCTTCCAGTCAGCTACAGGATAATAGCAACAGCAAACACGTTGACAATGCAGTTCATTGTTCGGTTTTCCCATCTCACTGTGCAGGTCCCTAGAAGAGATCATTACAATTTGTTACAAAACATAAAAATATAATTCCAGCCCCTTTATTACTATTCATTTTATCTCAATGCAAACTATGTTCAATTAGGAGGAATAACACAGTTGTGATTTAAGGTAGTTACTATTATTGCCATGCTGGCTCTAGTTAGACTAAACTCCTCAAAACATCTTGCACTAACTTGGACATTGTTTACTATCAAAATTCTAGGAGGGGAATGCTCTGAGAACCTCTTTTTAAAGGCTGTATTATTATATCCTGAACTTTAGAACTGATTTAGATGTTAGAAAGCACATGAAAAGCCTATAAACTGACTTGTTAGGCGGTTGAAAAACACGTTGTAATCAAACTGCTCCTATTTTTACCAAACTTTGTTCTCCTTCAGAGAAGCACTGTCTCTTTACAGCAGACAGACAGATATGCTTAGGACAATGCACTTATTTTTTACTGAAAACAATGTTTTATTGCCTCTTCCTTTGATCAGCGGTTACCTACGAGGGTTAATATTTTTCACTGTCATTTAAGTAAGAAGGCATTTCTACATTTGCTTTGTTGTACCTCCAAAGCAGTCATTCCTAAAGCAGACACGGCTTGTTAACAAAACATTTTTCCTGGGATTGTAAACAAGGGTTTAATTTTGGAACCTACTGCTTCTATAATCAATCTTCCAACACTTCAACCGAACTGTTACTATTGAGCAAAAGGTACCATTTCTTTAACTACAACATTTAATCTGAGTGAGGAAGCCTACCGTCAGTTGTGGTATCCCAGAAGCACGAGCTCGCTGTGTGGAGACCAGCTCCGCTTCTCTGCATCACTGCACAGGTTACTGAAAGATACATTCATAAAACCACAGCTTTCATTATTGAAGAGGTGAACCGTTCACATTTTCTGAACTCCAACTCACATTATTTTTCCAAATGGCTGTCAGGAGGACTAAGTCAACACCTATTCTGACATTCCATCACTCCCAGCACTTTCCCCAAGAACTTGGTATTATTTGATTCATGATTATCTTTAGTCACGTAAAGACAATGGCTTTAACAAAATGCCTGCTAATAGGATTGTGCCTTCTATCTTTTAAACTGCTTAGATACAGCTTCTGTCAGGTGCACCTCAGAACTGGGTTCCAAGTGCTGTCCTCACAGGTATAACAGAAGTCACACTGGACAAGAGATGCTTCCCAAAAGTAGCATTGGCTGCTTTCTGAAACCACGCTGTGGTAAAAGGGCATTTCTAGACTGACCTGTAACTGTTGTAAAAATGTTAAGTTTGAATTGAAGACATTAAAAACAGACCAGGTTGCTAACACTTCCTTTGGCTCTTTTGTGAAGCGTTGATATAATAGCATTTTAAACGTGCACCTTTCTCCATTTCTCTTCCATAGACATGCACAGAAAAATAACAGGATATGAAGACTCAGAAGACTGAAAATCTCGTAAAAAATTTTGCTTATAAGAAGCTTAATTCTAATAAAATGTTTTTATTAAAAAAAATAAATCAATAAATAAAAAATATCTGTGCAGCAGAAACGCTAAGTCACAGCTTGAACCAGTGATTGAACACCTGGTGGGAAGGCAGGGCCAACCCAGGGGAGCTCAGGTGCATGCAATATAACTGAGTGACCAGAAGAGCTGCAGCCAGGATCCACCACTTTTCAGACTTCATTTAAAGGTTGGCAACGCAAGCGAGGGTACATTGCTGGAGATCCCTGCCTACCTGAGGCCTCCCAAGGATCAGCAGCTTCTTTCCTTTGTTTCTATGTCCATAGCTGCTGTGTTAGAGCTTATCCCCACCTGGCACAGCATAGAACTTCGCTACTTTGCTATCACTGCTGTGCTTTCCATCATGTTACAGTATTACAATCTATTTCCTGAACTGATGCCAAAACATTGATATAATTTTAGGATTACTAGGATTTTAGAACATAGTTTTAGGATTGCTTAAGAGTCAGGAAGTCTGCATAACATGTCATCTTCTGTGCTAACTGTTGACAGCATGCTTGGCCCAAGTAAATCCGCCATAGCTTTACCACAAGTACTACTAAACATCTCTGTAACAGAAGAGTTCAAGTATCTGCTCTGCTCACCATTTAACAACTAAGCTTTCCTATTGAGCACAGCACTACACTGAAACAAGCTTTTCAGCAGTTACTCACTGTGACTGTAAAAGGGTAGATGTACGGGGGTACTCCTACTTACCAATGTACTTATATGTTTTTCCCAGTTTTACCAAATGTGTCAGTGACTGTTCCACTATAGCTGCAGTCCACTGGTTGACTTTGTTGTGATTGTAATCTGCTTTGCCTAAAACACTTTCTATGCACTAAAACAGAGAGGGGAAAAAATAGTTACAGTAAATAGAGGAAACTTCAAAATGCAAAGGTTAAGAATGTCTCGTATAATCTGAGAACTGTATATGGTAACTGGCTTCCTTTGAATTACTTCAGTTCATCAGGTATCAGCTGCTGAATGGGAAATAAAATGAGCTTTCTTGGGAAATTATTTTTAGTATGTATTTACCCCGCTACTACGTAGAGGAAAAATGAGGCTCTGAGTAAAAATTGGGTGTAGGAAAGACCTTAGCCATATGCTTTAAGTGCCAAGTGAAATCACAGGATCTATTTACCAGTAAAAATACTAACACAGCCCCCCTTGTTCTCAATGACTGCCTTCTCCAGGTTGGCTTTCACATGCTGCTGCAGTGCAAATTGTACTACTCTGATCAAAAACGTTTACTCGGGCTGGTCAGCCCTTCAGAGTTTTTGAGCAACAATCCAAAATGTTCAGATAGCTGGAGCCACTGCAGCAGAACACAAATCCCAGCTTAAATGATGAGGCAGATGTGAAAGCAACAGATGCTGAAGTGTTGTGTCCCACAGCACTAAAATTCCCGAAAACTGCATATCCTCCCACAGCTTTAGATTAGCCAATCCTTGCTTAAACTTAAGGTGACTGAACAACAGAAAGCCTGCTGTCCAACTCGAATTCTTAACTTGCATTCTCTGCTCCTACAGAAATTCAGCATTATGTACTCATGGAAGTTGTATTATTACAGTGTACATTTGTAATAGGCAAGTAAAACAATTCTATGTTCTCCTCTGATTCAGTAACGCAGACTTCATGCATGAACCACCCACTAACATGCTGTGCAAGAGATTTGTGTTCCAGATCCTATAAAACCCAATTAGTTCTGATCTCATTGTACAAAGCTGGACAATGACTCGATGGAAACAAACACAAAACAGGACAACAGCATTCAGTGGTGCTACTGGGATTCTGGTCTTTTCCAAAGATCATATTCAATAGCAGCACTCCTCAGATCTAGTTAAGCTTTAGGTCAGAGGCAGAAAGGCTTGGCTTTGCTCCCAGCTTCAGACGTAAAAATAAAGAGAATCTGTGATACTGTATCTGGCCTCTCAAAGCAGGGCCAGTTATGTAAGGGCTGAACTGCCATTCACCTGACAGCTGAGGGCTTGCTGCTGTGACCTGGTGCAGCTCAAGAAGCACTGTCCTGTCATGGCAGGGCAGGTAGGAAAGGACCTGCACAGGCCCTCTAGAAATTCCCTTATAAAAACAGTATTTCCCTGTAAAAGGTGACAGCATCCATATGCCGCAGGCTCTTCATTAACCATGTCATCAGGCATTCAACTTAGACAGGCAGGCTACTCACTTTCAGCCTGCTTTTTGTGCAGCAATTACTATTTTTTGTAAATGTTGACAGAATAAAAAGCTCACGTGGCCCAACCTGTTGCTCCAGCCAAAGCTACATTTCCAAGCGTGATCTCAAGGCTGCTCAAGACTTTGTCCAGGCAGCCTGCTCCAGTGATTGCCTACTCTCTAGCTGGATAAAGGGAAAAAAACCCAAACAATGGTTTTCCTATGCAACCTGTGACTGTCCTCCCTCATCATTCCAACGTCAAGCAAACTCTATCCCTCTCTCTGTCACCTTCTCCCCCTTAGACAGCTGAAAACAAGAACTGAAGCATAAAGCAGTTCCAAATGAAGGTCTGCTTTCATTTAATTTAAATAATAGTTCATATTTTGTATAAGCTCATATCTATTGGGGATGGTTAATTAAAGTCTCTTTTCACTATACTGCAAGATAAAGTATTTCTCTGAAATGTGAGCCATGAAGTAACACTCACCTCCTTAACTATGTTGTGGGCCTCGTCAGCATTGAAGATCATCTGTAATAAATAAACATCGATTATTTTTTGGCACACCTGAGAAACTTTCCCTGCAGTTCTTACGTACTTTATTTCCTACTCATTCCGACACCTCAGAATTCAGCCTGATTTCCAAAGAAAACCCGGCACTTCCACCTGTGCCATCTGCTTCTCTGTACCCATCGGTTCCAAACAGATGGGCAAGGGCCCAAATCTCAAGGACATTGACGTTCCTGAGAGCTTCCCATAGAAACGGGCGGCTACAGATCCGAACACGGGGCCCAAGGGGGAAGAGGCCGCTCGGTTCCTTTCAGTAACGAGCCCCCACCTCCCTGCACGGCACGGCGACGACGGCGGCTGCCAGGCGCCGCCAGTGCCCGCTCAGCCCCCAAACGCGTCGCTTCGTCCCGAGAGTCCGGGACACCGCAGAGCCCCGGCCGCGCCCCCGCCCGCCGATGGCCCGGCGGATTCCCCCAGCGAGGCGGGGCCGGGCGGAGAGCCCCTACCTCGTCGTTGTGAGGGTGAAAGTCCTCCATGTCCACGATGCGGGCGGCGACGGTTCCGGCAGCGGCGGCTCCTCCGAGTCCTGCGCGGCTCCGCCTCCGTGGGGCGGTGCTGCCGGAGGGCCCGGCGGGCGGCGCTGCGGGCCTGGAGACGCCTCCATGGGGAGGTAGCCGAGGGCGGGCTGGGCTCTGCGGAGCTGTACTTGGGCGTGCTGTATGAGCTTGGGGGCTGTCCTGCTGAGAAGGAATAGCGTTTTCTTCCCTCCTATTGGGTTAGTCCGTGTGAATTGCCTGACGTTAGATTTTAATCATAGTGACTTGCTTTTAATTCCACTTTATTACAAAGAAATGGCTTGGGTTTTATTTGTTGTGCTGTACAGGTAGGTGTAGGTAGGTATGATCTTCTCACTCACCGTGATGTTGCCTGGGAAACAGGAAGGACACCTAGTATGGAACAATGCAGAACTTGCACGTGATTTTTATTTTTTTTTCCCCTCAATATTTTATCCTATGTTTTTCTTAGTTTGGATTATTGGTTTCTTTTAATAGTATTAGTTCTGTGATACAATTCTCCTGGTCTTTCTAAACCAGAACAGTGATGAGAATCATAGACTTGTAGAATCACAGAATGATTTAGGTTGGAGGGACCTCAAAGCCCACCCACCCCAACCCCTGCTGTGGGCAGGGCTGCCCCCCACCTGCGCAGGCTGCCCAGGTCCCCATCCAACCTGGCCTTGAGCGCCTCCAGGGATGGGGCACCACAGCTTCTCTGGGCAGCTGTGCCAGCACCTCACCACCCTCTCTGAAAAATTTCCCCGTAACATCTAATCTAAATCTCCCCTCTTTTAGATTTAAACCATTCCCCCTTGTCCTGTCACTGTCTTCCCATGTAAGAAGTTGACTACATTAGGTAGAGGAACAAGGCTGCCTCAGATCTAGTTTCAGTTCTAGTGGCATATGTTTGGATAGATGCATGCTTACCTTGCAAAAGTGTCTGTTATTGGTGTTAATTGTATGCTAACTAGAAAAACTCTAGAAGAATGAAAGTACAGGGGAAGAAAAGCAAAACACTTCTGTGTCATCTTTGAAAATAGCTTTAATGTGTCATATTTGCTAATGGGTGTAGTAGGATGAGAAAAGTGAGCATGAAGACTTAAGTTTCTTTAAAAGCAGATCGTTATGAACAAGCACAGATGGATACAGTCACAGGAAAAACACATTAAAAAACTGGTATGTAGGTTGGAAGGTGGTGGTCCTAATGAAGGGGAAAAATAAAATGTATCCTTCTCCCCCACTGTCCAATACAGATGGGATAGGTTCAGGTTGGATTTTAGGGAAAATTTCTTTGAAAGAGCAGTGAGGCAGTGGCACAGGCTGCCCAGGGAGGTGGTGGAGTCACCATCCCTGGAGGTGTTCAAGAGCCGTGTGGATGTGGCACTGAGGGACGTGGTTAGTGGGAATGGCGTGATGGGTTGGGGTTGAACTAAGATGATCTTAGAGGTCTTTTCCAACCTTAATGATTCCATAATTCTATAAAATATCAGAACCGACATTAATCCAGGGAGTGTTTACAGATAAACACCCAGCATCACCTCTGGCCAGCCAACAAAGATGTGCCCAGAATCTATGTCAAGCGACCTGATATTGTTCTTCAGCAGGACCACTGGTTTAATGGATGAAAAGGAAATACATAGTAGGCATGTTATTTTGTAGCAAATGTGTCTTGTCATGCTCTCTCATATAACTTTAAAGTAAGAATGCATAATCTAGGGGAAAAGTAACAAATTGTTCCTAATGAAGAGTTATCAAAGCAAGTGGAATAAACGCAAGACATCCCTTTCCTTTCTCCAAGAGCTAGTCTGTATTAGTAGCAATAACTGGAATCGTGGAATAAAAACGATGCTTATAAAAGCCTTCTAATGATGGCACATTGAAAGAAGTTACAGGCATGCTGACTGACAGGATTAAATTATAAATACTGAATAGGTTGGAGAAATTAACAGGAAGAAATCTCGTAACAAATACAAAGTGCTGTCTGTAAAAATGCACAAATACAAAATGGAGGCGAGGCTGTAGCGACAGAAAATTACACTATAGCAGTAAATAGGAACCAAAGGATGTTGTTATAAATAACTACACTGAGGAATATCATGAGAGGCACAAAAGGCAATTATATTGTTCTTGGTGTTTGCCAGGCATCAAGTGTAATTCTCTGCCCAGTGTGGTGTCAGGACAGAGAGTAAAATTATATTTCTCCTGGAAGCAGTAAGACCTGAAGGAAGCTTAAAGAATGTGATTTGTGGAGGAACCGCATTTGTTTTCTATCTGTCTCTTCTCCAGCCTCTTCACTCAGTAGGTGTCTCAATGTACAGCAGTTCACTAAAGGGGATGATTAACAGGCCAATGCATGATAAAAGAAAGGAAAAGAAATGATAGGTTCAATCTGAAGTAAAGGAGATATGTTTTAAATATTAGTAGGAAAAAAAAAAATCCAAGTATGAGTAATAAAGCACCGAAACAGACCTGCTGTTTAGTCACCTTTGCTGGATCAATAACACATTAGATAACATCCACCAGGCATCCAGCTAGCCTGCATTCTCCTTTAGGGGAGCAGGAGATATTAAATAATCTTTTGAGTTAGTTTTAGACTTACAATAATTTAGCATCTGAGCCGGTCCTTTCCCTCTCCCTTTCCCTCTCCCTTTCCCTCTCCCTTTCCCTCTCCCTTTCCCTCTCCCTTTCCCTCTCCCTTTCCCTCTCCCTTTCCCTCTCCCTTTCCCTCTCCCTTTCCCTCTCCCTTTCCCTCTCCCTTTCCCTCTCCCTTTCCCTCTCCCTTTCCCTCTCCCTTCTCCTTCTCCTTTCTCTCTCCCTTCCCTCTCCCTTCCCTCTCCCTTCCCTCTCCCTTCCCTCTCCCTTCCCTCTCCCTTCCCTCTCCCTTCCCTCTCCCTTCCCTCTCCCTTCCCTTCCTTGCCCTTTTTTTTCCTCTCCTTTCCCTCATTTTTGACAGAATTTTGATAACCAAAAGCCCCAATGTATTTTCCTAGTTGTATTTTTTATTTTTCCTGGGAATGAGTAATGCAATTACTGATTTCATAAGAGCTATGATAAATTGGAACAATGAACCATACTCTTTTCAAGGGGAGTTACCTGACTACTCTGCTTAATTCTTTATTACACTGCTGTGAATTGTAAGCAGGAAAATGCAAATGGACTGCAGTATAATTAGTTCTGTGTGCTGTAACAGGAAATATGAGAAGTGCTGAAAAAGGTGGCGCAGAAATACAACCCTAAATTCAAATGTAATGGAGGCTTTCATCATTCAAATGCAGAACAGCAGCTCTTAGAAAACTGAGAATAAACAGCAGCTCAAATCATTCCCTGATTAAAATGCAGGATATTTGAAGAGGATTTGGAGAGATAGTGCAGGCTGTGAAGATTCACCACTGCTTGAGCAGAGTAAAAATGTGAATTCCATGCAGGTAAAATAGTATAGCTTCTCTCTCGCTTCCTGTGTTTTTGTCCTTCAGTTGTCCCAAACATTTTAATCCTTTATGATCTACCTTAAACCACAAAGTCAAAATCAGTTTAATTCTGGTATTTAATTCTTCTGACTTATTTCCTAAGTGGCATGTGGCCACATGCTGGAGGAAGAATCAGCGTGTGCTACTTTTATTCTTGCTCTCTTCCTACGCATTGCTACTTGTTACTGCCAGGAATGGAGCAGTGGAGTAGATGGATGCCTGGCCTAATCTCTACAGCAGTTTTTATGCTGGCCAGTTCATGGCTGCATGCCTCCGTAGAAGCATAAATGATCTGCTTTTCTGACTTTTTATTTTATTTTTTTCTGAGTTGGTCTAATATTAACTGCAATGACTTACTCAAACTCCTCTGAAGAGCTAAATGCCCACTCAACAATTGCTTAAACAATTCTCAGAGATATCACTATTTCCATAGCTACAAATGGTCTGTCAAGGCAGTTTCTGTATTTTTTGAATCATCAGAGTGCTGGAAAATCATGTTGTGATCATGATTGAGAACATCAGTGCAGCACAGAGATGTGCAAGCTGCATTGTTGCAACACAGTGGGAAAAGGTGTGGAGATGGCATTGCAGCAGCTGTAGTGACCTGCTGCAAGTCAGCTGGGCTGTGGAGAGCGTAGTGTTTGCTGGCATAGCTGTGCTGCCAATGCCCAAACTGAAGTGGCTGCGTTGCAATTACTTGCTGGCTTCCATAGAGACTCACCTGATTTCAGATAAGCTTTGAAATAGGGCAACGTACACCATCAATTTTAGGGTTAAACTTAATGAGTTGACACCATTATATGCGCTCAGTTTTTATTCTCTCTGGTCAGTATTTAAGACACACATCAAGATAGAATAATTTTCCAGTGCTAGAAAGTTTGCACAGCACCCACTGTAGAGGCTTACCTATTTAAATGAACTGAAACAATAACAGTAGTGTTATGACATCACTGTATATGAAGTCTTCATTCTGTTTTGTTGTTAATATTACCTGGATTTATTTTTTTTTCCTTTAAGCATAGCTTACATGATGTGTTTGAGATGTGAATGAAGTAGTAATTGTTTACTCAAGTTAGCTATATCTAAGTACACTGAATTTTCAGATGCTACAGATTTTTTTAAATAGGCAGTTAAAATATACTCAGTAAAAGCAAATGGTCAGCCACGGAATCATAGAATCATAGAATGGTTTGGGTTGGAAGGGACCTCAAGGATCATGAAGCTCCAACCTCCTGCCGCATGTGGGGCCACCACCTCCATATCTAATACTAGACCAGGCTGCCCAGGGCCCCATCCAACCTGGGCTCGAACACCTCCAGGGATGGGGCATCCACAGCCTCTCTGGCCATTGAATGATGCATCTCCAAAGGAACAAACAAAAAGCTCAAACTGAAGTAAATGCTTACTTGCATCATTCATTAAGTAGTGCTTTATGAGCTGCTTGTCTTTGAAAGTATGATACTGTAAGCATTTGAAGGAATAAGAATTCCTTTCTTAATGTATTGATATGCAAAATATTCTACTTTTTAAACAAATCATTTGGTAGCAAACAACTACTAGATTTTTAGGAGTTTCAGTTATAAGACTCCATTTTGTTGTTTAGGTTTTTGGTTATTTTGTTTTTAGCTTCCAAGCTGGAGTTGAATTTCTTGAAAAGGCTTCTCACAAACTTATGCTGCAGCTTTTGTGGTTTTGAAGGTCAGAAGCACTTGCGCTATGCAACACGACTACTGAAGCAGAAATTACTGAGCTGGACGGGGAGAAGGGCACTTGCTTCCTTCCTGAGATTTCAAAGTTTTTCTAGAATGAAGTTGACAGAACAGTGTCATGTCCTGATGCACAGGCAACTGTACAAACATATTGCATTTGGAGTACATGCTGATCAGTAGCTATTTAGTGGGAAAAGCTGACATTTCAGACTGTGCAGTTTGGGCAGAGATTCAGATCTCAAAATATCATTTTTTTTGGAATGGGTCACCTGCTCTCTAAAAGCAATATGTTTCTTGTGGTGTTTGTGGAAGAACAAATGTGTGACCACACCAACTTTCCCCCGGGCCCTGTCACTGTCACAGAGAGCAGAGCTCAGCGCTGCCCCCTCCGCTCCCTGTGAGGAGCCGCAGCCGCCATCAGGCCTCCCTTCAGCTCCTTTGCTCTATGCTGAGCACACCGAGGGGCCTCAGCCGCTCCACCCACACCTTGCCCTCAGACCCTTCACCATTTCAGGCTGCAACAGCCCTCCTTTGGATGCTCTCTAACAGCTTTATGTCCTTCTTACGTTGTGGCACCCAAACCTACCTGCACACTGCTGGAGGTGGGGCCACACAGCACAGAGCAGAGGGGACAACCCTTTCCCTTGCCCGGTGGCAGTGCTGGCCCTGCTGTGTCCCTGGGTACAGTTGGCCCTTTTGACTGCCAGGGCACACTGCTGGCTCAGATCCAAATTGCCACCAGACGGAACCCTCAGATCCCTCTCTGTGGGGCTCTCCAGCCTCTCATCCCCCAGTCTGTATGTAGATCTGGGGCTGTCCTACTCAGATGCAGAATATGGCACGTGCTCTTGTTAAACTTTCTGTGGCTGGTGATTGTCCAGACCTCCAGTTTGTCGAGATCTCTCTGCAAAGCAGAGAGTTGCCCATTTTCTATGCAAGAACAGGGATCCCTCTCTGGCTAAAGCTGGGCCCATCAGGCAAGCTTGTTTCACCTCTGTGACAACATCCCAGAAAAGGTAAAAAATGCTGCATGGCAGCTGTAAGAGAGGACTGAGAAAATATGAGAGAATGTGACACCAAGGTCAGTGCAGAAGGAGGGCAGGAGGTGCTCAAGGCGCAGAGCAGAAGTTCCCTGCAGCCCAGGAGAGGCCCAAGGTGAGTTCAGATTTTAAATAGATCTGTTTGTTCAAAATTTACTGGATGTCTTCCTTCTACTCATCAAAATTTGCCACATGTGGCTCATGAACAGTGTGAGGTCCCTTTACTGAAATTCTCAACATTTATTTGCTTCACGTGGGTACAAGGGCAACCTTCTAAGCCAGAGAACCAGAAATACAGGCAGCCTTAGTGAAGCTATTAGCATGAAGTCTCATAAATGTAAGTGGTTTCTGAGACAGCTGTTCTATTTGTCAGGTCTTCTGGAAAAGGTACTGTGTGATAAACATAATGACCTCCAGTGAGCTAATAATTAGGTAAACATAGAAGTCTAATAAGACAGCCTGTTCATATATTTCTAACTCTTTGTTTAATCCTGATAGATCATAACATAATGTCTTAAAATGCATCGAATACATTTTTGTTTTTAATATTATTCGAGCAATCGTAATACTGCTGTAGGATTGTAAACTGTGAGTGTTTTTGTCCAAAAACTCCTACAACATGCATGTTTGAAGGCCACAAGCTTTATGGTGTATAAATATTTAAATAAAAATAAGAACTGTTTTTAAAAGTATTTATTTGAAATCATCTACTGTGTGAAAATGTCATTGTGTATTGTGCATAAAATACTCTCCATCACTGTCTTCTATAATTTAGAAATGCTGTGGTATCAGCTGCTAAAAGCAGGCACACTGCTATCCATTACTTGAATGGAAGAGTTTAATTATATGAAAGTTAAATAAAACATGTCGTTCTTCCCCATGACCAGAGCACTTATCTTCTATGCTATTTTTTCCTTCAATGCGGTGAAAATATCCATTTTAAGACTGCAGAGATGCATTCCTGAATTTGTTGTGAACAGCTGTACCACTGGAAAATGAGGAGTTAAAAACTGTCAAGAATGTTACATGGATGCATTTACATTTTAGTGATTCTATTCTTTTGTTGTTTGGGAAAGAAAACAACAACAGCAAACCAACCACCAAACCACATTACTTTTAAGGTAGAGCAAACACCACAAGACCCTCAAGACCACAAGATAGCTGACCTGCTCTGAAGACTTAGTGCCCTTACGGAGCGGCCAAGCCTCTCTTCCCTCTGTTTTTCCTCTGCAGCACAATCCTGCCTTCCCTGGCACAGGCTCTGGTGCTCCTTTGACTCCGTTCTCTGAGGATGTTCCTCACTAAATTGGCAGCAACAACAGCTGAGTAACTTTCTGCTGGTTTTCTAACTGAACTGGCTTGCTGAGAGGTCAGGAATCCAAACAAGGGAGAGGGCAAAGCATCACTGAGGAAGAGAGAAAAAAGTCACGAATAGCAACTTTGATCTTTCAGCAGCTGCCAGTTATTGTACTAACATTACTTTTAAACCAAACATGAACTCTTTCTCCAGAAATGAAGATATATATATATATTTTTAAACAAACTTTCTATACTGTAATTGTCTATCTATACCTGTACTAGAAGCTACTGTTAGGTGGCAAGAAATGTTACTGATTCTTGTCTGTCACAGTCCTGGTTCAAAGTAAGGAACGTTTACTCCATCTAAAAGGAATTCTGGCTGAAACAACAAAGCCATTGTCCAAAATACTGTCCAACATACTATAGAAAAGCATAGAAAGGAACTCAGTCTTTTGGACTAGAGGGCTTCCCTGAACGTGAAATACAGGGACCAAGAGTGGTCTTCATGTGGTAAGAGGGGTAGAGCCAGAAGAGAGATGTGATTGTGCCCTAAGGACTCTAAGCAGCAGAGCTCACTTTGGAAAAAGTGCTTTTCAAAAAGAAAAGAAGTGGATCTTTGCGTGGAGAAGTACCTACAAAAAGTGTTCTCTTTCTGTAGAGCTCAAGAAAATTCAGTTGGGCCATGTTTGCAAGTCGCATAAAGCATGTTGAAGAAACACTTCATTCAAGATGACAGATTTCCTCTTATCAGAA
This sequence comes from Alectoris magna, assembly GCA_030625065.1. Taxonomy (NCBI): domain Eukaryota; kingdom Metazoa; phylum Chordata; class Aves; order Galliformes; family Phasianidae; genus Alectoris; species Alectoris magna. Next base: position 83,365,213 of record CM060560.1, read on the forward strand.
GTAACCACATAAGACTACAACTGTGAACAAAAGCTTTGAGCAAAACATAATGCAAATTAGAGAAAGTCAAATTAGTGACTCTCACCGTGACATTGAGCTTTCCAAAGGATGAGGAATTCTTTTATAAAGTAGATGAAAGTGTTGTGGTTTTTTTTTGTTTTTTTTTTTTGCTGTGAAGATATAAGATTGCCTTGTAAGGTGTTTTTCCAAACCCTGTTTCAAATGCAGAACGCAGCTTTTCACTTCCCAAGCTATTTTCCTGTCAAGGACAAACTGAACCAAATTATTTGATCTAAAAATGCCCTTTCATTTTCTGACCAGAATACTTCTGTTCATTGCCTATTGGAGCATTAAGGGTGGTTTTATAAATCTCTTCATCTTCTAGAAAATTTCTAAATCTTGTCTGTTGACAGCTAGATGATCAAAAAGCATTTAGGTTACTTGAGCTATCTTTCTGATGAACTTCACAAGTTTGGCAAATAACAAGTGGAAAGGTTTCATGAAATCACTGACATCTTTCTGTATTTTCTAAGGTCCATTAAAACTATTTGCAACAAAGCACTCAAAAAATATAGATATTTTACTGATGGATTTGCTAAGTGATAGAACTGCAGCTAGCTATTTTGAAGTAAAATGGTAAGTAATTCTGAGCATTACCTTGGTTACACTTAGGATGAAATTCTGTGTTGTGCTACCAGTTTATGTTTCACAGGTTTTTCATCTTTTTTAAGTTATGTAAAGAGCTCCTTCACCGTTGTCTCAAGAAACACTTCTGAACAGTGAAGCACAGGGTGCCTGGTTATTGACTTAATGTTTCTTTATGCAGGATATTGTTCTATGGCTTTTACTCACTTTGCATTGTTCATGCTTGTGTGAAGAATGCCACAGAAAACATCAAATAAGAGTAAATGGCACACAGTGCTGGGGGCTCCATGACCATTCCCTTAGTTTCATTCTAGGCAGTAATTCAAGTCCTAGCTTAATGCAGCACAGTGAGACACCTGTAATGGTATTCTGTTATTCTTCTTATTCTTTTTGTTTTGAATGTGCTGAAGCAGAAGCGAGAAAATAGGTTCCTCATTTTATGATGTAAGGAGAGAAAGTACAAATGTATTGGTGCATTCAGTATATCTCTAAGTCTGCCTTTAACAACTTCTTTAGAAAGAACAGGAGGCGCTGTAATTACCCTGAAAAGCTTTCTCTAAATACCTCTCCTTCTAAATCTTTTCACTGACTGTAACAGAAATGGCCTTGTCTCAGAACAGCTAATGACATCAGTTCACTCTTTTTCACTTCTAAGCCGGTGGCATGTAATTTTCCTGTTGCTGATAGTAACAAATGTTAAGGAAAAAACAAACAAACAAACAAAAACAAACAAACAAAATAATTGCAAAAAAAAAAAAAAACCAACAAAAAAAAACCCCAAAAAACATTGATCTTGGGTGCAACACTTGGAATGCCCATCCTCTGCTTTTGACATCGATTGCTTAGTGAGGAGAGGAGGAGAAGGAGGGTAGGAACAATGTGAATAATTGGAATGAAGCTAGAAAAAAAAAAAGTCCTTTTCTCTCAGAGGAAAGTTAATTGGCTTCGTAGTAAGAAAATCTTTTCATGTCACATAAGTAAAAACAGTTGCACAAGTAAGCCTAGGACACTCTGACTTGCAGCCCAATACTGCTGTTATAAAACAAAAACCCAAGTCCTAACACAGGTAGATGGGTCCAGATGGCACAGTCACTTGTCTGAATTGATCACCCAGATATTTATGATGCACACTGAAGAAACCATAGCCTACAGGGTTGTATGGAATTCCATTCAACCTTGTTTGTCACACGGTCACCAAGCAGGAACTGAGAAGTGGTCATCTCAAGTGAAATAACATATGTTTTAATAAAATTAATGAAGTATGGCTAAATAACAGTGCTCAAATAAATCTCTCTTCTTTCAATAAGGAATACTGACAAAGCTGATGAATGATTTCAAGAAGCATAGTGGTGCTGTTGCTTCAGCAGCTGTTCATACATTTCCTGAAATATTATTTTGCCTCATTGTTCATTAGTGCATCCTACCAGGCTTTTTTTTTTTCCTTCTAAACATAAAATCTTTCCCCCACCTTATGCTGACAGCAGAAAGAAGCACATTAGTGCCACAAGGGCCTCTGAAAACTGACCAGGAACCCATTTTTACAGAAATACCAATAACTTCTTCATTTAAAATACAGGATATAGAAGAACTCAGACCGCTGGAAAAAATAGGCAGAAATAGGATACTTCAATAGAAGTGGCTTCTATACCTGTCTGACCATTGGAAGGCATTGCTGAAATGTCTTTGTTGTTGTTGTTGTTGTTGTTTTATGAAGACCTGTACCAAGTGACAGCTCAAAACCTTCAGCAATGACAGTAAAAGTCCTCTCTCTTAGTTAGAGGTGCAATTATACTTCTGAAAAACAGCCCAGGGAATGCTCAGCTGGATGATAAGTACTTGCACAATTCAACTTCCTTGACCAAACTTTCTTACCAATTTTTGCCTTCATATTTTTCTTACATGTGTGTTATTTAGGAGTGAAATGCATGTAAGTTGTCCTAGTGCACCCCTTGCTCTTAATAGCTGTTGGTGTTTCTCAAGAATTCCCTTTTCTATTTCACGCTACATAATTTCATACTCAAAACTTCCAGGTTTAGCAAAACTGCAGCAGAAGTGACTTTTCTGATAACTACTGATAGGCGACGGATAGATTTAAATGAGAAATAACAGCTTGCAGATCACTCCGTATTGCTAACTGAAGTGCAAGCCAATCGAGTTTTCTTCATTAGTGTTGTTGAGCAGTTAGTAATTTGTGCAAGTTCTGTGCATTTGGCAGATGCGGGGCTGTGTGAAATGGGATATCAATAAATGCCGAAGTCTACTGATGGCTGGTGCGTAGAGTTCATGGTTCCTGACCCAGAGAAGAAAACGTGTCAGAAAACCTCTGTCCCAGAGGACAAGATGGCTGCCACAGCACTGTGGACAAGAGCTGTGAATACCTTGTGTTGTTCCTTGCAGAGCTGCAGCCAGGGACCCTTGTGGGGTCATTCTTCACAGTGATGCAAATGTGAGCAGCTGATTAAAGTCACCAATGAAATCATAGCAAGGATACTTCAGCTTTCTTCTAAATAGGCCTCGTGGCCCATTTAGAAATCCGTTTTCTGTAATCATGATTTATAAAGCCCTTGGTTCATGTGGACTGTTACAGGTCTCAAAGGACACTTAATAAATCAGAATATGGATTTACATGCACCAGTGCTAACAGAATACTATGGTTGTCCAGCCTCTATGAACAGCTGCTTTTTATTCCAGCAGAAACACAAACATCTGTGGTTTCTCAGAAATTCTCTTTGTACTTGGGTATTCTGGTTGCTAGCGTGGTATGTGAGCCATCAGGATGCTTCTGGGTTATTTCCCCTTCTTTTCATTCACCAACCCTCCAGACAATATTTATAAGGTACAACTAAAAATTCACATGAATCTGAAGCTTGTGTTTTAGTATTTAAAATTAAGAATTACAGAATATATTTACTTGTATATCTCTATTGATACTGATGCACACTGTTATGGAGTATTATTCTGGTATTAAAGACAAATGATAAATCTGAGCACTTAATATAGAGCAGATCCATTCAAGAGCTTCTGTGAACAAGGGAAAGTATGCTATTGTGAGTAGAACGTGTTGCAAAATCAAATTCGCTTCCAAAGGAGTTCTAGTTTTCTGCCAGCTCAGTAAACGTTGTATCTCCTTCCCAACATATGCATTATTTGGAATAATGTAAGCACTGCTTATGTCCTTCCCTTATAAGCTACTTGAAGGGAGCTTATAAACGGGAGGGAGACTGCCCAAAAATTATGCTGGGTGTTACTGAAAAACACCTGAAGGACAATGCAATCAATCATTGATCACAGCCAACGTTTGTTCATGAGGGGAAAGTCCTGCTTAACTAACTTAGTTTGCTTTTATGATGATGTCACTATCTAAATGACCAAGGGAAACCAGTTGATGCTATCATTTTGGATTTCACTAAAGCCTTTGACAGTGTTTCTCACGGTATCCTTCTGGACAAAATGTCCAGCATGCAGCTGACAGAAATATAAGGCAATAGGTGAGCAATTGGCCCAAATTAGGTCAGGCCCAAAGGGTTATAGTAAATGGGATTAAATCAGGCTGGTCACTGGCCACTAGTGGTGTGCCCCAGGCTCCATTTTAGGGCCAGTTCTCCTTAATGTTTTCATAAATAACTTGGATGTAGGACTAGAAGGTGATTTGCAACAGTTTGCTGACTATACTAAATTAGAAGGAGGTGTTGACTCTTTTGAGGCCTTGCCAAGAGATCTAGACAAATTAGAGGGCTGAGCAATCACCAACTGCATGAAGATTAACAGCAGCAAGTGCCAGATTCTGCACCTGGGAAAGGGCAACCCTGGCTACACATACAGAATGGAGGATGAGATACTGGAGAGCAGCTGAAGGGGACTTGGGGGTCTTGGTCAACAGCAAGTTGAACATAAGTCAACACAGTGCCCAGGCAGCCAGGACGGCCAGCCGTATCCTGCGTTGCATCAAGTATGGCATTGCCAGCCAGTCAAGGGAAATGATTGTCCCGTTCCACACTGCGCTGGTATGGCCTCACCTTAAGTGCTGTATGCAGTGTGGGGTACTGCAATACAAAAAACACGTTTGAGAGTGTTTGAAGGAGGGCAACAAAGCTGGCAAAGGGTCTAGTGATGCACTCTGTGAAGAGTGGCTGAGGTCCTTTTGTCTATACAGCCCAGAGCAGAGGAGGCTGAGGGGAGGCCTCATGGTGGCCTGCAGCACCTCATGAGGGGAGCAGAGGGGCAGCGCTGAGCTCTGCTCTCTGGTGGCAGCAACAGGGCCAGACCCAACAAGGGAATGGCATGGAGCTGCATTGGGGGAGGGTCAGGTGGGTGTCAGGGAAAGATTCTGTACCAGAGTGTGGTGGGCATAGAACAGGGAAGCGGTCACAGCACAGAGCTTATCAGAGTTCAAAAAGCATCTGGATAATGCACTCAGTCATATGGTCTGATTTTTGGGTGGTCTTGTGTGGACCCAGGAGTTGGACTCCACGATCTTTGTCGGTCCTTCCCAACTTGAGATATTCTCTGATTGTATAATTTTTACACAAGCAGATAGTGAGAGAACAAAGGGGAATGATTTTAAGCTAAAAGTGGGGAGAGTTATGTTAGATGTTGGGCAGGAATTCTTAACTCAGGGGGTGGTGAGGCGTTGGCACAGATGCCCAGAGAAGCTGTGGTGCCCCATCCCTGGAGGGGCTCAAGGCCAGGTTAGATGGGGCCCTGGGCAGCCAGGTGGGGGGCAGCCCTGCCCACGGCGGGGGTTGGGGTGGGTGGGCTTTGAGGTCCCTCCAACTGTTCTGTGATTCCATGATTTTCAATTGCACACATTGCAATGTTTTCAAAGTGATAAAAATTAGATCATTTTTAAAATGAGTTAAAGCTAAAGCGACCTGCTCCTCAGTGTTTCCACATGGCCTTCCTCCGCACACTGCAGAAATTTCAAAGCCCCATTCTAATATGTTAGGCAATACACGAGTGCTAAATTGGTTTCCTTATCTCCCTCCTCAGATGCCAGCTATGTGAGCTCTCCAGAGGCTTGAGGATGCCCACAAGGGTAAATGAATCATTTGCTTCATCGGGATGAATCCAGATACTCTTTTGCTAGGTTTCTTTCAAATTTTGGGATGTTTTGTAAGACTCGCAGCTATCTGATAAATCTAAGGACACTTGAACCATTGAAATGATGGTCATAAAACTTAAGAACCATTGCATATTGCTGTAGGGAGGGCAGCTAGGACAAGTGCATACAATTATGCTCCTCCATTGCTGTTTTACCCTTTGGTTTCTTCCCTTAACCACTGCACAGAATGGCTATCCCTACTGTTTCCTAATGGCCAAAAAGACAGATGACAACAAACGCCTTTCTCTTGCTTCCAAACCCATCCTAAGAAACCAGAGCTGCCCACTCCATACTGCAAAAACACTGCTGAACATAAGATAGTTACGTGAATGGGAAAGGGACACCTTTCCCAAACCCTGTGGAAAGCATGGGACCAGTCCTTAAGGACCAGTCCCTACGGGCCCGGGGGCAGTGAGGTAGCAGAGCGGCTCCGGCAACGGGACGGCCGCGCTTCCTGCCGCCGAGGGGCGCTGCGGGGCGGCCGGGGCTCTGCCGGCGGCAGCTGGGTTGGTGCGGGCGGAGCGCGGCGCGCAGCTGCCGGGAGAGCCCAGGCGGGGAGAGGGCGAGGCAGGCGGGCTGCGGCAGGGCTGCACCTGCCAGAGCCCGGCTGTGCTCTGCGTGTGTGCGTGCGCTGGGGGCTGCACCCCACCGGGGCTGGAGTAGTACTTTGCTTCCCCGCCCCGTAGAGCTGCGGAGTTGACATCAGTGGTCTTTCGCCGTCTCTACTGCAGCGGGGATGCTGATAAATACACGCGCTTCTCCTCTCCTACCGAGGTACCTGGTGAGTCCTTCTCTCTTTATCGGCAACCTTTTAGAAATGATTGTTCTTATTATTTTTATTTTGCTTTCCTCGAGCGTGCAGAGGAAGAGAAAACCTGCGGCAGGGGTCCCGGCGGGGAGCCGCGCGGTGCCGGGTTGGGCTGCGCTCCTCCGGCCGCGGGCGCCCTTCCCTACCCGGGAGTGCGGGCTGCGCTCGCCCCGCTCCGAGCGCTGCTGCCGTCGGGAACCTGACTGGAGCTGTTCTTTATCTCTCTCTCTCTCTCTCTTAACGCTTTTTAGCCCACGTTACTATGAAAACTGAAGGTAGTAGACTTCGCCTGACAGCGATGCTGCAGGCAGCTCTCGTTCAGCAGAAGTGGCGATAAGAAAGGGGCAGTTAATTGCCCTCTCCGTGGGTGAGTGGTTCCGTGGAGCTCAAGTGGAGAGCATCTCCTTGTCGTGTGCTGCCCAAAGTTTTCTTCTAGCTTTTTGCTTTGCATGGTGGCAGAGAGGCATGGATTAGTGATAGGGCTCAGAACGTTGTGCTGACGTTGGGCTTGATGATCTTGAAGGTATTTTCCAGCTTAAATGATTCTATGAAAAGCAACCTATTTTACTAGTAACTGAAATTATCTGTAATTCATGTACAGTCATCTGGGTTACTTGGTATTTACAGAGTGCCTCTACCAAAATTCGTATTTCAACATATTGAGTTCAGTGGGCATGGTGGTGGTAGGCTGATGGCTGGACTAGAAAGCGGTCTTTCCGACCTTAATGATTCAGTGTTTCTATAAGCAGAAGTCATACCACAAGGAAAAGTGAGTTAGAAGCTTCTGTTCCCTAGAGCTGTGACTTTGGGAACGCTTTGGGAGCTTGGTGGGCAGTCAGCCAGGGGCGAGCTCCTCCTAAGTGTGAGATGATAGAAGAGCAAGGCATGTGAGAGTTACCTGTGAAGTCTGTAGGTGTTATTGTTTTGCTGTATGCTTCAGGTGAGAGGTTTGTGTGCGAAATGCAGCCCACTCCAGTATATGAAACATCTAAAAAGCCGTTGCTTTACAGCCTCTCAGAGCATGTGGCCTTGAGTGGATCAAAAAGGATGAAGGAAGTGGTTGGATTAGTGTTTAGGAATGTCAAGATGAGGAATAATAGGCTTTTAAGTCAGGCTTGGAAATGTTTAACAACATCCAGAGTTGGAAACTTCAAGTTTGACATCTTGAAACTAGAAAGGGAGCGTGTTTTTTTTTCAAATAGCAGCATTCATTAGACTGCTTTTCTTCCCCCCCCCCCCCCCCCATCATTTGAAAACAAAACTTTTTAGGAAAACGTCAGTAGTTTAAAGATTTATTTTTGACAGTAGGTAGTGTGGGGAAATCATATGGGCTATGCACAGGTGGGGTGACTGGGACAGGTGATCATTTCTTTCCCCTTGTTCCTCCAACTTTTTTCTTTGTAAAAGGGCACAAATAACACTAATGGTTAACTTAGCTTTTGGTTTTATGCTTTTTCTGTGCTTTTCTGAACCAAGTTATCCCCCAAATGCGACTAGATCCAGGGATCCACGTCTGAGTGATTCTAGTGGATTTTTGGAGAGTGAGTTGCAATGACAGCTGCTCAGAGATCTGAGAAAGCTTTGAGGAATATGCTTTGTAAGGGTTGGAGGTACGGTTATGCTTTCCAGGCAGTATCAGTGTACTGAAACATTTTCTGGAGTTCAACATGTTAATATTCCTAAGCTGCCTTCAGAACTACCTTTGCTCTGAGGAGATACTCATCAACATGTTCTGACTTCTTCAGATTGCATGGTAGTTGAAATCTTAAATTCTTTCAGGGTGGAGGAATCACAATTCAATGAAAATTCTATGTGAGAAGCCCTTTTTGCGTTGATGCTGTGTTTCTACAGTGGAAAGACAGTGGGTATGAAGGATCTTATTAAACCCTTTGCAGCGTGAAGTTGCAGTTGTCTAGTTGTTTGAGTATCTACAAAACATGTTGTTAGTACATACATAGTGCCATTTGCTCCAAACCTCCCTATCAAGGGAAATGTGCATTTCAAATCTGATGATTAACTCTATTAGTAAGACATTTAGCTTTTCAGAGTGGGGAGAAAGGGAATCTGCTAATTGAGTGAAGGCTGAAGTCAGCTGTGGTATAGGATTGTGCACACTGTTTTCTCAGTTTTTTATTGCCACTTCCTTGTCTACACTTACACTGCCTTCTTATCAAACTTCCTTGATAGTGGGGATTTACATCCCTATGTGTTGTCCCAGAGCTTGCAAACAAAAGAAACATAAAGAAGCAGAATAAATAATGGCTGGAAGAGTAAGCCTTAAAGAGCAGTATGGCTGAGTCCAAGGCAAGTAGCAAAAGGTGTATTCGTGGTACCTGGTACACACGTATTTTTCTTTGGATCTTTAGAGCATTTTTTCCATCCACTTAAGTAGAAGAACCACAAACGGATACATACAACCTATGCCAATGAATGTGTGCGTATACATAAAATGTATACCAATGAAGCCTTCTGTTCAGAGCAGCCTTCGGACTCTGCAGTAGGAAAAAGCTGTTCAGGCTTTTATTTTAGGTTGTCCTGGATGTGACCAAGTGGTTCAGTTCCGAGTGGGGTTGTGGGGTTTTTTTTGTTCCCCCCATATGCTGAGGCATCGCTTCAGAGCAGAACCAGTTGTGCAGGAGCTGAATTTGCTTGCTGAATCAGCCTGCACTGGAGTTTCTTCATAGTTCATTTACTCTAATCTGCACCTTTTTAATTTCACTGTAACTCTTCCCTGGAAAGGCTTTTTTGTATTGTTTAGAAATGTAAAAAGATCTCAGAGATGAAACAAGATTCCACTGTCATTTTTACTGTATTCCACAGGAATGTGTAAATGGGAATGTCCTTAAATAAGCATTTTCTTTATTCAAGAAACTGCCTTTGCCTCTTCACTTAAATGCATGCCTGAAATAAGCATCTTTTTACTGTAAGGAAGACTGTGCTTTTTCAGAGTGATTGCATTATGCATTGGGTTAAACTGTGATCTGAATAGAGCTCAAATTGTTAGTGGCTCTCCACTGGAATGGATACCCTTCATCTGTACAGCCCCACAAACAGTAGAAGTAGCAATGTATCAGCAGCAGAGAGGAAAGCAATCTGAGGTATGAATGTCTCAGTTTTATTTTTTATATAATGTGGAGATGGAAATAATATAGGAATTGTATGTAGGTTGCTCCAAAAGTAATGCCTTATGTTTATTTCCATGGAAGCCACACCAGCTACAAGGAATTCAGTAACACTATTCGATAGTAAATATTTTCAGCTACAAAAACCTATTTTTCAGCATAGCAGGAAGGTTCAGCCTTTACTGCCGTACCACCACCATCTACCTCTGACACTGTGGGCCAACACAATGAAGTAGGAGATGTTACTTTCGGATCAGCCTTTGTGCATAGCGCCAATACATTTCCAGGGCTTGAACAGCAAATTGGAGCTTGAGGGAATCGTTTTTTTGTTCAGCATGTTGCTGAACTTCTAGAATGTTATCTGAATACCAGGGAAGCAAATGTCCATGACCATGGGAACATTGTTTCCAAGGATTCTGTTATTTGACAGACTTCTGGGAGAAAGCACTGTTTGAAAGCAAGCCATTTGTCAGTGATGCTTGTCATTTGCAGTTACAACATGGCAGAGTTTGATAGCTTTTTGAGCAATTGAACGCAAGTTAAATCTGAACTCGCTTTCTCGTTTCAAGGGGCATTTCAGAACCGGAGAAGAAGTAAATCAGATTTAAGAAGGACATACTTCATATATCACTTCTGAACTCTGGTTCATTTTCCTGTGTCTTTGCAGGAAGTAGCTAAGGGCTAATGGTCTGAGAGGAGAGAAAAATGGAGGAAATGATTTCCTGTTTTCAGAATGTTAAGCCTACTTAAGGTAATAAATATGGGAATGATGCCATTGGTGACAGATGTTTACACATGGACACGTGCTCACATATATGGCTTCAGAAAGATAAGAGAAGCATAACTCATGCATACTCTCAATTAAATCAATATTTGGCATAGGAGTTACCTTCTATTCACTGCGGACAGTAGTGCAGAAATAGTACTGCTGTGGAGTCTGTTAACAGAGGCAGAGGAGAACGAGACATACTGGGAAGTTGGAAATCGCATCTTGGGAAAAAGGAATGAAGCCATAGCTAAGGTTACAGTAAAGCTGCTGTTTTAACACTGGTTTTGAAACCCTGTGTCAGAAAAAGTTGAAAAAGTAGGGTGTGGTTAGGTGGAAAAAAGATAAGTGTGCTGGAAAACAGTGATTTATCAGGTACAATTGAAAACTGACAAGTGAGAAGAATATCCCTTCTTGGTATTTTCTCTTTTCACACAAAGGTGTGCATCCTTCTGTGAAATGAGTATGGCAGCAGAGAAAGGTGGAGAAGTATAAGTAACCTGAGCAAGCATGGGTGTCATCTGGTGGTGCTGCAGTAATAAGTGTACTGAAAGATGAGGGTGGGACAAGCTCGGCATGCAGTGGTGGTGCTTGTGTGCTCATAGATCTTGTACTTTAGTAAACATTTGTCTAGTTTCAGCTGTTCTATGTGAAGAACCTGAGTGGATGCCATGTAGGTCAATTTAACTGCGTATTCTGCGAGTGCCTGGATCTAAGGCCTTGCATCTAAGAAAGAAAATGCATCTGGACTGCCTTTTTCTCTGAATTTCTTAAGGCAGGGGTTCTTTTGCTTATGGTTGGGATAATCTTTTAGGGCATTGTTCAAACAGTAGCATCCATGGCAAACCACAAGTCCTTCCTGATGAAATCTCTTAATATTCGAGACACTGATTTGCCAGGAATTGGTGGTTTACCCCAAAATCACTTCAGTTCATGACCTCACTGATGTTTAATTTCTGTTATGGAAGAGAGCAAAAACATTGTGAAATGATTTGTGGAAAATGAGTTTTGAGAGTTCACCTTCTCAATTAAGAGTTTAAATTACTGGTGCAATGGTGTTTATACAAAAAAAATGCTTTGAAATGAAACCACAAGCTCATTTCTGATTAGTTTTCAGCAAGTGTATTTAATATTTGCCACACCATGTTTCCTGCTATGAAGAGTTTGTGTTTGAAGCAAAAGCAGTTAAGCATTCAGCTTTAGGCCTGGTGGAGTACCTGAACCACTGATGCATGTAAAAGCCTTCTCAGAAAATAATTCTGATGATTGCTACAGACGTCTCTGATATTGTCATGTTTTCAGACATGGTAGAGCTCGGTTTTGAGAAAACTATGAGAAATAAATATTCTAAATGATTTGTGTTCATTGCCCACATCCTTCAGTTTCAAGTGAGGAAGCTTAGGTGTGATGCTGCTACTGCTTTCAGCCGTGTTCACATGGCTGTATACTTTGTATGTGAGGAAAGCAAACTGTTGTGATCTGCCTGCCTGAATTAATTAGTAACCAGTAGTAAAACTGGTATATCAGTCTTAAAATAGTACGTACAGCACTTTGCAGAACAGAGTGAAGTCTTAGGGATACTTAAAACCACCCAAGAGACAATATTTTTATGCTTAGGAGCAAAAAGAGTGATGTAGAACAGTTTCCAGCTTGCCACCTTGCCAAGATTATTCTTTCCCTCCTCAACTCAGGATTGAAATTCTAGCACCTAAATACCTAAATGAAGTGCAGGACCCAAAAATCAGATCATGTTTCTGAGAGCACTGTCCAGGTGCTCCTTGATCTCCAGCATTCAGGGCCGTCCCCACCGCCCTCTGGTGCAGACCCTTTCCCTGAATCCCACTTGACCCTCCCATGATACAGCTCCATGCCATTGGAGCTGCAGCTGCCACGAGGCCTCCTTTCAGCCTCCTCTGCTCTGGGCTGAACATACTGGGGGGGGTTTCAGTTGCTCCTCATATGTCTTGTCCTCCAGACTCTTCACCATCTTTGTAGCCCTCCTTTGGTTGCTCTCTTATAGAACTGTGCCCTTGTGTCATGGTGGAATACTGACAGTTTGAGTTTTTCCTTGATTGTCTTATGCTCCAACACTTGAAATAAGCTTTCCTAGTTTGGTGTTCTTGTCCTTTGATTTGGTACAGCTCTTCTGGTTTTGCTTCTTAGTCTGCTGCTGATGTATAAATTCGAGCTTGTGTGCAACTGCCTGCTTTTATGTTTTTGAAATTGACTCCTTTTGGCCCTCCTGTTCTTGTTAATACTGAGAGAATGAGACCAGACTGAAATTAGTTTTTTTTTTTTTTTTTTTCCACTGTAGCATATGAGGAAGGGAGGAGTGGAAGGAGGAACAGAACAGCCTTTCATCAAGTGTTACACTCAGGTACCATGGATGTGGCTTTTTATTTTTCCTAAACAGGAATCCAAATGAAACAATAGCAGGTAACAAGACAGGGATCAGTAAATTAAGGGCAGCTGCTTGTATTGCCACTGTTACTGGTTTTCAGTCAGAGATGTGTTTTACTTAAATATGTGCAAGTTAAATCTGAGGAAAACTGGTGGTGCTTTTGACATTAGAGGGCTTCCAGCTCTCCTTATTTCTCATTACAGCAGATGAAGAGGCTGTGATAGCTGACAAGAGAGCGTGCTTGCAGTGGGCTGACACTTGTGGCCTTCACCTGGGCGAGAGGAGAGCATGAATATAAAATGGGCCTGGGGCACAGGTATTATGAGGAGCGGCTAAAGGAGCTGGGATTGTTTAGTCTGGAGAAGAGGAGGCTCAGGGGAAAGCTGATTGCACTCTACAACATCTAGAAAAGAGGTTGTGATGAGGAGGGGTTTGACCTCCCAGGCAACAAACAGGACCCGAGGAAATGGTCACAAGTTGTGCCAGAGGAGGTTTAGATTAGACATAAGGAAAAACTTTTTCTCTCTCAGAGAGTGGTCAGGCACTGGAATGGCCTGCCCAGGGAGGTGGTGGAGTCGCCGTCCCTGGCAGTGTGCAAGAGGCATCTGGATGAGGAGCTACAAGAGATGGTTTAGTAGCTTGTGGTAGCAACGGTAACGGGAGGATGGTTGGACTAGATGATCTTGTAGGTCCTTTCCAACCTTGTGATTCCATGATTCTAAGACAATGAAATACCCTCAAAGGTTCAACATTGGAGTTTTACTGTAGTCTGTGTAGTATAAAAGCTGGAGATGCGTTCAGGAGGAGTGAATATGTGTATCTTCATATACACAGAAAACATCTATAGAAACAAGTGTTTTGTCAGATAACTATGCAGATGCATCTTCAGACAGCTTATGCCTGGGGAAAGCAGGAAAGTCATACTCAGTTATTAATGCATAAATTATGTGAGAAGGCTGAAAGTTTTCATTACTACTACAGATCTTCTTCAGCCTTGCTGTGAATGTAAGATCCCCTATTGTTTCCCTGTTTTTTTGGTTGTTGTTTTGGGAAGAAAATCTAAAGACCTGTGAATCACAAATGATTAAATATGTAACAAGGCTATCTACTTTCAGTAATGAGTAGATATTTGAATAGCATTTTGGGTAGAAAAGCAGTAAAAATACACATATGAGGTCTTAAGTATGTTTATGTTTAGGTATCTGGGGATAAATAATTCTGACATCCTTTTATACCGTTGTTAAGAGTTTCCCTTTACTGTAGTACTAATATGCATACCCAAATAGCAGTTTTTAGGCAAAAGATGGTAGCAGAAGCATTATGCAACATGGTTTATTCTCAGTGGGCAAGAGAGGGAATAAACAGGTGAACAGTGACTATTAACAGTGTGTTTTGTGGTGTAGAAGGAGTTTCATTTGCCTCCCTGTGTGTTTATCTGGTTTTGAAGGACCTAGTATACCGAAGCAGCTTGTGGTTTATTTTCAAAGCTACACAGCACAAAGGCAGGAACTCATTCTGTTGAGAGAGGATCTGAAAATAGCAGTAGAAAATGTATTTGAGGTTAAGGCATTGTCCCTGTGGTATGATTATTCTTTGTTTGCAAGTGAGGATGGCGCAAAGAGAAAATCAGCCTTCTGCACGACTCCCTAAAAATAAGAAGTCTTTTCTGTTTGTAAGAGATGGCATTCAAGCAAATATTTCTGAACTTGCTGGCTGCCAATTTTTTATTATGAAATTTCTATACCGTTAAATAAAGGGGACACGATCAAATTATTTGCAACAGCTATTAGGACACCTGAACATTTTCTGTTATTTAAGGAATCCCACCTGTTGATCCAACTCTTTTGAATGCTGCTGCATCTCCCGTTAATACCTGTTTGTGTTTGAGAATGATGATTCATAAACAGCACAGCTCTGGCATTCCTGCCTGCAGGCTTTGTTGCACTACAGTAGTGTGATCTTCAGTAACAGAGACTGACTTCTCCAAGTGGTTTATTTTGAAACCCTGTCACATAAACATAAATGTAAGAAGAGCACAAGACAGCGTTTAGGAATGGTTGAGTGGTAATGATCACGACAATGTTGTAGTGAAATGCTGCGCTGTGAAATACTTGATGTTCAGGATTATTTTTCCAGAAATAAAATTTTAACTGTTATTCTTTTTGGTGAACTTAGGCTGTAAAGGTGTCTGTTGATTCTGGCAGAGGAAGATTTAGCTTTAATGCGCTATGGGAGCATGCTGATTAATTGCAACTCCATGGCTATGTAGGACAATTATTTTTTTTTCCCTCTAACCGTTGTAACAAATAATTGTATTGTATAAGAGATGTTGAGTTTTGGAGGAGCTAAGAATGGAGTTATGCACAACCAAACAACATAATGACATTTCCTTTAGCAGAGCCATTACAGTTACACTACCTGAGGAGCTGTATCCCTGCATTTAGAGCAACTTAAACTGGCTGCTCTGTTCTCATGAAGAATTCTGTACGATGCAGGGCTTGAAAGGCGATGAATGTGGGGAGTCCTTTTAGTATCCTTCAGGACATCACTTTAAATGGTTAATTTCCTCATGTGCATGAATACACATGTCCGTACCCCTGCACATCTGGAAAACTGCTGGTGGCAGAATTGTTCTCAAATTCTTCCATCAAAACTTAAATGATGTGAAAATGAGATGTGTGTGTTTCTGAGGGCAGATTTCAGTGACAAGCTTGAAAATCAAAGTAGGCCTTAGAAGGTTTGTGGTATTTCTGGATTGGAATAAAAGCTATACTGAAACCTGTAAAAGTGACTTTAAGTAAGTTTTATTCTAGGTTGAATTTGAACAGAATGATTGTTGCACTGATGATCAAATCCTGAAGAAAGGAAATGCCTCAGACTTGAACCAAACAGGATTATTTTTTGTACCTCTTTTTCATTCTGTGAGTCACTTTTCCCATTCTTATATTCCAGTGGAATACTCAGGACAAAATGACTTCTCTACCCATAGGAAATAGGAATACTCTAAAAGAACACAAGGTGTGAGCGTCTGGAAACATCACAGGAAAACAGTGACTTAGAAGTAAATAAATAAAAGATAGTGTTACCCAGTTACAGAAGGAGGGCGATCAGCCAAGCTGAAAAGAGCAGAATAGTATTTAAGGCTAATAACTATTATAAGGCTTATAACTATTAGCCATAATATTTTGCTATGAGATTTCATGACCCATGCTCCTACAGCTTTTTGTGCCCTCTTAAAACAAGCAACGCTTGCGCTGGGTCAGAAAAACCCAATGAAAACAAAACCTTTGAGGCTGGTGCTTCTGTCTCATCATTTGAAAGAAGTTAAGAAAAGGGACAAATACAGAATGTCTTCATTTCCACTGCTCTGACAATTTTTTGTAGCTCTAAATGGAACTACTGCCCTTGTGTTCCCTTAGTTAAGTTTGTAGCTGAGCCATCACAGTTAATACACATGATAAGAGTAAAAATTAAAGCAAATTTTCTAAATTTAGTGAAGCCTTCTGAATGGTGTTGTATCTATATTGGTATAGCCCAGGACAAACTGCAGTCTAAGGTCTGTGTGTGTCTTTTTCAATCTACCCGTTTAATTAACTTTTAAACCGTTTATAGTTTTTATTTAAACAAGTATGTCTTCAAGTGAATTACATCTTTTGGTATGTTATGTCCTGTCTTTTTGCTAGGAAAATAGTTTCAGCTGTTATCTGAAAATTTCACAGAGCTCTATGTGAGCATAGTGTGAATTTTGAAAATACTGTAGTCTCTTATGATATATGTAAATGCTCATAAACTGAGTGTTATGTATTCCCCAGCAAATTCACTATTCTAGTGAGTTTGACGGTCTGAATCCTACTTACACATTTCTGCAGCAGATGAAAAATGAGCAATGCCGAATAATCTGTCTAGCAATGAAAAGGTCACTTAATCCTGCTTTCTTATCTACTTTTCCACGCTGGAGAGTGTCTTCCACTGTCTGAAAGCATTCATTTACTTATGTTCTCTTTGTCTCCATAGTATGTCCTGAGTATTCTTGTCAGGTGGTTTGTAACAGCAATAAGGCTTTTCACTCAGTGCACCCAGGGACATGAGTTCACCATTAAACTAATTTTACTCCACACGTAGGGACCTGGAAATGCAAGCATGCCTCTCGTGATTTGCCTTTAATTGGTAGAACTTCCCTATTTGCAAACATATGGAGTGTGCATAGACAATTAAGCATTTTTCTATTTAAACAAATTGTATTTCAGTAGCCTGGCTCACTCCCTTCACAAACAAGATGAGAACGTTCCATGGGTGAGATAATCACCCACTCACGCCCTTAGTGAGTAGCCAGAGACAGCCTCTCTTTGCTCTGCCTGCACTCTCAGAGCGTTGCTTGTCCTGCACTCTGGCCTGGTGAAACAACTCAGGTTTTGCTCCCCTATAGGCAAGGTGCACTTGGCCCAGGCTATCCTCAGGCCTCTGCTTTCTCTTCTCCTGGTGCACAGGCTTGTCTGTTGTGTCATGGCACAGGAACAGGCACCTCTGCCTTGAGCCATGTCATGGATGCTTCCTGTGAACCTCAGGTCTTTGGGAAGCGTTGTATCTGCTGAAGTCAGCAGTGTCTGGGGTTTTCACCTCCATGGATGGAAATGTGATGCTCAGTTGTGGTACAGCAGAGTGGGCTTTATCCTCCTCTGTCCTCTCGTGCCGTTGGTTCATGAGTTCACAGATCTGGAGGAAGTACTTGTGCTGTTGTGATGAAGACACAGCAATAAGGAAGCCTAAGATGAGGCAATCCTACTTAATGAGATTTGACAGATGTGCTTCACTGATAGTAAAAAAACAAAACAAAAAAACAAACCAAACCAACAAAACCCAAAAACATTGCAGTTGAGAAATGAGGTCATTTGTATGAAGAAGAAAGCTTTTTCTTCTTTTTTTTTCTTCTTTTCTTTGTGGGAGTTCATGTCATATCTGCATTAAAGCTGTATGCAGAAACTGTAATTTTATGGGTTTTTGTTTGTTTGGTGTTTTTTTTTTGTTGTTTTGTTTTGTTTTTTCTTTTTCCAGTGATACTGGGGGAATTTTCAGCAGGCAAATGTTGCATAAGAAACTCCTTGAAAGTGTTATAGACTTTCAGAAACATGATAGAGTGCATTCTGGGACAACTTTTTGCACTGATGCATGGGAAATTTAAAAAAGTTAATTCCCTAAGGTACTCTGTAGTACCTGTAGCTCAGCAGCATGATATTCAAGTCTTATTGCAGTGTTAAGAAAATTGCATCACCAGCACTCCACGTGCACGGTGGCACTGCTAAGAGCGTGGGGTTTGATTGTTGTTTTGTTTTTTTTCTTTGAGTGATTGTGGCAAGCTAGCATGCAATTGATTAAACATCAGTATATTCATGTACACAGTTTTAAGGTGTACTGCTGATAAAGTTCAGTGACTTCATAGAGAGACCATCCAGTCATTTTCCATGGATTAGTGTTTGTTACTGTCAACTTGAAGTGTATAGATGCGGTAGTGTATCCGTTCTGGGTGATGTGGACAAGATGTATCAAAATTTATCAAGTCTTGGTCATGGAATTCAATGATATAATAAATTATTTTCATAGGAAAATACCTTCCAGCCTGAACCACTTCTGTTTTCCGTCTGCTGTATACCAAACAAAGTGTCTCAGCTCTGACGTAGTTCAAGGAAAGCTTAAAGTTTTTCTTGTTTAATGGAGTGGGGTTCCCTGCAAGAGCACCACGTTTCCTTGCGGCAGGAAGCCTGACTGAGGATGTTCTGTGCAAACAGCTCTGCATCCTGTGGTCTCTCTGCAAGTGTCTGAATTCATACTGTGTTTGACCTATGGACTGGCGTAACTGCACTGCAGAGGTACGTGATCAAACAGTGCCTGCTGAACAATACTGAACTCAATTAAAAAGTTCTTCCATCTGCCATTCCATAGGATTCTGAAATGCTCAGCATTTCCTCTTCTGAGAAATTGTTCGGTATTTGTAAGATTAGTTTGTAGGTTTAAGAGGGGAAGGAGGAGGGAGGGTTTCCAATCTAAGCATTTGCTGAAAGTGACTTAGAATTTCTAGGAACTCTTCATTTTAAAGGGGAAGGAATTGATCTTTCTAATGAAGATCTATATTATCATCTTCGTAAAATCTTGCAGTTTTCTTAGTAATTAAGTGCTAACAAGAAGAATTTCTTCAGATAATATTCTTAAGCAAGTATTTAACCCCAAAATACCACTCCAGAGAGTGAAGGTTTATAATAGCAATCAGACTAGCTTCAGTTGTTGGGTTTGGTCTGGAGATTTTTGGTTACGTTTGAAGCCGTAAGTCTAGTTGTTGGTGACCCTGCATGTAGCAGGAGGGTTGAAACTAGATGATCATTATGGTTCTTTTCAACCCAGGCCATTCAGTGATTCAGTTGTGAAGAAAAAGGTTCAAAGATCTTTTACCAGGCAGAACTGTTGGTTAGTTGGAGGAGTATATTTGATTCTCTTTATATGTTTTTCATAGCATGAGGTATATTCTTCACCAGGCTGTGCTTTTCATTCTGCAGATTGTGAAAACAAAGCTATTTTATTTATTTATGTTGTTACCCTCTGGTTATATTTTCTGCTTTCAAACATTGATTTGAAATTGTGAAGTATGTTGTTAGTTGGATTTTACTTCTTTATCTGGCACAC
Source organism: Alectoris magna (assembly GCA_030625065.1). Taxonomy (NCBI): domain Eukaryota; kingdom Metazoa; phylum Chordata; class Aves; order Galliformes; family Phasianidae; genus Alectoris; species Alectoris magna. The sequence continues at coordinate 83,384,728 of CM060560.1, forward strand.
TACTGGCCCTAATAAATATTCAATCTAACTTTTATTTTGACTTGTTTTTGCTTTTGCATTTTTAAAAAGCTTACGGGGGAAAAAAGCTTTTTCTGTGAAGTGGAAAAAGTATTTTATACTTCAGGGCCTGGTGTCCCTAGCTGCTGGGAGTTCCTAAGTATGTTTTAAATCATAAGGAGTGTGGGTGTTCAGTATACTTGTAAAATGAGGCTATCTGTGAATGGAGTGTCCAGCCATTTAGATGAATTGTATTACAGAACTGTTTATCTCCCTTCCCATCTCTATCCTGCCTCCCACCCTAATGTTATTACCTCAGCATTATGCAGATCATTGTTTGTGAGGTACTTGGATACGTATGGGTGTATAATATGATAAACTAGTCATCTATTGATAATTATGTATTCAGGAGTTAGAAAATATACCTCAGAAGGGAGTATGGGCTTTCTGATGCAACTTCAGGCAGCTGCCTTGCTGTTACCTTTTCTGTCTTGAATAGAACACGAGGACTGTGGAAATCACCATTTGTGGTTGTGTATCTGAAAAGCTTTAAGATGTTGCTCAGTGAGTAGAATAAAGTTTTATATATGCTTTTAAGGTGTTGAACAGTTGAAAGTCTGATGTTGTACCAGAGGTAGTGCCTAACATTTCATGGCCTGGGGCTTTTTATTTGTTTAAGATTCCGGGAATAGAATTAATAGGCTATGGATTTTATGCATGTGTGAGCTTGTAGTTGGACTATTACTGATGTTCACAAGTCGTAAAGGCAGGAGTTAGAATAGAATATTAACTTAGAATGGTCAGGGAGTTTGTCAAAACAATGTTTTTGTTTGTTTCCCTTTACTTACTCTGTTGTCTGGAAAGGTTACTTTGAGGTGCTATGCTTAAAGAGGGAAAGATGTGTTCAAATATGCTGATTTGCCATCATGTAAAAAAATATTAAGGGTATAAATACTTGAAGTCACGTGCTTCCTTTTTAACTTGGGAGGTTTGATCTTCTGCCATAAAATAATAATTCCAATCCTGAGAGGTTCTTCCTCTAAAGCCTTGGAGAGAACCCAAATGGCTGCCAGTAGCCAATTGTATACAGGTGGAAATGTGGGGAAATATTTAGAGATGAGTCTTTTTTCACTACTGGTGGAATGGGATTGCTCGATCCAATGGGAATAAAATGAGTGGAATAAATAATGGGGGAAAAAAATCTGTCCTTTTCTCTTACTCTGCTGCCTGGTTTTATCTTGCAGGAAGGCATTTTTTCCAAACTTTTTGGGAAAATAAGCTTGTCTGTGTTAATTCTGAGGATGTTTGCTGGGTTGAAGAGCATGATCTGTGTGCTGTAATTTGATATATTAATAAGTAAATAGTAAGTAAGTAGATATATTAATAAGCAATTATAGAGTAATGAGACCGACCCCAAATGGCTGTGGAGACAGAAATTGAATAGATAGATCTTATTAGCTTTTCAGTAGTCCTAAGAAAAAAACTGTTCTTATCACTTGTGTGCTCCCTGAGGGCATCTATTACTGCGCAGTTGCTGTGCAGGACGTGGAAACAGAGCTGTCTTTCTCTAAGGAGAAATGCTGAAGTGTGAAACTTGGGTATCCAGCATTTGATTGCTGGAAAAAAAACAAAAAACAAAAGGTGTAACACTGCTGACACTGATAAATTATTAACCAGGCTTTCATAAACATATCCTTAACTTCTCAAAGCTGTATTGGCAAATGGGATATTTTGGGCAGGTTGTGAAGGGCTGTTGGATATACTTCAGAAATAGAGGCAGCAGCAGTGGCAAGTGCTGTTAGCTGTTTGCCTTGGCTCTGCCTGGCATTGTGGAGAGCGTGTATCTCCACATTGTGGAGAGCGTGGAGGCACCATCCTTTCCATGGTGCGTACTTTGGTTGCCTACTCTGTACCAAGGACCATCTCTGAGCTGACCTGTCCCTCTCTGAAAGATCTATTTAGATTTTCCTATTCGAAATGTTTGTCAGTTATGCTTTCCATTTTAAACCCACACCAATGATTAGTTTGACCTTTGCATAATGAGATGTTTTTGTATTGTATCAAGTGATGTAAGGTGCATGTCTTGCAAATGCAACCATAAAGTAGAAGGCAAAACATTTGCTATGCGGAGTACTGGAGTAAAGCTTGGCCAAAAAGAGGCAGAAAACTGCTATGGAAATGTCAAGTTATGATTAATATCCTGTAAGAACAGCTCTGTAGAATTGTTCTGAATAATATCTCTTTTGCCATTTCACGTAAAAGCTAGCATCCCTGTAATATGGTGTGTGTGCCCACCGTCCTTACCCAAATTGTAAATAGTGGTTCTAGGACAGGAGAAAACTCTAGAAGCTCACCTTCAGGTTTTTGAAATTTTAATCTGTAGTACCACTGGAACTACATGGCTAGCTGTAAAGAAGGAGAGAAATATAAAGCATGGTAATAAGTGGAATGTGAAGGTAAATGTATAAGGGTCCTTTTTCTTCTGTGTCAGAGCAGGAGCAGCTTCTTGAGGTGTTCTGTGCCTTTCTGTTATTTGTACAGCACCCACTGGTATTAGTTGATGGAGCTGCCTTGATGGATTATGTCCAGAAGGATATAGAAGACAGCTTGAGATTATTATTATTTTTTCCCTACAGTTAGCATAAAGTGTCATAGTACAGTATATTTCAGATTAACCTTTACAACTGAAAAATTTGGATGCTAGCAAAGACAACTTGAGGCCTTGGGTCTTGAACTATTTCTGCAGTGGAAATCTATGTCTTCTGTCATGTCCTATAAAGTCATCTTCAGCAATAGTAAATGCTTCCTTTCACTTCGGAGCGTTTCACATACAACAATCCACTGAGCCTCTTTGAACTTTACTCCTCCAGCCGTGTGTCTGACTGCTGCTTGCAAGGCACTGCTGAAAGCCACACTGCTGAATCTCTACCACTGCTTTTTGTGTGGGAAAGACTGAAGCCAGGCAGCCTGTTCAGCTTTAGCAACTTCAGCTGCACACCCTTCCGTCAAGGGCGGAACAGCTGAGGCACAGAATTTGCTGAGAGGGCAAAGAGCTTGAAAATGGCTGAATAGTAATGATTAAAAAAAAAAAATCTCATGTGCTCTGTGCATTTGATGAGCAGATTCTTTTGCAGGAATGTCACTTTAATTGGTTTCTTACACAGTGTAGGAAAAAGGATGCTGATACACTTAAAATGCAGTCTTCTCATCCAGCTTGTTTTGAAGTGGACACAGTGGGTTAGTGCACTGAGCATTTCATGGCAAGGCTTACATGACTGGTGAGCCTTGTGTGCTCTCCATAGGAAAGCATTGTGGCATTGTATATAATGAAAAACAAAACAAGGCATCAGTCTAAGCTCACCACCCCCTTTATGATTTAAGCAGTTTGTATCTTTTGGTAGATTTCTGGACAAGTGTCCTTTTGAACAGCTTAGCCGTGTCTTATGCTGCTAATTTACTCATACATTTTGGCTGTTTGTGTTTGAAGTAGTCATGCTGCATCTTCTTCACAGTCAGTGAAGAAGAAAGATGGATGCTACCAGACAGGGACTTCTCTGACCTTTAAGAAGTCTTCTCACAAGGTGAGTCATGCCCTAGAAATGCCTGTTTCTCATTTGCTTATAGAGCAAGGCTGGGATGACTAGGTCAGAGTAAATAACAGATGATTCTTAAGACTCTTCATGCTTCTACAGGGGTAACTTGTGTAATGTGTGATTATGTTTAGTATCTTTGCTGTGCAGGAGAACAAATTTAATCTCATTAAAACCTGAATCCAGTTGCTTTTCTAAGTCACACTGTAATACTCTTTATCTGCTGCACATAGTAATAACTATACCGTACTGATGTTGCAGAAAGGCCAGTGAGTGCTTTGCATCTAACAGGCTGAAATAATGGAGGACTGGACCACTGACCTCCTGCACACCCCTGCACACATACCATGTGCACATTTCCTCCCTCTTGTACACCATGTCTTTGGCTCCCTTCTTCATTGCCTCATAAACCAGAGAGGGATTTCCTGGCTGTACGGATGCTCTTCCAAACACTGGTTCCTTCTTCTCTGGCTCTGCAGTTTGCCTGTAGTTTCTCAGCAGTCTCACTGCAGCCCAATTGTAAAGCTCAGACATCATTTAATTTTCTTCATGGGGAAAACAAGGTCATTGATACAATTTTCTCATATGGACTAAGCCTCAGGTTGATAAACTCATGACTATCTGGAAAATAAGTATTTTTTAAGTCAAAGCTTTAAGAATGCTCTTTGTAGTATTCTTAATTCAGCAAATTAGTGAAAACATTTGAACTTTTTAAGACTTCAGAACAAGCTTTCATTGAAATTTTTGAAGAATCCTCATCAAATTCTGCAGTGCGTAGCTGCTGGCATTTGCTGTTGAGGAGCTTTTCTCTTATGGGAAAATCTTGGTCAACTATATTGATGTTTCAGTAAATTACTTTTTGCAGCTAAAAGAAACATCCTATTGCAACCTATTGTTTTACCATGAATCTTCTGCCTCATGATGGCTGAAGCCTCCCAGAGATCTGGCAGGGTTGCAAGTGATAGCTGCTGCCCAGAGCAGCCTCAAGTCCCAATGAAAAGGAAAGAAGGTGGTTAAGGAGGAGGGAGAATGGAAATAGGCTATGGCTAGATCATGGAGTGACAGCTGCTGGCTGATAGTGGTGAATTCCGTGCTTTCAGGGATCCTGAGTTTGCTCCTGTGCAGGCATCGTGTGGTGACAAATGCAGTCATGTCATATGTGTAATTTAACTTATCCTAAACTCATTGTGTTTGATAACTGTAGGGATGTACTTGCTGGTGTTGTTCTTGCTGTTTATTTTTAAGAGATTTCTCATATCAAGAGATTTCTTGCTGCCAAAGCTCACACTTGTTTTATTGTGGGGAAAGAATGTTAGAGATTCTGAAGAGTAAGCAGTTGGTACGTTTTCTTCTACTTACCTTAGTTAAATTCTGTAAATGTGAGTCTTGGTTAAATTTGTAATTTATCTAGCTATGGAAGACAACACATGCAAGATGGCACATGCTAGAAGTTGCTTTACAACTGTCTGTAAATCTGTTTTGTTCTAGATCTCAGTTCACTGTTTACTTTCTGTAATGAAATGGAAAGTAAAAGATGAAAAGAATAATGTAAAAGTAAGGTAAAGTTCAGTACTGTATGACTACTGCTTTTATAAACACTGTGAATAAGTGATAAGATTGAGATCAGTCAAGCCCTAAGTCATATTTTCACGGGTAATTTAATATTGCACAAATGTTTTTGCTTAACAATCAAAACATATTTTGACTTCCTTCATTCCTTTGTTCGGGTCTTTTTTGTCTTGTTTAATTTTGCAAGCTAGCATATTGAGTTTTATTTACATTCCTACCCTGGGAGGTCTTGTGTTCTCTGGTGAAATGCTCAGCCTGGACAGTGATCTTTATTTACTCAGTGATGAATAAAACAAAAAGAAAAGACTGCTACCATGTTGTGTCATTATATTTCCCCTCTTTGCCTTCTACTCATAAGCATACTAGCTAAAGCAATGCAGTATAGAGATGATTATTAGACATTTGTTGAATTTAAAGCATAATCTGAAGCAGACATGTCCAACCCATGGGCTGCATGCAGGCTGGTACAGCTCGCACTGTGGACATACCCTGCCCTGTGCTGCCCAGCCCCTCAGCACCTGCCAAACACTGGTGCACTACGAACCCCAGTGGGGCTTAAACCGGGATGTGGGAAGGGTGCAGCACGGTGCTGACTCAAGTGATGGCCAGTCACTTTATGCACTGGGATATGTTAGCAAACACTGTTCAAAACAGCAAAAAATATGTGGCTGTCCTTTTATGTTTTGATACAGGAATTGGAGAACAGGTTTCAAGATTGAAGAATAAATCATCTTTTTTGTTGTTGTTGTTTATTTGTGACTTCAGTTTCAATTGACATAAATATCATACTTGGAAATTTTCAAAGGGACTTAGTATAGTTGCAATCAAAAGTCTGATCACGTCTCTTTGTCAGACTTTAATCAGCCCTCTCTTACCAGAGAGAAATACCCCTCGCTTCGTAGTCATGGCTCATTCATCTCCCCACTTTTTGGCAGTGAGCACGCTTGTAAGCAACTGTTGTCATGGATGAAGCACAAAAAGGATAAAATTTCATCATGAATCTATGTCGAATGCCTTGAGAGCTCACTGAGAATTGCAGCCACTGCCATGGAACCAGACTGATCCATTAGTTTCACAAACACTATTTTTATGCTTATGTTACACTCTTTTGTTATTTGTTTTACTTTAATTAAAAAAGAAGTTACCTACATACATTAACTGCATTATATATTTAGCAAGGGCTGCTCTGAAAGTCATGCTTCCTGTTTTATGATGTTGGCCTATGAAGAAAAGGGCTGCTATTGAATTTCTCCATTCAGAAAAAATGGCACCCACTGGCATTCATTGATACCTGCTGACTGTTGATGGAGACCGACCAGTGGGTGTGAGCGCAGTGAGAAGGTGGGTGGTATGTTTCAGCAGTAGCAACAGTGATGTGAAAGACAGGCTGTGTTTCAGATGGCCATGCACAGCTGTCACACCATAAAATGGAAAGCATCTCAGTCAACTCATTTGTCTGAATTGGTGATTTTGACCAGAGAACTGTGAATGGAGCTAAATACTGGTTTCAGTGTGTTGGAATCAATGTTGGCAACATTGGAATGCTGCAAAGTTTATGCCAAGTAGGTCCCACAAATGCTTATACAGGAACGGAAAGAACACCATATGCAGGTTTGTCAAGAAACATTGAACTAACGTGAGGCTGAAGGTGCTGGTTTCCTGGATTGCGTAGTTACTGATGATATGTGGTGTCACCAAATGAGCTGTAGTTAAAAGGTAGTCCGTGGAATGGTAGTGTACGAATTTCCCGTCAAAGAAAAAGTTCAGGGCTCAACCCTTGGCAGGTAAAGTGATGTGCACCATCTCTTATGGTAGGAAAGGTGTGACGCTTCTGAATTTCCTAGAACCCCGACTGCTACATTGTGATGCTGACTGAGCTGAAAGCTTGAACATATAGAGTCAGGCCAGAGAAGATGATGACCTTTCTCTTGCAACATGATAACACCAGGCAGCATACCAGTTTGAAAATGGTGGAGAACGTTGCCAGTCTTGGCTGGACAGTCCTAGCACACCAACCATGTAGTCCAGGTTTGGCACCTCCTGACTTCCATTTGTTCTGGTCAAGGAAAGATGGACTGAGATTTTGTAGGAACCACGTTGTCACAGCAGCTATGGAAACAGTGAGTCACCTGTGCAGGGGCAGATTTTTCTGAGTGCGGTATTCAGGCTCTTGTGCTTCTTTTGCTTATCACTGGCAAAAATGCATGGGTCATGGTGGTGAATATGTTGAAAAATAGTGCTTTGTAGCTGAGAATTTTCTCTGTCAAGTAGTGCTATGGTGCTATTTGCCCCTGTTGTATCTTCCGTGGAAAGAAATAGGAGGCATTACTTTCAGAGCAACTTACCTGTGTGTGTATTTACTTTAAAAAAAAAAAAAAAGTGCTTTCTCATGTCACTCAGTTATTGATTTATTTTCCAGGGCTGAAAAAATAAATACAGACACCTATAGTAGGAACACAGCTTGTGTGGATAACTAGCGGTGCTAAGCCTTGAGTCTTAGCTCTCTCCTCGTACACATTAGGTACTGATTTCTTATATGATAAGGTGAAGTTCTTCATATGCTTAATGGGCATCAACATTATCACTTTAGCGTTTAAACACTCAGGGGTTTGGTTTTGAAATTCAGTTACAACAACACTGTAAGCTAGATATAGCTTTGAGGCACTGACTGTGGTTGGAATAAAAAATGCAGTCTTGTAGCTACATAACAACTTTGCCAAGTCATGAGAAAGCTGGAATTGTTCCTGACCTAAAAACTGAGCTACTTCTGAATCCATTGTTTTTGTTTGATTGATGAAAGTAAATACACTTGGGCTATGTGAGTTTCCAAGGGTGACGTAGAAGGTCAGATGTTTTGGCCTTTTTCAGCTTACACTCATTGTAGTGCCCTGATACAAATTTGTATGGTGGTATTCTGTGCTTTCAGTGTCTTGCCAAACAATGCAGCAGCCACTCATATGTGACTCTTTTTTATAATGCTGCGATGTATGACTTTCCAGATCATACGTCTTCCAGTTTCCATACATAAAGATCTTTCAAGTTTGCTTGTGGCAAAATAAAAAGAAAAAAAGAAAAAATCAATTTGCTTGCTACTTGCATTTTGCTACTGAGTAAAGTTCGCAGTCAGACTATGTGCTGTTAACCAAGATCACAGCTTGGTTTTCGTTCCTTTCTGCTTAATTTCAGCATCTGCCAAAGTTGGAAGAGCTGCTCTTTTTTACCTTGTATACTTATTCATTTTGTGCAACAAACATTTCACGGTGCAAGATATGTGTTGGCACTTAGTTTGCATACATGGGTGTGTGTGCTGTGCAAACAGACCATTGAGAAGCGTAGCTGGTTTTTCTTGCTCTTATATATTGGAAGTGCTATGTTTGTGTTGAAACAGGAAGAGAGATGGGTTGGCCATTATGCTCTGAACATGGTAAGTTTTACATTTGCTAAGGGTTCTTGATGTGATGTTCCTTTTTATGTGCATTTTTATGCCTGTCTGCTATTTTATTAGACTTGAAGGTGAAATTCCTTCCCATCCTTCTCCCATTATAGATTACTAAATAGCCATGGGCATCAGAAAAAAGTAACTGTCATTGAGCGCGTTTAGGAGGCTACCTAGTAATGCCATCATAGTTCTTTATTTCATTTTGGACCCCGTATGAATGAACTCAGGCAGAACACATAGCATTGGAGTATTTTAAGCAGCATGTACATTTGACTGCCAAAGCTGGGTGTGATGGATCTGGGTTCAGTGCAGGGTGCCAGCACTGGATTTGGAGTTGTGGCCTCTAGAAATGTGTATGAGAGGCAGCAGTGCCATTGTGCCTGCTCATGCTGAGCTTTGCTGTTTGCCTTGTGCTGCTTTCGTGTTTATGATAGGTGCCTTTCTTCAGGGACAATGCAGCTCAACTGAGCTGACCCAATGAAGGTCAGCTGTTGACCACATCATCCTGCTCCTGTTGATCAGAATTTCTTTGCCAGTATGGAAATAGTCGCTGTAGATGAAGGCTGCTTCACTTCAGTGATGTGAGGTAATGCCGTGGTTCTCCTACTGCTTCCGGACACGTGGAAAATGCTCCTCCGCTGCTGAGTCACTAAATGGTTCCAGTACCAGATTCTGACTAAGTAAACATAATGGTTTGGCCGGGGGAGTAATTTCCTGCATCAAGCCTCTTGTTAATAGCGCTGTTGAAGAGATGAGGATGATTCCTCTAATCTCGCTGTCTTACATCCCTGCCTCTTTCTCAGGGGCAGGATGCTTCCCCCCGCTTCCTGAGGAGATAGCAGAGATGGGGGGAAAGTGTCTCAGAGTGCCCAGGGGGCTGCTGATCTGCTGCATTCACAGGTTGTGTTGATGAACAGTGTAGCAAATTGCAGAGGATTTGCTGTATTTCCTGTGGTTTTGACTAACATCCCTCACTAAGACTCACAGGGTAACACGTTTCCAGTTGTCACAAGCAGCTGTACTAACAATTAGGAAAACTAAGCAGCATATTCTTCCCCACTGCAATGTTTTGGATTTATTTTTTCCTCCTGTTTTTAGACAGACCTTAATTAATTCTTTTCCTTTGGGAGAGTGAACAAATGCTTTCTGGATAGACTTGGAACCAACATGCAGTAGATACATAGTATAAAGCAGAATGAACTGCACCTTATTATTCAGCCATGTGTAATTTTGCAAGAGCCATCCTGCTCGTGAGAGTCTGTTATTTCTAATGCATCTTCCCTCAACAACAACTTCAGAGAGGGAGACTCCATTCTAGAAATACCATTTTCAGAGGGATAATAAGTGCAAAAATCATGTAAGGATTATTCAACGTTATCAGGAGTAGTCAACATGGATTCACCAAAGGGAAATCATGCTTGACCAACCTGACAGCCTTTTATCATGTCATCACTGGCTGGGTAAAAAGGAGGAAGAGCAGTGGATATTGTGTACCTTGACTTCAGCAAGGCATTTGACACCATGTCCCACCCACAACATCCTTGTTATGGAACTTAGAAAAGGTGAAATAGATAAGTGGATGGTGAGGTGGATTGAAAACTGGCTGACTGGCAAAGCTCAGAGGGTGATCATCAGTGGTGTAGAGTCTGGTTGGAGGCCTGTAACCACTGGTGTTCCCCAGGGTGCTGGGTCTGATCTTGTTCAGTATCTTCATCAGTAACATGGATGAAGAGATCAAGTCCACCCTTAGCACGTTTGCTGAGGATACAAAGTTGGGAGGAGTGGCTGACACATCTGAAGACTGTGATACCATTCAGCGTGACCTGGACAAACTGGAGATTTGGGCAAGAAGGAGTCAGATGAAGTTTAGGAAGAGCAAGTGTAGAGTCTTGCACCTGGAGAGGAATAACTGTATTTAGCAGGACAGGTTAGGGGATGACCTGCAGGAGAGGAGCTCTGCAGAGAGGGACCTGGGGTCCCGGTGGACAGCAGGTTGGTCATGAGCCAGCAGTGTGCCCTTGTGGCCAAGAAGGCCAGTGGTATCCTGGAGTGCTTGAAAAAGCATATCCAGCATGTCAAGGGAGGTTATCCTCCCTCTCTACTATGCCCTAGTGTGGCCATATTTAGACTACTGTGTAGGGTTCTGGACTCCTCAGTTAAAAAGAAAGACAGGAATCTCCTAGAAGGAGTCCAGCAGAGGGCCGCAAAGATGATAAAGGACCTGGAGCATCTCCTGTATGAGGAAAGGCTGAGTAACCTGGGTCTGTTCAGCTTGGAGAAAAGAAGACTGAGAGGGGATCTGATGAATGTTTATAAATGTCTAAATGGGGGTGGGAGGCAAATGCATGAGGCCAGGCTCTTCTCAGTGGTGTAGGACAAGGAGTAATGGCCTAAAGTTTGAACATAGGAAGTTCTGTACTAGCATGTGGAAGCACTTCTGTACAATAAGGATGATGTAGCACTGGAACAAGTTGCCCAGAAAGGCTGTGGAATCTGTGGAGTTTCAAGACCCAGCTAGACACCTACCTGTGCGGCCTTTTGTAGGGTACCTGCTTTATCAGAGGAGCTGGACTCAATGACCTCTTGAGGTCCCTTCCAATCCTTGTGATTCTGTAAACAGTCCCAATGAGCAGTTCTTTGACCCCTTCCACAAGGCAAGGGAAAAACAAAAAGCATGCTCGAAAGGCTCGATTACACACGGTTTCATTATATTGTGTCACTTTATTCCTTCCTCCCCTCTACTAGATCTGCAAGTCCAGTGGTGGGTTGTTGCCTTACCCTGAATAAGGAAATTAATGCTCTAGCCCAAGCTGAATAGAGATTTAAAACTACCTCCATCCTTCTAGGGGGCTTTGCATTTTTCCATGCCTCCTAGTTTGTGATTTAGTATTCACCAAATGCTATGTTGTGTAAAATCTTTACTTGCTTTAGGATGAAAACTGTGTCACTTCCTAAACATCACCAGGGCTGCTTAATAAAACATCAAATGTCTGATGAAAGGAGTGTGTGCTTACTTAGATATTGTCACTTTCTAACAGCTAGCTGGTTTGTCCTGTTTTTAAGTCCTAGGATGGTTCAAATATTCAGCATCTGTCAGCCAGTACCTTTTTTTTTTCTGTTATGTCTTAAACACTGGCCTGGTCTCTAATCACATATTGTCTAAAGCAGGGAATTATTAAGTGCTACTTCACTAGGAACAGCATCTCATTACTTATTAGGCAATTTTTAATTTGCTGTTTTGTTGTTGCTATTCTTTTTGTTTTACAAATACATGTATAATAGAAATGCCTACCACAAAAGGCATAAAACATTAGTCTGCTGCAGAATTTGTATCATCAGGCAGGACTGAAATAGAACATTTTGGCAAGGAAAAATTTTCTCTAGTTCTGTTTCACATAGGATAAACATAACAGATACCAGAACTAATCTTCAGACCTAAAAGATGTCCTTGACATAGTAACATTGCATAAGCTAAGCTTTCCCTCTTGATTAAGGAGAGGTTACGGGTGTAATGACTGTAGAAGCAATCTGGTCTGAACAAACATGAGTTTTTCTTGAGATGTTTGCAGAAGCTTCAGTAGTTAGATGGTTAATAGTTAGGATAATCCAATTATTTTTTCATCCTGTGTTGAGTAGCAGTTTCATAGTGCCAAAGAAAATCTGGAAAGTGAAGTGGTTTCTGTGCCTTCATGTCAGTCAGCTGGTTGGTATGGATATGCTGGATAGCAGAAAGCCTGGGTTATTTCAGCATCTGATATATTGTTGTAGTCTTGAACATCAATTTGCTGTTTGTGGTGGTTTCACACTGGTGGCAGCTGATCTCCACCATGCTACTCTCTCACTCCCACTATTCAAAGGAACTGAAGGAGAAAATATGATGAAAAAGGGCTCAAAGGTTGAGAAAAGGACGTGGAGATCACTCGTCAATTACTGTCACATGCAAAACAGACTCTGCGTAGAGAAGTTAATACAACCCCCCAAGCAGCATAGAGTAACAGAGAATGGGGTCTGCAGTCAGTCCATAATGCTTTGTGCTGCTCCTCCCTGGTCGCTCTCTGCCCCTGCTGTATGTGAAGTCCTTCCCACAGGATGCCGAACTGATCCTATGTGGACTTGCCACATGCTGCAGCTCTCCCAGTGCTGCCCCAGCACGGCTCTGTACCACGAGGCCCACCCTTCAGGCACTGCTCCACATGAGTCCCCACTGGCGGCAGCTGCAGCCTAGGCTGCTCCTGCAGGGTCTCTCCGTGGGCTGTGCCTCCTTCAGGCCTCATCCACTGCTGCCCTGTGGTCTCCTCCATGGCTGCACATGGAGATCCACGTAATGGATCCATGTAGTGTCCTTTCCATGTTTTTCCTGTTATTTCTCTCAAGTATCATCCTTATCTCTTCTTGTAGAGGCCACTCCTGCACCCGCCACTGCCAGAACACTCCCAGTAAGCCCCACACACAGCTGTCGTATGTCACCTTAGTAATTCTGGACTTCATGGTTGGGAAAAAATGTTTCCCCCAGTGCTGATGACAAAATTCCCCAAAATACGCAAGGATGGATGTTATGCTTAGCCAAAGGGAATTTATGAGGCTCTCTGATATTCTGCCAAGAATGCTAGCTTCTTTAGAATTAAATAAAAAAAAGCTCAGTATATGTCCACACATGAAGTGAAGGTTAAGGCACAGTCAGAAGGGTCTGTGTAAAAAATGTTTTGAGTGTTTCTCTCTTCCCTGCTTCCCTAGTACCAGAATATGTCTTACAAGGAACAGTGTTCTTTATCAACCTGCTTGTTGTACCGCTGCATTGTTTTTCTGTAAGAACACCAGTTACCTGCAGTGTATTATCAAGATCGAAATGGTGCTATCAGAGACAATTCTAACACTTTTGTTGTTCTCATTTTCAGTTTGTATTGCACTTTCTTTACCCTTTTGGTTTTCTTTTTTTCAATAAAACCTTTTCTTTTTTTTTTTGTACAGAGAAAAACACAGAACTGTAGAACGGCTTAGGTTGAAAGGGACCCCAGGGACCATGAAGCTCCAACCCCCCTGCCACAAGCAGAGCTGCTAGCTGCTAGAATCTCAGAATAACCTCAGTATAATTCTTAGAATAGTTCTGTTGCCCACCTACCTTGTCCCTGCATGGTAGATGTGCAAACAGAAATTCAGAGCACCCTGACCCATCAAGCATCTTGTTTGTTCTTTGGTTGCTGGACTTAGCTCTCCATTTTATGCCAGAGCACTGTGCTTTCAAGCACATCATGATGTTAGGACCGGACTGGGATGGAAGTACTGCTTCGCTGGGCAGTTCAGGGAAGAATTTAGCCATAACAGTAGCAAGATATGATTCACATGTTGGTTGTCTTACTTTTCTTACAAATAACTTGGCCTTAACAAATAGAAACTCCATTTTCAAGAGTCTAAGAACAACTGTAGTGGTCCAGCGTGCAGCTGCTGTTCTTTGTCTTCCTGTTCAAAAATATATACGCAGAGAAACAGAATTTTTCAGAGAATTTTTCAAGTCGCTTCCTGATGACTTTCTCCTAACAGGGTCAAGTATGGACCAAGGTGCCTCTTCTGTTTGTTTTGTTTTGTTTTTTTCAAATGGCTTTTTGCTTAGAATAAACAAAAAAAGCAGAGTGAAATTTGTCTTACTTCCAGGTGGCTTTGCATTAACTAGTCACTCATCTTTCTCACTGTATTTAGTGGGTTCTTCTAAGATACATGATCCTAAATTAAATCTGTAGTAAGTGAATATACCACTTCTAAAACGCCCCCGTTTCTCTGAAGATCGATCAGCCAGATGAAGATGTGGCTGCTTGCTGAAGTTCAGATAGAATGCTTGTTTTTGGGTGAGTCTTACTGTTAGTCCTGTCCTCTGAAGTCTTTCCACTTTTTAAATAGCTACTTTTCCATTTTCCATTTTGAATTATGTAATTTCAGAAAAATAGATTGATCGCCCCACACCTGGTCCTTATTGTTATGGAAGTATTACAAAGTGAGTACAGTCATCTAAGCTTATTGCAGTAGGAAGAGAATTGCAAATTGTAATGCGCTGGAGAGAGCCCTTGTGGGAGTACAGTTATCGTCCATTAGAGTAAATAAACAACAACGTAGAAAACATGAGTTATTCCCTGAGATAACTTGATGGTGTGCAACTAAGTAGGTATTTATGGTTAGGTGGCTTTCAAACCAGTACTTGATTAAGTCTTTCTTAAATCAGACCACAGCAGTAATGTCAAAATCACTTCCATTTGTTTCTTTTGACTTTCAGATAGTTTGAAGTAAATACACCCAGCTATTCCGTGGCACTGAACTGCAGTTATGCCAGGAAGCTGATTTTGCAGCTGCTTATGAATGCAGTCTGAAGGCCTGCAGCTTGTCAGAGAGCATCGGCCAGGACACAGGGGCATTCAGTAGCCTGAAAAATGGATGGCTTTTTTGAGGAAGAAACAAAGAGGAAATCTTTATGTCTCGTGTAGGTGGAAGGCAAAGCAATACGACTTTGACACCTGGTTAACTTAAAGGAGCATTTTTTGAAATACCTCTTGACTGTGAATCTTGTAACTTAGACACAGAAGTGCCTTTGGACCCGTGCAGATCATTCATTGGAAGAATTGATCAGACAAAGCACTCACTGAAACTGTCACTGAAGAATCATGGCAAAGCACTTGGAGATCATCAATCTGTCGTTTTTATTGGAGCATGAAAGGGAAATGATACTGGGAGTATTGAAGAGAGATGAGTATCTGAAAAAAGTTGAAGATAAAAGGATAAGGTAAGACTTTTATTATTATTATAAAAATATATATATAATTCTGTAATATGGTTATTTATATGTTCCTCAGAGAAGATTTCCTGAATGCTTTGGGAGAAGGATCAATGTTGTAAGGTGGCACAGTTGGTTAAAAGTCAAAATGTGTTTAAGAAAAAAAATTATCTTTTTTGCTAATGTGGCCCTTTAAGAATAGAAGATTTTGCTGCATCCTTTGCTTCAAAGCAGAAGAATAAGGAAGCGAATACTACTTAAACTTCAGTCTGAGGCCATTTGTTTGTGCAGGGGACTACTCTAAAAAAGGCAGTAAATTTGATCTGGTGATTGTTTCATATAAGACTCATCAACAATGTATTGCCTATTCATATTTCAAACTGATATCATTCAGAACTGCAGTACTGCTTGGAAAGCTGCCATTTGATCTTCACAACATTGTAGAAAACATGTAGTGGAAATAGGGTATAATGAAATCTGATGGCTTGCTCTAAAAGTTCATCCAAATTGTCTTGGTTGAATTTAATACTATGTTTAAAATCCCAGGATTTACTTTAGTTATTAGATTTACTAATAAATAAAGAATCAAGCTGAAGGTGTGGCTTAGAATATGCTAACGAGAGAAGCAGAGACTCAGAGTGTTGAATAGAGTTTGTGTATTCTTTTCAGAGGAAAAAAAGCAAAATAAAAGTTGAGAGAAATATGTGTGGAGGCAGTTTGAGGCCTAGATAGTTCAGATGATGACTTCAATTCAGTTACTTCAGCAAATTATAAGTTCTTAAAGGTTTAAATGCTTTTCCAGTATGTTGTCGCTGCTTCCAGTCGCTTCTCCCTGCTGTCCTTCCATCTAATGTTGGTTCTGAGAAACAGGCTTAGTTTGGACAGCATGCAGCACTCAGTGTTGATGAGGTTGCTAAGTGTAATGGATTAGAAAGGGAATATTTCCAGCATTTGGTGTTTTCCGTACATGTCCTCCGAGGCCAGGCTGCATTGTTCTTCTCTTTGATTTGCCAAAATGCATTTTAGATGTTCATTCAGCACCTGCTGAGGCTTCTTTTGTATGAAATTATTTTGGGAATCCATGCAGAGTTATCCACTGGCTTTGGAAGGCTTTGTCTCTTGAGATAACCAAGTCCAAATGCAATGCCCCTTTTGATTTGCAACCCTTTTAGAAGAGTGAATATAGCTACTCGTCTAAATGGAGTGGGCTAAGGCTGGCATCTCTCTCCTAGGACAAGACTGGAAAGAACAGAGTATCTTTGTGGTGGAGTGGGTAAACTAATTGTTTAACCTTCTTCATCATTCATCAGACGAAGAAGAAAACAGAAAACGAAAAAACAGATGGAGCACTGTTTGTTCCAGGCATTGTGTTCTATTTTGTAACAGGATAAGCATTTCAATGTACTTCAGTTTTTGAAGGTGGTGGCCTTAAAACATGCGCCATGCAGCAGTCATCTGTCAAAGGCTTTGGTATTAAGTGCGGGAGTGTAATCAGATCACTAACTTCCCAAACATCCTAAGAAACTTTTTGCTTCTGTTGTTGTGTCCAAGTCCCACATTTTGTTTTGTTTTGTTTGTGATACTGGAAGTCAGTTTGTCAAATCTACTGAGAACCCAAAGCAGCTCCACAGGACGTGATTTGATTAAGGGAGAGGTAGTATTAGACTCATCAGTGTTTTGGTACAAATGGAAAGAACACCTTAGAAACACAGTTAATGTGAAATACAGTGCTAGTTAGGCTAACTGGAGTTGTGATGTTATACATAATTCTGGCACCTATATTAACCAGTTGGTTTGAAATTCAAGGCCTTTCTGAAGTACTGTCGCTAGACCACACTGTATCTGGCAATGATGGAATATGGTCTGTAAAACACTTTCTAGATATACAGCTATACAAAGCTGGGTGGGTAACTGCTTCCTGGGAAACTTCATATATGGTTTTTTCTTTCCGAATACAGCTTGGCAAGGATCTCTTTAATTATGGCTCATTAGTGTACTTCAGAGGAACATGTGTTGTCTTTGGAATTCCATTTGGTGCCATCTGTTACATATTTTATTGAAGTACCTTCAAAAGAACAAATCCTTTTTTTAATGCATTTGTGATCTGGCAAGATACTTGTTCGTACACTATACAGAAGAATGTTTATCTGTCTGTTCCACTCTGAATCTCTGTTGGTGATAGTGGTGGGTTTTGTTTATTTCTTTGTTTTCTTTCTGTTTCTTTGTCTTCAGAAGCCATAATAACTTGAAAGGGTCTTTGTATTCACTGAGGAAGCAACAGTAAGCATAGAAGGATGGCCTAGTAATGAAATTGTTGAGAGTTAGATTCACAGTCACTACTCATACTTGCGTTCTGAAATGCAGGTGGTTGTTCTTGTATTTTTATATGATGGATAAATATTTCAACTACATGTGAGAAATACGCAGAAGGCAGCAAGGGCTCTTTCTGTGTTCTAGCTTTGATAGTACAAAAAAGCAGCACATTTTAATTAATGCTAAGTTCTGTTACTTTTTTACATCCGTGTGTTTTGCATAACTGGAAATTTTGTTTGAATATAAATTTAAATTTGCAGATTAATTGTGAAAATAGCATTTTTTTTCTTAAATGTTGTATAATGCTTTTGATATCAGTCAAATAATCATTCTTTTCAAATGATAAGATTATTTGGGTAAAAGAATTCAGTGACATAGATCTAAAATAGCTACATAAAAATAGTGAAATTAATCATACTGGGCATATAATCATACTGAGCAAATGCTTGTTGGTTGTTTTTTTTTTTATTATACCTTCTGAATTGCTGGGAGAAATTTACATCCAGACTGTGTCAGTCAATCCACTCTGAACTGACTGTGCTTAACTGGAATATGCGTTTTTTTCCATCTCTTTACTATTTTTGAAGTTTTGTTCTTTTAAGACTCCTTTTAGGCAAATCCATATTCCATAGGTTGCTTTAAAGGCAACACCTCCTATTTATTTCCATGGAAACTAGAGCAAATACGAAGAGCACAATAACACTATTTAATAGGGCACATTCACAGCTACAAAATGCTGTTTTTCAACATCATCACCACCAGGAGTTCAGCATTTTCACCAACAATGAACATGAGCCTACATGGAGCGCTAGTGAAAATCTGCACCAGCAGAGGTAACCCACTGTCACCGTTGCCACTGCTGAAATGCACCTTTGCTTTATGTGCACTTCCATGTCAGATGCCACTGTGTCAGACTGCCCCTCTGATAGCACCTGTCACGTGGCAACAAAATGGAACAGAATATTGGTGGGAAGTTCAGCCTCTACTGCCATACCACCAACATCCACCTCTGATGTTGCGGGCCAACGTAATAAAACAGGAAGCATTACTTTTGGAGCAGTCCTCATGCATTAGATGTGTGATATCACAGTTCATGAATGAAAACCAAATCAAAAGGGTCTGTGCGCAAGCTGTAGTTCATCTCTTTGTTGGTTTGTGTTTATTCCAGCAGCAGCTCTGCTGCCTCCTTCCAGGTTTGGTGTTACACTGGCAGCTGGGTCTGACGGTCACAGCACTTTGCATTTGGAGATAACTCTTCACCTTGGTATTAATAAGCTGTCACAGAACAAACACATTATGTGCTTACTTGCTAGTTTACACTGCTTTCTTACCTTGAGTGTATTCCTAGACAGTTTTGTTTACAAAGCAAAGCTGTGAGCCGTGAGTTGCCAGGCTTTTAGAAGAGAGGACACCAGTGTAATAATTGCTGAACTGAGAAGACAATTATAGAAAATGCCAGTTTCTTACAAGAGTAAGGCTTGATTGGATAATTACCTTCATTGTTCCCACAGTGTTTAGGTTGCCAAAAGTTGTACAAGCATTGCATGAACTCTTGTCAGGGAAAGTTAGCATTCCTCTCACTTCGGTTTATTAAAATGGTATCTCTTGAGCAGTCAGAACAGATCCACAGAATCAATTTAAGGTATGATCTCCATTATGGTATGGGACAATCTGTTAGCATGGGTACACTGTGTGGTAACTACAAGCAAAGAATAGATCAAATGTTTAAATGTGAGTGACAATAGTTGTGGCTTACCTGATAATTATATATTTGGACTTGTACACACAAATTAGTATATAGTAGCATATGGTGTGCATTTTTTGCAACGCTGGCTGTAAGTATTTTAAGGAAGGAGGTTTTATGTTAAAGGACACCGTTGATCACAGTGTGGATGGGAAGAAAGGAAGTTGGTTGTCTGGTGCTTGTGTCATTTGAAAATTGGGCAGTTCCATGCCATGTGTTGTTATTCTTTGAACCAAAGACTTTTCAAAATGAAGTAGCTCCTACTGCTAAGGAGGATACTCTAAGGATAGAGCTGCCTGTTCTGTACTCCACTGTTCCTCAGGAATGAAGATCTTCCATTTATGAAAGAATTTCTGATGGTGCTTTATTCTGATATGTTTATACTGTGCACACTGTTGATTTCATCTAGGGTTAGTAAGAAACCATCAGACAGTTGGAGGTTTTGGATGGTGGTGGTGGTGTTTTTTTAAATTCTGGTAATAGTCTTTAGATGAAAGGATGAAGAACTTGCTCAGAAAAACACTGATATGTGGAAGCGTGTGAATATTAGCCTTTAATACAATCTCAGTTCCCACATCTCCTTTCCTCTGTTCTGTCCCCCATTCTGCTATTCATCACTCCAGTTCTCTTTTCCTTTGCAAATTCCCTCTCTGCCCTCCTGTTTCCTTTCATTGTTACCAACATATCTCCATAGTTAAATATTCTTAAGGTAGTTTTTATCATAAAAAATTCTGTTCCATAAGCAAAATGTGAAATGCTTGTAAAATAGGGGCTTATGTAGCTAGGTTTTTACAATGAGAGGAAGTGTCAATGTGAAATTGGTAGTAGCTCATCCTTTTGTGAATTGTCAATAGCGGTTACTGTTACTTTCTAGGTATCACGTCAGATATGAGTGAAGACTTGTTTTCTAGTGATTTTTTTTTTTTTTTTTTTTTTTTTTTTACAACTGTTTGAACTCTGGAAGATTTAGAGTGGCAGAATAAAATTAAGGATGCTTGAATTCTGTGCTTTATATCTGTTCAGATGTAAATGTGCCTGCCTTGCCTTTTGTAGCATTACAACTATTGAATTTTTCTAAACTTGGGGTATGCATATTCTTCAAGGGAAAGCATATTAAGAAAAAAAATGGCTCTCTTAAGGCTTTTGATCACTTCTTTGTTTCTGCAAGGCTACTAGTGTTAGCAAATGTCCCATCTCTGGGGGCTGCATTTGTGTAGGAATGAGACGAGTGCCTGTGATTCTCGAAGCCACAAGGCTATCAGTAGGGAAGGGTGAAACTCCTTCAGCGTTGTTTTGTGTCTCTTGCAGGTGCTGGGTGATGGTGCCTACAGCTATGACTACTGGCTGTTCCTTGGCTTTACTCTTGTAGAATTGTATTTCATGCTACCTGCATGTTTTACCTCATCTTTTCAGAGTGCTAGATTTTCATATTTACATGTTCGATGGACCTAATATAGGGTAGTTTCTCAGATCTGCTTTAGTCCATCTTCTTTGTTTCCTTTGATGCGTAATGTGATACTTTAGGCCCAATATGGAAGGACTTAGATCATTTAGGGCTACTTGAAGCACTAGTTACAACAAAGCTCCTCTCCAATGCATGTACAGTATTTTGTCAAACAGAAGAGAGATCTTTATATGAATTCACAGTTAGAGGACTGACAAAATATTCCATTATCCTTGCCCATAACAGTTTTCTTCTTAATAGCTATCTTCTGTCAAATGCTATCATAATAGATGACTTAGAAATCTCGGTGTGCTACAGGATTCTTTTTCCAGCAGCTTATTAATTTGACTTCTGGTGACTTTGTCCTCTGTTTAATATTACTAGGAGATTGATAAAGACAAATTCTTATTTAATATTTATTTAATATTTGAAATTAAAATTGTCTAACTGCGTGATTCATTAGATTCCTTTAAAATTAAGGAGAGCTCAAATGTTAGAATGGCAAAATTGGATGTTTACAATACAGCTGGTTCCTGTACTGGGGGATAAAGGATGTTGATAAATCAGTTTACGTGCACGGTGCACTTGTTATTCATTTTCCATTCTGTATAACTGATACTACTGGGCTGTGATTGTTTAGAGGTTGTTACAATGGCGTGTTTTTTTTTTCAGATGACTCACCTACTCCCTCCTAACCTTTCATTTTTTATTATCTTAAGGTACAAATATGTTTGTTACTATCAGATAAGTTCCTTTTTTTTTTTTTTTTTTTTTTTTTTTTTTACTGTTGTAGTAGTAGTTACACACTACATACGGTTCTTTTCTCCTTAAGGACTTAACTCATGCACCCGTGAAATTGCAGTTTTTAAATTAGGTCTTTAAATGCAAATACTTTTATCCTGCAGAGTCAGTGGTGGAACTGGTAGTATGAAAGTTATGTTACTTAAACTAACATTCTCCTTTAAGGAAAGAAAAAAAAAAAAAAAGAAAGTGTCATTACGCTATGATGCCGTACCTGTTAACATGTTAGGTGCTTTTCTTTCTTAACATTTAAGAGTTTTTGAATAGCCGTTGCAGAACTGCATTTGTATTCGTGGCAAACTCTGTCGCAGTCTCAAATGCTCACTAGTTACAGGAAAGATTTTCTAACCTGGAGGCACAGGAAAAATCTCAGTTTTGAGCTGCATTCAACCCGGGCTCGGCATGACTTGAATTATTGATAACGTACAGGCGAAGATAGTTTGACAGTGGTCCAGAACTGTTCAGCTGTCTGCAGTCGTGTACGCTGATCTACCACAAGACTGCATATTTTCCTCTTGACTGCTCATCCAAGAGGTTGGGGGGTGGATTTATTCTTCTTTGTGATATGTTCCAAAAATACAATTGATACATGAAGCACATTTTTCATGACTTTATTTGTTATGTATGGACGTGTTGCGTGATCTCCAAAAATTTTATCCAAGTAACACTCAGAAATCCATTGTAAATTAAAGGTTTTTGTTTTCTTCTTTCTAGGAAGTTGAAAAATGAGCTTCTGGAGGTGAAAAGGAAAGGTGGAAGCAGACACTGCCAACAGGACAACAGCAGGGTCTGCGTTCGCTGTCAGAAAGGCCTGGGCTTTATCTTTGACAGAGGAGACCTGTGCCAGACCTGCAAACTTCGAGTCTGCAATAAGTGTCGTGCAGTGGGAACTGATGGCCAGTGGAAGTGTTCAGTGTGTGCCAAGATTGCGTAAGTTGTGCAGCTTTCATAAATACACGTAGAGATTACCTCTCTGTAGGTAATATATGCTGGTGTCACTGTTTTATCCTCTTAGCACAAGAGCATATGCATACCAGTATACAATGGAAGAAGCTTTTCTGGTGTTTTTATTTGCTGCACTGTTTTCCAGCGCTACATGTTCGAAGTAACTTATTTAATATATACTTGGTGATGATGATGAGGTCTAGGTGAGATGACAGAGAGGAGAATAGCAAACGCAAATCTGCTTTTTAAAAATAAATGAAGGAGGAACACGGAATTTGTTGGTCCTGTCAGATTACCTTTATTTTCTCTACAAATACTGAAACAAATGATCACAGTACCGTTTGAGAGCTAAGAAGAGCTGACAGGATGATGAGTAAGAGTTGGCTCAAGAACAAATAATGTCATAAACTGTTTAATTTCTTCCTTTGATAGGGTGACAAATCTCATGGATAGAAGAGGATGCATAGATGTCTTGTAACTTGACTTCTGTGAACCTTTTGATAGTTCCTATCATGCTGTTCCCGTGAGTTTGTAAAGAAGGGAGACAGTGCTCCGGAATAAATTCTGTCAGTGTAATTGCAGATATGCCTGGAGAACTACAAAGCTCTCTTGTCAGAGTAGTTGCTGGCATTTCACTGTCAAAATAAACAGCGGTTTGGAGCAGAATATTCCCTGGGTTTTTCCTGTTCAGTCTTTTAGTTTGGGACTTAGATGATGCAGCAGATGAGTTTGCCAATTGTACTTGCTGGTGAAATGAAACTGAGAGGTGCTGCAGATATGTTGAAGGTCAGGCCTGGGGCTCAAAGTTATGCTTATAATTTAGAGCAGTGGTTTGAGGAAAAAGTGAATGGTAGCTCCCTACAGGCAATGTGCAAGTACCACTTGGGCAAAAACACAGCTGCTGAGACACAGAATGAGAAAAAAAGCTTAAGCAGTTGTTCCTTGGGAAAGGATTGGGGTATTGCACTGAATGAAAAACATGAGTCACATGAATCAACACTTTCTTCTGCTGTGGACAAGTCCAGCATCGCTCAGGATGTGCAAGCAGAATTTTGGCCAACAAAATACGTGATACAGTCCTTTTTTGTGTAGAGTGCTCTGCCTCATTCTGTGTGGTATGTTATACGTTGGTCAGCTGGGGAAGGTTGAGTGGAAAATAATGATCACAAGCCTAGGACATGGTGTGTTCAGGGTAGTGGAGGGAGTCAGAAACGTTTGGCCTAGGCAAGACAGAAGTTGAAATAACTGAATTTTGAATCTACAAAAGGCACCTGTGTTGTGGATGCATTCAGGCTGTTCTACATACTGACTTTGAGTAAGAAAAGTAATGTGATTCTTGATTCTTCCAATGAAAGGATTTAGGGTATGTGGTATGAAAAAGATATTCGTATAATTGGGAGAGGTTGCAGAATCTTGTTTTAAAAACAGGTTACATCAGGGGTGATGACATCAGTAGTTGGTTCTGTTTGATGGCTGAAAGGTGAATGATGCCACCTCTTAAAATGTATGTGGTAGTGTTGCATTCTGCATGCTAAGCAATGGTCCTAGCGATCATCTTGAATATGAACTCCAGCTGAAGCTTGCATCTAAGTTACTGCAAAGCATGCTGTAAATTGTTTCAAGTGTTGACAACCCTAACATTACCTATCTTACCTAATTCATATCTTAGTCCTTTCTTTTTGTTTTTATACGTTGTTTTTGTAAGACTATAATGGCAGCTAATCATCTGTAAAATGTTAGTTATGCTGCTAGGAAAACACATTATCTTCTGCATGAATAATGTGGAGGTGATGCAGATGGGTGTTTCAGTTAAATCCAATTACTATGTATAATTCTACTTTAAATACTTTCATTTTTGCTTTCCTCTCTTTTACTTAAATGAGAAAGGCAGGGAAAATTGGGATTATTAGACTTTCTGAATTACATTTAGGAAGTTAATAGAAATAATAGCTTTGACAAGATTGAAAGGCAGAAGGCAAGGACAAGAAAGTGAGAAACCAGTGCTAAGAAAGACAGTTATGCTGCATGAATAGGAAGCAAAAGATAGGAGGAGAAAAAACTTTTAGTTACACAGCATTGATCTGCATACAGTGTTTGAGTCCATTAAACTGAGTTGTTTTACCATGCTAGTGACTTTGCAAAACCTACTAGGAATTTTTCCTTTTTCTTTACACTTATTTTCCTTTAGCAACCTTCATGAAAGAAGTTTAAGACAACACCGGTATGGACACTAGCACCTACTAACTACTACTAACTACTACTAACACTGTGAGACTCTTAAAAGACAGGGAAGGATTCTTGGCCTTCATGAACTCTCTTTGATTTTGTTGCTATATTAATTACTGGTTGCTCTGCAGGAATAGTCCACAAGAAAGTCTATTAACTACTGCTTACTGTGATGGTAGTGGCAGTAAACTGCGCAATATACTATATAATAGTAATCTTGCTTATCTGAGGGAACACATTCAAAATTAAGTCTTTCTTGGAAAGCCTGCTGCAGTACATCTGGTGTCAGTGAAGAAATTTGTATACTGAGAATCTACCTCATTTAACAAAAGAGATGTATAAGTACTGCAAAGTTTATTGGTTAAATAACTTGAACTGCACAAATAATAATCCAAAATGGTTGCTGAAACAAAAGACATCTTAGGGCAATAAAAGAAAGTGTTGATAATATCAGCCAGCTTTGGTCTATTGCTTCTTTAAATACATTTTGACCCTTTCTTGTTTCTGACCATCTTGAGTCCAGCCTATCCACTCACTGAACAGGAGTTTGGGATTTCTGGTACAGTAAAAGGACTTTCTGTCCTATTGCCTGTGATGAAATATAACTGATTTAATATTTAGAGTGAGTTTGTGTCCAGTTACAGAAATGAAAAAAATAAAAATCAGAAGAAAAAAAGGATGAGGCCAATTTGCAAGCATGTTGATTGACTTGAAGATCAGGCTATCTCAAGATACTCCTTTGGTAAAATACAGTATTGTTTTCTGAACAAATTAAACACTTGCATGGTAACATAATGGTAGCTGAAGGGATGAGATATCAGTTTGTTTAATAATAAAATCTATCTCTTTGTTCTTCTGTCTACCAGAGTGTGTTCATGTAGCAGTGAGCAAGTCTGACTTAATCTCTTCCGTGACTCCAAATAATCTTTAGTACCTTTTAATACTATTTCACTAAAATCAGATGGTGATGGAGAAGCTCGTTACAAATCATTAATTACATTCTAAACCACTTTCAGGGGGAGATTTAGTGAATTTGAGGAAAGAAATTTGGATGTAAAAAGTGAGAGATGTTTGTTAGGATCTTTAAGAAAAACAGACTGAGATTTATATGTAAATTGCCTTGCAGTTTCTAGTTACAGAGGAAGGATGCTCCGTTTGTATGTCCATAACGAGAAAGTAACTTGTTTTTTTCTGTCATCAGAGTTATTACCAGCTAGAACAAAAAATTGAAAGATTAATTATTCAAAGGTCAAGAAGAGATAGAGCGAAGTCTTCTCCCTGATTCTGTGGTCTGTTGTCACTGAGGATAGAGAATTAGATAGTCTTTACTAATGAGATGAGATGATGTAGAGTTTAATGAGATAAAATGAGCCTTTGTGTAGCAGTGTAATGGGTGGAAGAGGAAGTTTTATGCTCCATTCCCTCCATACAAGGAACAGCTGTGGTCATCAGCACCTATCAAACACAGGCACTTGAAGATAAACTTTCCATCAAGGTCACATTTTTTCCTGCATCATCTTAAAGTGTGATTCATTTGTGTTTTAAATTTAACATTTAATTTAAAATCATGTTCTTCAAGCAGTCTTCTGGTTTTTCATCTTAATGCTGTGTTTTTCATCATGATTATGTCCAGATGTATATGAACAGTGCCTTTATTTTTGAATTCTTCAGCAAGATAAAATGCCTGGGTGACCCAAGTTATTACAGTAGAATTATACGGTAATGGGAAACCTATCTTCATCTTTGAAATAATTATGCCGTCTCGAAGTGTCATGAAAATTCAGTATTGTAGTGACAGTTATTCACATTAGGAGCCTTAGAATAGATACTTCAAATGCTTTAGAATAAAAATGTTCATCAGATTTCCCTCTACCCCAACTTCCAGCAAGTTTGCCTTCTTTTAATAGAATCACAAATTTCTATTTAATAGCCTCACAGCATAAAAAAAATACTCTGGAATTAATTTATGTGGTAGAAAGTTTTCTGTGAAATTGAATGCACGCAAAGATGGGTGTGTATGTTTTGGTTATTTATCTATAGGTTACACTTTATCCAGCCTTTGGTCTTGATGTTTTTTTCCAATTTTACTTCCCAAAGAGGAAGTGAGACACTTGGACAGTGGGAGAGGAAAAGGAAGCTGGACTAAGCCTCTCTCCTCTACTGTGAGTGTTAGGCTGGATGATTGAACAGCGACTCTTATCAGTTGTGGTGGTAGTGGTGTTTTTCTGTTGTTGTTGGTTTTTTTTTTTTCCTCAAAAAAGGGAAAAATAGGGAACTTCCATCTTAAATGGATTGTTTATAATTGGACACTTAACAGTGAAGTGTCTTCCAAAACTGAGAGTGGAAAATAATAAGCAGAGTTGTTGGTCGGGACAGGCTACAGGTTGTATTGTTTGAAATCTGAGCAATGTGTTAATGAAGTTGGTGTGTTTATTGGGAGATCAGAGAGGAAGAAGCATGACACCACGAGGTGTACTCCCTCTCACACAAATATGTGCTTATCTGGCTCACTAATTAAAGTACATGAGGAGTTTACCAAGTACCTACAGTATTTTGTACTAAATGTAGCTACTTGAACATGATTTTCTTTAACATTTTCCTAGATGTTTTGAGAATAGGAAAGTACAGTCAAGCAAAAACTGCTACCATTAAAATTTATAACTCTAGTTTCCTTCTTTCTAAAGCTACTGGTTTTAATAAATCTGTCATACATCCAGGCCAGACTAAACTTTTTTTTTTTTGTAAACACGTATTTTTTTTAAGTTTGAATGCTATGTGCTAACTGATGAAGGAAAGAAAATACATGCACGTACCATGATTACAGTAGCAATGGAACCTGAATCCATTTTAAAAACAACTGAGAACAGACCTGGGAGCACTGATTTGAGGTAATGCTATGTATCTGCTCTTGATTCTCTTCCCACTGGAACAATTATCTAGATGGAAATGGCTAATTTAGGTTCGGTATCAAAATAGAAGAAAGATGTGCTATCTTAGTAGGAAAGGCAGTCTGCCTTTGTCATAACTATACGTGCATGAAAATAATGTCATTGTAAGGTGGTTGAGTTTTGCTTTCCAGTTTTGATTTCGGAATGTCAAGTGCAATTATGAAATTGAAACCTCAAGTCAGAAACTTTGTCAGTCATCTTCTGAAATCATTCCTGTTCATGCAGAACAAAAATTATTTTTGTAGATATTCCTGCAATGCATGAATGATTAAGATGATGTGAACACCAGCCTTCCTATGAATTGTTCAGCATACATGAAAAATACATTTGCATGTGTCCCATCCCATACTAGTGTGCTAAAAAGTCAAAAGTACAAAAGTACTTTTTCCCCCTGTATTTCATTAAAATGTGATATTTTAATAGAATCTGTTAGGTATGGAAATTTTTGCAAAAAAGGGACTGCTAGCAGAGGCTGGAAAGCCAAGGCAAAAGTGATGTTGGTTATGTTAAGGACAAAGGTCCAATGTAAAGGTTGAGGCCTCTATACTTGCTTCAAGTGACTCTCGCATTGGCTGACTACAGATGGTTTCCAGGAGGTTGATGTTGGGGGAGGACCTCCTACCTCCATCCACAGCATCAATGAAGCCTGTATCCAAGAGGAAAATGACACCTGGGGAGTTTTGTGGTCAAACCTAGGAGCAACCAAGGGAAAAATGAGTGAACCATGTAGATCGTTTAATACATCATTTATATTGTACTGGAATATGCTGGTATAGTTGAGGGTATGACAGTTTCATGGTGTGATATGAAGCACTAAACTTGCTGTAAACCTTGACATAAACATAACTGCACAGGGAAGTGCATGCTGTAAATGAATTGTGAAAATACACGTTTGAAAAAAACTGGTTTTCATACCATATGGGTTCTAATACAATGACTCCAATATTCATATCTTAAAAAAAAAAGTAATTTAACATTTCTGAGTGGAAATGCAGAGATTTTATTTAACACCTTGCATAGTGACTAAATGTAATTACAAAATATGTGATTTTGACTTTAGAAATATGCAACAACGAGTAAGGCAGTAACCTTCTACTACCTCATTTGTGTGCATGTTTTGGATTTGGATTTTTCATTTATTTAAATTTGTTTATTTATTTATTTATTTGAAGATATTGATCAGTGCTCTAAATCCATCATCTGTGGAAATTTTCATCCCAAGAAGGCTAAATGATTTCTTTTCTGATATAGGTTAGCAAGTTTTCTTACTGGACATAAAGTAAGTAGGAACATGCCTGGAGCCAAATCATTTTTTGAGTGATTTTATGTATCTATTTATTCATCCATGTAGAATATTTGTGATTAGTAGCTTTTTGCCATCAACTGTACGTGGTGGAGCAACAGAAGTGGTGGTGCTTTCATATAATGAAACTTGTTCAAAGAAATGCTGACAATTAGCATCAAAAACATACCAAAGGAAAACAGCAATGGCGATGCAGGATTTCTTTTTGTAAATATAGGCATAAGGATTTGAAATCTTTCCAGTTACCTCCAGAAAAACCAGCATTATCCAAAACAATAGCACAGGCAAAAACTCTGTCTGAACTCTAAACCTCACACACATGGTTAATTCATAACAGTCGTGACATGTGGAAAAACTGCATTTAGTGGCTTCTTGTCTTTTTCTCCCCATACAGACAGCTGAGGATAGTGACAGGAGAATGGTTCTTTGAAGAGAGAGCAAAGCGCTTCAAACAGTCAAATCTCGGAACTGATGTTGTCAGACAGTCCATCCTGCGCAAGTCCCCAGGTAGGGACCTCAACGGAGGGATTTGCTGCACGTGCTTAATACGTTCAAACCGTGTTCCCATGGTGTTTTACCTGTGTTGTATTTCATTCTTCACTGTAGAAGATGCAAGCATACTCAGTAATTAGCCATTTTTCATCTGTGTCTCTCTTATTTGTGGTGGTAATATGTAAAATGCATGATCCATGATTTCTATTTTGGAAGGTCATGTGAGACTGGAGAGGTACCTTTGGTCCAGATACCTACCTCCAATAAGTTGCATCTGTGCACTTATGTAAAGAAAACATTTGGCTGTCTTGATTGAGCGAAGCAAGCATGTGGTGTTTGTGAGCTGCTGTGGCACCTTGCTGGTACCACTGGATTAAGAAATAGGAGTTCGGCCTGAATCATTATGCTTCGTTCTTCTCATAACTATTTCACTGTTGTCACAGAAGTTGGTAATTAAGTAGCCTGTTTTCAGAGGTGGCATTTACTTCTTTCAGTAGGAATGTGGTACTTAATGCCAGGTTGTAGTGGAAGGACTGGTTTACTGCCATTGCAAGAATCTCTGGTGCAAACATACTGCTTAGCAAAATGCTGATCTTTCCACTACCAGTATGCTTCAGAAACTGTCAGACTGATGCGTCTAATGTTTTTGGTGTTCTTTTTTTTTTTTTTTTTTTTTTTTTTTTTGATATTTTGGAATTTTGTGACTTTTTTTTACTATATATTTGTATTTGATAGACATATTTGAAAAAATGAGCCATTTTTTCCACCATCTGCTCCCGAATGAGCATGCATTTTAATTAAGAAAACATTATTTCATGCAACACAGAAAATACTTTACTATGCAAAGTTATGTTTCAAGTCCTTTGATTATTAACTGTAGTATCAGTGATAAATTCAGAAGTACAACAGTAAAGCTGATAGGAAGAAACATTTCAAACTACTTGAAATTTATTTTTCCTTTATTAAACAGCAAAACTGAAGAACCCTCCCAGCTGTTTTCATATTACATTTTATTATGTGGTTTCATTTAATACTGAAAAATCGAAAACCTGTTTTTGCAGATTGTTTAATGTTTGCTGCTTTTACGTGTTTAAATGTTGGGTTTGGTTTTTTTTGTTTTGTTTTGTTTTGTTGTTTTTGTTTTTTTTTTTTGTTTTGTTTTGTTTTTTTCTTTCCCCTCCACTGAAGATACAATTTCCAGTAAGGATGAAGAAAGAACATTCAAAGATCAACATCAAGAGAATGAAGAAAAAGGAATATCAACCTCCTCCATAACTGGGCATAAATCGATCTTTGGCGGACCTCGAAAGATAGGGTAAAGCCTTTTCTTTTTGGAAAGTGATAAATCACATAACAGCTGCATGCAGTCAAATGGATTGTCTTTTGAAACTCTCCAGCAGTCCACATCAGCCCCAAATTTTCCAGAGACAGAAAGAGTCTTCAGTTGAAAGCTGCTTCCTATAATTAGACTTCTGTCTCCAAGGAAATGCAGCTGTAATTACCTTTCAGCTATAAAAATAGCAGGGAAAAAAAAGCAATTTAATTGATGGATTATTCCTACTTATATTTGAAATAGCAGAGGGTCTCCAAAAGCAGGTTTGCTGAGAAAGCAAATTCAAGAAAGGCCTGTTTTCTATGTATACTAATCGCTTCCATTTCCGAGTTGTGTTTCCCTTTGTCTTCTAGCTGTGCAAATTTAGTCTAACAACCAAGCAGTGCTCCTTTGTTTTTTTTTTTGTTTTTTTTTCTGTGTGACAGTGAATAGAGATATGATGGTGGTCATTTTACAGCCCATGAAGTGTACAACCCCAGCTAGGCCATAGCCTTAGAGGAGCACTCGCTTGTTCTCAGGGGACATGGACAAATGCATTGGATATATGGTTGCATGTGTGATGTTCAAACATAACTTGAGGAAGTTGTGTGAATGGGAATTAAAATCGGATCACGTCATGGGTAAAGCTGTGGATCCCAAACGTAGGGTGGGTAGATGGCTTTCTACACCTCTTTGACTGTTTAGGAGTAGTGGGTATGGAGTTTCTTACTCCAGTCAATCAGGAAATAGATGTGAAGTTTTTTTTTATCTTTTTAATAATGGGGTAAAGAGCATCAGAAGACCTCTGGCCTCTCGAATGAAGGCGAAGAAGGAACCAGATCAGCGAATTTATTGTAAGGGAACCTAGACATTGCTCTAAACTATGCTAATTGGTAGCTGTAGGGAGAGTGCCTTAAAATGTATTTTTCAGATCCTTTTTTACTTAAATCCATTGAACATATCCACTAGTCATATTTACTCATGAGAAACAAATTGGCCTTATTTCTTTTTTAATTGCCTATTATTTTTTTTAGTGTTTTCCAGCATTTTTAGTTTGTGGTTTGGAACATTTTCCGATGGTGACATTCCCCATAAATTTATTTCTACAAGAATAGGCTATTTCTATTAGGAGTAATTCATTACTTCTCCTCTTCCTTCTTTGCTCCTTCTTCCTCAGTCAGGTTCCATGCTCATATAACTCATGAGTGAATTTGCTTTAGCAAAGCCATTCTGGGGCCAACTCCTTAAACTTAGCGTAATGGGAAAGCTTACTACACTGTTGCTTGTGAGTCTGTGAAGCATGCTTGACTTTTCAGTTACACCTCATTTCACTTCCATCTTTTTAAACCACATATTGCAGGGTGAGGTAGGGTAAGGGGTGGTGTTGTGTTTTCAGAAAGTTTGAGGTATTGCTATGTACAAGTATAGAAATTGCAAAGAGTTGTTTAAGAGAAAATACACATGGTGTAATTTCCTACAAGAAACACATACTTGATAAAAAATGCTTTGCTGTGTGTATACTGTAAAATCATGAGAATTTTCACAAAAGGCACTATTAGTTCAAAGCAAGTAGTTGACATTTTATTCTGTGGTTCTGTGGTATTTTGATGTTCTGTGTCTTTAAATAGCTTATTGTTAATATGATGCTGCATTTGTTCATAGGAATCGCCCCGATATCCGGATTTGGAACTTTGTTGACTATTATATCCCAGGTTGTCCTTAGCTCTGACATGAAATGAATAGAATGTGCACTTTGTGGTATTTCAGCCAGTTTGCTGTTTCTGGGAAAGATACTGCAGCTTTTACAACATTTATTTATTCATTTATTTTTATTTTCTGTTTTCATCAGGAAGATAATTAGGGCAGCTACCAAAGGAGAAATCACAATTGCAAAAGATGAAGGTAGAAGGAGCATAGGCTCTGAAGCTGAAAGCCAAAACCTGCACAGTAGCAAGTCAACACCTTGTTCTGAGAGGTAAGCGGCAGAAATCTGTTGCAGTTTGCGCTGAAATTGACCTAAGGGTTTATGCCAGTCCACAGAATTGGATTGTCTTCGATTGCCCTGAGTGAGCATGGACTGAGAAGGAGAGCTTATGTTTAATAACTAACTAAATAAAAATTACTCTGTCCGTCCCTCTTTTCTCCCTTACATTTAGGTGGCGATTGCTGTCAATGCATTGGTTTTTCTTTTCTGGCTTTTAGTTCAGCAAGCTGTGTTCATGTTGAAGAACTGAGGCCCTGTTTTCCAAAGTTTTGCTTTTGTAATGACATGTTAATTGATTATAACTTATAGCTTTTTCTTTCAAAGGCTCTGTTTTGTCCTTCTTTTTCCATAATTATGTTCCAGTTATGTCTAATAGAGTTCCATTTCTAATTCTTGCGGTCTTTGTTATTGCCTATGCTGATAGCATTATATTATGCCACATGCAACATTCCTCTTGTCCTACCTCCAAAATCAAGTAAACAAATAGCTTTTTCATTTTTCTTGTTCACTTGGGTAGTCTATGCTGAATACCCATACGTTCTACACACATTGGGAATTTGATAATTTGGATTTCTGTAGAGGAGTGGAAATTCCTGCCTTGTATAGATATTCAGGAATGTTTATTATAGTTCATCCATTGTTACTTTATAGAGCTGAGTAGTATTCATTAAAAATGACAACAAACCTTTCCAGGCTACCCTCCATTGCTGTTTCAAGTTAAGGGAATATAATAGAATATTATGTCACTGTTGCTGTCCTAGATTTTCCTCCATATTTTTTATTTTTGTAGTTGCCCCATCTTTTTGTGGCGTTGTAAAAACTGAAAGTATTTCACCTACCAGCAGGGAGATTGAGAAAGAATAAAAATTCTTTCTGAGTATTTTGACTTAAGACAAGCTGTGCTGAGATGGGAATGGGAAGGCCAGGGCTGTGAGTTCGTCTCTTGGACTGGTTTATTTCTACTACTGCAGAAATATTGACTGTTACTGCAGCTGAACAAACTGGGTTTGCAGCATCAGGACACTCCTTAGATGAATAGTGTAGGAATTTCAGACTCATCTACACAAACACTACCCCATCTTATTGAGGTCTTGTCTACCACGTGGAAATGCATAGTATAGTCACCTTATAACAACTTCTTTCATGGTTGTCTACATAATATTTGTATAAAATAAGTTGGGCCTCTCTAAAAGCAGGCTGAAATTAGTGCAGAGGTCTAGAGATGGCCTTCCAGTATTTAAAAGGGGATTATAAACAGGAGGGAAATCAACTTTTTACAAGGGTAGATAGTGATAGGACAAGGGGGAATGGTATTAAGCTCAAGGAGGGAAGGTTTAGATTAGATTTCAGGGGAAGTTCTTCACAGAGAGAGTGGTGAGGTGCTGGCACAGGCTGCCCAGAGAGTTTGTGGATCCCCCATCCCTGGAGGTGTTGAAGACCAGGTTGGATGGGACCCTGGGCAGCCTGGTCTAGTATTAAGTGTGGTTGGAGGCCCTGCATACAGCAGGGGGGTTGGAACCTGATGATCCTTGCGGTTGCTTCCAACCCAAGCCATTCTATGATCTGGTGTGCAAGTGCTTGTTCTGACTGATGACTACAGAATCTCTCATAACACATTTTGAAATCTGTGTTATCCCAATCCTGTGTGACTTTGGAACACTTCTGTTGATTTGCATTAGTTTACAGAGTGAGAAAAAAATCTGTAACGAGCTTTCATAACACAAAGCAATCTATCAAAAGTGGTGTGACATAGGATAAAAATCAAATTTTATTTTTTATTGATACTATTCAGTGCAGTTTGGCAACCGACCATGGCAGACTTAGAAATTAAGTGCGCATTGAAATACAAGAGCTTTGATAAAATACAGATGACAGCCAGACGCTTTGATTTTCTGACTTCATGGCACCAAAGGCACATCTTTATGTGAGCGGATAGGACTAAAATTCAACCAGACCAGATTTTTTAGGGTTTGTTGATCACTGATTCATCTGATTAAAAAGCAATAGTGCGATTATTTGAACTGCATATGGGTGAGAGTGGGTTTATTATGAATAGTCTACTATCGGCAATACAAGAAATGGAATAGTAATTGTTTAAAAGGTTACTGTATGATTTCACTAATGGACAAGCTATTGTCGTGTAACATTAGTAGGCAGTCCTGGTTTTTGGAGTTTTCCTCTCTATTCCTTGTTTTTAATAACTCTACCAACATGGTCTGTGTTCTCTGCTTCAGGTAGACAGGAGCTAAGCATTTGTTCTCAGTTCAGCAGTAGTTCTGATACAAATTTTTGTTATTGTAGAGAAGATTTTTACTGCAGTTAACATAACGTGGTATGACAGGCTAAAGTGGAGGTGAAATTCAGTTGTGTAGCACAACAAAGATGCTTGCAGATCTAAAATATTTATTAAGCAAGCTGAAAATATGCTTTAAGTTCCAAAATCATTTTCAGCAGCAAAATTACACTACCACTGTCCTCTGGTGCTGCATTTTCTGCCTGAAAAAAAGGCTGTGGTGCTTGCATCAATTGCTGTTTATCAGTAATTGTTTGAAATAGTAAGTAGGACTGTATGCAAAACTTTTACTGTCTGGCAAAGCTCTGTTAGAGTTCCCTAGGTTGTGAAGGAAAATGAAAATTTCTGAACTGATGTTGGCAGGGAAAGAGGGAAGGACAGATGAGTCCGGAACTTGGATTTTTGCTGTTAATCAGATTTCAAATGGAAATAGGACTTGCGCTGGAAACATTAAAAATAATTTTTAAAATCATTTTCATTCTTTCAAGAGTTAAAAAGTGATAAAAATAAAAAGTACAACAGCTTAGCCTTCCTAGCACTCGATCACATGGACTGGTCAATATTTCCTAACGGAAAATTCTGTGATTCTGTGAAAATGCCCCATGGAAAAAAACTCTTGTCTGTTGCAGCATTAGATAGCAATTGGGTATGGTGACCACAGATTATTTTTTGTCACTTTTCAGTCTGGTTGAAATGATCTGCCAGCTTGGGTCATGAGTCATTATCATTATATAAATAGGACGGCGCTGTTCTAGCAGGAGGGAGGATAATTGTTCTTTCTGGAGAGGAAGGAGAATGCACAACTGAGGATTTTAGAGTTCCTGGGGATAGTGCTAGCAGAAGTGGTCAGAACTGTCAGAACCTGGTAATTTTTCTTCGAAATAAGGAGCAGCTCATTCCCTGTGTGGGAAGTCCCACTGGAGGCCTCACATCTTCTGCTGAGATGCCCATATACTGTCACATGAACATGTGGCAATGCAGCAATTGGAGAAGAGGTGCCTGCTCAGGCTATTCACACTTCTGGCAGAGGTGCTGAAAACAGATGTAGGCATGACATAATTGATTCACCCCAGCTTATGTTTGTCTTTCTAGGTGACAGTTTCCTTGCAGTGGATGACACGGTTCATCCAGAGCAATGTAATTCTAATAAACTGTTATCAGTGATATTTTATTCTGTGGTTTGCTGGAAGCAGTAACGCTTTTTTACTCTTATCTCCTTCCCAGAGGTAGCACTCTTTCGCTGAGCAGCAGCGATACAGAAGCAGCTGCAGGCCATCTGAGAGGGGCCGTGGGCCCTGCAAACAGAAGCAGTGCTTCCATAGCTTCCCTCCCAAGGTCGCCGGCACTGAGTACGCGCAGCATGACTGCAGATTACAGCAGGGTAAGTTCCCTGGTGTAGGGCTGACACCAAACAGAGCCGGCGCCAAGCTTGGCTGGTGTCTGCTCTGTTAGATCAATTTGTAGCTCAGGAAGGGAGAAGCCCAATGGAGAAGATTTTGTTTCTTCTATAATTCTGCTGGGACCAGTGAAGGTCTCTACTAGAGCAAGATTTGTCATGCTCTATCAGTGATGTGGTTTTTGGTTTGGCAGGCATTTTTTCTGTCTAAAAATTGCTGCTGATATCCAGAGTTGCATAATGACTTACAGATTCCGAAGCGAGAAGCACAAGGGATGAGTGTACATGTTTTTGACACTGTAGGGCCTTCAATAAGTGCTGTGAGCTAAGGATGTGACTCTCCAGCATGTAGGACCCAGCACGCTCTCCCTGACTTCTGAGGGAAAAGATCAGCACATGCCGAAAATCAGGCAGTACCTATTTTAACTTTTTCTGGATTTGATAAATCATGGCGTAGCACATAGTGTGTGCTAGGTGCTGTCAAAATGAAACATCTGGGACTCCTCTTACTTGCTGTTACTAGGCCCCTAGAGATGTAGATGGCCATGTCTGAGTCAGCAGCCTTGGCTGCTTCTTAATAAGCGGGATTGGCTCACTTCAGCAAGGAGCAAACGCTGTCTTCATTCGTTTGTCATATGGCTGCTCTTGGCTGTATGCTGGACAACGATCCTGCATCTGTTTTGATCACCTCTCCTGAGAAATCAGGCTTATTCCAGTAAGTTAGTGGGCATGGTGGTGATGGGTTGACAGTTAGCCTAAGTGATCCTAAAGGTCTTTTCCGACTTCAATGATTCTGTCGTTCTAAGATGATCCAAGTTGCCCACAACACAAGTTGTATAGAAGGAAAGTCAAATTTATAGTCAGAGATAATTCTTTTTATCATTGAAAAGAAGAAGATGAGCTTTTGAGCTCCATCTGATTGAGAGAACATGCCCATTTTTTCCAGCTTCCAAATACTTTGTCTAATTTATAATCTTTCATAAAAATGAATTAGTATTTGTGAAGGCCAGTTATGAGTACAATAAATAAGTTAATACTTGTTTTATATGCTCGCTGGCACACAGGTTGACTTTATTTCAAGTACATTAGATGTGATTGAAAAAGACAAATCCATTCAGTTGGGATGCAGTTGATGTTGTTAGTTATTCCTTTTACAGGAAGGCAAAAAAAACCCCATAATAATATCAAGCATACTAGCTTTATTTAAGGAATTATGCTATCATAATTTAATTAGTTCAAGTCCATTTAGTTTTAACCTGACTTAAATTATGCTGGTATAAAGCCAATAGTTTTTCTTCTTTTTTTTGTTTTATTTAATTTCTAGGCTAAATGAGCATTGAATAGTGGGTTTTTTTTTACTTTCCTTCTCTCATTCCTGATGCATTACTCTGGTTTTTCAGTTGCAAGCTCAGACTATACGCATGAATTGCAACTTTTTGCAAATTTTATGCATGATCTGCACTAAGCAGCGCAGATTAAAAGTAAACTAAATATATTCAATTATAATCCAGGTGCTAAAGAAACTTTGGGTTTCTGGAAATTAACAGAAATGGTGCTTTTGTAGACTGATGGTAAGTAAGTTCAGTTTTTCTATTTCTGGGATGTGCTTTTTTGTTATTGGGCAGGACACTGGCTCAGAAAATGGCATGATTATTCCAGCAAGTGAAAGTGTACCTGAAGATTTAGTAAAGAAGCACCGTAGGAAAGCATCTGGAACACCTTCCATTGCAGTTTCAAGAGTATCTTTGTCATCGGGCAAGTATTAAGTCTTCTTTTTTTCTGCCAGCCTTTATCATTAGAAGACTATGACTATTCTTGTAGGTTTGCTATTTCTGTTTTTAGTGCACATGAGAGGAGCAGGTATGAGAGTCATGTACTTGTGATGTTCATTCTACAAATTCATCTTCTTACTAACTAAATTTATGCCACTTAATAAGTTTCATGTTTGAAAATATGGTAATCCTTACTGGCAAATGATATACTCTTGGACTTGTTACAAGATTTGGTTCAGTTTCACATTGTTAAATCATTCACTGTGTGGTCAACTATATAGAATACGATCTGTGAGCTATCTGTATAAAATACTGCCACATTTCTGCAATTACATTTCACGCCCTCTTTGCCCAGATACAAATTGCACTGAGAAACAATGAGCTGTCAGAGAACAAGTCCCTTACATCTGTCATTTAAGTTTGGTTTTTATATGTGATGCACTGAACCACTTGGTTTAGCTGTGATTTACCTCATTTCATTGGAGGCTGCTAGGTAAATGAGGCTTGCACAGGAAAATGCTGTCAGAGCCTCTTTGCAGCGGTGAGTGGAGATCCTCTTTTTCTACCTGAAACAGGAGGCAGGTGTGCCCTGCACTCTTCTGCCTTTTACTCAGCTTCTTACAAGCTAACAGAGTGGTTTCAGATTCACACGTTTCTCTCTGAAGGACAGCACGGGGCTCACTCTCTTTCATCTGAATTTAGCCCAAAGCAGAAACCTAGCGACAAGTCCCACTGAGCTAATCAAAGGAGTTACAGTCTTCACCTTAGATTTTTTTCCACTTGAAAGTATCGGGGTTTCTTTGAGAATACTGCATTATGCAATTCCTGGCAGAGACATTCCTGGCTACTGCTTTCTTTCTGAAAAGACAGTTTCTCCTGCTTCTGCTGCCTTGCAAATTAAAGGCTTTCTGAGCATTTAAGAGCTGGCCTTGTGTTACCAAAGTAGAGCGATGCTGAGCAAAATTGCAGGCAGCGTGGGAACATTGCTCAGACTCTTCATTGTCTTATTTCTGGGGGATTTCAGAGGCTGTTGGCACAGCTGCCCGGAGAAGCTGTGGTGCCCCATCCTTGGAGGCACTCGAGGCCAGGTTGGATGGGGCCCTGGGCAGCCTGAGCTGGTGGGGGGCAGCCCTGCTCATGGCAGGGGTTGGGGCAGTGTGGGCTTTGAGCTCCCTTCAACCCAAACTGTTCTGTGATTCTGTGGCATAAGCTCAGAATGCAGACCTTTCCTGTCACATCAGCTATCGCCCAGGAAGAGGATGAACAGCTGAAAGCCTTACAGATTCTTAGCTGCAGGATGTAGAAGTATTCTCTTCACTTTTTTTCCTCAATTTAATGAACAGTGGCATAAAATATTTAGTGGGGAGGACTAAGAAAATATTTCTCTAAGATATCCAGTATCTCGTATGCCTTCAAAGAGGGGATGAGAAACTTGTGGGAATGAAAAAAAATGCACAGTTTAAGACTTGTTCACTTTGACTCTTTCTGCACAGTGATGGCAGAAATGCTTTCTGTGCCCAGCTGTATCTCTGCTTAAATCTGAAGGAGATGCTGAAGGGAGTTTGATCATGGTGGGTGCTGTGATTGTCTCTAGAAATGCTTGGGCTCCAAGTTTTGCAATATTCCAAGGTAATAGGTCTAACATACAAAGCCAAAAGCTTGATCTGTCGTGTCATCCACAGGAGACAATTACATCAGATAAAAAGTGCACATTAAAAAATGTCGGCCAGAAGGCCAAATAGCACCATAAAACATGTTTTTCTATTTTTCATCTTGATGGTCATTTGTCACAGAGTTTGTGACCGATACGTACAGAAATGCAATTATAACATTTTTCCTTTGAAAAAAATGTCTGAGACAGCACTTATTAAAGAGTAGCAAGGCAAAAGAGGCAGTGTTCTTCACACAAAACTGTAATGAACTGTTTTGTTGTTTTCATTTTCTAGACCGTAGCCGATCTGAGATAGATTTGAGTGAATCTTTCTCTGAAGGAAAACAGGATACCTTGAGCACAAGAAGCAAATCTGTACCTAGCGTCTTAGATGAGGAGCTGGTGAGTT
Source organism: Alectoris magna (assembly GCA_030625065.1). Classification (NCBI taxonomy): domain Eukaryota; kingdom Metazoa; phylum Chordata; class Aves; order Galliformes; family Phasianidae; genus Alectoris; species Alectoris magna. The sequence continues at coordinate 83,425,113 of CM060560.1, forward strand.
GTTAACATGTGAATGTTCATCTGGCAGAAATCATGTTTGTTCAGTCTTAGAAAATCAGCACTGTATGTATAAGTGATACAAAATGTAATTTTAGGGGTATTTAATGAGTTTCTAAATAGCTTTGTTTGTCTTTAGTCTGTTGACTGTAGAGTCATTCCAGTGAAGAACAGTTTGCTATTAATTTGCTACTTCTTGAGTTTTCAGGCGAATAAAACTGAATTTAAGGCACTAGATTATAGATATTCCAAAGTGCTGTTAACTCCTACTTCCTTAAATTTTAATTTTTATGCTGAAAAATGCTATACTTTAAAAGCTGTAATCTTTATCTGTTTCTGGCTTTTGCCCTGTTTCTTTGGAAGGTGAAGCCCTCCCTGTCTTTCCCACCACTTTTGCCAATCTCTTCTTCCTGTTCAATAGTTTCTTCCACACATCTACATACCTCTTTTTGTGAGTTCTGTAAGAACTGCCTTTCCTGGTGCGATAGCCAACATCCCTCTCACATTATGCAACTATTCAAGGCAGGCACACAAGTTGCAGGTGTGCATCAATGCCATGAAAAGAAAAAAAATCCCAGCTTGTTGAGTATGCATAAGGAAAAGAGTAATTTGAATATTTTTTCATCTAATCATAGTTTGAAGTTTCTAAATGCAAGCGGTTAGCGTGAAAAAAAAAAAAAGAAAAAAGAGAAGGAAAAACATTACCTGCTGCAACAGTAATGTTTTGTCTATTGCCATTATACTTTCCTACCATCTGCTCTTTTCAGAGGAGCATTGGCCATGGGAGATGTCTCCCTTTCTTGTAATGTTTGGTAGTTGGGGATTTGTGGAAAACGGTAAGTTGGGATTCCCATCTGTTTCTTGGATTGTAACCACCTAGAGAATTTGCCTGCAGCATTGCTTTGTTTGGATGAATCATTTCGGAAATAACAAGCCATTTCTATGCATCAGATTTACGTTGAAATAAGCCTCCAAAAATTAATTTAAAAAATTAATTTTAGTGAAGAAAAAGGGTACGATCTTGATTTAGAAGTTGGAAAAGATGGCAGAAGAAAACCATAAAATAAGAAAATAAGAGCTTTAAATATTTTATGTTGGTTTCCTGCTCTAGTTGTACAGGGTGTGATAGTTGTCACTTGGGAATTTCTTTAAGGCATGCACCAGATATGTCACGTCCAGAGTAGTTTTCGGTTATTTGATTTTTGCCTTTCTTGTATATAGAAGGGAGTGTTTGCTGACTCTAAATGAAATGTCAGGTTGCATCTCAGCATATTTTTTAGGGTAGTTTGACTCATGGGACTACTTCAGTGTCTTGCCTTAGACTGCGTATGAATGCTGTGTTTTGAGATTAAGGTTATACTCCTGCTGGAATTTAGTCTTGTGGTGCTTGATATAAGAGGCAAAAATAAGAATATCTGATGAAAATAACAACAGTTCCTTCAGTCTGAGAAGAATTATGACTTCTTCCTCTTGGCTGTCTGGTGGACCTAGCTGAGGTCCTTCAGACTCTTGTAGGTGATGGGAACTGACAGTAGTGGTGTGGGAGATGCAACACATTAATGAAATAAGCAGATTGCCAGCTGGAAAGGTAGAGAAAGGATTTTAGCTGCTTGGCTACCAGCTTTATTAATAGCACCACTTACATATACAGAGAGATGAAGATTGAGTGGTATTTTCCTTCTTGCTCTTGAAAATGGGAAGGGATGACCCCCGGAAAGCTGCGTGCTGTGGGAGGTATTTTTCAAGGAACCAGTTAAACATGTAATGCTGCACTCAGCTGTGTGTGCGCCTTATCTTGAGAGGTGTGTGTTGAATTCCTGACCAAGTAGTCTTCATTACACGCTCAGCTGCTTTATCAGAAGGAATTGGATAATGTGCATTTTATAACCCCCACTGGAGACTGCGAGATTAATGTCCTTCCAGCTCTAACCTTAATAAGCTTATATAAGCTAATAACACTAACCAATTATGTAGCTACTGTTCTGTAACACCTACTGAGAAACATAATCATTGTAGTGGAAAAGGAATTAAGAGCTTATGTCAAATTGTAACCATTTGTTTTAAATTTATATATCTATTTGCAGACAGAAATTGGTGATCAGCTACTTATCATTGAGACTCATCACTCTCAGACATGTAGCTTGAATTTTGGGTGGTGCTGTGTGGAGCCAGGAGTTGGCCTTGATGATCCTTATGGATCCCTCCCAACTCAGGGTATTGTGTGATTCTACAACTCCCTGTCACGGAAGCACTGTCAACACTTGAGTGTCTAAACCTTAAACATCCCACTGTGAAGATGATACCTCACTTTCATTTATCGTGTGTTTAATTATTCACCAGTCAAAATGTAGCACTTGATTTTTAACTCCACATATGTGTATACAACAGTGTAAAGGAAAGAGTTGGGATGTATTACCAGAATTGCTTCTTTCTGATGCATTGGCTGGAAGAACACCTTACTGGTGTTATTTTCATATTCTTGCGTCACTTGAATTCAGAAGTCAATAAGGAATAAGAACTGAAGAGTGCTTTTTTATTTTATTTTATTTTATTTTTTAAATTAATTAATTTCTTTATTTTTGAAGAATTCAGCAGTCTTTCTCATGAGGATAGTGTACTATGTTGTTCCTGGGTCTCTGTGGACATTTTCTTTACAGTGTGAAATATCTATGACATTTTGTTGTGCAGTGGACTCCGAATAGAACAGGAAGGAAACACACCATCAAAAGAGGCTCGTTGTAAAAACATGAAGCTGAGAGGGGTTTTTTTGCTTCAGTATGTAAATTTTGATCCCGAATAAAGTGGGGGCTTGTCCTCATTTCCCTTTGCTCAACATTAAATATGCACGATTGTGGTTGGAAAGTAGTAATAGAAAATTTTGCATTGCTTTCAGCTGATTTATTTCAGTAACTGGAGCAAAGGATTAGAGAATTAACAGCTAGTTTTGTGCATACTAATAATGAACGCTTTGCAGATCTTTAAATAAACAATGACAGTTCAACTCTCCAGCAGCATTTCTCTTCTGCTCTTTTTTCCTAATTAGGGTAGGAATCTGTGTGATCTCTGTTTAGTTTAGAAGATAGAGAGAATGATTGTGCAACAGTGAGGTAGGTCGCCACGTGAGACATAGCTGCAAAGCAGATATGAAGATGTGAATGTACATATTCAGATATGAATGTACATTTGGCTTCCATTAAAACAGAATACCTGCCATGAGGCTTAAGGAGATCCTTGAAATTTTCTAGCTCCTCTGAATAGAATGGAAGATGACTTTTCCCTGTAATTTTTGCTTCAAGTTAAGAATCCTATTAGGACTATCAGCCAGATACTAAGTTTCTTGTTAGGTTTTACTTTATGGATGTATTTAAAAAAATAATATATATATTTTTCCTGGATATGAGCTAAGGATGTTAGATTTCAGTCTTGCTTATTAGAATTCATCCATATATATATGAAGCCGTGCAGCAGATGATTTCTTTGCGATTTTTATGATTATTATTGCAATAGTACATGATTTTAATGCAAGGTTTTTTTTTTTTATTTGAATAGTTATTGACAATGCAAAATTGTATGTCTACAGAATAAGATAGTGAGTTTGTGAGTCATTTTTTTTTCATTTTTTAAGCAATTGAAACCTGAAATCTAATGGCCTCTTTTCTTTTTTGCTGTGCATCTGTGCAAAAATATGGAAAATGTTATTCAAAATTCCTCTGGAGATTAGAATTCTAAATGTATCCTAAACCATCTTCCTGAAGCAGAAAATATGTGAAACAATGTCAGGGGACAGAGGCTGACCAAGTACAGCAGAGAACACAATGACTGAATTGCCTGTTCCTTTGTCATTTAGGATTATCTCGATGAAACAGAAGAAGATATTGATGACATCGTCGCCTCTCGTTATTCAAGGAAACATGGATATCTGACAAGTGGATTATCAAGAGTAAGATCTTGAGTAGAAAATACGCTTTTTTCCTTTCATATCAGACCATTATTCCTTCAAAATGGAGATAAACATTGTACTACTTGGAAGCATTCTGGTTTATATTTTAGTAGTTTTCCTGGCCATTTCATCCTACAGTTGAGAAACATCCTTTAGCTTTTAGGTAGGGTTTTCTGACTGTTAAGATTATACCGCTGTTCAGAGCTAAAGCATCGATCTCTGCAGCACGTGTGGGAAGAGACGACCTTATATTTGGGAACAGTCAAGCTTATATTTGAGGAAGGCAAGCCATAGATGTTTGCAGCATGTGGCTACTCAGCTTTCCAGAGGAGCATTTAATTTGTTTGAAATAAATAGAACAAAGCCATGGTGTGTTCTTCCATCTCATTTTGCTTTGTGAATGCTAAGGCTCTTGGGACACAAATATTCATCCTTCCATCCTCCCATGACAAGACTGTTACGCCACCTCAATCTCAAAAAGCATTTCTTTTTACAGTGAAGAAGGAGATATTTGGGGGTTTCTGGTGGGTGCCAGCTTTTCTGCCTCTTAAAATAACTGTGGTAATTTTTCTTTTGTGTCAGTTAATGCCCACAAGCTATATACTGTAAATCAGGTGTTTGAGTCTCATGGTTATCTGTTGCAACTTGGTGTTGGTTTTGAAAGAATGGTTGCATTTTCAGGTTGTTACGAATGCTTGGTATGCAACAGAATTAGCATAACAAGTCTTACGCTGCTCTTTTTACAGTCAGTTATTCACTGGGATAGAGAACAGTTAATAGGAATAGTCTTCAACATGTCTGGTTTGTAAAAATGCAGATACCACATTACTGGTATCTGACACTCAGGATGTGTGCATCTCATCTCTAGTAACGTCTTGGAGCATTATCTAGCCACTGTTCTTCATTCCTTGTGCAGAGAATAGCTCTGGCCAGCCTACAGAGTAGCAGCAGGCTGCAACAAACAGGTAGAGGGTGACAGAGTTGAAGAGAATGGAGAACTGGGGAGTCTTATGTGAAAAGGGAAGAGAAAATACGGTCCATGATACTGATTGATGAACTGTTCTTTTCGGACTATTCCTGTTAGTCTTCCTGCAGGCAGAGCTGTGGGAATCATAGAATCATAGAACCACCAAGGTTGGAAAAGACTTACAGGATCATCCAGTCCAACCGTTCACCTATCACCAATAGCTCCCACTAAACCATGTCCCTCAACACAACATCCAATCGTTCCTTGAACACCCCCAGGGTCAGTGACTCCACCACCTCCCTGGGCAGGCCATTCCAGTGCCTGTCCACCCTTTCTGAGAAGTAATATTTCCTAATGTCCAGCCTGAATCTCCCCTGCCGCAATTACACATTTAAGTTCTTGATCCCAAAGAGATGGTGTTGGCTGAACCCAAACTTGGCTTATCTGAGGACAACAAAGGGCTGAGAGAAGTGTCCCTGGAGAACATTTTGGTATCTCAGCTCTGCCCATGCCCAGACCTTTTTTCTCCTTTCAATTTGTGTAATTTGCAGAAGCATCTACAACAGAGATGTGTGACACATCACACCAAATGAGACCTGAGGAAATGTGGCTTGTTTGATATTGGTCTAATAAAACCCACTTCTCTGAGGCTGACTGTGACTCATTGTCTCCAATCCTTGCTGGCCCAATGATTTTACAGGCAGAATTGTTTTTCTTTCTTCTGAATGTTGGTAGGAAGGTTGCAAGCACTTAAGAGCTTTCTCAATTCATCCCCTTAATTGAGGAACTGTATTTAGAGATCCTTCGTTCTGTGTTCTGTAGGCAGTATTCTGCCTGTGCATTGGGTTTCATCCATTTTATGTAGATTCCATTTTGACCTTTTCCTAAGCAGAGTGCAGCTTTGCTGATGCTGTAGGTTTGAGGTAATCTCGCATCTCAAAGCTCTTATTTCTTTATATCATTGTATTCACCCTGAAATGATTGTTAATGTTACTGCATGCAATGCTAATAGGGAAATTCTGAAAGGCAAGCTACTAGTCCCTTGAAGAGCGTGTCAGTATTACAGGTTCGTTGTGGCTTTTTTTGTGTTTGTGTTATTAGTTATTAACATTCATTCTCTCTTGTATTTTTTTCCCTTACTCTTCTTATTATGTGCCTTTGAGCCTTCTGCCTCATACGATTTTTTCCCTGTATTTTACTTGTCTGCCAAATGACTGCACTATTATTATGTCACATTGCAGTAATGTTGTTAGTGAACAGTAGGCTTCAAGTGCGTTTATTTTTTTTTTAATATGAGAATTAAAAGTGCAGCAAGGGTACTCTAATACTAAGCATTTGAAATAAAAGAAAGGTTTTTTTCAGAAGGTAAAAATTTCAGAAGGTAAAAATGCTTTATATCTACTTACATGATGGGTGAGCAAAAATAGGAATGAAAAATGGCGTTAAACAGGAATTGTAGCTCAGCATTGTGGTGCTTTCTTTCTGTTTTTCCAAAACTAATACATGAACAGCTTATTTAGTTTTCCCTGCATCCTTCACTGATTCCTTTCCTAAACACATCAATGTGTTGTTGTCAAGACCTATCACGTCATTAAGACTGAGTTGTTCCTGTGCCTTCCTGCTCCAGTAAGATAAGATTTGGAACAAGTGTGGTTCATAGTGATGCACTAAAATGAGGTTAAGCAACCTCCATACGCAGTGGTTGTTTACTACTTATGCAACTGGAAAATGATTAGATTTCTTAGGGACATAGCATTTAGCATATGTAAAGGCTGTTGTAATTTCCACAGAACAGAATCTGTGCAGAAAGAAGACAAATATGTCACATACTTCCACTGAATGTTTTGTTTGTGGCTTGTAAGCAGTTCAGAAATTGCATTTGCATGAATTTTAAGGTCATCTATGTGTTTAGGATTGTTTGTTTGTTTGTTTTCCCAATTGTTTTTCCCTTGCTGCCAGTATACCTGAAGATCAAGAAAAGGTGTATTTGGGTTCAAGAGAACAGATATTCCCTCTGGCCACGCTGGTGTAACCTTATTAGATTTTTGAGATGGGCACATGGATTGTTGTTTTCTTTTTATGTTTCTTCTCCTTGACTCTGTTCCTCCCTGTAGCTGCTAGGGAGAGATGTAGTTTCCCAAGAATTCATCGTTGAGACTTTGAGATAATGCTTAAATAAGCAGACACGGGAAAGTGTTTTCCCCGGAATTCTATAACTGTGTTTTTTTTCCCCAGTGACATGTTTAAACATTTATGCATATTTTTCCATCTGTACTGACAAACTCCACGAAGAAACTCTATTTTTTATTTTTTACAAAGGCACCAGAGCTGTAGTGCACAAATCCTCACCTTTTGACTAGCTTAAATAAGAACTGAGTTCACGGAGATGTAACTGGGGTCCATCCAAGTACAATCTGACACAAATCTAGTTTTTTTTTTCTTTTTGAGACAGCAGATAACTTCATTTCTATTTAATTACCTTGAGCCGTGTGTCCTTCAGCACCTGAAGTCTTCGGGAAACACTTTGCATGTCTCTGAATTGGCAGTATCTTTTCCTTCTTTCTTGCTGTGGCTTTGCAATGTGAACTGTATTTACCTGTCTGTGTAGGTAATGCATTATCACTGCATTTATTCTTTCTTACTGCAGCTATCTAATGCTCTTTTCTGTTGACCTTTTGCACTGCTTTCTTTAAAGAACTTCCCAGAAGGCTCTGACAGAAAATGGAACTACTTAAATGTGCCTGAAACAGACGGTGATACCGTGAGTTCTCCGCAATCCTCTGCTTAACTTACTTTGAAGATTTCTCTCTTTATTTTCCCCTCTGAATTGAAAACTGTATCTGTATGTCTTGCAAAGTTCTTACACAGTGGGATTTAGATGGTTATGCATCTCTTTGAGTGATCTTATTCAAAGACTAGAAATCTGTCAAACATTTTCTTCTGAGAATGTCTTCGCATATTGCTCCAATTTTGTTTAAAAACATTTAGTTCTTTTCTAAGTGAAATCTTTTGGAGGAGGATATTCTCATTGCAATATTCCATAGGGCAGCAGCAAAAACAAAAAACAAACAAAAAAAGAAGAGATCAGGGTGTGATATATTACACAGTGGAAAATTTTGTAGGATTATTGCTAAGCTTTGTTTGGCTTTAGGAAAATTGCACTAGAGGTGGGTATTGAATTTTGCTCATTCTTTTAGAACTGCAAATGAGAGATTGGAGTCGCTTTAATCAAGTGTGTTTTTATACGATTTTCATTAAGGAATCATCCGTGGAGCTTTTTCTAACAGTCAGTTATCTCATGGTATTCAATAAGAATTAGGTGGACAGCTGAGCTAAAGAGTTGATTTTTATCTGCTTGGAACTTAAGTGAGCTTATACCTGATGTAGATTGACTACTCTTTAGTTCATGCATGAATTCGATGGTGATAATTTACATTTAGTCATGTTTATAAATAGGTTTGAGTCCTGTGTGTAAAAAACATCAACTGTCTAGACATATAAGCTATTATTAGTTCTTTTTACTTTTACATCAAATAGAAACCAGTGGTATTCTTTTCTTTCTTCTATCTCTTTTCAAAGCAAGACTTAACAAGAGAGACAGGATCTGTGACCTCATGAAAAGCAGATTCTGGAAAATGTACTTCGTTTAAGCTTCTAAGTCCTTTTTCTCTCCCCATCCAGACCAGCATTAACAGCATGCTGAGTGTATACAGTGAAACTGGTGACTATAGCAACGTGAAGGTCAGTGGTGAAATCCTTCTCCAAATCAACTACAGCTACAAAACAGGTGCTCTCAACATCCTGGTGAAGAGTTGCAGAAACCTGGCCATTGTGGATGAGAAAAAGCAAAGGACTGATCCGTAAGCACACAGAATTTGCTTTTTGGGCCCTGCTAGGGCTGTTCTCCAACACATCACATGGTGTAGTCATCAATGACATAGCCTGCTACAGGCCAGCATTTTGGTGGTGGCTGTTTTTTGGATTCTCTATAGGAAATACATTTTCAGTATGTTCTTAGGGTGGTGTGCACATGTTCTAAGCAAACAGCGTTACTTAAATTATCAATCTGTTTGCTAGTATTCTCTGCAAAAGGGCAAAAGCAGGAATTAATAGGGAGTCTGAATTGATTTCTTACTTCTAGGAGCAAAGCTCAACTATAGAAGAGGAGTGATGTTTCAGAAGGAGTGAGGGAAATAGCTCTGTGGTGTGCGTCAGTAGATTAACTTTGCTAGGACAATGATTTCTGGGATTCACATTATAGTTTTCAGTATAATATGCCAATTTTCATAGGAATTAATAGTATATTTAATCATGCCTAATCCTGTTGTATGTCAGATATGAATTTTTTCAATCTCAGGTATTTTCTGGGTGTACATTGTCACATATAACCAGTCAAGAATCATAATACTGCACAAGGGAAAGTGTTAGGAAAGTTTTCTGTGTTTCTGAGAATGAGTAAATTGATTTAGCCCTGCCTTTGTGTTATTCTGATCCTATAAGACCAGCGCTGCTGTGTCTGCAGCAAAAGACCATACCTTTCCATGTTTCACATATTGACTGTTACATATGTACATTCTTTAGACTGCGGAAATTCATCTCCTGGTACTTGTTGCTCATGCAGCAATGGCAGGTCCTTGCTCAGATTTTTTGTTTTTATTCTTCATTAATAACTTACTACTTGGTCCGCAGATACGTCAAAGCATACCTTCTGCCTGATAAGTCCCGCCAAAGTAAACGCAAGACCAAAATTAAGAGTAACAGCACCAATCCAGAATTTAATGAAACGCTGAAGGTGAGAACACTGTCTCTCTCACAGGCTGTGATGAATGTTCCACTTGTGCTCATAGGCATTCTCTATAAATGCTCCTGCATGGGGATTAGAATTTGGAAACGATGCCTCTGAAAAGAAAGTAAAGCAAAACATACAGTAATTGTGTGAGTTGTAATTGCTGACTTTCAGCACTGAGGAACTGTTTGTGTTTGGTTCTCCTCTTCACAAGTAAAACTTCTGTTAGTTTCTATAGGTCCCTATCAATGTCGATGTTCCCATCTGACATGGTCTCAGAGTTAAACACACCTTAGAGATTTTGCAAGCCCTACATCGGGAACTGATGCTGAGACAGAGATAGCTTGAAACTTCCTAACTGATTTCTAGGAGAAAATAACCTTTTGCAGTAAAATGTGATTTTCTGTCGAGATTTTTCTTTATTTTTAAAGCAGAACAGACTTTGGTAGAAAAATGCCGACAACAGCTTCACTAGCTGCATTCCTGAAAAGTTCATTTTATGTTGCAAAAGAGAACAAGAGACTACTTCCTGCAGGACTGGTTGAGCAGAGTGCCCATGCTCTTTCCATCGTCACCTCTTACTCATGTCCAGCCTACAGAGGCTGGAAGGGTTTTGTGTCCCTCATGAGCTGCTTGGCGCCTGGACCGCAGGCTCCTGGTGATTCTGCTCCCTGTCAGCTGACTGGAGTCATCCCAGCCTGCTGTCATAAAGCCAGAGACTCTTTTTAGATTCTCCTGAAAGAATTTTCAGAGAATTGTGGTGATGCTTTAATTAAATTTCTTATAAGAGAGTCTAATACATATTCTCTGGCCTAACCTGGCTACAAAACCATTTTGTAGACTTACACACCCTTGGTCTGGCCAGACAGCTTGCCAGTGGGGAGTCTCCTATATAGCTTCATTTTTGAATGGCTTATAGTAAAGTTAATTCTTGCCTGAAGTGGAGAGATTAAAAGACAAATAAAAAAAGATGTGTTATTTGGCAGGGCTCATAGTGCTGAATGTTTGTTAGTAGGGAGCGCTGCAGGGATAAGACCTAGCAGCTTGCTGAAAATGGAAATTGTGACACAAAGCATTTACTTGAATTGCTGGAAGGTAAGCAAGAGCTAGATTTATTTGCTGCAACTGTTACTATCATTAAAATATATTCATATATAGGTATGTATCTGTCTTTATCTTTCGTCTCGGATGTTTATTCCATTATTGCTGAATATTGCGGCTCTCATAGTTGGCATCCAGGAATAAGCAGTGTAGAGATATCTATACTTTAATAGCCTACTGATGTGGCTAGCCAACCAACTTCACCATTTCAGATTCTGGAGAATATATCTGTGTCCAGACATTGCACTGAGAGCAAACAGAAAAGAAGACATCTGGGTTTCCTCAACTAACACTCGAAGAAGGGTGAACTTCATGGAATTAATTGGCTTTTTACTAAAAGCAGAGCTAGAATTCCAGATGTTTATAGTTTTCTGTATATTTGCTAGAGTATGATGTTTCCTCTGAGGATTTTTTAATAGCTTTATAAACCAACTGTGTTCGTGTGACTGAGACATTTTGGTGAACATGTTGCAATTTTACTTGTTTTCAGAACAATTATTCCGAAGTTACAAAGATAGAATCGAAGAGGAGAACGCTATTTCTAGAATGCAGTGTCCTGCAGCCTATCCTTAGTGATGAAAGAACGAGCGGGGTTTCTTCTTACAAACTAAACTTGGGTATTGAACTGCTTCTTTAGGCTGTAAGGAATTAACAGGGTGATGGTTTTAAACGTTGTTTACTTTATGGCTATAAATATGCAGTAAGTAATACAGAGAAAAGAGGTTTAACAGCTTCCTGTGAGATTTCTAGCTGTTGAAGTCTTCTTTGCAAAGCAAACAAATCTCTCTTTCATGCTTCATTTATTAGCTGCTGCAGGCTTCACAAAACTTAGCTATTACTGTAAAAGGCTCCATGGAAACTATTATTTGTGCTTATTTTGAGGGTTTCTTTCTGTTTTTCTGTTGGTAGTATGTCATCAGTCATACACAGCTAGAAACCAGGACCCTGCAGCTTTCTGTCTGGCACTATGACAGATTTGGACGCAACAGCTTTCTTGGAGAAGTGGAAATTCCATTTGATTCCTGGAACTTTGAAAATCAGGGCGATGAGTGGTTTGTGCTCCAGCCCAAGGTAAGGATTTCCAGGGGCCTATGAAACCACTAAGAAGTAAGTTTAGTGAAGCTTAGTTATTTTTTCTTTGGAACACATTTGTAGAATGGTGACTTTACGATTGTTTAATATGGCGGTAAAAATCATGCCTTTGTGTTTCATTCAGTCAAAACATAACATTTTCATTTTCATGAAGATTTCAGGAACGGTATATACTGTTGGCTACTTAAAAAAAAAAAAATAAAAATGAACAGGACAAAACAAAACCACCAAGAAACACCTTTTAAACAAACTATATGTTCATTTTGCAGCAAACTGCAGTGGAAAAATGACTGAGTAAAGGAATTAATTGATTTTTCTACCACTATCCCTATCCAGCCCTCCGCAGTTTAGTAAGGAAAAAGACTTTTTGCTTCAGTTCAAAGTGCTTCACACTTTTCAGGTGTAACAAAATGACTTAGAATCTCTTATTCACCCCATTCAGGAAGGTATAAGATGAGGCTTCTCAGCAGGTAAATCTGTTAGTTTATGAAATAGGACTTTCACTGTACTTAGCTATGGATAGGGTGACTTTTGTCTCTTGGGCACCCCCTATTTTGGCAAGGGCAAAGGTGTGTGTTTTTGGAAGAGATTCAAGGAGTTATTGTAAGGTTAAGGATTAGTGGCTTCTGAGTTGCTTGCTCCTGCAGCGGCCAGTGCAGTTTCAGAAAGTTTATTTTTCTTGTTACGGAAAAATCTGAGATTGTATTGCAGATGATGCAGAGATAGACTCAGATGACTTATTTGTTTCATGTTCATTGTACATTAGTGTTATATTTGGAGCTTTAGGAGGGATTGTTTGAGTTATTTCTGTCAAATGACAGATGAATCTGATTGCTTCATAATTTTCAGGCACGACCTTTTGTGGGTCTTACATCTAAGCCATCACAAATGTACACTTTAGTAAGTAATAAGGCAGAAGATACATAAAGAAATTGGTCTCTTGTGAACTTCTCTCACTTTGAAACCATCAAGGAAGATCACCCCCAGTTTGCTAGTTTAGCTTTGTTAGTAAGAGTGATCAGCATCTGTTCCTTCACGGCCCAAAAGGAACACAAGATACCAGGAAGAGAGACTGCCTTATGATGGCAAATGTGCTTCAGTCAGCTTAGCATCCAGGCTGGGGTTATACCATTCTTCTTACAAGCTTGCTTGACCCTCACCCAACTTACATCATGTAGTTTGCTCATGCTGTTTTGCTCTTGGAGTAGAATTAACATCTGCCATATCTGTGGCGTATCCCTTGCTGGTGTTAGATCTCATTTAGAACCAACTCTTCTACTGTAAGATATGCATCCTCCATTTGTTTTGCTTACAGTTTGATTTGAAATTGAGAGGTTATTTTCATGCTGTAATCTCTTTTTCTTCTCATTTCAATGTCTGGGGGCTTTGTTTGGGTATGGAAAAAAGTCTTAAGACACTCCTACTTGGGAAAAATAGTAATGAGATGGTAAGCATTTACATTTTTCCTGTTAAAAGGTCTAGTCTGGTTATTTCCAAACCCATTATAAGGACTTTCAAACTCGTCCTTTTTTACCAAAGAAATAAAGTGCAAAATTGGACTTGTCTGATTCCTAAGTTGTTCTAAATGTTTCTGAACTTAAAATGCTGCTAAGATTGTTGTTCAGCAAAGATAATATTTCTTCTGAAAGCTGAATTATTGTATTTTGAAATTTAAAAAAAAAAAGCACAGGTTAACACGTAAGCAAGTTACGTGCTGTTCTCTCATATGAACTGCATGATGGAGAAAGAAATGACAGTGAAACATTCTGGGGGTTTTATTACAGAGTATTATTTGTTTTATCATGTATCATTTAGCAGCTTTAGTGACAATGCTGGAGTCTTTAAGACCTATTTCTTCTATGAGCACAGCATCACCTATTTTCAAGAGGAGCATGATTAAATCAGGAAAAGAACAGAAAATATTTCTGTGGTTAAAGAGGGAAGGAGAGTCTAGAGCCTCGCTGTATGTAGGGAAGGTTCCTGATGTGAGAATTTATGCCATCATTTATCCCCCAGTATAACAGAAAAAATAATCCTTGTGGCATTTATGGGCAATAGATACAAAACCTGCATAGTTTAGACCTTGAATGAGCTGCCTTACTGACAAAATTCAAATGATGATTTCCTGTTGTTAAAATTATACACCAGCATTTACTACTGATTTTCTTTTGTCCTTTGTTGTAGCAACTGACATTAGACACTGGTGCCATCTTGGTACTTTTTAGAAGTGTCCTGGATGTGCTTTTCTTAGGCAAGATCAAGTGTTTTAAAACAAAAAGATGCAGAAATAATGTCTGAGTGGAAGAGGACACTGGGGATAACCTTAGTTTTCACAGTTTTCAATTGGATAGCTGCACTCTGTTCTCTTCCCCTGCCGTGGTTCCCCACACCTCTGTTCCAGGAGTGACTCAAGAGCGACTCTTGTAAAATGCATAAAATCCGTTACGGATTAAAAACCTTGTTGAGATAAGTAAGGGCATCAGAATGCCATCTTAAATTAGCTACATGTCTCTAGAAATGAGCTTGAGTTTTCTCTTTGTTTGTTTCACTCATTCATGCTAGATATCGCTTTTTCCTGTGTATTTTCACTGTGTGGTGTCTACTGCCATGTGACCTTGATTTATTTAAGAAGCAGTTCAAACACTGCTGATACAACACAGTTAAAATCAAACAGTGAAAGTGAATGATTAGCTTCAGCTGGTTTTATGTTTGGGGCTATTCATTTATTTATTTTTGCTTTCAGGTGGAGGTTGCAACAGATGTTGGGCTTCAATATAAAGGAGAACTGACAGTTGTTCTACGTTACATTCCCCCAGAGATAAACTTGATGCTTCCTCTAGGGCAGTTTCAAGGTAAAACAATCATCAGTGACAGTTTACAATAACATCCCTCTGAGTATTAAAAATCCTCAGCTAGTATGAAGACATTAAATTAGTGAAAATTTAAATCAGGCTTGTAAACAGTAGTTGTCTCTTCTCCTCTGCTCTCTTGTGTTACATTGGACTTGAGAAAAGGGAAGGGAAAGAGGAGTGTGCACAGTAAAGTGTTGATGCATGGCTGTATCCTAATTAGAAAAGGCTGAGGCATTAGGCAGTATGACCAGGGACAGCCACATGCACATAAATCTTCTGAACCGTAGTCCTTGTGTTCTTTATTCAACAAGTTGTAGAATAGTGCTATAGCAGATCAGAGTAATAGACTTCCCTTAGTTCTTGTTTAATTGGCCAGAAGCTTGCCTATATAATTTTAAGTTTACTTTTTGTTCAGTTTTGCTGCGTTACACAGTAATTCAATCTTGTAAAACATAATTTTAATGGTTTAGGGTAAACCATTATTTTTATTAGTAAAGAGTGAGGAATAATTCTCTGAAGAGACAAAACCTGCTAGATTGCACCTGAGAATACATGGTTTTACAGGCTACAGGTAGTCCAGGAGGAGTTCTTTCTTAGTGACAGTATTGCTGTTTAGCATTAGGATTTGGTAGACATATTAGATTTCTTTTTCTTGACAAATAACATTCCCTCTGTTTGCAGTAATGCCAAGGTTTTCTCTCTGAAAGTTAATTGCTGTCTGAAAATTGTAGATGGACTGTTTGCATTTTTTTTAAATTAGTAACACTTCAACATCATTCCTATTCATTTTTCCTTACATTTCCAGTCCTAATCATTATGAGTGATCCATGCTTATACACACCTCAGAATCCACAGCAGAAGCAAGTACATGTGTCCTCATGCAGCCGTTTGAATGTGGTAGTGTGTCAGTGAGCACACGTGTCCTTCCTCACAGTCTGTGAGGAACACTGTATCCTTACAAAAGAAATGCACAGAGTGTATTTCTGAATTTTAAACTTCAGGACAGATTTTTTTTTCTTTGTTTGTGATGTTTGGCTTCCATAAGGCCAGTGGTGGAATTGGATTCTGAAAGGAGGGCAGGACGTATGGAACATGCAGTTCCTTCTGTTCAGCACAGTAATCCACAGATAATTATATTCAGGAAGGCCCCTTCACATACGACGCTCTGCCCCTGCCTTTTCAGTTTCTATACCCTTAGAGAATCAGAATCTGCTATAAGAAATCCTTTAATCTCATTGAAGGAAATGAGCAAAAGAATCCAGCCATGAGAATTTAAGTTTCCAAACCAGTTTTGTAGTGTATGGTTTCTGTTGATGACGATATTGCAACTCTTTTGTGTACGTAGGAAAGAAGAGCTTTAAGAAAGGAAAAAAGAGAGAGAATCACCTGCCCTCTGGAGGTATATTAGAAGTTGTCATCAAAGAAGCTAAGAATTTAACAGCAGTGAAATCAGGAGGCACATCAGACACGTTTGTGAAAGGGTCAGTGGCTTTTTCTGCCCTGTTATGTAATGGCTGCACTATACAGTATTTTTACTGACCTTTTTTTTTTCCCCCAATAAATCTATATAAGTGTGTGTGAAATGTCATTACTGAAAAGCAGCTGGCACTTTGAAGGATGCTGTTTGATAAGGACAGAGAGGTCTCAGTTGTCCCAGTGCTTAAATACCAGCCTATCTAGACTCAGTCAAGAAACAGTATGTAATCCATATCACTTACTACGTTAAAGCATATTCATTGTCCTCATGTGCATGCTGTCAAAGAACAAAGAATATGAAGTTCGGTGAAATAAACCACTTCCACTGAGTCAGCAGAGAGAGGTACGGGAACGTTCATCGCTCTTGGAGTTAAGAACATGAAAAGTGGGGATCATACACTGGAGGTGATACCTGATCTGACAGTGACCTTTACATTTCCAGCAAACTGAAATAAATTTTTTCAAGAGAGTGGCTGAGAATTTGCTCTATCACATAGTGTTATTGTACTCTTTGTCTCTGTTGTAATTTCCATGGAAATAAATAGGAGGCATTACTTTCAAGGTGACCATTTTATTCAGTAAGCAGTATTTCTGATGGACAGTCAAAGTTCAGACTGTATAGAAAATGCTACATACAAGATGTAATTGAATAAAATGAGCGTAATGTCTCATCATATATGTCTCATTGTACTGGATTTTCAATATACTAAGGAAATAATGGATAGCTTAAAACATTTTTCTTTCCTGGTTTTTACTCTCAGTGGTAGCTTTCAGAAATGCTAAATTTTAGATGTGTAGTTCACTAGTAATTATTTGAGTCTTGTTTCTCCATACAAAAAATCTTGCCCTTCATCCCTTGGAAGAGCTGAGAATTTGTTTTGATCTTTCAGTCTGGTTTGAACTTTCACTAAGCTCGTATACTTCATATTGAAAAAGTTTGAGCTATATTTCATAAGCTCATCATTTGTTCTTCCAGGCCATCTGTTTTCCTGCTATAGTTCCATTTACTGAAAATAGACTGTTTGATCCCATTATGGCTTGTTTCAACTTGGAGCCTGCAGCAGATCTCAGGGAGAAAGTATTGTCAAACCTATTTTACATTAGCAGTAGCAATGTGTGGCCTATAATTCTGTGACATATTCTTAGTTAGTGGTGTCAGCTCTTGCTGACATGGATCATTCAGTGTGGTGGAACTGGCCTCTGTTTACCTTGCACTATTGACTGGTCACATGTCAAATTGCCATGAAGCAGTAGAGGTACTGCAGTAGTCTGATCTGCACTGCTTGTTTCACTGAAGGAATTCTTCACTAAAAATAAAATGTGAAATGCATTTCAGACTTCACAGTATTGGCGTTTCTTCTCTCAGTAAGGACACGTAGGTACAGGTGATAAACTTCTGAAGTTCCTTCTTTGTCAGTCATTTCTGTTTCATTTGGGAAGACCTTCTCTTCTGCTTTGAGAGGGCTACTGTGAAGCCACCTCATCTGTCCTCCCCTTCTAGTCAACATTTTAATGACTGCATGTAGTCACATGGAAATAAAAAGTACTTTTAAATAGAAAAAAAATGAAAGGCATGGGACAAGGAGACTTGATTTCATTTTCTGATGGTAATAACTGAAATTGTAACTGTAAGAGCAGCAGATGGAGCACAAATGGAACCAACATACACCTTGGGTGTATACTTAATTTAATTACAGTGGAAAATGGGTCTCTGACCTTATTCAAGCTGTATGTGATTGTAATTCTTTATGAATATTGTTGGACATCCTGTCTACATCTTCAGCTTTCCTTTTCTCTCTCTCTCAGGTACCTTCTCCCAGATGACAACAAAGCTACAAAACACAAGACTCCCATAATAAAGAAGAATGTGAACCCCCAGTGGAATCATACATTTGCTTTCAGTGGCTTGAATTCACGGGACATACATAATGTCTGCTTAGAATTGACTGTGTGGGACAAGGAGTCACTTTCTAGTAATATTTTTCTGGGAGGAGTTCGTTTGAGTACTGGAAGTGGTAAGGTCCCACCTTCTTGTTGACTGCTTTTCTTATTCTGCTCTTCTTCTTTACCACCCTAAGTGATTCATGTGTATGAGGTGTAGAAATGTTATTGAGTGTGTGGAAAATAAACAGAAGTTTTGGGAAACTGGAAAGGGAGAGGAGGCAATGTGTCATCCACAGATGATTTAGTTCTTTCCTTCATTGAGCGAGACACAGAAATGTCGAGCCCAGTTGTGCTTCAAACTGGTGCTATCCAGAAGCAGCTCCCTACACAGGCAGTAGTGTAAAGTACTTGGCATATTTCTGTGGGCTGTTGGAGTGAATGAACAGTGATATTAAGTAACTGCTTACTAATAGTGCCAAAATGTGTAATGTTTTTGCAATTTCCAGGTGTAAGTAATGGCAAGGAGGTTGACTGGATGGACTCTCAAGGAGAAGAGCAGCACCTCTGGCAGAAGATGATTGACAGTCCTGGAACTTCTGTGGAGGGGATATTAATGTTGAGATCCAGCATGGGAAAACGTAGACTCTGAAAGACTCTACTACTGAGGGGTAGCACAAGTCCTTCCTATTTCAGTTGTCAGCTCTTGTCCCTTTGCCCATTTGAAAATGGGTAAGAGTTGTACTCTTTGCCTTGGATATTAAGGCTTCATGTGAAATTTTAATGCATTCTGCACTTTCATGCACTCATTTTTAACCCAGACTTCTTGAACAGATTGTTTCTCCTGAAACCTGTGAGAATGTGACCATCTACAGAGATTGGACTGGCTTTCTTTCTCCCTTCTGTTGACTGGTGGTGTACAGCTGATGAACATTGCTGGCAGGGGACATGGAGTGAGCAAATTCTCTAAGTAGCCATTTAGGAAGTAAAGTATGTTTTTACGTATCTCCTTTTGGGTCAAAGATGGCCTGGAAGAGAGGAGTGTTTCTGTACATGCGGAGTCAGAATGAATCTGTGCTTTGTTATTTGAAAGACAAGAAGCCATAATGTTAATTCAGAAGGTTAACATTTCTTTTTTATGTTTGCTCCTTGGGCTGTGCACTGTTTGGGATGGCAGGCATGGGACCAACTAGCTTGCTAAGACCAATTCACTGGCCAGCTGCACAATGGAAATAGTCAGCAGATGAAGGGGTATAAAGTGCCTGTGTTCAGGCATTCTCTTGGTTATTTAGTGCACTGTATAAGAGGTAGACTTGGCTCAGTGTGACCAAAGAGTCTCTAATGAAAATGAATTACAACAAATCCTAAAGGATTTCCAGAACTGTGTGGCATTACCACGTTTTTCATTTCATTTGACAGCTCTATCTAAGATCTTTCAATGTCATTGAACAGAAGGAATATAGTTACATGCCTGTCCCACCTGATGAGTCAGTGAGGTGAGACACATTCTGGTTTGGGGCATAGCTAAGACCTTGGCTCAGCAGGGTGTGTAGTAAAGTGACAGGATTAATGCATGTTCCAGAATGCTTTGCACAACTGTGGAATATTTTCCAGAATGGGCTGGGATCCTGTTCAAGTGTGCCCGTGCATGTTACTTATTATATAGAGTGGGATTTTTCTCCTCACCTGTCCTCCATAAGTTAGCAGTAGATTTAATAAGAGTGGATTTTGGCTGATTCAGTCATTAATCTTAATAACCACAAGTGTTTAAGAGTACTTTTGCCATTTGGTTTCCTAAAGTGATCTTTATACCTGCTTAGGTCTGCCATGCTTTGGGGATTTACAGTGTTGTATGTGAAGAGGTGCTGTTTTGTTTCATCGTGGGGTACTGCAGCATTGCAAACAGTAGTAGTAACATAATAAGATAGAATTATAGTCTTCTTCAAGGACAGAAGATGTCTGTTTGCAAGATTGGATAATAATATAATGGCATGGCTTGTAATTGCTCAGGGTGTGAAGTAAAGGAAGACAAGTAAACTGAATGAACAGTATTTCCTTTGAATCTCTCAGAATTGGAACATAGCTTCCTATTTGAACTATTTGAAATTAATCTGTAAGTATACTTACTCCTTATGTATTTTTTCCCCAAATATCTTATTTTGGAAGCAGTATCACATTAGTACTAAGGACACAAATTTGAATATTTGGAAACATAATCCCTACATAAAGTATCTAGGGGAAAAAAAGGCTTTCAGAGGATGCATCTTTCCCTGCAGGTAACAAAAAAACAAAGATTTTTATGAAGAATAAAGGCCATAAAATCTAATTGGTGAGAGAGAAGGAAATGCTGTTCTTCGCAGAGTAGAAGTTGCAGGAAATCTAGACTGAATGGAGAACTGATAGCTAAGTATAGGTTAAAATTTTTTCATCTGTAGCAGTCCTGGTGTTAGTCACCTAAGTGTATTTTTGAGCTGAATCCAAAGCCTTAACATTTACTGTCCATTCCTTCCTGCTGCTCCATCTTCCCACCCCACCACCCCCCCAAAAAAAAATTTCACTGGTCTTGAGGGGCTTGAAAATGCAGGGCAGCTTGCAAGCAGTCTTGAAAAATACTAATATTTTATTTAAATTTGTTTTTGTATATTTTTGTTTAAAATAGAATCTCAGTTTTAATAAAAAACTATCTGTTTGATTATATGTATTTTCTATTAAAATTCTGATGTGAGTTTAAGCAGTCATTGGAAGTAATGCCTTTTCTCACAGAGGGTGGTGATGCACTGGAACAGGCTGCCCAAGGAGGTTGTGGATGCCCCATCCCTGGAGGCATTCAAGGCCAGGCTGGATGTGGCTCTGGGCGGCCTGGTCTGGTGGTTGGTGACCCTGCACACAGCAGGGGGGTTGAAACTAGATGAGCATTGTGGTCCTTTTCAACCCAGGCCATTCTATGATTCTCAGTTTGAGACCCCTAGTTTTCAGAAATTACTGAGTCATCTTTAAAAATTGAGTTTGCATTTAAGAATCCCACATTGAGAATCAAATGTCAGTAGTTGTTCAAGAAAACCGACTTCATTTTCCTTCTTCAGCTGTTCTCCATTTCCTTCCAGAGTCCTGCTCAAACTGGGCAAGTGAAGCAAGCTCAGTACAGGTTTAGTCTGTTTTTCATCTTATGCCACAGATGCTGTGAGCTGTTAAAGTACAGCACGAATATCAAGCACACACGTTTTATGATCTTTTTTTTATCATTATAGTCTTTCTTTCAAAATTGGATTTTTTTATTTTTTTTTGTATCTGCATCCTCAAAGGGAAGTAAAACCTTACCTTTGGCACCAAAGGTACCTTCTATTTATTGCTCCACGCGCCAGCTGATGTGGGAGCAACAAGCTTGATTTTTCACTTGCTGGAAGTTGGCTTTAGAAGACAAATCTTGTTAAATCTAATGATTCTTCAGGATGAAATTCCAGGTAGGGTTAGTGAGGAACAGTGGGCAGTCTGATGGTGTTGGTTTTGTTTCATTTTGGTGTTGGAACTAGGAAAATAGTGACACAAAAAATCTACTGAATTGGACCCCAAATTGAAACCTTTTTCTCTCATCTAATTGAAAACCTTAAAATAATTGGAAACTGAACTAAATGGTTTACGTAGAATGGAGTATAAGATGAAGTGTAAGCATTTGTATAATTTTGAAGGGTATTTTCTAAGTGTTAGCATTGTATCTAAATCTAGCCTTGCTTTGAATGGAAGTCTGTGTTTTACTACTTCAGCTTCTACCTACTTCCCTCCTATTTTTAGGGCCTGGGTTAGAGTGTGAGATAAATAGACTCATCTGGAAAGCATCACCTGTTTCCTATAGCTTTTGGAAGGGACAAAATTTTACTCTGAGTCTGCATCTGAAAACATTGTCTAGGCTATGAAGAGTCTCTAGGTATCAACTGCAGTACAGCGTACGAAGGGAACAATTTCAAGTGGGAATTTAATTTAGCCAAGGCAGTGAGCGTCGTTGGCCGCTGATGTGATTTGGAGTAGTGCAGTGAAATTACCTCTTAGTTTAGCAGTGGTGATTCTGCATTATGGTAGCATACAGTGCATATCATGCTCTGCCTCACATGAGCCTCAGGGAGATGACAGTCATCAGTATGGACATTGGAGCAATTTGGCTGTTCTGGGATGTTATCGACAGGTTTGTAGAAAGCATCTGATTTGTGGAAAATGCCACATTTAATTATCTCTGTTATATCCTCGTTCTCTTCCTTTCCAAAAATCATTTATTGTTTGGAAAAAGCACGAGATGATTAACTGCAGATGTGGTTTCTTGTATCTGAGATATTGGAGCAAATCACCTATAACTGTGTGTCATCACGTACCGTGCTTTACTAGGCTGAGCAGAAATAGAGAAAGCCAGGAGCCAGGCTTAAAGCCTTCTATATATATAAATGTTTGCAATATTAAGGTGCATGGATGGTTTATTTAAGACCAATTCTTAGGAAAACAGAGTCACTTTTAACACTGATTCATAAACTCCTATCTTGAGTAATCAGACACAGGAGAGCTGATATTTTAAAAGTATTTCTCCATACAGACTTGAATAACAAAAGATGCTTCACTGGAGAAATTTTCACTACAGTGTTTTTTGTAGATATGAAACATGGTACATTCTACTAGTGATGTAACTACAGGGCTTTCATCACTGTCTTCCCCCCCTTGATGCTTGATTCTGAGGGTTTGACCCATCGAGGCAAAATAAAAGTACAACTTGAGCTGTAAAACTTCATGTGAAGACAGTAAATACATCCCTAGATAGTGTGGTTATTGCCAGTATCTGTCAGGAAGAGCTGATGCTGAGGGCTGTCCAAGCCCTGCCATCAGACTTGATTATCTAGACCTGTTCTCTGGATGTTTCTCTGTTCAACTTATTAGTTACATGGGGACTTCAGGCTTCTAAACGTCAGTGATCTTGCTTGCATGTTTAGATGCTAAAATCAGTTCAGGTGGCCTCTCCTTCTCCTCCATCTCCATCACATCACCATCTTCCTGTGCTAATCCAAGTGCCATTGCCTACCTTACATGCCTTTTAGATAACACATTTTGACATTTCTCTCCCAGCTGGATGCTCGGCAGTTGGTTTATGGGAGAAGGAAGTGGGATGGTAAGTATGCTTTGATCACAGTGCATTAGACTGGAAGCTTAATGTTCTTTGTCTTTTCCAATAGAGATTTTGCTACGGTAGCATAAAAGAAATCATAGAATCACGGAGGCTGGAAAAGACATTCAAAGATCGTCCAACTGTTAGCCTAAACTACTGAGTCCTATCACTAAACCATGCCCCTTTGTGCCACATCCGTGTCTCTTCAGTACCTCTAGAGATGGGGAATAAGCATTTTGAAGTATTGTGTTTGATTTTTCTTTTTCTTCCTGGTTAGGCCCTGTGAGGTACAAGTAGACAAAAGTTGTATTCTGCAAAATGTGAACTAAACTGCAACAGCAGAGCAGCCATTGAGCATCCATTGGTGCTAACTGATGAGGTAACATGAGGGAGGCATAGAGGCTGGCATTGTTCTGGCTTCACAAGGGGTACTTTGGCACATTGGCCATCAGGCGTGTAAAGCTTGTGATTTGCTCTAGAGTCAATGAAAATAAAGTCCGAGTCTTGTTTCCATGACCGCCTAGTCTGTGGTTTCACACAGGACAGTAAGGGTTATACCTGAATCTTTGCAAGACGTCTTCCATCCATCCTTCCCTCCAGTTCAGCAGCCCCACCAGGAAATTGTTCAAGATTTTGTCAGTTTGTCAAACTGTGACTCCATGTTTCACCTCAATGTTAATCTCTGTTACCCAGAAGGAGGCAGTGTGCAGTAGTTAAAGAATAGTTTACTGTCAGCTAGGTGAGTTAAAAACTGAAATTGCCCCTTCCTAACATACAGTACTGATTTTCAGCAATGACAGAAATAGCCATCTCTTGAGAGATGCTATGTGCCCTTTGTAAACCTTTTATTCTTTTCTTTTGATATGGTTTTTGACGATGGTTATTATTTATTTATTTTTATGTGTAGAAATATGAACATTAGAGGACCTTAAGAGAAATGATGGTAAGAACATGTGATTAAATCCGAAATTGGATACAGACTTTTATTTGCAGAAGTGTTTCTTACCTTAACTCAGTATGAGGCACTGAGAATCATGCTCGTAGAGCCTTCCCGCTACGTCCCGTGAATTTCCTGCCTGGTGATTTCATGTTTGCAGATGCTGTTTGATAAGTCATAATAAGACAGTGTTAATTATACTGTGTATATTGACACTGGAAAGTGAATCTCAGCTTGCTTTTATAGTTGTTCCTTAGGTTGCTTTTGAGACCCACCCTTGCTGCATCACGGCCCTTTACGTAGGATCGCTATTTAAACAATTCTACTCTGTGGCAACAACCTACTACGGCTTTGCGCTACTGCTCTTGAGATCTGGGTGTGTATTTTTGAGGGTTGCTGTAATCGCTGGGGTTTTCTTAAAGCCAAATGTAGTCCTTCGATGCAATCAATTGAGAATGCCACGTATCCCTCTCGCCACCTTTGTTCTGCTAAAAAACCTGTTGCTCGCTGTTTGGTTATTCTGCTGGATATGAACAGTAGTAGCATTAAGCGGCATTGCAGTATATTAAGTTCTGCCCGAGTTTAGATGAAGCGTTTCCTGCCCAGAACATTTTTGTACTGTGCACTGTACGTTCAGTTTTGTGGAC
Organism: Alectoris magna; assembly: GCA_030625065.1. Lineage (NCBI taxonomy): Eukaryota > Metazoa > Chordata > Aves > Galliformes > Phasianidae > Alectoris > Alectoris magna. The sequence continues at coordinate 83,449,928 of CM060560.1, forward strand.
ACAAGTGGCTGGTAATACATTTGCAGCAGTTGTCAAGAGTATTGTTCTGCCTTTTAAAATTAAAATTATGGAATGTTGCCGTGTCCCTGTCTCTTCTAAAATGCATTACAGTGAACTATAAAAATATCTTGTAGGGATATCCAGTTATCTCTCTGAGGTAAACTCATTATTCGCTGCCTAGAAATGAAGCAATGCTCAAGGTGGGACTGCGCTGATAGTCCTTCCCTCTGTTTTTGTCTTCAGTTCTACAACTTACGTATTTTTAATGCTTATTTTTGTTACGTATGCATTACACCAAGTTTATAGCTAAGAAATTAGGAAATGCACTGTTCTTTTCTCCTCTGTTAGAGGGTTATTTTAGCTGTGCCTTACACTGTGCATTCAATTCCTCCCCTCAGTCTCCAGATCTCCTCCCTGACCCGTAGTTCAGGGTGCTGCCTGCCTGAAAAATCCAGGTACGTTCAAAACACAACTTCTCTGTAATTAGTGGTCTGGATTTCTTAAGATAAAAGACACAAAACCTCTTGGCTTATTCTCTCCAATTCATGCTTGGAACTGAGTCATGCTTACTTCAACTTAACCTCTCAGCACTGAGGTCTCTTCACCTCCTCTGAGTGTACAAGTTTCCCAGGTTTGTTACCTTGTACCCTTTGTTTTCATTAATTGTGTTACTCAGTCTGACTCAGGCTCTTAGGTAAGTACTGAGCTGTAACAGAACACCACATTGCAGTCATTCAGCACATTGCTGCTGGGGTCAGGAATGCTGTCATCAGAGCTGTGAGGCTTTCCTAGAAGGGATGGTCTCAACTTCAAGAAAGGAGATGTGCAACTTTTGTCTCTCCCCCTGTAGGTGGAGGTGATTATGGGCTGTGTGATGGCAAGGATTGTTCTCATTAAACATGTAGATTCTTGTGTAGGTTTGGGGGAAATTCAGGCCACGCAGAGAATTGTTTGGGGCTCCAGAGAAATCACAGTGGTCTTGTTCCAAAAGATGTCACATGGCAGAAACGTGAATATTTTTCTGTTCTAAAATGATGGAAGCTTTTCGCTTGTTGAAATCACATTCAAAACCAAGACTGATGCAGTCGTCTCCAGCCCCTGGCTGGGTGCCCACAGTGATCTGTCAGTTCTGGAGCAGGAGAGGAAAGGAGACTCAGTGCAGGTTGTGCTGCTTCTAATCCTCCCCACCCAATTTGTGCTTTTAACAGGATTTGCATTTTGACAGCAGTGGTTGGTAGGATTAGCAGCCGTGCCAAGAAGAGCCACAATGAATGTCAAAGGAAGAGTCCAGCCTGCATGATTGTGAGGGAGGTAGGTAAATTCTATCTATCTGAAACGTTTTTTAATCATTTTTTATTTTTAAGAAGTGGAATTGTGTAGCTACTGCACCTTGCTTATGCAACATGATTTAGAATGTGTTTGGAGATACAAATGCTGGCCTGAAGTCTCTCGTTTATTCTTCTCCCAGAAGGCAAATCTGCCTCATACCTGCAGTCCATACCTGCATGATGATCTGACTCCAGGTCAGAGATGGCACGTGGTGTTTGTCAGTCTCCCGTTCCTCCCCACAAAAGTGTTCCACAGAAAATGCCAGAAAGCTTATGTATTTAATCAAGAGCAGCTTTTGCTAATCACAGCATTTTAGCAGATGTTCTGTGTAGAACTATAACTGGTAATCCAATCACTCATGCATTTCCATCCACTTAATTCAATTTCCTTTAGCGGACTGGTGATTGCAATCACTTTCCAGGCTCCAGCAATCGTCAAGCCCCACTCTTATTCACCCAGACATGAAAGATGGCTGCATGCACCGATTCTGCACCTAAAATGGAGCAGCAGCAGATTGGAGCTGCAGAAATGGAACAATCAGACCCAGTGGAGCCCTGGATTTATTATTTATTTGGGAAAAAAAAAATAATTGGAAATCATTGATGTGCTTTTTAATTGAGTAAAAGGGCTGCTAAAATGATCTGTCCACCTGTGCATTCACGTTATGCATACAGATGTGCCAAAGCGCCAGTGGCCATAGCAGTATGTTACATAGATGTGTCCTCAGGCTGGCTGTTCTGCAGATGCCACTTAAGGCATGAAGTGATTTGGTGTGCTGTGTCTTAGTTTCTGTAACCACCAGTGTTCTTCAAACAAGAAAGGAAACAGCTGAATCCATCAGCTTGTTGGTTCTTACCTACCTTGCTCCTTTTATAGTTGATCCAGGGTGACTTTTTGGTTTGGGTAGGTTTGGAACAGAAATGCTTTTTATTTCTGTGATTTCGTCACCCAAACAGTCCTCACACCTTGGAAACTCTTGGACAGCTCATTCAAAGGAAGGCTTCCTGCTCCTCCAAGTGCCCATCCTCACAAACCTGGCAGTACCCACCTGCACTGTGCATCTGAATCTTCTTTGCCTTTGGCATGAGCTCTGAGGGCGGTCTTTGCCTTGGTTGTGCCATGCTTTCATGCCTGCTCTTGGATTAAGGCTCCAGTCCATTTCAGAAGCAGCCCATCTTCTCCACTCTCTTCAGTGCACTTGCACTTCAGTCTTCCATTAGCTTTTGCTAGCAACTGTCAAAATGAACTCTGGTTTACAGTTAAACAAGCATTTATCTGAAACAAAAAGGGCCACGCTCTGAATGAGCAGCACAGACACTGAGATGCTATTCAGTCATGAGGGATTACGCACCTAACACTTTAAGCAAGTGTCTGAAGCTGTAACTCACTTCTCAGCACTTTTCACTCCTTTTGGGTTTGTATTCTTCATGCACAGTATAGATTCTTTGCAGAGGATGGGCAAGATGGTGGGTTTCAAAAAAACACCAGAGAACTGTATCTTTTTATTTAATTGCCTCCTAACACTTTTCATTAAGCAGCGATGTTGTTGTTACTGTTAAGTGATGAGTTGCAAAGAACTGTTTTCACAGATCTGGAAATGGTGACTCCTTAATGAAGTTTCCCTGTAGGGAACATTCCACTGACATCAGACCAGCAGCTCAAGCTGTCTCCAGGATGAAAGAAATCTACTACTCCAACTCACTGAACATGAAACACCAGGTAAGAGCATGTTTTTCTATTGACCATATGGCCTTTAGTATTTACCCCCCATTTTTTATGTTGCTTACTGTTCCGTTACCAAATTCCTCCTGGCAGTGACTCCCATACACCTGCCATGAGCTATTTTCTTTTGGTACTGCTGAAAGCAGTTCCTTGTGTCACCTTTAGCTTATGCTTTTTGCTTGTGACGGACCTTATTATAATGGATCTGACATAAGACACAAGTAAGTCTTAGGGGGAGTGGCTGAGGGGGCTGGGATTGTTCAGAAGAGGAGGCTCATGGGAGACCTCATTGCTCACTACAACCACCTGAAAGGAGGCTGTGGTAAGGTGGGGGTTGGACTCTTCTCCCAGGTGACAGTGACAGGATGAAAGACAATGGCCTCCAGTTGTGCCAGGGGAGGTTCTGGTTGGATATTAGGGAGAATTTCTTCTCAGGAGGAGCAGAAAGGCAGTGGCACAGTCTGCCCACAGAGGTAGTGGAGTCACCGTCCCTGGAGGTGTTTAAGAGTCGTGTGGATGTGGCACTGAGGGATATGGTTAGTGACAGCTGGACTAGATAGATGGTCTTAAAGGTCTTTCGCAGCCTTAATGATTATGTTCTATTCTGTTGAAAGACGTCAAGGGGTTGCTGTGCACTCATAGCACAGACATTAACCTCTGATTTAAACTGTTGATAGAAAGGTATTTTGAACCAACTTTTACATTAATCACTAAACGTTATAGCTAAGAGGACTTTCAGAGCACTATTTCTTTGCAAAACAATATTTTATTAATAAAAGACTTATAAAACAGAAGAAAGAATTTTACACTGAATGAAAAATCCAAAATAAACCCCAGGAGATGTATCTCAATTCTTTGATGTCTGTACAAGAAGTTCTATTGGGTAGTAATCCTACGTACACATTTCTCTAAAGATACTCTTTGAAAGTACAAAAAAGCATCATGCATACGCCCATGCAGAGCAGCTACACAGACATAATGATAGACACAACAACTCTGTACATCAGTGATGAAAAAGCCATGCTTTCTGTAGCACCGAGGGAAGAATTATCTGGATAAAAAATTCACTGGCAAAATGCTAGCCCTGCAATTCTGAATTAAGGACATGACTGGCCAATTTCTGCTTGCAGTTTCATCTCTTCTTTTCTCAGGGGAAAATTGTCAATAAGTGCAAAGAGCTCAGCTGGTGTTGCCGGGAAAGGATAGCGTTCCTTGTCCATTCCATGCTTGTCCATCACCACAATGTTGAAATTATAATGGGGGATCCTCAGCAACAGCCTATCCCAAGAACAAAAGGAAACAAGTTCTTGGAAAAAAGTGCTACAGATATTGACTAAAAAAAAAACACCAACCCCAACCATTCTATAATTCTGTATGATTCTGTGACAGTGATGGAGCTAAAGAGTTACAGGTAGACAATTCTGTTTCTTTGCTGCCATGTAGTACAAAACCAAAAGCAGAACAAAATGACTCAAGTCAGTTCTCATTGCTTTCTGCTAGTAACTAATTTACCTACTGGTAATTCCAACTTAGGAGATCAAAAGCCAGCACTAATCAGGGCAGAGTCCTTTCCTTCGCAGTGGTAAAATGAGTTGTGCTCCTCAGACATGCAGACAGTCAATGCCACTGCTGTGGGGAAAGGCATCTGTGAAAGAATGAGGTCAGGACAGGAAGGGTCTGTAGGGCACTGGATGGCAGTAAGGCTGCGAAACATAAAAACTGACCTTCTTGTGCCTTCCACTACTCTATAGTCTTGTGCCATTCAATACTCTAGGTGTTGTCACAGTTACACTGCTTGGCTATTGCTTTGAAACTATCATAAATCATTTTTGGAGCTAAGTTGTGGTGATAGGGGAAATAAGGACTGTGGTTTCTTAAGGAAAATGCTTACCCTCTGCAAATGCTAATCCTTCTGAGTTTGGCAAAGCCTTAACCAGGGTAGTTGTGATTGGTTATTATACTGAGTGCTAATGCTGGACAGCATCTCTGTTCAAGATTCTTAAGGGTGTGTTTCATTTAGAACTAAGTGTCTTCCTGGACTGGAATGCTATCTCACGCTCTGGTAGCAGCAGTCTAGAAAAAAATAAATCAAACTGAACACTTCCACCAAGTAGAGGGCAGGTTGTGAAAGTGCGTCTGTTTCTGAAACTGAAAGTTGAGGCAGGCAGCACAAGGAGGCAGGAAGGGGTGTTACCAGAGTGTATTTTGTACAGAGCTACAAGAAAACGTCTTCAATTTCAATCTAAATACTATACAAGTGGTTATTTGTTTATATTAAAAAGGAAACAGAAGCTGGCTCTTTCCTTTATGGCGAAAAAAGACTTTTTTTTTTTTTTTTTCCCCAATCCAAAAAACCTCTCAGACTTGTTGAAAGACTGGGAAAAGAACATTTTTTTCTTGTCTCTAATTAGAACTCACATCATTTTCTCAGGTATATCACAGAAGATGCTACCTAAAACGCTCCTGGACTTCTTTCCTTAAATTAAATTACTACCACTTACCCTGCCAAATAGGCCTTCATTTTTTGGCTCTTGGAGTCTTCCTATCCCTAGGCAGTGCTGACACTTGAAATCTCCCTTTCCAGTGAGAACCAACTCCCTGCCAGTTCAAAACCAAGTCAAAACAGTTTGGACACCTCAGTAAAATTGATGAATGTCTGTCAGGCTGAGGAAGCTGAGATCATTTGCCCTTTGAAATGCTGTCCATATCATACCTGCACGTGGGACTTCAAAGGGCACCCACTGCTTACCTTCTGGCCTGACCATAGCCTCCAGCAGCACTGTATAGATGGAGGGGCTGGTGATGCTGCCTGGGGCCGTCCTTGCCAAGTGATTGCAGGCGGCTGGGACTGCATCAGACCAATTCCAGCGCAATACAAATGTGTTTGTAATCAGTGTTTCCAGTGACAGTACCCAAAACCATAAAGGCATAACATCCCTCCATTCCTGGAGGCACTCAAGGCCAGGCTGGATGGGGCCCTGGGCAACCTAAGCTGGTGGGGGGCAGCCCTGCCCAAAGCAGGGGTTGCGGCTGGGTGGGCTTTGAGGTTCCTTTCAGATAAAAACATTCTGTGATTCTCTGACAAAGGGATACACAGAGAGCTCACCTGAAACAGCATCATACATGGAGCAAAGAGGCAAGGAAGACACAGCACTTGAGTGAGCTGCTCCACAGCCCATTTAAATATGAAACATGCTCTTAATTTCATAAATCCTAAATGCCCAGGAATTTTCAGTAGCTCTTGCAAGTTAGTAGAGAGTAAATACTGAAACTTACTCATAAACGTCTACCTACCTTCCAGTGTCTAGCTCAGTACAGTAAAATGCCTATTTAGATAATAAAATGCAGGAACTCGAAAACAATATATTATCTATGCTACAGCCCACATAACAGCAGACAAACCTTACTTTACCTGAGTTGCAGTGCAAGTGAAGGGGGCAGCAGCTTTACACCTATTCTTCCTATCTGTGCTGGGAAGATACCAACCAACTCAACAACAGTAACGTGTCGGAGGTCTAAGCCACACTGTGCTGGCTGGAAGAGTTGAAAGAAGAAAGAGATAGGTTAGCTGTAGAGAGAATGCAATTGGTGTGAGTGTTCACATAGAATCTGAAATTCTCAAGTTAGTGAGATGGTTTAAGCTGAAATGAGTCCAGGGGCTACTAGGTGAAGGATTCTAAGAACACCACCACACAGAGACCACCTAGGAGAAATGTAAACTAGTGTTGTAATGACATTAAAAGATGCCAATTTGTTAAGTATTGTGCCGGTAATCTAATGTGGCAAGTGAAGCAAAGTATGTGAAATGGAAGAAAACAAAGCATTTGCCGCTATGAAAGAATATGGAACTGGCTGCTCTCCCTGAGGACACAGATGCATTTCTGAGCTGAGGTGTACTCCTTAATGTAGCAAAAACCCAAGGAGAAACATTTATAGAAATATTATAGAAATATTTATATAAGAAAAACAATCACCAGATTTATTTTCTTTTTTCCTTTTTTTTGTTACAAAATACCACAGTGGCACCTCCAGCATTCTGGATGACTTTTATCTATGCTGAGCCTCTGGTCCTCTGTCTGCTGGTACACAATATTTCTAGAGCTTGTCACATTTCTTCACACTGTAGCCTGGTTTGCGTGAACTGTAACCACTGAGGTGCTGGATGTTTCTTCCTAACTCCTTTAGGAACTGAATGAGGGAATGATTATTAGAGTACTGTTTAATATTAATTAATGCTGAGAGGATGGAAGAGGGCCAGAACTGCCTGGATTGAGTAACTAGTCAGTCAGAGGCAGTACAACGCAGAATAGAATTGAACTGGAAAACAGGGAGATGTTTAAACTTGGGCACACATAACAAGGATTAATCCAGAACCACTACCACTTCTGCAAGATCCTCTACTGTCCAAAACGTAATAGCTGAAGTTTGCTGGTTTATACCAACAGCAGAGCTTATCCTATCATGTGTCTAAATTAAAAAAATAGCTATAACCCCAAGCAAGCCACCCTGGACTGTGTTTTACCTGCAGCATTCCCAGCTGCATCCTGTAGAAGAAGTTGGCTGCAGTAGGTGTTGAAATAATTAGCAGTCTCCGCTTCTCATAAAATTGATCCAGAAGTGCAGCTGCAGTCCTCACATTCACATTAATATTCATGGCTGGAATTAAATTTAAAAGAGAAGTTATAGAGAATACTAAAACCAGATCTATTTCTAAAAGGATGAACAAGTGTCAGATACAAGGAACACAGGAACAAGAGAATAATAAAGAAGAAACGGCTGAAATAGTGACCTCATTGAAGCCAACTATTTTATCTTAAGCTGTAATTTGACTTAAAAAATAGTTTGACTGCAGTATGTGAAGTTTTGTATAAAGACCTGGGCTGAAACATACTATCAGTTGTAAGGCACCAGGAATAAAACAGCCAAAGGTGGCACGTGCTACAGATCTAAGGGTGAACTGGCAGGGAAAGTAAAGATGTTTTTTATCTGAAGGGCATTAAAGTTTGTAGCCGTATTTGACCCCGAGCCTCTAACCCAGTTCTCACTTCTGTGAGAACCATCATAGCCCTTTCAGTAAAGCAGCAAAATACTCACTTACGTGCACAGGTTGGCTCCACTCCTGACCACCCCAAATTGTATTGGCACACTCTAGCCGGGCTGCCTTGCAGCTCATAGCCTCCAATGCACGAAAATTCACACGTAGCACCATAGTTATTTCCATCACCTGAACACTTGATGTAGCCATTATCTGGAGCATTTAATTTCACACAGCGCCTGACTTTAAGAAAGAAAGACAAGACATGGAGGGGGGAAAAAAAAAAGGCAGGACATGAATCAAAGCCAACAGAATACCAATATGGAAGATGTTTTTTCTTTTTGGTGTCTCTAATGTTAAAGTCAACCATGTAAAAAAACTGACCAAATAAAACCTCTTCTTAGTATCAAATGTAAACTAAAGGGAAGCAGATATCGAGGTGTGTGTATGTCACTGTGGTATATGGTAACAAATGGCCATAGAGCACAGAGAGATCTCACCATGTCCACAGATTCAACTGCAGATTTCAAGACCTGGACTTGTGAAAAGGCAACTCTTCTTGACAGATGGGAGGCACAGCTGAAAAACTCCTTCAGCTACTTGATTCAGCAGCTGAAATCCTCAACAGTATGGAGGAGGAGGATGGATCACTAGAGCCTGTCATTGACTTGCAGCATGCCAGGTGTTCACCCTGCCTGCACTCAGTTGTATAGTCAATATAAACTTTAAATACACGTGTGTGCATACACACAGACAAATATGGAGATAGGGACATTTCCAAAACTGCCTACTAAGCCAGGTGCACATCAGTAACTGTATTTGTAGTGTTAAAGATCATTCTTACCTCTGACTTTAACAAGGAATTTGCAAGTGCCCTTATTTTCAGCTCTGTCATACACGGTATACTGGATTTTGTGGTCGCCTTCTGGAAAATGTGACCCTGGTGGCAGGCCTTTCAAAATAACACTAAAACAGGAGATAAAACGGGACAGGCATTCATAAATTCACTGGTATTTTCCTACTTCCAACACTGCAAAAGCCTAAAGAGTGAAGCCTGGGGCATGCTAAGCTTGTCTGGCCGTTCTACATGGCTGAATAATGAGAGTAAGCACATGAAGAAGCTGCATAGCAGGGACCGGGTCAGTCATACATACTGCCAACAGTCCCAGTCTTTAACAAAAAGATCCCATTCCATTGACAAAACGGGAGCAGAGCAGTCAGGGCCTGCTTGCTTCTTATAAGACAATTCATAGTGTAGCTGAGCATAACATAATGCCCAAAAGAACTTAACTTAAGCTTCCATTTCTTTATACAAGAAAAACCTGAAGTGGGTCATCCTATTTCTTTTCTTCCGTGAGCAATCCCCAGACAAGACTGTAGTCACTCATCTGACAAGTCTGCATGGGATATTTCCCACAGTCATCTGTGGATTTCTACCTACTCTGTCAAAATCCCATCAGCGGTGTCCCTTCCCTCCGGGGTATCCCAGAACACTCTGGCCGTCAACTTGTTGGGCTCCGCAGTTTTCTCCTTCACGCTTGGGCACTGGATTCTCGGAGGTTCTGTATCTGTTGAAATAAACCTCAGAGAAATGGGCACCTTTGCATCTGTTAGAGCTGCTCATTTTCTTCACGGTTACCATCCTACTAGATGGTCAGAGTAACCTTAGGCCATGTTCAGCTGGCCTCTTCAACACCAGAGCTGACCAATGCAAGTGAAGCCTGTGTGTCTTACCTTTTTGGAACAAGAGCAATACATGACAATGATCCTCATCACTCCCCTCCCCCCCCCCCCCCCAAAAAAAAAAAGCCTAATGAAAACTTACTTACTTTTATATAAATTTATTTGAATAGTGACAAATTAAAACTTCATTTAGCCTTGAACTGTAAGGAGGGATGCTTAAGACTGTACCTACAGAGCCTGGACCTTCTGTTCATCTGCTCTGCCTCTCCTTCTGCATCTGTGCAGAGGCTACTGTGATTAAGTACATTCATTAAGCACTGAACAAAGATCTTTTTCTGCGTGTTAACTTTGCACGTTACCACCAACTTGTTGGTTATTTTTCCTGCAGCAGTGGCAAAAGAGAAATAAATAACACAAAACTGACATAATTGTCATTTCTGTAGAGAATTACTGCTGCATTCTATCACATAATTCTTATAATAATGCCTTCCTTACAAGTAATAAATGAATAACAAAGCAGATCAAGTATGTTTCGAAAGCTTGATTAAGTGCTAAGAGAACATTGTGACTATTATTAAGGAGTACAAGAACAGTGGTGATGACAAAGAATCCTGATGCTGGATAAACACATAACTGCTTGCCTTTCTTCGCTATTGCTACTACATCAGCGAACCAAGTCTAAACACCATAACAATTATTAAAACATCCACCTCTAATTATTTACTTAGTTTTTGTTTGTTTGATCATCTCTTGAGCTATGCCCAAAATAGTCTAAATACATGAAGTCACACTTAAAAATAAGCAACAAGACAGGATTGCTCTTAACCTGCAAGTAGATGACAATCCCTAAAATGCTGCTCAAATTTAAAGGCCTTAATTTCTCATTGGCATGGCAAACACAAAGCAAAATCTGTCTCTTTTTCAATTAAAAAAGAAATGAGAAAAGGTTTGGGTCTTTATAAAGCAACAAATAAATAACACTACAGACCTTCATATACTAAAGCAACACACAGTGTTTTCCATCAGTTTAACATATTGCAGTACTGCAGCCCTGCTATACTCCCTTCAAGCTTTAATAGTATTATTTCAGGAACTTGACAACCTCCAAAGCTGGCTTCTGTTTTTTTAATAAGAAAAAAGTATTCCTTCAACCCACGCTTTGTGAGACACTTCATGGCAGCTCTGCCCTCCTCTACAAAGCTACATTGCCCTCAGTAATCCACTGCCAAATTAAGATGAAAACTAACCAGATCTCACCAAGTCCACTTCTGTGCCTGGTGAGTTTGCTGTGGCCACAGCTCAGCACCATAGTATTGACAGTATAAATTAAATAAATATAGTGATGGAACAAAAGTCAGAATGGCATTTAAGACCCGATGCTTTAAGCACTTCATTCATTCAAAAGCTCATTCCATTGTTTAGCACAGAGCAGACCGGCTGGCACGAACCAGCTCAGACTTCCACATCGTGAAGACAAACAATGCAGTTACTGCAGGAGCAAAACCACCAGGCAGCCTTTGGAGGAAGGGTAGGGTTCAGCAGAGGGAAAAAGAGACCCTGGAAGCTGTGAATCATCACAGTTTCTCTCATAGCAAGTATTCCTGGGCAGGGTTGGAGGCGGGATGCTTTGCAGGGCACTCTGACCTCATGTGGTTCTTCTTAACACTTCCACTGCTGTGTCACGGCTGAAAGAACGATGGCACTTCAAACTGATATATTTAAGCTGTCTGGCAGGGCTGTGTATTTATTGGATGAGTCTTGCCAGGAAGGTTTATATCGTAGGCAGGGAAACCAAATTTCCACCAAAGAAATTAAAAAAAAAAAAAGATTAAAAAAAAAAAAAAATTGGAGCCATTCAGCCACTACTCTTCCTATGTTCTTGTCAATTGTTGCTTTTCTTGGCTTCCCAGCAACGACTGGTATGCTGCCCTATGCTCGGAAGCGGTGTTGCAGAAATCATAGAATATCCAGTGTTGGAAGGGACCCATTAGCACCGAATCCAACTCCTGGCTCCACACAGGACCACCCAAAAATCAGAGTTGTCCAGACCTTTCTTGAACTCTGGCAGCATGGGGCCATGACCACTTAAGTCAGGAGGTTAGCAGAGGAGTATTCAATTTCAAAGCTGCCTTTTGAACTTTGTTGAGAAAAATGTTTTCAAATAGCTTTTACATTTATATTTATTCACTTTTACGTACTAAGGGCCATATTAGCACTATCAACAACAAAATGTAAAGATCTTGTTGACTGCATTTCTCGTAGTCTGCTATTTGCTTGTGAGCGGGGGATGATGAGAGGACTTAGGACAGAAAGAGAAGGGATGGTATTGAGTGGCCAGTGCTCATCCAGGAGTCTGGTGTTGCATACAAGCCCTCCTATTAATGCTTGATGGCTGGAAGCTAATTCAAAACATTACTGTGTGTTGAAAACATAAAGAGATGAAGAGACTGGAAATCGTGAAAGGGTAAATGAAAAACACTGTTCTGCCCTCCACAAGGCACTGCTTTGTATTTCAAAACATCCATTATCACTGCCTGTATAATTAATGACTCAGAGTGCAAAGCCTGTTTCAGACATCAGTAGTTGAAAGCTGTTAGTGAACCACCTATCAGTACAGTCTTCCTAGGATGTGAAAAGAATGACTTACTTAGCATGGTGACAGCCATTTACTGCAACCTCTGCTATAAAAGCAGCAGGAAATGAAACCTTCATTGAAGGAAAATAAAAGAAAAAAGAGACTTTTTCACTCTTCTGAGAAAAATCCCTATTTCAGTCTATGTTACAGTGAATTAAAGACGTAATGGAAAAATTATTCAAGTGAATATTGGCATTTATAGCTAACTGATAGCTGCAGAAGCTATACTTTGGGCTTTTTCCTTCAGTTCAGCATCACAAGAGTATCATCCCTCTTACAGGAGGGAGAGGGGATGAGCAGCTTAGTTAGAAGTTAATATCCACTGTCTATAAGGGCTCCCATAAGTGACTACTAAAACACACCTAATTTTCTTGAAGAAAAACAGTATCTCTTTCTCCTTTTAATGAAAAAGATACTACAGGCAACGATACTTGCCTGATCCTACATTAACCTGCTACATTGCTATGAACTCCAGGAATTTTTGTGCAAAATCGCTTAGCAGTGCAATTACAGTATTAAAGTTTAGAGGAAAGCCCCCTGTTTTCATCAGTTATAAATTCAGCTCTGTGGTAATTCTGCCACAATTAATGCCAATACCTACAGTATCTCCAGACCTCTTTGCCACCCAGCGATATGAACTCCACACATAATCACAGACATGGGCTGGTAACATCCTTTCTGAGTCACAAAATTGTAGAATATTCTGAGTTTGAAAGGACCCACAAGGTCCTTTCACATGAGGAAGAGCATCTGTTCAGCTGGTTCTCTTCAATTCACTAACAGCTTTTCTGTACTGCTGAACAACACTAAGGTACACGTGTTAATCAGACTGCATTATGCTTTGAAGGTCACGTCTGGTCACAAAGAATTCCTATCTTACCTGTCAAGAGGTCGAAAGATAATCTTATTAAACTGCTTGCTAACTGCTTAGCTCACTATGTATGTGCAAAAACAGCGTACACAAGGTTTGAAAGGGTCTTCTCCACACCATGTGGTATTACCCAAACTTAAATAATGCTGTCACTTGGTTACTTTGGACTTGCAATCATATCCTATGCAATAACCAACCTGCATTTTTGGAATAAAAAAAAGTGGAAGTGCAACCCTAAGCTTTTCTTATTTTTGCCTAAGATGAACTTGCTTACTTTCTACAATGCAAGTCAGCATCTTCAGCAATAAGCACGCTGATGCCAAAAACAGATGAGGCTCTGAAAGAGCCAGGAAATACAGAAAACATTTAATGATTCCCAAACTTGAAAGGATTTGTTTTTCTTCCTCCACCCACGCCACAGAGAAGGACATGGCTCATTTTTGCAAACAAAAATGACACCACAAACAGGCTGGACCTAAGCAGCAGGATTATTCATACATTTGTACAACAAGTAACAGGAAAATTAAAAAAAAATCTCCAAATATAAAGCCACAGTGGAAAGACTCCAAACCTATTTACTAACCTAGAGTAAGCAACATGCACTCTGAGGAAAACCAAGATACCATACACAAAAAACACTGAGCACAAATTTCCTACCACCCACAGGCTCAGATTACTGGTAGCCAAGTCAGATGGCTACACAGAACTTTTCTTTGTGGGCAGCTGCTGAACCTTTCCAGACAGAACAGCAGCTGAGACTTCACTGCCTATCTGCAGAATCTTGTCAGTAGGAAGGAAAGCTAGGTCTTGATATTTGTTTCTGTCCTGATTGATTTATGGATATAAAACCAATTTTACCAGCTGAAATTCCTAGGAGATTGGTGACTACATAATGGAAATTGCTGGCAAAACTCTTGTGAACTCATGGAAACTAGGGCTTGCTCACTGTAGTCACCATCATGGTGACTACAGTCCATCCATATTCTATGGGTGTAGCTGGAAGACTGTGATACCAAGAAATAAAAGCAAGAGGGGATGTCAGAAAAAGGGGTCAGTGTCCAACCTGTCCAGGGAACTATCACAGTGCAGACAGAGCATCCTACTTTGAGGCGCTGGAACAGCTGCGCAGAGAAGCTGTGGTGCCCCATCCCTGAAGGCGCTCAAGGCCAGGTTGGATGGGGCCTTGGGCAGCCTGAGCTGGTGGGGGGCAGCCCTGCCCATGGCAGGGGTTGGGGTGGGTGGGCTTTGAGGTCCCTTCCAGCCCAAACCATTCTGTGATTCTGCTTACCCACACAGGAAGCTGGTCGGCCACTCCAAGCTTTGTTGTCCATGCATGTCACTATGCGGTCACCTTTCAGCTGGTACCCCGGTGAGCAGTAGTACTCACACCTGGAGCCGAAGTAGGCACCATCCAAGCACTTGAAGCCCCCGTTGGTTGGCATGGAAAGTGTGGGGCAACGCTTCTCTGAAACAGAGATGAGAGAGTTCTGAAAAAAACCTGTTCATACTCCCTTAGAATAACGTCCTGGAGGTATTGCAGAGGAATAAAGGTGCAGCTACCAAGCAAATTCCCACATGAGGCTTTTGCACTTTTCTTATTTAACTTATTTATCATCTTTCATATTAAATTTTACACACACATTAGCCCAATACAGTATTTATATGAGAGGGAGATAGCATGTACATGTCTTATGTTTTACTGCAGGAGCCCACTTAAGCACCTGATAAAAATTGCATCAGCATACAAAATCCACAATGGACAATTTTCTAAAGAAGTTCTAAGGCTCTTTTCATAAAACACTTCCTACAGATAAAAATCCCACACTTGTAAAATGTTGTCCTCTTTGTCCTCCACTTCACTTGTGATACTTATCACACCAGATACCACTGCAAGACCTTCAGGTGACAAGCCAGTCTACGCAGCCCAGCATACTGCCCACAACTAACACAAAATAACCACCAAAGGTGACTGTTTCATCATCTTGTTAGTGCTTAGGATTCACAGGTTTCAGCTATGCTGAGTACAAAGATGAGCAGAGCTCAGTTCCTGCTGCATCTGCACTACTTACGTTTGCACAGCACTTTCCCAGACCAGCGTTTACTCGACTGACAGATGAGCTGCTGAGGGCCATGCAGTTCATAGCCTTTTTGACAACGAATATCACATCTTGTCCCCAGTACGTTCTTGTAATATTCCCCTTGAGGTGTCCTGCAGTTTGCGTAACCATGTTTCACCTTAATGGGAGAGCACCATGGTGTTTCTAGCACAGAGAACAACAAAAATAAATGTACACAGTACTTCACAAAATGTAAAAGGTCAGGCACAAATGTAAAAGCATCTTCTTCATACAGGGTCACAGAGAAGAAACAGAAAAAAAGATGTATCATTTAAAAAGTCACCGATCCTCAAAAGTGGAGACATAAAAGCACAGCAAGGGGCACTCAGTACTTACACATGTGCAGGTCAGGTCTTCAAAGACTGGTGGCTCCTTTTTATTACAAACGTTAAAGATTATAGTCAATAGATTGGGGCAGGAGGCATTGGGGTTTTTTTGTCCATGGAATAAGTGTGCCACCATGTGGACACCTTGATGACAGACACAAGTTTGCACTGCTGACTGACTTGGTCTGGCTGTAGCTGTAATCTTTGCAATGTGTAGCTCTCCTGCTGCCTGCTGAAACAGTGATTTGTGCAGTAGAGAACATTGCCTTGGATGAACTCTGCAACAGTTCAACCTCTACAATGTTTAGAAAGGATGTCACCTCCTAAAATCACATTATCAGTAAATCAAGCCTGTAAGAAAACATACCCCTCACACCAGATTAACCATTCAGGGTTCAAGTGTGGCTCTGGTTTTGCAATATTAATTTCCAAGTTAGCACTCAGGGTTAAAGCTGGAGTGAGAAGCATGCTACACCTTTACAGCCCTCAGTGGTTCTCTGGTGCCACACAGAAACATTCACATACTCACTGGATCACCAACATAAAACAGCCTTCTACCAGCAAAGCCGGAGAGAATCACTGCCATGATTAAACCTGAAGACAAGTGTCCAACCCAGCAGATTAACTGAAGAGCTCTCAAGAAAAATCGAAGTGTATTCTGCTCTTTTTGGTAGTAATTTTCAGTGTCCAACTGCAAGGTGCGCATTCGGGCACAACACATGTATTGGACAGCACTAAAACCTGTACCTCTTCCTGTCAAATCCTTCAGAGAGTGTCAGTGCTTGTCAGTGATCATACATATAGCACACATGCATAAAAAAAGGAACACTCTTCACCTCAAAGATGGGGGGGGGGGGGGGTGGACCACCTTTCCCTAAAAACAAGGAAACATGGCTCAAGAGTACGTGAATTGCCTTCTCACTGCTCCTGGATGCAGGACAACGGCGTGGATGCATCTACCAAATGAGAGGAAAGACGGAGTTGTGCTGGGGCTTGGTGGCTAATGCTTCTGCCAAAGTTGTGGGAAAAAGGGAAATACAAATGTAGATGAAACTGTATTTTTAGTAATTGGTCAGAACTTCAAAGTAGTCATGATGTGTGGAGGATTTCTCCATACTGGGTGGGTACATTATCAAATAAAGACTTCCCCATCACAGACAAAGATCCAGAACCTTTGTTGAGCTTTGACAGCAGCACAGATGAAGAAAGCGCTGGGTTTTGCGCTCTGGGCAGTTTTTCAGTCAGAGTTTATGACCCAAGCAGTGACTAAGTTTGCTGCTTCTCAGCTCCAAGACTTGAAAAGGACAGACCCAGAGAGATGGAGGGACCATAAGGCAAAAGAGGCAACAGCTCCTGAAATCCTGTGTGACATGCAGTGGCAGATGCGACATGCAAGGACCTACAGAAGTCTACAAGAGATGCAACAACGACCCTCCCCCCCCCCCCCCCCAAAAAAAAAAAGTTAAAAAAAAAATCTAGAGAAAGAGTTTTAGCCTTCATCCTCACCAGTTCACAGCAGACACTTAAAAATAACTTCTGGAAAAAAAGAGCACTTTGGCAGATGTTCACTTCTAGCTCTTTATTCTCATAGTGGTTAGGTACATGTTCTACACAATTGGGATCAGCCTCAAATACAAAAACCAATACAGCCTGTCATAGTTTGTATTCAGTGTAGAATGTCTCCAGGCCTTATTTACACTTCCAAAATGGAAATTGGATTTTCCACCTACATTTTGCTGTGTCAGCCCTGCAGAAACAGAAAGAGCACTTTGAGGATTGAAATGGCAGACTCGTTATCAGACTACTGCCCTGTCCAGCGGAGTGTTGAAGGGACACAACTTGGGGATTGTTTTCACCCCAGCCAGCTAGGCAATCTGGGGCAAATCATAACATTTACGCCTAAGGTTTCCTAGGGACATCAAGTGTAAATGAACACAAGTGATCTCCTTCATAAGGGGCATTAAGATGTACACTTTGCAATGCCATCAGGTGGCCAATCAGAAAAGCAAAGCAGTTGCTTTGGGTACTGCAAACAGCCTGAGCTCTTCTTAGAAACATCGTGGCTGCAAGTAGACAGCTGCCTCTATATTTAGAAAAAAAAGAAGAAGAAAAAAATGGCTAGCAGCTAACAAATGCAGTTTACTGCATAAAATGAAAACTGAAGAACAATACCAACAAAAAACTTGATGTCGTTTTGTGGCAGCTATTGTGGTCTACAAGAGAAACAAAAAAAGGCTCCTTAGGGAGAAGTCGCGTATCTTTTATCAGACCAAGTAGTACTGTTAGAAATAAAAACAAAAACAGACCTGCTTTTGGATGCAGATAGCTTGAAGAGCTTAGAGGGGACATCTCTTTGATCTAAAATATTATTATTCTTACTCCAGAACTGAAAGCAATTAGAAGAAAGTCAGTGAGGCAGGAGAAGGGGGCAAGGATCTGGGTTTGGAACAATTGATATTGCTGAATCAAACCCAGCGAACTTGAAAAGCTTTTGTGCCTGAACGCACATCAAACGACACAACAAAGTTTTACATCAAAGTCTGTTTATTTTTAAGTGAAGGCACATACTGTTTTTCAAAGGCTAAGCAGCTACATGTAGTATTTAAGGAATATTAGGGTTGGATATGGCCTGGAGAGGTCATGCATCTCCCTCTTGAGACAAGACCAGCCCTGTTTCTGAAGACTTTGGCAATAGGAGAAGTTACGGGTTTCTCAGACATCTCTTTAGGACTTTCACTGGGGCTCCATGCAATGCTAATAAAATTAGCGTTTTCAGGTACCAGTCCTGATACAGTGCTTAGTAGACAGCTTGCACCACTCCTTAGCAATAAGATCCAAGCACAGATTCAGGTTGGGTGGAGAATGGCTTGAAGCAGCCCTAAGGAGAAAAAAATCAGGGGTACTGGTTGATGAAAGACTCAACATGAACTGGCAATGTGCAGCTGCTGCCCAGAAGGCCAACCGTGTCCTGGGTTGCATCAAGAGAAGCATAACCAGCAGCAGGTCGAGGGAGGCAATTTTGCCCTCTGCTCTGCTCTCATAAGACCCCACCTGGCGCACTGCATCCAGGTTCAGCGTTCTGGGGCTCCCAACACAAGGACACAGAGTTGTTGGAGCAGGTCAGGAGGAGGGCCATGAAGACGATCAGATGGCTGGAGCACCTCCCCTGTAAGGACAGGCTGGCAGAGTTGAGGCTGTACAGCCTGAAGAAGATAAGGCTCCGAGGAGACCCCACAGCAGCCTTCCAGTACATAAGGAGGCCTACAGAAAAGCTGGGGAGGAACCTTTAAGAAGGGCAGGGTGCGACAGGATGAGGGGAAATGGCTTCGAGCTAGAAGAGGGTAGGTATTAGATACTAGATATTAAGAAGACATTCTTTACTGTGAGGATGGTGAGACACTGGAACAAGTTGCCCAGTGAGGTTGCAGATTCCCTACATCTGGAATTGTTCAAGGCCAGGCTGGATGGGGCTTTGAGCAATCTGTTCTAGTGGCAGCTTGTCCCTGTCTACAGCAGGGGGGTTGGAACTAGATGATCTTACAGGTCCCTTTGAACACAACACCTTCTATGATTTTATGAATAAAATACACTGCATTATTATTTAGTAGTAAAATATTTCAAAGACTCGATTGTGTTTGAAGCCACCAAAAACAGGCAGCAAGCAGAAATGCCTGAAACCACAATGTTAACTTTACAGTTGGGGCTACGGTTTCATCGTTATAGGATTTGAGAAAAAAAAAAGTACAGAAGGATCTCAGAGCAGTTGGCAATAGGGCAGTGATGAACATAGGAACTGCTGTACTCAAGAAGGTTTTCCTCATAAAATATGATCCAAGGCAGCCCTGCCAATTGGCAGGAATGAAAGCATTTTCTAGAGCATCATTTCCCTCAGCCTCTCAGTGCTGTTTAAACACCAGTCTGTTTTCCTTCATAATCTGCATGCAAAATACCCTGTTGCACTGGAGGGTACCCCAGCCAGCAGAGTTCAACAGTGAAGGAGGAAAAAACTCTGCGAAAACACTGCAGACACAAAGTCACAGCAATGTCTATCTCTGGAAAGCTGAGCAAGCTGAAAAATATCCAGATGAAGACAAAGGGGTTTGGGGTAGGAGGTCAGTTCCTCCCCATAAACAGCAATGTTTTGTTTGCATATGAAAATAAGGACGAATCTGTGTGCTTGCTCACACTGCCTGGTGTGCATGGGGGCAAAGAAAAAACACAGCACTACTTACATATGTTAACATAAGCTAAGTAAATTTCTCTACTTGTTACTGGGAAGTTTTACTAACCAAGCAATAGGCCATAACCAAAATGCTGAACTGCACATACAAAGAGCAGCTCAGAATACCACTCCTTAGCCCGTTTTTCCCCAGCTTTGTCGTTCTCCACCCCCTTCCCCCCCACTACCAACTTAAATAAGTATGCTAATGAAGAGTGAAGCTTTTCTGCTCCACGCTTTATACTCCTAGATTCACACTGTCTGATCCTCAACATTCGGCAGTGGAGTTTCCAAGCTCAGGGTAGTTCTTAGTGTCTGTGTGAATGAGTCATTCTGTTTCACTTACCCTCATGACATTTTGGCTGACATTAATATAATCCATGTTGGATCACCATATAAAAGGAATTTATACAGAATCTGCATTTTAACTACTTGCCTGCCCTGGCATTAATTGACATTGATTTATCTTCATGATCTTTGGGGTTCTTTTTCTAAGGGTTACATGTTAAAAGGCAAAGAAGAATGAGTTTACACAAAGAAAGCATTAGAGAAATATTTCTGCATGTGTTTAAAAGCAAAATTTTATGCTGAAGTGCTTTATGGGGAGGAATGTGAGAACTTTAGGAAAACAGCAATATAATCACAATATCATCACTGTTCACAGATGTCTGCATTATTCAATGACTTACCTCTTTCTTAAGGCACACTAATTCTCTGCAAGGTATCAATAACATCATGAAACCAAGTCCTCTGTTTTCAAGTAATCAAAACAAGTACACTCCAATTCTAACATGTTCACCCACGGGTTTACGAAAAAGACAGAGTTGCCATTTAAAGTGACAAAAGAAATGCCGTGTTTCTTTATTGTTTGGGCTTCTGAGGAATTTTGGCAGAGGAGGGGGCTATTGAGACAGACTTCAAGAAACTGACATAGTAAATGGAAGATTTACTGGTACTGGCAAAAAGCTTCTCAGCCTTGCTGAACAGCAAAATCTTCTGCAATATGGAAGAAAACCTGAATTTGCTTTATAAACATGTATGCCCATCCGCTCTTTCCTCCAGTTATGTTATTTGTTTTAGAATGGAAATGTTCTTTCGTTAAACACACTTCACTTTTCAGACAGCAAGTTAACTTAAAATTAGAACAATTTTACGGAAAGTCATGAAAATCAAGTTCTCTTGCATGTACTTCTATACATTACCATCAGTGGCCCCAAGCTTCGAGTCAGCTTATCATTGATGGTTTTGTTATAATGTATGAAGCACAAAGAAGAGAAGCTCCTCATAGATTTTCATGATCTTGCAAGCTTGAACTTCCAAAGGCAAGGCAGTGCAAGAGTTACTTACTCAGGTGCATGAGAGAGTGGTGACTGAGACTCAGTCTAACTTCCATCATAAAAAAAATAAGAGGTAAAAAGTAAACCTTGATCTCAAATACACGGAGGGGAAAAAAAAAAGCAGTAACAACATGGAGCTGGATCTGCAAGATTTTATAATCCATTAAAAGGAAAAAAAAAACAACAAAAACTTTCTCTCAGCAACCAGCTGATCCATATTAGCACATAAGCAAAACATTCACCTTTATATCTAGTGCGTGCATATGCATCTTCGTCATCTTCAAGGGGTGAAATTCCAGATCCTACAATAGAAAAATAAGGAGAAAAAACTGCGGCAAGAAAGGAAATATTAATTAATAAAAGAAAGCTTTGCTAAAAGACATGCAAGATGAGAATGCAATAATCTATGCAACGGCATCAGCACGGGCTTCTCTGAAGCTCAGATTCATAGCAGAACCAATTTATAGTGTATTTGGAAGGGGTAAATTGATTTGATAATCAAGTGAAATAAAAATCTTTCTCACTGCTCCTAGAGTAATGTGCAATGCCTCAATGCACAATTCCAGTCACAGCTCCTCTGCTATGGAAGGCTTAGCTTCCATGATCTACTGAGCAGCAGAGGAACAAGTGAAGGGACACCCCAAAGAATTCACTATAAAGTGGTTCCAGTAGTGTAAATGGCTGTTAAAAGCCATAAAGCCCATCAGCAGAAGTAAAAAGTGTGTAAGTCAAGAACAAGCCTCTTTTAAAATCTCTGTGATTTTTATACCAAAACCAGAGCACACAAGTTACACTCATACCAAGAACATCGTTTGGTATCAAGCAGTCTTCTGCCAAAAGGCTCTACACCCCAACTTTTCAGAAACCATTGAAACTTTACTTCCTACTCCACCAACCTCTGGAAAACATACTTTGTTACATCAGTATTTTTTGTTTAACCAATGCATCATTCCCTCATCACAACTTTTTTCAGCTTGCTTCCCTCTGTACATGTTTCCATCTGTGCCACGGGCTCTAAATTCCCAGCTTCAGCGACCAGCAGGAAGGCAGAAACCATTCTCCTCCACCCCACCAGCCAAGGCAGAGGCAAGCCCTCTCCTCCTTGTACAACAGCACAAAGCAGCTGGTAGGCTAAGCCAATGAGCTGTAATCCATGGCAAACGCAGGTACCCCGATCTACTTGCCTGCCATTTTATTCAAAATGCCAGAGAGAAACTCAGCCTAGTATCCGCAGCTGTTCCATAAGAGAAACTTGCATGCATAAGGTCCTGCTGCAAAAGAGCATTTCCCAGCACAGTATCAATGGCAGCACTGCTTGTGAGAGCTTGGGCCACCTGAATAAGAGACTCTGCATTGCCCATGACTCATCTTGCCTTACTACTTGAACATCAGGCACGAGCACCCAGCACTCAGGACCAGTTTGCGGTGTTCAGCAGCACCTCCTGTGAGCTGCAGGAAAGAGAGGGATAAGGGCACCCCATTTCAGACCTCATCTTTGCACCAATACTGCAGGTGAACCATTTAGAATCCTGCACAGGAAAGAATAAAGTCACGCATTCAATAAAATCAGCAAAAAATACATTTCTTCTGATTCAAAGCTTATCGTTATCACTGGGCACTCTTCTACCACTTTTCAAAGGCTTTGAGTTCAGTTCTTATGAAGCTAATTCCTAGTTCTCCCCTGAAACCTGGAGTTTTATATAGCACAAACTTCCTACCACTCGGGAACTGTTTCTCTGGATTCTTTATCTTTGTTGCTGCTCTTGAATTTTTGATGTCATCTTAAAAACTTCTCAACATAAACTTCACTGCATTTGAAATTGGAGTGTATGATATAAAAAGCCACGCTAGGATCCCCGAGGGCTTCATGAAAACCTTGATATGTAAAATGAAAACCCCTGTAAGCATCAATTATTCTGTCAGAAATCGGGATACTCTTACCTAATTACTTAGCTTGAGGGTTAAAAAGGAAAACAGTGAGGCAACATGCTTTAAAGTTGTCCAAATTTTGCTGTGCAGTGACTCAAGCATTTAAATATCAGTACAAGTTAAGGTTATGTGAGCTCTTACTTAGATACCTTCCCATAGACAAAAAATAATTCAATGTGTTTGAAAGTCCTTCACTAAAAATTGGTCTTATAAAGATGTTCACTGCTCTAAAATAAGGCTCTGTCCTTCAAGATTTGCCACAATGCACTGTGGGTGAAAACAAATAAAACTATTTCACACAGAAAGGTATTATTTGACAACTTCTACTTCCTGATCATTTTACAGGTAGAAAGTAGTTGGTCTTCTCTACTAACAGGCAACGTTTCATTACTATTAATGATAATAATAAGCTGGGGGTCGGCCTCTTCTCTCGTATAACTGGTGATAGGACTAGAGGGAATGGCTTCAAGCTGCTCCAGGGGAGGTTCCGGCTGGACATTAGGAAATGCTACTTCTCTGAAAGAGTGGACAGGCAGTGGAATGGGCTGCCCAGGGAGATGGTGGAGTCACCCACCCTGGGGGTGTTCAAGGAACGTTTGGATGTTGTGTTGAGGGATGGTGGATGGTTGGACTGGATGATCTTTTAGGTCTTTTCCAACCTTGGTGATTCTGTGATAACAGACTTGGCTCAAGGGAGCTGCTGAAGAGTTCTCCCTGCTTTCCACGTGGTGGGTCTCACTCCCATTTTTCCCCACGATGTCTTCTCACATCACCCAGCAGAGTGGGGCTGTGCCATGAAGAAACAGCCCCAAGCACAAGGCCCTAGGCAGATGCATCTACACCACCATACGTTTATACAACAGTCGTGCCAGATGTTTTCCAACCTTCACATGGTCTTCTCCATATTCATGCTGCCTGTCCCCCACCCAAGTTGCTTTGACAGAGGCGTCCTTACCTGGCTAGGTGTGCAAACGCAGCAGTCCACTAGCAAAGCTGGCTCAAATCAGCAGGCAGCCCCTGCCTTGGCAGCCATCAGCCCTGACCTGGAGTCTAATTCCTCCTTGCTACCACCCCAGGAGCGACACTGATTGCTATTTTATATTTTATTTAGCCAAAGGTTTGAACTTACATACATTCAAAATCAACCACCAAACCAGGAAAGGACAAAGTATTGTTCTGCGTTCCAAGTGCCAAAATTATCACAGTATAAAAACTGGGTCTTCCCAAGGATGACAAGCAACGAGCTACTTGCTACCCTGCATCATGGGACATGCGATAGCAGAATCCTACAGAAATTGGATGTGCATTTTGTTCTCGCAGACTAGAAGAAAAACCTCACAAAATAACATCTTAATTTTATAGCAGATGCACGTTAACCTGTGGAACCTGATGATTCTTTTTATAAAAGGAAGAGAGATTTCTTCATTCACAGAATAATCACTACATGTTTGCAACTAGAGGTCATACAAGAAAGCATTCTCTTTTCTTACATTTTATTAGGGCTGAGTGTTTTAATGCAACTGCCGGCAAGGTAATAGAAAACTCCCAGTTCTGTCCATCACTGACCATCCAGTAGTCTGTGCTGAATTAAAAAATAATCCATGGACATGGCTGCAAAACGAGGGCAGGAGGAGTGGTAACAGTAAGTGTTTAAGCGTGCTGATGGACGTAAAGGTCCTTGCATAAGTAGAACTCATTAAAAGAAATTTAATCCTTCTCCAAACATTTACATTTGGCGTTCAACCTGGCAAGCTAATGAGACGCTCACCATGCAATAGCTGGTCATTTGTCCTGGGCTTCAATCTGAAAGTTTCAAGAGCAATTCTGCCTGTGTTTTGTGCTTGCTGCATTTCCTCCAAGAGTGCTGATGTCTGCCTTACAGATTTCACCAATTCCTGTCCAACAAAACAGTTAAATATCTCCTAAAATGGTCTCCCCAACCTTAAGGAGGCCATTTGTTTGACCCTACATCCACTCAAAACTGTTTGCAGACACTGATGTTTGATGTCAAGCATCTGATGCGGTACTCTGCTCTTACAGTACCACAGCCCACGCTCAGTGAAGGCAGCTTTCTCATGATGACTATTTCCACACACACAGCCTAATATTTGCCCTCCTGGCTTTGTTCTTCTGAAAAAGAAAGGGAGAGAAACAGAGCATATAGCTCCACTCATGAATTAGCACAGATTCCAATGTCAGGTCCACACCTGAAAACAATACAAGATGCACTAAACAGACAAGAGCCTGTTAGTAAAAAACATAGTATTTTGCTCAGTGCATATTCCTTGGACCTGATCACCCTCCTCTTTCACTATTAATACATCAGCAAAAGCTTCGAGATCAGAGTACATAGTCTGACAGTCAAGAGCCACAATCAATTTGCAGGGTTTGCTTAGCCAAAGAAGGAAGACAAATGCTATCAGACAGCAGAGGGAGTTTTAAGAGAACTTCTGCTGTCCCTCCCTCAGTTTTGCTCAAGAATTCATTTAAGTATATTACTCCTTTGTGCAACCTCTCAGTAGATAGAAAGAACTGTTCCAGAAAACCAGATCCCAAATTCCAGCAGGTTTATTAGGCACACCATTTCAGCCCATGGCAGGCAAACCCTTCTAATGGGTAGGTAATTTCCACAGAAACACCTTTTGGTTACTGTATAGTAAAAACCTGTAGCAGCAAAACAAACTTCTTATTCCGCCCTACCACAACACTTGCCAGAACTGGAAAAGCTATCAAGAATTGCTTAGCCATCTTGTTTCTACAATAAACAAACAAAAA
This sequence comes from Alectoris magna, assembly GCA_030625065.1. Classification (NCBI taxonomy): domain Eukaryota; kingdom Metazoa; phylum Chordata; class Aves; order Galliformes; family Phasianidae; genus Alectoris; species Alectoris magna. The sequence goes on from CM060560.1 coordinate 83,475,906, forward strand.
CTTGCCACCTTCTCCAACCTGAAGACAGGCACTTTCTCATTGGATTGTTTAATTCAAGGCTGGATGGGGCTGTGAGCAACTTGGTCTAGAGTGAGGTGTCCCTGCCTATAGCATGGGGATCAGAACTAGATCATCTTAAAGGTTCCTTCCAACCCAAACCATTATATGATTCTAGTTCTGACAAGCACTGCCACAGAATGGCTTAGGTTAGAAAGGACCTTAAAGATCACCTAGCTCCAAACTCCTTGCCACGCGTTGGGACAAATTCTACTAGACCAGGTTGCCCAAAGCCTCCTAAGCAATGCAAAGACTTGGCATAATAAAAATGCACGAAAACAGAAATCAACACCATTTAGGTTTCTTTTAAAGAGTTAAACAGAAAGACAAAGTACCAACAAACAATAACAAGAACATAAAAGCCTACAGCTCCATGTAACTATTAGTTGTGTTATTCAGCACAAGACCTACGCCAAGGTCACTGGGATTATCTGCATGGGCAAAGGGAACGAGGCCTTGTGCTCCTACTGTCTGACATCACTGATTACATGAGTGGCTCCATGTGGGCGGACTTAGGGATGCACACAAGAATGTTCACCCATGAGGCAGATACTGCACACACAGGTGTGTACACGAACAGCACTTAACGTGCTATTGTGCTATAAATCCTGTATAATTGAGGAAAGGAAGGAATGTGGGCTGTATGAGGCACATTAACCAGGCAAAGTTGTTTTTCCCATGACTAATAAGCAAATTTCTTAACTTTTGACTTCGATTAATTGAAAATACGCTACAGACTGCAACAGTCTTCTTCATTAAACAAACACAAACTTTTTTACTGTTCACTGCCCTGAGACATACAAGCTCAGTCACTGAAGTACAAGAGGCTACCACACACTGTAATAAGGGCTTTATTCAGAACAGAGGTACATTCTCCTCCCTTGTTAAGTACTAAGCAGATTGAAACTTACAGTCCTGCCTATTAATAACAGCCCAAGAAATCTGAAATACTACTTTGTCACTTTCCACCATGGAGTTTCTTAAGCTTCCCCCCCTTCCTTCCCTTTATCACAATCTTTTGCTTGGGGTTTACAAAGATTACCTAAAAATCACATGTGATAAAAACCAGTAGCTGAAGTCAGCATGCCAGTTGCAGCTTTATGTTATACTCAACCTTGAAGTCTTAAACGTAGCACCACTTCACTTAAATATGTAGTTCAGAAAAGATCGGTGCCTTCCAAATTTTGGAACGCTGCTGGGAAATGTAAAACAAACAAACAACCCTAAAAATACAGGGCTAAGGCCAATTTCCAGCATCAGCTGTAATGCAGTTATGTTGCACACAGAGAAACAAAGCTAGATAAATGAGCCTAGATAGCCTCTTGTCTGGTGTGGAGACGTGAGCAACACTTGTTACCGGGAGGAAAGAAAAGGCTCATTCCACATGTTCTCTATTCATGTTCAAAACAGAGGATAGTGGTTGGGAATTCATTCATGACCTTCACATAAGAGCTTCACTTTGTGTGTAATAACCCTTGCACTCATTTTATGATGGTAGTAAGGATGGAAAGCTGGGTTCTTAATCTCATCCTTTACTGGCTGAATGTAACATCCCAGTTCTGCAAGGCTCATGTGTAAATGTTATCAGCTTCAGAGGCATTTCAGTATTTGTTTAAAAGCCAACTACACAATCAAGTGTGCTGTAGCATCTGGTCTGTAAGGCATAAAAATTCCCCCACAATAAATGTAAACTTTATTTTGATACAGAAATCAGAATACATAGCAGCAGAAGTGCCAGCTGATTCAACAGATACTGACTAGCTCTGAACCTTCCCCAAAGGTGGCTTGATACAGAAATGCACTTGTATTAAGACTGCTCCTTTTAAGTCATCTTCCAGATCCACTGTAACTCAAGAGACAACGCTTGCCTCCTCTTTCCTCAGAGAATGTTCCCACCGGCCACACCACTTTTCATTCTCCTGCCTGACTCAGTCAGTAGTCCTACGTATCTTTGCAATGCAGACAAAAGCACAGAAACCCAGCCACCCTGCATTCAGCGAGAGCTGTGATTAAATAGGAAGTAGAGGATAACCAAAGAACCTCAGTATATTCCTGAAACCAAATGCAGCTCAATGACCCAGACCAAGTTAACAGGTTTTCCAGTAATTCTACATGTTTTAGCCTGGATGTTCCAGAGATATCTAGCAACTTGCCTGCCTGTACTTACAAAAATACACACATAGATAGCTCTGACCTGAGCTTTCATGCACACCCACAAGGCACTTGCAGGTTTCTTGCAGGTGTAAGCTCCTTAAGGCACAGAAAGCAAACTCATATCAAGAAGCTCCCCTCAGGGCTATATATCTCTCTATTGATGAAGATGCAAACACCATGTTTTAAAGCACAGGTTTCAACTTGCTTCAACAGACATGCGTCCTATAGGATTCCATCAAAGAGTTGTGCTCTTTCAAAGAATTATAGCCCAATTGAAATGCAGAACAGAAAGCTTCATAATTAGCAAGTTCAAAAGAGGTCAGCGATGTCTGAAGTTTGTAAGCCAGCAGCAGCTTGTGCCTTGTGGAATAAAACCACCCAATTACTCAGAAATCATGCATCTGATTAGGAAAATGCAGGCACAGGTTCTCCTCCCAGAAGACAATCTCTTTCCTTGCCATCTGTGACCTAATGTGCCTATGAAGAAACTGCAGCTGACAGTGAGCAGTACAGGTGTTTCAGAATATGTTTCAGAATTCAGATGAATTTCACATGTTGAGAAAACTACCACTGCACACGGTCAGCTAACAACATAGAGCTTGTTTCACATGCTGGCAAATGCTGCGTGACACAGAAAACAATACTACTAGCATAAGTTCCCACTTATTTCAATGAAATCACATACTCAGAGTAAGGCAGGCTATGTCCATACCCTTTACTCTCACAAAACTCACTGGTGAGATGGAAAGAGCATGGATGCAACTTAACCAAGAAATGCTCTTGAAAATAACATTAAACTTCCCTCCCATTTACGTACATATGTCAATATCTTAGATACAGCAAATCCAAAGCAGAACACTTTCCACCACTGGTCTGTTATTTCTCTCCTCCCTGCAGGCTGGCAATAGGAATGGAAGTTGTTCAGGTGCCTCTGAGCCAACGCAGGCAGAAGGCCATTAACACCGGTCAAGGAAAAGCTGGCAGACTTCACAAGAGCCTACAAACTCCCTTGCCAACACATGTGTGCAGCCCAGGGAATTTAATGCAGTCAGAGGCTGCTCCCTGCTATCTAGCTTCACAGCAAATGCATAACCAGAGGTTTAGTGTCAGGACGAGGAAGGCACACTGCTTATAATATACATCACATTGTGTTTAAAATAGACTCGTAAAATACAAGAACTAGATAAAATAGCTTCTGCTATTGAAATAAAGTGTCAATTTCTGTAAATATATATATATATCTATCTATCTAAAAAGGTTAACGAAGACATAATTGGGAGCTGACATCGGTATGTCTGCAACAGAAGTATCGCTCATCTTACGCTGTGCTTCATTTCCTTCCACATGGACCACATTCCCTTGACTGCTGAGCAGCACAACCCATGAGGTACCACAATGACTCATCAAGTACATGGGCTGTGGGGGTTAAGCTGGAAGCTTGTCTCAAAGAGAAAACTCAGAATGTTACGTATGTGAGCATCATGAAATACTGATTTTCAGACTGGATGGTCAGGTTTTGCTTAGTCTGTTTAATCTGGCAATGAGTCCAAAAACACTGAAATAACTAGGTGCAGAGAATGAGGAAGCAGTCAGTTTTGGTGTTGTTTTTTAATAAGCTGTCAAGAGAAGGCCCAAGAGCATATGCCCTTTCCTTTTAAAAGGCTCCATCTGATGGCATTCTTGCTAGAAAGCTGAAATGAAGCAAAACAAAATAAAACCCCAAAAGAGACAGATGAACAAAACAAGTCCTTGAATATTTACAATGGCAACGTGTTACACCAACAGGAAGCCAAAAGGGAGAATGGAGAAAAATATTCCCTTTATTCAGGCTGTGAGGAACTTCAAGTTCCATTTTTGCTTAAGGAGCTCATCAATAAATAATACCGGAAAAATAAAGATAGCATCCCTCTTCCTGATCAGGAACAGTCACAATACCACAAACTGCTAGCAAAGAGAGGAAAAAATGCATTGTGAACACCGAAACATAAATCAGTTCAAATGATCAGAATGTACATTCCTTAACCTATATATTTAAGAGTCAACACCCTCCATTACAGCTACATAATATAGAGCTAATGTATTTTATTGTGCAGAACGAAGCTGTTTGTGATTCTGAGCACTCGGAGAGTCTAAGCCTAAGTCTACGAGCGGAAGTATAACAGGAAGGCAAAGAATTCATTATTTACAGCAGCTACAGAGTTGTGCATGGAAAATATAGACAGCTCTTGATACAGAAACATTCACACTGTCTGACACACTGTTTGTGGTCTGGACACAGACATCCACAAGTACTGCTGTTTTCTTTGTTGCTCTCATATTTGCCTACAGTTCAACCCAGATTCTGCCCCATCCTGGCAGGCATCAGCTCACCTCCATCATTTACAGCTTTGCTGCTATTCAAACAGACTGCAAAACATAATCTAAGCACAAAGTTCCTGGCAATCAAGGAAATTCCAGCTGTTTTATATCCCTGCAGCATGCCTTCACCTATCCTGTTTTCTACACTGTCTCATCACAGCAATTCTACTCTTTACATATGCATGGCCCTGTTTTCCACAGAGGTTTCATAGTTTGACCGAGAACTTTCCATCTGCATCCTACTAGCAAACCCTCTTCTTCTGCCAGGACTTCAGAGACTGGTACTGCCTACAGACAGGCATGACCAGTGGCACCCTCTTTTCTAAGGCCTTTTCCTGATTGATCTTATTTACAAACGCTAAAAAATCACAGGGATCTATAAATTTAGAAATTTGGAGTCATGAGATGAGGCAGGGGCCTTATTAAGTTTTGTCTTACTGCAACAAAGCAATGTAGGTGTGCTGCCAGTATCGCTCATCTGTGTGCATCTGATCTCATTTAAGTCTTTCAAGAGCTGGGCTGGCTGGAGCCCCCCAGGACACTCAATGGACTGTGTACTCAGGTCAACAGCCACCCTCAAGCAACAGCTGCTTGGCATGAGCCAGCAGTGTGTGCTTACTGCCCGGAAGGTCAATCATACCCTGGGCTGCATCAACAGAGGGGCAGCCAGCAGGGTTAGGGAAGAGACTGTTTCTCTCTGCTCTGCTCTCACCTGGAATATTGCATCTGGGTCTGAGGCCCCCAGCATAAATAAGACTTATAGCTGTTGGAGCAGGTCCAGAGGGGGCCACAAAGATGATCAGAGGGCTGGAGCATTTCTCCTACAAAGAAAGGCTGAAGGAGTCAGAGTTGTTCAGCCTGGAAAAAAGAAGGCTCTGGGAAGACCTCACTGCTGCCTTCCAGTACTTCAGAGAAGCCTATGAACCGGAGGGAGACTGACTTCTTGCATGGTCTGATACTTATAGGACAAGGGGGAATGTTTTTGAACTAAAAGAGGGGAAATTTTGGTGGGATATTAGGAAGAAATTCTTTCCCCAGAGGGTGGTAAGGTGCTGGCCCAGCTGCCCAGAGAAGCTGTGGTGCCCCATCCCTGGAGGCGCTCAAAGCCAGGTTGGATGGGGACTTGGGCAGCCTAAGCTGGTGAGGGTCAGCCCTGCCCATGGCAGGGGGTTGTAACTAGACAGGCTTTAAGGTCCCTCCCAACCAAGCCATTCTGTGATTTTATGACTAGTCTGCCTCTAAGCTATCTGAAAAGGTAAAGAACTATGTCAGACTTTGGATGAAAACTTGATGGCAGGGAACTCCTCAACATGACACGAGATTCTGAGGACCAGCACCTCCCTAGCATGAAATTCTGTAGCACAAAGGACTACCACAGTTCATGCTACTTTGTATGCTGAGCAGAAACAACCAGTAGTCGTTGCAGAGAGATCTTAATAAATTAGAGGGCTGGGCATTCACCAGCCATATGAATTTTAACAAGAGTAAGTGACAGATTCTGCACGTAGAATGAAGCAAGTTTGACATGAGGAGGATGAGAGGCTGGAGAGCAGTCCCATGGAAAGGGATCTATTTGGGGGTCCTGGCTGATTACCTGACCTGAATCAGCAGTGTTCCTGGCAGCCAAAAGGGCCAACCATACCCAGGGGTGCATCAGGTACAGCACTGCCAGCCAGAGAGGGGAGGAGTTGTCCCACTGCTCTGTGCTGTGCAGTTGAGCATACAATACAGGAAGGATATAAAACTATAAGAGAACATCCAAAGGAGGGCTATAGAAATGAGAAAGGGTCTAGAGCGGAAGATACATGAGGAGAGGCTGAGGATCCTCAGTTTTTTCAGTGCAGAGGAGCTGATGGGAGGCCCGAAGGTGGCTGCAGCTCCTTTCACAGGGAGCAGAGGGGCAGCGCTGAGCTCTGCTCTCTGTGACAGCGACAGGGCCCTTTCAACTCAGGATATTCTATGAAATATGAATTTATAATGAAAAAAGCCCGCATTACTCACAAAGCTCTACAGAAATAAAAATGACAGACAGAAGACAGAGTACACTGTAGGCAGGTGCACCACCAGGTACATTTAGGAGGCTGCAAGCTAGAAATCATAAAATCATAAAAATAGAATCATAGACTGGCTTGGGTTGAAAAAGACCACAATGCTCATCTAGTTTCAACCCTCCTGCTGTGTGCAGGGTCACCAGCCACCAGACCAGGCTGCCCAGAGCCACATCCAGCCTGGCCTTGAATGTCTCCAGGGATGGAGCATCCACAACCTCCTTGGGTAAGATGTTCCAATGCATCACCACCCTCTGTGTGAAAAGGCAAACTTGAACTTCGAAGAGGCAAAAAAATAGTACCACATTATATATATAGATTGTTAACTTTTAAGATCCAGAGAAATAATATTTGTGAGTATATTTCAACATGCACTTTTTTTCTTATATTATAATATTCTGTGGTATAGAATGGACTTTGGGATAACTTTACAAAGGAAGAGATTGAAAACTAAGTCTGCTCTATTCTGAACTGGTGACAGATGGAAGAAATTTTATTTACTTTTAATGCAGGCAGTGGAAGCTGGCACACCTCAATATCTAACCTTTAATAGTACAGCAGCAGGTACACTGCTTTTTTCTCTTCTATCTGCAATTAACATAAATAACACGTGAATGTTACTTAGAAGTTCTGCCATTTTACAAATATTTTTCAGATTTTACATGGAGACTAAAAGAAAGGTTCCCTAAATGCGAACAAACAAGAACACATCCCAATTTTCATTATCAGACAGTAATCCTGATGCTTGAAAGCCAGCATCAGGAGCTACCTGTATTCCATAGGAAACTCTTTACAAGACCCCAGAAAACAATAGGAGGAGAGTGGAAAAATGTGAAGTTACTGACTCAAGTTCCTGTCTGTGATCTCAGAGTCCTGCTGTGTCTGAAAGCAACACAGAGCTACTATATACTCTGTGCTGGCACCGAGCTACCTTGAAGACTTCCCCTGCACAACTTGTCCTTATCTTCTCTGCTTAAGTCATCACTTCAGAAAAACAAATATTATATGTATATATATATATGTGTGTGTGTGTGTTTTTGTGTAACTTTTTAAAAATCTATGTAGTGATCAAATATATATATGTATAACTGGTTCAAGCAGGACTTCCTGGCTTTAATTTGTTAGCTTGCATTGTCTCACTTCTTATGCATAAACACAACTCTAGTACAGAAGTCTATCACAGTTTACTTTAAGTTCCAAATCCATGCAAGTGAATCCCTTTTCAGAGAAATAAGAAGCATAAACATTGGTTTACAAAATCCATGTTTTAGAAAATGTGCTGCTTAATTCATGGCACTTGTAAACAGATGAAAGCATTAAGAGCACTTGGTATTAATACTGCAGGAGCCCTTGGGAGGAAAAGAGACTTCTAAGGACTCCAGGACTTCACATTCTTTGCCACTTAGCAAAGGTAACATAAAATTACAGGCATTACACTAGGGATGAAGAGCTGAAGAAATGACTCAGAGCCATGTATGGCAGTGAGCAGGTCAAAAACCGAGCAAGGAAGATGGAAAAACAGACAGAACTTGAATAGAGAAACAAACAAAAAACAATCCACCAGGTACAGATGTACTTAAAATTTAACAGCAAACTAATCAATGGAAGACAAAAAGAAATAACTGCTGTCAAAACTCAGGAGGTAGGAATTTAATTTCCCCCTGAAGACTAGCATTAAAAATTGCTTCAAAGCAAACAATACTTAAAACAGAGTTCACAGCCAAAAGCACAGAAGTTGTATAAACCAACTGATGAGAACTGGCTTGCTCATTTTGTTTAAATTAATGAATGTTAATTATATCCTAAGGGAGACTCAGAAGAGTTTGCTACAGACAGAATGCATAATGCAGATTTTAAAGGAGTATTTGAGATGCTCCCACCAAACCTTAACTCATTTTTCATTAATATTCCTTTCAGTGGGAATTCCCAATTGAAAAGATATTCACCACGTTCTCACTTACATTGCTAATGAGAAGACAAACTGGTTTCTTTCTGAAATTGCTTGCCATGGCCATTTGTGAGAATGCGGATGAGGAAATCTCAGTTTCACTAATGATACATTCACGCCACAGAAGACACGAGAGTATTATAAAAATACCAATAGCGTGTTGACAGCTTTGGATACAGCAGACTTTGATCAACTGGTGATTCCTTTAAATTATATCTGCTGGAATTACACGACTTATGAGAAACATTAGCTTTATATTAAAAATAGATAGAGATTTACTGCCAAAGTCAGTGCCTCGAAAGCCTGCATCTTCAAATGTCCCGTGCTAGATAAATCAGCCAACATAAAATAAATGCCCTCGATCTCTGGAACCCTAATTGCTGGTTTAAGGCAAAGGAGAAACCTGGAAATATCAATATAATCACTTAAACAAATACAAGACCGCAATGTACCACAGCCAAGTTTCCAAAGTTTACACCCTACTTCTTCACACGGCAGAAAAGGGCAGTGAAAACTCACTGCAACTACCAGAAACAGCAGAGGTGGCCAGAGCAGCTAGACAGGGACTCTTAAGAGCAACCTGTGTGTGGAGAAACGTGTACAAAGCCAATCTGTATGTTTCTCAAAAGGTATGCACTTGAAAAGAAAATGGAAAATGTTTTTTTCCCAGTCCTTGCAGTAGATGCTGTGGACTTCTCATCCTCTCTTCATAACCATGTCCCACCTTCAGCAGCAACCTGGAGTCCCTTTGCTAAAGGAAGGCTGACATCTACCAGTACTGATCAAAGTCTGGCACGAATGACCAACTCCAGCAAGCAAGTAGGCAAACAGCTTCAAATAACTGAGTTTACTTAATTAGGATATAGACCTTTAACAGCTACTCCTACCAATCTTGACTGCCATCAGATACAGTTCAGTACTGAAAAACTGTTCAAGTTCCATAAACATCCTGAAGACAGCAACTAGAAGCTCTTAGAAAGAAGCAGCCAAACTCAGAGCAAAATACATATTTTTATATAACAGAAGATTTATGGCTTTGTTTAAATTCTAGTCATATCACTCACATTTCTTCTCTGAGCATCAAAATATTTCACTATTTCATTAAAAGGGGACATGTACCAAAGATCAGACCTTTTTACCTCATAAAGACAGTATAGGCCTCTATCATATTTCACAGTTAGAGAAACATCAATGCTTGAAAAACTCTGTTGCGAAATTTCGGGGCTTGTTATAGACAGACAGACAATCTAGTTGTTTCTCACACAGGCCTGACATATCTGCAAAAAGGGAGCACATAACACACTAGACAGAAAAATCCATACAAAAAGCACTAAGCTAGTAAAAATTCTCTCAGAAAAAAAAAGAAAAAAGAAAAAAGAAAATCATCTAAATTATTACTAAGAATTAATACATCCTAAATGAGATGGAACTTTACCCAAAATCCAGCTGGAGGTTAAAGACCAAAGACACATCCCATTCCCTGTAACGCTCACACCAGCCTGCAACCCTGCCAGGTCCCCTTGCCCCATCTGGGAGCTGAGCTGCCCCACAGCCCCTGGGTTACAGTGGGCCCCACTCACCATCCTGGCTCTGCTCAGTGCCTAGGGGACAGGGGTTGCAGCTACTGGGGTAGGCCCTGACCCACTGCCAGCCTCTGTTGCACAAGTCCCAGCAGTAGGCGAGGAGTCACACAAGCTACATCCTGCACTCACTCCTCTGCCCCTTGGCACTACAGAGGCTCTCTGGCATATTTCGCTTGCAAAGCAACCAGTTCCATAGCAGCCTGCCACATGCCAACATCTGCCAATGTGAAACTGGGTGAATGCCTCAAGCATGATGTGACAGAAAAGCATTCTGTTTCACCAAATCCCTGATCCAGCTGGCTTCCTGGAAAGGAAAGAAGATACATTGGGAAAATGAAGATACATTAGGAGTAGGTTTCAATCATCTCAAGAGAACTTGCTTTCCCAGCAAGAACTGTTAGTAGAAGCAATCCATCAGCCAGTGCCCCTATGTAATACATACTCCAGACTTCAATAGTCTTCAGGAGAATGTTACAGGGCCAAAGTATGTGTATGGCAGATGGCTGAGAACTACAAGCCTTGAGGAGATGCAATCCTGCATGAACTTGCAAACTGCAATAAAGAGAAGCCCACCAAGTCTTCCTCCTCCCCTGTTCATACACAGAGTATCTCACTGATATGGCATTGATTCCTCGCAGCACTTTCCTCAGAGGAAACTACAAGCGACTTACAAAGTATGATTTTAAAAGAACCATTCAAGCAAACATAAACCACAACAGAAGCTGTTGCTGTTGCTTGAACAGTGTTGGGCTTTTCAGTCAAAGCTTATTTAAATAGTGCCACAGCTAATTCACCCAGCCACAAGGTCTTTGTTACACCTTTCCCTGGTGTGTTCCGGCCTTTTGTCTGCCTCACTTACCATTGTGCCCTCATTTAAATCAGGCCCCAAACGTTCTAGAGAACACTTCTTGGTGTGAACTGGCACCCTGAGAAGCATCAGCCTCCACACCACAGAAATCATTAGCAATACATTAATTTATTGTGTCGTGTGCCACAATATGGAATTTTTCTTTTCCCCATCCTCCTGTTTTTCACTGTCTTTGTGCAATAAAGGATAGCTGTTGCAAGCCAGAAGAGTAAATCTGGAACTGAACTGTACTTCAAAACCAATATCCATCAGCTGCATATAAATCAGAACCTACTTTCATTGTGAGAGGCTTACGTATATGAAAATACTTTGTTACTGAAATTAAGGACTTATATTTAATTCCTCTGTACCGATTCATTTTGGCAAACTGGCTTAGTTTTCCAACAGGAAAAACAGACAGTCATAAACCAAATGTATTATCTTTTGATGAGCTCCAACTTGATTTTTATTGCACATAAGCAACGTATGTGTTTTAATACATTTTTATGTCTAAAATGTCTAAGGCATTTTATAATTATGCCACACATTTAAGATCATAGAATAGCCTGGGTTGAAAAGGACCATAACGCTCACCTAGTTTCAACCCTCCTTCTGTGTGCAGGGTCACCAACCACCAGACCAAGCTGCCCAGAGCCACATCCAGCCTGGCCTTGAATGCCTCCAGGGATGGGGCATCCACAACCTCCCTGGGCAACCTGTTCACCACCGTCTGAGTGAAAATCTTCCTCCTAATATCTAACCCAACCCTCCCCTGACTCAGTTTAAAACCATTCCCCCTTGTCCTATCACTGTCCACCCTCACAAACAGTCACACCCCCTCCTGTTTGTAGGCTCCCTTCAAGTACTGGATGGCCACAATGAGGTCTCCCCAGAGCCTTCTCTTCTCTAAGCTAAATAAGCCCCATTCCCTCAACCTTTCTTCAGAGAAGAGGTGCCCCAGCCCTCTGATCATCAGTGTCATCAGATGTCCCTAAGCAAACTGGCAGGCAAAATTATTGCAAAAGGATGATTTTGAATAATAATAAAACAAAATAACTTAGTGCTGCAGTGCATGCCTTCTGCCATTACTGGTACCTAAGGGGTGCAAAATGTCTTGAAGCTATTTAAAGGCACTGTTTAACATTCTTGGTTTCATGATCCAGTTGTAGACAAACATAAAATCACCAGTCAGAAGTACAAAAAAAAAAAAAAAAAAAAAAAGAATTCAAGTGCTTGTATTTTCTGAAGAGACCATTGGACACATCATCAAGTCCTCAGGCAGTTAACCGCTGCAAACCATCAGCGCACTGGTGGAAAGGATAAAAAGGCGCCGGTGTTACACCAACAGCACTGCTATCATTTATGCAGGTGTTCACCTCTCTTATTAGAGAACTACTCAGAATTTGATGAAATTGATCATACATTTCCTTAAACTAGCAATGCATGCTCACAGTTACGGTTACCTCCTGTTTCTCACAGATACAGATTTCCTATGTAATTATGGTGTCAAGTACCAGAGAGAAACTCAAAATGATAAAGGAATTTCTGAACAAGGAAATGCATCCAGATGTAACCAAAGCAGCAATGAGGCAGACGGAAAGACAAGTCAGGAGAGTGCATGGGTTTACCCCAAAAAGCAACCATCACAAGTCGTATCGTTTGAGTCTTGAAGAGCTGCAGGAGCTTCCTGTGGCAGTTCCCTAACTAAACACACTCACCCATTTGACTTAAATATGATGCACGGCACACATAACAGCAATAATGGTACTTCCTCCTCATATGAATGTTTTCAGCCACAGTTTTCCAAGTGTGCTCTCCCACCAGATAAATCATTCTCAAAGGGGATGCAGACAGAGGTTAATCAGCTCCCTTAAAATCATGAAAATCAGCGATAGAAAGCTGAAGCAAATTACCAGCCAGATGCTTTCACAGAAAACACCTCCAAGAATTCATCTTTCCTTCTTCTTACATTAATAAAGAACATACCCAGCTTCCAACATGCAATCACCTACTGTGCCACTCACATCTACTCCTTTCCCAGAAAAAGTAAACTACAGGGAAGACCTTGTTATTTGTTCTATTATTTATTACTATTTTTTATGTAATCACTTCACTGACAGTGCATCTGGGCGGCCTAGAGCAGGGGATGTCTGCAAGCCAACATGCTTTTAATCTTCATGAATAGCTGGACAGAGTCACGTTAACTCCGGCCTGTTTTACTTAGGAGTGACACATTATAACTAGAAAGCCACAGTGGATGGACTCAGGATGGGAAGATGCAAATTAAGTCATTATTTTAAGTGCACTGTCCAAAAATTGAAAACTTTAAAAAGAACTGCAATTGGCAGAGGCCTACAACCATATGGCAGCTGGAAGCAATATCTCACCCTATCTGGCCAGCCACTGTCAGGAAGTCTGACAGAAAGACCTCAGTGGGACACCAGTAAGGCCCACAGACCTTACTAGGTTACAACTTTCCTGGGACAGCCACAGAGGAGACAGACTTTGCACAGAGACTCCCTTTGCCAGCCCACACTGGCTAAGTGTAGGCTTTGGGTAAGCCATGCAGCATGACAAGGCACCGCTGGAGAAGCCTGAATACATGACTACTTCCAAACTGCAATACTATTCTTAGTGTACATATGTACGGCAGGTCTAAATCCGGCACTTTAAAAAGCAGTGACATTTCCTGAAAAGAAGAAAGGGGCAAAAAATAGGCAAGAATGGAATCAGTTGTCTTTAATTCCATCTCAAAGTGGAAGAAAACCTGTCTATTCAAAGCTGTGTAAAATGTAAGATTGTCACAGCTGGGAAAAAAGGGTTTCTTTCTTTAACAGCAACGTAGTAATTTCAGAAGCATCGAAACAAAGTTTCACTATAGCACAAGCTTCCAAATCATCCAAATTACATACACGAAATATTCTCACACATGTATATTTTTATCCACTGCACTGCAGCAGAAGATAGCAGTAACATAAAACTTATTGTCATATGCTTTTCTCTAAAGCCTCAGAAGTTTTCTCTGTGCTTCCACAAGGGACGCAGCTGCATGTCACAATTTGAACACCGTACAAACCCAAGAATTACATGCATGTATGCGAGTATTTACTCACCAGTTCCAAACAAATCAATACAATCGAGAATTATTACAATGTGTATCTTGCATGTTTTGGACATGGCTTTTTACTCCTTGAAAAAAGCTATAAACAACCCTCTAGCATCTCACAAAAGCAACCCAAAACACCCATCATTTCACATATTCTCACTAATTTATTTTTAGGCCCTAAGCATCAAGTAAAACTTGGTATCTGAAAACAGCTTCTAGCCTAAATCCCACTTATGTCATCTGTTCTCAGACGCAGACACATTTTTATCCACTAAGCAAAACATGAAGTTGTACAAGTGGTATCTGCTCAAACGGCAAAAATCTATGCCAAAAATGCCTGGCTTTTCCCAGCTGCCATCACACATGCTGGCAGAGGCTGGGTGATCTGATACAGCTGGGAGTGCCTCCATCTCCAGGGATGTGCTGCAGAAGGCCAGCTGAATGGCACAGCACCATTCAGCACCAGTAACAACGCACGTCCCACCCCCACTGCCAGTTTTGTGTCAATGCACACTACGAGGTGAGAGAAAGCAGCTCCCAGCTCAGCAGCCCCAGCGTTGGATGCACCAGAGGTCACTTGGGCATGCTGGTACCAGGATCTGAATGCGCGCTCATGTTAAATGCATTCTCCTTCCACCTTCACAGAACTTAGGAAGAAGATGTAATTTTAGACATTTCTCTGAGGAAAAAACCTGCAGCTGCCAAGAAACACTAGTTAAAGAATAATGTGAGGTGGGGGAAGGATTTCTAATCATCCTGATTTTGCACTTGATAGGACTTTACTTTCCATATAACCGTTGCTTTCACGTTTCTGTGCATTAGGTACACAGCAAAGACATCATTTATTTCCTCAAGCACAGCAAAATTTTGTTAGTACTGTTCAGAAAAGCTAACAGAAGACATCACTAAAGTTAAGCTTTCCATATTCATTAATCTGAGTAAATTTAAACTGACTTCCACAGGTGTCTCCGAAGAAATACAAAACCCCTTCCCTCTTCATTGAGAAATATGCAGAAGCACAAGCTAGAGCTGTGCAGCAGAGCCCTTATAGAGCTACTCTGAGTTACAGGAAACATCAGAATCATTACATCACAACCTCTCATTTGGAGCTCCTTTCAAGATATTGCAGCATAAATCTTCAGTCTGAACAGCTTCAATAGTGTTCTTTTAAATATAATTAATAGCTAGAAGCAGTGGCAAAGAACTCACAGCCAGCCTGCAGTATTCTGCATGGTGAGCTTTTAATTTAATGCTCTAAAAAGAAAAAACTGAAGTGATTGCCTTGTGAAATGGACAGTATACTGTAAGTACTTTGCATATCATATATCTTGAGGCATCTAGTCAAATAAAACAACAACAAACACAGCCATTTCAGAAGCAGAAAACTTAGCAAAATATTTTGAGGAAAACTTAATTCATTACCTCAGCTCCTCACAGAGAGCCGAGGGGCAGCGCTGAGCTCTGCTCTGTGTGACAGCGACAGGGCCCGAGGGAACGGCATGGAGCTGTGTCAGGGGAGGGGCAGCTGGGGGTCAGGGAAAGGGTCTGCACCAGAGGGCGGTGGGTATGGAACGGGCTGCGCAGGGCTGTGGGCACGGCCCCCAGTGCCGGAGTTCAGAGAGCATCTGGACAGTGCTCTCAGTTTGATTTTGCGTGGTCTTTGTGAGTCTCTTCCAACTCAGGATGTTCTCTGATTCTGTGATTACCGGTAAACTTTCTGGATAAAAGACAAGTAGTGTGATCAGGGTGGAGGTACGCAGGGTGGGAGTGCAAGCGATGGGGTCCTCTCATCGCTCTCCACTCCAGTTATGCCAGTAGGCCGTGG
Organism: Alectoris magna; assembly: GCA_030625065.1. Lineage (NCBI taxonomy): Eukaryota > Metazoa > Chordata > Aves > Galliformes > Phasianidae > Alectoris > Alectoris magna. The sequence goes on from CM060560.1 coordinate 83,491,832, forward strand.
AGCCATCCTTTCTAAATAATCTCTCCAGATGAAAATGCTCTCAGGACCCTTGTACTGCCTAATTTCTTGTCTGGCAGCATGGGACAGGGGTTCAAGATGTAGGACTACCTAAAAATGTACGTATTTTTGTAGACATCTTACAACCTGTGAGACAATCATACCAATTATTTCAGCGAGCCCTCCGAGACGTCTTATCTGCAGTAACTGAATGGCAAGAAATTTCAACACGGAGTAAAAAATAAAATTAAAGAAAAAAAAAACAACAGGAAAACAGCACTCGTCATTTATATCCTTACAGCACATCCCTGTAAATGACACTCCTCATACACTCTCTGGTCTTCAGTCAGTTACGGAAATTTTACCGGCAGTACGTCAAGACATCTGAAAGCACAGGATGAAGTCCATACCCATCTCCAAACTTCACTCTTACAGTAAATCAGTATCTACATAGTAGACGATTTACACAGGTATTTCAAATTACTTCACAATGGCGCCATGTTTCTGCTATTTTCATCTACAGAGGAGGAAAGTAAGCAACAGCAAAGCAAGCCTACACAACTTGCCCACGGTTACACATGAAATACATAAAGACTCTTCATTTCCAATCCAATGACTCATTCAATAGAATGCTGATATAGCAGCATGCCAAATATTTTTCCTCGTACCTTCATCAGCCACGAATGAAACTCAGTCGTTACCCATTGTGTTCATATTTGAATAGTGGAGGGAAAAAAGTGTATTCCATTAATGCTACTCTTTATGTGTATTGCCTTCAGCTTTCGGAGAGCTGTGACGGCTACAGACAACACAGAAAGAAAAGCACAATGTTCTGACACCACTCAGTGGTGTGAGTTTTCAGTGGAAATTACTACAGCTCACAAGGATGGCCCACTTCACGTGAGAAAATACAGATGCCACATCAAGAAAAGACAACATTCTGGATGGAAATAAATAAGACATCTGCTGCATTTAAGGTCATTTACAAATGTCATTTCTGCCAGGCTTCTCTGTTGCTGGAAGTCTTGCTTATTATTATTATTTAAGAGGAGTCAACTGGTCCAAAAGGACAACTCTTTGGATAAAGCTGTGCCTTAGGACATACTTATCTGCTTGCATTCACATGATTTTTATTTTTCTTTTGTCTTTTATTTGGTCTGCAAGCAACCTGAGGGCAGGCAGTGCCTTTCTGTTCTGTTTTTAGACAGCCTATGGGACATCCAGGTCAGCCTTCTTCACACGCGCATTATCAGTGCACTTGACTTCAGAGGACCAGCACACACAGAACTAAGGACAGATAGGGATCTTGCACATGCTTCTACAAAAGTAGTCACCTAGGGTTAAGGGGCAGACAGCAGGCTGCATTAAAAAAAAAAAACAACACACCAAGAAAAACCTCAGCTGACACAAGGGGCCCCACCCTTGGCAATACAGGACACCAGCTGTTTTAGGGGCTTGGAGATGGCTCCCTGCCTGCTCTTCAGTCCGCTCTAACAGAGAGGAGCTCTGAATAGGAATCAAGGCATTAACTGCAATGCCAAGTTTATTACATCCTTCCATGCGTAGGAGAAAAGTGACTATCTCTTGTCTACTTACAGCATAAACTCAAATGGGCAACAACTGCCCCTCTCTCAATGACTGCAGAACCAGGATGTCTCACTCACCGACAGACTCCTCACCTCACAGTGACATAGCTACTCTTCCCACAACCAGACTTCCATCTGCTCATTTTTTAATACAAATGCATACTCATATTTAAAAGCGTATCACATGTATATATTGTTTTCCATTTGCTTACATTTCATACAGGTTTTAAAAGCAGCTCTATAAAATCACATATGCTTTAGGTGACCCTAATGGCATCTCTCCACCCAACAATGTCCTATTCTAATACAAAGCTGCTTTTTTAACACAGCATAACCACTTCCCCTTTATATATATATATATAGATAGATAGATAGATAGATATACACACACACATAAACCAGAAAAAACAAGATGGGAAGGTCTGTAGGGGAAGGCAAGAGGACTCTGAGGAGGAAGAGTCAATAAAGACTCTCTTTAGTGTCTAGAAAAGGAAAAAAAAAAAAAAAAAGTAAGATTTGTACACTTCTCCGTGGTAGCTTTTGGGTTATGGTGCACAAACATTTTGCACTAAAAATTCCCGCTGTATCAGATTATGAATTCAAGAACTGATTAAACTACTTCCAGTGTTTGAACAACAATCCATTACTGCGAATAAGCATTGTGTGCGGCTCTAGAAGAGATTCTTTGGCGTTGTCTACAAGAAAGCATTCACCTCCTAGTAACAGATCATTAAAGTACATGCACGTATAATCCGTATTCAAGGCAGGCGCACACATATGCATCCTACTGAAACCATTTTATGAAGCTATTTGAGTTTCCTTACGGACTTTCTGTTACCTGATGTGCACAGTTACAGATGGGGACAATGAGGGAAAAAACACCTATTTACAGTTTCACTAGATTTCATGGCAAGAATAAAGATCTGAACAAAGATCATATTTTCCTCTATTAAAAAACAAACCGAACAACACAAAAGAAAGGGAGTGTGAAACCTTAATTCAATGTTAGGGTTCATAAATACAGCTGTTGAAAGCTTAAACTGTTTGGAGCCTTTGACGTTAAGCATAAGAGGAGAATTGGACTTGCAAATGACTGAAAGCTGAAACAAGCAGGCTATTGTGTGGGCAGCTTGAAGATGATATGCAAGCAGTGGGTTTTTGAGACTGGAGAACTTCCATTTGGCCTCTCAGAAAGAAAGAGAACAGAATATTAGCATCCTCTGCAAACTAATTGAAGACTAACACTGACACGAACAGCAAAGTAAGGCATTCACTCATCTTCCTAAGAAAATAAAGGCAGCTTGGCAGCACAGCAGTCCACTGAGAAATGCCAGGATAGAAGTCTCTATTGTCTTTGTTGATTTAGTAGCTGACACGCCTAATACCTTCCCGTTTTCTAAAGAAAAAACACAAAAGCATCTCTTACACTGGAAAGCAGTTAGCTGAAAGAAGCCAGCAAAAACAACAGAAAAACCTAACTTGGACTCAAACACCATCACTGTGCCACCTCATGCCCCTACACGGCCAGAACTACGCTGCAGTAAGGATAGCTCAGGCTGCAAAGCACAGCACCGCAGCGAGCATAATTACCCCAACAGCTGGGAATTGTTTGACACCTTCCCCACCTGGCTGTTTTCTCTGTAGTGCCAATCTGCCGTAACACACCTGCACTTGGATCCACACCTAACCCCAACCAGCCCACTCTGCTCTGACCACAGATGTCTGCTGACCACATCTGCTGAATGACGACCATACGCCACCGGCCTCACCTGCACAGCCTATCAGGGCAGCAATCTCTAACTCGACGAGACACAGCTGCTTTAGAAGAGCGGGTACAGCTACACGTGGATTTTCTCCCACCATAAAAGCGGGCCTGCGTTTCAGCTTATTTCCAGTTCTGCTAAAACCCACTCAAGCAAGCAGAAGTGAAACAACGTAAGGTTGTACTTTAAGCACCAGGCGCACAACGACCTGGCCCCATTTACTCCCCCAGTTGTTACACCGAGACAAGCCTTCTCCACGCTCAACCCCACACGGACACCAAAACCCGACGAAACGCTCCGAGGCGCCCCGCGGTCCCAGCGCCGTGCCGTGCACCCGCTCACCCCGATCCCCATTCCGCGACGGCACAAAGCGCTGCGGCCCGGCCGCCCGCGTGGGGTCAGCGCCCGCCGCCGGCTCCACCGCCCGGGACCCCACTCCCCCGAGCTGCCCGCTGCGCGCCGCCCCTTCCCTACCCTCGTACTCCCGGCTGGGGCAGGCGGCCAGGGCGAGCAACGCGGCCAGGCGCAAGCAGCGGCTCGCCATGCTGCGCGGCGGCGGCGACGGCCCTTCCCGGCTGAGGGCTGCGCGGCAAAGGGGCAGGAGGAGGAGGAGTGGGACGGAGACATCCTCGGAGCGGGCTCCCGGGCTCCGCCGGAGACTCCTCCTCCTCCTCCCGCCGTCGCCGGGGCGCGGATACAGCTCCTCCCCTCTCCGTTCCGCCCCGCGGGGCCCGGGGAGCCGTAGGGGTAGCGGGTGTGCGGATGAACTCGAAAATCTTGAGCCAGAGGCTTGAATCGTGAGGCTAAGAAGAAAAAGTTTGGAGTCCTTGAATATGCCGTTAACTCTTTGAGCTGCTAGGGTGTTCGAGGTCACGCTGTCAGGCTTCCTTCCATAACCACAAAGGCTAGAGGCATTTTTTCCCCCTTCCAGATGAAAGCAGATTCCCTCAGCAGCCTAAGCCTACAGAAGTGAGGGCTGTAGGCAAAGCATCAGATGTTCCGACACGTTTGATTAAAGTTTGAGTTCTGTCAGCCCTGCAGCTTTACTACAACTAAATGTTGGCTTTTTTTTTTTTTTTTTCTTTTTCCCCCCATTTTTCCATATTGAAGAGGAAACACATTTTATGTCCATAAGCAGCTGAAGGTGCGGTAAAGCACTGGCCTAGCTAAAGCGCTGCTGGGAATTGCACAGTAGGACAGGACAGGAGAATCACAGAATCGTAACATCACATTTGGGTTGGAGGGACCTCAAAGCTCACCCACCTCAACCCCCTGCCGTGGGCTGCCCCCCACCAGTTCAGGCTGCCCAGGGCCCCATCCAACCTGGCCTTGGGTGCCTCCAGGGATGGGGCACCGCAACTTCTCTGGGCAGCCTGGGCCTCGCTGCCCTCCAGGGAAAGAATTTCTTCCTAATATCTCACTTAAATTTCCCCTCTTTTATTTTAAAACAGTTCCCCCTCATCCTATCACTGTCAGACTGTGTAAAAAGTCAGACTCCATCCTGTTTATAGGTTCCCCTCAAGAACTGGAAGGCCACAATGAGGTCTCTCCAGAGCCTTTGGTTCTCTAGGCTCAGCCCGGGAGGGCTTCATGGGTCTCACCACGGGCTGCACTATTTGCAGCAAAGCACAGGCACTAAGTGATGGAATAGTTCTTTAAAGACATGACACACTGATGTTCAGGGGAAAGACTGTCCTCTCAAGGGAAAACGGTAGTCTGGAGACTGAGGAGGAAGAGACGTTGATTTTGTCTACTTTTGAGGCTAAGACAAAAGCGGCCTAAGAAATGGACACTCACTATTAATTACAGTAAAAGCCTGGATGTGTGCTGCATTTGGGAGCTTCCTCCCAGATGTTTTCCTCTAATCTGAGCAAAGCACTCCTCCCTACCCCAACACACCACAACTGGCATCATACTGAGCCCTGCCCAGGAGTGCAGTCCTGGGCACAGTGTGGGCGCTGGAACCCCAGCACCAGCTCTTCTCCCAGCGGACCCTGCTCTGTCAGCTGCAGATGCAGCTGGAGGAGGCTGGTCTGTGATATTCAGGTTTTAAATTTTATCACTATGTTAAAACTAACTAAATAAATGAATGAAAGGAGCAGAAATGATGGTAGTGTCTTCTAGTACTAAATTGCAGTTTATCAGCCTAAGGAAAGAAGAGATATCCTCATGAAATGTGATTAGAAAGACCAACGTTACTCTGGAAGTGGAAGAATAAGGAAAAGGGTTCGCTTTAGGCTATTATTATTGGCACAGATGTCATAGAAAAGATTAAAGTTAAAGGTTAGAAGTTTGTAATAAATAGTGATAATCTCTGTGGTTTATCCATGCATCAAGGTAGCAATTCAGCAGGAGAAGATGCAATTCTGCAGTTCGGAGGTGTGCATTCATTCAAATGCGGTTTGGCTCCAGAGAACCCTGCTCAATGTAACACTTATTCTGTGCCTTGGCCAGGATGGCAGTCATGTAAAGTCTCCCAAAAGGCTGGGCCTTGAAAGACAAGTTCAAGACAGTTTTAAAAACCTTTTTTTAAATAATAATAATAATAATTGCAACAAATTAGATTTGTGTGAAGTCGTTTTCTTAAGGGAGCTTTTCATAGGAGAAAATGGTACAGGGAACGTGTTGAACGAGTGTAACATTTACTGAATTTGAAAGTATAGCCTTGATCAATTTTTGCTCCCAGTTCGGCTTTCAAAGAGTCTTAGAGAAAATTCCAAGTATTTAAGCTTGTGGTTCTACGGAGTCCCAGGTACTACTGGCGTTGCACAAGAAGCAACCACCACGCCGTTCATTGAGGATTAACAGCTTTTGGCCATTTAGAGGCAAATGAAATGCAGTCCTCAATTAAATAAAGCTCCTTAAGAATAAAATTAGGTGATGGTACAGGATGAAGGTGTGTGAGAATGTCTTAGTTTAATATATAATAAGTCCCAAAGCAAAAAGTGCTGTAGGAGACTTATAGATGTATTCTTAATATGCCTATGAGTAAATTGAAGCACGTGACTTCTCTTTCATGCTTTTTTAAGTAGAGGTTCATAGGTATGATTTTCCTAGTCTGTACCAGAATAGCTGTAACTTAACTACAGTTCCGGTGATAATACAAAAGCAGCATTTAATGGAGGGGGAAATTCAGTGACATACTTTAATAAAGTTTAACAATCGGATTAAACTTCTTCACCAAATGGTAAAGAATCATAAGAAAAATAAGTGGGGAAAAAAAATAAACAACAACCAAACAAATCCAAAGCAACAAACCAGCTGCATGTAATTAAGCTTTGGAAGCCCCAGTAGGACTCTGTTAGTCATGATAAGAAGACCACAAAAGGAGGGCCCAATGCAGGCTGGGTGCACTTCAGTGCTGGGAGGTTTCTGTGACTCTGACGTAGAGTCCAGCAGGAGGAAACTGAAAAGGATGGAAAGGTTGGAATTGACCTGTGGTGATAACAGGAAGGAAGAGAAGCTCTGGAGTGGACACTGTTGTGATGAGGTAATGGTAGCGCTGAGAGGAAAAGAAAGCAAAAAAGGCTAGAAGGAGGCAGATGGATGTGTGTCGCTTACAGCTCAATCTTGGGAATGAGATATGAAATTTCTCAATCTTACCATAATGCTGCTGTCAACAAATACCTGACAAACCGCTCTGCCAGCACATGTGTTTCAGTTCAGCAGAGCAGATGCTTCATTCAGCGCTGTTTCCAAAACATCTCCACTGAAGACGGCATGTCTATTGAAGAGACTTTGCTCATTTTGCATTTTCTACTAGAAAGCTGTGGGTTTTTTTTCTAAGATATGGACAGAAAACGGAACGCTGGAGGATGGGTCTGGAAGGCTTTTAGCTGATATAAATATCAGAAGGATGTAGTCCAATGGCAGTTCTTGTTCTGTAAGTTTCAGTAACAATGATAATTATCAAACAGTTTATTTTGTGCAGCGATACCCTCCATTTAATGAGCCACTCCTCAAAAAAAAAACAAAACGATACACTGCTCTGGCTGTATATTTCAGGGAAATGTCCTTTGGGACAGCATTCTCTCAATCATAGAATCATTAAGGTTGGAACAGACCTCCAAGTTCATCTAGTCCAACCACCCACCCACCACCAGTATTGCCCATTAAACCATGTCCCTAACTGCCACACCTTCACATTTTTTGAGCACCTCCAGGGATGGTGACTCCACCACTTTCCTAGGCAGCCTTGCTACTCTTCCGTAGAAGAAATCCTTCTGCTGTGCTCCCCATGTAAGTGATATGACCCACGTCTCCTTGGGTCTTGCCGGTCATTGGTGGTCTCATGCTCTCCCATCCTGCAGCGGCACAAGGAAAGTGGTCAGACTAACATTCCCTCATTTTCTCCACTAGCAAAATCTTCACCATGGAAAATTTCAGAATGAGGTCTGCATCAGTCGCATATACATAGCATACATACCCAACAATTCTTTAGGAATACCAGTTGCGTGTTCCTCTTCCACCCAGATGACTCCCACTTAGTTGTCCACTCCAGTGACAAGACAGAAATGGAGCATGGAGGGGAAAGAACCCTGCATAATAGTTTTATGAATATTATGTGGTGCATCAAGAGATGCATGGTGTATCATAGATATATTAAAGAAGGAAAGCTCTGTATGTTTCATTTTGTTAAAGCTGTTAATATCTCTTGAATTCTAGCTGGTACGATCTCAGCTTTTGATGAGTTTAATTGGAAACAGCTGTGTCTAAACTATTTCAACATAAAATGAGAATGATCTTAAAAATGAAAGATTTCTCTGTATACAAATAAAAGAACAGCAACTTGGCCAGATTTAGATTTTGCAATGTTTTTGTTGAGTCATTACTATCTGAAAGAGGCTGGTAATTATATTTTGCAATTAAAATGCAATTCCAGCACTGTCTTAGAAGCAAATAGGTTGAAGTTTGATTGACATCTCATCAGATAAGAAATTGAACAAAGCAGATCTGCTATCAAATCCTTAATTTCCCCAGTTCTCCCCACTACGAGTGGTCTCATCACACTTCACGAGGATGCAATTTATGTTCCTGAAGGAATTTAGATGTAACACGGTGTGAAAATGTAGCCCTTGTGAGCAGTGAATAGTCTAAATTACATAGCTCTTAAGAACACTCTTAGGAAAGTTACAGATCACTGTATTTTAAAGAGAGAAAACTGTAAATGTTTATCATTTTTTTATGCAGCCCTGGGGTACTATTCAATTTGCTCCATATTACTTTTTAATATCTAATTCAAATAGATTTCCTTTCTGCTGCTAATTCACATTTAGATTTCTTGAAACTTTTCTGTGTTGTTCAGCAGCTATGCTGCAAGGTGGCTGTCATAAGTCTGAGCGTTATTCCTTCATGTGGAGGTACTGGATGTAGAGTGCTGACAGTGGTATCAGGAGCGGTAGTGTAACTCAACTGCTGTAAGAACCACCCCTTTCCCAGTCAGCAGGGCATCTGGCCAGTGGCTTTAATGGAAACTGAGCACAGAATGGGCTTTGGGTGTAAGCAAGCATTTCTGGTATACTTAAATAAATGTCAAAAATGTAGATGTCAAAAGACACTGTTGATGGACAGGTTAACGTTGTATTCATAAGTACATTTCAAGTGAGCTCCTGATAATTTTATCGATAGTCACATGAGATTAGCTCGTGTGCATGTGATTGTCAGGGCTTACATTGGTTTATTATTATATTAATTCATTTCAACTACTCTGATGTCAATAGCATGACTTAAAATCTTCCTGAGGGACAAAAGTTGGACACGGCTTGCCTGTTATATAACTATTTCCTGGAAGAAAAAGGAAAAAGTTACACAAAGTTCATTTGATATATTATTATAATTTTCGGGTGTATAAAATATTGCCTAACCAGCATTTTCTCTTCCTTTTTATTTCAGTCATTAGAAACCTGCTTAGGAATAGTAGAGATAAAAATAAATCCTTTTCTTGTAGGAAGGAATAACCCCTAAGACCAAGAAGAGAACCACAGCTGTAGGGGTTATATTCAAATCCCATGAAATGTTCCATGCAACTGGAACAAGTTGTCCAGAGATGTGCTGGATGCCCTGCCCCATCCGTGGAGACACCCAAGAGCAGGCTGGACAGGGCTCTGAGCAACCTGATGGAGCTGTAGGTGTCCCTGTTCATTGCAGGGGAGTTGGGCTGGATGGCCTTTAAGGATCCTTTCCAACTCAAACGGTTCTGTGGTTCTATGTAAATGTATGTATTAAATGGTATTTTCAGATCACATATCTTTGATCATTTATGAGCAAACACACACTACATGTGTGTATGTATATGTATCTCAATATATGTGTACACACACATGTATATTTGTCTACATCATAGAATATCCCGAGATGATGATTGCCCAGCACTGCCATTTGTCAAGATCTCTCTGCAAGGCCTCTCTACCCTTGAGGGAGTCAACAGTTCCTCCGGTTTAGTGTTGTCCTCAAACTTAGCATCTGCTCAAGTCTTGCATCCAGACATCATCTCCACGAGACCTTTCCTTTACAGATAAAGTATTTGATCCTCTAGAGAAGGGTGTGGTTTAAAAGGCTTGTAGAACATCATTTATTTTGTTGGATTGCTTTCTAAATTTCTAAAATATCAAATAAAAGCATAGGAACTGAAGAGAGCTTGCAAATCTCCTGTTTATGCCATTAGCAAAATGTACTTAGTGTCTTTTTCTAGTTGGACATCCGAAGCTGCCTCTGGGAGACTGTTGATATTGCAGACCATTGCCTAATCACACAACTACTGCCTCACAGGAACTGTACTATTGAAATCATGAAGCATTTGCAAGAAATAGTATCTGTCTATCTATCTATCTATCTATTTATTTGATCCGAGGAATGGAACAACTCCCCTGTGAGGACAGGCAGAGGGAGCTGGGGCTGTTCAGCCTGGGGAACAGAAGGTTCCGGGGAGACCTGAGAGCAGCCTTTCAGTATCTAAAGGGGGGCTGTAAGAAAGGAGGGGGCAGACTCTTTAGCAGGGTCGGTTGTGATAGGACAAGGGGAAATGCTTTCAAACTAAAAGAGGGAAGATTTAGAGTTATATGGAGAGTTATTGTATAGAGTTACTGGTTATAAGGAAGATATTTTTTACAATAAAGTGATGAGGCACTGGCACAGGTTGCCCAGAGAGGTGGTGGATGCCCCACCCCTGGAGACACTCAAGATCAGGCTGGACGGGGCTCTGAGAAATCTGGTGTAGCTGCAGGTGTCCCTGTTCATTGCAGGGATTTGGAGTTGATGGCCTTTAAAGGTCCCTTTCTGCTCAAATGATTCCATGATTCTGTGATTTATCTATTTATTTATTTATTTAATGGTTCCGGAAATAAAATTTTTGAGTAATAAACCTTTTCAGTTGTCATGTCCTTTTAGTCATTCATTCATTCCTTTAGTGGTGAAATCTTGGACTGGATTTGTATTTCATCTCCCAAAGGGAGTGGAAACAATGGTTCAACAATCAGTTCAATGGTTTTCTGTAAGAATCAAGCTACATTCTTAGCTGTAGAGATACACAAACAAATAATAGTAATGAAATACTGTTAATTTCAGGAGATAGCTTCCTTTATGAAGTCTTTTAAGTGCTATCAAGCATGAGTTGTTCTATGCCAGCACTGATCCTGCCCTATGGGAATCTTTTAAATACATTAGGAACTCTGAAGATCATATGAGAGATGCAAAACATGAGCTATATCTTATTGAGAGGCAAATGCATACAGCAGCTTGTTTGGGATGCACATCGTAGTTCAAATTTTATCGCTGGAGTTCACGTAAGAGAAAGTTTCATGAATAGACTCGTGAAAAAAATGACTCACAGAGAAATCCCTTACTGAAAGAATCAGTTACTCATAAAATGCCGTACCTGAAGCATGGTACACTTCAACTGACAGATTTTTTTTCTGAATGTGTGCATGAACCATCAAAAAAGAGACTTGTTCTTAGCAGCGAACAGTTGCTTGTTAGATTCTGCTCCTCCCCACTATATATAAAAATAATGATAAATGATGCATGTAACAACTTCTAATATAGTTGAGCTTCATTTAGGACTTTCTCAAGCTTTTACACTCTTAGCCAAACCTAACAAACAGTTGTGTGACAGTTTCATAGAATCATTATGATTGGAAAAGACTGCTAGGATCATCCACGGGTGTCCAAAATTTGGCTTGCCTGTGCTGCACTGAGTGAAGAGGAATTGTCTCAAGTTGCATAGACATTGGTCTCCAAAAGTAATGCCTCCTGTTTATTTTCATGGAAACTACAACAAGAGTGAGCACACTAACTCTGTTTGATAGAGCAAATTCTGTGCTACAAAACGCTTTTTCGGCACAGTCACAACCATTAGCTCAGCTCTGCATTTTCACCAGTGATGAACAAGAGCCTGCACGCCATGCTTATAAAAGTCTGCACCCGCTGCTGCTGCTGGCACTGCTGAAACACTCCACCCACTGCTTCACTGTGCTCACATCATAGAATCACAAAAGTTGGAAAAGACCTCTAAGATCATTCAGTGCAACCATGCACCTATCACCAATATTTCCCACTAAACCACATCCCTCGGTACAACTTCTAAATGATGATGGACTACATCAACAGCCTTCTCCTCATCCACCAAGAGGGTCACTCGATCATAGAAGGAGATGAGGATGGTTAGGCAGGACCAGCCTTTTGTGAACCTGTGCTGGCTGTGCCTGAGCCCCTGGCTGTCCTGCACTTGTCACACAATCACTCAAGAAGATGTACTCCACGATCCTCCCTGATACTGAAGTCAGGCTGGCAGGCCTGTAGATCCCTGGATCCTCCTTCTGATCCTTCTTAGAAGGGTGTTACATGTGTAAGTCTCTGGTTGTCTGGGACCTGTCTTGTTGACCAGTACTACTATGCAATTGTTAAGGTACCAGAAAACTGATAGAGTATCTTTAACTGCTTCTTGGGGACCAGCATAAAGAAAACCGCTGGCTTCAGACCGAGATGATGAGCTATACATTCGAAGAACACAAACTCCACCTAGTGGTAGATTTGCTGCTGAAGTTTTAGAGAACCAGGAATTCCGAAGCACAATCTGTCGTACGACAGGGCTGTGAAATCAAGGAATACATATTTAAACTACCTTTGGGAAAGTAACGTAGACTATATGCACCACAAGCATTTCTACAACCTTTTCGCTATTGTTGAGTCAACAAATGCCTATTAATAATAAAAATGTTTTTATCATGACTATGAGCTTGTTGAAGATTTAAATTAAGACACACGTACACGTAACTGGTTTTATTTGTTTAATCTTTTTTATTACCAAGAAAGAAACGTAAAAAAAGATATCTGAATAGATTAATCTGCTCCTGCTTTTTCCTAAGCAAACTGGATCATCTGGTGCGGACCAGGTAAACGTGCGAGTCCCTTAAACTAGCTTTGGTGTACATCAGTTTAGATTCCATTACGTAAACTTCAGTAGCATCAGCTGTAACAGTAATTACCACTCTCAAGTAACATTTTCCACTAAAATAGTTCACATTTAAAAGAAGAAACTGTTCTTACAGTAATAACTTGTGATTGAATTTCTCCCCCTAAAAAAATAACTAAAGCTCATTTAAATTTATGAAGATACCATTTGGTCTGTCTCTCCTTTTCCACTTCTTTAATATTCACAACAGTATCCAAGCAGAACAGACACAAAATGTGCATTCAAGAAAATAAGAAAAATATGTAAATACAGTGAACGTTGGGAAAAGGCTCGTGTGAGGTTCATTGCAAAACCTAAGAGGAAAATAACAGATCAAAATAAAAATACCTTACGTAACTCTGGCAAAGATGACCAAATCATCCAGGTTTTTAGTGTTTTGCTTTACGTAGCATAAAGGAGACCCCATGAACGCATCTGGGCAACTGACATACTTACAGGAACTAAACGTTCAGCTGCATCAACTTTCCAGCTAAACACAACCCCAGACACTTACAATTCTGTTATATGTAGCTTAAGCAACTTTGGAACTAGAAAAAACTAATTATCCAAAAGCAAACATGGCCAAAGGCATACTATATTTGTATGCCACTGAAATGAAAATAGAAAAAAAGATCCCTAGGTTTTCTATAATGACCATCTGTCCCTTGCAAAGTATTCTGACTAGCACTCAGTTTAGCATTAATTCTTTATATATATTTTTTTTTCCTAAAGTTTGTGCTTATTCATAAAACCTATGCATATTTGAGTAAGGGGCAAGCAGATACTGGATCAGATTCATCACAGTAAGGGTTATATTTCTTCTTTATCTGAACAATGTTCAGAAATCTAATTCCTTGTAGATGGAGTCCTGCTAATTAGATTAGTGGGGTTGCGACTTTTCCTTCTTGGACTAATTAAAAGAAACCATTTTGCTCATTTATGCCACATCATGGATGTTTGAAGACTATACAATTGGAATCCAATTAAAATTACAGCACAGATACCCATTTCTTATCCTGCCTGACTCTGTGAGGAGAGAGTCTGTCACCTTACGCTGATTTCAGCAAGAAGGAAGGCATTCAGCAGCTCCCAGAGTTGAGAGGTTTCTGCAGTCCCAGGTTTGGCAGCATACTGACTCACACACTTCTGTCACTATTAGAGGTATAGTTTCCAACTACTGCCATGTTGGAAATCAGGCACGTACTAAGTAATTTCCTCCATGAGGGCCTCAGTGTTGAATACTTGAGGCATTTATTGCTATTTTTCTAAGTGAAAACAGAAAGAGGCATACATATTTCTAAGTAATAGAGCATCCTCTTTAAAATGTGAACTTCAATGTCCTTACTCAGTTTGGCAATCTTACATCAAACATTTAGAGTTTTGCAAGAGCATCATACTGCTTAGACTGAAACAGAATAAAGTTATTTAGTAAAAAACAGGACATGTCCGTATCCAACTTCACATACAAAAATATATTCTGTTTTACAACGCTAACAGTTAAGGCCACAGAACTCCAGCAAGATTCTGATAAACATCAACTGCAACTGTTAAACTTACCAATAAATACCAAGAAAATGGTCTGCATGTTTAAAATCACAACAATCAAATGAATAAAATCAAACCGTCAACAGCTCCAGTAACTCGTAACTGTTTTCAAGTATAAACTGCACTATGTGCTTTAAGACTGTCACATTCTTACATATTATCACAGTGTTAGAGTAATACACAAGTAGAAGATTTTATCCTTCCATCCTGGTCAGTCACAGTTTCCTTGGAATTCTCCAATGTTTGATTCTGGTTTTCATCTTTGCTGTCTTCACCAGCTAAATCTTCCCTTTCTTTTTCTTGTTCACTTTGGAGTGGTTCACTTTGGAGTGGCTTTTCAGATACATCTTCCTTTCTGTTACATACATTCTTCTGGCCTGTCAGTGGTTTTCGTTTAAACAGGGAAAACTGGAGTAAAAACAAACAAACAAACAAGACACGTAAATAACAGGCCCTAAACAGCTGTGGAATTCTACATTCAAAAAAACCAAAACAACCACAAATTATAAGGCAACCTCAGGGAGGCCAGAAACCTCAGGTAGAGCAAAGAAAGGCAAAAGCTCACTTGATCTTGACTTTCAATGAAAGTGGGGCCTCACGATCCTTCTTTTTTGGGTTTTAAGAATATATATATGCAGTCTTAAAATCAGGGCATGTTGGAAATATATACAAGGTCCAGCTGATCTGCTGTTTTCAGAGGGAAATATGGTGGGAAAATTGTTTAGTTAATCACTCATAAGAATCAATTCTTAAGTTGTCACCGCACAAAAACCTGATGTGACAAGCTGCCTGTCTGTCTTATGGGCAAGCTATACAGAGTCAGGTGATAACGGGCTTTATTTCATTTCTACTGTCAGAGGTGCCAAGATCTATTTTAATAGCACAACTAGAAAAAAACATGCTCTCACTCTTACCAACACGTACTGCCATTCACTGTTCAGAACTACTCACTAGGCTCATTAAAGCAGTGTGTGAGAATCTGCAGACTCGATTATATACTTGCCTTTAGAAGAAACCAAACTACCCTAAGCATCAGTTGCATACACAAACAATGATTTCTGATATATAAATACATAAATAACTGAAACTCATTAAATAGTCTTTTTTAAACTGAGGATTTCTGATACGAGAAGGTCAAGCATCACATGGTTATTCTTTAAGAGCAAGAGAAATAACTGCCGACAAGAAAAAATCTTTTTGAAGCATCAGAAGTACAGAGATATTACTTACTTTCTAGCTAATTATAGGAAAATCTTATTTTTATTTACTTGCTATTTCTTTCAGTACAAAGTTTACCACTGTGTATGTCTTAGACGACTCTCTAATACAAGCTCCGTCAGAGTACGATGTATGAACTGAAGAAATATTTCAAGTCAAGGGTATACACCGTACTTATATTTTTAGTGTAACAGGAGTTAGTCACAAAACTGCCTCTTAACTTTTTATAGTTCTACAAGAACAGTTTTTACTGCAGTAAAATAATACCTAAGACAGTTACTCACGTTCTCTGTTTTTCATGAAGTATATACTAGCTTCATGACTTCTATTTACGTGGCCTATTATGAAATGTAACCTATTTTCAGCCTAATATTATTTTTCCATCAGATAAGCTGGTGTAAAACAAGAAGATATAGATAGACGCAAATATATAGATGACAAGTAAGAGTGCTCAAGATTTCGGTGATTACTTTTAACAATCTTGTTACCTTCGATCCATAATTGCAGCGTCACTTCACAGATACGATAGCAGCTATTAAATTCTGTTAAGCTACTGACAACGACTATTTTATCTGTTCATTTAAATCTATGTATTACCTGCCTATAGTGTGATGCTTCTGGATCAGATCCAAAGAACCGTACAAAGTCATTGTTTTGCTACAGCTGGCCACATTGCCTATGGAATTATCTAAATGTTACGGTAACCTCCCATCATGCTACAACGCAGTTCCCCTAATGTTATAATCACTCACAGCTTTCAATATGAATATCTTCTCTTCTTCCACTAACTGTACCTATCTTTCATCTTCATTTTGGAGTTAAAGAGCCAGGAAATACACAGCACATAGGCTCTAAGACCCTCTATACCTTTAAAGGCAAGGAGAAGAACTGTAAAAAACACACCAACCTGCATGTCTGACAGCCTCTATCAGAAACTGCTGATACACATGTTTAATATATGTAAGGATAGACAACAGGAGATAGAGCTGCTTTAAACCAGCTCTGGATAACCCCAGAAGAGTAGAGGTCACAATCCAGTAATAAAGAAAGAATTAATTACACCTTTCCAAGGATCAGAGCTCACCAAACACTCCAAAGGAGGCAATCTCTAAGCAGAGGTGCTTCCCTTGCAGCTGCCAGTTCTTAAATGAAGTTAGAGAGAGGTAAAGCCAGGGTCCATCCCTTCTAGTCGCACAGATGAACTGAGGTGAATTGCTTCCACCAGCGCTCCCAGGGCTGACTACACCCCTTTAGCATGTGCTCAATCACTGGCTCAGGCTGTGACCTAATGGTTACCATACAATATGCAAGCTTCCAAATTCTCTCATTTTGATCCATGGACAGTGCATAATAACCAGCTCTTCCACAATAAGCAACACATACAGGGATATCACAAAATGAAATCAAATTTTAATCAGAAATAACAGGTTGCTCAGCAGCTTAACTGTTTATTGCAGTTCAGGTAAATTAGGTTGTTTGCTTCAGCTCAGTAATTGCTTAGCACCTTCCTGTTCACTGCTGAAATTAAAAGGAAAAGCCAGACTACGTACCTTTTTTCTCCCAACTATTCCTTCAGCTATTTGGTCCTCAGTGTTCTCTGAAGAATCACTCACAGTGCGATTGTCAGTACTTTCTTTCTCTATGATAACACAAACTTTCATATTAAACTTCCTTCTGATTCTCAGAAATTAAGAGCAGGAAAAAGCGTTATTCAAATGATTTTTGAAGTGAAAGTCACTAAATACAATGTAGATCTCAAGCAACCAGAATCTCCAGTTCAACATGCCCAGCTTCTCTACACTTCTCTGCACAGCAGCTTTGTATTATTCTTCAAATGCTCGATTTTCAGGAAATGAACACACATGGCAGTAACATGATGTAAAATGTTTTGACTTGGACACTCATAGTTTCCTCTTGTGGACAGGAGACAATGTCTTGTAAACAGGTTTTTAAAGTATAATCTAATTTGGAAATGCTGACTTTAAAAGCAAGAATTATTGTTCAGCATTAATCTTTATTCCATAGAATTTCCTGGTAAAGGGAAAGCTTTTCATGTGAGTCAATGTTCCTGTGTTTATATTTTCCTATACTCCCTGCATGAATGATACAAAACAACTTCGTATCAAAACCTCCACATTGCTGGATGATGGAAAAATGTTTAAGCATCCATTCCAAACAAGCTATTGCAATTATAATAATGAAGATAAATGGCATAGTTTCATAATTAAAGCAAGTGGCCTTTTTTATACCATGCTTGTCTTTTCTTTTGAAAGAGCAATCATAGATTATTCTAGAATTTCTGGAATAAAGGAAGCATTTTTGACTTGTCTTGCAAATATGGCACCCAACTTCACACTCCCGGATTTCCTAAAGGACTATCTGTCATCAATATACTCAAACTGTCTTCAAGACTGCAAGCAACATCTAGACTCACATCTAAGCATCTTTGAACAGCGCTGAGTAATTACCGCATTGCGTGGAAAATAGTCTGTTGTGAACACCATGAGGAAACTTCAGTTGACAGGGAAGGAAACAACTGACAAGCTTCTCTGCTGAAGAAACACGGCTCCTAAAGAAGCTGCTTGAGAAATAATCCAATTGCTATCACTTTGTCGCCTTCAAACTAGAAACACTCATTTTAAGGAAGATAACCCTGCCAAGAGAAAGTCTATTTTTCTGGGCATCCTCCAGAACATAACTGGAAAAAGTGTTTTTTAGTTCCAACGCATTAACAATTAGTAATAATTTTTCCCTCTCAAATTTCATTCTCTTAATAAATGCTTTACCAATCGCTGATGGAAACTATATTGTTCAGTATTTTTATAGTAGAGATTGTGTAGAGATCTTTTGAAATGTTTCATTCATTTTAGAATGTATGTAGTGGTCCAATTCTCAGGAATTGTATTCTTACCCTGCTGAATGATGGTCTCTTTCTGAGTAGTCTCTTCTGTCTATAGAGACAAAACAATGAAATTTCTACTTTCAAACTTGCTAAAAAATAAATTGCTTAACTATAAACACCTACATATGTATTTTTCCCTCTATCAAAACCACCCGAAAAAAAACAACTTTGCTTTTCCAAGCCAGCTACACATATATTGAAATTAATGCAAGTTATAAAAAACCAAACTGTACCACAGAAAATAACTTAAAAGGAGTAAAGCTTTTACCTCTACAGTTTCCACTGTGCTATTATCATTGTTCTCTCCCTCAGGTGTTTTACTGCGGTGTTTCGCATGTTCTTCCTCCATCTCCTCTTTGACTGTTTCTTCTTCTTCTGTTTCTCCATCTTCTCCCTCTTCTTCTCCCTCTTCTTCTTCCTCTTCTTCTTCTTCGACTGCCTCCCCTTCCACATCTTCTTCTACTGCTGCTTCTTCTTCATCTTCATCATCTGTTTCTTCATCTCCAGACAAGTTTTGTTCCTTTGACAAGATGGCCAGAAAGTAATTTTGAAATGCATGCTGCACAGTATAGTCCTCAACCCAATCCCGTTCATCATACATTATAATTTGACTAAAACCAAGACAATTCAAATGAAAATGTTCCAAGGCAGATAAAATAAGTGTAAAGGCAGCTGTCCTTATTTGAGGTTTGCTTTCAAATAAGGACTCTCAAAAATTCTGGGAAGCTCAGGTGTACAGTTAGCTGATGTTAATACTACTGAAGTCCTACATTTTGATATACTAAGTTTCAAGGCTTTGTTGCTGTGTGATCACTGCAGAATGTTGTATGCTGGTGTTTGGGACAAGGATGAGGAAAATGACAGCAGGTTTCTGGAAGGGTGTGAACATTTCTTTTGTTTTTATTTTTCTCTTTTCTGAGAAAACTATGATGCTAAACATGCCAAACTCTTCATGCGCCCAATTCTCCAGTAATATTTCTATGAAGAAAAGCAAACGTTTCTATGATGGAAAGCAAAAGCAAATACCACCTCTCTAGGAGCTGAAAAAAGTTGTTTCTTACATTTTGCTGTATCTGAGAAACAACGAACAATAAAAACTGAAAATGTTTTCATCTAAACTTCTCTGAAAGGGGCATTATTTATCATTAATATACTTATCTGTAGACCTCAGTGGTATCACTATAGGTGGTATTAAATGCAATATAAATGCAGACACGTTTAGAGACAACTCATGGACTGGATTTTGTCTTTGCAAAAAAAAAGTGAAAATAACCCCACTGAATAAAATACTGACAGTCTTCCAAAAAAGTAACAGATTGACATGTTAGTACTTAGAAGGCACATCTGTGAATAAATAATTTTCTACTTTTGGTTATTTCAAAATCAAGAAAGTTTTCAGAGATACTGAACATAGTTATGGCGTACGAACACTGTCACTTTGAAGTGGTGGAAACTAAAGGTTGGTAGGGCATGTATGCACTATGTAACATGCATCTACTAAATGTTGCATGAGGTAAAGACAGGTAAACGAAAAAGAAGATTTTAATCCAGTTTTTAACCACTGGAACTGTTTATCCCACTTTACAAGCACATGTAAGTATCTCTAGCTGTGCTGATACACGGATACTGGTCCAGCAAGCAACAAGAAAAACACTGATGTTACATATAGCATAGGCACTGTCGTAAGCAGAATCATGTGGACATGTTCTGTACACTTGAATGAAAAAGCAGAGCATAATCATCCACAGCATCCAATTTAACATAGAGTACTTCAGAAACTGAACATGAAGATCCTATAATAGCCTTATAGAACTTGAAACAGTCACGTATAACTCCTACGCTTACAAAAATCACTGCTCTTTTATAGATGCAGAATGGTTGAACTTCATTGGATGACTCCACAGGTTCACAGCGGGTTTGGATCCTATCATAAAAACATTTCCTATAAGCCTGAAAACAAAGCTATCTAAATCTAGGAGTCTACATAGGAGATACACATAAGCTGTCCAACGTCTTCAGCAGACCACTCAGATATCATACGAATTTAAGACATCCTAACATGGAATTTACAGAGACCAGCATCATTCTAGATTCCAATTCACATCCATATAGGATACCCTGTAATACCTGACGTGACACTAATTGTGTTTGGGTAACTAAGTAAATGCTCCTAGACAAAGCAACAAGTGGAGCTAAAAGAAGGTACCTGCTGTTGCTAAATTAAACAGTTCTCCAGACTGACCAGATTTCCACTGACTAGACTTGCAGCTTGGCAGAGGTGTCTCTGGATAACACCTTATTTCTTTAACTTGTAACATAAGCCATTTTGAATGACAGCTCTGACAGCACACTTTATTACTGTCACTTTCACATGCCCAGTTACAGGCATGTTTTGGAGAGTTTTTACCAATGGTGGTGAACAACAGATGAGAATGCCATACTACAGATATTCTTTTCACTTTAAGAGATGAATCATCAGTTCATTAAAAATCATCTCTGAATAATGTGATGCTACTAATTAAAGCAGGTGTTTAACTCAGTTTAAGCTCTGCATTACTCTCCATCATCATGCGCTAGGAGGTTTATTTTCTTATTCCACTTTATATTCCCTACTCATAGACAGATAATGTTGTCAGAATAACTTCAATTGTTTTAATTCTAAAGTTGATACACAGAAAAGCTGACTTGGCCAATGACACATAAAGTAAGTCAACAGTAGCAAAGAACATAAAACAAAAGACTTGAAATGGTTTTCATTTAAGCCTGAGATTCCAGTTTCTTCAAGGTCACTACCAGGATACAACCTTTCATGTACCATTTCTCACCTGCTGTCATGAAAAACAGTCTCAGTGAAGCATGAAGACGTGTCATGGTAGACCTTGCTCAAATGACTGCAGTGAACCAGGTTTCTCTATATGGCCTTAACTGTTTCATTATCAATCCATCCTGCATAACTTACAGAAACTCTGGCAGCCTGGCTGTCCATAATTTGTATTTCAGAAGGGAAAGCTTATGGATTCTCTCCAAGCCTCTCTCCAAGAAGTCAAAATATTTTTTGTTTGCCACCACCAATTTATGTTGCTAGGGAAGAAAAGAGCAAAACCACTGACAATTTATGTCTTCTCAAATCTTCTAAAATCTTGTGAAAACTCAGTGATGAAGATAAATCTGTGATTTCTATGTGTACCACTTTGAAACAGAGAGTTCTGGGAAGCTCAGGTGTACAGAAAATATATTTATGTTTCTGTTTGCCCTGGAAACTGTTAATAATCCATAAAGATTATTAAAGACAGCTGAAAATAAGACAGTTGGCCACGTGGTTATTCCTTGGCTACCTTCTCCCAAGCAGCCACAAATTAGCAATTGCTTAGCAGAGCTTTTAATCACATAAAGAACAGATTCCTCCCATTACTAGTCCAGCCTGTTACCTTTACATACCTAAAATCTCTCCTACGTGCATATGGCTGCTTACATGCCTATACAATAACTGAACTGAATACACACAGCAGACATTTCGCTATGAAGTAGAAGTTGATCAGTGTCATCTCTATTGAGGTTGACCTATGGGCCACAGTACGTAATGCCGTCAGATGGAAGTGAACAATGCTCCCTTTGTAGAATACTGGTAAAGACAACCACAAAATACATCCCTACAGACCATACTTCTTTCTTGATAAAGAATTGAAGGGGAATCATAACTTCCAAAAATCCTCATTTTAATCTCCAGAACACTAGTGCAAGTCAATGTCACTCCTGAATTGTCTATGAAGGGAAAATACACTATGCTATCATTTTAATAATACAGCATTTAAAGTAACAACATTAACCATTAATTTACATACAGATGACAGAAGACAATAAAATTAGGTCTATTTATCCCTCGTGGGTTAGAAATATATGGATGGGTAGGTATATAACATTTTGTTGATACTGTTATTTTAATGACGTCAAGTTTTCTAATGTGAAGTGATTGGAAATACTGCCTTACTAAAGTCTTAGTAAGGCTAAAACACATACTTTGTAGTTACTTAAAGGTTACAGCGAAAGCTTAACATCATTTCATCAGGAATTTGAACTGGACTTCCATATTATAGCTATTAACCTAGAGAAGTTATTAGCTCAGTTATTCTAACCCTCAGACAAGTATCTTCTACCTTAACAATTACTAATGAAAAAGCTGGACAGTTTGATAACTGACAAAATTCAAATATATAAGTACTAAGATGTACTCAAAAGTACTTAAATGAGACATTTAAAAGCTTACTCTTTCACTTACAGGCAGAGAGGTAGCCAACAAGCCAAACTAAGATTTCCTTATCTAGTTATCTATTTGTCATGAAGATGAACAGGGGAAATCAGCTGAATATATATGCTGTGTTTTTAAATCATCTTCTGCTGGTACTTTACTGAGCAATATATTTTCTCTACTAAAAGCCAAGCAAGACGACCTACAGGTTTCCATCTATGTCAGTTTATGACAGGCTGGCGGTGCACATACTTTGTATTAAAAGAATTAATCTGTTTGCACATTCAAAACTTGAGGTGTTATTCAGAAATAGTACGCTGACAGTTAATATACTTTATTAGACAGTCCTTTGTTGCTGCCATTATCTTATAGATTTATTTTGGCTGCTTGTAGTGTAATTATTCCACGGCTTGCCAGTTTGTTACTGCATGTATAACTGAAAAAGATCTACCTCTGAATTCTTGTTTGAGTACAGGTGACCACTTAAATGTAAGAAACTCTAGTGTAAAACCACTTTCTTAAAAAGCCAGCATTTCTACTTTTAAGTTTATTTTAGATATCCAACTTAATCTATTCGCTACAAAAATAATGTAAATGGATTTACCTAAAAGATCCTCCCTCCATCAAGTCAGAACAAATTTTTAGTAATTTTTTCCCAAGATTAGTCAGCATGTGAAATAGCTCAGCTAGCTTTCATACACAAAACTGTACCTTCTTCCAAAAGTCTGCTTTATTTGGAAAATAAATAATATAAATTTCCAAGGTGAAAAGTAAAAAAAAAAAATCCTTTACAGATATAGAATGATTTCTTAAGCTGCTTGTGAAGAATCACGAAACAAATAGGAAACTCTTTGCATCAAATATAAACTCTTATTATTATACAAAAATACCCTTTAATCTTTAATCGCTTAGAAAAGGCGTACCAAAATAAATCCCAGACACTTAAGCAAAACCTAGGAAATACAATGAGCAATTTCAAATCAGAATATATTGCTACGATTTTAAAAACTTGTGTGTTTGGAAGGCAATGTGCTACATAAAAAAAATGAATTCTTAATGCTAAAAGACTTAAGAGGAAAAGTAACTTGGGAATGCTGGCCCACATGTGGATGCAGTTTCTGCATATTTTCCAAATTCTTACAGAAAAAGGTTCTAGTACCTGGAGTTGGTCATACAACTCCCATTTACCTGCAAGTGAATTTGGACCATTACTGGTTTCCGCTTTTATTGCGTCACACAGCTCAGAGTACTTTATACCTCTCCAAAATATTCTGCTTTTTGTTGGAATCCTGCCTTAATCATGCTGATTATTATTCAGCACTTTTGTAAAAGTATGGGCAAAGACAAATCTCCATCAGTAATACAACTGTCTGCAGAAAGGTTTCATAAGTTTCTGTTCTCTATGCATTCCTGAAGAGGATGCCCCATGAGTCACTATTAAAGTTTCCACAGTCTGCAAGACTGAGTCTCTCCAGGGAGATCCACCATTTCAAAATACTCTGATACAAAACCAATTCCTGTACAAGCATCAGCAGTCTTACAGCCCATTCTCATCTTGCAGCTTTTCCTGTATGGGTAGATTTTATAAGGCACACCCAACCTTGTAACAAAAGTCCCACTGATTTCCACATACACTTCATTTCATGCTGGTATTTTTGAAAGCTATTGGAAGGGCTGCTCTTAAACAGAGCTTAACTTCTTTCTGTACACTTCATACAGGATACATGCAGGTTTGTCTTTTTTTTCCCCCTGAGAAATGACAATGAAGTGTCCAATAAAACAGATTAAATTTTGCAGCATTACTGCTGCTGTGTTTCTAATTATAAGAGGCATTTTGTGACCTGACTAGACACTGGATAAAATGAAAGTATTTTATACTCCCTTTTAAGAAATCCAGTTTCTCCTAGGGTGGCTTACAATCCCAAATTCACATTAGATTGATGACTCTTGCTGAGTTTCCAGTTGAACAGCACATCGTTGGTACAAAAGAAGTAGGAAATATTACTCTTCAGCACTATAATAATCTATATCCTCTCAGGTATAGAAGCAGATAAAAGCTTCGTTTAATATAAAATTCTACTTGCAGCTACCTTTGTTTAGCCCTCTCTCACACTCTCAATATGCAACCACAAATACTTTACATTTCACACAAACCACAAATGCAATTCTGTGTGAAAGGAGGGGTACTTTACAAGTTATGAAGATCTGAACCCAGAATATTAAACTCAGGACATTCCATCAGACTGCCCTGCAACTGACCCACCAAACAAAAAAGCAGTCTATGTCTGATGTTTCAGTATTGAGACACTTACGAAAACCAGAATGATAAAGTCTACTTGACAACTCAGGACCTTGATTATAAACTATTGTCATAACTTTGTATGAGTTTTTGAGATAATTATATTAATATTTATTTAAATTATCCCATCAGGAGGCTGCCAAGGAAAGAGGCATTAGAAATAGCCATAAATCCTTCAAAAATACAGTAATTAAGTCACAGAATCGTAGAATCATAGAATCACAAGGTTGGAAAGGACCTACAAGATCATCTAGTCCAACCATCCTCCCATTACCACTGCTACCACAAGCTACTAAACCATCTCTTGTAGCTCCTCATCCAGATGCCTCTTGCACACTGCCAGGGACAGTGTGCCACCACCTCCCTGGGCAGGCCATTCCAGTGCCTGACCATTCTCTGAGAGAAAAAGTTCTTTCTTATGTCCAATATAAACCTCTTCTGGTACAACTTGCGTCCATTTCCTCGGGTCCTGCTTGTTGCCTGGGAGAAGAGGCCAAACCCCTCCTCATCACAACCTCCCTTCAGGAAGTTGTAGAGTGCAATGAGGTCTCCCCTGAGCCTCCTCCAGGCTAAACAATCCCAGCTCCCTCAGCCGCTCCTAAGACTTGTGCTCCAGATCCCTCACCAGTTTCAATGCCCTTCTCTGGACACGTTCCAGGGCCTTGATGTCTTTCTTGTAGTGAGGAGCCCAAAACTGAATACTTGAGATGCGGCCTCACCAGAGCTGATACAGGGGGAAGATTACCTCCCTGTTCCTGCTGGCCACACTATTTCTTATACAGGCCAGGATGCTGTTGGCCCTCTTGGCCACCTGGACACACTGTCAGCTCATGTTCAGCCGAACATCAACCAACACCCCCAGGTCCCCTTCCTCTTCACAGTCATCCAGCCACTCAGCCCCAAGCCTACAGCGCTGCATGGGGTTACTGTGGCCAAAGTGCAGGACCCGGCACTTGGCCTTGTTGAACCTCATCCCATTCACCTCAGCCCAGCAATCCAGCCTATCCAGATCCCTCTGAAGGACCTCTCTACCCTCAGGCAGATCGATACCACCTCCCAACTTGGTGTCATCTGCAAACTTGTGTACTTGCTTTGGGTTTTTTTCTTTGCAATAGAAAAAGCAGGGCAATTTTTTGAAGTCAGAGATACCTCATCAAAATGTTTTCACTACGCAAAAGCAAACTTCTCTGCATTAAAACATGTAGAAGTGTTATTAAAATACCGTAACTCAATGAGTGCCTTCAGATCAAGAACACAACCAGAAATTAACAGATGACAGAAGTACAGGACTGCCAATTGTGCAAGCAAAATACTGACTCAGAAATAAGTTGAGAATTTGCCCTCATGTCAGCTACCATAAAGGGTATTACAGTCTACAGATCTGACAACATTCTTTTGTCTGAAGATCCTATTATTTTTGAACTTGATTTGGCTTCCCACAACACTCATTTTAAAATTAAAGTCAGACACAAAAGGTCATGTGAGTTCATAGTCAGCTTGTGTTAAACAAAATGCTTTGCCTTCAATCTTCGCTTTTTTTTTTTCCTTATTACTAGAAAGAATATCTTAACCATGCTTCTGTCAAACGACTAGATCTGCCCACACTGCAAACTGAATTTGCTACTCTGAGAAGATCAATAGCATAGCCCTTTATGGAGAAAGTAAGCTAAAAGTTATCTTGGCTTGATGTTCTTCTAGGTAATAAAGACAGAAGCTGATGGGTTATAGAGGGGGTTTCATAACATAAAGTAACTGAGTGACAAAACTTAGTGTTGATGAATGCAAAATACTGCACAACATTACTTCATATACACAATGGCAGATCTTGTAAAACAACACCGAAATGTTACAACTCAGTTCCAAGAAACACCATTAGAACGCTCTGCAGTGGTCAAGTTCAAGAGAACAGAAAAACAGGGAATAAAAAATGAGGTCACTATGCTGCTGCATAAATCCGCGTTGAATTTGCCTGTGGATTACTAACCAACTTGTGGTCTGCCCATCTAAACCAGCAGTGAGACAGGCCTCAAGGATTAAAGAAGAACTTCAGTGTGATAAATCTTCAGCTACAACAGTGATTAAGGGAAACACATCTACAAAATCTCTGTGGGGGAATCTGCATGGCATCCTTTCCCCCTTGGTAATGGGACCTGGATAACATCAGCTTGTAAAACAGTATCATGCCTGTACATACACTGTGCAAGTTGCATACCAAAATACTTGAGACGTCATTTGCCCCCAAATCAAGAAAGACAAAGAGGAAATTAACAATGTTCAAATATTCCTGAAAGAAGCATTGGGAGGATTAAATGGTAAAAAGAGACTCTTGAAAATCCAAAGAAAATCAAAGTCAGCTTGATAGTAAGTATAAAGGCATGAATGTCAACCAGAGTTTGACACTGCCACCAGCTCCCTCCTAGCACCAGGACTGAGAGAACAGCACGGACCGGCAGTATGGGCTGCAACAAGGAAGGAGACCCACACCTTGTAAGTGCAAATGTGACATTGAGGGCTGCATTCTCCAGGCACATAACTATTGCCTGCCGTTAGAAGTGGCATGTGCAAATGTAATCTTGTGAACATGCTTGGGACTGTGGGGGAAAATTATAATTTCTGAGATCTTCTTCAGAAGGGTGCTCAGAAGTGTGCAGATGCTTATTAACATTTTATGAACGTCAGTACTGTTGTTACCTGCTGTTTTACTGCTATTGATCTTTGATCTTTAATGTGGAATTCATTGATTGCTCGTTAACAGTTATTAGTAAGTCTGTAAACCGCTTTGATTCTGACTTGATTTAAATCACAGAGTTGAAGAGCTTTTCCCTGTGGCAACCAAGAGGGAATAAAAAATGAAGAGGCAATAAACACTCTTCTTTAATAAAGAGAATACAGAGACAAAAAAATGAAATTATCAAGACAGATTTAAGGCAAAAGGAGGAGTTACTTCGTCACTCAATATTTAAGGTAATCTAATTGTTTACTAAAACCTGTATTGGACAGGAAGTGCTTCAAAAACGAAGTCAAAGAAATTCATGGGCAAAAAAAAATGCTATTAAATACAATACGTACATCTTCTGAAATACAGGCTATTGAAGACTGAGGGATTAGAGTCACAGAATCCTTAGAGTTGGAAGGGTCATCTAGTCCAACTCTCCTGCAATGAACAGGGGCATGCACAGCTAGATCAGGTTGCCCAGGGCCTGATCCATCCTCACCTTGAAAGTCTCTAGGGACGGGGCATTGACCACATCTCTGGGCAACCTGTTCCAGTGCCTCACCATGCTCACTGTAGAAGTCTTTTTCCTTATATCCAAACTTAATCTACCCTCTTTAAGCTTAAAGCCGTTTCTACTTGTTCTATCATCACAGATCCTGCTAAAGAGTCTGTTCCCTTCTTTCCTGCAGCTTCCCTTTAGATACTGAAAGGCTGCTATCAGGTGACCTTTAAAGCCTTCTCTTCCCCAGGCTGGACAGCCCCAGCCCTTTCAGTCTGTCCTCATAGGAAAGCTGTTCCATCCCTTGGATCATTTTTGTGGCCCTCTTCTGGACATGTTCCAATAGCTCCATGTCTCTCCTGTACTGAGGACTCCCCATCTGGATGCAGTATTCCAGGTGAGGCCTCACCAGCACAGAGTAGATAGACAGGATCACCTCCCTCAACCTGTGGGCCACGCTTCTTTGGATGCAGCCCAGGATATGGTTGGCTTTCTGGGCTGCAAGAGCACACTGCAGGCTCATGTCCAGTTTGTCTACCAGTACCCCCAGGTATTTTTCAGCAGAGCTGTGCTCGATCCTTTCATCCCCCAGCTTGTACTGATAGTGAGGGCTGCCTGGACCAGGTGTAAGACCTTGCACTCAGATTTGTTGAACCTCATGATGTTTACCTGGGCCCACAGCTCACATGTGTCTATATCCCTCTGGATGGCATCTGTAGGGCAAGTGAGGGCAGTGATAGAGCCTTTATTTGAGAAACAGGCACTATAGGAAAAGATATCAAAAGGAATTAACTCACCCCTCCTGGTAACAGCTTGGAGAAAGGGATGAGCTGAGGAATGTGTCCCTCCCCAGTTTGTACAGTTGCGCTGCAGAAGAGAATACGGGCAGGTGGAAGGGGGGAACCTGCGCAGACTCAGATTGCACGGAAGTAGGGTGGCTCCAGACCCCCTTGCTGCTCCAGGCACTCACTTACCCTCCCAGCTCACCCATTGGTTCAAGCTGTGACCCTGGAATTCCACTACAGCATCTCATGCCTCTGGTGTGTCGACTGCACCCCAGAGTTTGGTGCCATCAGCAAACTTACTGAGGGTGCACTTGAACCCACTGTCATTGTCACTGATGAAGATATTAAAGAGTATCAGTCCCAGCACTGACCTGAACTCTGCAGGATACCACTCATCACTGATCTCCATCCAAGCATTGAGCCATTAACCACCACTCTCTGGACTCGATCTTGTAGCCAGTTCTTCATCAATTGAACAGTCCACCCATCAAATCCATATCTTTCCAATTTGGAGAGAAAGATGTTGTGGGGTACCATGTCAAAGGCCTTACTGAACTCCAGACAGATGACATCAGTGGCTCTTTCCTTGTTCACTGATGCAGTGAAACCATCATAAAAAGGCCACCAGGTTGGTCAAGCAGGATTTGACCGTGGTGAAGCCGTGCTGGTTCTCCTTTATCACCTCCCTGTATTCCATATGCCTTTGCACAGCTTCCAGGAGGATCTACTCCACGATCTTTCCCGGCACAGAGGGAAGAGACTGACAGGTTGATAGTTCCTGGGGTCATACATTTCACCCTTTTTAAAAAT
This sequence comes from Alectoris magna, assembly GCA_030625065.1. Taxonomy (NCBI): domain Eukaryota; kingdom Metazoa; phylum Chordata; class Aves; order Galliformes; family Phasianidae; genus Alectoris; species Alectoris magna. Next base: position 83,521,646 of record CM060560.1, read on the forward strand.
GGCTGTAATGTTGCCTTTTTTCCAGTCACCATCTGATTGCCATGCTTTTCAAATATCATTGAGAATGGCTTGGTGACTACATCAGCCAGCTCCCTCAGGAGTCTGGGATGCATCTCATCGGGACCCACAGACTTGCAGATGTTCAGGTTCCTCAGGTTCCTCAATTACAGTGGGAGGGACATTGCTTCCCCAGTCCCCTCCTACCAAACCAAACATTTGAGGGGTGTGTGACAAGCAGTTATCAGAGAAGACCTAGGCAAAAAGTTAAGTACCTCAGCCTTCTCCTTATCTGTTGTTACCAGCCTGTGTTACCTGCCTGTGTCACTCACTAGGGGGAACACGCCCTCCTGGACTTTCCTTTTCTGGTTGAGGTACCCGTAGAAGCCTTTCTTGTTCTTCTTGGCACCCCTTGCCAAGCTTAGTTCAAGCTGGGTCTTGATTTTCCTGACCCATCCCTACACAGCCTAGCAGCTTCCTTATACTGTTCCTACAGTACCCATCCCTGTTTCCAGAGACCAGCAGGTCTCAGTTCAGCCATGCCAGTCTCTTGCCTTCCTTTCCTGAATTGCTACACCTGGGGATGGAGAGCTCTTGCACAATGAGGAAAGCTACCTTAAAGATCTGCCAGCTCTGCTCTGCACCCTTACCCATGTGGGCAGTTTCCCAGGGTGTTTTGCTGACTAACTCCCTGAAGAGCTGGAAGTTAGCTTTCCTAAAATTTAGTGTCCTAACTTTACTCTTTGCCTGTCTCATATCCCTCCAGAGCATGACTTCAACCATAGCATGGCCACTCCAGCCCAGACAGCCTCCAATCCTGATGTCACCAATCAGTTTCATTTGCACTGATGAGCAACAGGTCCAGTATTGCACCCCCCCGTGAGGCCTTCTATTACTCAACTCAAGAATTTATCCTCAGTCATTCCAGGATCCTCTTGAATTGTCTACAGATTGCCATGCTATTTTTCCAGCAGCTGTCTGGGTGATTGAAGTCCCCCAGCAGGATGAGCGCTTGCGATCACAGCACCTCCTGTAGCTGGAGGTAGAAGGCCTCTACTTGATCAGGTAGCCTGTAGTAGACAGCGATCACAAGGCTCCCTTTGCTGCCTGTCTCTGTTACCCATAGGCTTTCAACTTGTTCAAGACTATTCTTAGGTACAGCTCTTCAGATTCTATTTCTTTCCTGATGTAGATAGTAACACCCCCTAACCCTAACCCTAACCCCCCCCACCTTTCTTCTCTGTCTCTTCTGAACAGCTTGCAGTCATCAATAGGTACACCTTCATTGTGGGAATCATCCTACCAGGTTTAGGTGACAGCAACTGTATCATGGTTTTCCAGTAGCACAGTAGCTTCCAGCTCCTCCTGTTTGTTTCCCAAGCTGTGTGCACTGGTATAGAGGCGCTCCAGCTGGGCAGCTGGTCTTGTGACCTCTTTAATTGATAACTCCTTAATCACTTTTAAGTATATTCCTTGATTTTCCCCATAGTCTTCTCCTATCGCCCCAGCAGTCACTGTCTCATCATCACAAAACGTCATATCTGCTGCAGTGTTGCCAGCACTTCTCAAGGCAGCAGGTCATCAAGGCCCCTGCTAGCTCCCTGTACTTCTAATCTAGTTAAGCCATCCCACATCTTATCATGGGAAGGCTCACTATACCTCCTGTCACACTACAGACCTAGTTTAAAGCCCTCCCAATGAGCCTCAGTAGGTTTTCCCCAAGGACCCTTTTCCCTCTTTGAGGAAGGAGAATTATCACATAGAGAAGGAGTATTACACAGCAGAAGAATCGCCACATTTGCTCTATTCTTGTTGTTTTCTTTTTTTGCCAGGCATTCACAGATTGCAACTGACAGAAACAAGTTATTGGTGCTAGACAAACCTTTGGTCTGGGCAGTTATGTATGTTATTTTCTCTATTTCTGGATATTTTTTTTCTATACTAATAACTAGTTTGGGACCGCTTCTGCCATGTTACTTAAGTAGTGCACATAAATCTTTTTCTATCCCATAATAAAAACCAAGGACATACTGAATTTCCATAAAACCACAGCTACCAAGCTTTATAAATCAGTATGAGTCAAACTAAACAAAATTCCACTCCAGTTAATGCTGATGAAGTTCCAAATTCCCCCAAAGCCCAGAAACATTGGCATAGTGAACAATTTATGTAACAGTTCTGTGGAAAACCCTTAGAAGAACTGCAGAACTGCTCTGCTTTTCCCTTACCACAGGAATGATCCACAAAGCAATACAAAATCAGTTTTAATTTCAATGAATTTTTTTCCAGACGGAATAAAGAAGAGGAGATGTCCACACTTGGCTTCTTTAAGACTCTTGGGAAACCTTGGGAAGCCTTATACTATCAGTGTTTGTTAAGCAAGAAATGACAAATGGTCCCTATTTGCCTAAAAATTTACATTAAAAGCTACACCCGAACCATAAAGGACTATTCATTCCTATGTGGATCTGAAATCAAAGTGCCCATGCCCACGCTTTTTTTTTTTCTCTCTCTCTCTCTAATGGAAATATTGTTCATAACAACAGAATATTCATACAGTACAGCTTTCTTCCAAGGCTGAATTTCAGAATCACAAGTAGATCATCATATTCCAAAAACCACTATTTTAGACCTACAAAAATACTTTCCACTATTGCTCCAAGTTTAGTCACAGTAACATCCTAATATTTCCTAAGAAAGATAAAATGACACAGTTTAACTTCACTTAGTCTTAGAAGTAAACGATATCACAGTACTTCAGTGATAAAGCAGTACATCAACAGAAGAGCTAAAGACTCCATTTTAAGAGTGAGCTGCCATCTTGGGGGGGTGCATTTAACTGTTAAAATATTCCCCTCTATCAGAATTTCATTATACTTACCTTTTTTCCAAAGACTTACCCATCCATACCCACGTCAAGACAATGTATTCCAAAAAGTTATAAAGGTTGAAATTAATTTCACAGGGACAAAATAAAGTTACTGGACTAACTATTTTTATTATAGTTATTACATACAGCACGCAACTGAAATTGATCTTATCTTCAAACATGGGATATGGAAAGGGTGACTGAGGTAAGAAGGATTGAACTGAACTAGAATGCACTAACAAAGCATTAAATCTACCACAGCCTTCTTAGAAAATAAATTCTGGAGACATTGTGCCAAAGACAGTTTAATGTTAATATCTTACAACATTAAGAATGTTTCATAATCTCAACATAAGTATTGATTCTGTTAACATTTTTATTGAGTGGCATTTACTCATTTTGGTTTCCTTCTTCAGTATCCATTTTAAATAAGGTTTAAATAGCAATTCTTCCAGCATATGTCAATACTGAGAGATGTTTACAAAATTTCCTGAGACCACCCATTAGTATAGTACTTAACTAATAATGCTGAATGACAAGAGTTTATATCCCTTCTTTTGCTGGTTCAGACTCTAATAACAATAATGCAGCATTACAAAGACCAAAAATGTCTTTCAAGATTTGTTTGTGTGTAAGTATTAGCATATTTTCTCTTTTTAAAAAATAATTTAGACTTCTGTGCCACTTTTGCTACTATTCCATCTACTTTCCTGCTTTGTTACAGCATCATCTTTCTGGAGATCCCTGATGCGATTTTTAGGAAGGAGGCAAAACCACAGATCTCCTCCAATAAGGAGAAGCTTAAGTTCTGATCCTGAAAACACATATATGATTCACTCTGCAACAAAATATAATCCCCTCCTTGAGAACCTTAGAGTTAGGTCACTATGTCTTCTGTAGGCTGCTACTGAGTCTTTTCTGTATTGCATCGTACGCACAAGCAAATCATGTTTTACAGGTGTATATTTTCAAATTCCTAATTGTGTCAGATCATAACAAGTAGCAAGCAACAATTATCACTAAAGATAATGTATTCTCATTATAATGCAATCTCGACCAAATTCTGAGGCTCATGTTCAGCTTTTATGCACGTAATTGTGTGCTGACACCAAAATATGAAGTCAACCTTTAAGGCCTTTGGAAAAGCCCAAGCCACCTTTTGCCCAAGCTTACATTTCCGTTTTCCTCTCAACTACTGACCCATCTGTACTTGGCAACCTGTCCTCTAATTTATGCTGAGTATTTGAACAAACATTCTACCTATATATGAGCAGAAAAAAGTAGGGGGAATGAAAATGGAGTGATACCAAAATTTTAATATATGTATCCTTAATGATTTACTGACATTCTTTTCATATAAGGCACATTAACAAGTAATCTGCAACTAAAATTCATATATTACCTAAAGAAATCTGATTCAGATGCAAAGATCACACTGTTACAATGTATAATTCATGTTATCAGCATGAAGTTATAATTTCAGGTAAACATATCCTGCCTCCTTAGTAGTTCTTCAAAATCTGTGTCAAATATGATAAAGATGATTGTTTAAATGATTTTATCAACGACGTATATGATTTATCTCATAAAAGCTTCTCAAATCCACGCATCTTCTTCATTTTTCAATAAATAGGCACTTAAAATATATGTATAACAAATTTTTGGCTACACTGAAAAAATCAGTTTATCACAGTTTCAGATTTTCCTGAGTAGACTCCAGATGAATCTCCACTAGTCCATACTATTTTAGTGTTAAATAATGAGGCAGCACATTGTTCCAAAATTGTTCTGAATTATGCAAACCATTTGCCACATGCTGTTTTGACTTCATTTTTTGTCTGGAGCTGTTTAGTACAGCAGAACTTTCTGTCCTCCCTGGCTTTCTGGCTTTGCTTTTCTTTTGTGGAAGCTTATTATTAACAATTCTTCTTTCATCTTTTGTTTTTTCTTCTTCTTCCTCTCCTACTTCTTCCTCTCCATCCTCCTCTTCTTCCTCCTGAGCCTCATCCTCATCCTCTTCATCTCCTCCTTCTTCCACTTCCTCTACTTCTTCCTCCTCTTCTTGTCCTTCTTCCTCTTCTTCCTGTTCTCTTTTTTCTTCTTCTCCCTCATCCATTTCCTCTTCTTGCTTTTCCTCTCCCTCTTCTTCCCCAGCTCCCTCTCCCTCTTCTTCCTCAGCTCCCTCTCCCTCTTCCTCCTCAATTTCTTCTTCCTCTTCTTCTACTCCTTCTTCAATCTCTTCTTCTAGTTCTACTTCCTCTTCTTCCTCTCCCTTTCCCTCATCTTCTTCCATCTCTTCTCCCTCCTCTTCATCTTCTTCTCCTTCCTCTTCTTCATTTCCTCCCTCCTCCTCTTCCTTGTTTTCGTCTTCTTCTCCCTCTTCTTCATTTCCTCCCTCCTCCTCTTCCTTGTTTTCATCTTCTCCCTCTTCTTCATTTCCTCCCTCCTCCTCTTCCTTGTTCTCATCTTCTTCTCCCTCTTCTTCATTTTCTCCCTCCTCCTCTTCCTTGTTCTCATCTTCTTCTCCCTCTTCTTCATTTCCTCCCTCCTCCTCTTCCTTGTTTTCATCTTCTTCTCCCTCTTCTTCGTTTCGTCCCTCCTCCTCTTCCTTGTTTTCATCTTCTTCTCCCTTCTCCCCTTCCATTTCTATCTCTGCTCCTTCCTCTGCCTCCTCTTCTTCTTCTCTTTGCTCTTCTACGTCATCCTCCCCCTCTCCTCCTTCCTCTTCTACTCCATCCTCCCTCATCTCCTTAGCCCTCTTATTTCCATCTTCCTCCTCCCATTCTTCTTTGGATATCTCTTCTCTCCCTGACAAAGCTTCTTCTGACTCCTCCTCTTCACCATGTCCTTCAGTCTCTCTTTCCTCTTCACTTTCCTTTCCATCTTCTTCCTGTTCTGCCTCAACCCCTTTCTGATCCTCCTCCTCTGTATTTTCACCTCCTGCCTCACTCTCATCTCTTCCTTCACTTTTATCCTGTTCCTCCTCTTCCTTTTCAGTTTGTTTCTCTTTTACATACTCCTCCTCTTCTTCAATATCCTCTTTTTCTCCCTCACTCTGTATTTCTGCTTCCTCTATCAATCTGCCTGCTTTATCTCCTTGAGCTGTGACATGTTTTTCATGACTCACTTCAACATCTGCACCCCCATTTTCACTGTCTCTTTCAATTGGTGATTCATCTCCTTCATTGTCTTCATTATCTTTTTCCTCTTCGTCTTCATCACTTTCTGCTGAAATGACTTCGTCTGTATCTTTTTCAACCTCAGCCTCTTCATCTTCCCCCTGTAGCTCAACTTCATTGTCAACTGTTTCATTCAGTTGACATCCATTTTCTTTTTCGCTTTCGTCTTTTTCACTGTATTTGCTCTCCTGCTCTTCATTAGATTCCTCATCATTTTTTGTTTCTAACTGTCTATTTTCATCAAATTTAGCTTCAGAGTATGTGTCTTCCTCATTCAGGCTTTTTATATCAATGGCTTCTACATACTCTTTCTCATCATTTGTAGCTTGCATCCCATCAATCTCACTGCCTTCTTTTTGTAATTCCAGATCTTTTACATTTTCTGTTTTTATTGACTTCTGGGTCTCTCTGTCTTCATAGCAGTACATTTCATTTTCCCTACTTTTAAGAACATATTTTGCAAGATCATTACTATTTTCCTCACTTGAAGATGATGATGTAGTCACAGCTATTTGTTTAAATAATGGGTCCTTTTTTTTAAACTCCCTCTGCTTTTCAGTACTTTGTTTCCCTCTTTCACATGTACTAGATTTTTCAACAGCATTCTTTATCTTGTTTCCACTTTCTACGGCTTCTTGACTTCCTTGCTTTTTAACAAGATTGCATTCTTCTACAATTAATGAACCATTCTGGGGCTGATTATTGGATGCAGATGGAAGTACATCAATTTTAAGGGACTGCTTAGACCTAACAACTTTTAACTTTTTATCAGAATAATTTGTTTCCTCATTGGTAAAACCATAGGTTATTCCCTCTCTGATAATTTCAAGATTTTCTGAATTTTCTTTTTCCCTTTTACCTAATTTGCATTTGTCCCTGCTAATGTGTTGAACACCACCTTTTGAAGTACTAACACTTTGTGTATGCTGAGATTTACTTTTCCTTGTATTTTTTTTGGCCACGGGCATCCCTAGAAAGGCACTGCTGTTTTCTAAATCTGCATTTTGTCCTGGTGACTCTGAAAGTGAAGACTGCTTTTGTAAGGAGCCAGAATCTAATTCTGATCCTTTCTGCATGAAATCAAAATCAACAGTTTTCAGCCCACCTTTACCATCTCTTTTCAGTTTCAGATTTTTATTGTTCTTCTATTCCACATGAGAAGCAGAAAATTAAAAAGAAAGAAGGAAAGCGTTAAGAACAAGCGACAGACAAAGAAAATACTACAGAAACAACTGAACAAGAAAAGAAACAGCTTATGTGATGTGACTAAAAGACAGCATAAAAGGTGGAGTATTACAAATGAAATGGATTTAGAAGTACACGTATTAGAAGAATGCAACATGCTTCTAATGGCAAATCTTCCTCTCTTTTTTCACTATGCAAGCACTTAAACTGAATGCAACAACTTTGTAGCCATGATCACAGCTAGAGTACATGCAACGTGTGAAGAAGGCAGTGTGAACGGAGGAAAAAGTGAAGTTCTATTATACCTTCCTCCACTTGGGAAATCTTCTGATGCACTCACTGTTACGCTTTTTCTAAAAATTTTGAAAATCTGTTGACTTTCTGCTTTAAAATTTGCATCTATTTAGAAAATTCTTCAAAATGATTTTTGTTTGTTGGTCTGTTTGTTTTTAATATAGAATGAAATGGTAATGAAAGATACCAAAATGCTGGAAGATTGGTATCATTTTAGAAATGAAACAGGATAGGAATTCAAAAGTATTCCTATTTTATAACAAAAACCAGTATTATTGCTCCCTTAAGTATATTCTATAGTGATTCTCCATAAATAAAATCTTTACTTATACTGTGTCCCAAATGTCAATTAAAATATTTTGCTATCAACAAAACTGCAAACATCGAAGTTACTACCAGAAATTATAAAGTGCTTATGATAGTTTCCTGTCCCTTAGACTGGCAGAGTTTTATACTCTTGTCACCTCAGACAATGCTGGCAATGCAAGTTCTATGTGTCTGCACAAATCCTCACCTCAGTTAGCTTCTTAGAATTTTACCTCGTGGAAAATTCAAACATCAGCAATAGGGGGCCTATAAAATTTGCCTAGTGTTTGTTAAAACTCAAAGCAAAACAATAAAGTTCATGGGTCATACAAGAATTACCGATCTTTTAAACATCAGTATAAGGTATGTACATATAATTAGTTACAGTACCTTTTGTTTTTGGATTGGTGATAATTTTAAGGACTGGTCACTGGAGTTCAATCGCATCGCATGTGTCTGCAAAGAATGAAATCTCTATTAAAGAATGAATAAAACAAACTATGAAAGGCTGCACAATGACATCATTTCAACATTCTGTAAATGCTTTTCCATTGGAGAACCTAAAAATATTTTTCAAGCCACATAATACCTATTAAATTGCTAGTCAAATAAATTATATACACTACTGTTTCCACATAGTAAGGTCTTTTCCAACCTGAGCAATTCTGTGATTCTATGATTCTATGATTATTTCAATGGAAAAGATGCAGGATAACATTTTGAAAGGTTTCTCTGTATACCATTGTCAAGAAACGCATGTTCATTTATTCATTTATACATTACGCCAATACAGTTGATGTCAAATATGAAGTCTAGGGCTAGATAAACATTCTATACTAGAACATGAAACACGACTTAGCTGCTTTGTTCTCCCCGTGTACAAGAACAAACGAGTCGTAGATTACTTAGTAGAATATCTTACCATATTTAGGATGTCAGTTGTATCTCCAAGGTTTCTGTCATTATTTTCAGCACCTAAACTTTCTGCAGGGCCTTCACCAGGTTCATCTTTTTGATGCTTCTTTTCTTTAAGGTAAATGTAAATAATTAGCATCCAAGCAAATGATATATACCAAGCAGCATACCTCACTCTTGTAAAAGAGAGATTATATTATCCCTATTTTACTGACATCAGGCTGAAGTTTGGAGATTCCTATTTCTCCCATTCTAAAACACAGCAAAAACACTTCCACCTCATTTTTATCAGTATTAAAATTAGATGCAGCTCAACAATCTAGTGTCAGTATACTGTTATCTGATAATTTTTGAGGCTTTTGAAGCACAAATGTTTCATGGGACAAAGCTTAATTTTTGCCTTTTTTTTTTTTTTTAATAATCTCTTTAATACTAGAGGAACAATTAGACTAAATTATCTGCAGTTATATTATATACATTGCATTTTACCTGCATAACGGATGGAGACACTGAATTTAGTAACTCCAATGCAGCACCAAAAAATGTGCCTACAACATTTTCAGATTCACATCAAGTTCATTAGGTTTCATATGGTACAAACCCCAAGGTTTCAGATCTCAGAACACTCTAAAGGCAATTCAGTTTTCATCACATTGCTTAACCTGGAATCAACATGGACATACTAGCAGCTATGCAAATAATCATCTTAATTCCAGCTGAATTACTAACTTTCAAATTGCATTTGGCTGTCCAATGAATCGGAACGAACTTTTACGTAGAAACACTGCATACTGCAGTCTTCAGCATTCCTCCTTCCAGGAAACTGCACATGGAATGGAACTGTACTATAGAACCTGTGCACATGTCCAGCCCAGCATCACTGTTGTCCAGATGCTGGCATGAGATTGGATATTCTGAATCCTGATTATCTTAGATATCAGAGTGAACAAGTACTTCTGCATTTCCAAAGGAAGAAGAAAGCTCCTATAGGAATTAGTAGACCTCTTTTCTTACTCAAGGTCTCCATTAGGTATTCCTGAATCTTTAAGATTTAGTTTCCTGATCACTTTTTCTCTGTAATTCTTTTCCTTAATGAAAACAGAGAAAGTGGTTATTGATTTCACAGTATTTTATGTAGTCGTATTTCTACAGGATTGAGGAAACATAAGTACAATTTAGCCACTGTTTTTCTTTCAGTTAAACCTCTAAAGCTTTAAGCATGCTTTCCAAACATGAACCAAAAGTTTAGGCCATTTCTTTTATGTACTTCTCAACTTCTATGCTCTCATTCTGATACATCCCCATGAGTTAAGGCTGAACCAGATCCTTCTTTTGTGTTCAAACTGAGCATTCATCTATGCTTAAACAAAGCCAAACTACACAGTTCTCAGAAAATGACTGCAAAATGTGGGGACAAGTCACCTTTTTCAGGATGTCTCTCCTTCACAGGCTCAGATTTAGGAACATTTATTGTAGAAAAACATATTGGGCTGGTGTTGCCAGTCACGTGCAATGAAGATTTTAAGGAGCGTTCTCCCAGCGGAGGCAGAGTTTGTGCCATCTGAATAAGCTGTTCTGGTGACCGTTCCTTTAGAAAATTAAGAAACACATTGAGAAAATTCTGAGGATGAGTAGAAAAACTAAACATAAGTAACCTCCTCTATGTGACAGTGGTGCTTTCCTTTGGTTGATGATACAACACTGTAACTTTGTATAAACAAGTATACACTGGATTTCTTGAACATTTTGATTATTTATAGTCCTAAAAACTGGAGAGGTATATAATGGGATATTGCAAGTGGGTTTTACAGAATAATTTTAAGCAGTCTTAAAATACAAAGAAGAAAACGAATTACAATTTTTATTTTAGATAAAAGTACTTGTTTCCTAAATGCCATTGAGGTACTTAATCTAAAGCACGACTGCATTTTTACAAATTACAGGAGTGGTGGAGCTAGTTTTCAGACAAGAAGGTGCAATGATCCATCTCACTATGCTGCTCAAGGAAATCGCATGCAAGGAAATCGTAATGTGTATCTGAAAATAAAGCAGAAGAAACTACTACTTGAAGATGCAAGATTCTTAAGATTATTTTAGGATGATCATGAAACATTCCCCTTTGAAAATCTATAGTATTTTGCTTCCTGTAAAAGGTACGGCAACTCTCAACAGCTCTGAATTTACCCTCTCTCGACGTCGCACTCGTGCTGATGTTAATTGTAATGTGTTTGTTACTAGTGAATCTCCACTCATTTTAGAGACAGTAGAAATCAAAGGGCTCTCATATACATCTTCTAAGAGTATTCCTTCAGATTCTTTCGGTCTTGGAGTAGCAAAAACCAGCATGTGACAACCACCACAAGCAACCTAGAGCACAAAACAAAGTTCAGATTATTTCACTTGCAAGTATCAACACAGGGACCTCATTTTCTTACCATCATCACCAGCAGATTACAAGAAAACAGAATCAAAAGTGAAAGACGTTACTTCAAATCTAGTTTCTACTGCCTTTAAATAAAAGTACATAATTACTAATGACTAATGATCTATGTTTTTTTCTCCTTAGTTAAATGAAATTTATTTGCATTCAACAAAACTTATGATAAGGCTACGAAACTACTGAAGCAGAAGAAAGCAAAGATATTTCCACTGATTTTCAAACAATTGTAGCAAATTATTTTGCTGCAAGTCAAATGTGAGCAACAGATAACTACAGTGACATCCAGAGCAAATTGTTGCCCAGGACCACATCCAGGCAGCTTTTGACAGTCTCCAGGAAAGACACTCTACAACATCTCTGGGCAACTTGTGCCAGTGCTCTGTTAACCACACAGCACCGAAGTGTTTCCTGACAGTCAGATGGAGCCTCCTTCTGCCCGTTACCCCCTTGTTATGCAACTGGGCACCACCTAATGCTCTGGTTTCTTCTTTGCACCTTCCTTTCAGGTATTTATAGGCATTGATAAGATTACCTCCAAGCTTTCACTTCTCCAGGCTAAATACTGATTAAAAGTTGTAAAAAAAAACATTTTATAATGAGATTGCAGTTCTGATTAATATTCTGTAAGAATACAAACATTTTGATGTCTGTGAAGCACGTAAAAAGTTTTACCAAAAGGACTGTGAAGCTCAAGAAATTAGAACATAGAGCAGGATCAAACTGATTTGCAAAATTCTCTTCTCCAAGGCCTAACTTTCCATGTCGCCCATCTCCAAAAGTAAACATGAGGCCATTTTCTGTATGTGGAAAAAAATGGATGTCATTAGTAAGAAAGGTTCAATACAAAAACAGGACAAAAACATAAAAACATTACAAAGTAACAGGCCAAGCAAGTAAGGAATGTTTCTCACCCAAAAGCAAAAACTGAACAATTATTTTTAGATTCTCAACAGATGAATATACTCTAAAAATATGTATGCTTTCAGACACAGGACTGTCTAAGATTAGAGTTAGTCTAGACAATTTTGAAGAAAAAAAAAAGAAAGAAACAGTAACATTGAAACTGTGCAGCAAAACAAAGGCTTCTAAACAAGACTGCTTGTTAACAAGATGTGATTATGAGGATAGAGTTCCCCAGGATTTATCACATACAGAACCATGCAGCAATTCCTCAAACTGAATCTCGCTTTGTCACTATCTTAGTTAACCTCTACAACTAATAACTTTGCATATGCCTTCTTCTACTCCTTGTTTTATAATATATACTTCAAATATACACTTTAAAAGATGTACTTCAAAAATACTTCAACAGTATAGAGAAACTAAGAGTGCATTTCAGAATTTGTTCACTTACCTGCTATTACAGCAGTGTGACTCTCCCCACATGTAACATTATGTATTTTATGTCTCCTCAAGTGTTTCACAGACTTTGGTACAGAAGTTTTAAATAGTAAAGTGCCATGTCCCAGCTGCCCATACTGTCCAAGTCCAAAAGTATACACACCTGTTTCTGAAAACGTACGGGCAAAGTTAACAACAAATATGCCACTATCTACACAATAACCCATTTTTATTAGCCAAGTGGAAGCCAGAAGACATTAGCATCAAGAAGCACCATTTCATCAATATAAATATTACAAAAAATGAACTTACAAATTAATTAAAAAACAACAACAACAACAAAAAAACAACGAAAGAAACCAAGCAATGAAGACCCAAAATATACAGAATTCTGAATGGTTCATTATATAATATTTCTAACATAACTGTAAAATAAACTACAGATTTCACGTACACAATATTAGCTAACACAATGTTATCAGGCTATTATGTACCACAGTTAACTCAAGACTACAATGTTTACATATATTGGCATTTTCAAGCCTCATCTTAATTTCTGGTTACCTATGTGTATACTGTATGACTCCAAATTCTATTGAATTGTCCCCTTTAAACTACAACTAATTGGTGTGGAAGATCCCAGAACAGTAACAGAACAGGTTTCAGTATTCTCTTTCTCTACCAAATCAACCCTGCACTAAACACAGAGAACACTGTAACTGCGTTATCTTGTTACAGAATAATAAACTTTCCACATTGTTTTTTCCATTCAATGGAATGTCTTTGTCAGGAAAAAAAAATATGGTGCTCTACAAGGCACTAAAGATTCTTGGTGTGTCCATCCTTGGCAATCCATCACAACAGGGGAAGACTGTGAAGCTTAGAAATCTTGATGAGGTCACAACTGAAAAGAAAAATCCAAACACTGACTATTTTTGGAAAAATAAATTTTCTTGGAACTTTACTCCTTCTTCCCATCCCCCCCACCCCCCCCCCAATTAGTCAACAGGGGAAAAGATAGAAAAGTACTGATTAAAACTTGCAAAAATGTCATGAAAATCTGTGAAAGACTGGGAAGGACAGAAGTATTCTACCTCAAGCAAGGGGAAAAAAAAAAAAAAAAAAAAAAAAGCAAAACTGGGACCTGGGAGCAATATATATCACTGCCATGAACATGGTGTAGAGCAGTCATCAGGTCAAAAATCTTAGTATCTTCAAGACAGGAATGAGCACTCAAAAGCTGAACATACGGAACAACAATTTGTTTTTTAAGTACTTCTTTGTGTCAAGGAAACAAGGTCGCTGGTCCTGCTATGGCTGGACCTTGTCCTCACCAACAAGGAGAGGCTAACGAACAACGTGAAGTTCAAGGGCAGCCCTGGCTGCAGTGATCACAAAATGGTGGAGTTCAAGATCCTTACGAGGTCAAAGACGGTGTGCAGGAAGATTGCTCCTCTGGACTTCAGGAGAGTAGACTTTGAACTCTTCAGGCAACTGTATGGCAGGGTGACATGGGATAAAGCCCTGGAGGGAAAAGGGGCCCAATAAAGCCAGTCAGTTTTCAAGGACCATCTCCTCCAAGTCCAGAAGTAGTGCATCCTGAGAAAGAGGAAAGCAGGAAAAATGCCAGGAGGCCCCTGTGGATCACCATGGAGCACCTGGACTTACTTTGGTGCAAAATGAAAGAATATGGGGAATGGAAGCAGAAACAAGTTACCTGGGAGGTCTACAAAGAAGTTATCTGAGTAGCCAGAGATCAGGTTAGGAAAGCTAAAAGCCAGAAAGAATTAAATCTAGCCAGGGACATAAAGAGGAGCTAGAAAAAAATTAACAGATGTATCAGTAATAAAAGGAAGACCAAGGACTTGTACAAAGCATTTGACTCTGTCCTGCATGACATCCTGGTCGCCAAATTGGAGAAAAATGGATGGACCACTCACTAGATAAGGAATTGGCTGGATGGTCACACACAGGAAGTTGCGGTCAACGGCTCAATGTCCGAGTGGAGACCGGTGACAAGTGACGTTCCTTACTGATCAGTGCTGGGACCAGTGTTATTTCACATCTTTGTAGGCAACATGGACAGTGGGATTGAGTGCACCCTCAGCAAATTTGCAAACTACACCAAGCTGAGTGATGCAGCTGACATGCTAGAGGGAAGGGACCTGGAGGCTTGAGAGGCTTGAGAGGTGGGCCCACGCCAACCTCGTGAAATTCAACAAGGCCAAGTGCAAGGTCCCACACTTGGGCCAGGGTATTCCCAAACACAGATACAGGTTGGGTGGAGAATGGCTTGAGAGTAGCCACGAGGAGAAGGATTTGGGGGTGTTGGTTGACGAAAGACTCAACATGAACCAGCAGTGTGCACTTACTGCGCAGAAAGCCAAGTGTGTCCAGGTTTACATCAAGAAATGTGCAACCAGCAGGTCAAGGGAAGGTGATTCTGCCCTCTACTCCGCTCTTGTAAGACTCCACCTTGAGTACTGTGTTCAGTTTCGGGGCCCCCAACAGAAGGACATGGGATTGTTGGAGCAGGGCCATGAAGATGATCAGAGGGCTGGAGCACCTCCCCTGTGAGGACAGGCTGAGAGAGCAGGGGCTCTTCAGCCTGGAGAAGGCTCCGGGGGACCTTATAGTGGCCTTCCAGTACCTGAAGAGGCCTACAGGAAAGCTGGCGAGGGACTTTTTATAAGGGCAGGTAGCAACAGGATGAGGGAAAATGGCTTCAAAGTGGAAGAAGGTAGATTTAGACTAAAAATCAGGAAGAAATTATTTACTGCAAGGGAGGTGAGACACTGGAACAGGTTGCCCAGAGAGGCTGTGGATGCCCCCACCCTGGAAGCATTCAAGGCCAACCTGGTCTGGTGGGAGGTGTCCCTGCCTATAGCAGGGGAGGTAGAACTGGATGATCTTAAAGGTCCCTCTGAACCCAAATCATTCTATGATTCTATTAATAGCCAAGTAAATTCAGTGCCACAAAAGTAATTTACTCTGTGGGACTTCGTTGTTTCTCTTGAAGCAGCCACAAACTGGAGAAATATTAAAAACAAACTATGTTACCATTCCCCCAGACTAATCTTTCACTACTGTCAGGGAAAGAGAAAGAAGAGAATGGGCCAGATTTGATATTACTACCATAATAGCACACATATTAACTTATATTGAACGTCAATTTCAAAGGAATCATGACTTAATACTATAACAGTAAATACAGAAGCTTTCTTTCTAGAAACCAGATTGCCATTTCTGCCTCTCTCAGAACTGTTCCAATCAAAGATGTCATGAATTTACTTCATTAAAAAAAAAAATACGGACTCACACTATTTTAGACTGGAAATACAAAATATTTACTAAAGTCATTTATCTACTAAATATAATAGTAAAGCTCCCTCTACTGGAAATATTGGTGCAAGAAGGCAACATCTGAACTAATCTTACAAAGTAAAACAATGTATTAGAATTTTTCTATGACATTTAGACATTCTCAATAAGAATCAATAAATGATTCCTGAAAAATAGTTCACAGTAAGTGAAGTGAAGAAGTCTTATCTTCATTTTAGTAAACAGCTTCCTCGGGATGTTTGTTTCTGTAAGTCCTACTTAAGAGTATGTAATTTGTTTTAACAGGTCTTTGAAAAGCAGAAGATCTTGTCATTTTCAAATTATCCAGCTCCATCTGATTATTATTTTGAATGAAGTTAGAGTTGTTTCATACTATCTTTAATCCTAGATTGCAATGTTTTCCATAAAAAATGTCTAGTCCTCTAAAGACATTTATGTTTAGAGAGATGCTAACTTTAAATGTACAGGAACTATTTTCTTTCCCCAGATGCCACTGACAGTGAGAGCAGGGCAATACAAAACCAACTTAGGCTGCCTTTATAAGATCAATAAATTTATCTTCTGCTTCTCTGCACCATGGCTACCTACATTTTGCTCCTAACACTTCTTATTATTCAGTTATCAAGGTATAGAAAGACAAAAATATTACTAGATTCTTAAATGAGGTCAGACCTCAGTAGTAACAACACTTAGCAGAAACAGGGATAAACAGAAGCCTATTGCAAAGCAATCTCAAAGACTTTGTGACATAAAGACAGAGTTGAACTTCATTCTGAGCCTGATTTTGCAAATAAATTTGCAAATAACATGAATCCAAAAATGGATATAGTTGCATTGTTGCCTCCCTCCTGTCCTCAGTCTTAATAGTGATACGGTAAGATGAAACAAGTGGAACACTGCCACCAAAAGGGCAGATGTCACTTCTCTATTCTCTTTCTTAAATCCTTGCTTACACTGCCTCCGCAGCTCACCTGGATGCAAAAAAAAAAAAAAAAAAAAAAAAAAAAAAAAAAAAAAAAAAAAGCCAGGTCAGCTCAGTAAGCAAGGTTTGTTTTGTTCTGCATTTTAACTGATACAGTTTCTCGTGCAACGGTGAAGACAGTACCAGAGTGATACAAAGCGATAGGAAAGGCAGGTGACTACAGCAGCATGAGGGGAAGACCCAATTCTTCAGTGAACTATGAGGATGGCTCAATCATATTAACAGCACTCAAAGGAAAGAAAGTGAAAGCCCTTGGCTTCTTGAGCACTGGGACTGCTTCTCCTTCACTTTGTATATTTATTTATACATACAGATACATATATGTATATATACATATATATTTGGAAGAGCAGGGATATTTCCAGTTAACTGTGTTTGCAAGGGTTTCATCTACCTTTACAGGCATCCTCTGGATTACATAACAACTCTTTAATCTCAGTGACAGTTGTCACTCTTCATGAAATGCTCCTAAGCAAGAATATAGTCTTCAGATTCTTTTTAACACAGGCTATTTACTGAGAGAACTGAGGGAGCACCAAGAGTCTTTTTTTTCATATCCATGCATCCCTAGTTACATATTTAAGGCTACATTCAAAGTGACAAATCTTCAGAAGAATAACAGAAACATAGATATGCCCACAGATCTCCATATATCTTCATTTCACTTGAATGTTACCACTGTCAATGAGCTACTCAGCTATACTGTAGCTTCAGTTTTGAACAACTTCTGGTGAAAAATGTTACTTTAAAAGTCAACTGTTGATGTAATGCTCAGTTTTACCACAGCCAGTAATAGGATTTGGGATTTCAGTATAAATAGTATACAGACTTAAGAATGGCTTGAAAAATCTAGATAATCCTATATGGTTTGAACAGTGTCTCAGTTCTACCATAAAAAGGGAGAGCTGTTTCCTCCTTTTATTCTCTTTCGAAAGGTTCTCTTGGCTTTCTTTTCTTTTAAAGGACCTTGGGACAGAATATGAAAAATCCAACATTTTACATGTTAACACACTTCTCTGCTGTATTGTAATGTCAAATGATGTATTCTTGAAGGACTATCCCACATCTTCCTTTGAAGAAACATCCTTGCTTTCCCTCCCTTCAGAGAATAAAAGGAGGTAACACACCCTTTTATAGAGAGGATTATTCACAAAGGATCTGTCATCATCTGAAAAAAAAAAAAAAAGGAGGGTAGGGGGGGAAATTAAGGCCACTCCTAATCACCCGTTTCTTCTTCCCTTCTAGATTTGAAAGATGTTTTTATTCTAACTTCTTAAAAGCTTTAATGAAAAAGTACACAATTTGGGATTGCTGCTCTCAAATTTCTTTTGAAAGTGATGATACCCAGAGCTTTCATTTTCAGTAGGAATCATTTGCAAGAATCCTGAGTAATAAGTTTTTTAGTCTCGGAGTAAAAAAAGTAATCTGAGATGAGGGTATGATCTTGAACTGACTGACTGTCATGAAATGAGCAAGTCCTGCAATAAAGACAGGGAGCTTTTGCAGCAACATTATTCCCTCTATTCGCTATACCAAATACAAATATTAAAGGCAGAAGTAACAGTAAGAGTTGTAGAGATGATGGTTTCCAATACTATACTCAAAATTTTTAAAACACTGTATATTTTTAAAAGTTTGCTGGTTTTTTTCCCCCTTATTACAGCCATCGGTGTTAGCAATATTTTATTTTTTATTCTCTGGAAAAAGTTTCCCATTTTGTAATTTCAGACTAAAAAATGGAATTATTTTCATACTTACATTCCACTATTTACTCTGACACACCGCTGGAGAGATTTCCAACAGTAGTTTGGTCAAATAACCCATATAACAATAGTTCTTATTATACAAAATTACCAGTAAAGTAGAAATGACAGTCATAAGAAAGACACCTAATGAAATGCTTTGGAACAGACTAATTATGTATGACAGTCAGGAAGAAACTTGCCTCAAACTCAGTAAGATAACCAGGTTATGTTTTCTTCTAATTTGATAGACCCTAAGTAGGACTGATGACAAGAAATGAACCAGGATGTACAACAGTTTCTACATATCACATTTTCTCCTATCCTATTCCTATGTCAAATGAGACAAATGAAATGGAGAAATACACAACAGCTAATCACTTTTGTTATTTAAGAGTAAAATAACACACCCAGAAAAGCTGGAAAGACCACAAAAAGATGAAAACTGTATTAGCATACACAGTGTTACTAAAAAGCCAAACTGCATCTATTTTCAAAAGATACATGAAATTCAGAACTTCTTCAAAAATTGTACTACTTTAGAAATTCACTAATTTAATAAATTGAGTTTAAAAGAGATATAAATGTTTCCAGTCCTCTTTGAAGTTATATCCTTCATCAGAACTCTGAATTTATGGTCACGACACTTTATCTTGGGATGCAACACATACTTCAGTACTTAATTCAAAGTTATTTTTCTGATATCAAGCCTATAATGCATGTATACAACTCTCATTTTTTTAAATCAAGGAATCATAGAATCCAACCCAAGTTGGAAGGGTCCCACAAGGATCATAGAATCCAGCTCCTGGCCCCACACAGACGACCCAAAATCAAATCCTATGTCTGAGAGCACTGTCCAGACGCTCCTTGAAATCCAGCACTGGGGGCCGTGCCCACAGCCCTGTGCAGCCCGTTCCATGCCCACCGCCCTCTGGTGCGGACCCTTTCCCTGACCCCCAGCTGCCCCTCCCCTGACACAGCTCCATGCCGTTCCCTCGGGCCCTGTCGCTGTCACAGAGAGCAGAGCTCAGCGCTGCCCCTCCGCTCCCTGTGAGGAGCTGCAGCCGCCATCAGTCCTCCCCTCAGCTCTGGTCTGCACTGGCCCCACCGAGGGGCCTCAGCTGCTCTTGTATATCATATCCTACACACCCTTCCCCATCTTTGTAGCCCTCCTTTGGATGATCTCTCACAGCTTTATATCCTTATACGGTGACATCCATTGCTGCACACATTGCTCAAGGTGAAACCACACGGCAGAGAGCAGGGCAGGAAAACCCCTCCCAGCCGGCAGTGCTGGCCTTGATGTACCCCTGGGTACAGTTGGACCTCTCAGCTGCCAGGGCACATTGCTGACTCAGATCCAACTTGCCATCAATCAAAATTCCTGGATCCCTTTCCATAGGAATGCACTCCAGCCTCTCCTGTCCCAGTCTGTACACAGAATGAGAATTACTTCATCCCATGTGCAGAATCTGGCACTTGCTCTTTTTAAAACTCATGTGGATGGTGATTGCCCAGCCCTCTAATTTGTCAAGATTTCTCTGCAAGGCATGTCTACTCTCAAAGGATTCAAGAGCTCCTCCTAATTCAGCGACTTCTGCAAACTTACTTAGTATACATTTGATTCCTGTGTCCAGATCATTTTAAAAAACATTAAGAACTGCCCCTAAAACTGAGAGCCGGGGAACCCCACTAGTAACTGGTGACCCCATTTAAATGTAACTCCATTTATTATAACCCCTTCACACCCACCCATCAGCTAACAGTTCACTGTAGCTAGTTGTATTCTGAACATTTTCTCCAGAATGATATTATGAGAGACAGTATTGAAAGCTTTGCTGAAATTCAAAAAAGACTACACCTACTGGATTTCCTTGGTCAACTAGGTGGGTAACTTTGTCATAAAGGAAAATGTTTGCTAAACAGGACTTTCTGCCCATGAATTGGTGTTGGCTATTACCAATGACTGCACTGTCTTTCAAGTGTTTTTCAGGGACTCTCAGAATAATTTTGTCCATAATTTTACTAGCCACTGAATAATAATAATAGCAGAATTACATTAATAATTCTCTATCTGACCTTTCACTCCTAACACAACAACTATCCGTCTTTAGGCATATATATTTTGCCAGAGGATATTGTTTTCTTCCTCTCTTGACTCAAATGGGTCTACTGGCACTTGAGACTGATCTACTGCCAGCTAAGCCAACACTGTACGTACCTTCTTATGCACCTTCAACTACAGCACCTATTTCCATACGTAAGTGAATTCTACGTAGTAACACACTGACTTTCTATGGTACTTTCTTCACTATGCTGTTGTTTTTTTGTTTTGTTTTGCATTTATTTTGCCTCTATGTTCCACTTTTACTTCCTGCAAGATTTTACCATAGTGCTGATGTCATCCAAGTCTACAACCTCCTACAAAACCTCTGTAGAAGTCATTTGTTTTAATGAATTTTTATCACACGAAACACCATTAAAACAAAATATCTATTGGTTGGTTTCAAATTTATGGTTAAAAAATCAATAATGATAATCTAATTCTTTTTGCTGAACTTCACTTTGTAATTCATAAAATAATGCTAGGATTTATACACTTGCTAGCCTCAAATTTATGGTAATATTTTTCACAATAATGATAATCCGATTTCATGCAAAGAAATTTATTTTATGGCAGAATACTGCTAGGGTGAGACTGTATGCTGGAGACAAAGGCTTCAAAATGCAGACAAATGCTTACATTATTTTTTTGATCGACTACTATTATTTCCTCCTCCCAAAGGAGCTCTGATTTACCTAGAATCTTGCAGCTTCCCTCATCATTACACATAACCTTTTCCAGCCCATTGCTTCCACCTTTATTCTCTCCAGTGGCTTGCAATACAATATCACATCAAATTACTTAAAATTCCCCTCAGTTAGAGTTTCATTTTATATTTTACAAACTTTGCTTACATAACCTTGAAGGCACTCTGTCGGGCTGACAATAGATGACTATTTAGCATTTCCAAAATACAGATTTAAGGACTCATAAAACCTACTTATTTTTACAACTTTTGCATTTGGGTAGAAGATTACTTGCAAATATGCTATACAGTCATGGAATTCATCACAAGCCAAAACTAATAATTTTGAAATCATCTGCAAACAAAATCAAACTCCCTTTTTCTGCTTCTATAGTATTTTATAATTATCAAATCTAATGAAAACAGAAATTTTGATGAGCAGATGAGCTCAAATAGGATGGTCAGGAAAGCTGCAGAAGAAGGAAAGAGTCTTCTGTTTGAACTACTGGAGCTTTCAAAAACTCCAAGAAGTAAGATACATAATTAGATTTAAAAAAGGTGTTCACAAGGAAGGCTGTTTAGATTACTGAAAAAACACAACTTGCTTTATAGAATGGGAAGGCACATCGACTTCTCTGCTCTTCTCTGGGTCCCACACTGCAATCTCTTCCTCGAACATAGTGATACCACCATCAGTGAGATGCCCCAAACTATAAATGTCTTTCCTTGCAGACAGAAAATTATATTTAACTCCTAACTTAACCTGTATTGCAATCGAAGTCCTACTCTGAGGTCTCACACATAGAACAGTTGATTGCTTTTCTCTACGAAAGAATTTATGTGATTGAAGAGAGGTGCCACATCTCTCCTTAGTTTTCTCTTTTTTAGTCTCATTAGTCCCGTTTTTGAAAAACTTTCCTCAAAGACAATGTTTTCCTAGCCTCGGATATTCTTGTTTCCCTCTGGACTCTCTGAGTCTTTTTATGCCTTTCAGAAAATGTGATGGTCAGACTGTACACACTGTTCAGGCAGAACTCATGAGAGTGCTTCACAAAATGGAATGCAAACTTAATGTTTTTACACACATTACTTCTTTTTACCTATCTAGGATGTTACTGTTGTTACACTATGGCACTATACGGCTATCTTCTTTGCAGTGTGCAATCCACCATAGCTGCCTACCTGTCCACAGAGAATCTCTGTCAAGACTATTCAAAAGTATCACGAAAATCAAAAGATAATGAAATCTAGTGTCTGGTGTCTTCTGAGAGAATGACATTATATTGGTCTTATCTTATTTGACCGTGTAATTTTCTAGTTCTTTATAAGCAAAATGTTTAATTGTCTCAACACTCTGACACAGCTATTGAAGCTATAGAGATCTGTAATTTTCAGGGTCTTTAGACCCCTCATCCATCCCTGTGAAGTTCTCAAGGTAACAGAGAACGTTTCTAAGAGTCTCAATTCTTGAAGAAGTTCAGTGTGAATTTTCATTAGACTGCTCCAGACTGCTTGAAAATATTCAATGTAATTAGTAAGGATCTAACTTACTACTCCTTCCTTTACAGTTATTTTTCTGTTTTAAAACCGATTCTGTATAATAATTATAAAAGACTTTGCTTTTCTCTCCTGCCACAGTTTGTTGTTGGTGGTGTTGTTAGCTTTTTTGTTGTTGCTTTTTGGGGTTTTTTGCTGTCTGAAACAATCATCCTTATTCACAAGCAGACCCCCAGGTAAATCAAACACTTGAGTATTCTGAGACCAAATGATAGCAATTTTAGTTCTGGCCACGAACCTCCTAAATTCCACTCAAAACCATATCATTACTTTGCACAAATACACTGAACACATCTAGGGATAGTCAGCGTTTCAACAAACAAAATTATGACCAATAACTATATCCTAAAAGTAATTTTTTTGTTGTTTAGTGATTCTCATTAAAATTTCTAGAAATACACTATAATTTTTCATGCATTTTGTCACGTAGTATTCTAGTTCACTCACTCACTCACTCATCCAAAACTTTAAAAAGTATTTATTATGTGCACAAAAAATTAGTTAACTAATAATATTTCTGGTATTTACTGTACCAGGCATCACCCCAAAGGCATGAGAGAAGCCATTTTACACCAGCATCCTGATACCCTCTGTAAACTGATGGAAAGAGCTCTAATCACACAGGAAACTTTCCATTCACATCTGCTGATTGAGATATTTCAAAATGTGCTGAAAAGGATTTGCAATACAGTCATACATGCTATATTTCATCTTCCAAGTACTATAAAAACAACCTTCCAAACTAATATGTGTAAGGTTATTTGATGATTTTTATATTTTTTAAAATGTTCAGTGTGCTGTATCTGTTCTAGTTTTACATGTATGTAAGATTCTGCTCAAAGTCACAGATAAATTCTGTACTATAACGAGATATTTAAACCATTTAGGCATCCATTAGATTATGCATCTCTATCATTACTAACGGGCAGCTAGTTGAAAAATGACTTTTTAATTATCACATATGCTGGGTCGTGCAAATTTACTACAGAATGGAAGCTTCCCTCTAGACCTTCCTCCTGATGCTCCTCAATACTGCTTTCAAGCTCCTCAGACATAAAAGACATTGATCATTGGTGTTGCACAAGGAGGTACTAGCTTGTTACAATCACATTTAGACACACAGTTTGTAAAGTATTTCATCAGTGGTATCTATTAGAGCTAATACTATAAATAAGAAGTGGTTATCATAATCTTACATTTCTTCATATTACGGGAATCATGAACTGTATGGAACCGAATGGGCTTCCAACCATGCATGGCACGCTATGCTCTTCTTTTACAATTAGCTTGTATAATCAATCCTCAAGCAAAAGGATAAGCACAGCACAGAAGGTCAAGCCATATGCACAGCGCAGCACAGACCTGTACTTACTCAGGTTAAGCACTGTGTGGACTTTGACCTCTTTGATGTACAATGGTCTTCTGCTCAGAAGCATTACAGAGTTCTACTTTTTGGTAGAATGTAAGTAAGCTCTTTGAAGTAAATTGAGATTACTAACCTGCAAAGCTGTAAGAAAAAAAAAAAAAAAAAGAAAAGAAAAGAAAAAAAAAGGCATTTAAATACCATACCTGTAAGCACCACTGTGTGTTCTCCACCACAAGCAACCTTATTAACTTTTTCCATAATTCCCAGTACTGGCTGTGGGACTCTACTGTTCTTTAGCTGCTCAGGCAATAATCCCAGCTTTCCATTCTCAGGTTCCCCAAAAGTATAGAGTTCACCATCTCCTGTAAAAGTACAGAACAGAACAGGATTCCCATAAAGCACTCAGAAGCAAGGTTGCATTGTCAAGACAGCTGCAGACACAAGTCAGTAATACAGAAAAGTATATGAATGTTACAGGACAACTGAACATATCTGTAGAATGATTAAATAGTTGTGCAAAGCAGTATGCTTTGATGGGAATATGGAGGAGCAAAATTTTAACACAATCCTCTCTCCAAGACGAGAATCTTTAGTCTGCAATGAACATCACTAGAGAAAAACAAAAACCATATACATCCTTTTTGAAGAGGTTGTTATCCCCTTTGTAATCACTGTTTTTGTCAGCTGAGATTGTCTGCAAGTGTTTCAATTAAAACAGAAAATACTGATTGAAAATAAACACTTTCTTCTTGTGGAATATAGAAAAAAAAAGGAAAAAAAAAAAAAAGAGTAAGTAACATGAAACTAGACAACAATAAAAGAGTTATACATCCACCAACAGTGATTCCAAGGCAGTAATTCCACCAAAATTAAGTTCAGGAAAATACCGAGAGGTCTTTACAAATATATTCCTGCAGCACCTTTCTGATCTTCCACATAATTACACTATAAGAGCCTTCCCATTTACCCAGACTTTTTAATCATTCAGTTCAAAATCTGTCCAATCCCAAGGTTGGGTAACTCACTGTACATTCAAAGTTTCCTTTGCTTCACCTTTTCCTATCACCTCCTTTATTTTTCACTGCTATTCTGAATTTTTTTTCACTGCTAGTCTGAATTACCATGTATATCCTTCTATAATAGCTACAGAACTATCCAAAATAAAACTGTTCTGTAAGAAAAACAAAATATTTTTGTAATCTCACCTGCATATGAAAAACCACAAGGATAAACAGAACTCTCACATGGAGTGAATCTAAGAGAACAAAATGTTTAGACCAGGATAGGAGCTGCCAGTTCAAGGAAAATTTGAAGAGACAACCCATATACTTAGACTCAAGTCATAAAGCTTAGTCATCGGAAGCATCCACATAAAATATTTTTGGGAAAATGTGCATTTGTGAGTCCATACAAAATGTATTTTCGCAATGAGAGGCATACATTTAGTATTTATAAATTTGCTTTTATAGAATTCAGAGGCGTTAGTATTGCACTGCGTACAACAAATGCTTGAGAGTTTCTTATTCAAAAGCTACAAACTCCTTGTTGATACGAGAGTTCAGCTGATTTTAGAAATGCTGTTTCTTGTCCAAAGACAATGAAAACAGATGAGCTCACAGAGTTTCAAAACAGAAGCCTTGCTTAGATGTTCAGAATTGCCCATTAGAGAAGTCCAACTCTCCACTGAACAAAGGTTGAGCCTAAGAAGACAAGCTTTTTTCTATAGCATAGCTCTTGGATTTGTTGCTTTTCCTTCCACTTTGTGAGACCAAAACTTAAAATTTGGGAATCAAAGTTCACTGGCAGTGACCAAAAAATAAGTTTACATGGAAATAGAAGACATGGAAGATTTAAAAGTAAACCAGTGCATACAAATGCAAAGCAGAAAGAATGAAGCCATGTATGCATTCTAAAAAGCAAAGAAATTGGCCAAATGAATAAAATCAAGTTAATAAAAAAGAAAGTTTGTAACTCAAAATAAAAGGAGTTTTATTAAAATTTGGATATAACAAGCCAAGACAGGTAAGTAATTTTATGTCTTTGAATTTTTAATTCCAAGAATGAGAAAGTTAAAACTGGTATAATTTAGAAATGTGTTTTCTAATTAAATTTTCCCGAGCTTTACTATGGTAACAATCATAGAAGAGCTTGGGTGGGAAGAGACCTTGAAGATCATCTAATTCCAACCCTGTGATTGTGGGCAGGGCTGCCCCCCACCAGCTCAGGCTGCCCAGCGCCCCATCCAACCTGGCCTTGAGCGCCTCCAGGGATGGGGCACCACAGCTTCTCTGAGCAGCTGTGCCATCACCTTTTCACCCCGAGCGAAAAATTTCCATGTAACATCCAACCTAAATCTCCCCTCTTTCAGTTTAAATCCATTCTCCCTTGAACTACCAGTATCAGAACGTATGAAAAGTCAGTCTCCCTCCTGCTTATAAGCTCTCTTAAGTACTGGAAGGCTGCAATGAGTCCTCCCTGAAGCCTTTTCTTCTCCAAGCTAAACAAGCCGAGTTCCCTCAGTCTTTCTTCATGAGAGGTGCTCCAGCCCTCTGGTCATCTTCGTGATCTTCCTCAGCACCCACTTCAACAGCTTCACCTCTTTCTTGTGCTGACGAGATGCTTCCTAAGGTCAGAGTAGAGGCGGACAATCACGTCCCTCTCCCTGCTGGCCACCTCTCTTCTGATGCAGCCCAGGATACCACTGGCTTTCTGCGCTGCAGGAGCACACTGTTGGCTCATGTCCAGCTTTTTGTCCACCAGAATCCTCAAGTCCTCTGCAGGACAGCTCTTAATGAGCTCTTCTCCCAGTCTGTATACAGATCTGAGATTGCATCAACGCAAGTGCAACACCTTGCACTTGACCTCATTAGGTTCTTGTGGAATCACTTTCCAAGCCTAAGTCCCCCTGGATGGTACTCCTTCCTTTTATCATGTCAACTGCACCATTCAGCGTGGCATCATCAGCAAACCTGCTGAGGGTGCACTCAATCCCACTGTCTAGGTCATTAATAAAGACACTGAATAGCATCAGTCTCAAGATGGACTCCTGGGGGACACCAGTCATCACTGGTCTCTACAGATCTGTTGACCATAACTCTCTGGCTATGACTATCTAACCAATGCTTTATCCACCAATCAGTGCAGCTTTCAAATCCATATATCTCCAATTTAGAGGATGTGGTGCTTGACTGTGTCAAAGGTCTTACACAAGTCCAGGTAGATGAAATCAGTTGCATTTCCTTTGTTCACTGGTGCTGTGACTCCACCAAAGATGGCCACCAGGTTGGTCAGGCACGATATTCCCTTGGTGAAGCCACAGTGGATGTCTCAGATCACCTCCTCATCTCGCATGTACCTCAACACAGGTTCCAGGAGGATCTGCTCCATGATCTCTGCAGGCACACATGTAAGGCTCATTGGCCTGTAGTTCCCCAGGTCTTCTTTTCTCCCTTTCTTAAAAATGGGATTGGTGTTTCCCTTCTAGTCACAGGCATTCTGCCTGACATCCATAACTTTTCAAATATGATGGAGAGTGGCTTGGCAACCAATACACTCATTTAAAATTATCTTTGGCACGACTGAAAATTGAGCTTTATTATGTGTAAGTATGAGACAACTTGTTACTATCATGTTTTCATTAAAGTTATCTGGTAAAATCTAGTAGATAAATTACATTAAAGTTGTTTTTCCTGGAAAACTCTTGTCAGTGGCATTTGCTGTTTTTTTTTTTTTTTCATGGCACTTGGCTCTTGACTCACACTCTTTTGCAGAACAGTGATTACAGCAGTTGGTGCATAGACAGCAGCACAGAGACTGCTGTTGCCAGGACCTTCCATAAGAAGAACAGCTTAATTCTGTTCCCACGTGTCCTGTCATTGGTTCCCAGGGATAAGAGGCCAGCACTTCCCTTTCCATTTCACCTCCTCGGGAAGTTCCAGAGAGCAATGAGGTCAACAAGGGGTCTGATACATTCAGAAAACCCTTAAGCTGCCATGTGTTTTAATAAAACAGTGCTTCTCCTCAAGTCCTCTCAGAGGAAGTAATTCTGGAGCTGTTATGCTGATCTCTGATGTATGTTACCTTTGTTGGTGGCAGTCCAAACAAAGGAAAATGTTTCCTACATTTTCCAAGACCATTTCTGCCTCTCACAGTGGCATGGATTCATAGATATCACATAACCACAGAATGGCTGAGATTGGAAGGGACCTCTGCAGATCATCAAGTCCGATCTCCCTGCTCCTCCAGAGTCCCATAGAGGATATTATCCAGGATTGTGTCCAGGTTACTTTTAAATAACTCCAGGGAAGGAGGCTACACAACATCTCCGGGCAATCTGTGCCAATGCTCAGTCACCCTCACAGTAGTTTTTTCTCTTGTTCAGATGGAACTTCCTATGTTCCACCTTGCAACTGTTGCCTTGTACTATCACTGGACACCACTGAGAAGAGTTTGGCCCTATCTTTTTTACACTCTCCCTTCAGATACTTATATTCATTGATCAGATCCCCCTGATTTTTCTCTTCTCCAGGTTGAACAAGCCCAGCTCCATAGGAGAAATGCTTCAGTTCTTCAATCATTTTAGTAGCCCTTCAAGTACCACAATTGTGAGCCACTAAAATACATCCTCCCAGCTGTTCTTAGTTTTTTTTTCATTCTCAACATGTTATTTTTTCTCCTTCATTAACGATATTTTCTCTTTCCTGCACACACAAATTATTTTAAATGACATCAATAATATAGCAACAATTTGCTTATTTGCATATATCTATCTGTGAAAAAAATACCTTTGTTGCATTCTCCTACACTCTTCTAAGGGGTGTTTTGTAGTCATTATAGTCTGTGTTTTTTAAATAAAGAGCAGACTATCTCAGGCTCAGAAAAGTCTATTTCATTTCATTTCTAAACTACGTACTGAGTTTATGGTTTTCTGTTCATTCTGAACTATTTTCTATTTTAATCCTGGTCTTCATTCTTACGCACAGAAACACTCTGAACAGACTTCAGTAACTGATACTTTGCAGTGATGTGCAGTTTTTTGTTCTAAAATACTAGCCTAATTAACAGCAAAAAATCAACCACAGCATGAGGGTTTCTGTAACCAAAACATTCAATTGATTCAAGAGGTGTCAGTGCTTCTACTGTGAGGTTTTATTAGACACTGTTAAAAAAAAACAAACAAACAGCAACAACAAAACCAGCACTTTTTGAAGGTAAGTATGAATATTTTAATACTTTTGGACTTGTCATGTAAGGAAGTCGCTCCAAGAGAAATCACAGAATCACAGAATTAGCAAGGTTGGATAAGACCTAGAAGATCATCCAGTCCAACCATTACCAATACTTCCCAGCTAAATCATACCCCTCAAAGCAACATCCAAATGTTTGTTGAACACCCCCATGGTCAATGACTCCACCACCTCCCTGGGCAGTGCATTCCAATGCCTGACTACCCTTTCCGAGAAGTAATACTTCCTAATGTCCAGCCTGAACCTCCCTATTTACTTCTTTGGAAACTCCAACAAATACAAAGAGCACAATAACACGATTTGATAGAGAAAATTCTCAGCTTTGAAGCTATTTTCAACATTGTCACTACAAGCTATGCACGTTCATCAGCAATGAACAAGAGCCTGCAGCCCCCCACACTTAAAAAAACTGCACTAGCAGAGACAGCCCACTGTCTCTACTGCTGAAACGCACCACCCATCACCTCACTATGCTCACATTCACTGTCTGGTCTCCACAACGTTCAGCAGGTGTTGATGAATGTCAGTAGGTGCACGGAGGAATTCAGTGATGCACCTTTGCTTCATACATACTTCCACTCTGTCAGACTGCCCCTCTGCTGCCATCTGTCACATGGCAACAAAATGTTATGGAATACACCTCTGATACTGCGGGCCAACACAATAAAACAGGAGGCATTACTTTCGGAACAGACCTCATATTTCTAGGAACAAGTTCAAGAACCCTGAAAAGCACTTTGCTAACTCTGTATGCAATTCTCTTCAAAGAGATCACAGCATTTCTTTTTGAACACTACTGCACAGTAAATATTAATCCAATCACAACCTAATTAATGGGATTAGAGATACAAATGGTCAAACTGCCACTGACTTCCCAAAATAGTCAAGTTGATTACATTTTTTAAACTTAATAATCCGGCTGACAAAAAGAAACCCATTTACTGAGGTAATTTTGGAACATATTACACATCATTTTAAGTCTAAAAATTATGGAGAAAAAAGACTGAATCAAACACAGATAAATTTTCAGTACAGTTACGTGAGTGCAGCATATGTGCATTTTAAGGACATTCCATTCAAAGTCCATGGAATCTGGTTGTTTCATTTTCTACTCTCATATGAGCCCACTGTCATTCTTGCACACTGAACTTTCCTTAGTGTAGTACATTTCTGCTTCCCCTATGCTTTAGCTCACAGCAAGATGTCAAGAAAAAGAACACACCAACAGAAAACTATATTTGCCCATAAAAGACAAACATGCACAGTAGTGGAATCCATATAACACAACTTTCTTTTCCTTGACTGTCTGTTATTAATGAACATCCTGCCCTGGAGAGGGCACTCTGTGACCACACTATGTATTCTAGTGTACCCTCATTAACCATCCATTTTAACCCAAACATTCCTGTGATGCTATCAGTCTGCCTAGCCAGCATACAGTTTATATCAATATAAATACATTTAGAAAAGGAGCCATATAGTGCCACGCTCATCAGTTCAACCTGGCAACATATATCAAGTTCTATATCCTACAACCACGTTCTATGAGATAGTATACTGTCTATGCTATACATACTATACATATTAGATAGTATACTTCTCAAAGCGTGTCATGTTTAAAAAGACAAATTGTAGTAATACTACAGTACTGTAATAACTGGTAAGTAACAGGTATTGGAAGCTCTCTATGTCTTCTTCCATGTCTTGCATAGTAATAACTGTGGTCTAGGAAAGTTTCTTTGCATAGATGTCGAGGGAACTAACATTGATTATATACTTACCTGAATTATTGTTAAGTATTAAAAATAACACTAGTTACTACCTATTCTAGTGTACAAGGTTAAACTGTACATCTAAAACACATGGAAAACCCCTGCTATGCAAACTTGTAAACATACTTTAAGGCCTAATTTGATGACTAACTGGAAATTTAGGGAGAAAACCCCGTATCTCTATTTAATATGAATATTACAGTTACTACATTACCCATTTTGCTATGTTCTACCACCCCTCAGAGGCAGAATACTGAGGATGTCAACTACTGTTCTAAGCCAGTCTAGCAAGTACACAACAAGCACTTTCAATAGGAAATAAAAGAATCCTGTAAATTGTAAAAGCATATTTTTCCTTTATTACACAAAACCCTTTAACAGCATAATGCCTTCCTAACTAGGCTGTGAGAAAAAAAGACTAACTACATTTGCATTCAGACTCAGCTCACAGAACTTCCAAATTCATAATTTAATGGCTAGCATCACAGTTAAAATAATGTGTCATTACAGTGCATTTAAATAAATGCACAAAGCTTTGTTTTCACGTTCTGTCTAGCTATATACCTACATTAGTGCAATAGAAGATTATTTCCATTAAAGTCCAAAACTAAACTTCTATTTATTTAAGGTATCAGTCAAAGAAAACTGTCAGCAAGGGCACAAAGAAAAAATGCCAAAAAATATTTCTCCTTTCACCATAAAAAGGTGAACAGCAAGGCAGTCAGGCTTAACGTTTTTGCAGGATTTGCAGACACTACAGGCTGAACATTAAGACTTCCCACCTCAGAACCAGGCTTGTTTAAACAGTAATGCATTCAACAAGTTCCTGTTTTCACAGCTGAAAACCAGTTTATCATCTTATTAATATTTTAAGAGGCTCAATTTCTCTAATTCTTAATTCTTTTTTCTCAGCCCTCTCCATTAAACATTTCAGCTCTCTCCGAGCACTCGACACATGCTGTCTCCTTGCTTTTAGACATTTGTCCTCAGCCCTTCTTTTAATGAGAGCTTTTGTCACATCCCACTGCAGTCTTGTAAGAATCACAGAACTTCAGTTCTTGGCTCTAAGGCAGAGAAACATACCTTCTTACTCTATCCTTGAAGTAAGGACATTTATTTCCATCTATTTCAAGTTCAGGAAGCTGCAGAATTTCTAACAGTTGCTGACCTCTTGACCAGTCAGAGGTACTTAAATGTTTTACAGTAATAAAACGTCTGTGATAAAAGTTGCATACTACCAGCATAACATCTAGTTAATAGTCCTCTTAAGAAGGTCTCATTCTGTTAACAGTACGTACTCAGAGAGCTAGATATTGTATGTGGGAAAGTAATATTTATCAAGTAAGCGGAGAAAAGTAGCTGACGGAACAGCTACTGGGTACCCATTAAAGGCTTTACAATTAAAACTATTGATTCTTTGAAATCTTCAATTGCTCTGAGGGGATGAAACTGTATATCTTAATAATGTAACTCTATAAGGCTGAGAGGAATTCATAGCTGCACACTTGTAATACCATCTGTACTGACTGACAAATTCAACCAACATTAGCGTTATTAAAAAGATGAGTGTCATCACCACTTTGTAAAGGAAAAAAAAGGTGAAAAAACACAGAGGTGGAAAGCAGTCAAGAGGTGGGTGGCTTGGAGATCAGACACCAGCTCATTGTTGTGTATGCTTCTTGTATTGTATATTGCCCGTACAACTGACTTCAAAACTTAAGATTTAACATGAAATTTTTACAACCGTGTTGCTCTGCTAGCAAACAAGATTATTTTTTTTCCCCAAAATGTAGTAATTCTATTCCAGATTTTTACGTCTGGGAAAGATGAAGATGACTATTCAATCAACACAAGAACAAGAATAATCTCAAGAAAAACTGGACTACGGAAACGGTAGTATTAATCAACATTTGTCATAACCTTCAGGAAAATAATGCTACGTGTGATAAGATAGTAATTTTTCCCAGTAACTTTTTGTAAATCATTGTACATATGCAGAATATTTACAGCAACAGTTTTTCATGGAATTTCTAATTAAATATAGATTACACTACAGAGGAGATGACACGTAACTTTTCCAAATGAGTAATATGGAACCTCACTTTAGAGAACATCTCTCTAGTAAAATCTCCCTGTGTGACACATAACCACGTAGATGGCTTTCTCTTCTACCTGACAGCTATTGCTTACATAGTTTCAAAAGCAGCAAATGTCTCATTAGCTGCCTTCATAAGGACCACGATCTGAGGACCACTGACTTGTTGTCACTAACCTCTATTCTCAATAGCTTACCTGTTATGAAGGCAGAATGATAATATCCACAGGATATAGAGGAAACGGGTTTTCCGACATCTACTTGACAAGGGACACTCACACAGGTTTTGTCAGCCAAGCCGATCTGACCTTCTGAATTATCACCCCACACAAAAAGCTGCCCATCCTCTAAAGTGAAGACACAGAAAGTTAATAGATTTAAAAGCAAAACTGCACTAATAAAAAGTCAATTTAACTATTCAAGAAGCATTTCATAAACTCTATGTGCAACGCTACTAAATGTCATTATCTCAGAGACAAAAAGTTTAACACAATGCAACACAACAGTCTGAAGTATGAAGCTATCCCCTAATCTTTTCAAAAGTGACTCCGAAGTGATCAAATCTTCTTACACAATAAATAGCAAGAGTAAAAACTACGTGGAAAATTTCCTTCAAAAAGAGAAAAAAATGAGAACATAAGACAGCTCAGTTGCCAGGCGCCAGCATTAAAACATGCTGAATTGAAGGCTTATTGTCATTTCTGGTAGTGCCTCACTACCTTTTTATTCTCCCAAACTTATATTCTGTTCTGACTTTGGTACACATCTCACTTATTCTTTTGTTATCTTATGGTTCTTTTCAGAGGTTATTATACTGGCCAGCTTTATTTTGTTTTCCTTAAACTATCAGCTGTTCCAAGCTTATTACGACCAGCCTCTGCTGTCACAAAGACCAAAGGCAGCAGTAAGAACTGAAAAAAAGTAGTGAACGACATGAAAAATCTTAAGATTTTCCTAGAAGAGGTAAGGCCTTCCCTCGGCCTATTTCTTATTGGTGGGAAAAATACTGTGAGTAAAGAACTACCATATACAACGTTACTGAGATGTTGGTTGGAACTGCACATTCATAGCTCATCTGCAGATCTTAAGAGGATGCTACCAATTGCCACAAATAATAATAATAATAATACAAAAAGAAGCAAACAAAGTATGTCTTTTTGACGTACTGATGCTTTGTTACGTTCTGAAATCACAGCCCCAATAACTTATCCTAAACATGTACAGAAACAGTTCCTTTTAACAGGACTAGAGAAATTACAGAGTAATAAAGACCATGCGTACAATGGTCTAATACAAAAAAGCCAAATGCATTCTAATCTTGTAGACTTCATCAAGTCATCACCATATAATTTTGTCATTGAAGAAACAGCTCAGGCTGCTCTCAGAATTAGTAGTGACACAGTTGTGTAGCCTCTACCAGTAGACCAAAATAATTGCAGTAAGAAGTGGAATTAGAGAAGCTTAGTTTCTTTTTTTAGCTGGCCGTCCTGGAAATTAATTGGAGTTTTTCCCACTTTGAGTGTATTTATACCGTCGTTCCTTTGCATGGATTCTTAGAAACTAGTACAGACTGAAGCCTCGCTGCACACCTACAAAAATTGTAGGAGGCTATTCAGAAGCAAGCCCTCAACATACTGTACTGAAATATACAATTGGCTGTAAAAGAAGTTACAAGGTTTAGTGGGGAAAGAAGACAGGGAGGCATACACACACACATGCAGACAGAAACCGGAATAAACGTCTGTCTGGAACACCACGCTTGAACACATAAATAGATTTTCTTAGCTGTTGCTCTTACCAGTTACTGCTGCTGAGGTGCATGATCCAGCAGCTAGCTGTTTGATCTTGTGCTGATTGGTAAAAAAACGAATTAAATGAAATGTGGTCCTTTCCTCTGTGTCACCTAATCCCAATTGACCTTCACTGTTACCTCCAGCAGCATACACGTTCCCATTTTCTGCATACAGAAAAGCACATGTAATACACAGAATGAGGATAGTCTCAATGGCAGCAAAAAGTCAGAGAAATTGCAGCAAGTCATTTAATTTTCTACAGAAAAGCTTCACAGAAAAGTATGGGGTCTATTGCACTCAAATAGTCCAGAGCTGACGCTGAACGTTCCTGCTGTAACTAGTAGGGAGGCTTTCCTGCACGCATTGAGATCAGAACACTCTAAAGGCCTTACACATCCATAGACTGAGCGTGCTTCCCAACATGCTGGAGACTGATCTGAAAAATAAATGTAATTTTAAGCATTCATTTAATTTAAGATAAAATGAGGGGAAAATGGAGAATGATGACACGGACAAGAAAATTAAAGAGATGTATAACTCGACAGTTTTGAATAATAGGAATGAAATATATTTTTACTTACATTTTCATTAAAATTATTTTACTCATTTTAATATTAAAAACGCTTTCAACTTAATTAGCTGGATCTTACTTTTTCTTTAGAATCTTAAAATTGAAGTTAAAGCTGATGATTAATATCTTCAACCTAAAAGAACTTCAAAATTTATACTTTTAATTTTAGCGTGTTTCACATTTAAAGTGATCATCCACAATGAAAAACACAAGGTCAATAAATAACATAAATCCAGGCACAAAAGTGATAACAAACTGACATATAATTTACAAAAGATCCCTGGTATAAAAATGGCCACAAATTACCCAGCTAGAGTGTATACTAAAAGTGACTAATATTTACCCTGCGCACTCTAGCATATTCAACTGTTATTAAAATGTTCTCTTTTATTCTAATAGTCTTATTTACTGTGCTCTGGGTCTACATGTATGTAAACCCCCTAATAATCAACAATTCTCTTTACAGCATTACCTCTAAAGCATTGCAAGAACAAAGACGGCTATTCCATCACATACATTTTAGAACCGTGACGATAATTTGGTCTCTCTCTAAAAATTTATTTTTTGTTTCAATTTACAGCTTATTTATTTATAGCCTAATAAAGTAACTTGTCAATGAAATAGCAAACTGCTGTGTCTAAATAAAATGCAACATACTTCGAAGCCTTCAAAACGTAATGTTCTACTGCTTTTACATAAATATAGAACTCCATGCTCATAAGAATGCATTC
This sequence comes from Alectoris magna, assembly GCA_030625065.1. Classification (NCBI taxonomy): domain Eukaryota; kingdom Metazoa; phylum Chordata; class Aves; order Galliformes; family Phasianidae; genus Alectoris; species Alectoris magna. The sequence continues at coordinate 83,558,161 of CM060560.1, forward strand.
CTTGTCAAAGGTAAATCTGAGTACAGATATATAAAAATGCTCCTATGCCCACAAAGGGCTTCGATGAAATATTGGTAATTGTTAACCATACCTCAAATACAGATAAAAAGATAAAAGTACAGATAAAAGCGAGTGAATTCCTATTTAACATGATTTTCTAAATGTACTGCACAGAGTAATTCAAGCATTCAAAGATCTGGATATTAAAAACAGACCAACAAATTTTAACAGCAGATTCTTTCTCTTTTTTTTTCATTCATGTACATTTGTAGGGTTAGCAACATAATTTTTGCATTTAAAATAAGGAAAAAAATCTACCTTCAATATGTACATAATTTGTTACATACCTGTGTAAACTAAAGTGTGGTTTCTTCCACAAACAGCAAGTTTTGTTTTTTCTGGTTTTAAAGCTATGAATTAAAGTGAAAGGAGGGGGGATGTTACAAACAAGCTGGCAGCTGATTCAACAACATAACGTTCAATGCTCTAGAGAAAGCTCTCATTTTCTCTTCATATTGTTACCAACAGAATGACTACAAGATGGGCTGGCCACTTGATCTTAGCACATGACTTAGTAACCAGGATTAGAGTTAGGGTGATGGTTGGTGACTTGATGATGTTTACTTGACCCCAATGCCACACTCCACAAAAGTTACCATTTTCAGGATATGCCTCAAAGAATACGTCAAGTTGCAGAACAAAATGCATGCTTAGAGCTTTCTTCAATTTTCATTAACGGTAATGTTCTCAATTCACCCTTTCGTTTCCCTTGCTTTCTTTTTCTTATTGCCCATACCTTCCTCACTGTGCACAGCTACTTTTCTTGATAGACTTTTCTCTGCACTGCCATTCTATTAATTACTAAATTCATAGTTACTAAGGCCAATCCTATCTATAGGTTTTGAATATACCATCCCACCTCAATGTTAGCTGAATTACCATCCATCCATGCATATTCTTCTCTGCAGTCTAGTCACTATGAAAGACTGGGAATGTATGCAAGAGAATGTATCAAGAGTTATTTTGGTGGAAAAGACAGAACAGTGCCGGTTTTACCCCATGGTAAGTGCACTACAGCTCAGAAACAGTGAAAAAATAATCTCACTGACCTTTCCATCCTCTCCCCAGTTATTAATCTTTGCCAACATTTTTTCTTTACTCAACCATGTCCATTTTCAACATACAATACTCACTGAGTGATTAAAAAAGCATTATGTTTACATAATATATTTTTAATTTTTTTTCCATTGCGTTGGTCCTTGACAAAGACAACAACATAATTCCTTTCACAAAATCCTTTTCTGTCCCTTCAAATCAATCTTCATCAGCGCCATAACATTCAGATTAAATTCCTTTCTCTTTCCTACCAAACTGCTACATCAATCTATCTACTTAAGCATGAAGTCTCTGATGTCAAAAAGACACAAATAGAAATTGTCCAGACTGGGAATCCTACATATCCTGATACCTGCCCTCACCACCAGGCAGGAATCATGACATTTCCAAAATTGGTTTCTTCTTACAATATTAATTTGCTGTTTCATATCCCAACATTCTGCCTCCTACACCAGCAATAATCTTGATCAGCTCATCAGAAGCTTGTGCTCCCCAACCTTCCTCCCACTTAGGCTAATCAATCGTACATACAGCTGGCAGTTTTTCATAACCAATTTCATTAGTCTCCAGTTAAGTCCCAGAATAATTTTGTCAGAAAATGAGCAGCCACAATTATTACAGCTGGAGCAGAAATGGAAACACTGTATTTGCAGCTCCATTCCCAAAGCTAACTGATGCCTGAAAGCTAGTGAGAAAAGCTCCAGGACACTCTGCTGCTGTCCACTGCCAGGAGAAGAAAGATAGCCCTCCAGTGACTTTTTTTTCAGTGGAAGCCAGGACTGTTCTGAATTGCTTCCATCTTCTCTCTTTCTTTTATTGTCCACTGCAACCTGACAGTAAAACAAAACTTGACACCCAATCCATTTGAGCCAAAGTAAGAATCAGTCTCTCATATGGCTGATAGAAGATGTGAACCTGAGAGTATTTTCATTCCCTCTCTGAACTGAAATAGATAAAGAACAGTAGAATAAAATGAATCAAGAAGAAAAGTTTGAACAAACACGGTTAATTTGTTTTTAAACAATAAGCTAACAGATCAATCCTCTAAGAGAAAGGATGGGGATAAACATGTAATGATAAAAAGGAGTGTGTTAATGGGACAGTACGTATGTATTTGATGTACGTGAGGAGGTAGGGAAAAAATATTGACTCAGTTTTGCTTGACAAGATAAAACCAGCAAGGAAACATTCAAAAGATAACAGAATACAATGAAAATATTTTAAAATATTTTAAAAGTGTGCAAGATGGGCATTCATTTTACTGCTTTTTTATACTTCATACAAACTTACCTACATTTATGACCACTTGGACAAATCTTAGACTTGCTAAAAAGAAGTAAAAAGGCTGGATGCTGTGTATCTGAAATAATTTTCAGATACAAAAGGACCCAGAACCTGGAACTGACAGAAAAGCAGCTGGGCTTCCTTTTAAACTATCTTCGAGAGCTTAAGCAGTAATCTGCTACACGTGATGAGTAAACAAATCAGAATCAGTTATTTTGGAGCAGCAACTTATAAAGCACTTTTTCACAATGACAAACTTTCAAAAGGACAAAAAAAAATTAATCAAACCTTTAACACATGTTGGTTTGCGGACAGTATTCTTTGATCCTAGTCCTAATTGGCCCCAGTTGTTACTGCCGAACATGTAAAGTTTACCATTCCCTGAAAGAAAAGGCACAGTCAGAATCCATGAGCATTTGAATATCTCATACAAGATGAGGTGGTCCTACATACATTATGTTATTTATTATATACTTTTTAATGTAAGGTTTAGAATTAGGCAATTCCATGCGTATGCATATGCAACAATTAATGACCTGATTTTTCAGCAAGTACTGCATTGTAGATGTACTTAGTAAGAAAGAGGTACACAGAAGAAATGACAAAACAGGAGAACAAACATCCTCTCCTTAAGCTACTGCTCAGATAAAGCATTCATCTGAAAATAAAAAAGGAGTGCTCTCAGACAGACTTAGCAGCCTCTATAGAATCACAGAATTACCCACATTGGAAAAGACCTTAAAGATCATCAAGTCCAACCACAACCTAACCATACTACCCTAACTAACAGCCCTCCGCTAAATCATGTCCCTGAGCACCACATCCAAATGGTTTTTAAGCACATCCAGGGATGGTGACTCAAACCTCCCTGGGGAGCCTATTCCAGTGCTTAACAACCCTTTCTGTAAAGAAGTTTTTCCTGATATCCAACCTAAACTTACCCTGGTGCAACTTGAGGCCATTTCCCCTCATCCTGTCACCTGTCAGCAGTGAGAAGAGACCAACCCCGCTCTCACTGTAAGCACCTTTCAGATATTAGGAGAGCAGTAAGGTCTCCCCTCAGCCTCCTTTTCCCCAGGTTAAACAGCCCCAGTTCCCTCAGCCTCTCCTCACAGGGCATATTCTCCAAGCCCTTCACAAGCCTCGTTGCCCTTCTCTGGACCTGCTCCAGCACCTCAATGTCCTTTCTGTACTGAGGTGCCGAAAACTGAACACAGTACTGGAGGTGAGGCCTCACCAATGTGGAGTAGAGAACTAGTGACAAAGTAACAGTGCATTTAACTGAGCACCCACACGCCTACCTCAGACATAGGCATGAATAATGCAGCAATATAATTAATATAAACAAAAATTTGTGATTCTCAGCTTATTTTGTTGTCTACTGGGGGAAAATATTTAATTGCTGAATGTCCTGTCTTAAAATGACCTGCAAATCACACTTCATTAGAACATAAGTTATGATAAATTTTCGAATGTGTTCACAAATTAGATGGGTTTCCCCTTTGGAGAAATATGTCTACGACAAGAGCCTTTTTGTTTCTCTGCATCTTTCATTACAGATTAATCTGGTACTCTGCCTATAAAGAAGGAATGTGTAAAAGCACCATGCAGTCAGGGAGTTTTGTGTGCATATGTGAAAACGTGAGATTAGAAATCTTCAACAGGAATAATGCTAAAGCTGTGTTTCAGGAACTTGTATGACATGTCTTTGAACGTGCAGTTTGACCATCACAAGCAGTGAATTGTTTTCATTCAGAATAACCTACTTTTCTAAGAGGATGATAAATGAACAGATACAAGTTTTCTCATTGGGCATGCAGATCGGAGTGCCACATCACGCTATTAACAATACCTTAAATTTATTCTTATCATTTCATTTTTTAAGCTAATGGCTCTTGTGAAACTGTGAACGTCATATCCAAAGATAAAATCCCATCTCCAGCAGAAATAACTGCAAAACAGAAGCTGATTTGTCAAAAACAAAACAAAACAAAACAAAACCAACCAAACAAAATCCCTTTTATGACTGTTAAAACAAGATCGTCTACTTTTGCTGATGCTCTGCATTTGTGAGTTAGGTTCCATCATGGAGTTGTCATGTAAATAAACTTTCAGTCACCCTAGCCATTAGTTATCACATGAGCACAATGCATAGCAGCAATTCCACACAATAATACCAAAATACTAAGTCTGTACATTAGCATTGGCTCCTTGTGAACGTTCTGAATGTGAAGAGACTCTGAAATATCACAGAATCATAGAATGGCCTGGGTTGAAAAGCACCTCAAAGACCATCCAGTTTCAAACCCCCTGCTATGTGCAGGGTCGCCAGCCACCAGACGAGGCTGCCCAGAGCCACATCCAGCCTGGCCTTGAATGCCTCCAGGGATGGGGCATCCACAACCTCATTGGGCAACCTGTTCCAGTGCATCACCACCCTCTGAGTGAAAATCCTCCTCCTGAAAATATGATTTTGAGATTTTTAAAACATAGTAAGAGTAGTTACAAAAATCAATCTATTTTCTCAAATACTACCACAAATTTAAAAGAAAAATAGTAATTAAAAAAAAAAAAAAATAGAACAGTAACTATTACCTAACATCTCAATCAAATTGTTAGATTTAACAATTACATGTCAACATATGTCTTTCCAGTAAAGCCAAAATGGAAGAAAGACCGAGGTCAAGGCTATGCTTACCACATTTCACTAATAGCATTTACATCACCACCCTGATTTTGGTAATGCAACCATGCCAAACATATGCAGAGGTATATCACTGAAAGCAAAACACACCTTAAGGGAGAGAATTTTTATTAGCAAGTGGCATCCTACACTGGTATACGCAACTTTGTAGCCCTCCTACATGCTTTTTAAAGGCCAAGTACTGTAATACTCATGCGGGAATACAATATCAAGTTGCCATAATTCAATTAAATCACATTCTCTTTTACCCGCTCTGAATTCCAGCAGGTCATGCTTTTAATCCCATAATCTGCTGTTTCTTATACCAATCTTTTAGTTCTCAAATATTGCTTTATAAATCAAGAAGCTTAACAGATGAGCAGAATTTTGTTATATTCTTTACCAGCTGAGTGACAGCCTTTGATAATTTCAGGCTTTCAACACTCAGCAGCGTAAGAGAAAAAAAGAAAACTGAGAAGTAGGTAATTCAGACAGTGAATAAAAACTAATAGGCACTACACACGAACCCTACCAAACGCCTGTAATGAAGCAATGTTTCTAGGTCTGTATAGGAAATCAGATTTAAAACAGGCATTTGATGGAATCTCAGCTGGCCAAGAAACACTATGGAACAAAATGCCCTATTTTCATAATCACGTACCGAGTTATTTATATTCATCACCACAGACGTACTGAAGTGAGAAAGACTTTAGCAGCAGTCAAACAGGCAAGGATCATTTAAAAACCTTATAAACTCAAGTCACTCTTTATCTGGGCAGCCCGGTCTGGTGGTTGGCGACCCTGCACACAGCAGAGGGGTTGAAACTAGATGATCATTGTGGTTCTTTTCAACCCAGGCCATTTTATGATTCTTGCATCCACTTTGGTACAGATTGTGGCCACCTCGTATAGCAGGCAGAAGGCGGCACAGTTAAGAAAAAGAATGGATACAGCAGGATATAAAGAAACTACCTGGACTGTTTTGGTGATGTAAACATACGCCTAACACTAGCCTGCACCTCTCCAGATGCAAGATTGGGCTACCTCCCCAAGGCACATAGACATAAGCACATCACCAGTGGATGTTTTGTCAACACTAATTTGGATATATTAACAGAAGCCACCTGATACTTACGTCTTTCAGAACAGAGAATTCTGCGAGACTTCAAGAAGAGAGCGTTTCCTAACTAGTAAATAGCCCATATGGTGGCTGCTATCACAACCACGATTGCTTACAATTCCATTTGTCCTATGGTGCCCTGGTCCATGAAGCCAGACTAAAACCAGTCATACAGCAGCTGAGGAATACAAGCTAAAATACTCAGCGATAACAGCAGACAGTCATCTATTTGTATTATCCGCGTTCCACACATTTTCCCTCTGCGTTTCTACATGGCATAAGCGTGCAAGAGAGCTAACACAGGTAGAGTACACAGCGACTTCAAATAGTTATTACTAGATTCTACTGTGGAGTTTTATCTGAAGAAAATTTCTAATATATGCCAAGCATCGTGTTTTTTTTTTGTTGTTTTTTTTTATTATTTGTGTTATTTCATGAATAAACAACAATTGTATAGAATTCAAATACAGCTCATGAAAATGGAAATGATATCAGTTTTCTTAGACAAGTCAGGACATTCTCAAAAGTTTTACTGAGAGGTAAGAACAGTTATGCTTAGGATATTTAGCATCATACAAACAATAACAGTGCAGTATGTTGCTTGCTCCTATGCACACCGAAAGCAAATGCAAACGTAATAGTACTCCTCATTTTCCTCTTGCAGCTAACTGTAAAAGGTTCTGAACCATATTCTGATGGCTTGCCAGCAGGCAGAGAGAAGAGATGGAGTCTGGTGTCTAAAGACCCAGAGAGATTCCAATGCCTCTCTGGTCTACATCGCTGAATATTTAGTGCTTTACATAACTTGAAACTATGCACATAATATCTTGTTCTGTGTCCACATGAATCTCTTTCCTTCTGCCCTCTTGCACTGGGAGCTTCAACTCTCTCCAGAGTTCTGAGTCCAGAAGATGCATCTTCCGCCATTTCCTCCTTATGAACAGAATTGGTCTCTTTGATGAAATGAGGACGATCTGCTTAGTATACTCTAATCGAGGCCTATAAACAATAAGACAGGTGTTAATTTTAAGAATTTTGTAGAAAATCATTAATGGAATGATGTTAGGAAGAGATTCTTAAAAATATGGTTAATGTCACTTACTTCACAACAGGATGAATAAATTGCTTTCCAAAGCCTGCAGTTACAAAAGATGCAGGAAGTAAACAGTATTATTGGGCCAAAAAATATAGGAATGGGGGCAAGAAATGTGATTACTGGTTCACTATTCCAACACATAGCCACAGTGTGTCAACAGAACTTATTTTGGACTCTAACTCCTGACATGGAAAGCCAAGGACCAGAGGTTTTTTTTATGCTTAGTTTATGTTTTTCTTTCCAAAAGCCGTAGGGGAATACTGATGTTGGATTACATGAAAGAAGTCTTTGGAATGTTCTATTTTATCAGAATGTTGCATATTACCTCCTGCACATTTCCTTCATTTCCATGCAATGCTAGATACAGCTGTCTTTCCCATCCCAAACCAGTCATAAGCAATGCTTTGAATCAGCTTGCAGGACTGTTTTACTCATGAACGTTGAGGCATGTTAATATAACATGTTAGTAGTAATCTGGTGCATTTCTATTGTTTTAATCTACCTCTGTCCCCTAAATACATAGTTCCCACCATATCCTCCAGAGGAGGAAAAAAATGGTGTGGGAAATGTGACCTGTAAATAAAGACTGAAATTAAAATGAAGTATGCATTAATACACACCTGCTTGGGATACTTTTCTCTCTTCCAGTCAGGTTCAGCTGGATTTCAAGGAGTTCCTGGTTTCTCCCAAAGTCTGCATCCTTCCAGTAAACTCACTACCACCATGCACCTCTGGAGCTCTTTATGTCCACATGTTATTGCAGTTCAATGACATTCACACAAAGGCTTTAATTCCATTGTATCATCCAACTGCATCTAACAGCAGAAACGTGTGGTGCACATTTGCATGCACAGTTGTGAAGAACAAATGAGGGTCACAAATTTCTTCTTTTCCATCTCTCTCATTTTGCATGACTCGTGCAGTTTCTCTCATTTTGTTCAGTGTTGCACAATATTTTACCTTCAATTTTGCCTCTACTTTACAACGTCCCAAAAAACTGTTTGATATTGAAGATTCCTTTATTTATTTTATGCTTACGCAGTTCCTTTTCCACAAAGGCTCTGGGAAAATGAAGCTCTTACTATCCAGATGCACCCCTCATGACTTATCTTCATACTACAGTACCAAAGGCCTGCTACAGAGACCTTTTTAACATCTGAAGAATATACTGAGACACGAGGGAGAACAGATAAGAGTTAGTATAGAAATGGTGCTGCATGCAACCCTCTGCAACTTGACTTCTTCCAAAGCTTTACTCAAGTGGCCGCTATTACAGGGACACGGGAAGTAGAGGATTGTTGCTGATTAGGCTAACTGTGCCGCCGAGAGCATACGCTGGGTGAATTCAGGGGGGCAATTTCAACTGACCAGTCTGAACTGAGAATACACTGGTGTTATTTCAAACTGGGTGTGGGCATATAAAAGGATACTTTAAAAAAAAATAATAATTAAAAAAAAAAAAGGAGTGTTTCCAGTGCCCCAGGTTACATTCTGATTAATTTTATGCAACAGGCAACTTAATAGAATAGGTTCAACCCAAAAAGAAGTGTGAAGCTTTGTTCCAAACATAATTTATTCATCCATAATTCATTCTCTGTGAAGTTAGGCTTGAAAAATTCATTGTATAATTTCGGTTCAAATTGCTCTGCAGTCCATGAAATCTGTATTCTTTTATCATGCTTGGAATTATTACTTCTAGAAAATCCAGCATTTTCAACTCTACTTGGGGACACAGCAAGAAAACCTCAAGAAATTATTCAGTAAGCAATGCCCAGAATATAACACACAGCATTGATGAAGAGTAAATGTACTTCAAGAAAGAAGTCCCGGAAATATGCACAGCAATTTCAAGATAAAGTCTGATTATCTACCAGAAGTCAGTTGTCAATATAATTAACACGTTTTCATCACAAAAGAGTAGTCTCATTCATGTAACAAATGGAGCAAACTCTTCAATTAGTATTGCTTCCAGCGTTTCAAAGAGATGAAAAGCGACATGCAGAAAGACTGCACGATGTGTTGCATTTGCGCTTCTCTAAAGACTTTTGAATTTATTTCTGATTTTAGTAGGATTTTCTTAAGTTCTTTGAGTTATTTTTGCAAGGGTTTTCAATTGACAGTAAACCAATCATTTAGAACTTCCTTTCCGAGAAACAATTTTCTCTATTGTTATAGGCAGATTCCTAGTGAGCTTGTTGACTGAGTTCAATAGATACTCTTCATTTCCACAATACAAACCTGCATATTTAAGATTGTCCACTGGACACCATCCAACTTACAGGAAACACTGCAGGTGAAGAAAGTCATGCTGATTTTAAATCCAAGGTGCTGCATGCAATTATTACAGATTTACTCACAACAGCTCCTGGACCTCACATTAACTACATAGGCATCCAACAGCCCCAGTATAAGCAGTCCCTTCTCCTCTTCCCATTTTACACATTACCTCAAAATTCAAATACAAATTGTAGTTTTCCAAACTGTCCAAATGTATAAACATACATTTGTATATATATTATATGCATAATCAAATATGCTGTTTCCAATACTGACCTGTTACAACAGCAGTGTGTTCATCTCCGCATGATATATGGACCGGCTTGTCATTTTTGAACCAGAACTTGCTAGGAATATTTTCTGCAAAGTTGCTTTTTCCAAAAGTAAAAACAGCCCCTGATTCTAAAACATAAAAAGCCAATGTCAGTTTTAGAGAAAGTAAATTTTGCCTCATACCTTTTAAAATAGCAATCTCCAATGAATCCAACTGCATGTTTTAGTTACCCATCTTTTCCTTTTTAATAAAATAATAATGGCTGAAGTGTTCTATTCTGCTTCACCACGACTACTTCATTTTTATGCTCACATTTTAGTCCTTCTGATTCTTCCCAGCTTCCATAAACTTCTTAAAATAACAGGTATTATCGTGTTCTGAGGACATATAAATCCATTTTAAAGCAAATGCACTTTCTCACTGCCCTCTAAGAAAAACTACTGGGTACAGAAAGGAAAAAGAAATCTGAAAAACTGCCCCCAAAAAGTAAAATAAAAAGCTCACCCTGAGAGCAAGCTGAGACAAAGAATTCTCACTCGCGTTTATACTTGAATTCAGTCAGGTTTTCCAAATGGAATTAGAGCGAGACGCACACACTGCAAAGAGGTGGCAGCTCAAAGAACTGACCGTTCTTCCTCGCTCACCCAAAAAGATACGTGTGTTCTAAAAATGGCCCCCTAAAATCAAAACCCTCAGCCTTCACAACACCGGGTGTCTCAACTGCCTTTGATCATAAGGCTATCATAGAAACAATCAAACAACTCCCACAGTAAAACCCGGAAGGCTCTTCCACCTCTGCACAGTTTTCTTACTTCTTCCCACTTTCAGAAGCATCAGCAACGTTCATATAGCCATTGTTCAAGCATTCTGTCAAGCATTCGGCTTGACAAAGAAAATATTTTCTACAGGAAAAGAAATGAACTTAAATAAGTGGCCAAAAAAAATGTCAAACTTTGTGTTTTAAGCAGAGAATCATTCTTGAGGGAGACATGACTTTTCTTTGCAGACTTTTATTATTTTTTTTAACATACAGGTTTGTGATAGCACAGTATATACAATTTTATAATAACATTGCAGTCACTGAAAATATGCACATTGAAATGCTTCACTTGTATCAGCGTCTGCAACCCAGCTCCAAAAACAAAAGCTCTGTCTTAAGCTAAAAGCTTGATACTCATTTTGAGAAGGTTCTTTAACATCATAGAATTTTCTGATATCATAACTTTCTGATAACATGCAAACGGCACGTTATTCCATGCACCAGACTCAGAAGACATTTACAGAATTGAAGTTATTACCTCTTTAGCTGTTTCACTTTTATTAGATGAATCGTCCTGCAAATTCAAGCTTTTAAATAAGTCATAGAATGGCTTGGGTGGAAAGGGTCCTTAAAGATCACCTAGTTCTACTTCCTGCCATGGGCAGGGCTGGGGCCTCCTCCAACCTGGCTTTGAATGCCTCCAGGGATGGGGCACCACAGCTTCTCCGGGCAGCTGTGCCACCGCCCTCGGAGGAAAGAATTTCTTCCTAATATCTGACATCAACTTTCCCTCTTTTAATTAAAAACCATTATCCCTTGTTCTATCACCATCAGACCGTGTAAAAAGTTGGTCCCCCTACTACTTTAAGCTTCCCGCAAGTACTGGAACACCACAAGGAGGTCTCCCTGAAGACTCCTCCAGGCTGAACAAGCCTGGCTCCTTCAGGCTGCCTTCATAGGAAGGATACGTAGTTTTGACACTCCAACCTGCCAGCCAGCCAGCCACGTTCTGAATTTGAGCGCACATCCAGTGACCTATCCGGCAAGTGGAGGGTTCTCGAGATAATTTTTACTTTAAAAACATTAACAGGAATAAATAAGCATATTCTTAATTCAATATATATAAGAAACAGGATAACTTAATTCACAAACGTCCTCCCTATCTCAATAAAAACTGAAGTCCCAGCTGTCACTCTGGAAATTAAATTCTACCACTCATACAGTTAAACTTCACAGAACACAAACGAGCCATTCACCGTCTCAGCACCAAGCAGATAATGAAGCTGCCATAGGTCCAACACACAGCCAAGCTTTTAACCCCACAAACAGTCCGCTTAACGCTGCGTCACTGCTCCACGCCGGCGAGTAAACGAGGCAGCCCCTGCGTCCCTCCTCACAGCAGCGTTACCGCGTTCTCCTCTCGGAGGACGGGAGCACACGTACGAGGCGGGGACGGCCAGGAAGGACACCGGACGAACGAGTCCTACCCCCAACCGGCAGCAGCAGGCAGAGAGACCCATCCCCCAACTCACCGGGCACCGGCAGCTCTTCTTCCTCCGCGGGTTCGGCCATAGCAACGCGCAGCCAGCACTCGGCCCCGCGCCCCATGCAGCCGCCCCGGCCTGCCGGAAGTAAACAGAGGCCCTGCCACGGGCAACGGCCACAGAGAGCGCCGACGAGAGGAGCTGCAGGCGGTGGGGGGATCAGCGCCCCCTGGCGATTGGCGGTGGTGCGGCGGCGTGGCGGTCTCGCTGCTGCCGTCCGTTGCAAACCAGGGCTCTATGCGATCTTCCTTGGCTGTAGCGCTCACCACGTGGCACGCAAGTCTAGTTACAACGTAAAGCAGACAACAAGGGCATTGCTTTGGGATTTCTCTGTTCCAGGGCACAGCGTTTAAAATACAGCAATAAGAGCGCATGGGTTGATAAATACAGGCAAAGTGAAAATAATGTACTGTAAGCCTATGCAGATAGAGAGAAAAGCAGATTTGGATAAAGGAATTACGTCAGTATCGTCATCCAATACAAACATGAACTCGACTGTTCTATTAAACGTGTGTCTTCTATGAGTTTTTCAACTCCATGCCTTTTGAACACCACTGGAATTTCTATTGCTACAACTTGATGGAATCCTTTGCTTTTTCTCTTTTCCATTTTTATTTCTTAAAATCATCAGCTAAAATAAATAAACTAATAATAAAATAAACTAAAGCCAGACTTTAAAGCAGTGATGTTCCCCTACACCCCTATAATTTCCAATGTTCCTCAAAGAATTCAGCAGTGAAGCTTTTAAGTACCTCAAACACAGTGAAGAAAGGAAAAGCAATTGGTATCATGGTGAACACATGCATAGAAGACGGCAGAGAAAGTTATTTTCCAACTGAAATTCTCTGTCCAGTTCAGTTCAAGGCCAGAGTATGTCCATTAACTTATTTTAGTCTTGTTTTCCAAGTTTCTCTTCCTTTCTTTTAACCATTTATAAAATAAAAGTAGATGAAGGAGTGAAGGCATCCCCGTTGCTGGTGAGGGGCTGAACTTTGGAGATGAATTTCTGGATGAAGAGATGGATGCAAGTCAGCAGGAACAGCTTCAGACTGTCAGCAAAGACCAGGCTGTGCATGTTGCAGTTCCTCACATGGGCCACCATGGAATCATAGAATCATAGAATCACAGAACCATAGAATCATTAAGGTTGGAGAAGACCTCTAAAATCACCCAGTCCAGCCATCGTCTCATCCCCACCCTGCCCACTGCCCACATCCCTCAGTGCCACATCCACATGGCTCTTGAACACCTCCAGGGTCAGTGAATCCACCACCTCCCTGGGCAGCCTGCGCCACTGCCTCACTGCTCTTGCTGAGAAGAAATGTTTCCTAATATTCAATCTGAAACTCTCCTGGCACAATGTGAAATCATTTACTTTAGTCCTATCACTGTTCCCTGGGAGAAGAGGCTGATCTCCACCTCACCACATCCTCCTCCCAACTCCATTTCCTCCAACTTCCAGGGTCCCTCATGGTCCTGGATCCCAACACCAATCTGCTCTGCTCTTGCTGTGCTATGACGATTCTTTCACCTTTTTCTCCTAGGACAAACATTTCACAAACAGGAAATTGCTGGAAAATGATATTGACACAGTTGTAAAATGATGGTCTCACACAGAAGAGCACAAACTGAGAGTTGTGTAACGGACCCTGTGAAAAGTTCTTATCTGTAGAATTTGACCAAAGAAAGATTCAGTTCCTGCCCCAACCAGGCTCAGCCCACACTGGTAAAATCAAATATAAGATTGTCTGTTCTTTGCACTCCACTTGTTTGCACGGCGGCACGACTCATTATCTGCTCCATACAACTTCATTTCTGTAAACTCTGTCTACCAGACTGAGAGAAAAATTGTGCAAGAAGATGCTTTTTAATTTGAAGAACTTTCACCATATCACAAGATTAACGCAGAACAGCAAGCATCTGCCACGACATTTTTGGTAAGCTTATCCTTTAGTTTTGTCTGGCATTTAGTGACATTTAATCAGAAAACTGGAGACAAAAGCAATTTAATTTTGTGAAGGAGTGACAGTTTCAGATAAAGGTTTCTGCTAGCATTTTGAGTGCCCTTTTTTCCCTTCTGAGACTGCAAGTGCCGAGACTGGAGGATTTTTCCTTTCAATGTTTGTGAAATCTTATTAATTCTTTCCATGGGATTTAGCCGCACCATCGAGAATGAATGTTTCTTCTTGAGTTCAGTGTACACTGCAGGTACTGCAGTTGATAAATATCTGCATAAAGAATGGAAAATCCTTATGTATGAAACTGCTTAAGCAGTTTTTATGACAAGTAGTGGGAGGGGATTATTTCCTTGGAGATACAAGGTGGATCTCAGTTTCAGTGTGTTTTCTTTGATTGTTTTATTATTATTGTTATTATTCATTATTATTATTTCTACTTAAACTTGAGTCATGCAGGAAAAGCGTTTTGTGATGTAACATTCAAAATTAACCAAGGAGACGTGCCTATGTAACTCAATTTCCGATTCTCCAAGGGCATCAACTTGCCCATCCCTTGTGGCTTCAGATAAGTACCTATATGACAATGTTTCTGAAAGACACCTCTAATACTTGTCACATGTCAAAAGTCAAATTAAGTTAAAGACTTGAAACCTAATTCTCTATCCACCTATATTTTCATGTTGGTGTCAATAAGAATAGAATTAACAGCATGATGTAACAAATGGTTAATGTTAGAAAGCAATACACAGGAATTTCACGTACTCAGAAAGCCTGATATGCAGTGGCATTTTTATTCATCATTTCTACATTGTCTCAGCTTAAAAAAAAAAAAAAATGTTTTCCAAATTCGTTGATTTATTTGTGACAGTCCTACAGAATTCCTGAAGCCTAGGTGATATTTTTTTTCTTTGTGGATTTATGGATTTTCACTGCTGGCAATTGGTGCAAAGTTCATCTGGTTGGTAGCAATGGTAGAAAGGCAAGTGTGGAAAACAACTGCAGTAAACCTAGATTTCAAATAAAATAATTTAATTTACTAAGCTTGCTATGTAATGTTGTTGTATAATTCTTAGGGTTGTTGTTTTTTTACACTATATCGTAGCGTTGGTGTAAGCTATCCATCATCACTGTCTTACAAATACTACAAGTTAAGCACGCTATGGTTGATACTACAAGATAACCCAATATCTATCTAGCTAGTAATCCAAAGTAATTTCTTTCCCTGGTCAGAATGAAATGTGCCAACTACTTGACCTTGTATTTCTGCCTGTTACATTTTAACTTCAGCATGTTGTCTCATGCCTCTTCTCTGGAATTTATTTGTCTACTTCTGCCCCTATTTTTGAGGATGTGGACAAGGGAGGGGAACACATTTCCGAAGGTCATAGCAGTAAAACAGAATCACAGTAGGAACACAGAGATCAGAAAGGGATCCACAGTCCAGTGTTCTTGTAGCCAGACAAGTGCAGATCAGGTCAGCTATAATTTGCTTAGCCAGGTCTTGAAAATCTCCAAGGATGGTAATTCCAAATCCTCTCAGAGTAACCAGTTTTAGTGCTTCACTGTCTTCTCATGCAGAAGTTAATGGCAGATGACAATGGGCAGGTGGTGTAATTGAGCTTGGCGTCAGCTTAAGAGCTTTAAGAGGCACCCACTTGGAAATACGGAACCAGCTGTTTGCATTGGTTTGCACTCCATTTCATCAGATCAGTTTAAAAATGCTGCCTTTTAAAAAATATGGTAAGCTTGTACCCATACAAAACTTTAGCAAGAATGCATTTCAAAGTGTGCTATGCTGAGAATGGCTGCTGGTATGGTGCAAAACAAGGGGCTAATCTGTCACTATATCAGTTATCTTAAGCCTGTGGAAACACAAGCTTGGACTCAAATGTTTTATTAACACACCTCATCTAAAATAGCAGAAATTATACTCTGGGTGATCATCAGCATCCCATTTCATGTGATTCTAAATATCATACTGTCATAAGTCTAGTTGGAGGCACTGTGCACTCCTTGAGTAAATGTACTGCATGTGCTCTGAATGTTCCCGATGTGATAGGAGAAGGGCCAGAGCACATGGCAACACCGTGGCTTTATGCTTTGGTTATCCTCTTTCCAGGTCCCTTGAGTAATCAAGAGACACGTATAGGACTGCCATCAGTTTTGTACATGGGAGTGGAATGTGGCCTGTGTCCTACCCATCCACAAAGCACTTGCCTGTGTTCTGTACCTCAAAGGGCAGTTTATAGTCTACCTATATGCAATTTCACCAGGCCCTGTGTGGCTATGCATTTGGCTTTGTTTGATTAGGCAGCACACAGTCAAGCCATACACTCATCAGAAGGCTTACAGTACAATCACTTCTACTGTGTTCAATATATTGCATTGTGGCGTGTTGTGCCAGCATGACCATGAAAGTTATCAAAACCAGTTAAAGTAATGCATCAAGCTGATCCAGCTGTGTCAGATAAGGGGAGTGGGAGAAATTCTAGCTCCTTGCTTATTGGCTTTTGCATGAGTACAATTTCATGTCAGATGCCAAAAAATGTGTTTTGTTTTTTTCTCTCTTTTGCCACAGCCGTGGGCCACCAAATCAAATGAATGTTTGTCTGAAAGGTCGTGACTTTCTTACTCTACAGAACTACACAGCAGATGAACTGAAGTATTTGCTATGGGTGGCCTCAGATTTGAAACAAAGGATAAAGGACAAAGGAGAGGTAAAATGCTTTAACTGATATCTAAGTCACTCAGATGTTGAAGTAAATATGTTCGGAAAGACATTGGGAATCAGCAATTTAGCTGATTTTCTTTAAATATAATCACTGTAACTCTTAAATCCTGTATGCCATGTACTGTGGTCATGGTTTAGTGGGAAATATTTGTGATAGGTGGACAGTTAGACTGGATGATCTTAGAGATCTTTTCCAACCCTGGTGATTCTATGATTCTATACTACAAAACAAGGAACCTTCCTGTAAGATGTTCAGAGGTATTCTTTAAATAATACAGAGGGCTACAGAAATGAAAAACAGCTTCGCACAGCTAACTCCCTGTTATTGGCCAGCCCCATCCATTTACACATGCTGTATATGCACCGCTAGATGGAGGACACAGAAAACAGTTATCTGTTCTGTGTAGGAATAAGATTAGCATCAGAATTCTCCTTAATGCTAGTTCAAATTGTCTGCCAAAATACAGTGGCTTTTTGTCGTTAGAATTAGTTGTTTCTCTTTAACCTTTTTCATTGTTAGTTCTCCTTGAAAAAGTTGAAACAAAGTTATGAAACGAAGAAAAAAAAACAACAACAAGCAAGTGTAACTTTTCTAATGCTGAATTAATATGTGAAAGAAGTATTTCACACTGGAAATCGTGTAATGACTATAACATTGAAATGCCTTCCATTCCTGTTGCCCAGTATTTGCCTTTGATGCAAGGAAAATCCTTGGCCATGATTTTTGAGAAGAGAAGCACAAGAACAAGATTAGCTGCAGAAACAGGTAAATTGGAGGAATGGCACAGTCACATTTTATTTGCAATTGTACATTGCGAGTATGCACTTAAAAATACTATGTAATTTTCTATTTAGCATTTTTTACTCGAGAGATGCCTAAAGTTTTAAAGAAAAATAGCAAAAGAATGGTAGCTAACTGTGTTTCACCTTGCATATTAATATCACATGAACATCCCTTTGGCCTCTGAAGTATCACCAGATCATTCCAACATGGTAGATCAGAAATAAAGTAACAGGCCAAAGTGATGCTGATGTAAGTTCCCACTGTGATACACATCTCCAAACTTGTGTTTTAGTAAGCATCGCTAATTTAATCTTGTGCAAGCTCTAATAAATGTCTTTCTAATGTATTATGCATTACCATTGTCACATTTCAGAGTATGTGTTTAGACTGGGAATCACAGTAATGTCTTGATGTAAATTAGGGAAAAAAGAAATTTAACACGATTACCTACACAGGAAGATAACTTGATGAAAACTCCAGGGTATTAGCCTAATAAGATCAGAAGTGGAACACTGTTCTTCTAGGATATAGTCTTACAAACACCGGGAACACATGCATGTCTTTAATTACATGGAAGTTGCTCTGAAGTCAGCAAGACCACTGAAATAAATTATTCATGTGTTTGTATGTTATCAAGAAACCCGGGAATTACTATGAATTGGTGACTGTATTATGGGTACGTTTTTATTCATCAGGGAAGGAGAAGCTTCTCCCTGGTTAAGTGACAGAAAACTTGTTGAATATTCACCTTTTTTTACAAGATGTAAGGGAAAGGGTAAAAAAAAAAAAAAAAAAAGCAAGGAAGAGACAGATAGGCTATCTGCAAGCATTACTGAATTTCCTTTCATATCCTCTGACACGGTCTGCTGATCCTGGTCTTTATATAGACTTGTTGTTCCTTTCCATTTTCTCCATATAAAGCAGCACTTATGAATGTGTTTCTATCTTGCATTCTCTCTTTGTTAAGGCAACATGCCTCTTAGTACTGGAGTTTTTAGGCCAGTTTCCAGTTGCCTGCCATATTCCTACGTGGGGAGGTACACATGAATTCTCTGAATCTGTTTATCCTTCTTGCTTCTGTATTCGGAGGCAAGGACATTTAGACCTTGGTTTTGAAGGTTTATGGGATGGGAAAGCTCAGGAAAGTTCAAAGGAATAAACTTAAGGATGGGAGTTAGTGCACATAAATTCATCCAAGAAAGATTAATCTCCAGTGAAATAAAACCAATTTGTTTCTGAGCAAGAGTGCTCACAAGGGAGTTCAATGCAGCTTAACTCCTGTACATTAACTTCACACCTTCAGTTATTTGGTATTAAGTCCTCTAAGACTAAGACTTGTATTCGTGTACATGGAAACTCTATATATTTCAGCTGCTTTTTCATATACACGAATTCTTCCTTGGAATTTATAACCCAAAACAAATGTGGGGTCACACATGTTCCTTTTAGCTGAATAAGCTAATTTCGTGCCAATTTTCTAATGTCCAAGGAAAGTGTACATTGAAGCAGCTTGGAGTGTTTGCTTATTGAATACAGGAGTCATCTCAAATAGCATTTTCCAAGAGTTTCACCTTCAAGACCTTGAAATAGGTCACTTGTGGGACATGGCTCTGGTGATCAGATTGATGTGAACAAGCTTTGCAGCTCTCAGGAACAATTAGATAAAAATCAGCGTATTCCAGTTTAAAGGAGACTTGAAAAGCACTGGTTACAATGTCTGCTCTGTGCAGTGCCTAGGAAATTGCTGCCACATATGAACGCTGTGGAAGTCTCTTCCCAAGTCGTACCACATGATTACACAAATGCTGAATGCAGGCAGTATGCAACCAAGTAGAAATGGAAATGTAACAATGCAGGTAGAGAAGCTCTGTGTATCTTCTTTCCTTGTGTACCAAAATACAGAAGATTCTGACAGCAGGTCTACAAAAGTTCACAGCCACTGGCTTCTGCAGAATTACTCCCAGCTCACTCTTCTTACTGTGGGGTTGAGGGGAAGAAGAAATCCTTGCCTGGAGGCTACTGCCACAGAAATAATTGCATTACTTTCCATGTTCTAATGTAGCAGGTATGGTATCACATGGCAGGAATAAACAGTATGTTTTATTTTCCTTGGAATTAACTAGCCTTATTTACTTTGCCTGTATTGCAGAAGGGCGAGAGCACTCTTTTAGCTTACTCTCCCCTTAGAGGGGTAGCTTTAAAAATGTTTATGATGTTTTAGGTTTTTGCTTAAGGATTGCTCCTGTATTTGCCTATAAGTGTTCTTTGCTACCAGTCTAAATAAAAAGATACTGTACAGATTATATATCATGGCAAGCAGCGAGGAAAATAAAAAATCCAAATCCAGATATACTGAAATATGAAACAAGATCTTTTCTGTGAGTTTGAGAAGTTGGGTGTGTATGCATGTGTCCTGGTGATGGCAAGGCAGCCCCATAATTGCGTATACAATGTGCGAACTAGAAGATTCACTTTGGCCTGCTTACCCAACATACCAGAGACAGACTGGAGTAGTGATTTAGCTCAGATCTGTATAACCACCAAAACTCATGTCCTAAATAAAAGAGTTTGCATAAGTGGGATAAATTATGTACTACAGCCCGAGGCATAAAACTGTCCATTTATTGAAAACAAACAAACGAACAAACACACAAAAACCTAACAGGAGTGAAAACTGTGGTAATGAGATAGTAATCTATTTTATCTCTCCAGTATGAATGACCAATACAGTTTGCTAAAGATATCAGGATTGATGTGAACACTTAGCATGTGGCTTTGGGAATCACCAGATTTTGACAACAAAGAGGAGTACACCTTCCAGTTTAAAGCTGCACTTCAGCATGTGCTAATTTGCTGAGCAGGTGCCTGCATATCTTCAAAAGTCACCAACTATTTTTTTATACTGATAATCTGGATGAAAGAATCTAAAACACAGATTATCCTCCTGTAACTGTACACAAAGCTAGAGCACAGGCTCCTGTATTTCCAGATGGAAAGTTTTGGATGGAAGTACATTCCCAGGCCCTGCATAAAGGCCATTTCATGAGCAGAAACCCAACACTTTAGGACCTTGCTATGTACACAGACTCAAGGTGGTAGCTCCAAGTAGGCTGCCTGACATCTTACAGTTCTGAATAAATGTCCAGACTCTTTTTCTGCCTGGGCATCACTTACAGAAAAACAGAATGTGTCCATGGGAGTCTGCCCATGCTCACCAATTGAAGCATCCATATTCAGAAGCCTGAAGTGAAGAGATGCTGTCTTGTGTGGAACTTCATGATACAAATCACTGACATAATCACATAGAATTTTGAAAATAAAAAGCATACAAAGTCTGGCAGGAAGTGTTACAACAAATGACTATTCATCCTTGAAATCTCAACTTAAAAGTGATATTGGATGTAATGTCAAGGCACCAGTGTGCACGCACATTCCCATAAATGCAGTGTCTGTGGCATAGCTGCAGTGAGGAGGTGAAAATATCTAGGGAAACCTAAATATTTTCCCTGTCATAATACTAAAAAGGCTTCTGAATAACCAGGAAAGAAGGGTGATTCAACCAGCATATCGGTTGTGGTTTTTTAAATAGTAACATTAGAATAAGAATCACAGAATCATAGAATCATAGAATGGCCTGTGTTGAAAAGGACCACAATGCTTATCTACTTTCAACGCCCCTGCCATGTACAGGGTCGCCAACCACCAGAGCAGGCTGCCCAGAGCCACATCCAGCCTGACCTTGAATGCTTCCGGGGATGGGGCATCCACAACCTCCTTGGGCAACCTGTGCCAGTGCGTCACCACCCTCTGTGTCAAAAACTTCCTCCATCTTAGAAGTTTGCTAAATCTGAACCCAGTCTCTCTGGGATATCTGACTTGGGATAATCTCTAATGATGGCAGAGGGAAAGTAAGAGCAGGCCCTCTCACTGGAATGAGTATACATTGACTGGATGGAGCAGAGAATTGCCCTTCAGGTGGAGTTTGGACCATCATTACTTTTTTTAATCCTACTTCTAGGGAAATAGAGGCAGTCAAAAGGCAATGAATTGATGGCATTATTTTTATTCACTTCATTTAAAAGACTGTCTGAACTGATCCAAAGAGGAGCACCTCACCGCAACCCTGGTGCCCGCACAGAATGGAATGCGATAAGGGCTGCTCTGTGCTCAGGGCCCAGCGGCAGGGCCCACACCTGCAGCCTGAGCTTCACTGCTTGGCGTTAGCTCTGAAAGGCTCCAGTGTTCCTTACTGGTTTGATCATTCTTCGAAGGGTAGCTGCAGGATCAACTTTCTAATTTTTGAGGGGCCTTTAACAACGTGTTTATTGAAGCTGCACTCCTCGCGATGTCTGCAGTGCCATCTAATGGCTGCAACCAGCCCAAGCAGCTTTCAATTTTCTTGCTGCTTTTTCCCCCCTTTATAACAGCAGGAAATTTGTTAGCACCATGTTCCCGAATGCACAGTAAATGCCTTACAGGGCTACCTGCAGCCCAGTTCAAATCCTCTAATCCTCTGCGTCGTACTTTCCCAGGTGTGGGATCCACTGCTAAACAATTTGTGGAAGTTCATAAAACAATCCCCTCATGGCTCATCTTCCCGATATTCAGACACGATGGACTTTACACAGAGTTTTAGTGGAGAGAGGTTTTACACTTAAACCAGGCTAAGGCAGGGAGACTCAAGCGTGGTGAAAAAAGATCTTTGCCTCTCTGTTTGTGTCAGCTGATTGCTTGTGTTAGCTTTCTTGTGGAGGTGCAATAAAAATAAGTCAGGACAGAACCTGAGATTTGTCTTTAGCGTGAAGTTTGTCTGTCCAAAATACCCGTTAGGCAACTTTTAAGTTGCCCCAAATGTTTTATATTCCTAAGTGGTGCTTCCCTGGTTTCTTGTTCAAGAATGTATTTCATTTTTCAGACCCGATCCATTTGGTATATTGAGTCACCTTACAATTTCCTTACTATTGCAGGGTGAAAGGTTACTGTCAGTGCCTGAGATCATCCCATCTTTCTCTGACACAGTGCAGTTTTTAATACATTCGGTCATTTGTAACCAAGCTTAAGGTTGTTATAATGCATGTGGAAACTTGGGGTCTTCTATCTGAGTGAATATCCTTGATGCATCTTTTCAAGGATGTGGAATTAGACTTAATGACTCAGATGGTCCTTTGCAGTTCTATGATGCTAAGTCTGTTAATGTAAATGTTGTAGAAATTCAGCATGATAAATGGGTTACCTAACTTAGCAGGGAGCCATGGTGATGTTTTCAACAATATGTAGTCTTGCAGCTTGAATGGCTGTTCCTATTAACAGAGATCACGATTCATGCCTAAGTATTTCAGCAAAGCATCGCATTTGAGTAGTTCAGTCCAATTTATTTGCATCTCATGGTGTCAGACTTTAAGCATTTGAAACATTCGGATGCCCTGCTGAGTTTTATTGCATGAAAATTATTTTGAGTCTTGGTTGTAGGGGCTTAAAATGCTTAATTTCTTTTTTCTTTGTTCTCCTTGCAGGATTTGCTCTCCTTGGAGGACATCCTTCCTTCCTTACAAAACAAGACATTCACCTGGGCACTAATGAGAGTCTCACAGATACAGCAAGGTTGGTAAAATGTTACTTAACTGATTGCCATGTATTTGGCAGATGCGTGAGGAAATAGCTGATCAGTCTGAAACCTGTCTTGAAGGTTCTCAAAAGATAATGTTTTCTGTATGGAAAATGTTAGAAAGCACTCCAAATTTCTTAAATATTTATGGGTCAGCTCACAGAATCTATAGCTCCATACACCATCGTTCTATCCATTCTAGTTCTTTAAAACACCACTCAGCAATAAATATTTTAATTGAATTTTGGTTATGGAGTGACATTGAGAGTGACAGTCACACAAACAGACAAGTCTCAGTAGAATAACTCCACTGATGATGGCATTGATAACGGCATGTATCTTCAAGCATGACTAGAATCTTTTTGTTTTATTGGAATAAGTAGCTAGCAGCCTATCAATCTCCTCATTGTCACAGCTGGGAAGAACTTTCCTCAAAGTAGGCAGAACATGAGGTTATCATTTGCAGGTGCTCTTGATGTATTTCACAGCCATCCATATATTAAAGACTCAGCCAGACACAGTAGCGTGCTGCTTCCTAGGAATCCTTATTGCAGCCCGAGTCTCTCAGGCTTAGCTGTTGAAAAGTTAGAAGTGTCTGAAAGGTCCTTTTTGCTCTGGTGAAAGATATACAGTGTCAGGTTTGTCAGGCTCAAGTCAAAATATGCAGTCAGCCAGCTGAGGTTCCATTGCCACTACTGTATATGACACTTTTTCCACAGACATCACTGGGAGAGAACAAGAACTGTGTTGCTCTTCTTTCTCTAATGAAAAACAAGGAAAATGTAAGAAAAATATAAAACATTTGAACATTTTAAGTTTTCCTTTCCTGCCTTTATATACTGAAGTGGAGATCATATGGGTATTGATAGTAGAAAGTCAAAAAACTTCAGTCTCTTGGAGCTTAAAAATGCTGACTTCCTGTTAGATACATTACACTGCCAATACCAAAATAAGCTGCAACTGTAGCTTTCAGATGTTTCAGAGAAAGTGTGTCCCATTTCCTTGTTTCAGTAACTATATGTTTAAAAATGATTGAAAAATCATGGAAACTCATGAGCCTACAAAGGGCCCACAGTTAAGCAGAGTCTGAACCCAATGTGTCTACCTTGCCAGTTCAGCAGAGCTCATAGACAGCCAGGGGATTGAAATACATCCCTTCAAAAGAAATTCTTCATGTGTCATGACGTATTGCCCCAGTTTAAGCACAATAGCTACAGCTTCATCAAAGTGTCTCATTTGAAACCTTCAGAGCCCAAGCATCCCACCTACAACTCCATTGGTAGGACAGCTGCAGGATTTTTTCAGTCAAACATATATAATGCTTACTATTAAAGACAAATGGAAAATATATTAAAGGTATTTCCCCCTTGATGTAAGTGATGTAAGTATGTATTATTCTCCAAAATTTTCCCTTTTCTTCCTTTTTCACTGGGTCATTGCAACACAAGAGAAGGGTAAGAGAAAATGTTGATAGAGCGCAGTAACAGGGAGATAGGAGGTTGGGATAGAAGAGGCAGAGCCTGCATAGTAAGCGAGCCCCTGGCAGTGCTGCCTGTCTACCTATCCCCTTTAATATCAGAGTAATGAGGGGCCATCTCTTGGACCCTGGGCACCATCAAGCAAACCTTCAGCAAGAGGAAGAATGTGGTCAAGGCCCTTATGCGGTGCTGCCCTGCAACTTCACCAAGCGCCACCCTACCAGATGTACAGCATTGTTGTCTGAAGGCTCTCTGCTATCCAGACATGAATGCTATGGCAAATCCAGCCGTCTTCTGGTCCACAAAAGGACATATTTTCTGTAGGTGAGTTTTTACTCCTTCTTCTCAAATAAGATAATAAAAGGCCATTAAGTCTTCCGTTTGCAGTATCTTGAATGCTCTTTGCTTGCACACATAAAAAGGAAAAAGAAAGACGTGAAATACAAGAAATAAGGCAAAAGGCAGAAAGAAGCAACTCTTCTAGCCATTCCAGAGCAGACCTCATTTTGTGGAGAAGATTCTCACAGTACCAACTTTCCATGCAAGCTGTCACCCCAAATTCTCTGGCACAGCTCTTCCAGGTCAAGCTTCTTTCAAGACCCTGACCTGGGGATTTTGCTTCTCTACCGAGTCACATCTCTTGTGTACTGCAGTGGAGCGAAGGCTTTCCAAAGTCATTACAGAGCCCCACATGCCCTGCTTCACTCCTCCTCTCGTTAGAAGAATTATTGACTTTGCATAATCAAGACTGAGTAGTTTATCCAAAATAACAATCTGTTATTAATTCCTTGGCATTTCATGTGAATGAAGGATGACATACCAACCTCATTCAATTAAGGTGAGAATGATAAAAGAATGCTTGTGGTAAACCCAGAGATTACTTCAAATATCTATTTGTCTAGGCCTCTGAAGGCCTTAGAAGTACTTAAGATTGAGACTTAAAGCAAAGGACATACAGGTTTATAAAAGTCCTCGGTTTTTGTCATAATTGCTGCAGGTAAGAGTTGAAAGCATTTCTCCTGTGAATATACTTTATTGACTTATTCGTTGGTCATAATACAGCTCTTCCATAGTTCACAAGATGTTTACATTTACACCAACACAGTAGCAGTTACCACCAATTAAGGATCTCTTCAGTGCTGTTTAACACGTCTGATATCCTAGGCAAATGAAATACCTGTAAGTACTGTATCTGTGTTTTCCACTGTAGAGATGTTCAATTGAGAAGTTCCACTGTGCACCCTGACAGCTCCATGGCCACAAGGTTCAGTACTGAAGAGCTCCTAGGATGATTTTACAAGTCCATGAGCATAATTAGGGGATGAACATCTGAATCTATGGGGGATATGCCTCTTTACTACTGTCAATCACAATTAAAGTCTTTTCAGACAATTAAACCTTTTGAATTAATACATACTTTCAAAATTTACATAGAATACTCCAAACTCTGGACCGTAATATTCTACCCCAAATGAATGCAAATGCCCTAAAATCACAGTCTTTAAAAACAAACAAACAAACAAACAAACAAAAAACAAACATAAAAACAGAGACAGCCACGCTGAAAGACCTTATTGCCTTATTTCTGAAATCCTTAATGGATGTTGAGTGAAACTTTACAGCTTTTCTTGGTAGAAATAAAACTTATTTTGAAAAGGTTCATATTCAGCATTCTGCTGTACTCATATATTTCCAAGCTCTGGAATTTTGAAGTTTAAGTTTATAGGCTCAAGATCTTGCAAAAAGAAAGAAAACAAAACACCAAAGACTTGTAGCTAGTAATAATACAGGAACCTTGATTCCAATCAAATCCATAGTCATCTGCTAAGCCTCCCCTTCACCTTCCAAAGCTTCATCTTTTCTAAAAAAGATAAAACCATATGTTTTTTTTTCCCCTATACAATCCCAGCCTTACATGGTTTCCTTTAAATTTGTTTGATTACATGCAATTTCATGTCCTTAGATGAGGATTTGATTTCTGTCTGAGCTGAGTTTGGCTTTGATTTTGCAAAGTACTAACTCACTTTGTGCCTGGACCTCCTACTATAAGATATGACATCTAGAAATGCTGGCAGAAGGACTGAGATCTTGCTGGTAAGAATCCAATATAATTCTAGTAGCTACTAGAGTAAGAAGAAAATCCATCAGTGTTCACTACTTGGACATCCTGAAATTCTTTCATGTGAGATAGGAGTCAGCTGACCTAATATCCTAAAAATGTCCAAGATAATTCTAATGTAATTGCCTCTTTTTCTTGTCTGATGCAGAACTAACTATACCTTGTTTAGTTAGCCACCTATTAGATGGTAACAGCATGGGCCATGCATCTCATCTCTGATGTCTAGTTTAGGTTTTCACAGTCACATCCTTCAAGCTAGAACAACCAAACAAAAATGACAGTATTTGTGAGCTAAGAAGAGAAATAGTCACACAAATAATCATTCCAATAGCTTACCTTCAGAAAATACTTTGTTCACTTTCTTCTTTTCGCTCATGGCTGCTATTAGCAGTCTTCAGAAAGAGCTCTGCATGGCACCTTGTAACGTTTTATAAGAGGTTTGCTTGCATGAGGCATGTCTGATGTCAGTAGAAAAAACTTGTTACTGATTTACTCCATCAGGAAATTTGTGTGTGCAAAGGCCATGCCATTAACAGCCACATTTCCACAAGAGGAGATATCAGAATCCTTTCTGGCTAGTCAGAGTGATACTGCAGTGTTTTTTCACTCTCTCCTATCCAGTCTCTTCCTTGTTTTGTTTTAAGGTCCTATTAGAGATAACATTAAAGCACACAAAATGCTACTTCAAAGTCATGCTTCAGGGCGTGATTAAAACAGAAATGCAGAGAATTGTGGAGCCCCTATCCATATTTAATTTATCTAAAGAATTCAGGGCACACTAAGTATGCCATGCTAATCCACCATGCTAATCTCTGAGTCTGTTACACTTTGACAAATAAGGCTAAAGCCAGAGTGTCACAGTGACTCCTGCCTGCCCCTATCCATATACTGAATTTGAAACTCAGACATTACCGTAATTCTGAGACCATGTGTGTCAGCGTGCAGCTGTGTAGATAGGAGAAAGAACAGGCTGGTATCGTCAGCTTTCTGTTTCTATCTTCGTTAAGATCAATAAGTAATTGTGGTAATCTAAGACAAATCTGTAGTCCTAATCCTCACTAAGGTCAAGCTACCATACAGAGACACCCTCGGAACATCTTTTCCTTTGGTGAAAGGCTCAAGAAATCTTATCCAAAGTTATCAAATTCTTCAAATATTACAGTATTGTACAATCTCTTATCTTAGTTCATTTACCTTAGCATTTATTGATGTGATATCTGTAGCGACAATCAAAAGCTAAGAAGAAACAACAGGAGCCTTCATTTACTTGCTATAGTTTCTTAACAAGTAAAACTGCTTACTTTTTAGCACCTTGTTAAATATCTGTATTTAAGTGTGTTATGCGGGCATCATAAATAATTCAGACAGCTGAACATTCTTGATTCATTACCACTTCTCATTAATATTTATATGCTGCATACTGAAGGGTGCACTGGGGATGTATTTATTATGTTTGACTTGGGTATTTTCTGCCATCCCCCAGGGTGCTGTCCAGCATGACAAATGCAATCTTGGCTCGAGTTTATAAGCATAATGATCTGGACCTGATGACGAAAGAAGCCACGATCCCAATAATCAATGGATTGTCTGATTTATACCATCCTCTCCAGATTTTAGCTGATTACCTAACTCTTCAGGTACCAACACAATTCCTGCTTAATAACACTAGAAAAATCGGATTCAAAACTATTTAGTGGCACGTTTTTTTAAGTGGTAATTACATGGCACTTGTTATTTAAAGAGATCTTTGTCCAGGAATATAATTAAGAACCTGCTTAATTTAAAACAATTACTTGGCTCTATCAACTGTAGTGGGACTGAAGTTAAGCATAAAATTAAGTACTTCATTAGAATCAGGCTGCAATTCAGAAAATTTGCAGGGAGGGTTACATACAAGGATAAAGGCAAGATGCTGTCTCAACTGATGCCAATGGGAATTTTGTCACTGGCTCTAAAAAACTCAGTAGTTCACTCATGATTCTGCCCTAAACCATGAACACCTTCAAAGAAATCATTATCCATATATTAGGAAATGGGTCAAACAAGTGTTTTTCGAAAAGCCAGTTAATGCTACAAGTGCAAAAAATATTCAGGCTCTTAAACCTATTTAACCTTTGCTCACATCAAAGAATAGATAATAAAGATCATATTTTCAGTTCTAATCTAATAATATGTTGGTTTGACAGTAGCATTTAACATATAGATAGCATTTTACACATAGAATGCCAGATGTTTACCTGTGAATGGAAGGACTATGGTGTGTTACAATCAATCAAGGAACTAGCTTATTAAAAAAGATTAGTGTATTACAGGGCTGGTTAACTATTTTGATGAACTCTTCTGACCTTGTTTACTTTCTGAATGAATAAAAATCACACTGCTTGAAAAAAGGACAGTTGGGATAATTTTGTGATTCATTCAGCTGTGTTTCTCAGCTCTGCTGTGGGACATTTGGTATGTGGAAAAGATCTTATGACAGAAATAACAAGTTATTCGTGCCTTAAACTGTGAATACAGAAACATTCATACGTTTAGAGAAAATTACTTTTTGTTACTTTGATTCATGTTTGTCTTACAATTTTCAATACTAAAAATGAAGAGACCAGCAAAAAACAGTGAAATTGAGACTAAAATGCTTTGCATCCCTCAGGATATGATACATCTTGGAGATCCTATTGAACCACCTTGAGTGAGCTCTTCCAACTATGTAAGATTGTAAAACATAATGAGAAATTCATCATCAAACACCATACACCATCTTTTTATTTAAACATTGTGTGCAACTATAAACCAGGTGTACATTATGGCTGTGTTTTGGGAGGTTTCTACCTTACCTTGCTTATTAGCATTTATGCCTTGGTTACTAGCATTTACCCCATGGGTGATTAGCATTTACCCCTAGGTTATTAGCATTTTCACAGTTATGAATAGCAGATTTTACTCGTAATCATGACTCATAATCTACGTAACTACTGGTATCTCTGCCTATAAACCTAGTTTCATCCTACATATCTCCATGCCACTGACTGCAGCACCAAAGTATCCCATCTCGAGTCAATGAAAGGAGGCTGCTGAGTATCTCAATTACCTTCCAGGGATGGATCTCTTTCTCCACTGATCAACAGGGATAAAACTGTTGAGCTTGGCAGAATGAGTAGATGCCCTGTGATAATCATTCTCAGCTTCTCTGTTGTGTCTCTGAATGGGGCAGCTGCGGTAGAAATCCAGGTGAACATATCCCCACAAGCTGGATTTTCCCCCAGTTTAAATACCCAAGGTGGCAGCAGCAGCAGTGCACTGTCCTTATTGTATCAAACACTGGAGAAGGAGTCTTTGGATGGTGCTTCTGCCTATTTATTTGACATGATATGGAAACAGGACTTTATCAGTTGGTGCTCAAACAAAAGAAACATCCGACATGGACAGGGATCATGATGAACTGAGCATTTGCAGACATAGATCTCAAGGAGCAATTTAGCTTTTGGCCTTTCCATCATGTACTTTAGCTCATGGCAAGAGATCTCTAGAGGATGACTGCATGGCTACCCCACTTTGCTGAGGGCATGCTGCACTACTGGCTTAGGATCTGCTTTCCACCCTCACTTTGTTACCCAGGAAGGAGAGGAGAGGAGAAGGGAGTCAGGCACTCTCAGCAGCACACCATGGGTGTTAGCACTGCATGCCAACTTTGCTCTTTTCTGCACAGCACACTGAGGTGTAGACTGGTTTTACAGCCAGCTGCATGCAGTAAAACAGCATTTCAATCATATAATGAACGTTACCAGTTCACAGGAGCAGAATTAACGCTTGAAGAAATGGGAGTCACAGGGTCTGGTTGTTATTCACGCAATCAAACCTCTCGTGAGATTCTCTACGGGGTAGAAAGATGTTATCTGAGCACAACCTCAAGAAGATTAATATGGGGATGTTGAATAGTATCGCTGATTCTTTAAATCAGTTAAAAGTTCACATATAACATTTGGACTGCTTTTCTGTGATGCAAAGGCAATTTATTTGATTTATGCATACATGCAAAATGTAATAGTGACAGAGACTGATAGCGCTGAATTTACATGTAGCTGCAGAATTTGTGCGGCTTATTTCTCTCAAAAATCTCTTCCTTATCTTTGCAAATACTTTCCTGCCTGGATCTGGCCCCTCTGTGCCATCAGTACCTACCCCAAATGTAATTTTTTCTCTTCTTTATTACCCCCCCTCATTTCTTACCAGAGCTCTATGTGCCTGCTGACCCTTTTCATGTTTAGCACATATTTATTCTTCCGCTTCCTAAATCTTATTAATTTTGCCACATGCCTTGTAGAATTCTAGAGATGTTTTCCTTACCATCTCTCTTACTTTCTTTCTAAAAATTTTGGTTGTGCTGAGTTTGCTCTTGAGTTATAGCCTACTAGAAATGGTTGTGAACATTTTGCGACCCGACTGGGAGAGTGTGGGGATGTGGCTTTTAAAGCCTATGAGTTGATGTGCTGTTGCTGTGCACCTGGAGAGCCATTTTATGCCTATGACTGTGCTGAAGGGGTGAACCAGCCGCTTCCTGATCCTGCCTGCTGCCACTCTGTCTCCTGGGCAGAACCTGTGACTCACAATTTCTGTTCTGCAAAGCTTGGCTGGCGTGCAGCATCACACAGTTTGTATTCTGGGGACACACCGTGCACTGACATTGATTCAATTGATATTAATGCCACCAGCCAAATCAGCTAACTTGTAGCTGAATGCAGGACAGCCAGGCTGGTAATTAGAGTGGATCTATATGCCACTAGCTTTTGTGTCACTGGTCCGAAGGGAAATTTCTTTTTCAGAAAGAAATGGTTGGCATGGAGAAATGTTTAACATAATAAGTACATCAATGTTTCCTTTTTAAATACTGTCACGAATTGCAGCATCACCCAGTTTGAAGAAAGATACCATATATTCTCAGCCTTTCCTCAAACTGTAACACCAAGAGCTCTAGTTAATGGAGTTTTCAAATTCATCACCATTATCATCATAATTATTCTTACAATTAGGAATCCCAACTAAGACCCAGACTGATCCTCTAGAGTGTGCTGTGCCAAACACCAGGGTAAGAATACGTAAGACAACTGATGCAGCATCTGCCTTCAGCTCAGTTTGAGAGCCAGTAGACCTGGCCCCATTTTTCATTCAGTGGATCATACAAGTCTCCCAAAGGGCTAAAGCTCTGACAAGCTTTTCATTTAAAATTTTGACAGATTATTGATTCATCATTCAAAAGCTTGTTTTAATTGAGGGTTGTTATGACTGCTGAAGCCAAATGTTTCAGAGATA
The DNA here is from genome assembly GCA_030625065.1 of Alectoris magna. Classification (NCBI taxonomy): domain Eukaryota; kingdom Metazoa; phylum Chordata; class Aves; order Galliformes; family Phasianidae; genus Alectoris; species Alectoris magna. Next base: position 83,590,297 of record CM060560.1, read on the forward strand.
ACTTAAAATATTGTCAGTTTCAGCCCAGCTGGAAGCAATTCCAGGTAGAGTCAGACATGAAAGTCTCTCATTAATTAAACTAGTCTTCTCTAAATATACAACAGTGAGCATGCTTATTTTTACCCCACGGTTTGATACACTGATATACTGCAACTATGGTTAAGAACAGAAGGAAACACAGTAGAATAAGCGTGAGAGTGAGAAAATTGACTGTAAAATGGCCATTAATTATTTATCAGGGATTTTCCTCGAGGTTAACAAAGCCAAGTCTTGTTCCACTGCAGCAACAGTCACCAGCTTGCCGAAGAGGCATTCATAAGGGAGTGGAGTTCCAGAATTTCTAAATATTTCTGTGTGGCTTTACTAGAAATCCAAAGTCAGGTCCCAAATATGAAGAGAATCTGTTGAACACCCAAGCAGGTAAAATGCCTGTATCAGTATGACAGAGTTTGGAAAAACTGGGGGACAATGCAAAGGGAAAAGTACCTTCAGAGGGTCAGTTGATCTGAGTGTATTGTATAGATTATGGCTTAACCTGGATCATTATGGTCATGGCAAAACTCTTTTAACAGGATTCCCTCTGTGCGGTTGAACAAGTCTATACTATAAAATAGAAAAACAAAAAGTATGTCTCATATACAGCAGTTTTTGTATTGCCTTAAAGCTTCCTGGTTTGAGGCAATACAATTATTTCATCTTTCTCACGTTCTCGGTAGCTGGGGATGTATGCAATATAGGATGTGTGCTCTGAGGATAAGCACCACAGTCATAGTCACAGTGAGCTGACTTTAAATGAAGAGGTTGGAATTGCAGCAGCAGTGTACAGTGGCAACATGGAGCTTAGCATGGGATGTAAAACAGGCTCCACTAGCACACACACAGCGTGATTCTGCCTGGGCTATGACTTTTTCCATTAGCTAAACATCTTCATTATGATTAGCTCAGCTATGCTCGCTCTGTGTAGCAGTCACTGCAGTTGTAGATTTGCAGTTTGCAGTACAGATTTTGAGGGTTGATACACAGACATCTTCAGTTCTTCATGTTTCATCCATAACAGCTAGTAGTTTGGGAAAACAGAGAAAAGTATTTAATATGCATCGTGCTTCTTTTAATTCAGGGTAGCAGCTGGTAAAAAGGTGGAGGTTATTTAAAATAGCCATATATTTGTGACTCACTACTCAGTGCTTTGAGCATTACAGGCTGTGATGTCTATTTTTAAATAGTGAGATCAAAAGAACTGAGGGTTGTCTCACTTGCTCTTGGCAGTGGGTTTGTGTCTCAGTAATCGCCAACCCCTAGCTGGAAACAACCCCTTAAACAAATGCCTTACTTTGGCCTTCTCCTAGGAGCATCACTGATAGGAGATGTGGAAAGATTTTGAAAGATTCATAATGACTCACAGAGCTGTTATGCTATCACAACTTCCACGTCCACAAGGCCTTGCTTTGTTCTCCTATCAATGCCCTTGCATCACAGCTCTGCCCATCAAGCTATTGCTGTCTATCAACCTGCAAATGAAAAAAAACCTATCATTTTACCATACAAAGGTTTTAGCTGTTAAACTGCAGGCAGGACAGGACTCAGACGTAGATCTCAACTAAATTTAATGTCATTTGTTCTGGAACAACTTCACCGCTATTTGTTTAGGAGAAGCTGCTGCCAGGTGAGGGGAGTGCAGTTCCAGCCCTTTTCTTGTTCAGCCATTTGGCGTCTTTGCTGAGTCTGTCTGCAAGGTAGCCTGTCAGAACAGCTCTCTGCAGTGTGGATGCTTATCCCAGCTGACAGTCATTGAGCTATGTCACACAAAGTGCTGAAACACCGTCTGGCTTCCAGTTCATACAAGGCAATGGTTTCATGGCCCAATTTTGAACTAAGAATAAAAGGCTCTCCGTCATGCCTTCAGTGTTTCAAGTTGAGGTGGAGTAGTACAGGGCAGGAATTTAGAAGTATTTGGTTATATCTTCACAATTTTTCTGATGTTAATTTAAGTACATGTAAGCGTGCATGTTCAGAACAAGACCTACTGAAAGGCTTCAAATTGTCCTAGTCTGGAAACATGAGCTGCTGTTCCTCTTTAGGCCTTATCCATTGGTGTCTGAGAGCCAGAGTAGCTACACATGTACAGGGTGCGAGTGTCATTAGGCAAAGCTACAGTTGACACTGTAGTGCTGTTTCAGGTGAGGGTAATATACACACTAAAGATCACTGTGTTCCTTGGCTGTACAGCTGAGAGCAAACCCCTGAATTTCTAATGTTCACCAATATTTATAAGCACTAAGACATGGCTATACCACTTCAGTGCTGAATTTATTGCTGCGCCTCCCAGCCTGGGCCTCACCGTGCAGTGTACATGTCAACGTGTTCTTTGTCAGAGAAAGCTGAAGCACTTCTTCTAAGACATGGGGAGCATTCCCTGACTGACCATCCCGTGTGTGTAGCAAGTTCAATTAAACCTGTGGTCCTATATTAACAGCAGCTAGCATTGAAACAATCAGTCTTAGCACCAGGCCAATTTGACCAACCACTCTTCCCAATGGCATCACCTTGCTCCGTTCTCCTAGAACATAACACCAGGAATGTGTAATTCTTTTGGCAGGAGCACTATGGTGGTCTGAATGGGCTCACCATTGCCTGGATTGGGGACGGAAACAATGTCCTCCACTCCATCATGACAAGTGCTGCAAAGCTGGGAATGCATCTCCGCATTGCAACTCCCAAGGTATGAAAGCTGCATGCATGGAGAAAGGAGGGTGAACTCTGCCTTTCCCATCTCAGTCAGCTTGATGCTTCCCAAGAGCCTCAGCAAGCAGTGCTTGTATCTCGAGTGTCAGCTTGCAGAACCAAGGTTCAGAATAGTGATTCAGTTGTTTTGATGCAAAACAAGAGTAATTCTGACTCCAACTTCAGAAGGACTGAGGGGAATTCTCAACTGTACTATAAGTTGCAGAGGATGATCATTCAGTTTGAGAAAATATTGCAAAGGCACCAAAATCCCCTTCCTGCCACAAATGTCAGAGCCATTTCAGACTGATGGAAGTCTTGCATCTTGGTTCAGATGGATGATGCAGCTTTTTAGAAAGCTGCATTATAATGCAATACAGAATATCAATCAAAGAATTGGTTTAGAGCAAAAAATTACGTGACGTATAAGCATTATATTCTGTAACCACTGAAATACGTTTTCCTTACATTATCAGAATAACGTCCACCAGTTTATCTCCAAAATAAACTTGCAGTGAAGTCTAACTAATTGCCTGGAGCTTTACAGTGCTGAAAGACAGTCTCTTCTGACAGAAAATGTTTCGATCAGTATATTCCTAGTCAGTGTTAATGGTCATTAAAGATCTCGTACACATTCCATGGTGTAATCTATCATCTCTTTTGGTAGGGCTTTGAACCAGACCTCAGAATAACAAAAATAACTGAGCAGTACTCCAAAGAGGTATGAGCCTAATAAACAGCCTGGCATGGTAGTTTAAATAGTTTATTTTTGCTATAATTGAAGCTTCATGATTTCCTGATCTTCTCTATTTTATTCACATTAGTATGGTACCAGGTTGCTTCTCACCACAGATCCCTTGGAAGCTGCAAACGGTGCCAACATCTTAGTTACGGATACGTGGATAAGCATGGGGCAAGAAGAGGAAAAGAGAAGAAGACTGAAGGCATTTCAAGGTTATCAGATTACAATGAAGGTAAAAATTCAGATTTCATTTTTGCTTCATACTTTTACAGATTTGTAAGAATCAACATCAGCAAAACGTGGGTTTGGTATTTCTTTGAAGGGAGCTGCAGAAAAACCACATGCAAACACCACTTCAGCCAGAAAACTCACAAAAATAACAAAGTTAACTCGTATACATCATGTGTCTTAGCCTCTCTCAGAGCTTCCCAATGAGATCTAGCTCCAGAACATGACCAGTACAGGTGGGCTCATCCTTTACTTCTTTCTTGTTTGGTGTCAGAAAAGATTCCTTGTATTTTATTTGGGAGGACCAACTCACAGATTTTGTCTTAATGTTCATAACCTGGGTGGCATTTCAGGCAATGTTGTGTATATCTGCCAGTGTATAAAGTACCGAATAGATATGTTTAAAAATCATCTCATTGAAATGCTTACTAGAGCAAAAACAGAGAAAATGTAAAGTCATAAATTGTCCAAGATAAAAAGGACATTTTCCTTGCTGATAGAATTACTGGTTTAATTGACTGTATTTTAACATAAGTTCATAAAATACAATTAATGAGTATGTCTCTGAACTGGCTTAAAACTTCATTGTTCATTGATATAAGATCACTATGCGATGAGGAACAATATCAAAAGAAAAAAAATCACAGCCCTTTAAATCATAGTTTAATGTGTTCTCATTGAAATTATCAATAGTATTACATTATTGTATGGCACACGAATATAAATTGTACTTTATCGATCCACTAAGTCACTAGGGATTTTACTTCCTACTACCTGAGCAAGAGAAATAGGAGTAAAAACTTGGCTTTTGTAAAGTCAGCACTGAACTCTTACCGACTTAAATGGGGGATTTTCCCCTCTTATTCACAGATGAGCAGGTCTTTTGAAGTCAGTAGAATTATTCTGAGTCCATCATCAAAGTCACCAGAGTGGAAGCTGATATAAAATTTGTCAACTCTTTCACCAGTTAAAGGTTTCATTAATTACTAGCATATTTCTTTAGTTTTTTAACTCTTCTTGATCTATAGACTGTGAAATCTGCTGCTTCCAACTGGACATTCTTACACTGTTTACCAAGAAAACCTGAAGAAGTTGATGATGAAGTATTTTATTCTCCAAGATCGCTGGTTTTCCAGGAGGCAGAAAACAGGAAATGGACAATTATGGTAAAAAAACAATTAAAAATTTTTTAAAAAGGAAGATAATATTATTTAGAGGTTAGGGCCAGCTTCTGTTCTGCCTTACACGACAGACTTGCACTCAGTGCGGTCCCTCAATAAACCATAAATATGAGTACCTAAGTTTTGAATGCACCCCACGGTACATCACAGTTCTAATTGTAGGCAACACACATTTGTAGCACAAATACTTCTGGACACAAATACGACCTATTTTAATAATAATATGCAGTTGTTTGTTCCAGTTTTTATCACTAAGGCAAACCTGCAGTATGAACTGAATTTTATTATTACTTTTTTTTTGTATTTGAATTGCTGGGTTTACACTAATGATGAACACAGCCGCTCCGTTTTAAAGCATGTTAAATGCTGAAGTCCCAGGGACTGGACATACAAACAGCAGTTTCCTGAGCATTTAGAGCAGACAGATAGTGCTAGAGATCCTGCAGCTTTCCCTCAAGCAAAACTGCCACTGAAAACAACGGGAACTTTCCCTGATAAAGTACTGCAGGAGCAAAGCTCTGAAGGACCCTGCAAACTTACAGTGTGGGTGACGCTGTGTGATCCATGGGAACCGTGAGGGTACACACTTGACATTTAACATAAAACATAACTTTTTTCACAGCATTCCTGGAATGTCAGAAAACCACTTCCAGATCTCAGTAGCCTATTATTTATTGTTGGCTTTAGAACCATCGTGTTGACAAAAGCTAGTGACAACTTTGAGATGGAAAAAAAACAAAACAGAAATGGCATAATCATAGCTCTCAGCTGAACACTGGATGTGCTCCAAGTGAATAAGTAGTTGAGTATTGTATGTACCAAAAACTCAGATTTTGGACACAGTTAAAATTATTGACATCCATGCATGAATTTTAGCCTTAAAATTATGAGAAGTGCTCACATTTTTATTTTATTTTATTTTTTTAAATTTTACAATATTTAATTGCCTTGAAACACTGAAAAACCAACCAAACAAAAACCACTTTCACTTTGGGTTCAAGCTACGCGTTTTGTTTGGATAAGGAAAGTGTCACAATTCGAGAATCACAGAATCATTAAGGTTGGAAAAGACCTCTAGGATCACCTAGTCCAACCACCAACCCATCATCATAGTGCTCACTGACCATGTCCTTCGGTGCCACTAAACCACATCACTCACTTGTATTTTATCAAGCTAAAAAAAAAAAAAAAAAGCAAAAAAACCCCCCAAATGTATGAGTTTTGTTTATATACTATTTTCTAGCCATTTCAGCTCACCTAGCAAAGTGAAAAAGGATTTGCTCAGCTGTAATTCCAAACCAGGCTGAGTGCATCTATGAAATAGGTGGCAGTGGGGGCTGCACAGTTGTGTTCCATCCCCACTGTGTGCCTGGGTCTACCTGTCACACCGAGCAGTGCTGATGGGACACGAAAGACTCCTGGCTGGCCCTTGTAAATCCAGTTCTGGGCCAAAAGAATGATTTGTAGTCAGACATGGCTGTGAAATCATAACAACGTGAACCAGGTAACATCTTGTCAAAACTGAGCCAGCACTGCAGCTTGTGGTGTATGCAGGTATGAGGAGCACAACAAAGCTGCTTCATCACTGTTTTATTTGCCTGACGTTCCCATTTCTCATTTCATGGCCATACGAAAGGTTTGTTGGAACGTACATTGAATATGAGGGGGAAAGCAGGAGGAGTAGATGACACACTGTTAACTTCAGTGAGGATTTTCCATGTTTTAGTGCAGAAAGTATAGCTAAACTGGGATAGATTTCCACGTCCTTATTCAGGTATGACTGTTGCTGATGCTGATGGAAGTTTTGCTGAAATATGCAAGCAAACCCACATGTTTTTGGGGTACCTACTTCATTTCCTAGATGTAGCTGAGCATACAGGATAGCACAACAAAAAGGCCTCAGGTTTTGCTCTATGTGTGCTTTGTCTGAATTTCTGTTTGGCCATCCATTAATACATTTTGTCTGCACTGAGAAAACCTATCAGCTGCAATACAGAACATCCTAAGTGATTTTCAGCTCTTTCCTGATTCCTCATCAGAAATTCCAGCAAATAAATCTAAGTGTGCGCTTTTTGTCAGGCCAATAATTCTCAACACAAAACTCCACAGCTAGAAAATATTTTTTCCCTTATTTATTTTTATGGAATATCTGTTTCCAATGTGATTGCATTTTTTTTTCTTCTTTCTTCCTCCTCTAGGCTGTCATGGTTTCTCTGCTGACAGATTACTCACCACAGCTACAGAAGCCTACATTTTGATGCTTGGATCCCAGCCAGGAAAAAAAATATTCCTCATTGGCAGAATATTCTGGTCTGCATATACATCGATCTTCTTCAGAACGGATCAAGGCAATGAATGATTCTTTAATAAAATTGTAGGGCTAGCTTTGCTGAAGTGTGCAGTGTTGCATTACATTTGTGAAAATGTTTGAGGCAATAAACTCCTCTGCAAAAGTCACTTCTCATTTAGAGCCTCTTGGATACCTTTTCAGTGATCAGCATCACTGTAAGTTTTTTGGGATCCACTTTAATGGTTGGCTTTGCCAGAATCATAGGTAGATTGTATTATTGGATGTGTTAGAGCTAGCATTGTGTAATATGAAAGACAAAAACTCCTGAAACCTTTCCACATAATTGCTGATCTGTGGGAGGGTGCACAGGCCAGCAGTGCTTTACTGTTGCCTTGACTACCTATACTTCTTGGGTGCTTTGGCTTCTGTTTCTGTCCTCCAGCCAACCTCCAAATCCCTCTGCTGTTTGGCACTGAAAATGTACAGACCCCATGAGCATCACCTTCCTCTGCCATTCCTGTGTGCTAGCACAGGAGGATTCTGCTGCAGCACTAGCAGAGCAGGTTCTACAGAGCTGGATGTGGCGGAGAAAAATGACTGGGAGGAATTGTAGTGAGGTGGGGGTCGGCCTCTTCTCCCAGGTAACAGCAATAGGGAATGGCCTCCAGTTGTACCAGGGGAAGTTCAGGTTGGATATTAGGGAGACTTTCTTCACAGGAAGAGTGGTGCGGCAGTGGCACAGACTGCCCAGAGAGGTGGTGCAGTCACCGTCCCTGGAGGTGTTCGAGAGCCGTGTGGATGTGGCACTGAGGGACGTGGGCAGTGGGCATGGTGTGATGGGCTGCTGATTGGACTGGGGGATCTTAGAGGTCTTTTCCAGCATTAACGACTCTGTGATTCTGTGATTCTATTGTTCATATCCCTTAGACCATCACTTTTTAAACAGAATTTAGGTTAAAATATCTAGTTTTCAGCTTATATTTTTCTAAGCAAAGCTGAGGGTCACCATACGATGGCATTGTATGCTGCTCCTTTGTGGAAAGATTTTGCCGCATTTCACCTGGTGCTGTAACATCATGCACATTTCAGCTCATCTCTCCCAGCAGTGAACAGATTCATGATGTCTGTAGTTTTTATGGTGGCTGGGTGTGTGTATATTGCAGTTAATGCTTTGTGCACTGTTAAAAACACCTTTGTTGTCACCATTAGTTTCAAGTATAAGTCGGTGTGTTTCTTGCTGTAATACTTGAACAATTACTGTGATTTTTTAAAAACTGAGAAATTGCAAATTAATTCATTTTCTGGATCAGCTGCAAAACACTACTTAATTCATTTCAAAACTGGAGTTCACAGCTGGGCCACACATAAACTTACAATAAATAACTTACAACTGATTTGTAGTTTTTGCAAGTATTTGTGTGTCTTTTGTTAACGTTTTCGTATTTCAAATATATATACGTATTCAAATATATATGTAACAAATATTTCAATAACTCAAGTGATCATCTACATTTCAGCAGAAATCTATCTGCAGCAAGGATGGAAGAGCAAAGCAAGGGACTCCCCACTAAACTACTCCCCAGTTTAGATATGGGGGAATGTGTATGCAATACGGTGTATTTCTTGCTATATAAGATCCTGCTTTATGAAAGACTACATAGTCTTTTTGGAACAATTGAACCACTTCCAGTGCTTAGACTTGTAGATAACCTTTCTAGCCTGATTTTAATGCCACTTGAGAGTGAGACAACTCACTTTATTAGTCCTCTCATTAAAAAAAAAGACATTCATGTCAGTTTTACTGTGTTGATTAATGCTCTATCAGTGAAGTCTGGCAGATTTATAGTAACAGAGTTGCTTTGTTACATGTTTTACAGAGAACAGATTAAGAATTATCTGGCACTCTTTTGCCTCTCTCTTCTTCTCCAATTACAGCTAAAGTGCATGGAGGTTACCACAAACTCTTAAACTCATAATATGCTACGGAATGGGAGCAGGTTGCTGTACATCTGAATCCCCTCACAATTTTTAAAACATATCTACAGATCTCCTGCACAGCACACAAGCAAGGGAATTCAGTGTATGCAGGCAGTGCATTTCATATCATTCTATTCCTCCATAACCATCTACAGGAAAGAATGACAGTCCTTGCTCTGTCTTGCACAAACCACTCCCACCCTCAGCTATTCTGATAGTTTTGGAAGTACTGGGCAGGCTTCGTGCACATGTGCAGAGCATCTACTGTCCTGTAGAAGCACTGAGCTCACTACACATTTCTGCACATGCAATATACAATCAGTGTGATGTGTGCTGGGAGCCAGCGCATCCCTGTGGGTCAAATTTACTGTACACATGCAGACTGTCAGCACAGTGCATGCTGAGTAGTTCTGACACACCCTAGAGGTGTCAGGTTGGCACCAAGAAGGCATGCACATTTCTGCTGCAGGGACCAGAAATACAGTGCCCTTAAGGCTTCCTGTTTTGCTTAAAGGGTCTCACACTGCTTTGCTGAGCATCAGAACATCTCTATGAGGGTTAACCCATCTGCACAAGTTAATTGTTCTGGGATTGACATGTGGTAGCTGTAGTAGCGTGCAAGGCACCATTAGTATGCCATCCAGACTTCCCCCGAATTCAATACTTGAATTTACAAGAGATGACTGCAAATGCAGTGTTTAAAGGAAACACTGTTGGAAGATTTTCCAGGGAAAAAAAAAAAGAGTGTTACCAGCATTCAAAGGGTTTAAAACAAATGCATAACTGGTAGCAGCCACTAATAGCTTACAGTGTTTCTCATTACTTTTCTTATGCTTTAATCAGTAGAAGTGCTGTTTTGGTTGCTGAGCACACTTGAAATATAGGGTATCCTTTTTTTCTCTTTTTACACAATCTTGTGCCTGTCTCCTGGTAGCCCAAAACTTCTTTCACTCAAAGCCCCTCTCTTCTGTTTGACCTGGATAACAGCACTGGGCCAGCAAGGACAGCCTACAGCATCAGGTTGGATGTTAGGAAACATTTCTTCTCAGAAAGAGCAGTGAGGCAGTGGCACAGGCTGCGCAGGGAGGTGGTGGAGTCACCATTCCTGGAAGTGTTCAAGAGCCGTGTGGATGTGGTACTGAGGGACGTGGGCAGTGGGCATGGTGTGATGGGCTGCTGGTTGGACCGGGTGATCTTAGGGGTCTTTTCCAGCTGTAATGGTTCTATGATTCTACCTCAAGTGTCTCTAGAGTTTTATACTTTTGCATCTGACAAACTCCCGCTATATCTTCATGGTCCTTTAGAGTAAATGATTACTCCTCTCCTACAGCAAGAGTTAGAAATAGAATATTGTTTGTTAGCAGTTTGTTCACTGTAAGCACTTGTTCTGCAGCTTGTTACCAGTAGTGCTGGGATTCTTTGGTCACTTCTACATCATCTGAAAATGATCTAACATTAATTCATGAGACAGTGGGGAAAGAGAGAAAAAACGCTTCTCCATGTTTTTTCAAAGAGTAGGGACATTTTTTTTCCTGTTCTCTCTGTTAAGTACAAAGCTGATGCACAGCACGGTAACAGCAGGCCTACAGAATGCATTTACAAATAATTAATATCTTTAAGAATATGTGGAACAGTAAGCTTAGAAAGCTCCCCAGTGGGGAGCTTGGACTATCAGGAGGGAACAAAGAAAAGTAAGAATTCTGAAACAGAATTAAGTATTTTATTTGCATAGGTTTGCGTTAGAAATGACACTGGGAAAAAGTCCACATCAGACTTCCATGTCTTCTGTGAGAAGCTGTGCTGCTAAAAAGAAGACATGTACAATTAGCTGCATCAACTAGCAAGGAGTCATCCAGGTTTGGTTGCATGAAGACTCCAGAACTCAGGAGTTATGCTTAGCCTTCATAAGACAGGACAGTGTTAGCCAGTTAATTATTTCACCGCCTTTCAAATTCCGTAAGAAAGCATGGATGAGCTGCATGAAGATTGGAGTGATGCACTGAGCTGATTGTTCTGTTCGAGGACAGCTTTCACAACCGAGCTGCAGAATTCTGAGCTTAGTTTTGTTTTTCCAGGAAAGCATAACACTGGTGGAAAGGCTGAAAAATGCTGCTCTGCACACAAGGGGAAAGATTTCTTCTTTCTTCTGGGTTTCCCGTTACTCAGTTAATCACTGGGTTAACATATTAAGCAAATAAACAGTGCTTTTCTGATTATTTTGCCACAGCTATTTAACCAGCTGCTTTTCAAATGCAGAGACCAACATTTATGGGTCTTGCCCAAGGTTTTGTGTATATAGACACTTCCTAAGCCATCAGAAACATTTTACTCAGCTCAGCACTTACTATCGTGACTAATGAGATACAGCTATTTGCCAGGCTGTTTGGTTCTTACAGTCTTATTAGCAGCCCTTTGAAGAAATCCCAAACTTTTGTGGCCTCTGTAAATGCTGATGACCCCTTCCGTGCCTATGTCTGTAGTGGATTTTCTCTAGGGGCAAGCAATCTGATGCGTCTACGTTCAGAAATCAGATCTTTCACAACCGCAAGGACATGGCCAAGTGCCTTGGAAAGCTCCTTGTGGTCTCTGTCATGTTAGAGGACTATTGAATTCAGCTGCTCTCCAAAGGGCCTATTTTAAGGGGATTGGCACCTTTGCATAGCAGGCTGTAACAAAAACATAATATATCCAGAAAGAGAGACAATCACTGAAGTTGCAACCTTTGCTGGTCAAAGTTAATGAGTTTAGCTGAGACTTAAGCCAAGCTGTGAGAAATTGCAGCAATAGCTGTAAAAGAGTGGATTGGGGAAGGGGGGGCTGCAGGCAAGCCCACCCAGCCCCAACCTCTGCTGTGGGCAGGGCTGCCCCCCACCAGCTCAGGCTGCCCAGGGCCCCATCCAACCTGGCCCTGAGTGCCTTCATGCGTTCCTCACCAGGTCAGATCCAGTAAGGTCAATGATGTTTCATCTGGCTGACTTCTATCTTCCATGTCCTCATCTGAAACACTCTAGGACTGAACAGGAAGTAAATGTTCTTCATAGAGCATGACATGGTAATTGATATCCTAATTGATATCACTGGAGGGATATTGGCTTACTTTGGGGATTTAACTAACTGAAAATAAATGCCTCCCAGCACTTCAAAATCCCTGAGTGAGTCATCAGCAGATTTCAAGGCCCACCCCGCAGCTCAGATTTCTGGTTTAAGTCCCAGAGTTCTTTGGGGAGCAGCAGGGGAGAGAATGCCCCAAGCACTTTCCCGGGGTGTTTCTCCAGAGGGCTCCTGCAGGGCACAGCCACTTCAGGCAGGAGCAGGGGCAGAGAGTGCAGGAGAAATTTGGAGCATTTTAAAGTCTGACTGACAATAACATATCTTACTCCCAATTCAGCAATTAGGTAATGCACCTCATGTGTCAATTGATCACATACATCTTGTAGGCACATAAACCTATATAATACAGAGTAGGTGATAGCGTTATCTATACAGAGAGAACCTCGAGATCCCCTTCTCTTGCTCCTTTGTGCTGGGATACAACTGGGCCTTTTTCAAGCCCATTTGTAACCCTGAATTTCCTGTCTTTTGCATAATTGCAGTGCCCCTATGTTTTACTTTAAATTACTTCTGCATTCTTGCAGTAGGAGAAATTTTTAAAAGTGTAGCCAAGTAATTTGATTTTAAGAAGTGCTCTGGAGGAAGGTAGACACGTATAATTTGTCTCCTGCCAGTTTTATGAGTCCCCCTCTCTCAGGAAAGCTAACAATTCCATCCAGAAATAATTCCATTAGACACAAAATATCAGAGCTGTGAATCACTGGGCATTTCAGAGCACCACTTCACAGCAGGAGAGCAGCTGAATACTGCACCAGAGACAGGAGCTTAATTCTTATTGTAGCACCAGGGAGGAAAATGCAATCAAAAACAGCTATAGGAAGTTGCAGTACAGTAGAACTATCTATTTTACCCGTTGCCTCCTTGGGAATAAGAAACCAGGAAATTATAGTTATTCTTCCAACAGTATTGTTGATTTAGCAAAGGCGGTAACTAGGATTTGCAAGACTACAATCAAGGTCTCCAGAAAAGCTTTAAAAAAATTTCTCTGAAACACTGTGTTGTATGGACCACACACACATTGATTTTCAATATCCACATAACAGAGGAATAACTGGTTCTTCCCAGGAGAAGATTTTCTGGCACTCTGAGAGGGCAGTGAGACTGATTCAAATCAGAGCTATACAGTGACAGAATGGATTCTGAATGGTGGGGGCAGCAAGCTGTCACCTATCTGAAGTTTTTAGCTCTGACTACATCAAGAAGTCACCTGTTGTGCATTCCCTTCTCTACAGCAAGGCATACCAGCGCTGCTTTGGTGCAGCTGACCGTGGGAACTTCCCACAGCAGTGGACCTGCGAGGTTGCTGCTAGTCAGCCAGAGTAGCTGCTTCACTTGCAACTTTTAGAACCTGTCCCATTTTGCAACAGGATAAAATTGTTTCCCTCTGTTGCAAATACTGAGGAACACACTGGATTTTCTTACTCTTCCCTATTGAAAATCTCCAAGGAAGAGACTCCACACCCTCTCTGGGCAGCCTGTGCCAGCACTCGTCACCTTCAGTACTTACTGGTGTTCAGAGGGAACCTCCTGTGTACTGGTATGCCCTCACTGCCTCCTGTCTTGGCACTGGGCACCACTGAAATGAGCCCATCTCCTTTCTCTTTGCACCTTCCCATCAAGTATTTATACATATACATATATATAAAAGGTCCCCCTGACCCTCCTCTTCTACAGTCTCAGTAGTCCTGGACGTCTCCGCTTTCACTTGTATGAGAGATGTTGCAGTCCTTTAGTGCCCTTCGCTAGACTCTCACCAGTATGTGCATGTCTGTCTGCTGCTGGGAACCTCAGGCTGGACGCAGCACTCTAAGGGAGGCCCCATTAGTGCCAAGTAGAGGGGAAGGATTACCTTTCTCCACTTGCTGACAGTACTTTGCCTCATGCAACCAAGGATCATAGCATCATAGAAAAGGTAATGTAGTCCAACTCCCCCTCAATGAACACGTACAGCTAGATCAGGTTGCTCTGAGCTCCCTCCAGCTTGATCTTGAATGTTTACAAGGCTTCCACCAGACAGGGCAACCAGTGCCAGTGCCACACTATCCTTACCATAAAAATCTTTTCCCTTATATTTGGTCTAAATCTCCCTTTTTTTAGTTTGAAACCATTTCCCCTTGTCCTATCATCCTAACATACCCTGCTAAAGAGTCTGTCTCCTTCTTTCTTACAGATCCTCTTCAGATATTTACAGGTGTCCCTGGAGCTTTCTTTTCTCTGGGCTGAACAGCCCCAGCTCTCAGCCTGTCCTTGCAGGGGAGCTGTTACATGCCTCGGATCTCTTTTGCCACCTTAGCAGCAAGGGCACGTTGCTGTCTCTTGTTCAGCTTGGTATCCACCAGGACCCCCAGATCCTTTTCTGATAAGCCACTTTCCAGCTGGGCAGCCACCAGCATTCACTGTTGCATACATATCCCTTAAGATAGGTGTTCACATAGTGAGTGTACTGAGAGCTGAGAACCTACAAACCTTGGAGATTCTCCTTCTCAGTCATTGAAGTCTACAACTGCCTGGTACCCTGCCTGATGATCCTAGAGCCACTTCTTGTCTTTGGCACCGAGGTGCTTGTCAGGGGACTGTCTTGTAGCCATGATTTTCTTTCTGTTTTTCAGGCACTCTCAGAATGGTTGGAATTATCAAAACCATCAGTCAAATGGACTGACTTTTCTTCCTTGCCCATTCCCACCTCTTAGTCCCAGCATCACAATTCATCTCTCAGCTTCCCGGCACACAGGAGTGGAATACAATGTGGAACAAAAGCCTCAGATGAGAGATTTAAAATATAAATAATGCTTTAAAAATGAATACGAACTGTTAGCCCATTGTTCGTAACCACAAAAACAACACTGTGCCCTCAGATGAAAACTGAAGAACAACGCCCTTCAGATCTCTGAATGCCATTTTGTGTTTGAAGTGGCTGGTTGTCATCGACAAGTGACATGACATGCTCCAACCATTTATTTAAAAATCACTGTGCACTGGTCCACACAAAGATCTCAAAATTATGAACAGTGACATATCATGCGTGTGCATAAGCACGGGAAAAAAAAAAAAAGGATGACCTTGAGAACTGCTGCGTAAGTACTGCAGTGATGTACGTTCTTGCTAGAAATTTGTTGATTTTGAAGAGGCTGGACAAATATAACTAAGAGGGAGAAAATTCACTGGTTGCTACCTCCCCCCTAAGAAATAAATCACCGAGGCTCTCCATGCTTCCCCTGAGATAATTACTTGCTCAGCTCTACCCCCCAGCCACAATGAAAGGGGCTTTTCTTCCACTTGAACTGACCTTTGGCAAACATTTCCCTTTCAATTAAGGTCTAAAATCTGCTCTTGCTGGAGACAGCAGGGAGAAGGCTCTCTACATCCATTCACACAAGAATCACAACAGAGAATAATTACCTGAATTCATAAGGTTAATTCCAGTCTAGACTAAAGCAAAGAGATGTCATCTATAGGTCTCCACAGGAGAACAATATGTTTGTCTTTCTGGACTCTCCGGTCAGCCTGTGCTGCCTGCTCTGCTATATAGTACGAATACTTTTCTCATGGATCGTCGCACAATTACTGTGTCTGAGCACTAGACTTGCTTTCCTCCTGTCATTATCAGTTTTATAACCAGTGTGAGCCTCTGAGGAATGAGGCTTTGACAGTGGCTTGACCTGGCTCACTGGAGTGAGTGGAAATTCTCCTGCAGACAGCGGTTTGGGCATAGGTGTCTGGCACTGGGGAAGCTGTTGCCTGAGTGAACTAAGGAAAATGTATTAAAAACTTGCATCAAAAATTTACTGACTGCAATCTTGAAGGTGAAGCCTAGAGTAAATTAATGCGTGGGTTTGATAAAAAGGACTGAGATAACTAGCGGAGGTAAAAGAAGAACACCAGATTAATCACTGCAGGAATTTCAGTGGCTGCAAAGGGCAGAGCAGATGGATGTGATGCTCCTGTCCAGCCTAAGTTCTCCAGACATCTTTGCAAATTATTGCTAATGAGCCATTATTGCAGGATTTCCTCTCTCTATGCAGCCCGTGTGAGCAACTCTGCCTGGTATGTCTCTGGCCAGCCTTGTGTTCGGTAAAGCCACACTACAGCAGGCAAACGACTGACCTGAAACTGGCTAAGTAACATGCCATAGTGAAATGCTTGGATTTTCACTGTGCAATTATCTCAGTTTTATGGCACCACCATATCAAGACAGCTGTACTAATGGTGGTGTCACTTGGGATGGTTAAAAGATATCATAAAAGCCTGGCTTGTGAAGAGAAATAGCATCCTTCAAGTCAGGGCTTTTACTGAGCAACTAAAATCTCTCTTCCATTCCTGTGAAATGTGAAAAACAATGGCTCAGTACTCATACATTTCTTGGAGGGTGGCACCTACACTAGATGCTATCGCTTCTTTTCCAACTACTAGCCCACATCTTCCTTAAATCCTAAGCCTCCTAACTGACCTTTGTGCCATCCATTTTTGCACCCCTAGCTGAAACTTCTCTCTTTGGCTTTGGCAGTTCCTCAAGATTTCTTTCTATTCCTCTGTCTGTTCCTTTCATGCTTGTAAACAGTTTCATCTGGTTTTCCCCCTTCTTCTGAAAGGACAATCCTGTAATACTCCAGTCACCCTTGTCTGCATCTTAACCCTGTGTACCCTTTTGTTCTTATAAGAGCAACTCATTAGACTGGAAGTCATGTTATTCAATTAAATTTTTTAAATCCTTTTGTATCTTACTCTCAGATGTCACCAGCCATTGACTGTCCTCTTTCTGATTCTGTATGAGGTGAATTCCCGCAGCATGAGTTAGTTTCTATGCCCAACATGGTGTTTGTAATAGTTCACTGTGGCAGAATACTTCCTCCTCCTGGTCTTCTTAGTTTCAAAACCAATTAATGATACTGCCTGTGCATTGATAAAGCAATTTCTTTTCCTGACTTATCCCTTTCTGCTTCTGTCTTCATTATAATTAAGCACAAATATTTTCTGTTCACTTTCCAGGCCTCTGTTTATTTACTTTAATACCTTGTTGATTTGCATCCTCTGCTATGCCAGGAATTTCAGCTTCATTTGCCTGGATATCTAGTTTCCCACTGACTATACACATGCAGTCCTCATCAAGGAAGGAAGGCCCTTCTGATACTGATCTTTAAAATCTGCATCTGATCATTTTGCTAGAAATTTTTCTTTCTATTTCATTGACTATACAGTGGTGCCCAATAAGCACAATTGTGCAGTCAGCTGAGGAAAGAAAAAGACCTGTTCTGGGTGGTTTTTTCCCCCCACATATTTACATGTGTGTGACTGAGCTATTTATGGTGATCTATTTAAACAGGACCAGAGTATGTGAGAAGGAGGCAGTGAGAGTAGGTGCATGGTGACTGTGACTTGGGAATCTAGCTTTGATTCCAGCTCTGCCACTTGTTTGGGATGCTCCAAAAAGTTACTTGCTGGGGCCTTAGACTCCCCATCTTTGAAACAGGGAAAATTTTGTATGTATACAGAGTGCTTTGAGACCATATGATAAAGTGCAGTATATAATAACTGTACACTGTCACTTTTCCTGTCCCGTTCTTTCTCATTACTTATCACACCAATGGGTTTCAAATGCTGCTAAATTAGATCACAGGCACCTGAAGGAAACCTACATTTTTCACAGTGTGCTGGTAGAAGCATCTCAGGGCTCCCTAACTCCCAGGTAGTAATGCAGGACAAGCAATTATATTAAAAGCACCTCTCCTGGAGTTATGGACAATGCTACAAGGGGGAATGCTAAGTGCCTGCACTATACAATGTGGATCTAAAGCAATTTCTCATGACATTTTATAGTCTGACGGTTGCCTGAAAGAGACCCCATATGGGATGTAAATTGCATGTGTTGCTGCCATATGCTTGGGGAAGCAAGCTGCATTTGTACTCTTAGAATAGAGAAGCCTGCCGAATTCAAACAAGAAATCAGATACACATCACGTTCATTCCTGCTTGCGTTCGGTCTATAGCATTTTTTATTCTTTTTCACTAGAGCACTGCATAAAGCTCTATTTGGTGTAGCTGAGCTTCTACTGCAGGGAATTTGTGTACTATTTTTGAAGTGATGTAACAGATCCCAGTTGAGGTCTGTATTTTCACTCCAAGGGAAAAAATATGAAGCAGCCCATACAACACATGAAGCCAAATTTGGGCAGAAGTCTCACTCCATGAATTTCCTGACTTCAAGAGAGTTCCAGTCACTTATGTGAGCGCTGAATTTGGCCTGGGATGCACATTAGTATACTGGTTTGTTATTTGAAAGCTAAGAAGTTTCTCTTAAATCTTTTCAAGACTTTTGTTCTCCAATAATTCACAGAAGAGATAGAAGGGGTAGGGGTTTTTATCTGAGTCTTGTCTATGTTCTCTATTTCTTGCTCTGTTTCTCTATTCTGACACTATAATTTTTAGGGATTCTTGTTCTTTATGTGAGCCATGCGGTGGTTTTATGGTATGCACAATTATGAGAAACAGCAACTAGGGAGGCACTGAAAGATTGAAAATCTTCATCAGTTGAATGTACAAGGCTTATCTTACTTGACCTCTGCTGTAATTTATAAAACAAGACTATTTTTGTTTAAACAAATGTGTACTCAAAGGAACAGCACAGTGGTTTAGGCCTTTAGCAGTATTTTTGCAAGGTCCATGTACTAGATCAAAAGGAAATGGTTTTGCTTCCAAAATACACATTACACATATCACCATAGGCTGGCTGGGTTTGCCAGGCAGAGGAGTGGCAAGGCAGGCCCCTCTCACCTGGTGGCAGAGGCCTGCACTCCTGGCACTGGGCCTTGTATTAGCCATGTCAGCTCCTGCGGTGGGGCAGAAACACGCACTTCAGCAAGAGCAAGCATAGCATCATGAAATCACAGAAGGGACCTCACAGCCCACCCACCCCAACCCCTGCCATGGGCAGGGCTGCCCCCCACCAGCTCAGGCTGCCCAGGGCCCCATCCAACCTGGCCTTGAGCGCTTCCAGGGATGGGGCACCACAGCTTCTCTGGGCAGCTGTGCCAGCGCCTCACTGCCCTCTGGGGAAAGGATTCCTGCCTAACATCTGACCTAAATCTCCCCTCCTTAAGTTCAAAGCCATTCCCTCTTATCCTATCCTGTTAGACAGTGTAAAAAATCAGTCCCCTTCTTGCTTATAAGGAACAGGGTTTACATGGCCACCCCTGGGCATGGACATCTCAAAGGGAAGGAAATCCACCTGCAGAGTTTCAGTCTGATCTCCATGAGGTTAAGGTGATACAGGTACTTGTGACATATGTCTTTGACTCTTGTCTCCATATCTTTCATTACCGATTTTTTTTATAACGTGACCAAATGAACACTTCTACTGTGAATATTTGAAAGAGGTACTCACCAGCTTTCATTTGCATACTGATAAAAGTTATAAACCATGAAATAAGCTAGTCTTATATCATCCGTATTTTCACCTTCCTGCAGGGCTTTGAATATGTCTCCCGCAAAGATATCTGAGGCAGTCTACCCACCTCTAGGCAAGGGCAAAGCATCCCTTCTTGTTCTCTAACCTACATGTGGACCGCCAACAGAGAGCATTTCACTCACTGAAGCACTTAAGAGACCAACAAGAGAAAGCAAGCCAAGGCTGTGAAAAAAAGTCCCTGGAACAGAAAAAGAAAAATGATCATAAATTAAAAACATAAAAAACAATTGCAGTGGATTAAAAAGGCACTTTCCTGGGATATTGCAGAATGGAGCTGTTGTGGCACTTTCTAGCTGGGATACAGCATAGATATCTCAGGCCATGCCATACACTGTGCTCCTCCAGACCTGCTCCTGTGGTTTGCTCAGCACTCGCTGCTGTCTGTCTCATGACTGCACCAAAAGTAGGAGCAGCCAGGAACCAGATATCTCATCCTTGACAAGCTGCACAGCTTCAAAATTTAGTTTCATTCTGAATTATGAATAAAAGCGATTATGACATAATTTTTCATGGAGAGAAATACAAACATTGGGGACAAGATGTTTCCTTTGGACTGACTCATTTAGGTTTCATTTTGCATTTACGTAAAACAGCAGTGTAACATAAAGGCTGTAGTAAAAAGGTAAGAACAGAACATTTCAGCATCTTCTGCAAATATTTTAATGAGAGCCATATGTACCAGTAGAAAACTCCAGTTTTGTCAAACAAGCATTTTCTGATGGAAAAAAAAAGAACTGCTCTAAAAAAACCCATATTCTGCTTTCTCAATACATTCACCTAGTAGTTAAGATTGGGTATTAACTGGTCAACAATACATATTTGTCTTGCTACTTCTTTGATTTCCTCTCTGGCAGAAGGAAGGTCATCTAGTGATTTATAGAGGCTTGTGGAGACCAATAAGCTTTTTTTTTTTTTTTTTTTTTTTTCCAGTGGAGACAAGCCTGAAGATTTTTCATATCTGTCTCATATAAGGCTTAGGCTTGAAAAACAAAGAAGAATGTTGGTCGGTGAGAGAACAGAAAGGAACCATAAAACAGCCATGTGAGGTTGTTGCAGAGGAGCGAAGGCTGAATTCCCTGTTTAAAACCAGGCAAAGCTGAACTTCAAGTGTGTGGGAGACATCATCATTTGTCATTATTTCCTGATTAGCGTATTGTGGTACACGCATCCATTGCATTCACATCTGAAGGAAGCAATGCCACACACAGCAGCAAGTAAAATAATTCAGGAAAATGAATATTCATCTGTCCTTCTATGGATCATTCATTCTCTCCTCAGCGGTCTCTTTAGCAATAGGTTAATATAGTAAAATAATGCATAGAGCTCAGCAATTATGAAGCTCTAATAACTTGTTCGGGTCAGAAAATGAGCTTGTGTGCTCTTTGACAATATAGCAATTACTAACTGTCATGTTAGATTCCTATGGGAAGAAATAGTGATTACAGGAAAGTCACACCACACTGCATTAACAAAGCATTCAAAATGCTTTTAAGAAGTAGATAATATTGTACATATAGTTCTGGGAAGGAGATTCAAATCAAGACTTAATTTAGGGAATACCTCTTTTGATTAAAAAATTGTTTTCCCAAGAACAGCTGGAGTCATTTGCTGAGATAAATCAGATGATACTTTTATGGGTTGCTAAACCCATGAAATATATGGTATGTCTAGGATTTGTTGGCTGCATTCTTGTGCTATGAACACAGATATTGTAGTTTGCTAACAAAGAAGAACGATGGGCCCAGCAGGCAGTGGCAAAGCCATATCTTCTTTTTTCATTTTTACTGATTTGAGCTGAGAGAAATCTGCTCTGGTGAACCCCCTTGAGCCTTCTGATTTTTCCCATATTAGACATAGGATAAAAACAACATATATTTCCTATTGCATCCTGCACCTCTCAAAAGGAAAGCAGAAGAAGTGCCATTGAGCTCCTTTAAGATAGAACAGAAGACTCCCTAGGTGTCATAAAGATTTTTAAGGATGCTGCCTCAAGGTGTAGTCTTGGGGACCACTAAGTGCCCATGTCTCTAGCATCTCTGAATTTATAATAAATACATTTTTTCTCTCTCTCTCTCTCTCTTTTTTTTCCTGTACGCTAAATTACTTAAGAGGAAAATATAATAACTTATTCTAAAGATGATAAAGAAAGCTGCTAAAGCAACAAAAGATGAACTGTATTGCATTTTATCTTCTCCTTCCTCCCATCCCATGCAGAATAGAGTGTCTCCAAAAAAAAAATATATATATATATTACCACAGACAATTCTGTCTGAAGACTCTTGGCCAGGGAACCATGGAGACATGATATATATCACACAACAGTGAATTTATTTTGGGTGCTGGAGATAGGGATGATCAAAGATGAGGATGAGGTAAGCCATAAATACAGGTGTAAATGAACAAATACAAAAGGCAGGTCTCAACATACTAGAGGTACAACGAAATATGTGATGAAGCACCACAAAAGAATGAAAAGATGCTTTGTTCCTTTACTGCTGCCTTTTGCAATATAAGTTCAGAGCTCACAGAAAGCTCTGCTTCCTAGCATTGCTAGAAAAGGTGTGATGTAAATGACCTGCCCAGTTCAGATCTTGTTTTACTTTCTTAAACTGCTGTGATTTTTGGGTGTGGTGGCTACAAAGGTAACCAACAGACTGTTGTACTTCAGGGGCTGAGCTGTTTGCCAGTGAGATGCACAATGTTTTCTTATAGAGATTTTGCATCTTCTCCTTCTGTTGTTTTTCTTAGTCTTTGTTACTATTCATGCTTTGGTGGTTCCTCTGCTGATCTGTAAAATGCTTTGAAATGGAAGCTGAATTATCAGACAAAATTCAAACTGTTGCTTTTGTTGGCAGCTAGGAGGGAAAACACTGCATTACAAAAAAGCCTTCAGCTTTCTGTACCCACTCTTTTCCTTTTTTTATTTATTTTGGTTTGGTTTGGTTGTTTTTTGTTTTCCTTTTCTTTGTCCTGGATAGAAAGTAATGAGAAATACGCTATTAACTAACGGGGACAATATTTCCATTGCAAAGTCTGCAGGAGATATTCTATTCAATTTGTGATTTCAATTTTGAACTTTCAGAATAATTCTCCTAGTCAGAAATTCCTGTAATGTAGTCTTGGGAGGAAGAGAATTTTTCTGAAAAGCTTTTCAAAAGCCATTTTAGGCGATTGAATTATCATGTATGTTTGGGGGAGGGAGAGGAGGGGAGGAGGAAAGGCTATTTCTACCTTTTATCTTTCTAGTTTCCATGTTTTTTTCTATAGTTTCAAACTTACGCCAGGCAGAAATTTCTGAGTAACTGAGGCAATGGAAAGTACCCCAGGTGAGCTACAACACTCCTGCAGTGAGAACATGCCTTTCTCCCTTTCTGTGCCAAACACAAAAAGTTGCCACTCTAAAGTAATGACGTTTTGAAAACAAATGCTATTGGTAAGCTAATTATAATTGATATTAGAAATGGTTTTAAAAATAGCATGGATTAACTTAAAAAAAAAAAAAAAAACTAATAAAAAATGACCCATTTGCAGAGATGAGCAATCCATCTGGTAGCTTGAGTTGAAGCCATTAGCGTAATGAAAGTTCCTGGAGGCCCTAGCAGTGCTGATGGCACTGTGTAGGGTAAGCGGGTACCCTTGTGGAGCTGAGTGTACTACAGAAAGGGTAATGAAGCCTAATGAAGACAAATCCATACATGTATATCCATATGATTTTTTTTCTCTCACCCACTTGATCCTGCTTTCATAAACCAACATGCACGTACATTTTCCTGCTGTTCTTTATGCACTGCACATTGACTTAGGCTGATAGCTAAGAAAAGGCAGTGGTTCAAAAGGTCAGAGAAGTGGTATATGCTTTTCCACCAATGGAATTAGGAGGAAACTTAAGAAACACTATAAAATCTAACAATACCAACATACTAACAGTAGCAATGAGCACTAACAATAGGCTGTATTGTCTAAGTAAGTCAGGGAAAGGGGTGTATATGTAGGAAGGAAGAAGACTTTGTAAGCCAGATGATTTCTGTGTATCATTACAGAAGAGGTGTTTTTTGAGACTCTCAGAGAGAAAAGGAGGGGAGAGCTCCATACCTTTCCCATAATTTCTCCTTCTAGACTGGAAAGAAAGCAACATTCAACAAGTTTCTGAGGATGAGCTGTGTGCAGTTGTTCTGACACGGGTACACAGCTACAGCACCAAAAAGCCCAGAGCAGATGGCAGGAGCGTGGGTGGGGAGCGGATTGCTGAGATTCCAGGAGGAACAAAAGGAGAATCACTGGTTATTGAGGGAACTGCAAATGTGCACGGGCACGGCTCCGTGCATTTTTAGCCACCCTTCCCTGCACAAGCATATGGGGCATGAACATGCTGGAGGGGTATCAGCTAGTGGGAGGAGTGTGGTGGGACAATAATACTCTGAGATGATTAATCAGAGCACGGGGAGAGTTTCTGTTTATATCTAGATATTCTTCCCCCTGTGTTATGAATCATCTGATACTCTCAAGACTGAGAACAGATTGCAGCGGAGTATGCAGTAGTCATGGCTGGGTACTTCCAAGGAAGAAGAGTTAGAAGAGCAGGCAAAGTGTGTCCCTGCTCCTCTCCAGCTGGCTCATCTGTGTTTTGGGAATATGGGATGAGGAGGCAGGAGGCTGGTGCATTTCCAAGTTGTGACTCAACCCTGGGTCTGGAAGTAGGCAGAAGGCTCACACAGATACAGAAGCTGGGAAATACCTCCCAGTAAAGACATGAAACTTAAGTTAGTATTGGATAGACGAACTGGTGATTCAGGCAGTTTTTTGAAAGACTTCATCAGTGACGCCAGTAGTCAATATCTCCACCAGTACCTTCATCAGAAACAATGCAGTTTGGCACACTGTACAGAGCCTGCTGGTGAAAGATGCATTTGGGGCAAAAAAAGTGGGCATCACTCAGTCCAGCAAGAGGGAAAGGAAGTCAAGTCACTGCTAGCATTTACATCCCTGATTTCAAAAAGTTAGTGCAAGTGAATAAGACATAGACATCAGAAAGAGAGCAGAAGGAACTGTGGCAGTGTAATGTCCCATTGAGACAAGTTATAAGGAAAAAGGATGGAGAGCTTAATCCTATTTTATACCTTCTGTTCTTTCTTCAACATCTAATATACCCTTAGTGGAGTGTCAGCCAGTGTCAGCATTGTCCTGCCACTAGGGACAGCAGGAGGCACTTACACACAACAATGCAAAGGCTGCGATCAGGACTTCACATATAACATGTATTATTGTAGCTACACATCCATGCTCAGAGATCCAGCCCTGAAAATAACACTCAAAATGAAGTCATTGTGAAAATGATTCATCCAAACATGTGCCAGTAGGCAGTGATGGAGGTGAGGGCTGCGCTCTGTCACAAAGCATGGTAGCTTCTGCACAGCTGGGCACCGGCCCCATCAGAGCAATGGCCTCAGGGCGGGCTCTCCTTGCGCAGGAGACCACCATTACATTCTGCAACATTAAACATCCTTTTTTCACTTGTATTTTTGCTAGAGTAACTCTCACTCCATTCTGTAAATCCGTAACACCAGACACCCATCTGTCAGCAGGTATTTGAGGAAGGCACGACAGAGTCCCTGGGGGCACACTGTTGCTGATTATGCTATTTCAGAAGATCCAGGGATACGTACCATATGCAGAATATTATTCCAGGAATTTCAACAGCACTAGGGTCATGAGGTCTCCCAAAGCCACTCAGAATAAAAAAAGCACTTATTTTCTCTTAATAATCATATCTAGTTCATGTAATCACAGAATCACAAAATGGCTCAGGTTGGAAGGGATCTCAAGGATCATGAAGCTCCAACCCCCTTGTCACAGGCAGGGCCACCAACCTCCCCATTCAATACTAGACCAGGCTGCTCAGGGCCCCCTCCAACCTGGCCTTGAACACGTCCAGGGATGGGGCATCCACAACTTCTCTGTAATCTGCTGTTGTCCTTCTTCTTTTTGTCTTTCCTTCCTATTCTCCTACCAGATGGGTCATGTTGTGTTAATTTGATTCCTAAGATTTCTGGGGTAGTGAATGCATCTTGCTGTGCTTGTGGTGTGCACATCTGGCATTCTCTAACTTCCAAATGTTTATCTATGCAACCTAAATAAATATCATTTTTTTTTTATTTGTAAAAATATTTTTGTTTTTGTTTTTGTTTTTGCTTTATTTGTATTGCCACATCATATTTATATAATATATCATTAAATATTGGCAGAAAGTAATTTGTGATGCAAAATGAAGTGAGAGGTGGCTATGAAAAAATCGTAGTACTATAAACTCTGGAAAAATGCAATATATTTAGAAGATGAGTGAATTAGGTATTGCAGGGCTGGCTGTAAATACAGCACTTTTAATTTTCAAGCATTTGGCTTTGCAACTTGAATCGTGTTTCTTAAAAGGAAGCTTTAACTGTTTTAATTCAATTACCCATTTTTTTCCATATTGTGATCAGGAACAAAATACAGCAAGCTGCTGTGATTGTGAGAAGGACTTTAACCCCAGGCACAGATATATTGGATGGGATTCAACTCTGGACCCAGACCTCAAAATGTTGTTAGAATAGTTGTGAGCCACTTGATTATCCTCCTATTGTTGTCAGTGGGATCTAGAGAGCTAAACCGGGCACAGCTGCAGAAAGCCGATGCTGGCAAAGAAGCAAGTTTTTCCTGAAGCTGAAAACGAAGCAGGGTATTTTTTTTGCACAGTATAATTTTTCACAATTAATCAGCCAAAACCTAACAAGAATTCCACTTTTCCAACCAAAAGGCTTTGCTCCTCCTGAAAACTCAATTCGCACAAAGACTGAATATATGAACTTTTCTCATGAAACGTCACAATCATCTTTTGTAATGGAAAACACTAAGCAATATAAACTGACAGGGCCCTTATCCACTCTTCCAGAAATAATCAGTAGGTGGCATAGGCTTTTAAGAGAGGATAATGAGGATCGAGGTGCTTATCACGCATACGATGCCATTATTTAAATGGCCTGAATGGATGCCTGACAGGCAAATCGTCTTGAAAGTTGCTTGTACCATTGTGCCAAGGCCTCGTGTTGGCTTGTGTGATGCTCACTGAGTCTAGAATGCAAAATCAGCTGCTCTGAATGAAGCTGCAACTCTCTGAGCTATTGTTGGAAGGCATTAATGAGATTTTGCTTTGGGATTATCTGTATGAAATGGAAGACCCAAAGAAGACAGAAGGCACAATAGGCATAGGCAGGCTGTGCTTAAGAAAACAGGTCCTGCAGCTGCAATAGACTTGTGTTTCTGCTGCAGCAGCCCGGGATACTGGGCACTTTCTCCAAGCTCCTTCAGCATGCCAGTTACACATAGCTTTATTTTTCTTCATCCATAGCCTCTGCTGGAAAACAATTCAGAAGCAGCTGAGAGGTGTGCTGAACAGCACAGTAGGAATGACTCTCTTGTCCCTCTCGGTGTGATACTGAACTGGAGCTGTGGCTGAGGCTGACTAGTGAAAGAGCCCACTCGGGCCTTGGGGTGAGGACAGATGTCTATGCTTGCACAAACTGCTCCTGGGAGCTCTTCCTCCAGGCCCAGCTGACGTCCAAATGCACTAATTTAGCCTTTTAAATGCACTCACCAGATATCCCATCAACTATCCTCATGGACATTTGACTGGTTCGTATCCTGAGGCAATAGTCACTACACATTTCTACCTGTGCTGTAATTAATTC
Organism: Alectoris magna; assembly: GCA_030625065.1. Taxonomy (NCBI): domain Eukaryota; kingdom Metazoa; phylum Chordata; class Aves; order Galliformes; family Phasianidae; genus Alectoris; species Alectoris magna. The sequence continues at coordinate 83,617,733 of CM060560.1, forward strand.
ACATCTGACTCCTCAGGAACCCTCTGGGAAGGTCCCTGATGTTCTCTTCATTTCTGCTTCGCAGCTGCCAAGCTGCAAACTTCAGAAACCGAAGCCCCATTGTAATGGAGCCACTTACTGTATTGCCTATGAGCAAAAGACTGTCGCGACCCCTAAATAAAGATTATTGGAGCGCTACAAGAATTCAATAGTCTTAGTCATGAAATATGTGTGGGATAAAAATCTGCAGTTCTTTGTTTGCATATTGAGTCTTGGGCAGAGCGCAGAGCTGCCCGTAATGTGCTATTAAAATACAGTTATGCAGAATATTATATACTAGTGGAAAGCCGTAACAGTGATGGCAGAAGAGCTGTGGTATGGAACCAAAACAAATCGTGCATTTTGTAACAATTTAAATGCATCCTGGCTCTAACTGATTACTAAATTACTGCTGTAGCTGCTGCACGGACATGCTGGGAATACAGAGTCTTTCTGACTGCTGCTCAAACCCTTTCCTCCATGGAATGACAAGTCCCCATTTTTTAGTCCCCATTACTCAGTTCACTCTGTTCAGATGTGTTCAATTATACAGATACATTTAATTATTTGTATTACTGGAGCAAAATTCATACACCAAGATTCAAGACTGCAATTGTCATACCAAGGAAAAAAAAAGATGAATGGGTTATATTTTCCTTTCCCAGTAGAAAACCCTTTTGCTTGATTTTATCCTACTAGCAAGAAGCAAGCTTTGCTTTCTCAGAAAGTATCGTCTCTGTTCCGTACCTTTCTCTATTTGGACCCTATCCATTACATGGATTTCTCCTTACAAGCACAAAGCCACGCCATCTGCCATCAGTTTTCCGTGTTCATACTCCTAAATCTGCCACTATAAATCCAATATGAGGACCCCACCCTTCTCATCCAACTATGAAGTTGTGGATATGCAGTATTATACTAACAGTTTCTCATTTTCACTCTCCCATTCACGGTTGCCTCAATAATTTCTAAACCTCACCTCTCCTCCTGCGCAGGGCTGCCCCTTTCTGCAACTGACTCCTCTTTCCTACATGACAACCTGCCCAGAAGCTCCAAGCAAACATAGCCTCCATGGTGGCCTCCCTCTGTACACCAAGAATCACAGAATCACAGAATTATCGAGGTTGGAAAAGACCTAGAAGATCATCCAGTCCAGCCATTACCAATACTTCCCAGCTAAATCATACCCCTCAACGCAACATCCAAACGTTTCTTGAACACGAGAGAGAGCCCAGGAGCCCTGGATTTTTAGCTTCCCAAGTCCTGGCCTCCCCATTCTCCAGGGAGTTTCTGTTACAAGCAAAGACGAGCTTAGGCAAACCAGAGGCGCAGCTTCAAGTGTGCATTTGCCTACTGCTGTGAGTCAAGATGGGAACTTTCAACAGCTTCCTCCATTTGCTGCTCATGCCCACCACTGCTCTGAGGGGCACGGAAAGAAGAAACAGGCTCATTGTGTCCTGCTTCTTTCTCACTGTAAAAGGGGGAAGTATTAAGCATACTGCTGCTTGTTTTAAATGGCTGCAGAAGTTGTTGCCAATTAAAAGTCACGTTTTTCTCCTCCCAGTCCCAAGTTCAGATAATAACATCCCTGAACATCACTTTTGACAAAGGAAGTATGGTTCAATTACCAGAAACACGGGACAGACTGGAGGCAATCAACTCCTAGTTAAAGCCTGGGAAAATAAATAAATAAATAAAAATCCATGTTAAATATTAATACTGAGATTTAACTATTACACAACAACAGAACATATTATGGAAGGACTTTATACACATGGGCGAGTTTGTGCACATACAGTAAAATCCATGCTCCACTGAAGTCAGCAGGATCGAGATTTTACTCGATTGGCTTTACTGAACTTGGATATTTGTCTGCAGGTTCTCGGTTTGAAGACAGTGTGGGGTACCATGCAGTTGACAGCTCTCATCATTAAATGCCACAAAGGACAAAGGAAAGGATGGAAGACTTTCATTAGCTAGAGCAGGTTAGTAATAATAAAATATTTCCAACACCCTGCAAAGATCTGACGTGAGTGATTCACCAACCATTCCTGCTAATCCACACCATTCTTCAAACTGTTATGACAATATTTGTGCTGCTCCAGCATCTCTTCCCTACAAACAAAAAGCAGTTACACAAGCAGAGAACAGCAGCAAGATGCAACTGTGATCTCCTCCTCCTCACGTGCCCTCCTAATATTTTGTTTGCCTGGCTGCTAAGCATCTCTGGCAGAGTCCTCATGTGAACATGCTGCCAGTTCCAATCACAAAGCTGAGAGCCCTGCACACACACCCTGGTGGTAATTGGTCTCTCTAATTTCACAGCCGTGCTAAATTACTACTGGTGCAATTCTGCAGTGTACTGAATTTGATCTCAGCGGTAAAAATGCACCCCTAGATTCTGCCCGTGTGACCCTGTTTAAATTGGAGCACCACAGAAAAGGCAAACAATTGTGACTGCTTTTATTCCAGTCTCTATTACAGATATTTTCCAGCCTGGTGTGTTGATAGGAGGGAGAAGAATAATCATCCCTGACCGTCTTAGCTGTGTCAGCAGAAGCCTCTGGTGCAGATCCAGCTGTACTGGCAAGAGTTCATGTTTGCTGGGATGGTTTGGTTTGCTCACAAAATACAGCTTAGCATTCTTTAGCTGTGCAAAGAACAGAAATGGTGACACAGCTACACCTCTGTGCACAGAGTGTTGTCTTCAGGTTAGTGTGCCTTGGTCACTACGCAAGTAAAGTACTCGTAGGGCTGGCACAGCTTATGACTGCTACACAGGAACTTGGAGAAACTTGTGGCTACTGCTTTAATACATGAGCAGCTTCAGCTGTTTCTCACTTCCAGTTGCAAAGGTTACCCCCTCTTCGCAATGTGAGGAGATGGAAACGTCACCTGTTTCTTGGTTGCTCCAAATTATGGTCCGTGGTGTTAGCTGAAGTCATCAATGTGCTGGAATTGTGAATGCGAGCAGATATAGCTGGGTGATGTCCCCTACTATTGACTCCTACAAGGTCATAACTTCGAACGGAGCGGCTGGAGGCAATAACATCTTAAACTGCTACAGCAAGGGTTGCCATCTGGCAAAGCCCTTTGTAATGAAATGGTATGAATTGAATTGAGAAAAAGAAATTTTAATATCAGCTACTAAAGCCCCAAGAAATAGGGGAAATATGTGGGAAATTTCCTGTGTGTGTCAGCAGTGCTCTAGGATTCCTGTGTCATCTGAAACCAGGATCTGACACTGTTGCTATCCCTTTTTGACTTGGTCGTTAGTGAGAAAGGGGCAATTCTTTTCAAACTCCCATGTGCTTGATAATAAGGAAACCTGCAGACTGGGTCTTTTCTTGTGCCCACACGGGTAGGCACATCTCGGGGACCTGTTCTGGTAGACACCTAAACACTTGAAGAGCCTCTCTGCCTACCCTCAAGCCCTGGTTGGAAGGTGAGAGTCAGTGAGTAACAGAAGGGGCAAGAGGAAAACGACTCCATCTGGCCTTCAAGAAGGGGCAGTTGATGTCTTTTCCCCAAACACACTGGATTCTTCCCAGTGACCATTAGTGTTATTACAGATATACTGCAAGAGCAGAACCTTCTGCTACTTTCCAGACTCTCTCTTGTCAGCTTTCCTAGGTCTCTTCCCTGACTACAGAGATGCCAACTGTCAACAGGCCAGAGGGTGCCTCATAGAATCATCAAGGTTGGAAAAGACCACTAAGATCACTTAGTGTCTTATCTCAGTGTCACATCTCCACACTTCTTGAACACGTCCAGGGATGGTGACTCCACCACTTCTGTGGGCATGCTTGCCTCCCAGCTCCCCTTTATGCTGGGGTTGGCGTAAGTTCCTATCAGGCAAAACCAGATCTTCTTAGACCAAGGAAAGTGTGGAGGCAAGGCTGCTCCACACATTATTACAAGGGGAGATGGCAGAGAGAGGCAGAAGAGAAAGACCCACTTTTCTGTAAAAAAGCTGCTGATATTCTGCAGAAAGGCAGTACCTCTGGTGGAACGAGACATCTATCATTTCCCACTAATTTCTTAAATAACCAACAGAGAGAGAGGATTCTCAATCTAAGATGCTGAATCAGTATCTAGAAGTTTCTAGGGACTCCTCTTTCCCTTTCTTAACTGTAATTTGAGAATTGTACTGTAATTGTAACTGTAAAAGAGAATTTACTTTGGGGAGGTTGGATTAAACATTTTCATATTGTAGAGCAGAGAGCTAAAATGTAGGCAGGTGATGACCTAGATCGAGCGTCTGCCTGCTTTTGGACAGCAGTAAATCAGAACACACACCTTAGGAACACATCTGCAGCACTCCAGCCCCTGACTGGAGCTCACCCAAGGGACAAGACTTGAATCAGACTGAAGTAAACCCTCTTAACATTTGTGCAGTGATACTGATGGATGCTTAGCACCAGAGGGCCACCTCTCAGTCTCCAAGATCCGCCTCTGCTGCTTTTCCTGACCGACTCATGTGAGCACAGCACAGATCAGTAATGCTGCTGCACCCTTCCCTTCTAGCCCATCTTGCTGCTTGTAACACCACTTTCCTGCTCTCCCTTTTCTCTCAGCAAGCTGTTTGTCTTCCAAAGATAGCTTTGCTCTCCAGGTCAGAGAAGCTGATAGAAATGACTTCATTCCTTATTAGTGTTTGAGAAGTTCCCACCCTGCTTAGGTCTGTCTGCTTTATGTTAAAGACATCTATAACATTCCTGCAACTCAAATCTGGTGACACAAACTAGATTTCAAGTGTATTGAACTGATAGCGTATCATAGCAACAAATATTTTTTTTTAATAACAGCATTTCTAGACATGTTGAACACCTACTGTAATAGTCAGAATGCCCTAGAGCACTTCATATTGTCCCACAACCCATTTTCTGTTGACTCATTCTCACTAAAAGGTGTTGTAAAGTTAATGTCACTGTCCCAGAGATCTTCGATGTCCTCACAACATTTTAGACTGCTATCAGAAACAAAGCAGAGCACTATGCTCTTATTAGCTACCCACACAGACTTGCCGTAGGAGTTTCCTCTGGCCACCTGCTAAATACTTCTGGTTGTTGTTTATGGTGATCTGCTCTGAGGAGAGACATTGAACTGCTTTCTTGCAGTGCCATGTAGGGCACATACAGAGACTGCAACAAGCTGGTCACTTCCCTAGCAATGAGAGCCAGGCTGATGCCTGCTGAATTCAGCCAGCCCTTTGTTGGCATCTTCACCATGAAGCTGTCAGGAAGCAGCATCTCTGCTACCCTGCTTATTCAGGCTCATTCACTGTACTGGCCCAAATTATCATGAGGCTCTCCATGCATTTCCTTTGGCCCTTAGAATTTGGGAAGGATTTTTATTTTAAAGAAATGTTTCTCTTGAAAATTATGTAGAGTGAAATCATTCAAACACTGGGATAACTGCTACCGTAAGTACTCCTCTTTGCTGTTCTATTGCCATTGTACCTTTTGCAATTACCTTTTTTCTCCCCTGCTAGCTAAACCACGAGAATTCTTTTGACATCAAACCATAATTTGCATGGTCACAGGTATAAATATGTGAAAGCAAATAAGAGTTTGTCCTATGGAATAAAATAACACAGCATGAAATTGTAGTAGCTTATCTTCATATTCCTTGATGCTCTCTGGTTGAAAGTTCTTCCTTTTGATAAAGCCCGCTAGCCTTTGAACATTTCTAGTGAGATATTTTAGTAAAAGAAATATTCAGAGACATTTTCCTTAGCATATTTTTACGTGGGATAAATCCAGCCTTTCTCATTCCCTGCACTCATTGGAATTCAGCTTTATTTTGGGAAGGGAATACTACAGTCATCAGAAGGTGCAGCCTCTCCTGTTGGGTATTTTCATGAGGAATGCTGAGCACTGCATTCTCCATCCCTCTCTAAGGAAAATCTAGCAAGGCAGATCGTTTCCCATATTGCCTCCTATTAATTTGCGTCCCCAGCAGTGAACCGAGAGGAGCCTTAGGGAGTCCAGGCCAGGCCAGACCAGGACAGCAGTTCTCACCTGGCTCCCACTGAATAACTCTTTCTCCAGGCTTACTTCAGTCCAATAATTTTCTCTCTTCCTCCCACCACCCTCCTTTCCTGGTACAAACAAGTATTTATGTACAGCCAAGGGAAAAATATCCTTCACAGTTTAAAAAAAAAAGTCAGTCTGACACTGTATTAGTTCTTTCAAGGTGGGAAGCTGTTCAAAAGCTGCTGTCATGCATTATTTTGCAAACCTTCCTGCAGTGATCAGGTAGATCTCTTGTCCTACAAAGCGTGTGTGTGGGCAGGAGAGTTGGTAATGGCACCCCACACCCTGAGACAGCCACAAGACCTGAAGAAATGCTATAGCAAGAGTTATTTGCAACCTATGTCGATAGAGGAATACTGCTCACCTTTGCCATTATTGCTTGTTAAGAGTCTTGGCCAAAGTGAAGCCCGTGGTGCAATCTGTGTGCCTCCTGAGCCAAAGGTGTGTTCTGGGTGGGATGCCAACATGTCTTGGTCTGAAGGCAAACAACTCTTCCTCTGACTGTCACAGCATGACTTCATCAGCGCCAAAGACAGAGAGAGACAGCCTCGTCATGGGATTTGATTGCTTAATTGTGTTAATTTGGAACAGAAGCACTTTGAAGGTATTAGTCTATTGATTCATTCTTACATGAAAACACAATTTGATTACTGTATTCACTGGGTTTTTCAAGTGTTGTAAATTATCTAATTAGCATCTTTGCTTCAAGTTATGTTTGCTCTATATTGCATTTTGATAAATTCTAGAAAAAAGGCCACTGAGATTATTTACTCCTTTAGACCACACCAAGGGAAGCCTGCCTCGTATGGCAAAGGCAAGATGAGCTGTGTAAGGCTTCTTCCACACCACCTATATACCACATATGCAAGCTGTGTTCAGTGACCAGCAGCATCACTCACTTCCCCAACATACCCTATTGAGAAAGTACAGCTGACTATGCCAAATGCATCAGAGACCATTATTCTGATTTATGAGTCACATTTTTTGCAGTTGCATTAACCAACTTCCGCCAGTATCCCTCTAAGCCTAAAACAGCCCCAAAATCCACTACTGTATTTCTAAGTGGAACACTTCTTTCTTTCTGTTCACCCAGAGTAACTGCGCATATGTAGGCACATGCACATATACATCCACATCAACTAGGGCAACCTGAATCCATAAAAGCAGGCAGGCTGTTGGTGGTTTTGTCTCTTTTCAGCACTGCTTTACAGCTGAAGCAGGAAAAATGATGCAGAGGAGCCATTTAGCTTCCTGCTCTCCAAACTCAAAGCAGATTTCACTACTGCTGAGATGTTCATCTGGCCTCTGGTTATAAAGCAATCTGACATCAGTTGTAGGGCTCTTGGGATAAATGAGATTTTGGGGACTCTCAAAAGAGAAGATGCCATATAAAAATGTGAGTGTTGAGTGTTGCTTTATAAACTAACCTAAATCTACTTGCAGCTAGCACAGGAATGCATTTCAAAGCACTGGTCAGGTTGTACTAAGGAAACGAAAGATGAAAGATCTGACCTTTAAAAATGTGACTTCCCTGTGTATTGAAAGTACAGCGACCTCCTCTTTCTCCCTCGTCTGAAGGCCAGCCTTCATGCTGAAGGCTCTGCAATGTTGTCACCTGCAGTTTAGTCCAAGATACTGAAGCAGAGGTTTCTCTGGTGAATATTAGTATGTTTCCATCACAGACACCTACACCGAGAGATCAGTTAGGTAAGCAGTTAAGTATACAGCTGGTACATAGCTGAGAAAATGATGGGGAAGTGTAGCCTAAAATAGTTGTGCCTAATTAGCTAGATAATCCAGCTCAGCCAGTCTTGCATCCCTCTCCTTTGTTTTTCAGCAAACATTTGAGCTGCACTGTTTGTTTGCAGACGTATTTGGAGAGGAGCTGTAGTTCATCAAAGCCTGTATACAGATAAACACACGCTGCAGAAATTGGTATAATCCAGGCTTACCACTCACTGTGTGAGGAAGCACAGGGAGGAGACCAGGAAACTAAGCAGCCAACACCCCAACAACCAACTACAGACAGTGGTGGGGAGGAGGAGGAATCCTTGAGGTGTGGTGAAGTCCTTGATCAGAGATGAGATGTCTGTGGTCCAGCCTTAAGAGCATGCAGCATAGTCTGTGAGCAGGAGCTGAGTAAAGGGAGTTACAGGACAGTCTACAGCTAAGGACAAAGTCCCTGTTTGCACACTCTCGCTTCAGCTCTGACCTTAAAGATAACTGAAATGGGCTTGTTGGGTGGAAGAGTGAGAAACTGTCAACTCTTTAGTATGTGGTTCCAAATCTGACTGCACACTTGAATGAAAAGGACAGCCACCAGCTCTGCTGTTCAGGAGTAAGTGTGAAAAGGGAAGTGAGCATCTTGGCAAGATTTCTTCTGGAGGTGAATTCAAGCTGCAAACAGACGCATTGTTCAGAAGCCCAGCAATCCTTGTTACTCTCTTTGGTACATCGAATCAATTTCCTCTGTCTTCCTGTAGCTCAGTTTTTCTTTTAACTGAGACATTTTATCTGAAGATCAGCTCTCCATTTCAGGGGCAGGCAAGAAATTAACAGAAATATTGGTATAAACCATCACTTGTAATTTGGAATAGCCATACAATTATTTTGGCCTGAAAAGCTTAGCTAATATTTCAAATGCAATGCTCTGACATGAGATTTCAGTAGTGCGTGGGGACAAGACAAGGGGAAATGGGATGAAGCTAGAGCATAGGAAGTTCTGCATGAATGTGCGCAAGAACTTCTTTACGGTGAGGGTGACGGAGCACTGGAACAGGCTGCCCAGGGGGGTTGTGGAGTCTCCTTCTCTGGAGATATTCAAGACCTGCCTGGACGCCTACCTGTGCGACCTGCTGTAGGGAACCTGCTTTGGCAGGGGGGTTGGACTCGATGATCTCTGGAGGTCCCTTCCAACCCCTACAATTCTGTGATTCTGTGATTTAATTCACCCTGTACAAGGCCATTTAGTAATCAAAGCACAGATATAGAAACAACTAATACCTATTAAACCACAATGTTGAAATCCAACTGAGTGGATTTGTCCACAGCTAGATATTGTGGCAACTCCATACAGATGACTTTGGATAGTTAGCCTTTATTTAATTATGTTTGCTGTTCTCTTACTGTGTTTTCCATTGAGTTATGTGCACTGTGGGCTCCCACATGTTTTCCAGTTACAAGTAACTAATTAACACAAAGTGGTTTTCTTAGTCATTTGTCTATTATTTCATTGTCTGGATATACTGCCACGTCAAAGACTGGCCCTATTTTCCATCAATTTGTACTGACTGTTCATCAGTCCAAGAGCTTATGATGGATGCATAAGAAAAGATACCATGGAGATCATAAAAATCATAGTAGGATGTACTCAAAATTATCCTGTAGTCAGTTACTTTAATTTAATTGTCTGCGATGCTACCAACATGACTCCAAGTAGCATCTTATGTTTATGTGCGTTAGAAATGATACTGTGCTTTTCCTAAGTTAAGAGCAGCTAGCAGTGTTCTAGGTAGTTTTATCTCTCTAGTAATTTCTTCATTTCTTCCTCAACAGTGGCCATGTTGAGCCTGACTTAACTGCAGTTCTCTTTTGGTCACACAGCCTTTGATTATGAAACCAGTCAAAACTGCCTCGAGCCAAAAGTAAACTTGCCATAAAAAATATATATATATTAAAAAAACCCTGTCAGTCAAAAAGCAATGGGAAAGCACCCACTGGTTAAAGAGAAGAATATAAATGGAACTGAAGAGCAAAAGTTAGGAGGGGAGGGCACTCAGCCAAGATCTGACATCTTCTGTACCAGATCTCAGTTTTATTTTGCTGTCTTTCTCCAGATAGGAAAAACTGATATGCTTCTTGCTCTATCACTTGTCTGTTGCAAAGGGAGATAAGAGTCTTCAATAAAAGATGAAATGCAAAGCTGTATGCTTTCATAACTAAGCTTCATTACTTAAACGTAAACTCCTCTCACATTTGGGAAAAATAGCATGCAGTATTTCATCTTCAGACTTATTATTCTTGTGCTTCAAATTAATATTAAGCATGAAAAAAAAAAAAGTGCTACTGGAAGAGACGAGTAAACACTAGTGTTGCAGAGCCAATTCCTAGATGTGTATAGATTCCAGGATGGCCATCAACATTTTGCTTCCTTGTTTCACAGTGCTAAACTAGAGGAAACTCCCAAATGTTCAGACAAGCTCTGGAATTGCCTAGTCATCTACCTTCCAGATTTAATTCCTTTCTGCCCTCCCTCTGCTGCATTTTAGATGAAACCAGGCTAAAGAAGTTCTTTTTAATGAGCGTTAATTACAAAATGTCCTGGTCCCATCGTGCTTCGGTTGGTGAACAGCCCACAGCTAGAATATTCTGAACTTGACCCCCATCCTGCATTCAAACTCAATGATACAGGAATTCATCAGCTTGATTTTGGCAATGTTATACATGCCCTCTGAAACGTTATTTTTGGCAGGCTCCCAAATCCCAAATGACTTTCAGCATACACATCTCTCTGACTTGCTGCATAGCTCTCCTTCGTGATCCTTGATCAGCATCAGCTGAAGACCTCAGCTGACCAGCATAAACCCAAAAATAGTTCAGTAGACAACTCAAGTCCAAATAACAATGAATACAAAAGCTTAGTGATAACAGTCACTCAGTAGGTTCATCAGGTGCTCTGTGGCTGCCTTGTTCAAGCCCAGTTTGGATGAGCTAGTCAGTAGGAAGAAGGTGCCTAAGAGGGGCCTGCAGCTGGTCCTTAAACAAAGCTGGGAGCTCTCCTGTCATGGCCTTCTTGGTTAGAGTAGTATGACTGCATATTTCTGTATGCTTTGGAACATTGTGGAAAACTTTCTGTCTTTTTTAACTGCCTGTAGTTGAGTGTTAGGTGGCCATGATATACCAAAAGGAAAACGGTAGCACTGCCCGGATTTAGTGCATGAGGACCAACTCCCAGGCTTCTTCTTAGATTGCTGGATCTCACCTCCTTAGGTCCACAAAGCTTCTACAGAAAAGTACAAGATGTCCCAGGATCTTCATATGCAATCTGTGAATGTCCAAAGAACTGCAAAAGCAGCAGGAAATATTCTACAGTTACAGTGCTATAATCCAGCAACTAAATGTCCCTATAAGAAGACATCATGCCCACCTATACCTGAGGTATGCTGGGGCTCTGCTCAAGTCCAGCCGGGCATAACCACTACACTCCAAACACAACCTTCAGGAACACCACGGAGGAGCAGCTTGCACCCTCTGCTCCCTTGGAGGGAGCCTGGAAGTGACTCATCAGAAGACGATGCGGTGCTGGATTTGATTTGCCTGGCAGCCACCTTGCTTTTTGCAACTTGGCTGGCACTGTTGTGCAACACTGCTTTCACTGATAACAAATAAAGTTGAAGCTCTTCCACAGAAGAGAGATACAAAACTAGCTTCAGTTTAGCTTCATTTCCTGAGGACAGCATCCTCATCTAGCAGACAGGAGTCGCTCTCCATGGCAGTAATCCACATGCCCTCTCTTGCAGCCTCCCTACCCGGGGTCTCTGTGTTTTTCCCTGCCCAGGAGTCAAGCCCAGCCCTTTCCACAGTGGGCCTTCGTGCCCCGGGGAGACAGAGAAGGCACGTGGGCTGCAAGCCTGATTTTTCAGTCATTGTGCGTATTTCATACCAATAAACAGCAGCAGTGAAATCTGTGTTGTTAGTGTCAGTAACAGCTACTTTGTGATGATGAGGAATCAGGATCTGTAAAACGTAACCAGAAATTAAACAAGTAAAACTGGGGCAGAGCAAACAGCTCTGGCACATCAAAGTAATTTATATCCCGTTAACCAGAGAAGCGGGCACAAGAGACATCTGGAAGTGAAAATTAACTAAAAGCAGACTAATGACATAAACAAGAGAGAAATAGAGCCTCCACATCTGTGTAGCTGAGCCTGACGAATGTCACAAGTTGACTGATAACGGGTTTTATTTAAAAAAACACCGCAACAAGTCAAGGAGGGAATTTTCCATATAAGGCCATAATGCATCTCAATGCAGAGATTTGTGGGGACATAAAATGCATAATCACAGAGGAAAAAAATCAGCTGCCAACGGGTTTAGATGCTTGTTGGAACCAGAATTAACTGAATAACAAAAAAACGTTATTTGAGAAACATTTTTGTTGCCAACATTCACAACTATTATTATTCACAAAGTGCTGCATGACCACCTGCAGATCTGACTGAACTTAAAAAAAATACATGCTCAGATATGCATGTAGGAACGGTCACGAATAACTCAAAAAAGAAAAAAAATGATTGTAGAATATGCATTTAAAATGCCATTTAAGCAAGCAAAGTCTCCCCCTGATGCAACAGACCTTCCACTGAGGGCATTTGTTGATGATGGTGGAGGTATTTTCTGGTACTTCACTCTGTTCTGGGAAGCCTAAGTATCCTGGTAGCTGCTGCCTACAGAGTTCTTCATTGCCTTTAAACGTATGAGGAAGGCTGCGCATGCAATAGTTTTCACCTCATCTGTGACCTTGAAACCAGTTACTATTTTCTTGCATATCTAGCTATGAAACCTTCATCTAAACTACATCAAGATCTGCCATCTGTTTGATTCTCCTATAGATCTGGGCAGAGCAGTTTTACGATCTGCATTCACATCTATAACAGGTGGTGTCTTTATAAAGGTGACAAACACTATCACTTAAAAAACAGAGTCAAGGGCAATGTTGCTTAGTTGCTAACATAATGGTAAACAAAAAAGAATAAAAGGAATCAGATTTTGGGATATATACCGTGATATATCTTATCCATCAACAATACTGCTTGCCGAAGTCAGAATCCACAACATTTCTGAACACGAAAGTAGTTTTTAAATCCCAGGCTAAGTTTGTAGTGCTGACATAAAATACTCACTTGCCTAACTTAGAAATGGACCCAATTTGATAGAAAAACCTCCAGGAGAACGTAAACATAAAAGTCTGTATGCTCTGAAGTTTAGTGGTGTTACCCAGGGCTACAAAACATCCTGCATCAAAACATGTGTCTGGAAAGAATATATGCTTTACTCACTTCTTCACAGAAATAGCACCACCCCCACTGTGCATCCCTTTTGTCTTCCTCCTGCACAGGGCTAATATCCTGTCAGCAGTTCCTAAACGCTTCAGAGGTCCTTCCTGTGCTTCTGAAGCCACCAGAAGCTAATTAAATCCATTATGTAACTACAGCTTGGCCTCGTGTAAATTGTGCAGTCTGTGTGGCTTCTTCACCTGTGTATGCTGGGCAGCTGCTATGTGGTGCACTTCTCACAGGTTGCCTATGGGATGAGAAGTACCACATGGGTCTTTTCCTGGAGACACAACCATGCAAGTGTCACCAAGATGCACACAGACTCCCATGGACTGCGAGCACACAGCTTCCCTCATCCATGTAGGCTGGCAGTGAGACATGGGATGTTCAGGTGCTGATCTTCAGCCCTTGAACTCCAGGTCAAGAGACCCAGGAGAATCTGGTCAGCACAGAATGGTCTTTGGAGATTGTTCACACAGTGCACTGTAATGCTCAGATTTACATGGTCTCTTTTTTATCATGAGATTCGGTATTGAATCTAAATGACTTTTCAATCATTAAGAATTCTCTCAAATGAGTCAAAAACCCCTTGATCTCCAAACAGAGGTATATTTCTCTAAGTTACCAGTAAAAAAAGAAACTAACAAATACACACCATTCAGGACAAACGTGGAAAAGAACCACGGTATTCCAAGGGTATTCCAAGGGTAATCAATATTTACAAAGCATTACCAGTTTTGACTATCCTTAGAAAAGGAAAGCTATAGCTGATCCTATGTTAATTAAAAGTCTGAGTATGTACAGTCATAAGTCTTGTTTTCATCTGTGTGAATGCCCAGTGATACAGGTAACTTTAGTGCATTAAATGTCAGTGACAGTGGCTTCACAGTTTGCAAGTTTATCCCCTGTGCTTGTGACAATGGCACGTGAACAAGAACTCATCCCCTTATCCTGAGGCTTGTTGCTGATACTGCTATCTACCCATTGCCTCATAAGGAGGGACAAGGAAGCATGAAGCATCATGTCCTGGTATCTTTCCTGTGCAGCTCCTTGCCCTTCTGTTTACTCACTTTGCCTTGAGCTCATTCTTTTGCTCCTGCTGCTTGAGCATATGGTGCATGGTTTTCAGAGCCAGGACTTTCAGAATAGGCTGTCTATGCCTCTTTCATTTTCTGACAGGAGTCCATCAACAGTTGAGGACTACCTTGGAGGAATGGCACTGACGTGGACATGGCTGCAATTTAGATGGAATGGAGCTCCAGCAGTACTCTTCTTAAGAGAACCTCCTGAGGAGTGAACCATTGACACCAAGGCTTCTTGCAGTTTTCTGAAACACCTCTGATTCAAGATGTGACACCTGCAACCAGTATCTCAGCTGGACCGGAGCCCAAGCAGTCAGGACTCTAGGAAGGGTAGGAGGGTGTGCTAAAGGGCCTGACAGGTTGCTGACACTGCTAACTCACATGGATTGAGTGCCCCCAGAGTATGCTGCTTCTCTAATTAGAGGATTGGAGCTCTATACACAATAGCTTAGGAAACTGTCATGTGGTTGTGGAAGAAATGAGGCTGCTCCCTGAAGGATCCTGAGGATAAGCAAAGGGTGTCTCTGAGACTGCCCTTCCAGAAGGAAGGGATGTAAGTGCAGAGCAAAAAATCTTCTGCAAGGGAAGAAGAGTTGCTCTCATCCACCTCTTGGCTCTTATAAGAGACCAGCAGTGTCTGAGCGAGCAGTGTGCCTTCCGTGCCATCCCCCAGTACCACCACGAAGGTGCCTATTCTAGAAACAACAGCCAGGCCTCTAACATGGAGCTGTATCCTTTGCCTGTTCAAGTAGCAGATACCTATGTGTAACATGCAACATCCCGTCCTTAAAAATCAAGATCTCCACCTACAATGGCACCAAGGTGGGCACAAAGCACGCTCTTAATATCACTCTTGTTTTAAGATCTGCTGTCAGTACACTTTATTTGTAATGAATTGTATTTTAAATGTGATTGCTTTATTTAGTTTAGCTCTATCTGCCAAAACATACTGGCTATATAACTGTGGTAATATTTTCTCTTTTTATTATTTTATGCTGTTGTAAAATAAATGGCTACTTTAAAAATCAATCTTTTTGTTTTCTGAATGCATGAAGAGGAAACATTGATTGGAAGAGAAGAAAACCTGGGCTCCACATCAAAACACACTGGCTTAAAATTCATGCAATTGTCTTGGGTTTACATGGCAAGGTTTGGTAACAAGGGGCTGTGGAGGTGGCCTCTGTGATCAGATCAGACCCAGTTCCAGCTGCTCCAAAAGGGACCCACCACTGCCCAAAGCTGAGCCATGAGAGACTTCACAATCTGTGAGCTCTCTTACGCTGTGCATAAGAGACACAGCAAATCTAGTAACTGGTTGAAGTGGTCACTGCCAAGAGGTTTCTGACACAAATATGGTTTACACAAATATTCTGGCATCCAGGGCTAGGTCAACTGGATAGGAGCACTCTACTGGTCTGTCTGCTTCCTGCCTACCTGCTGGTGGCTGCTGGGACAGTGCTGGGCAGGTGTTGCAGGTGGCCAGGCCTTTTACCATAGAGAATTCAGAGGAAACACAGAGAAAACATGTTATGGCTCAGCCAAGGAGGGAAAAGAAAGAAAATGCTAATAATTCTGAATATTGTGGTGTTGAAATTTTAAGGCTTGACAGAAGCTAAATAACAGAAAAACAAGGATAAGGGGATCTTAGAGATGCTTCTTAATCCCTCACATAGATATTTCCAGAAGAAGAAACTGTAATTCCTTCCACGGTAATTGTACATTACCTACTAAATGTAAGGATATTTCCCAGTATTCGAAGGATACTAGAGCAGAATGCATTGCTGGCATTTGAAACTACAAAGAAAGAAAGTAAATTAAAAAAAAAAAAAAGAGAGAAAATGCAGAGTGTGATAAACCAATCTGAGTAACTTGGCAACTGTGCAGGGTTAATTGTCACTTTATTGCCAAAGATGGAGATTATAAAACTGAATGGCTCCATTTTTCTTGCTTTGTGTCAAAACTCATATCATTTGGAGATGTAATAATGCTCCTCCTGAAGTTTCATAGATACGTTCTTTGTGTATTCTTCTGCTTTCTGACCTCTTATCTTTTCCAAGGACCCAAAGTCCCATGTAATTTCTCTTTAAATGCTGGTGATCTTAACTCATCTCGTTACGGCAGTTATGCTCAGTCAAAAATGTATTTTTGGTCTGCTTGCTTCAGACAGGACATTTTGCATAGCTTTGGGGTAATCAGGAAAGTCATCACAAGCTGTTAGGAGTGCCTGCCTACAAAAAAGTGAGAATCTTCCCTTTTTAAATCAAGGTATTTGCTGAGCTAGGAAAAGCTGTGAAAAGCATATCTGTACCAACATTACTGAAAATAGCCAGATATTACATGCCTGCTCTGAAGGGAGAGGAGGTGAAGGACACCCCTCCCACCAAACACTCCGTTCTGTGTCGACACGTATGTGTGCTCAATGATAGCAATTGGTCCCCCAAAATTGTGTAGCACAGCACTCCTGTGAACAAAGGGCATGGAAACATGCAGAGAAAACAGCCAGGGGAAGAATAGGCCACAGTTTCAGCACAAAAAACCCCCCGTACGTGGCCTTTACAGAATGGACAACCTAGGCAAACTAATCTAGTGCCTGATTTAGTGGTTGGTAACACTGCAGAAAGGAATGGAGGTTGGAACTATATGACCTTTGAGGTCCCATCCAACCCAAGCCATTCTGTGATTCTATAATTCTATGACATAAGCACTGAGGGCTGACATCTGAAAAACTTGCTCTAGAGAAACCATTCGTACCAAAGGACTCCAAAGGACTTAAAACTTTCCCAAGACTTCACAATCACAGAACAAAGGGGGAGTGGGGAGAGGGAAGCAAAATAATATGGTATAAATCAGAAAACTGAATTATAATAAAATTAATAGAAAGACAAGGCTACTTACTACTAAAAATGCGTCAGTTCATAGACATTATATAGCAGCAATTAGTTGCCTTTGGAGACAAACCTGCTTCAGCCTCAGAAGTAGTGTAACCTTTAATATAGATTTGCTAATCTCTCTAACGATTTTGATCTTATAACTGGTCATTTTGTGTTGTGAGAGGGGTAATGTTCACTCCTTTTACCGTTTTTCTCTCCTAAAACTAATGCTTCATTTACGAAGCATCATTCATAAAGGGTGATGTATATTCCTGCAAAGCGACTTTCTAAGGTCCAGGAAAACTTCATAGCACGACTTCAACTTTCCCCGTAAGTATATGCCACTTGCTCAGTTATTTTAGGTGGCATTGTGTTTTGCAGTAACACAATGCCATCCCACAAGCCCCTTTCCCAAAATTGTTTCTCAGTATGTGTTTCATCCTAATTCATACCTGTTGCCAAGCTACTGAAGCGGATGTCTGTATTTGCTCCCTTATCTTTATGCTGCAGGAGGAGGCTGCTTCTTCATTTGTTGTTTTTCAAGTGAGGCACCTCAGCTGGTTTCATCAACACCACATTTGCTGATTCACAGGGTCTCTTCCAACAGATCTTTCTCTGAGATTGGCCTCATACCCTTTATGGATTCCTTCATAACACGGAGAGGCTGAGGCTTTCTTATAAGAGACATATTGGAGATCAGGCCTGACAGCTCGATCCCACTGAGGCACTTGCCAGAGTCATGCAGCTACAAGCCATAGAAAGCTACAGCTGCTGTGCATGAGCTCTGCTTTTTAGAGTCCAAAGTATGGCCCAGAGGTTTCTGTGGGGCCTACATGGAGCTACCTGAACTCACCAGAGACAAACAAGCACAACAGCATTATCAGACTTGTGTTTTTTCCTCTGCTTTCTGCATTCTTCCCAAAAGCTGCTCTTTAATTGGCAGTGGACTGACCTAGGATGTGGGTATGGTTGGCTGAGGGCAACCACAAGTGGGAACAAGAGAAGGAGAAATAACAACAAACTGCTGGCATCAGGGGAGGCCTACTAAGGTTTGGATTACGAGCTCAAGTGCCCACTAACAAACGGCAGAGACTGCAGGCAGAGGTTGCAGTCTTTATCTTAAACAGTACCACAGGGAACCTGGGAAAGCCAGAGTGGGCATGAGGAGAACAAAACACCTTCGAGGCACTAGGCCTTACTAACCTAGATACAATGGC
The DNA here is from genome assembly GCA_030625065.1 of Alectoris magna. Classification (NCBI taxonomy): domain Eukaryota; kingdom Metazoa; phylum Chordata; class Aves; order Galliformes; family Phasianidae; genus Alectoris; species Alectoris magna. The sequence goes on from CM060560.1 coordinate 83,636,013, forward strand.
TGCCTACATCTTTGCATCAGTTCCCCCAGGAAACTTCTACTTAACCATCAAATAAACAATGTTAGCCTTGGGTGAGGATGAAAGCATTCATCTTCTCTATCTATAGCATGATGCTTCCCTGTTCTGGGATGAAGGGGCTCTTTCTGGACAGACACACTGCAGAAAGACTTATGAAGAAAGAGGATATTCCCTGTGCATTACAAAGAAAAAGGAGCTCACAGGCACTGACTTGTCAGATGAATCCCCTGCAAAGCAATGGTGTTCTAAAGAAATATTTTTCAAATGACACAGTTAGGCAAAAATGTCCTTTTTAAAATAAATACCGGAATGCTCTCTCTACAGGGAGACATAAGGAGCAATTATATTCCTAACTTTGCAAACACAGATTTCAGTACTGAAAATGTACTTTGCTTTAGAAAGTGTTGCTTGGCTTTGTTTAAGAAATGCTTAGCACTCCCAAATCTGAAAAAATAGGATAAAAAATTTAAAAGGTAAACTTGTTTTGAGGGCCAGCACTAGCTCAGTAACTCCATTTTAGCCCAAAATATTTTTGATGGTTTGGTGCTTCTGTCACATTTTAATGGTATTTGCTGTAACTAGACAGATTTATGCCCGGTTCTGTTCAGACCTTCTCATTTTTAATCCAAAATTTGCATCTACATCCAATAAAGTTTATGCTGTTTCACTGTATATCAGAAAGCAATTTAGTGTTTTTCCAAACAGTCTGAGCAGGAGACTGTAGTTCAGGGTGGAGGGAGCACAGAGCTTCTGCTCTTCACTGCTCAGGACATCGTCTCTCCAAGGACAATTCACGAATGAAGGAACCACATTTCCTGAGGTGGACTTATTGCACCCGTGCTTTCTTTCTGCTTCCCTGGTGCAAGGGTTTGAACCCTCTGTAGGTTTTAACAAACCGGGAAAGTGAAGTGCTGCAAGCAGCAGAATCCCTGACATACCCTTCTGAGAAAACTCAAGGGCTGATGTTTCTTCTATAAACGGCTTACCCTTCTCCCGCATTAGACGTCAGTGGGAAATCCTTTCCCCAGAGGGCAGTGAGGTGCTGGCACAGCTGCCCAGAGAAGCTGTGGTGCCCCATCCCTGGAGGCGCTCAAGGCCAGGTTGGATGGGGCCCTGGGCAGCCTGAGCTGGTGGGAGCAGCCCTGCCCACGGCAGGGGTTGGGGCTGGGTGGGCTTTGAGGTCTCTCCAACCCAAACCACTCTGTGATTCTATGAAAATGGTGAGCCTTTAAAAAATTCCACTTCTACTACGATGACCGCATGTGCCTTCTGGCCTTCTGTTGGCTGGATATTTAAAATCTGGTTGATACTATGCTTTCTTTGTGCTTTATTAAAAATACCTCAAGGGGAGGGGAGATACAACCACAGCTGCTGAAATAAACAGTGACTGTCCCCCAGCTTGGAACAGCGGCATTTATCATTTCCAAAGCCCATGTGTGAGGGGCAGGAGGATAAGTTTCTTTTGCTCTTGTTTGGCTATTTTCTGTCAAAACCCTTACAGTAGTTTTTGTACAGTGAATATTTATAACTGTTGTTAGTGTCAATGTAATTTTTTTGCAGTTCCTGCACTTATTTACATTTTAATGGCCAAGTCAATAAAGATTTATGCATCCGTCATATGAATTTTCCACAAAAGTGGTGAATGCCTCACAAAACAGTAGCTCCCGCAGTACGCTCCCCCTCCGAGCATCCTTTTAAACGCCTTCATTGTTTCTGGAAACAGTGGGCTATCCATTAAAATAACCAACCCTTAAAGTCATAAGTCAAACCCAGAGGAATGTGTTGTGGCATTCTTCCTCACAAAGCTTCTGCATATTGAAAAGCGCTTGCTCAAGGATCATTTTCTTTTTTTTTCTTTGTTTTCTCTCTGCTTCTAAACATTGTCCCTTGAATGGCAAAGCATGGTTTATCACCTTGGTATGTCAGCTGCATGAACTACATTGATTCTGTAGCCCGAGGACATGCTGCGCAGGTTGACCTTGATTCAATTTTAATGCAGTGAAAGGTATAGTTTGGAGCACCACCCTGGCAGGGAGTTGCATTCTTCTCCTCAGCTAACATGGCTATTTCTCAGCCGCCCACTCTTGTTGGGTGCTGCAGTGTGCTAATCGCTTCTGTGACAGTAATTAGAGGCAGGCTCTCTACTGAGGGCTCTGGTCTCTGTCTGGGATGGAGACGGGCTCTGGATCGCAGAGGCACGCAGGAGATGGCTTCTGGTCTGCTTCGGTTGGGGTTCAGCAACAAGATGAGTTCTTGGTTAGAGCTCAGATTTGATGCTACAGCAAAGACAAGGT